>OY756236.1:5214285-6517857 GCA_963576875.1 Acrobasis repandana | reverse complement strand
GATGACAATAAGTGGCATTTATTATTTAATTAAACCTAACGTGAAATAAATTCATAATTCATAAATTATACTAATTTCATGATAAATTATTTAGTGCTATTGTGTGGTATCAAATTGTTTCTTCCGAAGTATAGATCCACTCAGTCATCAGTGTCACTACAAATAAAGATTAAACTAATGAATACATTCGAGCCAACCTACCTTCTTAAATATTCTGCCATTTTGTACACTTCATTGCCATTATCGTATACTATTAAAACTCAAAATGATGCCAGAAAATATCAATCAACTCAAGTCTACTCGTAACAAGATATTCTATTATACTAAACAAGGAACATAATATGCATGCAAGATAACCAATTAGCTGACCCGACTTTCTGCGGTAAGCAAAAATTTATTTTTGCATGATACATGTTCCTTGGGGAAAGTTGTTTAGTTTCATGGACTGAATTCTTCCTTAAAATATTTTCAGTACATTGTGTTAGACATTACCTATACAGGGCTTAAAAAAATATACTGAAACTATTTTAAAGGTGGATTCAGTCCATGACACTGAACCACTTACCTACCTTACCTTACCCCTAGAAACATATATCGAAATATGAAAAATGGACTGAATTCATCCTTAATATATTTGTTAGACGTTACCTATAGGTTTAACCAGGAGAGACTCAACTCGAGTAGTCAAGCTACAGGCCGCCCGGAAAGTATCCCGGTAAAAAATCTCTATATTTACACTTGCTAGTGACGGCGCCACTTGAGCTGTTTACATGGGATTATGGGCATTATTGTAAGCTGCTTTCTTCACTGTTTTTACACTCGTTGATGTGGATTAGTCGTTTTTTTACGCGAGATCAAGTGCCGATATTTAGACTTAGAAACGGCAAAAGGATAAGAAGTTATAGAGAAAATTGGTAGTTTTATAATTTTATATCATTTTATATACTGTAAAAATACATAAATAAAACAAGATTTAGTTTTAAAAACTAAAACCTAACTAGGTACGGGAAGATTCTTACTGAAAAGTACGTTTATCCAGTTATTGCAAGCACAGCAAGGAGATCAGCTAATATATTTATTTATATATTTATTTATATATTTATTTATATATTTATTTATATATTTATTAATATATATTTTTTCGGAATGTACTAATTAGGCCCTTTCGTTTGATACCGTAAACGTAATGATTTGATTTATTTTATTATTTTTAACCGACTTCCAAAAAGGAGGAGGTTATCAATTCGACTGTATGTTTTTTATGTATGTTTGTTACGCGATATCTTCCCCAATTGTGAATTGATTTTGATGATTCTTTTTTTATTTGAAGGCCTTTTCTACCAAGTTGATCCTATTTTAATTTACTGAAGATAAGATAAAGAACTTTGGAGATATAAAAGAAACTCCTGAAAAAAATAAGTCGGTTGTTTTTTTTTGAAAAAATTTAATTATTGTTTAATACATTATGGTCTATAGAGGGCCCCATATTGAATTGACTGAATATTTTATATCCAGCAGACAGTCAAGATGCTTAATTCCAACGATACCTCATTAGTTAAGGTACCATGGTTATCATGTTCCTAAGATACAAAGGAACAGATGAACGGTCGGTCTGGACGCGTTTCGTGCGTCGTTGATTTTTTGTAAACAAGTAAATTCATTACATACCTACATACCTACCTACATACATAGCAACTAAACACATAACCCTCCTTTAGGTTAACATGTATAGCGTTTACGATAATGTGATGAATTGGTATAGAATATGATTCAAGTGATGCCGCTTTTTCACTACTTTTATACTCTTCTTTAAAGATTACTTTGTTGTAGACTGAATTAACAACACAACAAGTGTTGGCCACTTACGCACACGATAAGCAAAAAAAGTTATACGTAATTACTCGTACCTATACCCAGTTATTTCTGAATATAGGAACTAACATGGCACGTATTCTTGTACTTTATTACCTTATTGACAAGAATTTACTCCGATCAGGTGAAGCAATAATTCACTTTGATGGATTGTCAATTAAGTATCATTAATTTACCTCGATTTTGAAATAACGCATCACAAAAACTACATTGATCATACAATGAATGTGAGAAGAAATGTAAGTTTTTGACATATTTTGTACTTTAATGATCACTTTTTAAAGTAGTTTTAACCATAAAAGGACTTTTTAGTTGGACTACCTTTGGGCAACAATACTAACATCATATGTCATTGTTTTTTCAAGTGATATATAATTTTTTATAAAAATACCTTTATATATTATTCGCGATCATTGTATTTAATTACTTATAGAACTGTCGCAAAAAAATACCAACGTCATTTTCTTCTTGGAGTTTCTGACATAGTTCTTCATCATGTCTTTACCAAATTAATATGCGACCAACTTGGTAGTAAAGCCTTTAAAATAAAAAAAGAATCATCAAATTCTGTTAATAAAAATTAAAAAAAAATATGATGAATACTTATACAGGCTGACTTTTAACCACCAGTCAAATTTTTGGAGCAAGTTCAGTCCATGATACTGAACTATTTTCCATAAAAAGAATTGACGATAAACTAAAATAAAAATTTGCCTTCCCATACAAATCAGCGGTCAGCCAAATGGGTTTTGTATGGGAGGACGAAAAATTTTTATCGATTTTTAATAACTTTTTTATAGAAAGTAGTTCAGTATCATGGACCTTGCTCCAAAAGTTTTGGCTGGTGTTTATAAAGTCACCCTGTATGTACATATAAAGACCGAATTTGCATTGCACAAAAAGTTTAAGCAAATAGGCCACCCCATTATCATAGGAAGTCGTCATGAAACCAAAGCTCTATTATCTAAAAAGCTGCTAAAAGCTTACAGTTTTTTCCTACTGCATAAAAAGCTTCAGAAATTGCCGTCAACTAAGTACATTATGGGATAAGGGGCTCGAAAATCCTTAAGTAGGGTAACTTTAACTTTGTGTGCTAAACAAACTCTGTTTGGGTATTATTATTTTTTCAGTTTTTATTCAGATAAGTGAGACATTTTTTCCAAATAATAGTACATCGAAATACGAAAAAAAAATAATTTTTCACTTCCCGTGGAAACTAGATAATAAAAAAATATAAATAAAATTGTATTTTTTTTATTTTGATATAGGTACATTTATTGGGAAAAGTTAAGTTTCAATGTTTGAGATGACTAGTGTTTAGGTATATTATGTCAATGGGTATACTAACTCACGTGTTTCGTTGTTGTACTTTTACGCGAAAACAAATTGAAATTCAACAGTAATTACTTCTTCTTCTAATATAAGAGCTTAACTCTTGTCGGTGGAGTATTATACGCCAGACTTCTCGATCTTCTGCTTTGTGCGTTTAATACTAAATAGTGATTAATACAGTAATTAGAAACAAATCAAAAGGCGAGACACAAAGCATATCTACATACGTTTTATTGTGGCAAAAATGGCAGAACGCGCGATAGGAAAATCCATTACCTCCTGAATATACCTACCTTACATAGGTAGGATCGCGGGAGTTAGTGATGTCAATATTTTGTGTCGATATCGATGTTTACTTTGTTGAGAAAGGCTACAACGATTTTTTATAGATCTTATACTTATTAGTCGGTATCAAAATTCAGACAGCCTTGCCGCTTTATACGCAACTTCAAATATTATTACCTTACGCATTCTACGAATACATACAAATTTCAATAAATTTACATTTTTATCTTTACGACACTTCGTTTTCTCTTAAATTGCGGCTACTGATTTGATTAATGTATAAAACAACGGGATGTAGGTATAAAAATCGGTAAGAATTATCATAGATTTATTTATAATATCTGTTAATAAATATAGTCACTTTATTTGTTTTGCACAAATATTGACGTCGAATCGTCAAGTAGCATAAACTTAGCTGTAAGTGAACAGATAAGTTTATGCCGCTTTGCAAGACCCAAGACCACCATTAGCGCGATAATGGGCACGAAGATGGAAAAACAAATCAGTGATGGGTATCTTGCCGCATCGCCTATTGATATGATTCGCAATTTAGCCCATTCCCTCGATCGGCTTCTACGTTCTGCGCGGGAAGAAAAGCAGCTGTTACATTTTAAGTTTTTTTTCTTTTCTCCCAAACAAGCATTTTATATTATTAAGATAAATATCGATACGTTTTGTTTCCCATCACCAGGCAAACATATTAGAGCGCAGAGCGTCACATTCTAATCTATATTCAAATTGGCGCGCCGCCGAGCCGCCATTGTGAAAACGCTATATTTTTCCAATTTCGCCGGGAAACTCCTACCGTTTTGCATATAAAACATCTTTCACATCCTCAAAGCAATTTTCGACTTTATCACGACTATTTTAAAAGCGTATTTTCCGTGAAAATGTAGTCGTGGATGGAAATGTGAATTGCAGTTTGTTTATTGTTCTCTTTCTTTCGATTTTTCATTGCACTTTTCAGTTAGCTCAAATAAAAATAGAACGTTTGTAACGATGTATGAGAGGGTAGGATTTTGATATTAAAGTGAATAAAGAATATTAAAGCAGAATCATTTTAACAATCTTTTATTTAGTTTCACCTGTCCCGATGTCTGTATGTTAAGTGCCAAAGTGGCAATGCAATATCAAATGACCTGATATTATGATGAAGCTGGAAGGTGGCCACGGCATTTCTGTGATGAAATAAAACAACATAACCCCACCGAGTTTGGGCTCAATTGATTCGACTTGAGGAGCACTATAAACTTTTTAGTTCATTGTTTAAGATAAAAGGTCGTTATGACTATAATGTACCGTCCCTGGATACTTTGGGAATTCCCATAAACATTCTCAGCAATGTTCCTAAAAATGCTAGAAGAATATTTACGGAAATATTGGGAATCTTACCGTAAATTTACAATGGGCATTTTCAGCAGCACATCACTAGTTATGACCACACTGACACTGTGTTGTATTTGGTTCGATTCAATATAACGCGATCAGGCCAAATTAAGCCTGCATCTTGCAAGCTTGTTCATATGGTCCATGGGAGCTCATGACGCGGTGGACCTCCGATGGTTGAATGAAATCAGAAGGAGGTGGATGTTTGCTGCGCCACATTCGCAGCCGGAAAGAATTTGATAACTAAAGATAAAACCTACGTAAGTAGTCGGTCTGTGTAATAAACCACCAAAACCTCGTGAAATCTTAGCTTAGGTAGCGGACCCCGGGCATTGAAACGTTACCGCTGAGGATGCAACCGGGCATACGCTCGAATGATGATGATGAAACCTAGGTAGACCATAAAAATGTATGCTGAAAGAGGCTTTTGGAGCTTAAGGCCTTGGAGCCTACCCCACAAGAGTCACAGACGTGATAATATGTTAAAAGGTATGTAAACTGAAAATCACAGAAGGCCAAAACAATTAACATAAGCAATCGTGTGAACAATCCCCAGCCTATAACGCCGTAAATTCTCGACCGTCAGTCACCAGCGCATTATTATTTTGACTCTATTCAAATGCCATTTCTTATAAATTATGCCCCAAACCTCGGCACTCTAAGGGCTTCGTGACGGTACAAAAGGATAAAAAATAAGCGCCATATTTGCAATGGCGGATCCAAGCTGGGGGTAACGGGGGTCATGGCTCCCCCTAGACTGAGTCTTTTTTTATTCTGTATGTATGTCGAGGCGATTTCGCCCCACCAGAGGAGCAGCTGGGGATCCGGCAGTTGTGGAAGCACCGGACGCGGGCCAGCTAGCGGACGTATGTAGGCGCGTTAAAACTGTATTACGCACGACTAATTAAACCTGCCTTTGAGTTACGGTCCACTTTTATTTATCATCTTAAATAAGCATAAATTGGTCCTTCGAGCCGGATCATGATCCCGATAGTGAATTTAAATGCATTTGGCAACTTCATTGTCTCAGCTTCTTCGGTTTCGGATTCGGTAAGTTGTAACTGTTTATTTGTTTTGGTTTTCGTGTGTGTAAGTGGCCAATACCGGTGTTAGATTTTTTGCTGCCTAAAAGCATCTGACATAGTGTGTACACTGCCATGCCTATTGATCTCAGCCAGGATCAACGTCTGAACGAGTCTTTCGAAGCACCAAAGAGCTCAAGAAAATTCCATGTCACTTGTGGCCACGCCTAGGACTGCTTAACTTGCGCTAGCAATAGGTATTCGGACCGCCGAGCTCTTTATTGATAAATGGTGTACTCATCACTACGACAATAAAGAGACTATTAACCCCCCTGATACGAAGGCTAGATACGCCCAGATATCTGGTTATTATTTTGGTAGAAACAATAGCGCCTGCGTTGTCACAAGCCGCGCGCCCCATGCAAATAATCATAAATAAATAAAAATAATATGAGCCGCCCGATGTCTTATTCTCAGGTTCGTGCTAGCCATTGACGATGTCTAGATAATGGAAGTGACTACAATGTACAGCTTGGCTGATGCTGATTCCAAGACGTCTGATATTTTTTTAGGAGATAACTTCTTCTAATTGAAAGAGCGAGTGACCGAAAAAATGTCTGTCTTTCCTAAAGGTCGCATTTTCCAACCAATTTTGACGAAAATTGGCATACTTCCTTAATTTTATTTAAAATTGATTTGAATTTTCAAAGGGGATACCAAACCAAAGTACCTACCCCCTATGAAAATTCAAATCAATTTACAGCAAACTGTAGCGTTATTTATTGACGGATTTCAAGTTTGAGAGGTACACTAAGGACTTCATTCTACACAAGATGTTGGAATAATCCAAAAGGGGAGAGTGGAAGGGAAAAAGAACATTATTGACCAAACTCTAAACTGAAACGCTTCGCTCGTTTGGTCAATAAATTAAATTTCGCCAATAGGTTAGAAGTTTCAGGGATATATTGAAAATACTCCTTCCATTCTCTCTACATCCATATCCCGAGACTTGCTGTCCAAACAAGGCCCTCTGTCCAGCAGGCGCCATCTTGGATTCGTAACAAATGTCCCCATATTGAAAATAAAGACATGTATTGAAAAACGAGCACTAACATTGTATTCTATATGTTTGTGGTACCGACGTTGTTCCCCTTGTAATAGCTTGTATTAACTTAAGAGATATTTTATGATAATATAAGACAAGAAAAATAGTGTTATAGAAGGTCAATCAGAATTATCTTGACTTTCAGGGTAAAGCTCCGCTTATGTGGTTGAAGAATGGTTTGTATGGAACGGACTTAATTACAACATACGAACGTACGTCGAAGCTTGAAAAAAAAAAGTAGTGCAAAAGCCTATTTTCTAAATAAATATTTTCTTCTAGATTCTGAAATATGGCAATTGAGTCGCTGATAGAGGAAAAGTACTAACATAGAGTGTGGAAAAAAATTTGAAGAGGATAAAGAAGAAACTTTTTTAGTTCAATGTGTAATGGCAATTTTATCACAAAAACGCAATACTTGGTCCAAAGATGGCGGCCGACAATAAATAATGTTAAAATGCTAATTTATTTTAAGACATTTTTTGACTGACATATACCTAAGTGGTAGAATAAAAATGAGAAGAAAGGAAGAAAAAGAAAAGGTTTTGGTCATTGTGGAAAGGCAATTTTGTCACAAAAATGCAATGTTTAGTTCAAAGATGGTCGATAAAAATACTGTTAAAATACCAATTTCTTTTATTTCATTCTGAAACATTGTTCGATTGACATAGAGTGGGAGAAAAATGAGAAAAGAGGATTAAGAAGAAAATGCTTTGTTCAATGTGCAATGGAAATTTTGTCACATAAACGCAATTCTTGGTCCAAAGATGGCGGCCGACAATAAATATTGTTAAAATACCAAGCCGCGGCATAATTAGCCACACAGGCCTCCGAATGCGATGTGGACACCATAAATCCAATTACAAGTGAATTAATTCGAATAATACGCCTTCGGAATTTTTTGGGACAAAAAGTCGGTCCGTTTTGGGTCGGGGTTCGGTGCTGATTTATAAATTGGGACTTCGCTGGTGAAATACCATTTTTGGTGACGCTAGAACGCTTTCGAAATATTATTTTAGCCTTCTTTTTTAATAAAAAAGTAGGTGTTCATGACATTTTTAATGTGTAACCACAACTAGAAAGCTGTGAGAAAATCACTTGATTAATGTAGGTACCTATATATTTCATAATTTTTTTAACAATTTCTATATAATATAACGTCTAACCGTCTAACACATATACTGAAACTATTTTAAGAGTTAATTCTGTCCATGATACTGAACAACTTTTCCCAAAGAACATACCTACGTATATCGAAACACGAAAAAAAATGTTGGCTTCCCATACAAACTTGGATCAGCTGATCGGTGAACTCATATGGTAGGCCAAAAAGTTTTTCAGTATCATGGACTGATATTTCCAACCCTTGAAATAGTTTCAGCCTATTTTGTTAGACCCTACACATTAATCTACCTGTAAACCAAAATTTAGACTAAAAATAACTATAGAATAAAAATCGTCATTAGTATTAAAGTTAAAGAAATGAAATGTAAAATTATAGATACATATACCTAGATTTTGATCTTATGAGTAGCATACAATTTAGTCAGTCTTAAATATTTCATTTATTGATTGCACTGTTTGATTGAAACACTAAAAACTTATCAATAATGTAACAACTTAAAACAACAATAAATTAAAGGGGGACAACTATTTCCAAGATCTCCATTAAAAATTCCGAATCGGGGTGTCGTTCGAGTGCGGCGTGTCCTTTTTGTTTTTTTTTTTTTTGTAGGTAATGAATCGTCGGTTCCTTGGTCCCTAATAAATACTGGCTACTGGTTAATTGAAACATTATAAAGGAGATCTTATCACTAAAGACACCGCATGCATACCCCAGCCCAATGTTTTAGGAATTGGGGACCGGATTTCGATTTTTTTATAACTTTATTTGAATATTTCGGTAACAAACAGGTAAAGTTACAACGCAAAAACAATGAACACTTAACAAGCTATGAAAAACATAATTAAAATACTTTAAAAACGTATCTTATTGCTTTATTATAAAGTTGAAAACCGTGTATGTAATAGCGGAATAATTTTGCAATGTTTAAGTAAAAATCCAAAGAATGTTGACCTGTGATGTGTATGAGTGACAATGGTGGTAACATGTCAAGTTAGGTTGGTTTGTGGTGCTGTGCGTTGAGATAGGGTGGCGCGAAGTCGCGAAGAAGCCCGCCGCATATATTCTAATAGGCTATTAACATATAATGCCACTGATTGGACGGATGCGAAGCTGGAAGAGCCAGTGGTTCACAACACTTAGGTTATAAATAGTTAATAGGTGGATATTATCAAGGATCTCAAGTTACGAAATTTTAAATATAGGTCAGTCTATCTGACTATATGTATAGCTAACATAATCAGAACGACTCATGGTAAACTGTTTCGGCTATTTCTTCTCAGTTTTGCAAGGTCTTTGGCATCTTTGGGTGACCATTGACGCATATTATATTTGGAGAAGAAAAAGCGGGAAAGCGCGCCCCGGGCTCCGAAGCAGCGTAGCTGGAACCGCAACTGGGAACACGCTAAGATGAAGAAGAATTAAAACTGTATTGATATATCAATCAGAGCATTCCAATCTAAATATACGAGTATGTTGGTTTCACGAATGATTTTTGATAGCACCTACCTACCAAAATCGAAAGAGGTAATATCGTGTTGATATAGAAATTTGAAAGATTTCGGCAGGGCCGTCTTTAACCTATTGGAGGCCCTGGGCATATTAGGATAATGGGGCCCTATGACTTTGACAGAACACTTTTTGTTACAATAGACAAAGAAAGTAGATAAACAAGGTTTTTAATTTTTTTTTAACAATCTATCAATATTAATAGTTTTTAATGTGTTAGAGAAGTTTTACTCCAAAATACTTCGTAAAATACGTATTTTCCATCACACCACATTTATTTATTAAGTACGAAAAGAATCGTCATGTTGCGAATGCCTTCTCTGTTTATGTTGCGAATGGATATTAACAAATTATTGTTTTTATGTAAAATATACGGAAGTAATAATAATAAAGTCTTCATTTATAATAAAAAAAACCTCAATGCGAACCGAAGTTCTCAAAAAAAAAACTATCAGATCACAAATTCCATTGTTTTATTAAAACTAATTGTAAATAAATATAATATGTACCTATTATTAGCATTTATACACCTAACTAATGTGGCATAAATTATTCTTGGACATCGATATTCAAACCAGGGCCGAACTTGTATGGGATTCCATTCTACCATCTCCTTAAATATAAAGTCAAACACATTTTGTTTAAATTTTGTAATTTCTCAATTAAATTATTTGGTTTATTAAAACTTGGAGCTTCATGCTTCGCTTCGTTCGCTTAATTTAAATGGAGCGAGTCACACTGATGAGTGTACTACTGATGATTTTTCTTTAAAATGTGTATGTGCTTAGTATACCATTATATATTTAAATTTATCTAAGCATGCTGAAGTCGGAAAGCCTAATTTTTGGGCGAGAGTAAAATAGCTTCGCGCATGTAAGAGCTAGTAAGTTGGTATTGTAGTCAGTAATTTATAAGATACATATTCGAATTATATAAGTTTTTTGGTAATAAATACCTATTGGTTATTGTTTGGTGATCTGACAGGAACTAGGGACTTTGTATTTGATCTGAGGGGGGGCCCTATCGATCGCGGGGCCCTGGGCACTTGCCCAAAGTGCCCACTGGGAAAGAGGGCCCTGGATTTCGGATCTCAAAACATTTATAAAACGATTAGAAAACAAAAATAATGTGTCCAACTTCTACCTTACCTACCTCTTTAATATAAAACATACCCAATCTACATTAAACGTTCATTATGATACATTATAGATTCGTCATTAGAGTTCATTAAAGATTCTTCTTTCCAAAGTGAATTTATTAAATTAATAATAATAATAATAATAAATAAATATATAAGGTCAAATCACACTGATTAAGCTAGCCCCAAAGTAAGTTTTTTAAACTTGTGTTATGGGATACTAACTCAACGATACTATATTTTATTTTATTTATTATAGACGAGCAGCTAAGAGCTGATATGTCTATTTCACACATAAATGATTTTATGATAAATACATATATAGATAAACACCCAAGACCCAGGACAATTTGAAAAAGGCCATTTTCCAACTTGCCCTGGCTGGGGATCGGACCCAGAACCTCCGGATTAGCGGTCTAGCGTGTTAACCATTACGCCACGGACGTCGTCAAATTGAAGATAAAATAATATATTCGCATTTAACCGAAGGTTTTTCTCTCCTGCACTGCGATGGCGCGCGATACGGTAGCAAATAGCGCTACTTTCTCGCGATTCACGTTACCTCACACTAGCTAGTTCCCGAGCAGTCTCCAAAAAGACGTAAATTACCACAGGTATCACTCAATATCCAACTTTAAAATAAACCTGTAAAGTCTATATATATACAAATAAGTTTTCAAACATGTTGCGTTTCGAATAGAATGCAATTTAAAATCTGAAAAGCTTCATTCCATTTTCAAAACGATCTAGAGTTGAAAAATTATCAAACCTAATCTACATTCTATTACTTCGCAGTAACGTTTATTTTTAAATGTATTTAATACAGTGCAATAATCTCGTAGGAACTGAAGAAAATTTCAAGCATGATGTGGCAAAGTGATCATATTGGGATGGCGATAGAGCTGTTTTTGGTTTGAAATGCGTTTGACGTAAAGCGTTTTGACATGAAACGGTTGTATGCATGAAGAGCAACACATAAACTGCATTGTAGGTGCAACACGCTTTTGTAGAACCTAAATAGGACGCTACAATTTTGTGGAGACAGCTTCTGTTGGTCAACAGTTTATATTAAAAGTGGCGTCCTCAAATCTAATTTAAAAAGCGTAATATTTCAGGTAAAATGGCAAACTAAAACATAAAAATAGACCCACTTTTAATTGCTGCAAAAAACAATTTTTGAGTAATTTTTTTTAAGCAAAGGCTTGCACTCAAACTGATTCTGATAGCCTGAATTTGGTAAGATCAGATTATTGTAGATACCTTTTTTGAAAATAAGGAAGACGAAAACGGTTAAAGATAGGTTTTCAAAACAACAGGTATTTATTATGCTTAGTATATACTTTTTAACCACCAGCCAAATTTTTGGAGCAAATTCAGTCCAGTATACTGAACTACTTTCCATAAAAACAATTAACGAAAAACTGATTACCTAGGTATATATTTTGTACAACATTTCTCAAATTGGTATAGCGGGCCACTGTACATATTATAAGTGTAGCTGTAAATCTTTCTGAAACTCTACGAGTACTTTACTCTTGGAACTGCGCTATGCGGAGACCCGCGATGGGTTCAAACCGTCTCTGTCATAAACTCTAAGTGCGACAGAGACACGTGACCCACAACGGTTTTAGCTGAGACGGACTGAACCTGTCGCGGGTGTCCGCTTGACGTGGTTTAAGCCTAAAAGGTATCATCATCATCACCAGGCCTTTTTAGGGTTCCGTACAAAAATTGAAAAAACGGAACCCTTATAGGATCACTCGTGCGTCTGTCTGTACATCCGTCTGTCACAGCCAATTTTCTCCGAATCTACTGGACCGAATCAGGTGAAATTTGGTAGGAAGGTAAAATCCTATGACCCACACACAAATGTGCAAAGTAAATAAATATTCTTATAAAATAAGGCTCATTTTCGGGGGATAATTAGGTATTGAAAAAAAAAGTTTTGTAACCCTTACTGTGTTATATATCAAATGAAAGGGCTCATTATGAGGATCTCAAATATATTTTTTTTATAATTATAAAATTAATAGTTTTGATTTTATTCATTAAAGAAGACGGAAATTGACCATTCCCCCCCCCCCCCCCCCTGATCTCCGAAACTACTGAGCCTAAAACTTTGAAAATAATAGGAAATATAGTTCATTGCTTGTAGATAACAGGAAAACCTATAAGAATTCAATCAATTGTACGGAACCCTATCCACGCGAGTTTAACCTCGCACTTGGCCGGTTTTATTTAGTCTTCACTGCAGGAGCATGACCCTCTCTGTACTACCAGAGCTATGTATTAGCCAGAGCAGTCAGAGGATTTGACCTACACTCTCCACGCTGGCCAGACGGGTTGGAGAGTTTTTATTGATGTTTATAAGCTTGTCGCCTTCTACGACATCCACGGGAAGACTTGGAGTGGTCCTATTCTACTCTGCCGGGAACCACACGGCTAAATGGTATGTTTAGCGTTAATTCCCATGAAAGAAAATCCTTCTCCACACTTCCTTAGCCTTGGGACTCGTCGTGTGAGACTGAAATAATAGGCTCGCGCGTTGGGAGGCATTGAGACATCAGCGTATTACTCTGCCGTATTGCTGCTTGTCCTCCTGCCTCGTTAGCGAACTTGTGTTGTGAACGTCCTCCACGGAGCGAAGGATTATAAGTAATATAAGTACTCGTAATAACTTTACTTTTAACATATTTATTTATTTTTATAGTTTTAAGTTATATTTTTAGTTTTAATTAGAATAATTTACTTTTAATTCATTAGTTTTTGTTAGTTTTAGTGTTATTTGTTTCTTTTTAAGTTTACCTATCTTCAATTTAATTAAGTAAAAGTGGTATAAGGGAAAAAAATATATTTAATAATTACATTGCATTGCACATGATTAATTCAATACAAAATATAGTTACATACATATTCAGTAAAACATCACATGCACCTTTAGACGACAAACGAGACGAGAGGTTTAGAATATTTACTGTTTCTTCCTACTAGTCTGGAAAAAAAGTAAAAACGTAGAATGTGCCAGCTACTTCTCTTCCCGCACAGGTTGTAGAAGCCGATCAAGGAAATTGGTGAAAATTCAAGTCAGTTAGGTATTAGGCGATGCAGCTAGGAAGTTCCAAGCCGCATCGCCTAATAACTGACTTGTTCCTAGTAGGAACCCATCACTATTTTGATTCCTGTTTCCACTTTCTCGCCCACCATCACGCTAAAAGTGGTCTGAGTCTTGCGGTCCTGAGCTCAGTCTTAGAGCCGCAAGATTGATAATGCTTTGTCTGCCCCATCTATACTAATATTATAAAGAGGAAAGATTTGTACCTATTTTTGTATGTTTGTAATGAATAGGCTCTAAAAGTACTGGACCGATTTAAAAAATTCTTTCACCGTTGGAAAGCTACACTATTCCCGAGTGACATAGGCTATGTGTGTACCACGGGCGAAGCCGGGGTGGACTGCTAGTTAGGGATAAAGACGTGTAACGATACTGCGCATGCCACCTGCATGCTGCATCTTGTTTTCATATCTCATTTCTTCATGTCATCCTGTTCGCTTTTCAAAACTTCGTTTCATTCAAAATATATTGAATAAATGAATGAAAAACTCTTTATTGCACAAAAAAAAAAGAACAAAATAATTGAAAATTTATATACATAGGTACAATGGGCGGTCTGATTATATATATCCCTAACTTCATTTTCAATGATGACGATTATACCTTCATTCATAGATATTTTTTCATTATAATGTATTCATAAAAACCTGATCTCCTAATTGAGCCGGTACAATATCTCAAAGTGTACCGATAAATACGACATATTACAGTTCTATTCTATCTAAACATACTCCCGGAGGTAAATAAGGAGGCGCCACTCGGTGGCTTTTGTCAAAACGGAAGAGTATTTTAAGATGTTTTACTAATGCTGTTAGCGCTTCTTAATAGAGTGAAGCGGTGGGCTCACATGGAGTGGATGTTTTAATTACAAGATATAGTTTTTAAAAACTAAAACCTGAATACGTATAAATTCATACTTAAAAGTACGTTTATCCAGTTAATGCAAGCACAACACACAGTAAAAACTAAACATAAACCTAGCATTAGCCGGCTAAACTCAGGTTAGGTTAAACCTAAGTTTAGAGCCGGCTAATCTTAAGTTTATATTCACACTTTAGCAGCAAATTCTAGGTTTATGTTCAACCCATCTTTAGCCGTAACATATGTATTGTATACATTTTTGAAGCCCTTTCATTTGATACCCCACACGGTATGATAAGATATATTTTATTTTTGTATTCATTACTTTATGGCCACATTACTATAGAGGGCTCCACAGTGGATTTACTGTAACGTTACATAGCCTATAACCAACGGATAGCCAAGAAGATTCCGACGATTTCATTTGGCAATGTATCATGGATATCTTTGAAGATACCCGGTATTAAGGATGCTGGTTAGGTGCGAATGAAAACACGAGGTTAAAGGCAAACGTGAAAGCCGGTCGCGGTACCGAATTTGTATGCGGCGCGTGCGTCCTTCCGCTAATCGATTGTTTTTGCAGCTGAACGGTCAGACAGGGGTCTAAATCAACGCACCGCGGAAAGTGCGGGGAAAGAAGGGTGCCGCAGGGGGCGGCATCACTGCGTAGACACACATTGACAACAGGTGCACACGTACAAATTTTTTACCTCGAGCATTTCACTCATATTTAATCAATAAAAAAGATTATTGTACATTTGTTACATTTTCAGAGTACGAGAAACATTAACAGGAACTTTGCAGCTAATACAGGTAAGTATAACTTTTATTTTACTAAATTTAATTAGATACAATTTTAAAATGATTTTACATTTTATTTTTAGAAAAGCCGTGTGAGCCGTTTATTTTGACGCATCATCAACACCAGGGAACAGATAAACATACATACATACATAGCGGCGAAATACGTAACCGGGTAAAAATACCCATCAGGACCTCATTCATCATCATGCCCAGCTGGACTTTCTCGGCTCGGTAAACGGCCCGACATTCGTACGTAGTAAGGTGTATGCGTTGCAGTGTCAAGCAACATTGAGCACTACGAAGTAATGATCACCATCATCAGGTCTTTTTTAATCTCCAATGCAGGAGCACGATCCTCTCTGTACTACCAGAGCCATAGGTATATTAGCCGGAGCAGTCAAAGGATTTGGCCTACACTCTCCACGCTGGCCAGACGGTTTGGAAAGGTCTCATTGATGTTTATAAGCTTTGTTAAGCTTGTATTCCTAAGTCGCCTTCTACGGCATCCACGGGAAGACTTGGAGTGGTCCTATTCTACTCTGCCGGGAACTACACGACATGACAAAATAATCTTCTTCGTCTAAGCGCGTTCCCGGTTGCATCCTTAGCTGTGCTGCTTCGGAGCCCGGGGTGCGCTTTCCCGCTTTTTCTTCTCCAAATATAACATGCATGTCAATGGTCACCCAAGGATTCCAAAGACCTTGCAAAATGGAGAAGAAATAGCCGGAACAGTATAAATGATTTGGCTATGGTTTTACGACCGGCCGCCTGCCTGACGTCAACCCTCTTTGGGAATGTGTTTGTGCGAAATATTTTACAACGGCTGCCGCCCGACGTTAACCCTCATTGGGGAGCAATTGTAGCACGATATGTTTGTGCTTAGTCCTTTAGTCGCCTCTTACGACATCCACAGGAAGAGATGGAGTAGTCCTAATCTAACCCGGAACCACACGGGCGTGTATTCTCTCGCGAACTCTTCCTTTGTATGTTCTATGACATGACAAAATAATGATAAAGTCTTATTTGGTTTGACATTAAAATAGGACGATCGGACCACTGTCATGAAGGTGGTGTCATTTTATGGAGTAGGTAAGTCCTGATGCGCTTTGATCTCCGCGAAAAACGATCATCGCTATGAATGCAGCGGTATACGAGTAAATCTACAGCCGAATCAACTGAATCTAGGACAACTAAAAACGTTAGTTGTCCTAGTTTTTTATTCTGCTCTTTGCACGATCGTATGAGAAGACTTAGTTGCTTACGAGCTGACATGTGAACCAATCTCAAAACCACTCTACCCACATCTTAAAACAAAATAAATCGAACGGCGACAGATAAAAAAGCAAGTCGTGTTGAAGTCGATAATTACTGGTGGCAGCACTGCGTAGCGGCGGGAGACGATTAGTGGCACTTACCATTTAATGGATTGAATAATTCAGCCACACAGATTGAGACGTTTTCTATAGAGATACGTCCTAGTCTCTTGATTAGATTTAGAAATACCCACAACATACATACTGTGACGCCTGTTTTCCACAGGGGTAGGTAGACTATGGACCTCCACTTGCTACGATTCTGACAGTCTGACATACCTCTTTCGCTTCATCTACACTCATCAATTTCTTCATACATGCCCTTCGGTTACGGGTACTTCTTACCTCTCCTTTTTTTAGAACGTCTGCAATCTAATCGCAGAATGTTCGCCGAGGCCGACCCTATCCCGCTCTTCCTCTGACACTTGCCTTATTATAGGATTTTATATTGACTTATAGCTCCTCTACACGATGAGCCATCATTGCAAAGGCACCATCTAAAAATATTGAAAGGATCGTCCTTCGACTTTAGAGTAATCTCAAGGTTTAAGGTGAATACCAAGCATAAGTGGCGCCCACTAGTATCGGTTCGGTAGGTTCTTTTTTTAAAAATAATTAATATAAATATAAATAAACGTTACACGTAATGTATTCTAAACTTATTGGCGCGTAAAAGTGCCTGCAAAGTCCAAATTTTTGAAGTGAAAACTTTAGGCGCGTTGGGCATTTTTTAAGACGGGAAAAAACTATTGGACTCGCGACACTGTTACCGTAACCGACACACCTTGTTCAAGTTTTCACTACTGTCGGCACTCCCGGAGTGCCACTGTTTTACACTATCACGTCTTTATCCCTAACAGGGCAGACAGAGCCTAGGGCAGTAATGCCCAGGCCACTTTTAGCGTGATGGTGGTCATGAACGTGGAAAAAGGAAATCATTATAGTAATGGGTAGCTACCGTTGTTTTTTTTTCTTATTTACCTATGGCTGTTAATGTCCTACACCTGGGCAAAGGCCTCCACTTATTATTCCACTCATCTCTGCCCATCGATACTTCCTGCTATTTACGTAAGAATTTATCAAGGTCATCTCGCCTAATTGCTAAACAAATATTTGAATTTTTTCTAGATTTCATCGAAACTTCTATTCATTTTGCTCTAAGACAAAGCTAAAATATCTACGCTATGTATATCTGTATGTATAAATATCTACAGCACTAATTCACTTGTCAAATTACCAATATGTAATTAGCTCGTAAATTTTTTTGGCATCGATTCTAATTCTTGCGACTCGACTGTCACGTCAGTTATCACTTGTCACATCCCTTCAGTTGTCACCGGCCGGCAGCTCTAGTTCACACGTCATAAACGAGGCACAAAAAGTTTGTAATTCTAGTGACAGCTAGTCTATTTGGCGGTTTAACGAGTTTTTAGTGACCCGATGAGAGCCTGGGATGTCCAGTGGTCGTTTTGTAAAGTGACGAACTTCATTCTTGTCTTTGATTACTTTGTAGTTTAATGGTTTCGATGAAATTATTTCATGTTTCACTATATTGTTGACTAAAGGGAACTTTATAAAACAAATATAGGAGTCTTTTTTGCTAAGAGACAACCAGTTCAAAGTGTGTTCGCTTGTCTCGTACTTTAAATGCCTACTAAGTAATATAGACACAAGTTTTCGTCATTTTATATAACGTCTAACAATATATACTAAAACTATTTTAAGGGGACACACTTTATACTGAAACTATTGTAAGTGTGTACCCTTAAAATAGTTTTAGTATATATTGTTAGACGTTATATAAAATATTATATAAAATTCTGTCCATGATACTGAAATACTTTCCCCAAAGAAAAGGAAATATGTACATATAAGTACATATCAAAATATGCTAAATAATTTTTATTCTGTCCATGATACTAAAATACTTTCCTCAAGGAATATACATATATCGAAATACAATATAAATCATGTTTTGGCCTCCCATACAAATCGACCGATCAGCTAATCGGAGTTTGTATGTAAAGCAAAAAAATATATTTCATTAAATTAATGCATACGGGAATTAACGCGAAACGTACCTTTTATTTATTTACGGTGACGGTGTGACGGTACTTGGAAAATGAACAATATGACGGTGGACGAAGATCACACCGGGCAGGGGGAGGCGTAGGCGTCATCGCTGCTTCAGTCAAGCTGGGACCACGTTCGGTGAAACCCGAATGAAACGTCAGCAAAATAAATAAATAAAAGGTACGTTTCGCGTTAATTCCCGTATGCATTAATTTAATAATAATGCAACGCGATAGTTTAAAAGTATTAATATATTTCATATTTCGATATAGGTAAGTTCTTTGGGGAAAGTCGTACAGTATCATGGACTGAATCTACGCACAGAATAGTTTCAGTACATTTTGTTAGACCCTGTATAAACGAGGGGTCGTTTTGCGCGAAGATAATGTTTGAAGTTACCCTTCCATAATGTTTAAAGTTACCCTTCCATAATGTTTGAAGTTACCCTTCCATAATGTTTGAAGTTACCCTTCCATAATGTTTGAATTTACCCTTCCATAGGTAATGTTTGAAGTTACCCTTCCATAATTTGCTTGTAAAGATATATGACTAATTACTTATAAATACTGCTTTGTCTATCGTGATTAATCCAAACGTTCAAGAACAAATAAATCTTTCACATTCTACACATAAAAAATGCTACCTGCCAAAAGTTTCCGGAAACCGCTTCATAATAAACTGTTTTAATAAGACATTAGTAAAAAGTAGACCAAATTTAATTTCTTCCCGTAATAGGTAGGCGGGACTCATAGTGGGGGTCCATCTGTTATACTGACAAATAATGTGATTGTTCTATACAAACCTTAACTTGAACGTTGAAAGAAAATTGAAACTCTAATTTCAACTTTAATGACAAAAACATAGAGAACACAATTCCTAAATTTAGACAGGGGACGACTGCAAAATATTGTTGTCAATTTATTAAGACATATTTTCGGAGTCCGGAGCCACGCTGACGTAAACTATAATTAAAAATAAAAATTATTGTGATTGCTTTTGGCAAATTGCAAATTGGTTTAAGTTTCTTTTTTTGAAAAAGGTTAATTGATCGGTAACTCTTGATTTGATGTTGGTTCTCGTTTTTGGGATAAAAATAACGTCTTCATTACGTGATGTGATGATAATGACAAATGTAAAAAACCCAAACTCGATGGGTTTGCGTCGTTTTATTACGGGGTTCCTATAGCCACCTTCCAGCTCCATCATCAGATCAGCTTCTTGACATAATATTATTGCATTGTCATCTGTTTGAATTATTCTGATTACCTGTACAAAATTCATCTCAGTCAATTCACCAAGAAGTGGCTCAAATTTAACTTGCAAGATTTGACCCAAAAAACTAAAATAAAACAACATACAGGGCAATCTAAGAAAAAGCTTGTTAATAGGAATACATTACGTGTAATTTTTATTTTTATTTTAATTGTTAGGTATTTGGCTTTTTTAAAATACAAGCTACCGACTAGCTTCGGAACGATAACAGCAGAGAAGAATTTCCGCTTGATGACAATAAGTCAAATAAGACACTTTTTTCTAAATGTCAAAACAAACATTTTCTATGAGATTTGTTTGAAATACGAAACCGTGACGTCATAGATATTTGGAGTCAAATAGCGCTCTTAATATCAGTTTTTCTGCATTAAAAAATCTAAAATCATGTTGAAAATGGATATGATTAATGACAAGTGACACTATTTTGTGACGTTTATTTTCTTAACAGTATCAAATATAATTTATTTTTGACCCAGTCATCTACCTGATTAGATAGAGTTAAGTAAATTATATAATCATATCGCAAGAATTCATCCGCGAGCTGAAGCCAAGGTGAGGGTGATAAAAATATAATCTGAGACATTCTTTATCACCTCCCTCCAGTTTAAGTTTAAGTATAATATACCTTCCTACCCCTATACTATTGCGCACAGAAAAAAAAAGACTTGCACAAAATAATCCTGAACTTGATTAACCCTAAATTGGCCTGCAGTGCTCGATTAAAACAATTATTTGATCACACAGGATATTTATTTTGCAGTCGTTAAAACATCCGTATTGATATAAGAGTTAATTTAATACTATCCGTACTCCGGTATTAGTTTTTTAATAAAAGTTATTCACTAGAAGCAGTGGGTTTACGATCAATTTAGTAAATTTAAATGGAGTTCGAATGAGACGCCATCTTGGGAATAAACACATAACCATTACGATTTTTATTGCCGTTTAAGGGTTAACTGACGACCGGAAAGGTTTGGAATTCTATTTTTAACGTTCAGTATTTTTTGTCTTTCATGATAATGAAAAAACATAGAATGTACCAGTTGCTTACTACCATGCAAGTCCTCCACTTGTTTCGGTCGTGATCTTACAGACCTCTCTCATCTTCTTCACTAAATGATGATGGACCAGTGTTTCTTAAGTGCTAATTATTTTATTTATTTGTATAACTTTATTACAAATCTAATAGGCGGACTTAAACCATAGGCTTTATCTACCAGTCCACCCACTGGTGATGCCGAGAAAAGAAGACTTTAATACGAGGTGCAAAAAATTTGACTTAAATAAAACTAGCTGGGTGACTTTTTTTGTAAAACACCTAAGTACCCACTTAGTTAAAACTTATATGTGCAAAAAATAATAAACACGCCGCCACAGGCCGGAATCTCCTAAGGTACGCGCAATATGCGTCCCCGTTCCCCGTCCCCGCACCTCTCCCCCGTTTTCGCCTCGATGACTCACGTTGGCCGTCAAGAACCGGGGGAGAGGTGCGGGTGCGGGGAACGGGGACGCATATTGCGCGTACCTTAGGAGATACCGTTCTGTTTACTCTTACTGTATTCTGTGACGCCGCTAGACATAGTAGGACATTGATTAAGGCGGGGGAGCTCTACCGCTGGTCTCCCCTTTATGTTTTGTCCGTTGCTACTTTTCTCTTAATAACACGTACTGATTGATCCTCCGTTTTTTTTTAGACGTTGTAACCATTCTTTTAAAAATACCATGTAGTTTTTAATGGTGACGCTCCGTCACTGATCCCCCTTTATGTTTTGCCCATTGTCACATTTCTCCTAACAATAATCACGTCTTTATCTTTAATGTGGCAGACAGAGCATACATCAATTTGAGTCTTGTGGTTCTAAGCAGACAGTGGTCAGGACCGCAAGGCCCAAAGGCCACTTTTATCGTGATGATGTGTGAGAAGATGGAAAAATGAATCAAAATAGTGATGGGTTGCTAGCCGCATCGCCTATTGATAAGATTCGATACTATATTTTATGATAAATATTTACAAATATAGATGTAGATATAGATAAACATCCAAGACCCAGGACAATTTGATAAAGATTATTTTCTAACTTGCCGTGGCTGGGGATCGAACCCAGAACCTCTGGAGACGACTCCGGCGGACTAGCGTTTTAACCATTACGCCACGGGGGCGTAATAAAGATTTATTCTACTTCGCCTTAACAGTCTCAAATTAAAAGCCGGCGCGTCCTGCCGCCGGTAATATCGCGGATCCAACATCTCAATTAGAGCCAGCGTATAACGAAACGACTCAATCCGACCGTGGGCAAGACCCTGGTTAAGAATCACTTAGTTCAAGAAATAAAATAGATGTAAAAGCTCATCCTTTTGGTTACTTAGTACTTGTTTATTTATTTATCAAAAAAACGGTGCAAAAGGCGGACCTTATGCTATACAAATTACATAAAAAAGTGAGCACAAATTAGAAACTACAAGCTAAAATCTTTATTTTAGAAGAATTTCATATAGGATTATTTTGTACCGGTCATACAAAGATTGGCGTTTTTCTTCAAATACCGAATCCCAGTTTCATAACAATAGCTACGTTTCATACGAGTTTCAGAATCACCCTGCATACACTTTACTAAAACTGAAAAATAAATTACAAATTGCATTTTTAATTAATTAAGCTGTATTAACATCTTGTTTGCCGCTTACCCCCACCACGAGCCCGGTAGCGGGTAGCGACATGCAAATGGGAGATTTTTGGTATGCATTTTTCGGCTGATATCCTTGGTTTTTATTATGAAACAGACAGAATATGTATTTCATATTTCGCTCAAAAAGTGAATATAGCTAGTAGGTTCAAAATCACCCTGTATAATCTGCTGCATATAATGACCGCCATTAAAAAGCGCGTCCTGCGTACAGTAACATTACGAATCAACGACTCAATCCACCCCTGGGCAGTCGCCAATTATTTTAAATCAATTCCAAAAAGTTAAAGTTTTTTTTTATTTCTATTCTGTACAGCCAGCGCGTAGAAGTAAATATATGGAGCAAGATGGGTTTTCTTTCTTAGAGAGTCTTCTTTCTTATATCGCAAGTCCAACCAACATTTTAATTAGAACCACAGTCACAGAATACAATAAGAGTAAATAGAACGGAATGTCCTAAGGTACGCGCAATATGGGTCCCCGTTCCCCGCACCCGCACCTCTCCCCCGGTTCTTGTGGGCCAACTTGTGCCATGCAGTGTGTGTGTTCGCCCGCTCTCGCCCGTCATCAAGGCGAAAACGGGGGAGAGGTGCGGGGACGGGGAACGGGGACGCATAATGCGCGTACCTTAGAAAATATCGTTCTGTTACCTCTTACTGTATTCTGTGCCACAGTGTTTGACTCAGTCCGGCCCTGGGCAGTCACCAATTATTTTAATTATACACATTTTTACTTGTTTTCACAACAAGAGCTTAGAAGTAGTTCTTGTATCAGTACATGGGTTTCATTTCTTCGATATGAGTCTTCTTTCTAATAACGCGAATCCAACATCTTAATTAGAGGTAGCATATGATAACTCAATTCAGCCCTGGGCACTAGCCAATTATTTTAAATCAATTTCAGCCTTTTTTATTTGCCATCTGATGAAGGAAAAATAGAAATTAAATATTCAGTGAAGATACATGAAACTATTTTATTGATGCGAGTCCAACATCTCAATTAGAGCCAGCTTGTATGACGGCTCAATGGGCATTGCGGCCAATCTTTTTAAATTAAGAGCCTGTACTACCCTAAAGTTCTTAGAGCGATCTTAAATATTATCAATATTAACGAAATACTCACTTTGAAATAAAAACACAGCAAAGTTCAGGACTAACTCTAAACATAATAAGTTTCGAAAACACGATTGCTTACAATTTTCTCGATAGAAACACATTGCGAAGTTGCCTCCAAATCACCTCAGAATTATACTAAAACAGAAAGTATTTAAGAAATACAATAAATTAGCACTTGTAACCTTGGATTATAATTGTATGAAACATAAGGCAGTCATCATATGTCTTACTTTTTAAATAACTCTTAAATATTCTTTGTAAAACGAAAAAAACCTCAAAACCAGAACCAGCCTCATTGACCCACCGCGATTCCCGACGCCCCGCATGGCTCGCTGTCTCGCTTCGGCTAGAGTTAATTTGTGTGCATAAATAAATTATTGGCATCAGGCACCCTCTTAATAGGACATATTACGCCAAATTCAGCACAGTTGGCGGCACTCACACATAAACAATTCTGCTGTGATTCTAGCTACGTGACATATTTCTTCGCAACAAATAATTATTTATTTTAATAAGTTCATTATTATTTATTCATACAAAACCTGTGCTGTGGTGTTATGGCTTCCTACGGCCATTTCAATAGCTAATACTTATATTATTTGCCAATAGGCATGATGACTGAAAAAATTATTTTTGGTTAGAAAATATTGTACACAAATTTTTCTTTTCTCTGAGAAGCAATTAATGAAGAAGATACAGCGCATTGAAATTTCGCATGACGTCACGCTTTCTTACGATTTTTACGCATCGGGGACGTCACAAGCCCCCACTCCAGAACTTAGATACTCTGAATCTTTGTGAATTTTTCCTTTTTTGATAAAGTGAAAAATATGCGAATCATATTAAGGCCATATCTAAATTTTCCGGGGTCCAGTGCTGCCCCCATTTAAAATAAATCGTTTCAAAGAAAACGGAGACATTATTTAAAATTTTGCTACTATCAAATCCTAGATAACCCTTCAAAGTATTTTATGAACTATTGTTTACAGTTTATAATGAGAACGTTAAGCTTTACTACGCACATTTGCCAAAAGTGGCCGTTTTTCGCAAATGTGCGTAGTAAAGCTTAACGTTCTCACTTTGAACTGTAAACGGTAGTTCATAAAATACTTTGAAGGGTTATCTAGGATTTGATAGTAGCAAAATTTTAAATAATGTCTCCGTTTTCTTTGAAATGATTTATTTTAAATGGGGGCAGCACTGGACCCCGGAAAATTTAGGTACGGCCTTAATAGGATTTTGATTTCTTTTTCACCTTCTGCCCACCATCATGCTAAAAATGGCATGTAAGACTTGCGGCCATGGGTTCTGTCTACTTAGAGGCGTAAGACCCAAAAAGCTCCATTAGGGAAAAAGATGTGATATTGTATGTACCTTCTTCTTCTTCGTCTAAGCGCATTCCCGGTTGCATCCTTAGCTATGCTTCGGAGCCCGGGGTGCAGTTTCCCGCTTTTTCTTCTCCAAATATAAAATGCATGTCAATGGTCACTCAAGGATGCCAAAGACCTTGCAAAGTGGAGAAGAAATAGCCGGAACAGGCTATAGTTTTACAACCGGCCGCCTGCCTGACGTCAACCCTCTTTGGGAATGTATTTATGCAAAAAGTTTTACAACCGGCCGCCACCTGACGTTAACCCTCCTTAAGAATGCAATTGTAGCACGAGATGTTTGTGCTTAGTCCTTCAGTTGCTCTTACGACATCCACAGGAAGTGATAGAGTTGTCCTATTCTAACCCGGAACCAGACGGGTATGATTGTATGTACCTATGTAATACATAACATACGCGTGCAAAGCCAATGCGAGCTGCTAGTTGAACCTATAATATAGGTTATAATATATTATTAAGAGCACATAATATCTAATAAGACATTCTCTTGGCCTTAATTACAGTTAAACGTTATTGTTATTCCTTTTAAGTAAAAAGGTCACATATAAAAAGCCAAACATACAAGGACAGATAGGTATTACGATAAAAACACCAAGAACCATATTTCACAGTAATTATGTAAGTCAAAAATTGAATCAATTAGGTTCCTTTACATCGGACAACAATAAATAACCGGCAGCAGGTGAGGAAAGGTCTTTTTGTAGGACAGTTTGGACAAAAAACATCGCCATGTGATCCTGGTCAGTTTTATCTGTGAACAAAATATAAGTTCTCGGGGAGCGTGAAATAGTTCGCTAATGGAACTATGTAGAGATGGTAAAACATCTAAATTCTTGTTTACTTTGATCTAATCTATATTTTTGTTTTGATCTTCCTAATTCAATTTCGATAGTTCCCATTAGTAAAATGTTGTTCATTTAATTTACTTAATATAAATTGTATATAGCCTGGTGTTAAGTTCCACTGCTGGACATAGTTATCCCCAGTAAAGTGGAGGTCCATAGTCTCTGCCTACCCCTGTGGGAAACAGGCGTGATAGTATATATGTATGTGTAAAAAATATTAAATTTATCGTTTAATACTTTCTGCTTTTTTAAATTTTATTTCTGGCTTCCAGTAAACACGTCAGCGCGTAAGCTCAGTGTTACATTTATTCATTCAACTATGGATACAATTGAGACTTTTTCAATCTCTGATAGAAGCATAGGAGTACTTAGACAATCTTAGGTAGAGTCTGGCCATGAAAAACCGCGACAAAACTAAAAAATACACGATTATTTTTATTTTAAATAACATTAAAAATTAAAAAGTATATGTAAGTAATCTTTTTTTTTTTTTAATTTGCCGCGTTTTTCCATGGACAGCTTTTGTTGGCCAGACTCTACGAACAAAACCATGACTAGTCAAATTAAAGATAAGTAAATTTAATAAACAACCACAATTAAAAGAAATCTTCAAAAGTGATATTAACAACTCTTAAAACTTCGCTTACAAGGGTCAGGTACAAAGTTGTTTTTTACCAATTTTTTTGGTAGCGACGTACGGGAGATCGTTAAGAGAAAAAGGACCCGTTTCGGCACTTTGTGCGAGCAAACCCGCCGGTAGCAGCGTAGTATCGAGCTAATTAATCGTTGTTTTTACGTTTTTACTGGGCGATTTTGTGAGAAATTCGGCTGTTTCTGGACGGCGATGTGATTAAAATGTATAAGTTATTGAACGCTATCGAGTAGAAAGCTGTAACAGCAAATCGTCATAAAGATTTTTTTTTCACAAACTTCCTTTTGCCTTTTCAGGCACTTTTCCATGTCGGTTTATATTTCATTCATTCAAATGGCAGTAGTTTTACAAGCTATTTTGGAAACCAAGTATGTAAAAAAATATCCTAACGTTCCCAAAAATCGTACCTAAAGTGGTAGGCGTCCCTTTCCAGCTAATTGCCAGTGCAGTACAATAGAAAGAGATACCAACAACTTTAGGTATATTTTTGGGAACAGCTTTGTCACTCGTAGGCATTCTAAATTGTACCTATACAACGTGGAAGGGACTTACCCGTAATAAATGGAACCAGGGTCTATACTAGATCATTATAGTATAATGAAATTAATATAGCAGCCAATAGAAAAAAAAATCGGCATTTCCATACAAAACGTGCAGCCGCCCGGGAAATTTTTATGAGAATGTCGAATTTTTTTTTGGTTTTTTGACTGTTATTTTAATTTCTTTATACTGAAGTCATCTAGATATACTTATAGATAGCCCGTGGTTCGATTTATAACGGGTATGTCACTTCCACGTTGTATAATTTCTTTGGGCAGTCGTTAAGGCCGTACCTAAATTTTCCGGGGTCCAGTGCTGCCCCCATTTTAAATAAATCATTTCAAAGAAAACGGACACTTCATTTAAAATTTTGTAAGTGAGAACGTTAAGCTTTACTACGCACATTTGCGAAAAACGGCCACTTTTAGCTAATGTGCGTAGTAAAGCTTAACGTTCTCATTATAAATTGTAAACAGTAGTTCATAAAATACTTTGAAGGGTTATCTAGCACTTTGTAGTAGCAAAATTTTAAGTAATGTCTCCGTTTTCTTTCAAACGATTTATTTTAAATGGGGGCAGCACTGGACCCCGGAAAATTCAGGTACGGCCTTAATGCGCTTCTTATACTCGTATCTTGGAAAAATGGGAAATCAGTGCTGGTCACCTAGACATCCGAAAACTTCTCGGATCTCCTCGGAACTCTTGAATCTTCTTTGATGTGAGATATTCTCGGTGAAAAGTAGAGAACGTAGTATACAGGGTCAAAAAAATATAGGTACGCTGAAACTATTTTAAATGTGAATTCAGTCTATGATACTGAACAACTTTCCCCAAGGAACATTCAACGAAATATGAAAAATATTTTTTGGCCCTTACAAATTAACCGATCAACAGATCCGAGTTTGTATGAAAAGTAAAAGAATATTTTTCATATTTCGATGTATGTTCCTTGGGAAAAGTATTTTGTTCAGTACCATGGAGTGAATTCATCCTTAAAATAGTTCCAGTATATTTTTTTAGACATTATATAAGTACCTGATATAATTCTACTATAGCGTAACCAATTCAAATTAAACCATAATCAATTACTGATCACTATAAAAGTCTCCTTCAATGGCGGTCGAGAATGCATTTTTTCAATCACAAACTTACATACGAATGAACAAAAAATGGAGGCTCCAAAAATGCAGCGAGCATCGACATTCAGCGTTGACAAAACATGATTAATGATATCAATAAAAATATTTTCTCATAAAAATTCATTCCCATTATTAATAATAACATTGTCCGTTTTTTTTTTTACTTTTTTGTATGTATGGATTCCTGAGTGGGTGTCTTTTTATAATTTATGTTGAATGAAGAAATTAACAGGCTTCGTTTGATGGAGAGCCGTGTAAATTGATGGTAACACTCGCTGATACTGTATTGTAATGGTTTTATGGTATTTACGTTTAAATACCACCCGTACCACCCGTAGTATAATAGATAGGAATTCATATCCAAAATTGTGCTCTATTGGCGTTATACTTGAACAGATATTTTAGATTTTTTGTGTTATAATGTTCTCAATCTATAAGACCTAGGTATTTCAATTTTCTTGAAAACAAACAATTGAGAGGACATCAGCTGAAACTGTGCCGTATAAAAGTTAAAGGAAACCATTTAACATTTTTTTCTCTAATCGAGTGACGACAGACTGGAACAGACTACCAGAGAATGTTGTTACTGCACCTTCAGTGAACAGCTTCAAAAATAGACTAATAAAAACAAGATCTCCATTGGCTTTTTCTTCTCCACATCGCTCGGTCTTTTGTACATCCTTTAGTTGTATGACCATTGTCACGCATATCCCTGACGAAAACGTGCTAAAAGCTCGTGCAACAATATCATTCCCATGGAGCGTTGACGTCAGGCAGGCGGCCATAAAACAAAGCCAAATTAAATAGGTATGGAAAGTCGAAGGTAGATATATAAGAACAAATAATTTAAAACCAACGTGTTGAGTGTAAATTTTTTATCTCAATAACACTTATAAGTAAAAACTGCAAACTTTACATGACTTTTCTTCTCAATCGTTCTTCCTTGCTATCAAATCCACTTGTAAAGGCCCCTCCGAGGGCAGCTTCTGTGCCTTCGACTTCACATGAGCCAAGTACACAGTCCATACAAAACTGGCAACACTCACGAAAATAATCCTATTCCTCTCAGAAATGAAATAAAAATTTATCGTTTGTGCCGTCGGCCAAAATATTACACCTATTTTGTAAGTCGGCCAAAACTTCTCCCTCACTTCGTTCATACATGTGTTCAGCGGCTTCATTTCCAAAGCGCTCATACCAAAAAAGAAATAAGCCATTGCTAAAGGGGAATAAGAGACTTGTTCGATCGCAGCTCTGAAGATAGCCGTCTTCAAATCTTTCTTTTTGAAGAATCGACTTGTGTATTTCATCCATCCATAAAACACTGGAGCCATGAAAAAGGTCCCAAAGAAGCCAAAGCGTCCGGCCCTAGCCCAGTCAGCATTTTCCAATTTAGTTCCATGCTCTATGTACTCTTGCACGACACTGCAGGTTGGCCAGATGAGCGCATATGACACCATGCCTCGGATGAGAGGAAATTGAACTGGTATCCTTTTTACTTTAGTTAACAAACCACTCATAGTTTGAAATATTTTCTATACTCGTTGTTTCATGCATTTGTTAAACTACTTATTTTTTGATATACATAGGTACTTTGTTTTGGTTTTGATCTTAATGCGGCCATCGAGATGACATTGTCATCAAATAAGAAATCATAGATTAAGAAATACATGCCACAGATTTCAGGAAATATGGCCGAGATTTTAAAAAGGCTTTACTGTGGCTTTACTCGATACCAACTTTACCTTGAAAAGGTGTGCAAATTTTTTTTTAAACAGTTTTGTACCTATTCTGAATTGTAATTGAGACTGACTTTTAGGGTCTTGTTGCTATATAGTAATCATCATCAGGTCTTTTTTTAGTCTCCACTGCAGGAGCACGACCCTCTCTGTACTACCAGAGCCATATATTAGCCAGAGCAGTCAGAGGATTTGGCCTACACTCTCCACGCTGGCCAGACGGGTTGAAGAGATCTCACTGATGATTATAAGCTTTGTTTAGCTTGTGTTTCCTAAGTCGCCTTCTACGACATCCGCGGGAAGACTTGGAGTGGTCCTATTCTACTCTGCCGGGAACCACACGGCTATATAGTAAGGATAAACAAAATAAGCTTGCCTTTTGTATCAGTTTCATGAACTGGCCCTTTTGGTCAAATCACACATATGGAGCTAGTCCCAAAGTATTTACATTTCATTTATTTAATTCGTTACAAACTAATTGTGTCTTAAATTACGTACTTAACTAATAAAAGTTACAGAAATAATTAATAATCTAAATTACAAAATAATAAGATAAATAACAATTTCATAATTAATGCCATGTCGCACTTTTAGTTCGCAAGTTACATATAAAAAGTCTTCTATGGAGTAGAGAGACTTTCTAAGAAAAATACTTTTACCTTTGGTATTTTTAAATTCCGCTTTATAAAACTTAATAGGTACCTAATTTAGGTCTACCGGCAGTTTATTGAAGAAATTTATAGATGCACTGTATGGGCTCTTTTTTTTTTTTTTTTTTTATGTTATAAGGTGGCAAACGAACAAGCGGGTCACCTGATGGTAAGTGATCACCACTGTCCATGGACAACTGCAACACCAGGGGTGTAACAAGAGCGTTACCGGCCTTTCAGGAAGATATAGACTCGTTTTTTGAAGGTTTCAATGTCGTATCGGTTCGGGAACACCGCTGCAGGAAGTTGATTCCACAGTTCGGTCGTTCGTGGCAGGAAGTTCCTTTTAAAACGTACGGTGGTTGATTGCCAACTATCCAGGTGGTGTGGATGGTATTTTAATTTCAAATTAAATTCTATTTGTAACCAATTCAAAAAAGGAGGATGTTGTCAAATGGAATGTATGTTTCTTTTTATGTATGTTTGTTACGCGATATCTTCGCCAATTGTAAACCGATTTTGATGGTTCTTTTTTTATATGAAAGCTTTTAGCTTTTACCAAGTTGGACCCATTTTAATTTGGTGAAGATACGATGAAGAACTTTGGAGATATGGAAGAAACTCTTGTAAGTAGGTAGGTATGAATTGGAATCTTGACCTAAATAAGACATCTAAATCCCAGTTATTGTTTGAACACGAAACGTGACACGTAATTATCCATTTAGTAGATAATCTCCCATCGGCCACCCACCGAGAACACGATCGGAACAATCGATTAATTCGATTATTATTCGATTATTTGGCTCGGGTGGATCGATTCGGCGATCCTCTTTGAGATAGCGATGATTTGGCGGAAACGGTGCGTGCGGTCGGGACTTCATTTGTCAATTAGCTCATAATTAAACTTTTGTTTGTTTATTTTGCGAGACAAAGGTTTATTTTTGGAAATCTACTAGTCAGATTGCCCTTTTTCTTAGCTACATAGTCATTTGACAAAAAAAATCCTATGTTGGTAGTTAGTGTACCTACTACGTATAACTTCTTCGGGAATTTAAAGTCTACTAGGTAGGTATTTAACCAAAACAGCAATGTGAGCAATAATATTCTAAAATATCATTAAGGCTGTACCTTAATTTGCCGGGGTCCAGTGCTGCCCCCATTTAAAATAATTCATTTCAAAGAAAACGGAGACATCATTTAAAATTTTGCTACTACCAAGCCTTAGATAATCCTTCAGCTTAACGTTCTCATTACTGTAAACAGTAAACAGTAGTTCATAAAATACTTTGAAGGGTTATCTAGGGCTTGGTAGTAGCAAAATTATAAATAATGTCTCCGTTTTCTTTAAAATGATTTATTTTAAATGGGGGCAGCACTGGACCCCGGAAAATTCAGGTATGGCCTTAAATATATTTCCTAGGCAAAATCCAGATGGAAAGTTTATTACTATTACTTAATACGCAATTATAATTATTAGATATAAATTAATAGTTACATACAAAAATAAATCAGCAACAAGCTTCGTCAAAAATCCAGATTGTAAACAATTATTCCACGCCACGTAAATAATATTGGTTTTACTAACGTCATCTGTCCGCGTCAAAAACATACTAAGAATATGAATCGCGCCATCTACTGAGCATTTCAAAATTTAATAATACATTTGTAAAGCAACCACCATAGCAAAGCATTTACAAAAGTTGAGAAGCTGTACTATACCGATAGATGTCACTGCAAAATACGCTTTTCTTAGTTCAGCTACTCGACACTAGATGGCGCTATAATACTTATTCAATTTTCGGTATTAGCTTTTCTCACAATTACTGGGAGCAAGTTGATAATAACATGATTTGACTATTGTAATATAATAATCTATACAAAAATAGATAAAAAGATTAGGTATGTAGGTAATAATTTAGTTTAATATTTTGCTTTGCCATCCGCACAGGTTGATAAAAAATCTAGGTAGCTAGGTACCTTTTTTTTTTAATGTCTTGACTCTTCTTCGTATTTAGCCAGGAAAAAATAAAAGCCATAAAACGTGGGAAATTCTTTTTTTCCTAACAAGTTACAATCAAAGGTTGGTGTAGGCCTTTGATTGCTTTAAGGGAGCTTCTGGCGACAAATTTATACGAGGCCACTGGTTTTCATAGCCGATTAAGTGGCGGACGACGCCCGAAGACGCCCACACAGTCCGCGCAACAAATATCACTGCAGCCGTACTATGACTGTCCACTTAAACTTTTTCACATATTTTTAATGAGCATTTATAACACCAAACAACACCAATTTCATATTATAAAGTCCACTAAAATCGATTTGCAAAATAATTTAAAGAAAACCCCAACCGAACCCCTTGACTTCCCGCCAAAAATCTCAGCTATTCTAATTTATAAATATGCAATGGTCTGACTGGACTAGTCAAGTTTCATAAAGGTTAAACAACTTGCTAGGCGATGTCTTTCTCTATTACGCTACGAATAGGAATGTGATAATAATAGGTATAACGCAAAAATTACTTTCCCAACCCTCTTATCCTTTTTTACCCATTTTTGGGTAAAAAGCGGAGCACCTACCTACTACAAGCCCCACTTAAACGATAGTCAAGTACCTACATCGTAAAGTTGCTACTTTATTACTAATTTGTCAGTTTTGAGAATGCAATTTTGAGATTAGGCTGCATTTGGAATATTTTTAAAAATGATTATTGATGTAAATCGCTGTTTATGAGGTGCTGAAGAGGTGTTTATACTTTAATGGACTTAAGGGGAAATAAATTATTCATAGTTAGTAAAGAATTAATGAACTAGGTGAAGATATAGGCAAATGGCCTTGAAGTGTGAAATAAATTGTTAAGGCCGTACCTGAATTTTCCGGGGTCCAGTGCTGCCCCCATTTCAAATAAATCATTTCAAAGGAAACGGAGACATTATTTTAAATTTTTCTACTACCAAGTCCAAGATAACCCTTCAAAGTATTTTATGAACTACTGTTTACAGTTTAAAGTGAAAACGTTAAGCTTTACTACGCACATTTGCGAAAAACGGCCACTTTTGGCAAATGTGCGTAGTAAAGCTTGACGTTCTTATTATAAACTGTAAACAGTAGTTCATAAAATACTTTGAAGGGTTATCTAGGTCTTGGTAGTAGCAAAATTTTAAATAATGTCTCCGTTTTCTTTGAAATGATTTAATTGAAATGGGGGCAGCACTGGACCCCGGAAAATTCAGGTACGGCCTTAACTCGTAAATATGGTGATAATTTCTATATTGCTCTACGTCATGCACTAGATAGCCCTTTAAATTATTTTATGAACTGCCGTTGAAACTATTATTGGTGATCCGTCTAGCTTTAAAACTTGCCGTGGCCACTTTTGGCGGAGGCAAGTTTTAAAGCTAGACGGACTAATGTAAATACTTTCAACGGTGGTTCATAAAATAATTTCAAGGGCTATCTAGTGCATGATGAAGAGCAATATGGAAATTATCTCCATATTTACGAGTTAACAATTTATTTCAAATGAGGGCGCCACTTCAAGGTCATTTACCTATATCTTCACCTTAAGCTTTTAAACTAAAAAACTTTAAAATCTTTTGAGATCTATCAGAATTATTTTTTTTTTTAAATAAAATCAAACCAATTTCGGATCTGCAGTGTTAATTTAATCGATGGTACAATTTTATAGATCACATAAAAACGTCTTCATCATCATCATTATAAAGTTTTTTCAGCCTCCGCTGCTGGAGCTTGACCATCTCTGTACCACCAGAGCCATACTTGATCAGAGCAGGCAAAGGATTGACCACTGGCCAGTGGTCAATCCTTTGCCTGCTGGACGGGTTAGAAAGATCACATTGATGTATAGAGGGTATACCTAAGCTTTGTTTAGCTTGTGTTTCCCAAGTCACTTTTACGACATAAAGACTTGGAGTGGTCCTATTCTACTTGTTTGGGTTTTGGAGACCCAAAATTTTGACCTATTTTAACACTTATTTTAAGACTTATGAGTTTTCCGTCTCACCACTAAACTTTAAATTTCAGAGCTACAAATTTGCGGTCAGGCCAATTTCAGGTCTACTCGTTGTTTTGTTTAGCATCAGCATCTTTAACTTAACAACTGCCATACAGTTGTACCTTGACCTGTCCCGATGGAGTCAGGGGAGTTTCCACATAGAAGAGTAGAGTGATGAACAGACACAACACATATTCAATTTATTCTTCTTCGTCTAAGCGCATTCCCGGTTGCATCCTCTGCTGTGTTGCTTCGGAGCCCGGGGTGCGCTTACCCGCTTTTTTTTCTTCAAATATAACATGCATATCAATGGTCACCCAAGGATGTCAAAAACCTTGCAAAATGGAGAAAAAATAGGCGGAACAGTTTGAATGATTTGGCTTTAGTTTTACAACCGGCCGCCTGCCTGACGTCAACCCTCTTTGGGAATATATTTGTGCGAAAATTTTAAAACCGGCCGCCGCCCGACATTAAAACCCTTCTTGGAGGTACCCAAGAATGCAATAGAGAGTATGCATGATTTTTTTTTATATTTTTAATCGATAGTCCTCGTCGAGAAATAGCCGCAAAAAATAAATCAGTGTCGAAAAACGTGTATATGGTGTAGAAAATAAATATTAAAAATAGCAAGTAGATTATAACAACTAAAACACGCAATTTTAAAATATGACGTCAACGTCTGCAATATCCTCTAGAGACAGAAGCTGTCAACGCATTTTTTTTTCTTTTTTGGGTACTTTCGATGTTATCAGCCAGTGATATTTGTTAAACTTCTATATAAAAGTACATACATTTCGAATGTCATCGATAGTCAAACTACATCGACGGACAGTTCTACCGAACGCACCCAAACTTGTCATTTCCTTTTTATGAACTTTGTCGTCATTTCCCTTTTGTTTGTCAAAAGTTCCCGCGCAATATTTGCATATTTTCAATAATTTATTTCTAATCCAAATAAGAGCTAGTAAGAAAAATAATTAACTAGGCGTGGTAACGTATTAAAAGAAATTGTAAAATAAAAATATGAGCCGGATTGGTATTACATGCATATTCCTTATTGTAGCACGATATATGTTTGTGCTTAATCCTTTAGTCGCCTCTTTCGACATCCATAGGAAGAGATGGAGTGGTCCTATTCTAACCCGGAACCACACGGGATATATTCAATTTATTATAGGTCCTGAACTGACACACTTACAACTTTGTATTATAATATTATAATTAGCTTTTAAATATTTAACAGATATTATAATAAATATACCTATTTAAATATATATATTTAACAGATTTACCCGTGTGGTTTCGGGTTAGAATAGGATGCAGTGGTCTATCTCTTCCTGTGGATGTCGTAAGAGGCGACTAAAGGATTAGGCACAAACATCTCGTGCTACAATTGCATTCCCAAGGAAGGTTAACGCCGGGCGGGGCGGCCGGTTGTAAAACTTTCCGCCCAAATACATTCCCAAAGAGGGTTGATCTTTAAACTTTTCGGCTATTTCTTCTCCAACTCAAAGTTTTTGGCATCCTTGGGTGACCATTGACATGCATGTAATATTTGGAGAAGAAAAAGTGGGAAAGCGCACCCCGGCTCCGGCACCGCCGCTCCAAAGCAGCACATCTGAGGATGCAACCGGGAACGCCCTTGGATGAAGAAAATTATAATAAATAGATAAGGTAGTCCAGAATATCTGATCAGGATATGAGATCGGAGTGCAATGAGTCAATAATTAAGAGGTTAAAATGATTCGAAAATGGAATGAAATGAAATGAAGAAGGAAAAACGTACAGGATGAGATCAAGAAATGAGGTTACAACATGATGCGGAATCGTTACACAATGATGACAGCCGAGACCAACGGCTTTAACATGCCTTCCGAAGCACGGAAGACTAATTATTAACGTACTGGTCGACCTTTAGGAGCCATCAATAACGAGCTACCACCACCGCCACATTAGCTATACGCCACGACACACATATCAATTACACCCGAGTTTGCTCGCCGCTCCACAAACAATTTACATTTTCATAAATCATTTTGTTTGTTTTTATTGCATTGTGTTTATTGACTGAATCCGATTCGAATTATGTTTCGTAAGTCAATTATTAGAAAATTTTAATTATAGTTTTTAAAAGGTGTATATATATGTCTAAAATAATGATTTTATATCGAAATATAAACATATTTTTTTGCTTTCTATACAAACTCGGATCAGCTGATCGCTTAACTTGTATGAGAGGGCAAACATTTTTTTTCATATACCTACTCTTTATCTACTGCGAAAAAGGAGGCTATGAATTCGAATAGATATTTTTTTTCTGTGTATGTTACGAGATCTTTTCGCCGTGAATCGATATTGATAATTCGTTTTTATTTGAAAGCCTTTACTACCAAGTTGGTCCCATATTAATTTGGTGAAGATATGATGAAGAACTTTGGAGATATGGAAGAACCTCCTCAAAGGAAATGAAGTCGGTTGTGACTTTAAAAAAAAATGCATAACACACACAACATCTCTGTGATGCCGTGTGGTTCCTGGTAGAGCAGAATAGGACTACTCCAAGTGTTCTCGTGGATGTCGTAGAAGGTGACTCAGGAAACACAAGCTAAACAAAGCTTATAAACATCAATGAAACCTCACCAAACCGTCTGGCCAGCGTGGAGGGTGTACCTAGGCCAAATCCTCTGGCTACTCAGGCTAAGATGGCTATGGCAGTTCAAAGAGGTGCTCCTGCAGTGGATACTGAAAAAGACCTGCTGATGATGTCACACAATATCTAAATTCGAAATGTAAAAAATGGTGTAACAAAATGCCTATTGTTCTCAAACTGGTGTCGAATGTCCGACAGACGGGTGTCGATCACGGAAGATACTTTTACGACAGTCTTCGAGTTTTTGTTTGTGAAATGTGGGGATTTGCGCAAAAAATTGAGTCAATAACATCTGTCGCCAGTATTAACCTATACCTACAGTTTTCTTTTTGTATTGGACACTAGTAGCAACCAGGATTTAAAATTTTTATTTCTTTTTAAAGCATAAATATGAAACCTTCGTTGAAATGTTACATATTTATTTGAAATTTTTTGCTCATTTTCAAAATTATTGCGCGACAATTAAGATCTTTTGTAATAAATTCATCTTAGTGCATTCCCGGTTGAATCTTTAGGTGTGCCTTTGGAGCCTATGTCTGTCCGTCTGTCCGTCTGTCCGTCTGTCCGTCTGTCCGTCTGTCCGTCTGTCCGTCTGTCCGTCTGTCCGTCTGTCCGTCTGTCCGTCTGTCCGTCTGTCCGTCTGTCCGTCTGTCCGTCTGTCCGTCTGTCCGTCTGTCCGTCTGTCCGTCTGTCCGTCTGTCCGTCTGTCCGTCTGTCCGTCTGTCCGTCTGTCCGTCTGTCCGTCTGTCCGTCTGTCCGTCTGTCCGTCTGTCCGTCTGTCCGTCTGTCCGTCTGTCCGTCTGTCCGTCTGTCCGTCTGTCCGTCTGTCCGTCTGTCCGTCTGTCCGTCTGTCCGTCTGTCCGTCTGTCCGTCTGTCCGTCTGTCCGTCTGTCCGTCTGTCCGTCTGTCCGTCTGTCCGTCTGTCCGTCTGTCCGTCTGTCCGTCTGTCCGTCTGTCCGTCTGTCCGTCTGTCCGTCTGTCCGTCTGTCCGTCTGTCCGTCTGTCCGTCTGTCCGTCTGTCCGTCTGTCCGTCTGTCCGTCTGTCCGTCTGTCCGTCTGTCCGTCTGTCCGTCTGTCCGTCTGTCCGTCTGTCCGTCTGTCCGTCTGTCCGTCTGTCCGTCTTCGACCGACCGTCTCCGGCCGATTTTCACCGATTATGTATAATATATATACTATAACAACAAATACTAAAATAAAAAAAAGTTAGAAATTAAAGGGGCTCGTCATAGAAGAAACGAGTTTTTTTCAGCGTTTTTAACTAGATCTTTATAATGGCATTAACTAGATACTTGAAATTTTCACAGATTATGTATTACTATGGCCGCTATAACAACAAATACTAAAAATAAAAAATAGTTAAAAATTAAAGGGGGTCGTCATACAAAAAACGTGCTTTTTTAGCGTTTTAAAACATTGTAAGGTGGTACGGAACCCTTCATGTACGAGTCCGACTTGCACTTGCCCGTTTATTTTATTCAAATTGTCCTGGGTCTTGGATGTTTATCTATATATTTATTTATTATAAAATATAGTATCGTGGAGTTAGTTGAATAATTTTTGTGTTTACGGGATGTTTGGTCACTAATTTGTCTGCCTGATAGAATATAACTTTGTGATAGTTACTTTAATATCATATTTAAAAGGAAGACATGTAAAAAATAAGTTAAGTTCATTTATTTTTTGTGCAGCTTTATAGCGTCTGCCACTTATGATACTACTTCAGAATAATATTTTACAATATATATATATAAAAATCAGGCATACAAATGTAAGTTATGTAATATTTATAAATCATGTAACAATACATACTTCATTAAATAAGGAAGGAACTAGAAGACTGTAAGTTGAGTTACTCTTATTTTGAGTTACCTTTCTCACTTGGTACCTGCCCAGGCGTCACAAGGCGAGATCCACAAACACGCAGGTATTCAAAGCACACGAGACTCTACTGAGGACCTGAGGTTTCATCCGTGTGAAAATAAGTTATGTCTGCTCGCTCTGTAATCTTGGACTATTAGGGCTAGCTCAATCAGTGTGGGTTGTCCGTATATATTTATTTATTTATTATTGACGCACATTTTTTAGCATACAGGGTGACTTTTTAAACACCAGCCAAACTTTTGGAGCAAGTTCAGTCTATGATATTGAACTACTTTCTATAAAAAAAGTTAGTAAAAATAAATAAAATTTTTTCGTCCACCCATACAAAATCTGTTTGGCTGGGCGGCAGATTTGTATGGGAAGGTGAATTTCTGTTTTAGTTTTTCGTTAATTGTTTTTATGGAAAGTAGTTCTGTATCATGAACTGAACTTACTCCATAAATTTGGCTGGTGGATTGAAAGTCAGCCTGCATATCTTTCTATCCGACCCTACAATTTAATTGTTTATATTCATATTGCTCAATCACCATGACCCGATGACGCGTTGTAAACACTCTCCCTGGCACCTCAGACGTAAAAAATAACTAAACAATGAGACTATATCGACGACAGACGTCGGTGCGATCCAATCTTACGCACATAATAAATTAATTATGATATTTTAAGTACGTAGCGAAGAAATTAAACTGATTAAATAACTAATATAAGAGTCACAGTACGCTGGAAGGTATATGACGTGACCTATTTTAAAATTAAAGAAAATAAAAGAATAAAATATTTATTCAGTAGTTAGGCCTTCGCAGGCACCGTCAATAACTTTAGTGTACATTACGTCAATTACGTGTAATACATACATACATACTATCACGCCTGTTTCCCACAGGGGTAGGCAGAGACTATGTACCTCCACTTGCTAGGATCCTAAATAATCCTACGTGTAATGTTTAGGTATTTATTTTTATTAAATTTCCTTTTTTTTAGGGTTCCGTACAAAAAATTAAAAAACGGAACCCGGATCACTCGCGCGTCTGTCTGTCCGTCCGTCTGTCACAGCCAATTTACTCCGAATCTACTGGACCGAATCAGGTAAAATTTGGTTGAATGTTGTAATCCTATGACCCAAACACATATGTGCAAAGTAAATAAATATTTTGTTAAAATAAGGGTCATTTTCGGGGGACAAATCAGGAATTAAAAAAAAGAAGTTTTGCAAACCTTACTGTGCCCTTTCATTTGATATAGTCAAATGAAAGGGCTCGTTATGAGGATCTCAATTAAATTAAATTTGTTATTATTGTAAAATGAATAGTTTTGATTTTATTCATGAAAGAAGACGAAAATTGACCATTCCCCCCCCTGATCTCCGAAACTACTAAGCCTAAAAAATACAAAATATAGTTCATTGCTTGTAGATTACAGGAAAACCTATAAGAATTCAATCAATTGTACGGAACCCTCTCCACGCGAGTTTAACTCGCACTTGACCGGTTTATTTTAACTACCGATTCCTACTAGCGTTTCGCAATGACCACTGCTGAGAAGAAACGCCAAGGTTCGCCAATTTTGCGAACGAGTCAAATCCAATTTACAGAAATAAGTAATAGAAACCTATAACCTAAAACTTTTAGCGTAATAATTGGCGAGAACATGAAAAAAGGAATAGTGATGAGTTGCTAGCCGCATCAGTAGTTGTACCAGTTGTTAATTTATGGTCGACATAGGTACTAAAGGCGAGATGGGTTCACAATTTGCAATACTGTGCGTGTTTTTGAAAAATCTCTGTTGTTAAACTACTACAGTTTATTCCTCAAAAAATTTTCATAAAAATCTTAAGGATTTCTACAGACATTCACAATAGCCAAAACACGATTGAACATTTTTGGCTCGACGGAAAAAATCACAAACATACCTACGTCTAAATTGCCTGAATTTGCCTTTATAATACATATTACTATTTTATACAAACACCTTTTTATATGAAAATTATACCAAAAAATGTATCATCTAAATATCTATCGGGTTTGGCTACAAAAAAAATAAAAAAATAAAACACAGTGAAATATTCGTCGAGAGCGAAGAAAGGCCCGGAGTGGTGCTCGACGAAATTTCGCAGTGTTTTATTTATTATGTATGTTATATTTATTATATTTGTTATGTATGTTTGTGATATTTTTCTATCGAGCCTAAAATGCTCAATCGTGTTTTGGATATTGTGAGTGTCTGTAGAAAAGCCTTAAGGTTCTTATGTAACATTTTTGAGGAATAAACTGTAGTAGTTTAACTACAGTGATTTTTTTAAAAACACAGTTTTCTTGGCTCTTAACTGGTGGGGCCTTAATACTGATCACCTTGACTTATTTTCCTATGTCCTATAGGTGCAATGGGACCTGAGAATGGGACAGAGGGCGCTATACAGTGCTACGATAAACCTACGAAAGTATCAAAAACACATATAGTTATATAATATTCAAAAACCTAGTCTACCTTTGGTGACAGGAATACGCATGATGACTGAAAAAATAATTTTCGGCCCATCGGTTAGATTATTAAAAAATATTGTACACGTATTTTTCCTTTTCTCTAAAGAACAATAAATAAGGAAGATACAGCGCATTTAAATTTCGCATGACGTCACGCTTTCGTACGATTTTTACACATCGGTGACGTCACAAGCCCCCTCTCTGGAACTTTGATACTCTGTATCTTTGTGAATTTTTACTTTTTTGATAAACTGAAAAATATGGGTACATTATTTTTGGATAATCTAACTAACGGACTAATTAGAATAATACTTTTCCGACCCAGTCATCATCCCTATTGTCACAGGCCGGAAACTCCTAAGGTACGCGCAATATGCGTCACCCAGGCGTCCCCGTTCCCCGTCCCCGCACCTCTCCCCCGATTTCGCCTCGATTTCTCACGTTGGCCGTCAAGAACCGGGGGAGAGGTGCGGGTGCGGGGAACGGGGACGTATATTGCGCGTACCTTAGAAGAGTCCCTTCTGTTTACTCTTACTGTATTCTGTGCTATGGTCCTAAAACATAAAAGGTGGTGCAACGAAGGGAGTGTGAAACAATAACTTTTTGATAATAAACAGTAAAATACGGAAACAGAATTTGAAACAGAAAAAAAACTTTATTTAAAAAAATACAAAACTATTTTTTTATAAAACTTTCTTCTCTATGAGTACCTACTACCTATTACATAGAGAAGAAAGATTGTTTGCACATGTTCCTTGGGAAAATTCATTACACATCAAGCAAAGGAAGTTTTGTAGATCAATCTTAATAGGTTTTTTTTTACCCATAGATAAACGACATTTTCCAAATACATGTTTGATTTAGGTAGTAGCACTTAAAAGTATTTATTCTTTTTAATACATTTTATATAAAAAACTACTCATCATCATTATCATAATCCAAGCGTATTCCCGGTTGCATCCTCAGCGGTAACGCTTCAGAGCCTGGGGTCCGGTCTAACCTGGTGATTTGACAAGGTTACTGGTTTTTACACAGAGCAACTGCCGTCTGACCTCCGCAACCCAAAAGGTAGACCAGAATCAATCCTAGGATAGGTTTAAACAAACGGTAGATGGCGTTTGGGTCCCACAGCTTTACATGCCTTCCGAAACATGGAATCATCTCCTAACCACCATCACGCTAAAAGCAGCCTGGGCTTTGCCGCCCAAGGCTCTGTCTGCCCCGTTGGGGATAAGTGTAGTGTATCTGTAATATCCTAACCAGACTGGAAACAACTTTTCACAAAGTATGCTTCCCATTGCAGTGGGATTTGAACCCACGATCTCCGGGTCACAAGACAAACGCCTTGACCACTGGACTACGAAGGCAGTTGAAATTTAAAACACTACTGCCTTAATATAAAAAAAACAATGCATTTTAGAAACAAACTAAAATCTATTTGTTTATGCTCTCATAATCCTACATAACTCAGCTCATGCCGATCGTTAAAATCAATAGGCAGAGAGTCATTACGTTTGTTTGTGCCGTGAGGCACCCGGCCTAAAATAGGACCACTCCACCTCTTCCTGTGGATGTCGTAAGAGGCGACTAAACGAATAAGCACAAACACCTTGTGCTTCATCTGCATTCCCAAGGAAGTTCACGTCGGGCGGCGGTTGGTTGTAAAACTTTTCGCACGAATGCATTCGCCTAATATCACGATTCGCATTATTGCCAATTTCTTCGATCAGTCTTTACGATCTGCGCGGAAAGAGAAGTAGCTGGTACATTCTAATATTTTTTTGTTTTCTCCTAAACCGACATAGAAATAGGTTTAAGTACTAAATCAATAAATATATATGCTTATTTTACCACCTACTTTTATTTTTTATAGCATTACAGGTTATTTCACCGTCTATTGATTGTTTATAATACAAGTAGGTAGAAGCAATTAAGAAATCATTAGCCAAACGAAAGGGCATCGCATTCCGACCCGACACCATATGAAATCATCCGTTTTATTTACGCTACGTAGTACAGCCCTGGCTTAGAGCGACAAGGACAGAACACAATCCTATAGCACACAGAGTGAGATAGCAATAATACTATAGCCCCGCCCTAAACAGGGAAAGCATCGAGGATTGGCTTCAAAGCCCATTCCATACTCGACCAGTCTTCCAACGCTTCTCATATAAACAACAAGCTAATTAATTCAGTCCCTAGCCTATTAGTCAAAGTGAGTAATGAACTGAGTGTAAGTGACAGTGCCATGGATAACTTCGAACAACATAACGAAGTTTCTACATCTTACAACAAGCAAGATTACTACGAATTTGAAGACTATTTGAAGGCTAAAGAAGTGCCTAATATTTATACACAGAAAAACTATAGAATAAAAGAAGAAGGACCGAATCAGAATTTAAACACGCCGTTTTCAGTTAAAGATATTTTGAGTACGAATCAGCCGCCGAATTATTACGAACGAAGTGATTGGAAAAACGATAGAGAACGAAAGAGTTACGAGTACGAGATGTATCATCAAAATCAAGCTTACTGTCCGCCTGAGTACTACCAAGTGTATCCAAACATGTCTGTTCATCCTGATCCGTATTGGAATCAGGAAACCTATCATGACCCCAAAATTGAAGAGTATTATAATTATAGCCCTTACTGTCAAAATTTGTATCATCAGAACTATGAACACTACCCTGAATTTATTATTCCAAGTCATCATGTGGGAATGGATGCGAAGATGGAGGTGGAAAGACAGCAGATGCCATATCTGATCGAGAAGACTGATGATATGCCGCCTGTGAAGCACATACCACATTTTGATAAAGTAGAGACGTCGCCTAGGAAAACTACAAGTAAGTTTTTTACAACAAAACTTTACTCCACTTCTAAGTACTTAATTCATATAACAGTGTTTACTTAATAAATTTGTCACGTTGATCACAGTTAAAAAAAATACATATACACAAAAAAATGTAATTCAATTATAATTCAATTGTAAATTAATTCAAATATTTAATAAAACTTAAATGATATAATTGAAGTAATTGATAAAACATGGGCATGCATAAAGAGAGAAAGAGATTTATCAGGATCGCAGCAAGTGGAAGTCCATAGTCTCTGCCTACCCTTGAGGGAAACAGGCGTGATAGTATGTACATATTTATCTATATATAAAGAAAGTATTTCCCGTGAAATTAATTTAAAATCTGTCTTTGTCCACAGAACTTCCTACGAGCCCCAGCAAATCAGAAAGAAAAGACAAGAACGTTAAGAGGAAGCCTCGGATCTTGTTCTCCCAAGCCCAAGTCCACGCCCTGGAGATCAGGTTCCGTGCCCAGAAATACCTAACAGCGCCAGAGAGAGAACAACTAGCCAAATCGCTGAATCTGTCCCCAACACAGGTGAAGATCTGGTTCCAAAACCGAAGATACAAATCAAAAAGGATCAAATCCCCAGAGGTTTCAACATCTACTGATGCCAAAGTTCCAAAGAGCAATGCTGGAAGAAAGCTTTTTAAACCAGATGACAGAGAAGCTCAACCCTTACCGAATTACCAGTTTCATAAGCCTGAAATCTGCATTGATAACAATGAAGGCCTTACTTCCGCTATCTATTTCGACGACAGCCTAAACTACGATGACAATCTATCTGAAAATGTTTATGATAACAAGTTAGTAATTAATGAAGATGTACCGGATGTGTCTTTGCAAAATTATAGAAATAAAACGTTGTATTCTGATATTAATGATAATACGAAGAATGTGACTTACAGTAATGAAGACTGTAAAAAGTATTATTCTCTAAGTTACGCCTGTTCTTAATTTTTTGTTAGATTTGATAAATGCCAATTTAGACTGACTACCAAAGAGTATTATAGATTATTTTGTTATTATGTACCTACTTACTTAGTTAATGTTACTTAAAATTTAAATGTTAAGCCTTTGCAATGTCGGGGAACTGATACAGCTATCGCGCCAAAGTATTTTAGATATATTGATTGTTTTGTAAATAAATAAAAAAAAATACGTGCGTAAAGCGTTTGGATTTTTATTACTATACAACGTGGAAGGGACATACCCGTAATAAATCGAACCACAGTCTATACTAGATCATTATAATACAATGAAATTAAAATAACAGCCAATAAACAAAAATAAATTTCAGCATTTCCATATAAAAGTGTGCAGCGTGTGTGGGCGATTTGTATGGGAATGTCGATTTTTTTTTTGGTTTTTGACTGTTATTTTAATTTCATTATACTTTAGTGATCTAGTAGTATAGCCCGTGGTTCGATTTATTAATATACTGAAACTATTTTAAGGGCGAATTCAGTCAATGATACTGAACAACTTTCCTCAAGTAACATACATATTAAACTGAAAAATAATTATTGGTTTTCTATACAAACTCGGATCAGCTGATCGGTTAGCTTGTATGGGTGGACAAAATTTTTTTTTCATATTTCAATATATATTCCTTGTAGAAAGTGTCCAGTATCATGGACTGAATTTACCCTTAAAATGGTTTCAGTATATTTTGTTAGACCTGTACATACTTAGTATTTTACAAGCTTTTATATTTGTTTTTGTTTATTTGTTTTTTGAGTCAAATCTTGTATGCTAATTAATGTAAATCAAGTTGACAAGAAGCTGATCTGATGATGGAGCCGGAAGGTGGATATAGGTACCCTGTAATAAAACGACGCAACCCCATTGAGTTTGGACTTAATACATTTGTCTTGTTTGTTGTTAGGGCTAACAATAAAAGCTTTTCAAAATAACTTATCATCACACTGGTGATTGTCATTTATGAGACCAATTACAAGTTAGGTCTATTATGTTGTGTTAGCTATACTAAGTATTTATTCTATGTTATAACTAAAGTCTAAATTTAAAGAAGCAGCCATAGATGACTATTCGCAAGGATGATTACCAACCGTTTTTGAAATGGGACCTCTATTTTATGAAAAAGATGCAATAATTCTTTGGAAATGGTAGATACCTATTGGATGCAGAATAATATTAAGATTCATTTAAAAAAAATATATCATTTCTTGTCGTACTATACATACCTATTATAATTACAAAGAAATCACAACAATATAGGTGCATACAAACATGTAGAAATTAATACAAAAAAGGCTAATAGCTTTCTTCGGTGCGTGTTACAAAATATACTTTTTTTCGTTCAATTTGTAAATATCGCTTTTATCTGAATTGCTACCATCCCGTTGTAAGATGAGCTTATGGTTACACACAAACGGTTAAAACGCGGCGTTTTGTTAGGAATAGTAAAAAGCTATGTATCTGTCGTGGCCAGGTCATAGAATTTATCAATTTTGGCCACGACATAGGTATCCACTTGTATCGTATGTATGTTGTTTAGTATTGTCTACTTTTACAAAAACAGATATAATTTTACAAACTTTTATTTAGCTTGCCCTGGCTTTTGTTGTTTATTTGTTTGGGACACATTTTGCAAGTTAAATTTGAGCCACTTCCCGGTAGCCGATTGAGATGAGGTTTTGTATGCTAATGTACAAAGATAAAAACTCAATATTATTATAACAAGAAGCTGATCTGATGATTAAGCCGGAAGGTGGCTATAGGAACTTAAAATAAAACGACGCAAGCCCATTGAGTTTGGGCTTATTATATTTGTTTTGATAAATATTTAGGCCTCGAAACAAAAATTTGTACGAAAAAATTATTTTTTTATTATACAGACTTATACAGGGTCTAACAATTTTTGGCCTCCCATACCTACAAGTACCCGATCAGCTGATACGAGTTTGTATGAAAACCAAAAAAATATTTTTCATATTTCGATATATATTCCTTGGGGAAAGTTGTTCAGTATTTTCTGATTTTTTAATAGGTATTTTCAGTCCAAGCTGGCGTATGTCTCTATTGCACTTGCTCGGTTATAGTTCGGGCACAGCGCGACAGCAATACATTTTACAAATACCTATTTTTCATTTCTCTAGCCGTTGAGATTCCTCTTAACCGCAACTCTGTCACCAGTCCCTCACACTAGACGCGGCTCAGGCGCCGGCGCCAAACGATAAGATATCGATCCTACACGTGTCCTTTCACAGTCCTACCATGCACTACCCTGCACTACCCTCAGGACTCTGGGAACAGCCACCACCTGTGTCTGAAAGCTTTTATGTGCTTTTATGGGCTAAGCGTGCGCGATTTATTGGCTTTTTTACGTTTCGGCTGTAAAATTGATTTTACTGGTCGATTTTATGGCTGTTAACGACTCTACGACGTTATGGTTTTTCTCACAGTTACAGTTTCATTTAATGTCCAGTTGTGGATATCATTTAGCTGAAATAATGATGGTGAAGGTTGGAACATTAAGAGAAGTCCTTATCTGGATATCGTTTTTAATCCCAAAGGAAATAAGTTTTAGGGAAAATAAAACATTTTTTCGTACAAGGTTTTTTTGTGAGGCCTAAGTACTAATCATAAATAATATAATAAGCCCAAACTCGATGGGGTTGCGTCATTTTGTTACAGGGTTGCTATAGCCACCTACTGTCTCTATCATCAGATAAGCTTTTTGTTATTATTGTATTGTCATCTGATTTTCAGTAGCATACAAAATTTCATCTCAATCAAAAACCGGTAAGTGGCTCAATTTTAACTTGCAAGATTTGACCCGAGCAAATGAACAATAACAACAAAGATTGTAAAAAAGAAGGGTGTTGTATGGATGGGAGATTGATGTGGTTATATCTGTGTCTAGTTGTGGCATATTACCGTAGTCTCAACCGAACCGAACGACTTAAGGCCGTACCTGAATTTTCCGGGGTCCAGTGCTGCCCCCATTTAAAATAAATCATTTTTAAGAAAACGGAGACATTATTTAAAATTTTGCAACTACCAAATCCTAGATAACCCTTCAAACTATTTCGTGAACTACTCTTTACAGTTTATAATGAGAACGTTACGCTTTACTACGCACATTTGCGAAAAACGGCCACTTTTGGCTAATGTGCGTAGCAAAGCTTAACGTTCTAATTATAAACTGTAAACAGCAGTTCATAAAATACTTTGAAGAGTTATCTAGGACTTGGTAGTAGCAAAATTTTAAATGATGTCTCCGTTTTCTTTGCAATGATTTATTTAAAATGGGGGCAGCTCTGGACCCCGGAAAATTTAGGTACGGCCTTAAACACTTCTGGCTGTTTTTGAAGTGAAAACTTCTTTAGCGGCGTTGTGCACTTTTTTTGTAATGGGTAAAAAATTTTAAACTCGCGTCAAGACACGTGTCCTGATCGAAAATTCGTAAGACGGATGGAGAGTACACAGCCGGCGCGGCGTAGGAGAGGAAGTATCCCCCTCTTCTACGGCGCGGCGAAAATGTATGCCTGCGCCTGCTGTTTCGTTTAGCTGAGAGATAAACTTTTTCATTTAATATAAATTGTCATGTTTGTGTACGATAGCGCAATAAATAAATATTGTATTCTACCACATAAATGATAGTACTTTTATACTAATAATTAAAGCAATTCGTGCAAAATTATTCCCTAACCATTCCAAAATATCAAAAATGCACAACGTTAATATTCAAGTTTTCACTTCTGCCGGCACTCCCGGAGTGCAAACCATCGTTTTTTTTTTTGTTTTTTGACAAGACAACTTGATAACTTGATCGAGACTGCTTTTTTTTTTAGTTTGATACTCCAGGGTCGTTTGAAATTAATTATTTGATCGTACATATCTAAACGTCCCGCGCGGGACATTTTAAAGGGGGACAGTCCACTAATACAGTCTGTCCCCCAATGATGGTCGACCCACACATTGATGAACGTGCCCAAAGGACTTTGAGAAGCGCATGGTGATCCAAGGACCCTTATAAATACCACATAGGTTGCAAATACTTAAAGCCAAAAATTAGTAAGATTATTTTTTCAAATTTGGGTATGAATTTATGTCTTACTCTTTACTCTTCAAGTTAAGCGACTCTGGAATGCCTTACCTGAAGACATTAAAAGTATCTCAAAAAAATACTTATTTAAGAAAAAAGTTCACACGCACTTTTCTGTTATTTTTTTGCAGAACTAGTTCATTATCTCAAAACATTTGTATTTTGTATGTATATGTCTTATACGTTTTTATATGTAAGAAGTGTATTAATTAATGAATTTAAGTATATAGACTTGTATTTAGTATGTTTTTAGTACCTAAACATTTAACCGCCTCATCATTATCCAAACGTATTCCCGGTTGCATCGTCAGCTGTTACGCTTCAGAGTCCGGGGTCCGCCGAGGTTACTGGTTTTTACACAGAGCGACTGCCGTCTGACCTCCGCAACCCAAAGGGTAAACCAGAACCAATCCTAGGATAGGTACAAACGCTAGATGGCGATCGGGACCAACAGCTTTACGTGCCTTCCGAAGCACGGAATCATATTTCTTTTCTATTAATCAGGTGGTTCAAGCCTGCAATATCCTAACTTTTCACAAAGTATGCTTCCCAGTGGGATTTGAACCCATGACCTCCGGATCACAAGGCAAACGCCTTGAGCACTGGACCGCGGAGGCAGTCATCCATCATTTAATCGCCTATCGCAATTAAATTAATTTCTGTTTTTTCTACTGGTAGACAATACATGTACCTAACATTGTGGTCACTAAAGATTTTAATAAATAAATATTATTATCTAAATATTACTACCTCATCATCATCATCAGGTCCTTTTTAGACAGGAGCATGACTCTCTCTGTACTACCGGAGCCATATATTAGCCAGAGCAATCAGAGGATTTGGCCTACACTCTCCACGCCGGCCAGACGGGTTGGAGAGGTCTCATTGATGTTTACGAGTATAAGCTTTGTTTAGATTGTGTTTCCTAAGTCGCCTTCTACGACAACCACGCGAAGACTTGGAGTGGTCCTATTCTACTCTGCCAGGTATCTAAAATTACCAAGCTGTGTGGTCTATCTCATTACGATCCATCTACATCTAGAATTAGCTTTTACAGAACAATATTTCTAAAAATAAGCGAACTATCAATTATTCATAAGAAACGATGACTCGTACCAATAGATCCGCATCAATCAGTTTCTCTGGAATAATCAGCGGCGTTAGCGTAATACATGTTTAGGTGAGCGCTCAGGGCGGCTGACATGCAGGTGCAGGGCCTTTACTCCATAAACCAACCGTCCGACAAAAGTCCGATAGTGTCGTACTATTTTATGGCCTAACCAAATTAGTCTTATCTTTTTGTAGCAATCAATGTTGATACTACTACGCAAATAAGTACCTTAGTACGTGTGTAGAGTCGCTTTTGGAGTAAAGATCCAGGTGGCATCATGTCGTGTCATCGTGCGGCACGAGTGAACGACGATCGTAAGACTCGTGCTACACTGAATTATATATACAAGACATTATTACCTTTATGTACAATGTCATAAGATATAGAAACGCTTTATAGCTCGGCCGGCAATTGGCAGCTCGAGCCGGCGCAAGACGATGCGAGCCACCGCCGCGCCGCGCCGCGTATCTTATTATGACATTGTACATAAAGTTCATAATGTCTTGTTATTAAACTGCTCGTCGCGTCGCTAGCAATTCAGTATAGCGCAAGACACAGTTACATTTAGGTAAGTTCTCCATTAATTAATTTTATTTATTCATATTAGATAACAATAACTAAAAAGTATGCAAAAGAACGCATGAACGTAAAAATATTAGGTGCAATTTATTAATCTACATGGATGAACTAGCCCCTGCTAAGCGAATAAACATTTTATCCTTCCATAATATATTAATTACATATTTAAAAAATCTATAATATTCTACCTATTTAACTTCTTTGTAAACATATAATTACATTTAAAAATCTATTATTTTTCTTTTGTAGAAATTATTTTTTCCTTATTTTTTTATTATATACTAAAAAGAACAATGACTTTGGCTTAATCTATGGTTTTTAAAATGGAATGCGGCCGGGAGGTGCCTACCTACAGTAAACTGGCCAAGTAATACTGCTCGTAAAGGAAACGGGATGTACGGATGTGTGATGAATTTTATGTATATATAGATGCAGAGTGATTTAATAACTGTTATTTTTTTTCGTAGAAATACTTGTTCTATATTTTTTTTATAACGATTTTGAAAATGGACTGCGGTCGGGGGGTGCCTACAGTAAACTATCCCAGGGGCTAGTAATGCTGCTCGTAAATGGAAACGGCGTATGATGTACGGATGTCTGATGTATTTGATGTATGTATTAATATCGGTGCTGCTTTTAAGGTTATCTCGTGTGCAAGGTGATCTGGCCCGATAGACCGCTGCCACGCACCCAGGGCGCACAGCCGCAGGGCATCTTCGTCTTACAAATTTTTTTTGTTGGTCGTCTTCTTAATTGACTTAGATACTTATACTAAACTGAGTATTGTTCGGCGTATCTTTCTTCTCAGCAATAGTTAGCAATTAAAAAAATAAGTTTGAGAATTATTTCAATATTCCTACATTGATTGAGTAAAAACGTTTGACTTTAAACTTTTACTTCCGTGCTTCCGGAGAAAGAAAACATTGCAAGGGAACCTTCTGGCTGAGCGAAAGTGCAGCCCTCATTTAAAAAATAGTTTTCCCGAAACTTAAGAAGAAAATCAAAATTTTTAATAGTGAATGTTTTAAATATGTATAACCATTAAAAGCTAATGCTTTTAATGGTTATACATATACATTAATATGTAGCATTAAATTTTTTATTTATTTATTTTATTTATTTAATCTTTATTGTCCATCAAATACAAATTGTACAGAACAATAGGCGAACTTAAGTGTTAAGTAAAGCGTTTTTTCCCCAAAAGTAACAGCTGAAGCTACTGTATTCCCAAATTGTCACACAACCATAGATACAACGTTCGTACACACGCGTCCAAGTGTGAGTAAAACGTATGGCTACCGTGGATCGACACATTTTACTATGATTTTACCGGACTATTTAAATCTGTGTGTCAGTTATTGTTATACAGCTATGCCAGATTCATAGCGATCAACCTTATTTCATATCCATCCGGAAACAGTGAGGTACTAATATTCGCTAGCTTCCGTCATTAAGCTATATGTACTAAAGTATATTTAACTATACGTCAATAAGTTTTGTTTGCATTAAAAGCTACTGATACTAGCGTTTCGCAACGAGCACTGCTGAGAAAAAACGTCGAACTCATTTAGCCTATGGGGCAGAAGGCCTTTGTCATATGTCTGCCAATTTGCAAATCCTTATAATATAATACAATGTTAACACATTATAACATGAAATGTAAACGAGCTAACAAATATAAATAATTAGTGAAAAAGCGAAGCCAAGCTGACCAGTCCCTCCTGGCAGCCCTCGTTCACGAGTTGACGCAACGCACAGGTCAGCAATCGTTGAACTTAACCACATTAGAGGGAATCCAGCGACCCTATGTAAGTTTTTAAATCAACTCTGTGCTATAGTGACCATTTCTGGCGAAATAATAAATACTTACTACCCATAACGTCTTGCGTATGTACTCCATTACGCAGCCCCGTCAGCTTTTATTTGGACGTGGACTCCTGTTCCAGCGTCGCTGTACACTTACAGACAATAAAATATAAAAACTAATATTATCACTAAAAAGTATTTTATTGGGCATTAAGTATTATTGTTGGTAGGTACGCTTTTCAGCCACGGGTCCATGGAGACCCGGTCCTTGGAGGCGGTCATGGGGCCACAGCCAACATGAATAGGCCGTTTAGTACCTTTTTATCTAAAAAGTGAGATGGCTGCATCCATGGAGGTCTATCCCTTAATGTACCATTGAGATGCACTAACGGACAATCCTCCATAGCTGCCAAACTATTGCCACGGAGGAATTTACTTGGTTTGGGCTATGTGGATGGGATGTTAGTGAATCGGATAACTGGGTTGTAAAGTGAGATACCGACATCTACCTAAAAATCTCTCACAACAATTTAAGCCTGGTAGATGGTGACTTTCTGCTCGTTGGCTACTCTGCCTGTGGCCCCTGTGGGCACCCTAACTAGCCACAAAGATGCGGCCAGGGCGCTATTTCGATATATGTTCCTTGGGAAAAGTTGTTCAGTATCCTTGCCTAAATACACCCTTAAAATAGTTTCATTATATTTTGTAACAACCTGTATAGTATCTTGCCAGGCAGTGTACAGCCCGCGTTTCTCAGCGTTATCAGTGTTCAGTACATGTGCACAGTTTAATGTGTTTCTCTGCCCCGATTAATCCTACGGGGCCGCAACGCAACAGCATAGGAAGATTTGTTGGAATGCGTAATAATCAGTCAGTAAGAGGTGAAAGTGATATATATTTATATTATATTATGAATATCATATTATATATTGAATATATACTTATATTTTGAACAAAATTTTGGTATTTTTGGTCCGAGTACTTTTCCTCATTTTAGCAAGTTGTGGTTGCATTGCATCTTTAGATGGAGGTTACCTGCTCAGTTTGGCATCAGTTAGTCCATCAGTGGTCAGAATGATCGGAGAATTATCGTTTAACCCACGGAATGACAGACTGATGGTTTAGACAGTTGAAAATTATAATTTTGTCAGTCTGTTTTGAATGATGAAAGACTGATCGCGTAACCCGCTCGTATCATTATCACGTCAGTCACCGTACTTCACAACACACTAAGGTACATAAGGTACATTATAGCTCTTTGCCGTACACGTACTTTTTATCAGTCTGCTGTCAGTCTAGATTGACCGTGTAACCGTGAAAATCATCCATTATTCTGGCGTCAGTCAAGTCAATGCAGACTGATAGACTGAACTGATGCCAAACTGCTTTGTTGTTCGAAGCCTGGGGTCTATGCACTGTCTTTTTACCCGACATAGTCTTGGGCCATCGTGGAAAGAGAGTAAATAACATGTATTCTTGTATAATTCCCATAAGTAGCTCTTACTCATCGCCTAGTAGATAGGAACAAATATTGATTCGTAGAATGCTATTGGGTAAGTGATTTTGCCAGCACTGGGTTTCTGGATACGATCCAGTCAGCCAACAGTAATGAACTCGATCAGAAATTACATCCATTATCCTTAAACTTTCTTAGGTACTTACTTATGATATTACCTATGTTGTCTAAGGATTTTCCTGCTCCAATCATCTACACGGCGAAGAAGTAGTAAAAAAAGCGGCCAAGTGCGAGTCGGACTCGCCCATGAAGGGTTCCGTAGCAGCAAGTAACATAATATAAAAGTTCTGAAGGTAAATTGCGGTGTACGATTTATGACGTATTAAAAAAGTATCTATGATACCGAGACCGCTATAGTTTTAATTTTTTTTCATAATTACGAGTATGTTAGTATTATTTCAAAAGTTACGGTGGGGGGGGACCTCAAATTTTAACTTTGTATAAGATTATCTCAAGACTGGGGGGTTTGATCTACAAGTTTCAAAGCAGTTTTTGTTGCATTTTAAAAGACCTTTTAAACGATACCCCTCACGTTGGGGTTAGTCCAATTTAATTTTTTATATTCACTTTTCGTTGTATGGGAGGGGGCTGAAAAAAAAAACATTTTTTCATAATTTTAAAAACTAACTTTTGGAACTTCAATATCTAACTCTCCACCAATTTTCGTGACAATCGGTGGAGTACGAGCCCGGACGGACAGTCAGACGGACGGACATGACGAAACTATAAGGGTTCCTTGTGGACTACGGAACCCTAAAAATGGAGTTGAAAAATCTTACATTCAAGTCAACTGAAAAACCAGTTGTCCTAAATATAGGCCTCCGTTTTTTACCGCCGCCGTTATCAAGTCACTGACAACTGAGGTCGGATCATGTAGATCCATCGTCACACACCGAGGCCCGGCAAAAAAAAACCCGCTTCGGCGCCAGCACGCCAATAAATAACATTGGCATTTTGTCAATACGCCGCCCCTGAACGCCCTGCGACCCGCGACAAACCGAGACGTTCTGAAGTGGTCTGAATTTTTTCAGTGGAAATCGATTCGGTATTTTTGTTTTTAGGAAAGATTGCGTGGGACTTTTTAAAATGCGTGGAATTTTTATTTATTTATTTATTAAATCTTTATTGACCACAATGGTACAAAAGGTGGACTTAATGCTAATGCATTCTCTACCAGTCAGTCTTTAGGAAAAACAAAAAATTTAAATTAGCGATAGGCGCTTAAAGATAAGTATGTATTTCTACACACACACTATACACATATCTACTTATACAATACATACATACACATACATTTAGTACATTAGCTGCTTACATCTTTAGCGCGTTCCCGCTTGTATCCCCGACCTTTGTGGCCTAGTAGTCATCATGCCAGGCTGTCACACCGGAGGTCCCGGGTTCGATCCCCGGTCAGGTCAAGATGGCAAATGATCTTTTTCAGATTGACCTGGGTCTTTGATGGTTTAAGTAGGTATACAGGGTGACTTTTTAAACACCAGCCTTTTTGGAGCAAGTTCAGTCCATGATACTGAACTACTTTCTATAAAAAAAGTTATTAAAAATCGATAAAAATTTCAGAATCCTTCCATACAAAATCAGTTTGGCTGAGCGCTGATTTGTATGGGAAGGCGAATTTTTATTTTAGTTTTTCGTTTATTGTTTTTATGGAAAGTAGTATAGTATCATCGACTGAACTTGCTCCAAAAATTTGGCTGGTGGTTAAAAAGTCATCCTGTATAAGTATTTGTTATAAAATATAGTATCGTTGAGTAACACAAATCTCTTACTTTGGGACTAGCTCAATCTGTTGGTCCGTATATATATTTATCATCAGCTGTGCTGCTTCGGAACCCGGGGTGCGCTTTCCCGTTTTTTCGTCTCACTCACTCAAGGATGCCAAAAACCTTGGAGAAGATATAGCCGGAACATTTTTAAAATGATTTGGCTATGGTTTTACGACCGGCATCCTCCTGATGTTTACCCTCTTTAGAAATGCAGTTGTAGCACGAGATGTTTTGCTTAGTACTTTAGTCGCCTCTTACGACATCTACTGGAAGAGATGCGGAGTGGTCCTATTCCAGACCGAAAGTGAATGCCGCTAGCTATGTAGCTGTATTTTAGATAAATCATGTTTGTTGTTTTTCGTGTGTGTTAGTGGCCAACACTGGTGTTAGATTTTTCAAGCTGCCTATAGGCATCTGACACAGAACACTTAACTTATTGTTAAGTGTTTTATATGACAAAGCTTGACGACGCTAACTACCATAAAACGACGACAGCCGGGACTAACGGCTACACGTGCCTTCCGAAGCACGGAAGCACTACTTAAATAATGTAGGTACTTGAAATACTCTCTGTACTAGTGTACCTGTTCTAAATACTACGTGTACTTACACATAGTATTTAGAACAGGTACACTAGTTAGTACATTAGTAATGTAATAAGTTCATTACTAATGATAAATAATAAAACGTTTATTTTCTCTCTTGTACAAAGGTCTCTTATAGATATGGGTTCTAAAGCTAGATTGACAATATATTTTGTAGGCTTAAGACATGTTCACTCTTGTTTGGAGGCTAGTTCCTGAAATAGATTCCTGTAGGAACCTGTGCTACAGGTTCCTACAGGAACGATACACGCTATACGAGTACCTAGTAACGCGATATACGAGTAGCTAGGCTCCTCCCTCGGATCACATTGTCTTGATGTAAATAAATAAATAAATATACAGGGACAAATTACACTGATTAAGCTAGCCCCAAAGTAAGTTCTAAACTTGTGTTATGGGATACTAACTTAACGATACTATATTTTATGACCCACGACAATTTGAAAAAGGCCATTTTCCAACTTGCCCTGGCTGGGGATCGAACCCAGAACCTCCGGATTAGCGGTCTAGCGTGTTAACCATTACGCCACGGAGGTCGTCATATTTTTACTTTGGAACAATAAAGTTTTATAAATAAATAAATAAATAAAAATTATCTTCTTTGATATAAGTATCAAGAGTCTCCTGGCACAGGCATTATTATGCTTAAAAGGCATTGAGATACTATGTACTCATTAAGAGAAGTCCAATTTTTAAAAAAAATAAGTAGACGTTATAATAAGTTATCTCATCTCGGTCAATAAACACAGAATTGGTTTTGTTTTGTAAGCAAAAACTTTCCGAAGACAAGACTAAAACAGAAATCAAATTGAATAATTGCTTCCCTATTGTCATACACTACCACATGGGATAATACGTATTCACCACATGCTCAAAATGTCATAGCCTGGGGCCGCATAGTAAGAGGTCGACTAAATTCATTAATTTTTGAAAATTAGTCTCTCGGCGTTTCTTCCCAGCAGTGGCCGTTGCGGTGGTCGTTTTTCTTTAAAATAAATAATAATTTAAATATAAAAAACATTACACGTAATATATACATTTATTGACGTGTGGCTGCAAAGGCCTAATTTCCTAAATAAACATTTTATTTTAGAAATTTTTAAGTTTTGATCTTTTAATTCCCAAGATTTTCGCAAATGTACCTTTGTAGTTCTCAGTGGTGGGCAAGATTTTTTATGTGAATGTCGGACCTACAGCTTAAGACTAGTATGAATGAATCCGTTGACGGCTGTTCATTTATTAAAAAAATGTATTGGAAGAAAGTGTAACAAAGCCCTAAGGGATGGTAGTTAATAGGTTTAGTTGTAAATTTATTTTAGTAAACTTTATTAGTGTTATACAAGGTATATATATATAACAATATATAAAAAAGTAGCTGCCGGTCTAGTTGTTTACTTACTCTACACATTCGTTTGGTTTTTACCAAAATATGGGGCGTAAAACTGCAAAAATCCCGGTCGTCAAACTAACTAAAAATACGCCACGCCTCGTCACATGGGGTCAACATCTGCCGCAAAAAGTGAGAGGTCATTTCAAAGTTTGCGTAAAATTTGCGTGTGATATATGGCAAACAGCGGTGGCTGCGGACATGTTGGCGCCGGTCACAAAAAAGGGGGATTTGGGAAGATTTGGCAATGTCAAGTTTTTATAAAAAAAAAAACAATTTTTTTAAGTTTTTATCTTTAGCTGTGACATGCGGACAGGAATGGTTTTATTAAATTTGGCGTCAAATAGCAGCATGTTGTGCAATAGCACCCGTGGTGCTTGATTTTGGGTATGTTTTGTAACTTGAGGTATCAACAAAAAAAAATAAGTAGGTACCTACTCACTTACTGCAAAAAATTGATACGTAATTTGTTTAACTTTATAGGTACACGATTTAACTTAGTTAAAATATTTCGTTGAACTCACCTCACCGAGGCATTGTTATGTCTGAAATAAATGTTTTTTTTTTATTGTACCCAAAATACTGGCAGCATTTTCCCGCTTAATGATAATGTTTATGCGCTGTGTGAAAACCTTACCAGCGCTTGGATCTCCAGTTGCCTCGAAGAGGATTTACTTAGATATTTTGTTTTTGCCAAATACCTATATAACATTCCTTTTCTTCTACTAACCTACCAATAAGTATAATACGTGAAAGTTGCAGATCCTATTTTTTGTATTAAAAGAAAAAAAGAAGGTAGATAGGTACCTATGCTTTTTCTTGACTATCAGCTTGCCTTATGTTCTTACACCTAAATAGGACTGTATGCACAAAGCCACGTGGTCGGATTTGGCTCTGAAATATGCAAAATTTTCCCGCTAGGGGGATAAAAATGTCAAGATGAAGTCACATAGAGTTAATAATGTGTAAACGGGACAATAGATGTAGGTAATCATAAATTGTAACGTAGAATTAGTATACAGCTTACTTTTTTCTTTTCGTCAAGACTTCCAGTCCGTGATACTTATACTAAAATTTTCAAATCAATCAAATCAAAGAATTATTTTGTTTGAATTATTATTTCTGAATTAAGGCCTTGGCAGACGTCATTATAATGTACTTAACACTTAAGTAGAAAAAGTAAAGTCGAAAATACAGTAGTGTGCGTGAATGCAAGACGTTTATTTAAAAAGCGAGTTTAAATATATGTGAAATTCATATAGCACTTTCTAAAAAATCCAAGTTATAGTTATTCGAATCTTGCGTAAAATTTATTACTTTTTCAATTTATTAGTCGACTCCCGTCGCGATTCCTTAACACGCTAGTCCGTCACTCGGAGGTTCTGGGTTCAATTCCCAGCCAGGGCAAGTTGGTAAATGGCCTTTTTTAATTTATCCTGGTTCTTGGGTGTTTATTTTATCCCATCAAAAATATAAATGTAAAAATGCCAAGTTCAAATTCCGACAAAACATTGAAATCCGACAAGATTGAAATTTAAATAGCTGCCAAGCTATGTAGGTAGAGAAAACTGAAATTTATTCATAAGAATCTCAACATTTGACTTGGACAACATTAAAATTGAAAGCACGGTCACCCATCGTAACTGTGACCAAGCTAGAAGTTGCTTAACCTGTAAAAGCACGGTCATTCATCCATCAATTTTTGAATTTATCGTATGCGAAGTGGAGCGAAATATTTGCACAAGTGGTTTTGATTATTCGTATTTTGAAATTTGTTAAAGCGCAAATGACAAAGACCCCTTAGAATAGAGAATCTGTTTAGTTTCACGCAGCTTTTTAGGGTTTCGTAGTAAACAAGAAACCCTTATAGTTTCGTCATGTCTGTCTGTCTGTCTGTCCCCAGTTTTACTCATAGACTATTAGTATTAGAAAGCTGTAATTGGGCATGGGCATGGATATGTGGTTATAAAAACTTGAAAAAAAAAGGGTGGTGTGAGACGTCGTTGAATAGGTCTTACAAAAATATTGTAAGATTATGAACACCCTTTTTCGTTTTAGAATCCGTTTGTGAAATATTTGGTTTTTGATTGGAAATTTTTGTCACAATTATGTGTCTCTCTGTCAGTTAAACGGTTGTATATGGACACTTAAAAAAAATTCACGGCAGTAGTATGTAACGTCTCCCTGACTAAAACTAATTTAAGGTGGATTCAGTTCATGATACTGAACAACTTTTTCTAAGGAACACATAATTAAATATGAAAAGAAAATGTTTGCTTTCCATTCGACCTTCGTGGCGTAATTGTTAACACGCTAGACCGCTAATCCGGAGGTTCTGGGTTCGAGCCCCAGCCAGGGCAAGTTAGAAAATGGCCTTTTTAAAATTTTCCTGGGTCTTGGGTGTTTATCTATGTATGTATTTATCACAAAATATACTATCATTGAATTAGTATCCCATAATACAAGTTTAAAACTTACTTTGGGGCTAGCTTAATTAGTGTGATTTGTACTTACGTATTCCATACATATATTACATAAATATTACCTTTTGCCAAATCTTGTGTGTAAGAGATCAAAAATAATTTTTGTATTTCGTTTGTTCATTGGTGAAAGTTGTTCAGTTGTAAGTTACATAAAACAAGTAGGTACTGACTACGGAACCCTACACTGCACGTGGCCCGTCACGGCACGTAGCCGGTTTATTTTGGTTAAGTTTAAATTTTAGGGAACCATAGACAAATTTATGATATTTCTGCGTAAATCAATATTACTTATCGCTGACAGGACGTTCTCAAAAATACAATCAAATAGTATTTTACGCAAGCGGTGACTTGGAAAACTACACGTTTTGTGTTCCACTGACAGGAAAATATATTTAAAAATATATATTTAAACATGTCATAAAAAGTTCTTTCATTTGATATGTCACACGATTTTGTTATCAAAACTTTTATTAATGTCTAATTTACCCACCATAAGTGGCCCCCTTTTTTAAATTTCATTTATTTACGATATACGTCTATCTTTGGGTCACTAAGTTACATAAGTGTAGGTACTAAATCTGAACTAAATCATTCTAATAGTTTCGTAGCAGATTGGCTGTGACTTACGGACAGACAGACAAGCGAAACCCTAAAAACAGTAAAAAAACCAAAAAAATCGGTTCCTATACAAATTTCCCGGGCGGCTGCACACTTTTGTATGAAAACGCAGATTTTTTTTGTTTTTTGACTGTTATTTTAATATCATTATACTATACTAGCAGTCCACCCCGGCTTCGCCCTTGGTACACACAAAGCCTATGTCACTCGGGGATAGTGTACATTTCCAACGGTGAAAGTTTTTTTTAAATCGGTCCAGTAGTTTCGGAGCCATGCAATGCAAACAAACAAACAACCAAATCTTTCCTCTTTATAATATTAGTATAGATAAATAGCCTACTATAGCCTGCCTGCCTAGCCAAGTATAGATCTAGTATAGCCTGTGGTTCGATATATTACGCATAATGTCAATTCGTATTTTGATATATATTCATGGGGAAAAGTTGTTCAAAATTTGAGACTGAATCACCCCTCAAAATAATTGTAAAACCCTAATTAAACAGCACCATTTATTACAAAAATTATTAATATGATTCCGCGACCCGAGAAAGTTCCAATCCGATTTTCACCCTAATCGCCAATTAAAAGATATAGGTAATAAATCAAACCAAATTATTTTTCTCATTGACTTAATTTTCAATAAAATTGAAAAAAAAAATGTGCGGTGCCGTATCTGCGATAGCATTACATCTTTACTTGAACGTCAACAAAATGTCAAAACTGTACCATAGTGTAGCAAAAGTATGACATAATTTGGCAGTTTGTACATAGTTTTTTATTGAAATATTTTAGACTGTAATGCAATTTTACGTAATTCGAAAATGGATTTTTTGAAAAATTCGGCACGGCCTCCTTCCTGAACGCCCGGCGGGCAACTGAATTTGTATGAAAGGAACATGGCCGCCATTTCAGAGAATTCTGTCAAAAACGTTGCAAAACATCCAATTCTTAAAATTATTTTTTTTATTATTGCGTGATTGCATTGTAAGCAAATATTAAGAATAATGTTTCAAAATAGCCTTTATTTTTATAAAATATATGCAATCCCTTGTTAGAATATTTCTTTACGCAGAAAAACAAGCCAGTTTGTAGCAAGATTTTCTAAAATATTTCTTTCAGGTTTCTTTACAATTATCTTACTTTTTCTGAATGAAAATTAAAAAAATACGGTTTTCGTCTACTGGCTAGTCTATTCACCTATAACTAAGTATGTAATTTTCTAAGTGGTCTTTTCTACTTAAGCCATAACTATTGCCCGCGCAAAGTGCGTTTTGCATGTTTTTGGGTAAATTCAATGCTTGTTTTTAGGAAAACTACAAAATATTTTAAAAAATCCTTTTTTTCGTCTACTGTCCCAACTCTTCCTCTATCTATGTGTATACATTATTTGACTTAAATCAAACGCTTTCTGTACAAACTTGTTGCCCGCGCAAACCCAGTTCACATGGTGCCGACCCTTAAGTCGTTGGAGAAAGTGATTTTAGCGAAACTGACTGACTAAGACTAGACTAAGGAGAGGGCCGCTGTTTAGCCTTGAAAATAAACGTGATATTTTAAGTAATAAAATATTAACTATTGTTGTTTTAAAAAGTACTTCCGCTTGTTTTATCTATCTATATTTAAGAGCTATGCTCTTGTCGGTGGAGTATGAATTCTCTTCCATTTGTCTCTCTCATCCGCCAGTGGTTTTACTCGCTATACGCATAGGTGGGCACAGTTTATCCAAAAGTTAACATCGTTAATCGTTAATTCGTTAGTTAAAAAGTTAACTTCGTTAATCGTTAATTCGTTAGTTTAAAAGTTAACTTCGATAATCGGTACAGCGTTAAATTCTTGATAATTTAACGCAAGTTAAAGTTAAAGTTAAACAAGTAGAAAGAAGAATTAAACACACATTTATTCATTTAGATAATAAAGTAGGTAGAAATAAAGCTATTATAAATTTTGCACTAGGTAATTTAGGTGCATGTCGGATGTCAATTTCAATATGGTAATTTTTATGACAGCGATGATCGTTTAGCCCGTAAAATATCTTTGCCCGTAGAAAAAAGACGTTCTACTGCAGCACTAGATGGGTTATATTTAATAAAAAGATTTATTAACACTGGTTCACCTAGAAAGGCAGCATCTTTAAAGGATTCTTTTGAATTCATGTCTAGCCAAGTTCTTATCAAATTCTGAGCGTTGTTTTTAGAGATAAATCATTATTAATCATTGCTTGGGCAAAAACATCATATGAATAAACACTATTTATTCTCATTCAAGCTAACATTGCATGCTTTCTCACTCTAGTAACAGGATCTATCCAGTGAGTCTATTTACGGTTTAGGATCGAGAGACTCACTGAGGGAATTATTCAAGGAAATAGGTATACTTACTTTTGCATCACAATTCATATTTGAAAATATAATGTATGTAAGAAAAAATATTTTCATGTTCAATAAAGTAAGTGATTTTACATATAGAAATTTACGTAATAAGAATGACTTAGTTAGCCCGTATTACAGGCTGAATACAGTCAGTAAGTCTTTTATGGGGAAGTGTATACTTTTTTATAATAAATTGTCAGAATCGGTCCTTGATATGCCACACAGAAAAGTCAAAGCTTATGTAAAGAAAGTACTTTGTGAGAAGGCTTATTATAGGACCGATGACTATCTTAAAGACAAAAAGGTCTGGCTTGAGCTTGGCGCGGGTCCCTCTTAAAGGTTTGTATACTTAGACATGTCATAATTTAGGTACATTGGTACATACTAAATTTACAAATTGACATTATTTTAAATTTCGTAATTCTTATAATTCAATTTAATTATGACATAATAAACAATGTAATCTCTGTCCATCTATATAACTAATTTTAAGTTTTTAGTTTGTTAGTTGACGTCTTTGGAGAAAACGTGCAGTGCAGTTTGTTGCCGCTTCTTCTGCACTTGCGCCTAGGAAGCGGCGTAAACTTAGTTTTAAGTAACGATTTGACGTCCACATTTGTGCAAAACAAAACAAAGTGACTATTATTAAGAGATATTATAAATATCCTATGATAATAAAGATATTTTGAATTGAATTGAATTGAACAGTCATTCCCAAGCAACTCTTGCTATGAGCAGACCAACAGACTGCTGTTGTAGCCAGCCAATCGATTTTGCTAAGTGTACTGAATAAATATATAGTATAACATACATACATACATAAACTCACGCTCGTAATCCCAAATGGGGTGGGCAGAGCCACAAAAAATCAAAAGATTACTTGCAGCAACTTTTGATACAAAGTCCTAAGATTTATACGACAAACTATAGTGACAGGTGATGATCAGCTCATCACCCATACAATGATCTGTCATGTTAGAAACGACACTATTCCTCTGTCAGTTTTTACGATATTCCTAGGAAGATAAATAATCAAACAAACAAAATGACAGCGTGTCAACAAATGACTATGTAAAGGACTAAAGTTAACGGAAGTTCAATCTAACGGAAGTTAACAAGAGCGTTAACATTTTTTGAAGTTAACTTAAAAGTTCATCCGTTCATCAGATTGTTAACTTCGTTAATTAACGATTAACGAACTAACGAGTTAATGCCCACCTTTGGCTGTACGACATCAATTCGCATATTCATAAAGCATTCAATAGTATATAGATATATAGTAGGTAGATATTCAAAAAATAAAAAATAAAAATGATCCATAGTTATTGAATAAAACTGATTCGCCTAAGCCACTTTGGAGGATGTAATCTCAATTTGCAGAATTAGAGGTAACTTTTAGATTAATTTCTAACGAACTGTTTTTAACTTTCAACAAAGATACTATAATTACTAACGTAACTTTCAGCAAAACTTATGGCGAAGTCGTATTCTTTGAAAGCAAACAAATGGAATTGATTTTAGGTAAAACGCGTGAAAAATCGGTTTTGGGTGGCATTTCGCCTTAAGGCCGTACCTGAATTTTCCGGGGTCCAGTGCTGCCCCCATTTAAAATAAATCATTTCAAAGAAAACGAAGACATTATTTAAAATTTTGCTACTATTAAATCCTAGATAACCCTTCAAAGTATTTTATGAACTACTGTTTACAGTTTATAATGAGAGCATTAAGCTTTACTACGCACATTTGCCAAAAGTGGCCGTTTTTAAAATGTGCGTAGTAAAGCTTAACGTTCGCACTTTAAACTGTAAAAAGTAGTTCATAAAATACTTTGAAGGGTTATCTAGGACTTGGTAGTAGCAAAATTTTAAATTATGTCTCCGTTTTCTTTAAAATTATTTATTTTAAATGGGGGCAGCACTGGACCCCGGAAAATTCAGGAGCATTATTTAAAATTTTGCTACTACCAAGTCCTAGCTAACCCTTCAATTTATTTTATGAACTAGGTACTGTTAACAGTTTATAATGAGAACGTTAAGCACTACGCACATTTGCCAAAAGTGGCCGTTTTTCGCAAATGTGCGTATTCTCACTTTAAACTGTAAACAGTAGTTCATAAAATACTTTGAAGGGTTATCTAGGACTTGGTAGTAGCAAAATTTCAAATTATGTCTCATTTTTCTTTAAAATGATTTAATTTAAATGGGGGCAGCACTGAACCCCGGAAAATTCAGGTACGGCCTTAAGATAATTAAATTTTCCGTGTGGTTTATAAAGTGGTTCATAAAATAGTTTGAAGGGTTATCTAGGTTTTACCAGCTCAAAATTTTAATTGATATCTCTGTTTCCTTACAATTAATTTATTTAAATGGGGGCAGCACTGGACTCCGTGCATCGTCTTAAGATAAATAAATTGTCGGGGTCCAGTGCTGCTCCCATTTGAAATAAATTATTTGAAGGGTTATCTAGAGCCGTATGGTACAAAATTTTAAATGATATCTCCTAACCTTTTGTACTTGAATGTTGTGAAATTGATTGAATTTCTCTCCAAGCAAAGCTCGATCCTGTCTGCTAGTCTCCTGACACAAGCCACATGCGTCAGCTGACCGCCTGTAATTGATACGATAATCGCCCCTCTGTTTCTTTGTAAGCAAACCACTGATTTATGAGCCATTTATAGCGTTAAATCCTACAGAGGGTGTAACGTTATAGGTGTCCGTACGGGATAGATAGAGCCTGAAGCGCAATAGCGGCTAGACTCTGAAATTGTGAATGAAGCTTATCCGACGTTTTTGTTATAGGTATTTTAATTAAATAAATGTGGCTAGTGCACTTACTAACACGTTTTTTTTCCTAACACGGTCACGGTAGGCAGAGTTCAGAGCTAAGATTCAAAAAAAAGCCTTAGTATAAAGTGTTGGTGAGAGGGGGGGTAAAAAGAAAAGAAGGAGGATGACTACGATACCTACTGAAACCATAAACCTACGTAGGTAGGGTTATGGTTTCAGCAGGTATCTAGTAGTAGGTAGAGTTGGTATATCTAGTTATACTGGCTTTTCTGTTGTAGGGTAAAAAAAGCCTATATGTTTTTGATAATGCAGCGCCATCTATTGACGAATAGTTTAAATAAAAATATATTAAAAGCGCGCCATCTAGTGGCGAATAGCAAAACAAAGATGATAGAGTACAACAAATATGCTTTTAATGTGACAAAAAGCTTGTAACAGATGTCGCTATTCATGAAAAAGACATTCATGATTTTGATTCTGGTTAAATTATTGAAAAAAAAACAACTCCATTTAAGTTAGTTAGGATACCGATTCAAAACGTTTTTAGATATTTTTATTTTTATTTTATAGGACGGCAAACGAACAAGCGGGTCACCTGATGGTAAGTGATCACCACTGTCCATGGACAACTGCAACACCAGGGGTATAACAAGAGCGTTACCGGCCTTTCAGGAAGATATAGACTCGTTTTTTGAAGGTTTCAATGTCGTATCGGTTCGGGAACACCGCTGCTGAAAATTGATTCCACAGTTCGGTCGTACGTGGCAGGAAGTTCCTTTTAAAACGTACGGTGGTTGATTGCCAACTATCCAGGTGGTGTGGATGATATTTTAATTTCAGGCGGGTGGTGTAGTGGTGAAATTTTGCAGCAGGTATTATAGGTCGAACAATTCTTCAGAACATTCTCCATGATAAATGCGATAAAAATGCACAAGGATGCATCATCCCTACGTAGAGCCAGAGGATCGAGACGGCTGACGAGAGTCTCATCGTCGATTATACGAGTTGCGCGATTTTGAATACGGTCAAAAGGAAGAAGTTGGTATTTAGGTGCCCCGGCCCAGAGATGGGAACAATATTCCATATGCGGCCTAACTTGTGCCTTATACAGCTGAAGGCGATGTGCCGGTGTGAAGATACATTTCAAAAGTACATCTCCTTTTAAAATTTGGGTCGACCGGAAGATTCTCGGATAAGTCCTCTTTTGTGCAATTTTTATTTGGTACTTGTATGTGATTTATGTACAATAAAAATATTAAACAAACAAAATATTATTTTTTTCAGTCCTGATCAAAACCCCTGAAATTAAATTTCTTGAATTTGAGTACCTATGCTAAAAGAACAAAGTAAGTAGGTAAGGCAACTAACATTATGCTACGCTATTCTATCAAGTTTCTATACATTCTGTACCTAAGCTCACTTCCAGCTTAGATACAAAATACCTACCAAATAAGTACATACAACCTACAAAACCTTTTGCCTACCTTCACGCTAAAAGTGGCCTTTGGGACTTACGGCCCTGGGCTCCATCTGCTTACAGCCGCAAGACCCCAAAATGCTCTGTCTGCCCCATTTGGGGTAAAGACGTGATAGTGAAAATAGACCTACAAAAACCAGATTCTTTTATACGGAATTAAAGAAAACAGAGACATTATTTCAAATTTTGCTACTACCAAGTCCTAGATAACCCTTCAAAGTATTTTATGAACTACTGTTTACAGTTTATAATGAGAACGTTAAGTTTTACTACGTAAATTTGCCAAAAGTGGCCGTTTTTCGCAAATGTGCGTAGTAAAGCTTAACGTTCTTACTTCTTACGGTAAACAGTAGTTCATAAAATACTTTGAAGGGTTATTTAGAACTTGGTAGTAGCAAAATTTTAAATAATATCTCCGTTTTCTTTGAAATGATTTATTTTAAATAGGGGCAGCACTGGACCCCGGAAAATTCAGGTACGGCCTTAAGGGCGCCAGCTGAAAATCAGCTGCTACTCTCTCCGAGTAGCGTTTGGCTGAGCTGTAGCCTTTATGTGTGACTGTGGCACACAGCTGCATGCTAGATTAATATTTTAATAATTTAATTTTTGTTTAATTTAATATTTTATATAATTAATTGTTAATGTATCTAATTGAATCTTGTATTGCGGCGCCTATACTAGGCCCATAATGTTACACTGTATTAATGTTATTTAATATCCACAACTGTATTGATTTATGATCTGTACTCGTAATGTTATGGAGAGCAATTAATGTTTGATTTGATCTGAATGTTATAAGTGTGTGAACAAATAAATTATTTATCTATCTATATATCTATCTAGAAAAGGTTTGTTTTTGTTTTTCGTGTAAGTAAGTGGCCAACACTGGTGTCTGATTTTTCAAGCTGCCTAATGGCATCTGACATAGGTTGACAACTACTATCTAATGGTGACAACCAGGATCAACAGTTTAACGTGCCTTCCAAAGCACGGAGGAGCTCGAGAAAATTTGTGTGCCACTTGTGTTCCCCCATCCAAGTGCAGACCACGCCCTATGTTGCTTAACATGCGCAAGCGCCAGTAATGCATACTCCCGCTAAGCCACCGCGAGCTCTTCATCAATAGGTCAGTTAGGAGGTACTTACTATTTAACATCTTGCGGGACACTACCACACACACTAGGTATCGGTATAAGTCTCGGAAAGTTTTAAAAATAAAAAAATAGCATCTTTTTGTCGTTAGTTTAAACCAGCTTGCGGTTCCTGACCGGCCCACAATCTAAAAGCGATCATTACAAACTTTTCATTGTTCAAGCTTTCAATTAAGAGCTTTTTGTTTGACGCTTCGGAGTTTCACTTTGTTTTTCATGAAAGCTTTTATTAAGGCCGTACCTAAATTTTCCGGGGCCCAGTGCTGCCCCCATTTTAAATAAATCATTTTAAAGAAAACGGAAACATCATTTAAAATTTTGCTACTACCAAGTCCTAGATAACCCTTCAAAGTATTTTATGAACTACTGTTTACAGTTTATAACGAAAACGTTAAGCTTTACTACGCACATTAGCTAAAAGTGGCCGTTTTTCGCAAATGTGCGTAGTAAAGCTTAACGTTCTCACTTTAAACTTTAAACAGTAGTTCATAAAATACTTTGAAGGGTTATCTAGGACTTGGTAGTAGCAAAATTTTTAATGATTTTTACGGCCTTAAGGCCGTACCTGATCATCATTTAAAATTCAATCAATAAAATTTAAAATTAAATCTGAATTTTCCGGGGTCCAGTGCTGCCCCCATTTGAAATAAATCATTTCAAAGGAAACGGAGATATCATTTAAAATTTTGTTTCTACTAAGTCCTAGATAACCCTTCAAACTATTTTATGAATAACTGTTTATAGTATAAAGTGAGAACGTTAAGCTTTACTACGCACATTTGCCAAAAGTGGCCGTTTTTCGCCCTTACCCTAGACAGAATTAGATTTTCCCATACAATCTACGTTTCATTTTGAAACGACATGTCTGATTTCGGTAAAAATTTGTAACTTTAAAGAAATTGCATATATCTAGAGTTAGGTATGTTATAATTGGTTTTCACAGTCAAAATATGAACATAAAAGAGAATATAGTGTATTAAAGGTATCACTTTTGACCATCAGTATGGAAAACTTTTACACCCTTATAATTTTCTTTCAAGTTCATTTTTGACTGTGAAAACCAATTATAACATACCTAACCCTAGATATATGCAATTTCTTTAAAGTTACAAATTTTTACCGCAATCTAACATGTCGTTTTAGAATAAAACGTAGACTACGTTTGTATGGGAAATTCTAGGGTAAGGGGATTGTCTGTGTCCGTAATCAAATCTTACAAGCTATATTAGACCCACTTGCCATTATTTAATTGAGCTGAAACTTCACATACTTATGTTAGTTGGATGACAATGCAATAATATGGTACCAATGACCTGATCTCATGATGAAGCCGGAAGGTGGCCATGGCATCTCTGTGATAAAACAACTTACTCGATATACCGAGCTTGGGTTTAATTGATTCGTCTTTAGGAGTTTAAACTTTTTAGTTCATTACATTCAAACATTTAAATGAAAAAAAAATTCGGCTTCCCATACAAATCGGCGCTCAATCAAATGGATTTTGTATGGGAGGACGAAAATTTTTTATCGATTTTCAATCATTGTGTTTATGGAAAGTAGTTCAGCATCACGGTCTGAACTTGCTCCAAAAAAGAGACCGTCTTATTATAAAAACAGGACTAACTTTGTAACTAGGTTTAAACCATTATCCGCCCAAATCAAATTGACATTGACAGGTGAAATAGTGTGATATTACTAGATGTCAACTTGATTTGGGCGGGTAATGGTTTAAACCTAGTAACAAAGTTAGTTCTGTTTTTATAATAATAATGATAGTGTTTAAAAATTATGCTTTTATAACGCTACAGCAAACTTTGCCCCTTTTCCCCCCAACCACTCCTCCTTTCCCCCTATTTCACCCCCAATCAAAAATCGCGATCGACAAATTTTCGTCAAAATGGTTTAAAAATGCGACCTATAGGCGTGAACAGACAGACGAACAAAAGCATTTTAGGCCAATCCCGAAACTCAGACGCTTCGCTCGGTCGGTCAATAATACCTACTCTCTCGTCTTTATTACTTACGGGCTAAACTGAGCAAAGGGACCTTATAACCCAAAGACCACCACTAAAGGTTTTTTGGCGGGAAGTCAAGGGGTTCGGTTGGGGTTTTCTTTAAATTATTTTGCAAATTAATTTTAGTGGACTTTATAATATGAAATTGGTGTTGTTTGGTGTTATAAATGCTCATGCTCATGAACAATATGTGAAATAGTTAAAGTGGATAGTACGGCTGTAGTGATATTTGTTTCGCGGACTGTGTGGGCGTCGTCCGCCACTCAATCTGCTATGAATGAAAACCAGTGGACTCGTATAGATTTGTAGCCAGAAGCTCCCTTAAAGCAATCAAAGGCCTACACCAATCTTTGATTGTAACTTGTTAGGAAAAATAATTTCCTACGTTTTATTAACTTGTTTCTGGCAAAATAATATGCATTAGCGTCAAGCCATTAATAATAATAAAAAAGACCATCACTATTCTGGTTCTCCGTTTTATCGTCGATCATCGCCAATTCATCAAAAACAACGCAGCCGGCTACTCTGTTAGGATCTCGTAGCCGCTACGAAGTTTTTTTAGCAGTCAAGCACATGACTGCTACGAAAACTTCGTAGCGGCTCCAGTTCGTAGCAGTGCTACGAAATAAATGTCGCCATCGATGATGTATTTGTTTTTTTTACGAAAAAATATTTTATTGTGTTAGTCTAGAAATATTCAAAGGTGAGACCAAAAGTGTACTTGAATTTGTACATGCATACGGAATGTTTCTTTCGGCGTATCTTCCCTGCAGTCGTTTCAAAACGCTATTATTTCGTAGCATTTTGGACTAAAAAATATTTATTTTTCGTCCTCCCATACAAAATCCGTTTGGCTGAGCACTGATTTGTATTTGTTAGTATATGGAGAACGAAAATTTTTAATAACTTTTTTTTATAGAAAGTAGTTTAGTAGTTAAGGAAGTTCAGTCCATGAGACTGAACTTCCTTCAAAAACTTTGCAGGTGGATAAAAAGTCAGCCTGTAATTATCCTACATTGAATAAACAAAAAACACCATTGACTTTTGACTTTTTATACAAATTACCCGTAAGTGCAATATAGAGAGTGCAATTAGAAATCATATATTGCTAGGTATCTTCCTATCATATCATAAATTGATATTTTGACGTTAGTCCGTACCGCGTACACGCTTTATCGATATTTTGATGTTGTGCCTATATTTGGATGTTGATCTACATATGTATTTGTTATAATATAGAGTATCGTTGAGTTAGTATCCCATAACACAAGACTCGAACTTACATTGGGCCTAGCTCAATCTGCGTGATGAGTTGATGACTGACGTATCCGTATATAAATTTATTATTTATAATTACTATAAGTCCCTGCCCTAAATCTAAATGCCAATAAGCCATGAACGCTACTCAAGCACAGCATCTGATTGATTATCGACATCGATATTAGTGCTATATCGATATGTCGATGTAGGACACCGCAAACATGCCACTTATACCACTTTGGATGGCCTCTTACTGACTGCGTAGAGTTAGGAAGAGATAGACTGGTTAACATTAAAATCGAGAGCGGTGTTAGCGCTATATCAAAGAATACAGTAATAGTAAAAATAACAGAATCTCCTAAGGTACGCGCAATATGCGTCCCCGTTCCCCGCACCCGAACCTCTCCCCCGGTTCTTGTGGGCCAACTTGTGCCATGCAGTGTGTGTTCGCCCGCTCTCGCCCGTCATCAAGGCGAAAACGGGGGAGAGGTGCGGGGACGGGGAACGGGGACGCATATTGCGCGTGTCTTAGGAGATTCCGTTCTGTTTACTCTTACTGTATTCTTTAGCTATATTGATATATCAATGTAGGACACAGCAAACATACCAATAGGCTTGAAAATACGTCAAGTGGAGGACCCGGACGGGTTCAGTCCGTCTTTGTCACAAACCCTAGTGCAATAGAGATAGCTAAAACTGTCTTCATGGGTCACGTGTTCAGAACCACGTGACCCGCGAGAGTAGAGTAGAGCGCACGTAGAGTTTGACAGAAACGGACTAAATACGTTCGGGGAGTCCGCTTGACGTAGTTTTAAGCCTTAGACCACTTTGGATGGCCTCTTCCTGGCAGGATAGAGTTAAGAAAAGATAGTTCATAATTGGGAATGCAATGAATTTCCCCATCAGTATCTAATCCGTAACGTTACAGGGTCTAATGGTACAAAAGTTCCCGTTAGAATTGCTGATATGCCTGCTGGTAGAATTACCATTTTCTTTCTTATCATGTGTGCATGTAAGTGACCAACACTGGTGTTCAAGTTTTAAGTTGCCTAAAGACATCGATCATCTTGCGATAATACCGCCCATTGTGCCTATGTCTATTTCTTTTTGATTGTATTATTTTGTTATTTTTTCTACTGGTGCAATAAAGAGTTTACATTCATTCATTTAAGTCATCTGACGTAGCAATATGGCCTGCAATTTAATGAAAGACCAACGGTTTAATATCCTTACAGATGCATGTATTTTATGCATTTGTGGTCACTAATCCAAGTATAAACCACGCCTAGGGTTGGTTAATACCTATGCGTAAGTAATAATAATGAGTACACCCGATATAGGTGCAAACCATCTAATTAAGTATCAACATCGATAGGTATCAGTGCTTTAACGGTATTTCAATGTAGGAAATCGAAAATACGCATGTAAGAACACTTTATATAGCTATTAAGCTCTTACTGATTACATACTCTTACTCATATACTTCAAACTACTTCTCTTTATGGTTGCCTGTAAGAGATTGCTTCGGCGATAAGGCCGCCTCTTGTACCTTATATATTTAAAAGTTCCGTAAACTCTGTAATTTTTAATGTTTTTTATTTGGTGCAATAAAGATTTTTGTACTGTATTGTATTGTACATACAGATTAAAAAATAGAAAGACTTAAGTGAGTTTTTAAGTAGAGGTAAGGTCACTAAAATAAACTTTTTCATTTGACGATGACGTACCTAGTGTTCACATTGTATAGCTCTATCATGTGCATAGCTCTGTGGGCCACTCATGACATCCGATATCCTCTCGACCGCCATCAATGAAATATTAAACAGTAAGTGCTCTTATTGATTTTCAGGCTATAATCCTTTATTACACCGAATATATCTACTTGATAATACTTTAATAAGTATTATTCATACTGAGTTTGTATACATTTATACCTTTCTTCTCTAGTTAGGATTATCTATCATAAATAATATTACCTATAGTTATACCTACTGGCAACCGTATAATAATTAATAATATATCCCAAATTGTGCTGTGATTTTATCATTTTCAAACCTAGAAAAGTTGTTTATTTTACTGTTATCCTGATACTAAAAAACCAATCCTAATCATTCAGACGGAATAAATAGGAAAATCTTCTTATCAGGGCAGATCGTAAAAGTCTATCAAGATCTAGGGATTTTCACCCAGGCATCGGGATTAACAACCCATCTCTATTTCGGTCGGGATTCCGTTTTAACCAGTGACATTGATTTTACGATTTTGGTAAACCTGTCTGGCAAGCTTAATAGGTACGTAGTTACCTACATATATGTTCATTTTCCGTAGTCATAATCCTATTGGTATGGTTTTAAACATTTTTCTCAGACGAAGTCGTGGGCGGAAGGTATCTAGTAGGTAGAAAAACATAAAAATAATTTAAATAATCGAACATTGATACAATAAAGTCCGTGCTAAAATACTGGCACGCAACACAATTCCACGACAGCCATTTAAAAGCAAAGAGGTCGGACGAAACAATTTTCCAAGTTTAAAATTTAAAAGAAAATTTATGTTGACACTTCAACTCACCCACTTCTATTATTGGTGAAGCACAGACGTCGCGCGATCGCTATTGGCTGTTTTAAATGGGGCTCTAATGAGTGAAAGGGACGCGACTTGTAGGGGCTAGAGTGTTACAGCTAGGAGTGAAAGGGACGGATAGACACTTCTCTGATACTTATTGATAAAGCGACGCGTTAACGGTGGGCGCTTTAAGGAAGTTGGAAGCTACGAAACAGTTCAGTGCCCAGTGGTGTCGATTTGCACTGGTTACTGGATGAAAATGTAGAGTTTCTAGTAGAGATGTAGCATATGCCTTTACTTTTTTTAAAGCATACAACTAAGCTAGGTGACTAGCATGTCTTTACAGACATAAGAAAATCCCCAAATTCCAGTTTAAAGAATAAATTTTATAGGGTAAGTCCGGGATAGTTGGCCATAGTTTTTTCAAACCTCCATAAAAAACAACTCTCGCACATTAGATTCAAAATATTTATTAGTAATTAAACTTTGAACAATCAACTTTGAATATATTAATCTAAATAGGAACAATTATAACGAGACCACACTTAATTATTTAAAAAAAAACACCGTTGGTCATCTCTCCCGGAGTATCCGGTAGAGGTAACCATAACATTAAAGGTAAGATGGCCATAGCTTAGATCTAGTTATTTTTGAATTTTTTGTTCATTTTTTAATTTTGTTCCGTCATCCTTTTCGTCGTAGTATTTTTTCTTAGTCTTCGCTGCTAAATTTGCTAAAGGAACATCGTCACTGTAATCAGAAAGCCTAGATTTTCTTTTGTTGACAGCTTTTGGCCATATGGCCATTTCATGCTATCTTAATCTGGCCATCTCTCCTTTTTGGCCGGGTGGATAGCCACACAAAAAAAAACAAGTATCAAGTAGAAACATGACACCCGGAATTTTGAGGTTAGATCAACACATTGATTGTTTACTTTTACATAAATACAAAAATAACCCTTATTTTAAGAAAACAATCACATAAAACATATTTGCATAATACAAAACAATAGACAAGGGCTTTCCTTACTGTTCGATATTTTTTTCGCCAAAATTTTGTCTCACGTTTGCTTACACACACTACGCGCAGCGAACTAAATAGTACCTAGCAATATCTAGTCAACATTCCATGAAATATTTAGATGGGCCATCTCTAACGTATGGCCGTCTCCCCCAGACTTACCCTAGTTATATGTAAGTACACTCTAAAGGATCCATTTTTAAAAACATTTATATGTAAATACAGTCTACAAAATCTTACAAATTCGTATCTCGAATTTGTTGCATTCTAAGTATAAATATCAACAATCACTTCGGGCTTGAATTTAAAATAAAATCTTCAGTTTCTTGTGTCAGTGGCTATAGTTGTAAGCGCCTATGTGTGTCACAAGTTTCATCTTAATCCATTTTTTGGTTTTTGGACGACTGACTTTATAATAGGTACTCGTACACATTCAAACTTTAGCATTGCGTCAAAATATACCTATCTATACAAATCTTGTTTTGTAAGATTTACAATTAACATATATTATTATGCTTTTAAACTTATATGAGTAATTTTATTTGTATTTTTTTTAATTTAATTTTATTTGGGAAACAAACAGTTACATAAACAATATTAATAAAACATAATTAAAATACCTAAACCAATAAAGTTTCCTCAGATTACATTACAGGTAATAATAATTACCTAGTCAAAAGAAATTTAGAGTACAAACTTTTTAAGTTAACTGGATCGAATTAGTCACACCTCTTAAACTTTAAGTATCTTATCGATATTATAAATGCGAAAGTTTTAATAATGTCTGGATGCATGGATATATGGATGTTTGTTCAGATTTCACCCAAAAACGGTTGAACGAATTGGAATGAAACTTAGCATGTAGATAGCTTATTACTTGGATTAACATAAAGTAAAATTTTTATCTCAGGAAAATGTGAGGTCCCCATGGCATTGTCAAAAATTAAACCAAGCGGGCAACGCCGCACCGCGGTCTTCAGCTAGTAGGTTAAAATGCAAGTGTCAAACCAACAAAAAAACTACACGAGATCTTACCATGCCCAATCCACAACAGCAGAACAATCCGTACAGTGGCCTAAGCGATCAAATCGCATCCACGTAAACATCTTCAAGAAAAACTCAACGATCCCCACTACTTACGCTACTTCAGAAGCTTTTTTAAAAAACGACCGCCCCAATGACTTGCCATCTCTCTCTGACGCCCTAAATTCTACTCTTTGACGTCTATTCCCATCCTTGTCGAAGGCTTACCGTGCGTCAAACAGGCGGGCAATCTATCGCCCAAAGTTTATTCGTTTGAGGAGCGCTTTTGCGGTAAGGCGTTCGAAACGCGCGGTTAAGTGGCCAATGTGTTTTTAAATATTCAAAAATGGAACCGAAATTAAAAAACTTCAAGGACTCGATGATGCAAGATTGTGAGAAGACCAATTTGACGACGCCGTTTTCAATAAACGATATTTTGACCAAAGAGAATGAGCGGTGCGATTTTGAAAATGGAATGTTCTGTCAAGATGCGGGATTTGGCGGGAAAATGAGTTTTATGGCGAAAGGGAGTTGTTACGGAAAAGATGAGGGTTTCGTGAAGAAGGAGGTGATGGAGAAAGGACTGAAGTACTACGATGATTGCAACTTTAGAGACTACGGTTATGACGGGGCCTTGGACATGTCTAGGAAGAACCACTACGCAGTTACAGAGCTATCAGGTAAGTCGACTTTCCTAGATTGTATTAGTTTTAAAACATCTAATTATTTATAAAAAATATTGTTATGTAAAATACCTAACACTATTTATTTAAAACTTTATTTCGCAAAAAATAATATTGTATATACAAGTGGTGGATTTAATGCCACATGTAATTTTCTACCGGTCAACCATTATGTACCTATACTACACTTACCTACACTTTATCTTGCAACCCACATTTAGACTTTTTGTATAACCCAAAGGTTGAATGGTAGACAACGCTTTAGCGTTAAATTTGCCTATTGTTCTGTACAATATGTATTTGACGGGCAATAAAGATTCAAATAATAAAAAATAACCAAACGGAAAATATGTGTACCTGGAGTGATAAAATTTATATAAAACTAAAAAAAAAAAATAACAAAACTTTTAACTAATATCTAAACATCAAAACTATTAAAACTACATAAATAAATACATAATTATTTAAATATTTTAAGATAAGTATTAAGTCAACAAGACTATAAATAAGACTGTACTTGCCTTATGGTTTCCGGCCTAGGACCACTCCATTTCCTCCCGTGGATGTCGTAAGAGGCGACTCCACAGTCATCCTTCTTCCTTGTCACCTGGAGAACAATCAGCTGTAGTAACAATTTTAGCGCCCGCTTGAATGCCAGGCGATTGGAAGCCCTTAGCTTTAATCTGGAAGGAGTTGTCCATGAAGTCATGTCTCTATCTAAAGAGATAGTGTCTTACAATTTCTGTTCACCGTTGTTCGTCTTAGGTCCCACTATGTTGCTAAACGAAGCCTTACTGTCTTGTGAAATGACCTGTCTACCATACCTATAGAAACATGATAGTGTGAATGTACAGACATAGCCCAGCGGATTAGCTCATTGAAGTGGCAGTGGGCGGGGCACATAGCGTGAAGAACCGATTGGCGATGGGGCAGAAAGGTTCTCGAACGGCGGCCACGTACCGGCAGGCGCAGCGTAGGATACCCACCTGCTAGGTGGTCAGACGACCTGAGCAAGGTTGCAGGAAAACGCTGGATGCAGGCCGCTTCCGATCGGTCGTTTCGGAAATCCTTGGGGGAGGCCTATGTCCAGCAGTGGACTTCCTGTGGCTGATATGATGATGATGATGAGTGTGTATGTACCATCACTATTTAGATTTCTTTTCCACCTTCTCGCCCACCATCACGCTAAAAGAGGCCTTTAAGTTTTGCGGCCCTGGGCTTAGAGCCGCAAGACCCGAAATGCTCCGTCTGCCCCTATAGGGATACAGATATGTTAGTATGTATGTATGTACCAAGAGATTTATCCCTTGGTACATATAAGAGAGGTATCTCTTGGTACATACATACAAGTTCAAGATCTCTACGAAGTTATAATTTTTTATTGCTTTTAGTTCAAACTTCTTCTTCGTCTAAGCGCGTTCCCGGTTGCATCCTCAGCTGTGCTGCTTCGGAGCCCGGGGTGCGCTTTCCCGCTTTTTCTTCTTCAGATATAACATGCATGTCAATGGTCACCCAAGGATGCCAAAGACCTTCAAAATGGAGAAGAAATAGCCGGAGCAGTTTAAATGATTTGGCTATAGTTTTACGACCAGCCGCCTACCTGACATCAACCCTCTTTGGGAATTTATTTGTGCTAAAAGTTTTCCGGCCGCCGCCCGACATTAACCCTCCTTGGGAATGCAATTGTAGCACGAGATGTTTGCGCTTAGTCCTTTAGTCGCCTCTTACGACATTCACAGGAACAGATGGAGTGGTCCTATTCTGACCCGGAACCACACGGGTGACACGGGTAAACCAAAACCAAGAGAGATATCTCTTGGTACATATAAAAGAGGTACCTATCTCTTGGTACATACATACAAGTTCAAGATCTCTACAAAGTTCTTACCAGTTTAATAAAAAAAAATCGTAGAGATCTTGAATACTTGTTGAATACCTACTTACTTATTGATTTACCTAATACTTATCCTAATACAATATTAGTCAAACCAAAACATCAAGGTATTGATTGAATTCAAAAAAATTATTAATTTAGAAACGATTGTTTTAAAAGGACGTGTTTAGTCAGCATTTTGATCGAGAGATAAACCTATCTTTCTTACATAGATGACCTTCTGAAAGCGACTTACCATATCCAGTAGAAACATTCTACTTTCAAATAAAACTTTAAGTAACTGTAAGTTGATATTTCAAAAAAACAAAGTAAGTAAGTACGTCATATCCGACAACAAGTCGAGACAAAATTATAAACACGTCATGCTTTAAATTCTCTAAGCATCAACCTATCAAAATTTCAATTCAAAAATAGAACGGTACAAACATAGATGAGACAAAAATATACATATTATCGTTTGCAGCCAGCATTAGTGACGTGAAAAATATTGTGAGTTCTAACTTTTCTTTTTAAATTCTTCTGATGATGAATTTTTGGCGGAGCATCAACCTTGTGCTGTGGGATGACGGTAGATTAGAATACAACAATGCCACAACCTTTTTGCTCTCCATGGGCCGTCATGGTCGTAAGAAGCGACTAAGGGAGACACACGTAATTGAGAAAGAGCAGCATTATACCTACTTATTCTCTGTGTAACGACTTCATACCATCTTCATGCGATCACCAACCAATCCAGTAGTAGACTTAAGGCTGATTTACATTGATACAGTAGCTGGCGCTAGTATCACTGGATTCCGGCGCTGGATCAGTACTGTATCAATTTGAAATGTTTCAATCCAGTATCCAGCACTAGTAACATGTTTACTTTGATACAGTGCTGATCCAGCGCCGGAATCCAGTGATGCTGGCGCCACTTACTGTATCAATGTAAATCAGCCTTTATAAAGGCTGGTATAGAAAGAAGAAAAGATTTCTGAATATACTTACGTAGTCATAGCTAGTTTAAATAGATTTTTTTTTACCAGATGATGATTTCAGTTAGGTATATTCTGTTGATTGAAAACAATCTATACATATTCAAATTAAGAACGAATACGACCTATAATTACCGCGACAACAATGGCGGGCTAATGGCACGTTCACACTGTCCGGTGTCGCGCGGCGACGTCTCCACTTAGCCGTCACTTCGCCGATTACTCCGCTCCCTCATTACTATAAGTAATGACGCTTAAAAGCCATTGAGGCATTCAATTTAGTAATTACTAGTTGTGTTCTTTCAGCACGTGCCTCGAAATTATGCGCATTTTGTTACGGTTTTGTTGGGGCAGCCGTTTTGAATTGTGATGTCGAATGAAAGGTTTTAAGTTCTATTTTCCTTTTGGTAGTTTTTATAAAATTTGTAATGTTATAAGTATTTTTATGGAAACTAAATGTAACTAATTCATATTTAAGTAATTTGAGGTGATTGTGAAATATCTAAATAAGTATGTTTAAAATAATTTCTATTTGAAGTTTATGGATCGATAAATATCTAGGTAAATCTTTAGACATGTATTTTGTAGGAATTGTAGGTAGTAATTTTTGTTTGCATCGATCAATGGCTGACCACAAGTGGCAAAAACAATTTTTAAGCTCTACCGTGCTTCGGAAGGCACGTAAAGCCGTTGGTCCCGGCTTTCAACATTGTATGGCAGTCGTCAAGCTATGTCAGATGCCTTTAGGCAGCTTAGAAAATCTGACGCCATAGTTACACGAAAAACAAACAAATTCATATATAAATATACTCTTACAGTACAAAAATAGCTGATTTATTAATAATACAATATTTAAAAAAAAACATATTTCGCTATTCACTCAAATATAACACACCTAGGTAGATTATTCTTAGTTCTATATTTTTTCTTTAATAAGTCTTAGTTCTATATTTTTTCTTTTAAAGCATAATTGACATTGTAATACAATGTCAATTATGCCTTAAATGAATAACCTGAAATTTAATGACTTCTGAAAATATCTAAATCGTAGATAAAAGACCTTTTGTTACAAATGCAAGTGACACCGCACGCAAAACCACTGTTAGCCAAGATGCGCTTCTTTCACGGCTAACGAACTATTCGACAATTTGCGTAATGGATCTATTGTGTCGCTTATACGCGGATGGCGTGACGCGGTTAATTGACGCCGTGCTGTGTGAACGCAGCCTAATGATCGGGTGGAACTTTATAGATTTGTGAGAATATTGATAGTGCACGGCTTTTGTTGTAAAGTTTTGAAGATTCTAAAAGCAGGACACAATTATAGCAGTCATGTGAAATGACGTGTAAAAGTGCCAACAAAGTCTAGTTTCTGAATTGGTAGATATAACGAAAACTTGATACATACATAACTTGCTTGTCTTGCAGACATCTCTTGACATGCAGTTCATATAAGTACCTAGTTATCTATATGGGTACCTAATGTAAAATCAGATATCAGTGTGCCTAATCCCAGAGATCATATATATATTATATTATAGTACTACTTCTTTCTTAGATTCAAAAATGCTAGTATTCAATTATTATTATTACAACGAAACCTAAACCTATGGAAGTGTAGATGTAAGTTCTTGGTCCTTCCTTTGAAAAATTTACTAAAGATTGCTTTCTTTTGTTACAGATGACTACGACTCCCGTTCATCCAACACTGGTTCCCCAGGACGCCGTCACTCCCCCAGCTCAGACGTTGGCTACAAACCCTTCAACCTGCACTACGAACCGCGAAAATGCTCAACCCCACCCCCCACCGGCGACCCGAGACTCATCACTCCTCCAAACTTCTCCATGAGCGATTACACTCAAAATGGGGGGCGTAAGAAACGATCTCGTGCAGCATTCTCCCACGCTCAAGTTTACGAACTCGAAAGACGATTCAGTCAACAGAGATATCTCTCGGGACCTGAACGAGCTGACTTAGCCGTCAGTCTAAAGCTAACAGAGACTCAAGTCAAGATATGGTTCCAGAATCGAAGATATAAGACAAAAAGAAAGCAGTTACAGATGCAGGAAAATGGGATGTTGGCAGCTGCTGCTGCAGCGGCTAATCATGCAAGGAAAGTAGCTGTTAAAGTACTCGTTAACAACAATGGACAACCAGCTTTACCTGATATGAAATCATATCCAGCACCGATGTTGGGAAAGACTATCAATCCAGCACTATTTGCCCCTCCTTTACTGGAAGGATCACCAATTTTGAAACATTTTGCTGGGGTATATGGAGTAGATTTTGCAAAAAATCCTGAATATAAAGCTTTACTTCAAGAATCGTACAACCAAGCTGTATTACAGTCATTATATGGCCCACATTTAGGCGTAAATTATTCGAATTTGCCGCTATCGTATATGTATTACCCCGGACACCCTGCTTTTGGAATGCCAGTACCCTGTGACTTAGATAGAAGTCATAGTGAACCTAAAACAGAAAATTCGAAGGAGGTAGGAGAACAGTCAGAAAGAGTTAAAGAAAAGACAATCGAAAAAAGTAAAACCATAGATATCAATGAGAACAGTAATGAGAGTATGGCCAGTAACATCGAGGTGGAAAATTGAAATCCGAAGAAGGCGGGTTAGAAAAATTATCTTCAAATAAAAAAACTAAAGATAGTTCTAAATTAAAAAAAATTCCACGTGATCCATTTGACGTTTAGGTTTAGATACTTTTTGTTGCAATAACAAACCAAAGATTGCTAGAATTAGCCAAAGATTTTTGATTTAGCTAGTAGAATTGTTACTGTTTAGTTGATAATTATGTTGTACCTGTAAATATGTTTAAGTGGTTGAATAAATGTTCGTACTTAGTTAATGCATCGGCACGTTTGTAAATAAATAGTACAAAATTAGAGGTTAATAAAGGTGCAATACAGTTTATTTTAGCAGTATCATTAATTTTCTAGTACCTATTTCCTAAAATTGACAATATCTAGTTGAAACCAAATCTATATAAAGCTAACTAGTCTGGCTTGGTAAAGAAAAAAACATGATAATTTTCATTGGGTTTTAAGTCTTTCCTTAGAAAGAGTTATTTTTAAAGCTATTTTGAACAGAAAGACTTATCTTTCTGTTCAAAATAGCTTTAAAAATAACTAAGTAGGTAAGTAACTATAGGTACCTACCTAGGTATAGGTACTGTAATCAAATGACATTTTATTTATTTATTCATAAATCTCATGCTCGTTATCATTTGAAATTAAATACCTAAGTATATGATTTTTTGAAGAAATGTAATATTAGGTACAATATTTTTTCACGCACAGTCAAAACGAAGTAGGTAATGTAAACAAAACGAAATAAGTAGGTATGTACATATCTACGTGTACTACGCTATTAACTATGATTGTTGTGGCTATAAGGTCTACTGGGTCTGTCTACCCTGGACGTGATAGGCAAAGTTTAGATTAGTAGGTATAAATGTGTACCACCTTATGATTTTGAACACCGATAGTTTATAAAATATCACGCGAGATTATAAACAATAAGTAAATTGTGAACTATATCGCAATGCTCACAATATAACTTATCATTATAATCTATTCTCGTCAAACTGGTCCTAAGGCTGGCACGAATTTTTGGGTAGGTATTTAAGGCAAGTTAAAAACTTGTCACATACCTCTCCTATTATACCCCAACACGGAACTGCAGACCTGGCTGGTGAGTAGTGAGTATATATATATATATATATATATATATATATATATATATATATATAAATAGATAAATGCAGCAATTCTTAAATACTTTTATAACTTGGCCAAGAAGTGTTAAAATACCTGGGTCTTAAAGCTAGCGCGACTAGGAGCAGTTCGAATAGATTCAGGAAGCGCGTTCCAGAGTCTTATTGCCGTAATGGCGAAAGAGTTAGAAAGAAACCAGTACGGTGAGAAGGAATAGAAAGGGTCAAACTATTAGAAGAAGGCAGGATTCTTTCGTGAGTGGAAGATGGAAGTTGAAAACTTGATTTGAGGTAACTATTTTTCCTTCAATGATAGTCTTTATGAAATCGTCGTGTCGTAGCAGATGACCCAACATCTTTACTCGTCTATTCTGTATTATATTTAGAATGGACCCTTTCTCTCCTACTCTTTATAGAACCTTCTCATTTGTTTCAACCCAGACTGTTACCCAGCTTCTTAGGTAAATGCGTATCTAAAAAATACTACATAGGCATATAATAGCTTCAATACAAGATAAAATCTAAAATCTACAAGTAGCAATTGAAAACCTTTCACAAGTGTGGAGTCTTAGAAAATTCTTGGTCCGGAAGTCGCAGCTCCGTATTTTCATAATGTCGCCCTCGAGCCGCATTCATATGTTAATTTTATTGACGACCTTGTTCAGAGAATGTGGAGACAGATTTTACTTTTACATAGAATACTTTATTATTGAATGATATTAAATCAGTAAACATGTTAATGTTAGCTTTCAAGGCCGTACACCTGAATTTTCCGAAGTCCAGTGCTGCCCCCATTTTAAATTAATAATTTCTAAGAAAACGGAGATATAATTTAAAATTTTGTTTCTACCAAGCCCTAGATAACCCTTCAAACTATTTTATGAACTACTGTTTCCAGTTTAAAGTGGGAACGTTAAGCTTTACTACGCACAAGATAAATATAGTGGACGTGGTGGTAGTGAATAAAGATTTTATCTATCTATCTATTTATCGTATAATGCTGTTATGTACCTATGTTATGTATGGTTGGGTATGTTATGTATGAGTATGTTAAGTATGGGTATGTTATGTATTGGTATGTTATGTATGCGGGGTCAGACAAATAATTTTTTATTAAATCCGCCAGTTAGATTCCAAAAATAATACACTTATATTTTGGTTAATCAAAATTGAAAAAAAACAAAAAGCATCTAGTTATGGAGTCGCTTGTGACATCACCGCATTGAAAAAATTGTAAGAGACGTTACGTCATACAAAATTTTAAAGCACTGTATTTTTGCCAGTATTTATTTGTCAGGGATAAGAAAAAAAATACGTGTACAATAAGTATTTGTTCATAATGTGCCTACAATATTTTTCCAGTAATGATGCCTTTTTAGGGTTCCATACCCAAAGAGTGCAAGCGGGACCCTATTACTGAGGCCAAGCTGTCTGTCCGTCTGTCTAACTGTCCGTCTGTCACAGGGCTCTATCTCTTGAACCGTAATAGCTAAACACCTGAAATTTTCACCGATTATGTATTACTATGACCACTATAACAACAAATACTAAAAATAAGATAAAGTTAATAATTAAAGGGGGTCGTCATACAAGAAACGTGTTTCTTCAGCGTTTTAAAACATTGTACAGTGGTACGGAACCCTTCATGTACGAATCCGACTCGCACTTGCCCGTTTATTATTCGAAACATGTAAGTGAACCTTTTCCATACTTTAGAGCAGACTCTCGAGCAATTTCCCGCGCGGTGATTTCCCGAGCATTCTTCACTCCCGGAGAGCATCTTAACGAACGGAGAGGAACTCACGAACTTTGCACTAAGTATAGACTAGCGTTTCATAGTAGATATGCTCTTTCACAAACTTGCAGACGGATTTCAAAAATATGATTTTTTTTTACTTAATTTGTAGACTTAATTCTGCATCATCATTAACAAGTATTTTTTAGAATCCACTGCAGGAGCATTACCCTCTCTGTACTACCAGAGATATATTTGGCCTGAGCAGTCAGAGGATTTGGCCTACACTCTCCATGCTGGCCAGACGGGTTGGAGAGGTCTCACTGATATTTATAAGCTTTGCTTGTGTTTTCTAATTCGCCTTCTATGACACCCACGGAAAGACTTGGAGTGGTCATATTCTGCTCGGCCGGGAATACAAATATATTTATTGTTGAACATAGGTTTGTATTTATCAAAATATATTAAAACAATTTACATTAAAAAGTAGAACGAGCTCCTCGGGTTGCATTTTGAAGAGATCATGTCGGCTTGTCAACAAATCACAAATAGAGTCCCAGTATTTTACTTTTTTTGTTGTAAATAATTCTAGAGATTTATTTTAATTTCAATTTGAAGACATAAACCTAAGTGAACAGTTAAATATACCTAATTCCTTCTATAAAAAGAAGAAAACAATCATGTCTATTAGTGCGTGTAATCCTACCCGTTTAACATTTAAATAAGACCATTCAGTACCGATGGTCGCAATTAACAGTCGATGTTGTGCCCAACTCTAAACACTGCATTACCGCTCATCCTCTTCAGGAAAGACTAGAGTTGGTAAATTAAACTATCGATAAATTAAAATTAATTCTATGTCGGCTACATTCAATTATTTTAAGTAGTATTTAATAATATATCTAATTGTAAATGTTTCAACTACTGCATTACTGCTCATGTTTAGGAAAGACTTTCCTGAAAGATTATTTATAAAGTTAAACTAGCTCTAAGGTTAATTAACCAAATAATGAAAAGTGCCATTAATTTTTTTGAAGTGAAAACTTCTTTAGCGGCTTTGTGCACTTTTTTTGTAATGGGTAAACAATGTTAAACTCGCGTTAGGACACGTGTCCTGATCGAAAATTCGTAAGACGGATGGAGAGTAGACAGCAGGCGCGGCGTAGGAGAGGAAGTATCCCCCTCTCTTTCTACGGTGCGGCGAAAATGTATGCCTGCGCCTGCTGTTTCGTTTAGCTGAGAGATAAACTTTTTAATGTAATATAAATTGTCATGTTTGTGTACGATAGCGCAATAAATAAATATTGTATTCTACCACATAAATGATAGTACTTTTATACTGATAATTTAAGCAATTCGTGCAAACTTATTCCCTAACCATTCCAAAATATCAAAATTGCACAACGATAATATTCAAGTTTTCACTTCTGCCGGCACTCCCGGAGTGCAACCCGTCGTTTTTTTAAGTCCTATCAGTTTTATTTTTATGGATTTAGTGAAGGAATTTTACATCCTTATTATATGATATATATTCTGCTTATTTACTGCACTTACAAGTATACTAACGTGATCTAAGTACGTACACATACCTCCATACTATAAAATATTGCAACGGCAAAAATCGTAAATAAACATTAACATAGTCCGCCAATCCGGAGGTTCTGAGTTCGATCCCCAGCCAGAGCAAGTTGGAAAATGGTCTTTTTCTAATTATCTGGGTCTTGAGTGTTTATCCACGTATATATTTATTTATTATAAAATATAGTATCGTCGAGTTAGTAATACAAGTTTAAACTTACTTTGGGGCAAGCTCAATTAGTGTGATTGTCCTTATCTACTTATTTATTAATTGACTGAGCGAGCGAAGCGTCTAAGTTTTAAGATTGGACAAAAATGCTTTTGTCCGTCAGTCTGTCTGTTGGATTTTTCTCGCCTACAATTCGCATTTCTCAACCGATTCTCGTGAAATTTTTATAAGCAGGTTCTATAATTATATAGAATTTTCCATCGATTTAGTTTTTGAATTTTTTTCGAAATGGCGGAGATATGGGGCTTTAAAACTTTAAAATAATCATATTCCAGCTATTTGGAAAAATTTTCAAATATGTCATAAAACTTTTTTGTAACCCTTAGGTATTAAGACGTAACTTTTTTGTCTTAACAACTTTTTTATCCGATAAACTTCAACGGATGGGGGTGAGTCGCGGGGTTTACAGCTCACAGAGCCACTAGTTATATTTAACTTAAAATTAGTTATCGACGTTTGATTTAAAAATCTTTACCGATATCGCTACGTCACTACACTACTCTCTACATTAGCATGGTAGAGCTCGCGTTACGCGCACGTGCGGCGGAAATGTCGTCAGGTAAACAAACACCCTGTCGCGACGCTCGTGTACACTAGCCCTAATCGTTAGCTATTAGTACGGAAAGGGTTAGTTCTTAAAAGAAAGCGTAGTATTTGAATCTTCTCTTATTCATATTAGCGAGTTCCCGGTTGCATGCTCAGCTGTGCTGCTTCAAAGCCCAAGTGAGTTTCCCGCTTTACGTCAACTCTGCTTGGGAATGCAGTTGTAGCATGTTTGTGCTTAGTTCCTTAGTCGCCTCTTACGACATCCACAGAAAGAGAATAGTCCTATTCTAGGCCGGTAGCGACACGGCTTCCGGCCTAGAACACTCTAGATTAGGTCTACTCAGTAAAAAACAAAGACGTTAAATGCATCTGCATACAACAATAATTACGGCTATAACAAGCTGGCGATAATTACTGTGTTTGATTGCGATGATAATGGCTTCCCACTGCAATCGACGGCATTGTTTATGAGTTTACAACGCACTGGCGCTTCACATTTGCTGCGCATCTCAACGGATTGCATTACATCATACATCATTGTGATTTTAGGCAGAAAATAAGTACCTATTAATGACATTTTAGTTGTGGCAGAGCCACGCTACCGGCATAACTCAGTTTTGCTTGTAGCATGAATGGGCTGGCTCGTCCTGGAAAGTACCACACTCTTACAGAAAATCGACGTCTGAGTAGTAGCTTCACCACTTCTATGCTTCGTTCGGTGAGTGAGAGAGCCGGAGCCCCCCCCCCCCCCCCCATCACCCCTGAAAGGCCGGTAACGCTTTTGTTACACCCCTGGTGTTGCAGTTGTCCATGGGCAGCGGTGATCACTTAAAATCAGGTGACCCGCTTGTTCGTTTGCCGTGCTATAACATTAAAAAATAAAAAAAAACAAGCTTTTGTTTAACTTGCAAAGTATTAGGTATGTTTGTTTGGGTCAAATCTTGCATGTTGAATTTTACCCACTTCCCGGTTTCCGATTGAGATGACATATTGTATGCTAACGTAAATCAGATGACAATGCAATATTATTTTAATTAGAAGCTGATCTGATGATGAAGCCGAAAGATAGCCATATGAACCCTGTAATAAAATGACGCGTCACTATTATCGAGTTTGGATTTATTTCATTATACTAACGTATTACTTATTGTTGATAAGTAGGTGATTTGGCCTCACAATAAAAGTTTTAGGCATCCTAGCTGTACTGCTTGCACGCACAAGTTCAGTTTTCTGGCCTTTTCTTCGCCACGACATGGTCATAGGCATTTAAGTAAAGTGAAGTCTCATCTCAGCGTATTCCCAGTTGCATCCTCAGCTGTATTGCAATAAAGCCTGGGGTCACTTCGCACGATCTTAAGCATCTTTGGTTGTAAGAAAATTGGCACGCATATCATCCATGACGACGTCAAGCCAGCATTTCTTGGGACTACCACGTCTACCACGTCTGCCGGGGCCCGGCGGAGGCGGGATGACTGAAGTTTATTAAGCTACGTTGGAGTAAGAACGGATCGGGGAAAGTTCAGATAATTAAAAATAACATTATATTCGTAACAGGTATAAAGCCGGATATTTCTCTAATGAAAATAGTGATGTGCTATTCCCGGGAACGTTCCCAAATTCCCCGAAATCGTTTACGTATTTCTAGGGAATGTTACGGAATATTGGATATAAGTATTTTTACTATAACCCGTGTGGTTCCGGGTTAGAATAGGACCATTCAATGAGTAAAGGAATGAGCACAAACATCTCGTGCTAAAATTGCATTTTTAAGGGGGGTTAACGTCAGGCGGCGGCCGGTTGTAAAACTTTTCGCCCAAATACATTCCTAAAGAGGGTTGACGTCAGGCAGGCGGCCGGTTGTAAAACTATAGCCAAATTTTTAAACTGTTCTGGCTATTTCTGCTCCAATGCAAGGTATTTGGAATCCTTGGGTGACCATTGACAGACATGTAATATTTGGAGAAGAAAAAGCGGGAAAGCGCACCCCGCGCTCCGAAGCAGCACAGCTGAGGATGCAACCGGAAATGCGCTTGGATAAAAAGAAGAAGAGTTTTTGTATTATAACCATATCAAATGATGCATTTACGTTAGTAAAATATATTTACAGTGATAAAAATATGTCTGATAAATAAAATTATAACTTTTCCGGACATTTCCATTTTTTGGGAACATTCCAGGGAAAGTTCCCGGAAATCTGGGGAACGGGAACGGCACATCACTAAATGGAAACCGTTGCCGTTAATAACGTCGCTTTTAGCCCATATTCCGATTTTAACCCGCTATAGTACGGTTTTTACCTGGTATTTGAATTAGCAAATCTAATATTCATAAAGGTATAACTTGGCAACCGCTTAAATGAAAGAAACTTCATAAATACTCATAGTCAATATATTTATTCCCTAGCAACGAAAGCTCAATTACATTTGAAAATCTTATACAGAAAATGAGGGAAAAAAAATTGCTGATACCTCTTCAACGAACCGAAAATTACACTAGTTTACAAAGTTTTTGCCCTTCGCATACTTGCAGCGGTTTCATAAAGAATTCAGTACAAAAAACACATATCTGGTTATAAAAAAAAATTAAGACGTGTCAAAAATTAAATTTTCATGAATTTTGCCAATTTAAAAATTTTACTATAAATTCAATTACTTTTTTTGGAACTTTTTAATTCAAGTTTATTATAGTGCAAGCCTTCTATTGTACAATTCATTTAGATCAGAGCTCAATTCTTTTACGAATTTGAGTTATTTGCGTTTTTGTATAGGCCTGTATATTGCCATACAATGCACACTTTGCTCAAAGTATGAGAAATGTTATGGCAACTTCAATTTCATATATCTGTGTACATAAGAATGATAGAAGGATAAATCAAATTTTATTTTGATGAAGAAGAGTGATCTTTTATTTTACAATATAAAAGTAAATTATATGCATAGTAGTTTATTTTCTAAAAAAAAAAAGGGGAAAATTGGGAAATTTGTTATAAAAGCACTTCCAATTCTGACGTCCTAGAAAAAAATCATAATCAGATCCGTATTTAGCATACAAAAATCTAAAAGAAACAACAAGTTTCAAATACTGAGCACAAAAAATAATTTTTTTGTAAACTAGTGTTATCCGGCCTTACCCCAACGTACCTTGTTGTAAATGAAACTGGTTTATCATCCATAAATATATGAGAGGATATCGCAATCTCATGCAATTTGTCGGCGACTATAGTTGCCTTCCCACTGCAATTGTTTACATAATAACAGTGGCGCTTGCACATTTGGCTTACATAACATCGAGTGCGATCCCGTTTTTGCCCGACTGCCGAAGGAGAATAATGTTTTTACTCTCGCATATATTTAACAATAAAGGAGTAATTTCAGTTAATATAACCAGAAACAACAGACGGTTTTATTTGTATTTCATTGTGTGGGGCACGTACCCATACTACGTGATCCATTTTTATAAGCACCACTTTTCTCTACTGGTCTAACGAACGTATAGGTAAAGAACCCCCCCCCCCCCCCTCTCCCAATGCATTATGTAAGCATTGATAAATTTTCTAAAATCTGCTAAGTTTTTTATTAGGTAAAAACTAATAATTTACGGTCTATTTAATTTTAAATCGAAATGACAAAAAAATCCTAACAAATATAAAAAGTAACTAAAAAATATTGTTTAAGTAATGGAAGCCCCCCCCCCCGAAGCCTATGTGTGATAAGCGAATTAAATACCCCCCTCTATGGCTATAGCAAGAATAGAGAGGGAGAGAGAATTGTTCCTAAAACAGTCAAAAGCTGAAAGCTAAGTCAAACAGCTAAAAGTGACGAACGAAGCTTCAAATCTTCTTGAACCGTTCAAACCTTTACCCCTTTATACAAAAAAGGTCAGAAAAAGCAAATCAGTGAATTTGCCACGCCACTTAACTTTCAGCCAAAACATATTAAAAGGAGTCGCGACAACAAAAAAATAGTGCCACATTTACGCAACATTAGGCCCTACTACGATTTCCGGAGTAGGTACAGTTAAAAAAATTTAAGGTAATTTATATTATAATTTTTAAAATTTAAAGTTGATTTTATGTCATGCCTTAAACTGCAAAACTTCAACCTAAGGAGGCTTAACGTCGGGTGGCGACCGGTTGTAAAACTTTCGCACAAATGCATTTCTAAGAAGGTTGACATCAGGCAAGCGGCCGGTTATAAAACTATAGCCAAATCATTATTTAAACTGTTTTGGCTATTTCTTCTCCACTTCGCAAGGTCTTTGGTATCCTTGGGTGACCATTGACATGCATATTTTATTTTAAGAAGAAAAAGCGAGAAAGCCTTCCCGGGCTCCTAAGCAGCATAGCTGCTAAAGGTGCAACCGAAAACGCACTAAGATGAAGAAGATTCATTCAAGTCAAAGATAATATAATTACTAACGTAAGTCAAGCTTAGACTAGTCAGAAAGCAAACTTTTTTCAACTTTTGAGACTCACTAATTTTTCACTCGCTGCATGTTCGTAGTAGGGTCCCAATTGTCTAGACATCACCCGGCGTCGACCACCCTTCGGTCACTTCAGAGCACTCGACTGTCTCTAATGCTTTGAGCACACCGTCTGAGGGTAGGTGGTCCGAGACAAGATCTCAATTTGAAGACTTTCTCGTAAACATATGACATCATTACAGTTTAATATTGAAACTGTTGAAAAAAAAAATACTACCTCGGCTCATCGTGTGTACTCTGTACGTATGTAGGTACTTACTCTACGTTCTTTTTTTACCAGACAGGCCTTTCCCCAATCACTAGGCATTTCTCCTCTTTTTTAAAAAAAATCTATTTTGTTAACCAGAGTTTTACACAATATACTAAAACTATTTTAAGGGTGGATTTAGTCCATGATACAGAATAACTTTTCCCAAGGAACTTATATCAAAATATGAAAAAAATATTTTTGACCTCCCATACAAGTTGACCGATCAACTGATCCGAGTTTGTATGAAAGGGTAAAAAATATTTTTATATTTCGATAACTGTTCACCGCTGCTCTGGAAGATGCCTTCAAGCTTCTAGAATGGAAAGGACTGGGCATTAACATCAATGGCGAGTATATCACTCACCTTCGATTTGCCGACGATATCGTTGTCATGGCAGAATCGATGGGGGACTTAAGTACGATGCTTGAAGACCTAAATCGAGTTTCCCAACAGGTCGGCCTGAAAATTAACATTGACAAGACGAAGGTCATGTCGAACATGCACGTAACGCCTTTACCTGTTTCTGTTGGGAGCTCCACCCTTAAAGTTGTAGACCAGTATATCTACCTGGGTCAATTGATCCAGGCAGGAAGTTCCAGCTTCGAGGAAGAGGTCTTTCGACGAATTCGACTCGGCTGGGCAGCGTTCGGGAAATTACGCAGTGTCTTCTCGTCCTAAATACCCCAGTGCCTCAAGACGAAAGTGCTTAATCAATGTGTGTTACCAGTGATGACTTATGGCTCTGAAACATGGTCCCTTACTAGGGGTCTCATAAGAAGGCTCAAGGTCACTCAAAGGGCTATGGAGAGGGCTATGCTAGGTGTTTCTTTACGTGATCGAATCAGAAATGCGGAGATTCGTAGACGAACTAAGGTCACAGACATAGCCCAGCGGATTAGCTCATTGAAGTGGCAGTGGGCGGAGCACATAGCGTAAAGAACCGATGGCCGATAGGGCAGAAAGGTTCTCGAATGGCAGCCACGTACCGGCAGGCGCAGCGTAGGACACCCACTTGCTAGGTGGTCAGACGACCTGAGCAAGGTTGCAGGAAAACGCTGGATGCAGACCGCTTCCGATTGGTCGTTTTGGAAATCCTTGGGGGAGGCCTATGTCCAGCAGTGAACTTCCTGTGGCTGATATGATGATATTTCGATATATGTTCCTTGGGGAAAGTTGTTCACTATCACGGACTGAATTCACCCTTAAAATAATAACGCTTTATTTTGTGAAACGTCATATGAATAGTTTAGTAAACAAAAATACTGTGTTAGGAATATGATTTTTAAAATATATCAACAAACATGGGTACACATGAAAACTTTATCGTACGAATGTTATAACATCATAAAACTTAAAAAAAATCGCTGCTACCTATAAGGTTATAAAACGTAACATAAAAGCAATTTCAGACACTAAAAAGGCGGATTTACTCATTCATTAACTCCCTCGGTACATGTGCTTCACCGACAAATTGTGTTCTCCTTTTAAAAACATTAAAAAATAATTACGCTTATAAAACCTCTTTTAACATAAAAAGGCTAGATAAAAAGGTCGTCAAGGCACTTCCTTCATACATTACCCCATAAAATGGTTCCGTACACCCATTAACACTATTTTTAATTTTTTTTAACTCATTGAACACTGCGTCCTCAATGATGCTCATTTATATTTTAAACTCGAAAATAAAAACATTGTTTACATAAAATTTTAGTGTGAGGCGTAAACCTGTGTGCTGATTTTTTCTAATCTTAAGATCTTGTTGGTTGGTGTGTAGAGACCATTATAGCAGATCAGGATGTTGTCGATACGAGGCTTGATGTATGAGTTTATGATTTACAAGACAAGCGATTGACGTCTTTAATGTAATCTAATTAATTTATTGGCGCTTTTCAAGCGGAAGTCAGGAGGAATGGAGTCGCCTCTGTGATTATTCTTTATCGCATACTATTTGTAAAGAAGATCTTAGCTGGTCTATAAGTTATACTATAAATGTTTAGGAATATTTGTAGTATAGATAAGAACTATGTAATAAAGAAATATCATAAAATTATTTTTATTTTGACCAAACCGTTGTATGTGTTAATGACAGAAACATAACTTAAGACTAGTTCTTGTATATATAGTATACCTAAGTTGATTCAGTGATCTTTGTTTTTCAGTATATGAATCATTGAGCAATGAATTACAATTACTGAAAATCAAGTCTATTTGAAAACGTTTTTAGGAAGCTGTTGGCTCGGAGCTTGCTCGCGTTGTATAGAAGCAGTCCACACGCGTCACAGCAAACATCCCTGATGCGCTGCATCATCGAGACAACCCCATCAGCACCCTAATAAATTAATAAAAATGCCCAACGCGCCTAAACAAGTTTTCACTTCAAATAAACTAACTAATTTACTTAAGGTGAAGGTATAGTGAAATGGCCTTGAAGTGGCGCCCTCATTTGAAATAAATTGTTAACTCGTAAATATGGAGATAATTTCCATATTGCTCTTCGTTATGCACTAGATAGCCCTTTAAATTATTTTATGAACCACCGTTGAAAGTATTTACATTAGTCCGTCTAGCTTTAAAACTTGCCTCCGCCAAAAGTGGCCACGGCAAGTTTTAAAGCTAGAGGGATCACCAATAATAGTTTCAACGGCAGTTCATAAATAATTTAAAGGACTATCTAGTGCATGACGAAGAGCAATATGGAAATTATCACCATTATTACGAGTTAACAATTTATTTCACACTTCAAGGCCATTTGCCTATATCTCCACCTTAACATTTTTTTATGCAGCAGTCGACTCTACATCTTTCTTAGCCGTCACCGACCGCTCAGCCGCTCACATATTTACAAGTCGCATCCGGCACCGAACTATTACTTAATAGCCGTCGCCCCGCTAATGCCCTACCGCTAGTCAGCGCTCCTCAAAGTGTAAAATAAGGTAAAAAACATAGTAAAACACTTGGTCAAAAACATTTTTGACCAAGTTTAGCTCCTATAATTTTTATAGGTCATTGACATTGACAGTTATTATAGGTATGTAAAAATAACAAAATAGTGTACCTGACATTCTACATATAAAACCTACTACGACTTTTAAAACTTTTGTCCATATTATAAAAACTATGTCTGTGTGTAAACATCTAGTCTTTTGCGCAAAATCTTCGATTTTACTTCTTTAAAATTAAACAAATTATAAAAAAGTAGAAACATATGCGAACCTATTTTATAATCGATACCAAAATTGGATAATTTGATGAAGTTTTAGGGTTTGAAAACAGTTATCGCCTGAAACCATCAATTTGAAGAAAATATTATACGTTTTTGTACGGGAGGCACACACAAATATGAAACAAAAGTGCCGATCCATAACAGAGTTAATACGTCTGCGGAAACTACATTACCTACTTTCAGGTGATGTTTGAAAAAGTTTGGAAACCACTGGCAAAGACCGGGCGCGCGCGGATTTTTTACAGCCCGGTAACGCGATACTAAAATTGAGTTAAAACAAACAGCTTCACTGATGCCGCCTGCACTGGAAGGGTTATAATAGGCGGCAAGACGATATCGTGCATTAAAGTATTACGTTCTAACGCAAAAAGCAAAAATGTTTTAGCATTTTTAAAATGACAAAAACATCAAACCGATAAATATTTTTTCATTAACAGTACGAAAACATACGGATTTTAAGTTGAGCTGAAAAAATAGTGCCTGTTTTAAAATACAGGACAGGATGACTTTTTATCCACCAGCCAAATTTTCGGGGCAAGTTCAGTCGATGATACTTTCCATAAAAACTATTAACGAAAAACGAAAAATAATTTCGCCATCCCATACAAATCGACGCTCAGTAAAACGAATTTTGGAAAGACGAAATTTTTTTATCAATTTTCAAAAATTATTTATACTAAAAGTAGTTCAGTATTATGGACTGAACTTGCTCTAAAAATTTGTCTGGTGGTTAAAAAGTCACCCTTAAATAATTAATGCTATGGCAGTTCAGTGAGGAGCTCGCGGTGCTCCGCCAGAACTATGCATTACCTACATTTGTTGTTGTGTAAAAAGTTTTTTTTTTCTAGCCTATGGTGTCCCATTACTGGGCAAAGGCCTCTCCTCCAGCCTTCCATTGTTAGTTGCGACAGTTCTCCAGTCTTTCTTATAAACCATAAGATCGTCTGCCCATCCGTGTTCAAAGGCGGCCTCTTTTTCGTCGCAAGCCTGCAGTAAAAGGTGCTTTAAAAAGTTAAATAGGTAAAAGCTAAAATATGTCTATTACCTAATCCGAAAGTACCTAAGTATATTATCTACTTAACGTTTTATATGTTTACTAAAACAACACAACTCACAATAAATAACATTACACGGTACATTAAAGTGTTGTATTGCAAAACTGAGAGCAGGGGTGTGTTCGGTAGATCTGCACCAAAGTCGATTTAGTCGAAGAGTTAGCCACTAAATAGCCAAAAAGTGTTTACTTTATCAAGAATCAAGAATCAAATATTTATTCAGTAATTACGTAGGCACTTTTACACGTCAATAATTTTAGTGTACATTACGTGTACCTAATGTTTATTTATAATATTAAAATTACTATTAAAAAAAAAGAGCTACCGATAACACTACTGAAAACATTATTACATTAGCACTACAGTAAGCGGTGTGGTTCCCGGCAGAGTAGAATAGGACCACTCCGAGTCTTCCTGTGGATGTCGTAGAAGTCGACTTAGGAAGCACAAGCTAAACAAAGCTGTAAACATCAATGAGACCTCGCCAACCCGTCTGGCCAGCGTGAAGAGTTTAGGCCAAATCCTCTGGCTAATATGGTCTCGTGCTCCTGCAGTGCAGACTAAAAAAGACCTAATCATGATGATGATGATCAGTCAAAAAGTGTTTACTTTATTACACTAGCACTACAGTAATGTTTTAGGTACTCGTAGGTAGGTACAAGGAGGTTTTGGCTGGGAAGTCACAAGGGGTTCACTTGGGGTTTGCTTTAATTTATTTTGCAAATTGATTCTAGTGGACTTTATAACGTGAAATTGGTGTAGTTTGGTGTTATAAATGTACGGCATTCATAGTACGGCTTTAGTGATATTTGTTAAGCGGATTGTGGGGTCTTAAGCCGCCGTCCACCACTCAATCGGCAATGAAAATCAGTGGATTCGTATATAGATTTGTCCCTTGAAGCAATCAAAGAACTACACCACCCTTTGACTCTAAATCTAAAATGACTTCTATAGGATTATATATATCCGTAAAATAAAGATTTACTTACCTAAAAATATAGAAAATAAAGTTCGGAACTCTACTCCGAGCGTAGTCCGATTCGCTCTAGGCCGGTTTTTTTTTAATTCATTTAAAGATTAAGCCTATAAGAGAAGAAAAGTTTTTCAAACAAAAAAAGTAGAAAAAGGAAAAAGTAGAAATGACAAACTAGAATATTACCTCTGAAGAGAAATTTACTAAATAATGGAAGTTTTAAGTGAACGGGGATCTGGTCTCCTAGACTACACCAATCGCAGTGATGGATCACAGATTTGCCTGCGATGTCAACAATCACTTGACTCCATTTTGGCTTTTAAGAGGGGCGTCATCCGACCCGTGAAATTTTACTTTCATTTGGTGTCAGTTACCTAGTGTACTTACATAATACATTATGGTTTTTAATGGTGCGATGATACCTAAAGTTTGGATTTAAAAGGTTTTTTCTTGTAAAGGCCTACTTAAGAAAGACTTTCCTATAGAGTCGAGTCACGACCTACCGACTAAACAACATTTGAATAAATAACAATATTTTTAATATGAATACTTACTTGTTAATGCAAGCTTTTACGGGTTTTAGTCTCGGGGTTTTTCATTTTCTTCCATGCTGGTTTGGGTGAAAAGAAATATGTAATAATATAATGTAAACCAGCTTTTCTTCCCGCGAAGATCGTAAATGCCGATCGACGGAAAGTGCTAAAATGTGAATATGAATATGTGATAGGTTGCTAAATATTAGCAGGCGATACGACTAGCAACCTATCGCTATTTTTGATTCCTTTTTCCACCTTCTCGCCCACCATCACGCTAAAAGTTGCCTTGGGTCTTGCGGCTCCAGAACGCATTCTGCTAGAGCCGCCAAACCAAAAATGCCCTGGAGGGATAGAGACATCCGTGATAGTTTTTTTTTTTTTCATTTTATGGATGAATCTTATACAATTTGCCTTGCTTCTGCTCTATTTCATTTTTAGGACCTAAACAATAAAATATTAGGCAAAATTTATTTATTCATAACATTTCATTATCATAACATCCATAAGCCATCCTTTTCGGCTTTGCCGCAGTCTGGTAAAAAATAATATTCAGCGTATTTCTCACTATTTATATTTAAATTTGAGCTACCTTATTTATAATTTGGATTCAAAATAAGGACTTTAAAAAATGTGCCGAATTTCATGTATGTAGGATTAATAGGTTTTGAGTTGTGAAGAGGTTAAAAGAAGCTCAATTGGTTCGTGTAAACATACATACTGCTGCGTCGCCAGTTCCTTTCATTAAACTTGGCTGGCCGTGGAGACACGCTACCGCGTGTCTAAAATTCTAAATATGTAAATTCTTTTGTACGAACCATACACACACACACACACACTACAAGATTAATAAAAATTCAGTTACATTTTTTGTCATACTTAAGAACCCTCCCTTTAAACCTTCCTAAAACACTCAATTTATTTTTCAATACGAGTAGGTAATCTTGGGTACCTCCTAAGCCACTTATTATTAATCATTACCTACCATCTGTGACATGTCGAAACATCGTGGGAGCATGACCATCTCAATGCCGTACTGTGTGACTGGCCCTTGAAAAATTTTACAAAAGGCATCAAAAACCACCCTTAACACAATCAAATAAAGTTCAATCTCCTTTGTAAGATATAAGCACAGGTTAATTCGACTGAAGATACGAACTTTATTGGGGCGCAGTGATAATTTGAGTAAGCTTCTGTACACTAATAGTTAAGATAATCTGTGATTATTTGTTCTTAATGGATGTCAAGTTCACTACTCAATTGATTTTTGGCTTAATAGGCTATAAAAGATAGTTAAATATGTTGTTTCTCTAAAGTCCAATGTCCATAACCCTATATATACCTATATAATAACTCTTAAACCTATTTAATGAACTACTGTTTACAGTTTATTTATTTAACTTTACTACAAACGTAATAGGCGGACTTAAAGCCATAGGCTTTATCTACCAGTCAACCCACTGGTGATGCCGAGAAAAAGAAAACTTTAGAAGGAGGTGCAAGTTATGTAGATATTGTCACATTTACCTTATGAGGATAGCAGTAACAATATAATATATATATAAATATATATATATACACATGAATAAACCTACATTCAAAATATACATGGTTATAATATATAATATAATAAACTATACGTAAACTACATATTATATCATAATATCTATATTCTATCTGAAAGTTCACGAAGATAATGAGCACGCACTGCACTCTTGAACGCTATACGAGTACGAGCCTTCCGGACATTAATTGGTAGGGCGTTCCAAAGCTTTACCGCTTGAACAGTAAACGAACGCTCAAAGAACCCACTCCGGTGATTTGGTATAGCGAGACGGAGATTGCTAGAAGACCGAAGATTTTTTACATGAGTATTACCAAGAAAAGTGAATTTTGATTTGAGATACCATGGAGTTTTAGGGTCAAATAGAATGGAAAAGAGGGTTGTAAGAATATGCAGCCGGCGACGCTGACGAACGGGCAACCACTTTAGTTGAGTACGGTATGCCGACGCATGGTCGTACTTACGAAGGCCGAAGATGAACCGAAGACAGTTATTTTGAAGTCTGTCGAGTTTATTTAGATAGTCACAATTCAAGTCAGAGTAACACACATCACCATAATCCAGAATAGGAAGAATAAGAGTTTGAATTAGCATCGTTTTTACATTTGCTGGAAGAAAGTTTTTCAATTTGTACAAGGAGCGCAAATCATTGGTGATCGTAGAAGCAGTCTCAGAAACTTGCAAAACTTTAAAGTGAGGACGTGAAGATTTTCTTCGCATATTTGCCAAAAGGGGCCATTTTTTGCAAATGTGCGAAGAAAAGCTTCACGTTCTCACTTTAAACTGTAAACAGTAGTTCATCAAATAGTTTGAAGGGTTATCTAGGGCTTACTAGAACAAAATTTTAAATGATATCCCCGTTTGCTTTTAAATAATTTCTAACAAATGGGGGCAGCACTGGACTTCATGTATCTCCTTAGTGACAGATACACTACCACGTCTTTATCCCTAACGGGTAGACAGAGCTGTATCGCATTGAGAAATGGAATCAAAAAAGTGACGAGTTTCTAGCCGCCAAAGAAATTAAATACAATCTAGAATGACTCCGAATAAAAATCTCAAAAAAAACAACACTGAAAATTAAACTTTATACTACGTACACAAAGTTTATATTTTCATAATGCATACGTTTGAATACCAAAAAATTTTTAAAAAATGTGCCCAAAGTTATAGGCGTCCCTTTCCCACACACTGCCAGAGCAATAAAGTAGAAAGGGACACCTTTAACTTTAGGTATATTTTTTGGGAATGGCTTTGCCAATTCGTAGGCTTTTTTATATATATTTTCTTTGCTAGCCGCATCGCATATTAATATGATTCTGATTTTCGTTCAATCCCCTGGATTGGTTAGGAAAAGAAGCATTAGCTGGTACATTCGAAGTTTTTTCTATTCTCCGGATTCTCCCACACCACCTTGGAAGAATGTAAGAACAGTAAAATATTAAAACGTGAGCTATACGTACCTATATAATGTAAATGATGAATGTAGACTAAATATCACAATTGAGTCTAGACCCATCCATCAATCTCTTGAACAGTATTAGTGTATTAGCAATATGTATGAGATTGCGTAAGATAGTAATAGGCACTAAATAGCTCTCATACACAAACACTTGTGTTTAAATGGTTTGTAGTTTGCATTTTGTATACAGGGTCTAAGAAAATATGCTGAAACTTTTTTAAGGGTAGACTCAGTCCATGATACTGAACAACTTTCCCCAAGGAACATTTATCGAAATAAGATATTTATATAATCTCCGACTACACAATAGGCATAATGACTGAAAAAATAATTTTGGCCCATCGGTTATCATGATCAGGTCTTTTTTTGTCTCCACTGCAGGAGCACGACTCTCTCTGTACTGGTAGAGCCGTATATTAGCTAGATCAGTTAGAGGATTTGGCCTACACTCTCCACGCTGGCCAGACGGGTTGGAGAGGTCTCATTGATGTTTATAAGCTTTGTTCAGCTTGTGTTTCCTTCTATGACATTAACGGGAAGACTTGGAGTGGTCCTATTCTACTCTGCCGGGAACCACACTGCTATTAAAACATATTGTACACATATTTTTTCTTTTCTCTGAGAAACAATAAATGACGTAGATACAGCGCATTTAAATTTCGCATGACGTCACACTTTCGTAAGATTTTTACACATCGGTGACGTAACAAGTCCCCACTCTAGAAATTAGATACTCTGTATCTTTGTGATTTTTTACTTTTTTGATAAACTGAAAAATATGGGTACATTAATTTTGGATAATCTAACTCGTTAGTCCGTTGACTAATAAGAATAATACTTTTCTGACCCAGTTATCATCCCTATTTGTATTTTTTAAGTTTTAGTTCTTTTTTTTTCTATAACCCTATTTGTTTCATTGTGGGTCTCTCCCATAGCGCTGGCGAGATGATCTCGACGCATTCCAAAAAGGATGGTCGATATCTGCACGGGAAAGAGACAAGTGGAAAAAGATGGGAGTTTTAGTTCTTACATAAGTAGTTTTAATTTATCTTAATTTCATTATTTAGTTTCAATTTAATTTTAATTGAACGAATAAAAAGTACTTACCTCTGACAGTTGTCGGAAATAGCACGCACTGCATTTTTAAACGAGAAACGAGTTGAGCTTCCAGATATTGAATATCATTCTGTGGAAAGAGACGCACACAATGATATTTGTCCTAAATAATGTTGTTCAGTATCATGGACTGAATTCACCATTAAAATAGTTTCAGTATATTTTGCTAGACGTTATATATGTGATGAGGAAATACGTCGGGTGATTCGAAGTCACGGTAGTGCAGTTGGAACTGCACTCACAGTACAGATGTGACGTGGGTTCGAATATCACTCGTTGCTGAATAGGGATGATGACTGGGTCAAAAAAGTATTATTGTAATTAGTCCGTTAGCTAGATTATCCAAAAATAATTTACCCATATTTTTCAGTTTATCAAAAAAAGTAAAAATTCACAAAGATACAGAGTATCAAAGTTCCAGAATGGGGGCTTGTTACGTCACCGATGTGTAAAAATCGTACGAAAGCGTGACGTCATGCGAAATTTAAATGCGCTGTGTCTTCCTTATTAATTGTTTCTCAGAAAAAAGGAAAAATACGTGTACAATATTTTTTAATAATCTAACCGATGAGCCAAATATATTTTTTCAGTCATCATGCGTATTGTTTATCACATACCTATTTTAAATTTTGATATTGTTCCGAGCATTGCAATGTTGTATACTAATTGTGTAATTTTTATTTAACTTTTTAATTTACCTAGTTTTGTAACACATTAATTAACTTTTCACGTATATGGCAAAATTTCGGAAATTACACAGACCATGGATCAAGATAGACACAGCCTCTGTATGAATTGTCGTGTCAATCTGACGTCAAATTGACTTCATTTAGGATCGTCAGTTTTACTGTGTGTTTGTCAATTCATTAGATTGGACATTTACTCTCTACTGTAAAATACCTAAATCTGTCGTTTTGAGCCGTAGAAACTCGTCGAAAAACGTTGGAGGAAGTAATAAAAAAGTTTCCTTCCGTTTGTAATTTTTTTAATAAATATTTTTATTGAAAATTGGCACGCCAGGTTTTCATACAAATTGAAGGACTTTCTTTATCTAGTAGTATATGTACAGATCCGTGGGAAATTACGACTCATCGTAGCACTTGCTACGAGATTCAGCTACGCCGTAGAGGTTTCTTCAATGTCTACGCCTCAGATCAATAAATCCTTATTTTATTTTCTGAGGTCTACACTGATTAAAGAATTCAAATAACTTACCTTCTTAGTACCAATTTAGTTCAATGTTTTTAAGTAAGTATATTCGTTCAGACGAAGGGGTATCAGCAAAAGTGCTTTTCGAGTTTTTTACTTTCAGAAATTTGCGAGCGAAGCGTCTCAGTATAGAGGTTCTCCAAAAATGCTTTTGTCTGTCTGTCTGTTCTCTCCTACAGGTACAGGAGCACGGATTTTGACGAAATTTGACACACAAGTTCCTTGATTTATTAAAAATATATATTTAACCGAGATTTTTAAAATCATTAAATCATAGGGAGAGAAATAGGTGGGAAAAGGGGAGAACTTTTCTATAGTGTTATATATGGACGAATTTCACTGAAATGGCTTTGCTAAGCCAGGGGAAATGGGAAAGAGTCGTTATTGCATTGTTATAAGAGCTCGCGACAGTCTACTGTTCTCACAGAACCACTAGGTTTGATTATCAAAATCAAAATCAAATATTTATTCAGTAATTAGGCCTTTGAAGGCACTTTTACATACTTTTACACGTCAATAATTATAGTGTACATTACGTGTAATTTTTATTTATATTTAATTTTTTTTTTGTTCAAAAGCTACCGATACTAGCGTTTCGCAACGACCACTGCTGAGAAGAAACACCGAAGGAACTCATTTACACAGTATTGGTCGCCTACGCGTTAGAAGGGCTTTGTCAGTTTACAAAGATATTATGCTTAATACAATGTTATCACATCATAATATGTAAAGCTTGCGAACGAGTGCCAAATCAAATTTACAGAAATAAGTTACACTGAGTACCTAGTCTTAAAAAACGGAGCAGAACTGACCAGTCCCTACTGGCGGCACCCATTTACGAGTTGACGCGTGGATCAGCCATCACTGAACTCAACCATATTAGAGGGAATCCAGCGACCCGACCTACGATTATTTCGAATGATTTTAGCTAATCATTTCTGATAACAGTTCTATTAATAAACAAGTGTTTTTCTAGATGGAAAAGGCAATCTTATTAAGATTTGCTGGTTTAAGTCCGTTTCCTTGATCAATTTTTCATTTACATTGTGTTAATAAAATGTATTCAAGCTAACTCCCAGCCAAATATTTCCTCAAACCACCAATGACGCCAAACCCTTAGTTCCGTGAAGTAAAGCATCGTCAAGAGTTATATTCTTTAGATGTAAACTCAGATAAGGTCAATAGGTTAGACTCGCCACTTATACACCGGCTGACGAAGTGCAGACTAGGGATGGGGGTAGTATATCAATAGGTATAAATTCTCCTTTACAGGAATAGGAATTATATATATTAATGGGCGTTATTGGGGTTCCTGCAGCGCCTCTGGTATTTTCGCAGCGGCTCGCACCAACTGCTTTCATGAATCGTGTCATGATGTCTGCTATGGACGGATGGATCGATGGATAAATTAAACGACATCGATAGATTTTAGCATGCTTTTAAAGCGTGAAAGAAGGCAAAATAAATGCCTTTGTGGGGAAAGATTGTCTGGGGATCTCGGATTAAACAAGATCGCGGATCCCACTTTATATTTATGTTCGTGTTCCTGCCTTGGGCTTGGCTGTCGCCAATAAAAACTCCAGTGAAGATTTCCGTAACTTTTATTCACTTTAACCTCAGACTTTAACAAAGATTCAGTTATACATCGAAAACTTTTCAAGCGGTCAAAACTCATCTGTCACAGTGGAAAAAACTAGAGTTGCCACTCTACAAAATAAGTTACGTTCGGAAACGAACGCCACACCTTCTTACTTCTACTATACGAGTACCTACTCGTCACATGAATTAGTGTAAATGAGTGTAGAAGTTGTAGGTAATTTGACTTTCAGAGAAAAGAGTATTTTATTACCAGTTTTTGCTTTCTTTTCTTAATATTTCGACCAGTTATCAATAATTGCTATAAAACCGTAAAACCGAATTCTTAAAATAAATATAATACAAAGATTAGCCTTTTTAATTTTTTAGATCTTGACGTACTCATGTATTGATCAGAAGTCCATAAACTTTTCTAAACCTAATTTTGAATGATTGCCACACAATACCAATTCATTTATTTATATAAAAAGGTACACTTGCAGTATTATATATACAGTATTAGATTAAAACAAAACGGGCATGTGTGAGTTGGACTCGCCCATTAAGGGTTCTGTAGCAGCAAGTAACATAATATAAAAGTTCTAAAGGTAAATTGCGGTTTACGATTTATGACGTATTAAAAAATAACTATCTATTATATGATACCGAGACCGCTATAGTTTTAATTGAAATACATACTTTGAGGTATATACCACATTTTTTTCAGAATTATTTTAGTAATATTTCAAAAGTTACGGTGGGGGACACCTCAAATTTTAACTTTGTATTAGATTATCTCAAGACTGGGGGGTTTGATCTACATAGTTTCAAAGCAGTTTTTGTTGCATTTTAAAAGACCTTTTCAATTATATCCCACACGTTGGGGTTAGTCCAATTTAATTTTTTAAATTCACTTTTCGTTGTAAGGGGAGCTGAAAAAAAAACATTTTTTCATAATTTTAAAAATTATCTTTTGGAACTTCAATATCTATCTCTCCACCAATTTTGCAGACGGACGGACGGACGGACATGACGAAGCTATAAGGGTTTCTTGTGGACTACGGAACCCTAAAAATGAACATATACCTCTACATTAAAGTTTTATATATGCAGACACCAATAGCATACACAATTACACAGTATTATATAATACAGCGTTTTCATACAGCAATTCTTAAAAGCAACACAATAAAATTCATACATACTATCGATATAGATAGATATAGAACCTACAACAACCCTACAATCCTGCCAAAAGGAGTAGCATCCAATTTCTCATCCTCAAGCGCGTAAGTGGCACTTCACCTGATATTTATGTTTACTGTTGTTATCTGTGACACTGCACAGGAGCAGTGGCGAAACAAATACGACAGTTGGATAACCAACAATTGGGTAGTTTCCTAGGTCAAAAATAAATTATTAAGAGAATAAAATAATGTCATTTATTGACACACATTCGTGTTGAACGTGATTTTAGAAAACGGATATTAACACATTTCTGGACACACTAAATCTATAGATGTAGATCAATTGTTTTTTCTATTGTCTCTGCGGCTGAGGGTCCAGCAATGTGTTAAGAGCGCTACTGACTGCAAAAAACTATGACGTCACAGTCCAATATTTCATACAAATCTCATAGAAAATGTTTGTTTTGACGTTAAGAAAAAAGTGTCTGATTTGACTTGTTGGAAACTAGCGGATTGTTTTTATACAAGTGCTACCGTATAGATTTTTAGAGTAAGATAAAAGAAAAAAGAAATGTGAAAACGTATAAGGGTCAGTTAACAACGAGACGCGACGCGACGCGAGGTAGCGCGCACTTTGGAAGAAATATAGAACTTGTTTTGTTTGTTTTGTTTTTCGTGTATGTAAGTGGCCAACACTGGTGTCAGCTTTTTCAAGCTGCCATACAATGACAGCCGGGACCAACGGCTTTTACGTGCCATCCGAAGCACGAAGGAGGTCGAGTAATTTTTGTACCACTTGTGGTCACCCATCCAAGTAAGGACCATGCCCGGGGTTGCTTAACTTGTGAAAACGCTAGCAGTGCGTACTCCCACCGGGCCACCGAGTTCCTAGAACTTGTTTACTTGGCAAATAGATACTAATTTCAGCGACAGCTTTGCCGCGCTGCGTAGCGATGCATAGCAAGGCGCAGCGGGCTCTTACTCTTGTTGTCTAGTAAACAAGTTCTATATTTCTTTCACGTGCGCGCTACGTCGCGTCGCGTCGCGTCTCGGTGTGAACTGACCCTAAGGAGCTTAAGAACTTAGCGGAAGAAAAAGAGACATGGAAAGCACTCCACCGACAAGAGCGCAACTCTTTAAATACAAGAAGTGTAGATTTTTATGCTTGCAAAATAAATAAATATATTTATAAAGACATCAAATATATATATATATTTTTTTTATTTATTTAAACTTTATTGTACAAAATACAATTTGTACAGCACAATAGGCGGACTTAATGCTAAAAGCATTATCTGACACCCAACCTTTGGGTTGTTAGAGAACTCAAAATGGGTACAAAAGATATTCATTTAATTTCAGAGCATTCAGATATATATTTAATTTCTACATAAACTACTTTATTAATACTTACTATACTTCAACAATATAAATATCTACATAAATATACATACATTGATACATGCTATATACTTATATTCATCTATAAAATACACTACTAATAAATAATAATAAATATATATATATATATATAATATAATATATGCAGTCTTTATAAGTGCGACTTATTAAGGTAAAAAACATGACTATTTCGTACAGGTTTGATGTACAGGACAACTCAATAATATTGTGAATCTGAATTGCTGAAGTACAATCAAATAATTCAAAATGGTTCACTGTACTACTATTTTATTACACCAGTGAACCTATGGCACCTAGGTGTCCTAAGTATATAACGTCTAAGAAAAGAGGTATACTGAAACTATTTAAAGGGTGTATTCAGTCCATGATACTGAACACAATAAATTCCCCTAGAAACATATATGGAAATATAAAAAATAATTTTGAGGTTTCCATAGAATCTCAGATCAGCTGATCGGTAAATTTATATGGGAGGCCAGAAATTATTTTTCATATTTCGATGTATGTTCCTTGGGTAAAATTTGTTCAGTATCATGGGCTGAAAACACTGTTAAAATAGTTTTAGTATATTTGGTTAGACCCTGTATATACAACGTGTAAGGGACATTAATGTCAAAAACCAAAACAAAATTCGACGACTGCAGACTTTTGTATGGAAAGGCCGAACCTTTTTTATAGCTTGTAAGTATTCTTTGCAATTATAATTTAATGATAATCATTTATTACGCATTAATGAATTATGATTGTACCATACCAAAATCTTTTATTGATATTATAATCCGATCGATTAATTGCCCATTGACTATAGATCGTAAAATAAGATGGCGGCTCTACAGAAATGATTTACGATAAGAGCGAGTGCCTGAAACTTGCGGAACACTCCGCTGCCAAAAGAATCAGCAATGTACAGACAAATAGGCAAGTATTCTAGATGAAGTTACATCAAAATTATATATGTCGAGAGGCCGTAAAGTGTGTAATTAATATTTTTTTTTTAATTCTTTATTGTCATAAAATTTCAATTTTTAGTAATAAGTTGGATCGTTCGATTTTGGGGCACAATCGGCTAGTTTCCAATAACCAAGTCAAAACGATTTTTAAATACCAAACCGTGACGTCATAATTTCTTGGTGTCAAATAGCGAACTTAATTATCGTTAAAAAAATTATAATAAATATAAAATAACGTTCAAAATGAATATGAACATTAACAATATTTTGTGACATATTATTCTCTTCTTCTTCGTCTAAGCGCGTTCCCGGTTGCATCCTCAGCTGTGCTGCTTCGGAGCCCGGGGTGCGCTTTCCCGCTTTTTCTTCTTCAAATATAACACGCATGTCAATGGCCACCCAAGGATGCCAAAGACCTTGCAAAATGGAGAAGAAATAGCCAGAACAGTTTAAATGATTTGGCTTTCGTTTTACGACCGGCCGCCTGCCTGACGTCAACCCTCTTTAGGAATGTATTTGTTAGAAAAGTTTTACAACCGTCCGCCGCCCGACGTTAACCCACCTTGGGAATGCAATTGTAGCACTAGATGTTTATGCTTAGTCCTTTAGTCGCCATATTATTCTCCTACCAGTAAAAAATAATTTATTGTTGACCCAGGATACTACCCTATTAATGAAAAACAGATGTGCTACACTTTTGTCTTCGAAAGACAACCCCTGCGAAAGAGCCATCAATAGCCATTCATTATGTCATTGTTTCTTAACGGTCAAGGGCGACACCACTTTATTCTATTGTTAAATTACCCCACACGTATTTAAAATGAACCATTGAGAGAATTGCGGTTTTTTTGTCACTGAGAGACTTCATATAGATGAATGAATTTACTGATTTTCATATAAAATAATGTCCTACTCAGAAGATCTATATAAATTGAAAGAAAATAAGTAATGTACGAGTAGGTATATGTAAGTAGGTACTTATTTTTGAAGTAGGAAATAACATCAATTATGAAAATTTTGATAATTTTAAGCTACCTATGTAAGACAAAAATAATAAAAAAAAATTGTTTAGCCCCACCGAGATATTACCCTCGGCACGTGGCTGAAATGCTGGCAGCATTGCCATGTTGTATGGCAATGCAGAATCTTTGCGCCAGATAATTTCCAGCCCTATGGCCACGGGATACCTCGAATTATGATATTAAGTATTTAAATAAATTATGGGCTAAAGGATCCCACGGACCAAAAAAGTTTATCTACCCCAAAAGGTTCAAATATGTAGTTTTCTCCAATGTCTACATATTTGCGCCTTTTTAGGCTCTCTGTTACGGCCGGCCTTTGAATTATACTTTGCTGATGACTCAGAGACTGAAGTCTCTTTGCCAACCTACAGTTCGATCAGATCATATTAAAATAAATATACTACGAAATTTTAAAAATATAACCCCGCAGCTTTGGTTGTTACGTCACCTTGTCGATAAACTGCCTGGCAGTTTGGCAAAATAAAATAAACTGTAAAATAGATTTAAGTTTCTGGAAATAATTAAATAAAATAAAAAAAAACCTGAAATATTGCCAGCGATTTTTAAACGTAAGTTTAGTACGCGACTGTACTGCAAAGAAGTGCTTTGAATTGGGCAAGCGAAACTCAAGTGGTCTATTACGGCCACATTTAGACCACACTTGTGCATTCGGGTTAATGGCGCAGTGTGGCCAAGGTATGTAGCTGTACCTATGTTACGTCGACGGGCCGTTGGTTAAACTGGTAGTTTGTAGATATTTGCCAAATGGTACGAAAAGAACAAAAAGTTAAATAACTCTATGTCTTCAACACATGTTATTTTGTAAACGTAGTACATATTATAAATGACATCTAACAAATTATACTGAAACTATTTTAAGGGTGAATTCAGTCCACGATAGAACAACTTTCCCCAAGGAACATATATCGAAATATGAAAAATATTTTTTTGCTCTCCAACCTCCATACAAACTTGCATAGGAGCACAGATGGGAGGTCAAAAATATTTTTAATATTGCGTTATATGTTCCTTGGGAAAGTTGTTCAGAATTATTTTAGTAAATATATTCGTTCTTTGTTTAGACCACAGACCATGGAAGTTTAGACCCTGTAAGTACCTTTATCTATTGAATTAATGTATTCGTTAATTAACCTGTTTTCTGTTTCCCACTTTTTATTTAGTCGGGAATCAAATGTTATACCACCATAGAAGCAACATAACATCTTATTAAACGTGGTTTAGAGTCTGTTTCTGTCATAAGGAAAAAAACCGTACAAACTAGGAAGACCACAGAATATGTAGGTATCAAATCAAATCAAATATTTATCCAGTAATTAGGCCTTTGCAGGCACTTTTTCGCGTCTTTAAGTTTAGTATATATTACGTGTAATGTTTATTCATATTTACACTTACATTATTAGTAACATATTTTGCATATTTTATAGAAAAGCAACCGATCCTAACGTTCCGCAATGACCACTGCTGTCGAGTAGGTAAGTAATCATGATATTACTGCTATGCGATTCTAATTACTAAAATTAGAAATATAAGATAGCTATATCTAAAAGTAAACCCAGTAATTAAGCTGCCAAAGTTAAATTACTTATAAAATAACCACCTAAAACTCGCAAAAATTGTCAAACCACAAAGCAAAAACCCCAAGACCTCTTTTTAAAAGTAGAAAACGCTCAATACAGATTGCCAGTACGTGCTCGCCTCCAGGAAAGAAGGCTAATCAAAAGAGATTCAATAGGCGGAAACATGGCGGTGGTTCGAGAATTACTCGCGAGGGGAGGGCCGGGGGTATGGGAGAGGGGAAAGGAAAAAAGTGGAAATAATTCGTTAATCTCGTAATTGGAGCGCGCTACCGAACCGGAAAACAAATTTCCTATTATTGATGGCTAGGGCTGGTACTGAGCAGCTAACGATTTCAAAATTAGATTTCTTTTTCAATGGTCAAAGTGTGTAAATGTAGTTCATTTGAAATTTTGTTTATTTTACAATATGTAAAACTTTTAAAATATAAATAGTGTCACTGAATTTGGCCAATACGTCATCGATGAAGTAACGTTGATTTTTTGAACTATGTAATTTACAATTTCGATTAGTTATTCTAGGGGATTTCATGTATCTGGGAACAAATGATGTAAGTAAATACCTATTTAGATGAGCGTGTCCAATGGTAAATTTGACTTGATACTTATTTTAAAAGGACTTTTACTTTTTTTTATTAAAAAAAGATATAGAAACACAGAATAAAAATGTGTTTTCCCCAGTAATTTCTTCGCCGGGCAACCCTAACAAAAGAATCGTGACAAAGTCGCACAGAAAGTGTAGGTAGATAATTATCGGCGCCTCATTAGGGGCGATTGTCGTCCCCTCCCGCGCCCCGCCTGCGCACCCCGCGCACACCTGACCGGACTTATTGGCTATTGGCTACTTGCTCTAGGGGTGATCTTTTATTTTTTTTGAAATAAGAACATTCTTCGATATGGATTTTTCTTTGCGATCGTATTTTTTCATTGAAATATTTTTTTGACCAATGGGTTACTTTTATAAGTGTTCTATGAGTGGGCTACTTGTTGTTTGTGTTTTATGTATATCGAAATAAGAACGTCTTCGTTATGATTTTTTTCTTTGTGATATTTTTTTTTTCACTTAGTTATTTGTTCCGACCAGACTTTTTTGCTACTGGCTACTTGCTCTAGGGATAATTTTTTATGTGTTTTGAAATAATAACGTCTCAGTTCTTTTTTTTTTTGATTGATTATTTTTTTATTCATTAAGTATATTTTTCTGCCACGACATATTGGCTATGGGCCCTTGCTCTAGGGGTGATGTTTTATGTTTTGTGTAACATCATCTTTGGACTTTGTCTATTTCATGCGGGTCTGAAAGACAATAAACCACCTAGCTTCTCTTCTCACTCAGACCGTAAAGCCGATTGCGAGAACTGACAAAAATCCATGTCTATAGACGATGCAGCTAGCAACCAGTAACTATTTTGATTCGCTTTTCCATAGGTATACGCGCCCACCATGACGCTGAATGTGGCCTGCCTGCGTATCTTATGGCCTTCACACATCACTGCGATAGGAGGAAGGGTCAAGCCAAACGTGACAGTACGTGGTAAAATAATCAGAAAAAGAGCGTGTTACTTACTTAACCCCCGGGGAGGGGGTTCGAAATTTTGCGTGACGTAGCTTTCACGTAGTGTAGTAACAACCTTCATACTTTGAAGCGTAATTCAATTTATAGTTTAAATTTTGTAGCTAGATAGAGCTACTAGTCGAAAGAAGGTAGTTTCGTAGTGGTGCCGCTTAATTTCGGAGCGATGACGGCGGTATAAGCGTTCATTTTCTACGAAGAAACAAGCGCCATCTCTGATTTTTCGTGGATACTATCAGCCTAAGTACCCAGCATCCTTTGTATGGCTAGCGGGCGAAATAGTAGCGACATCTAGATATAATACAGGATTTTGGCTTTCTAGAAAAGTACGCTTTTTGTATGAGATTGTAAGTCCTCTTGTATTTGTTCGTCCATACTCATACTTATGTGAACAAAATGTATATTAAATAAATAAATAAATATATACGGACAAATCACATAGATTGAGCTAGCCCCAAAGTAAGTTCGAGACTTGTGTTGTGGGATACTAACTCAACGACACTATAATTTATAACCAATACATATATGACCCAGGTCAATCTGAAAAAGATCATTTTCCATATTGACCTGACCGGGGATCGAACCCAGTACCTCCAGTGTGACAGCTTGGCATAATGACCACTAGGCCACAGAGGTCGTCACAAATGTGTGTTTGTTCATATTTTTCTAACCGCTCTATTTCAGTACTAAAATAAAAACTTAAGTTTTTTCTCAAGTTCACTAAGGACATCCTGTATGTACCCCACACTTGAGTGCTGAGACGCCATTGGCTGGCTCAGCTTTTATTTGTCACCGCTTCATTGCCAGCCTCGCTCTCACGACTTTTCACCATTTCCACATATAATGGTAACTACTTAAATATCTATGTGTAATTGTCTAATTGTGTAGTTGTAGCCAATTAGTTTTCTTCTTTAACTTAAGAGCTTTCTCTTGTCGGTGGAGTTAAGTGGAGATGCATTCAGTTTTATGTTGCATAAAAAATACGACATGACTCCTTATTTAAAAACATACTAGAAGGAAAGATAAAAGGTAGAAAAGGTCCAGGACGACCAAGAAAGAGCTATGTAGATCTGAAACTGAAAGAAAAAGCAGGGGTCATGTCGTATCAAGCACTAACAAGTAAGGCAGAGAACCGAGAAGTTTAGCGCGTACTTCACCGACAAGAGCCACTAAGCTCTTAAATAAGAAGAATAAAAAGAAAAAATAAGAAAGTCTATGTAGTAATAGGTATAAAATAGAGCATGCATAATAAGAATAAAGTGTACCTACCCAAAATATTTGACGTTGTGAAATTTTTGTGAAGAAAATATTACTAAGAATCATTACTTAGGTATACAGTGACAAGAGTATAGACGAATATACTCGTATTGACCCAAAAACTTATATCCGTCACATGTAGAAATAAAAATAATAAAAATACTTTTAAATACCCACCTATTGAAATAGTAAAGAAAGAATTTACCCGGTAATCGATTGTATTGTTATGATTAGGAACATTGTGTAATCCAACCCCGCAAATGGTTCTACGAATTATTTATCTTTCTCCAATAGAGTATTACAGAGCATTGCCCTACCTAAAGAAACAATCGGCTATCAATCACGCAGACATGCAAACAAACACACAACCTTGCATAGCAAAACAAAGAAATTAAATATTAAAGCGCATCATGTAACGTGTATTTTGACAGACAGACAGACTTAAAGATAAACTGTGCGGTAATCATTAACTCACATGGTTTTTGAAGTTTTTTTTACAATGACGTGGAGGGATAAAACATATGAAGATAAGGCTTACCGCACTACTTCAGGTAATTCCTGCCTGACCAATAAAGTAGACGTTTAGATTACCACATGACAAGAATAGATACCTAAGTAAAAATTATATAAATTACGTCCACTTTTTTTTTCGCTTAAAGAGTACTTTCCTCGAATATATATACCTAGCTACGAGATTCATAATCAGCCTGTACCTATAGTAGTAGATATGAGATCAGTAGCGCCACTATGTTTACCTAAGTATATCTTAATAAGTAGTTTCTACAAGCGGTAGCGGTTCTGAGAATTTGTATCTACTCAACGAACTTAAATTATATGGAAGATCATTCAAAAACCATTTCAGTAACGCGATCCCCATTGACTAACTAAAATGATGACTAACGCCATCTCCGACTTTAGTTCTCCAAACTCATCAACGTCACACAGTTTACATATCGTCGGCGGAATGATTTTAATTGCTTACAGCGAGAAAAGTTGAGCAAACAATAGAACGAGATTGAGGACGGGAGGAGTGAAATAAATAGTTTGAATCAAAGAAATTATAAACAATCTAGAATGCCTACGAAATTGCAAAGCCGTTCCCAAAAAAGATACCTAAAGTTTAAGGTGTCCCTATTTATTCTATTGCACTGTCAGTTTGCGGGAAAGGGACGCCTACAACTTAAGGTATGATTTTTCGGAACGTTAGGTACCTATTTCATCATAAGCGTTATGGAAATATAAACTTTATAAACATCGCATTAAGTTTAAGATTGAATGTTGTTTTTTTTTGAGATTATTAGATTACTTGTGGTCATTCTAGATTGATTTTAATTTCTTTGGTTTAAACCCATTTTCTTTAGAGGTAGGTAGGCATGGTCTTCGGCATCCTTGTGAGACTATTGTCATGCATAGCCAACCGTTTCTGCCTGAAGACGACCTAGAGCTCTATTTTGTATTTAGGGAGTCACATTACGAATAATTTGCGCGACAGTGGTCTTGAACTTTCGTAATTTTGACATTTGAAGCGTACAAATGTCAAAGTAACGTTCCATTTTCTACTCTTATGTATTTGTGGTTCCATGGAGAATCAGTTCCGTTTCACGCTGCTTTTTTATTTTTGTTAAAATGTTTAGAAAACCATTGACGAATTTATGATATTTTCTGCGTAATTTTCGCACAATATCTTATCTTAACTTAACTTATCGCTGACACGACGGTTTCAAAAATACGATGCAATGCGTCGAAACGCGAGTGGTGAGTTGGAAAACTACACGATTTGTGTTTTGCTGAGTCCTTAAATGAAAAATAGCACTCCTGATTATACATTTATTTTTTACTAGCTGGAGCCCGCGACTTCGTTCGCATGAATGTCAAAAATGACGATTGTTTTTAACCGACTTCAAAAAAGGAGGAGGTTATCAATTCGACTGTATGTTTGTATATGTTTTTTTTTATTTATGTTTGTTACGCGATATTATCGCCAATTGTGGACCGATTTTGATAATTATTTTTTTATTTGAAAGCCTTTACTATCAAATTGGTCCCATTTTAAGTGGTGAAGACATGATGAAGAACTTTGGAGATATGGAATAAACTCCTAAAAAAATTGAAGTCGTTTGTTTTTTTTGTAAAAATTTAATTATTCTGACATCAGATTCAAATCAAACAAATCCTAAATATGTTGCGATACAAAGTTTAGCGTGTACATAATAACATACAAAATAGACAACCTACAAAAAAAAATCTCTTGTGTTTTTTTACAATTTTTTTATCACATACACTCATTTTGATAAATTTATTAAATGAAAAGACACGCGATTTATACTGTTTTATTATAGGTATTTTGGTATTTATGATTTAACCTGCTTCTTTCTGCAAAAATGATGTAAGTTACTTTGATTAGGTATAAAAGCGATAAAATACTCAAACAAGTTTCAGTTTTCTGTCCTGACCATGTCGAGTCTACAAAGACATACAAAAGTAACAGAAATGCTAAATGTACCTATTACGAGACAGACATTTATAATAGGTATGAAATAAACTAAAAACTCCATACAAAAGCATCCGCCAATCAGCGAACTGGAATACTATATAAACACAATCAATCCTTATGGTTGACTGGGAGAAAATGCTCTTAGCATTAAGTCCGTCATTTGTTAAAAGTATGTTTTACTTGAGAACAATAAAAAGTATTAAATAAATAAATAAAATAAACAATCAAGCTCAAAAATGACCCCACCAAAAGTACATTCAAGTAGGCGAAACATCATCTCTTTTTTCACCGATACCGTTATTGACGTTCATCATCAGGTCTTTTTTAGTCTCCACTGCAGGAGCACCACCCTCTCTGTACTGCCAGAGCCATATATTAGCCAGAGCAGTCAGAGGATTTGGCCTACATTCTCCACGCTGGCCAGAAAGGTTGGAGAGGTCTCACTGATGTTTATTTTGTTTAGCTTGTGTATCACCTTTTACGACATCCACGGGAAGACTTGGAGTGGTCCTATTCTATTCTACTCTATCGGGAACCACACGGCTATTTACATTGACGTTACTTCACGCCAATTGCTGAGCCAATCAGTGGCTGCTGTATGTCGCTGCGTCATATCTGATATTGGCCGATAGTTAACGCTGCGTCATGCGACAGTTATTTTAAGTATATAGTTCGTCGGGCCGATTTGCACGATGATAATATTTGTAGTACGAGTATTATATATGTAGTTCGCTGCCGCCAAATGTTTAGAACGCCAAACATTTACATATATATAATATAATCATATGGCTTTAATCACCAGTAATCATGTTCGCCACAACATTTAGATTAAATAAACGCTCGTTTTTATGATTGTCGTAAAACAATAAAAAAACCGGCGGAGACACGAACACTTGCAGAACAAACAAACAGACACACGTGTAGTCAGATAAATTGTATTAAATGTTCACAGCGGTTTATGGCCTCATAAAATCTTGTTGATAAATAATTAAGGGTTAAAAGTTTGATATTTAGTAAGCCATTTAAAAAATTAAACATTTTGCACACAAAACAAATCGCTCTTAAAGAAAAAGAATACAATGAGAATTATAAGAGTCATGCCGCCTCTGCCGGGCCTCGGCAGACCTAAGAAATGCTGACTTTGACTTCGTCAAAGTTGATATGCGTGCCAATGAACGACATAACTCGCTAGAATGGGAGAAAACGCCGGTTTTTCAAACGCAGTGGATACTAAACCGAAATCCACAGGATTAAAAAAAAAAGTACTTTACGCTAAGTAGGAATACGCTGAGTAATAATATCACGTTGACATGCATTTTAACTTGGTAGGATAAAGCCAGAAAGCGGACCCCAAGCTCCGAAGTAGCACAGCTAAGGATGCCTAGAACCTGCTAACATTTGACAAAGAGACTATGCAATAATAATTAATTAAATAACTGAAATTCGTGAACAATATGCGTAAGTACATATTTTGTTTAAAAAACCTTACTATAAACCGGCAGTTGTTACGAGTATAGTGGCAAAATGCCACGAATATTATTTAGGTGGCCTGATACCTACTCTGTTCAATGTATCTACCTACATACATACATCGACCTATATTGCTTTAGTTATCACTTCCTCGAGTCGTTTCTCAAGCTCATATAGAACACTTTGTAGTCTATTAGGTGCCAATGGGCTATAGTTGTTCCATAAACAAAAGACTCATTCTTGTTGTCTGTGGTAAATAGCCAATATTTGGGGCTAGTAAAATTTTATCTGTAACTCTGAAAGTATTTACTTACTTACTGTACTATTTTGGAGCAGGGTCATACATTTTCATCAATTAATGCTGGGCAGATTTTCTAAAAGTTAACTATCCAAAGTATATATCCAACCGTAAAAAAACAGCTTAGCGACAAATTAGTTTTTGCTCTTTTATCATCAAATCGTCGAATGGATACGATTACCAAATCTTACCAGCCAGCATTCCAAAACAATTTGTGGCAGTATCAACTCACGGAATTAGAAATTGATTACTCTGGCGATCATAAAGTTTTCGAACTCTTTAATCATCTAATTGAATACGATCACTCAATCTTTCCAGCCAGCATTCAAAGACACTTTCTCATGAAATCTTTTAAAAATCAATTAGCTTGGCGACCACAAAGTTTTCGAACTCTTTAATCATCTAATTCAATAATAAAGAACTCAATCTTACCGGCCAGTATTCAAAGACAATGTATGTACTCACGGAATCGTTTAGGAATCAATTATCTTGGCGACCACAAAGCATCGTTGCGGACAGAATTAACCCCATCCAAACAATTTAAGCCACACGTGCGCGCTTTGATTAAAAATAAAACGCCCATAGACAACTCGACCGTCTGTTTGTATGAAGCTGCGTTTAGACTGCTTGCGATTTTAATTTCAGGATAGTAAGTGCAATTTACTTATTGCTGAAGAGTTTGAAATATAATTACATAAGTATTTATTTATTTATTGCACGCCTCATAAGCGAAGCGCATGAGGTAGTGCTCTACTCTCGCCGTACAAAAATCAAGTGATTTTTTTAACTAAATGTGTCTCTATTTATTTTCTATCGCACTTGTACAATAATATTATTTACACATAAATGTCAAGGAAAAACACTAGTTTCAACACTTATGACATTTTTAAGACATTTTGCCTTTTAAATAAATAAAAACAATGTTTAATAAAATCATTTTGTGGACGTCCGTGTGTCTGTATGTATGGAAACTGGCGTGGTCACGATAACTCCCGAAAAACTTATCTGATCAAGTCCATTTTTTTTTATACGCTTCAGTATTATCCAAAACTAAGTTCTTTCGAGGATCACGGTCTAATTCAATGTAGTTTAATAGTTATTCTCAAAAAACATCATTTTTGATTTTTTTTTCTTGTTTTTGCTTAGTTTTTTGAGATTTCTCGAATCGGTTTAAATTCAAAGGAAATCTGAGTTGTATAGAACTCTTTGGAAAGCTACTTGTTTGGTTCCGATCGGTTTAGTTGCTCAAGAGTTATAAGCGGGTCACATACACACCCACACACACATACGGATAAGGTGCATGACACTTGCTCGTGAGTGGTCAGGGAAGATTCCTGAGACCTTTAAAGGTCGAGATCTGATGAAAACTCGACTTTTCAAAAACGGGGTGAAACTAATAACGTCCCGAATTTTGAAAATTTTCAATTTTCTCAGCGGGAAGTTAAAAATAATCTCCAGTCGTGCGTTAAAGCCGACACATACTTTTCTTCGTTTTAAGTTAGCAATAAAACAATCAAAATCAATTTAATTGTGAAAAATGAGATTATGATATGATTACAACTCTTTAAAAAACTTCTTTCGGGTTACTAGTCGTCCATTCACCTACCAAATTTCATGAAAGATACGAGTTTATTATCGTTCAACTCAACAAGATTTAGAAATCTATCGCTCGTTAATTTGATGTGCACAAATAAGTCAGTCCGCATTTAATAAATAGACGGTTTTTATCAACTTAGTCACTAGCTATCTTTAAAACGAGTCGTGTAAACGCTCCTCCAGTACTTCCGACGACTGTAAACAGGTAGGGGAAACACATCAAAAGTTTATGCTACCGAATGTAAATGGCACCTCTGGTTAATAGATGGATCTATTGTCCAAAACATTGTTAATAAGTAATTGTTTCGGAATACGAGAAAAGCAGGCTTTCTGGCAAATAATGTGGCTTCTTTAGTCCATCAAATCGAATAATTTTCACTATGGGCCTGACTATGAAATAGGAAAAATATCTGCCTATAGAAATTTAGGTCATTTTTCTTCTTAGGGAGTCAGAATGGCTAATATTATTACCTATATGATTATGGACCAATGTGTGGCTACACTTATTCCTCTGTAATTAGCAGGAACGAATTAAATGATGACGACATTGATGACATTACGGAGAAAGTGAGTTTAAGGAGAGTGAGGTAAGTGTGAACTTTCGTCTTAAAAGAAAATTTGGTAGATTTTTTTCTAATATCTAAGGGCAAAGCATTTCAGAGTCGTGAAGCTTTAAGGGAGAAGGAGTTAGAGATAAAATGTGTCCGGAAAAGGTAATGTCGTAATGAAAGATTTTTATATTGAAAGACTGAACGAACATGTCCTTATAGAATGTCATATTAGTACATTTAATAGGGAAGCAGAAGTATGAATCATCTAAAGGTATTGATATAGATGACAACAATGAGTATCTTCCGAAGTATATAAGAATTCAGGATAAACTGTCTTTATTAATAACAGACGTTGCGTTCTCATCATGCTACTGCGTTACAAAGCGTGCACACCGCCGAGCCATCGAGCGTTTTAGGTGTAACTATAACCTTTTACAGGAAGAAAAACAAACCCATATCAAATCTGGTTCACTCACGTTTTTATAAGATTTTATTAGTTTACAACACATAATTAACAAGTTTCCAAGAAGCTGGCTACACGTGACGAGTAATTAAAAAAAAAAAAATCTTTTTGTCGCTGGCACGATGGTGTTTACACTAGAGCAGTGGCGTAATTACCTCTTTAAGCGCTCGAGGCGAGCGTCTGAACTGCGCCCTTTATGCGGGCGCGGCCAGTGGATTGTGGACTGAACAAATATAACGTCTAACAAAATACTTACCGAAACTATTTTAAGGGTGGATTTAGTCCATGATATTTTGCTTTTCGTACAAACTCGGATCAGCTGATCGGTCAACTTGTATGGGAGACCTTAATTTTTTTTCATATTTCAGTGCTCCGTGTAGAAATAATAATAATCAAACACTTTATTGCACCAAAACACTAGAAAGACACTAGAAAACAATACAAATAAGGTGTACAATAGGCGGCCTTATCGCAAGGCAATCTCTTACAGGCTACCTATGGGTGACAGGATTGGCTGAAAAATAATAAGTAGGTGGTGCTATTATGAGACTATTATAAACGTCATTATATGGTGATATCAGACAATAAAAAATAAAGCGAAGATGGAAAACCTGAAATATTAATATAATATTAAATAAATATTGATTATAAATACAAAATATATACGTATATAAACATTATACACATATACATACATACAAATATATAAAATACACATGTCATACACAACTCACAACGTAAAGGAGAACGAAGATTATGATAATATTAAAATTTATAGAAAATAAATTACTGTAAAGTTGAAAGAAAATGCGACTTTACCTGGTTCTTGAAGCTTACCAATGTCTGAGCAAACCGGATGCGGGGCAGGAGGGCATTCCAAAGACGGACAGAATGGACAGTAAATGATTTGGAGTACATTTCAGTGGAGTGAGGGGGAATTCGAAGCCGAAGATTTTCTGAGCTGCGTAAATTGCGTTCATGAGTATCGTTAAGGAAAACGAAGTGTTCCTTAAGATAGCTTGGATAAGAAGGATTATAGAGAATGGAGTAAAGAAGAGAAAGTATATGCCAGTCTCGGCGGAGTTGAATAGGGAGCCACTTGAGTTGCGTTCGAAATGGAGAGATGTGATCATACTTACGTAAACCGAAGATAAATCGAATGCAGAGATTTTGAAGACGCTCAAGCTTGATTAATTGCTCATGGGTAATATCTAAGTAAGCGGCATAATCTAAACTGGGGAGCATTAATTTATGTGAAAGCGCAATTTTGGTATCCATCGGTAAAAAGTTACGCAGTCTTCGTAGGGACGCAGAAGCGGCCATAATTTTTTTGCTAGAAAGCTGAGAAGACCAGGAAAGAGTTCGATCCATGAAAACACCAAGATTTTTTACACGATCGCTATAGTCAAAGAAAGTGGTTCAGTATCACGGACTACATTCATTCTTAAAATAGTTTCAGTATATTTTGTTAGACCTTGTATTATTGGCCTGTCAGATAATTACAAAAATATATTGTAAACTTATATTATATTTTCTCTGAATTACAAATAATGACAAAGATATAGCGCATTTAAACTTCGTATAACGTCACGATCTCGTACGCTATGAAGACGTACTTTGGAACCTTGAGGCGATCCTTTGTAATTTATTACTTTTTGAAAAATTTTGATTATTATTTTTGAATAATACTGATTTCAGTTACTGACTTTAACTGAAACTGACTTTTCTAAACCAGTTAGAAATTTAAAAAAAAATTATTATTTCACAATCTACGAAGGTCCAAAAGCATGGTTGCGCCCTTTCACGAGCTGCACCCTGAGCTTTGACACCACAGACACCACCCTACTTACAGCACTTCACTAGTCTCTGGTTTCGAGAGTTTAATAGTTTTACAAGTTTTCAGTTATTCGAATGTGTTTAACACAGAGACCGTGGTTATTATGGTCCTGAGTATTTTGAGTTATGTTTACGCAGTGCTGTGGACGGTGGTTATCTATGTTTACTGGCGTTGAAACAACGGAGTACGTCAGAAATCACGGAGATAATTTTATGTTCCTAGAATAAATTTATCTTGCTTTTTTTAACCTGTTGGTGTTATGTCACACTGCTGAGCAAAGGCCTCCCCCTTCCTCTTCCACTCGTCTCTATTCTCTTCTATCTCTTGCCAATTATTGGCATAACTATCGAGGTCATCCCGCCATCTCTTCCTCGGTCTGCCTCTGCTCCGACGGCCATCCGGCAGCCAGAACGTAGCTAACTTCGCCCATCTTCCCGGGACCATTCGACAAACGTGCCCAGCCCAGTTCCACTTTCAGACTGGCAATTTTTGAAAAAAACCTACATTACTTTTAAAACATGTCGGGTAGAGTAGTGGGTAGTAGTATTGGATTAGGGCAATTTTAGAATAGCGTATTGTAGGAGTAGTGTATACGTTTGATTACGTAGAAGTAACACGCATTTGGATAACTTTTTATGGATGCATTGTATACATATAAATTATCACATCCCAATCCCTTATTGGTTTGGTTATAAAACTTAATTACTGATTAACTCAACTAGAATTGCAACTGCAACCAAATTAAGTAATAAATAAATAAATAATAATAAATAAATATATAAGGACAAATCACACTGATTAAGCTAGCCCAAAACTTTTTAAACTTGTGTTATGGGATACTAACTCAACGATACTATATTTTATGATAAATACATATATATATAAACATCCAATGGTTATGAAACTTAATTACTGATTAACTCAACAAGAATTGCAACTGCAACCAAACGAAGTAACTAGTTAAAAAGATTTTCTGATGAGTTCTTACAGACATAATTATAAACACTACTCATCCGGAAACGTCACACACGAACAGACAAAGCGGAGACGATCACAAAGATAGCGTTTCCGCCCGTGTGTTTACACACGCATTACATCTACTGTACTACTAAGAACACTACATTACGCTTCTGAAATCACAGAGCAAGTGCGGACAGAGCTATATGTTTATTGTGGGCGTCTAGACAAAGGGTCCAGTAGTGGGGTATAGAGTTAAGACTAGATCCGGTATCTAAAATAATCAATTGATAAGAAGGATAAAAAAAATATTAAAAAATGTAATGTTTATTTATTTATGTAAATCGAAGAGACGAACAACACGTGATTAAGAAAGCTCTGTGCCTGCCTGAACGTAAAAGACGTCCAGGTCGGCCACCTGCTACCTGGTGGACCCGACAACCCAGGACATTGCAGATTATCCTAGCGCCGATTAACTAGAAGAGCAGACCCCGCATAAAGCGGGAAAATGCTAAGACAAAGAAGAGGAAAAAAAAATTAAACCTTTCACATTTTTTTTTATTTGACATTTAAAGTTGTAACTTAAAAAAGCTTGATTTGAGAAAAAGCCTTTTCAGTTTGTTTAAAAATCACGCTACTAATTACTTGCTTTTTAAAAAAAATATAAGTTTTTGTACTTAAAAACATCATTTAACGTCATTAAATGACGTCATTAAATCAACGATATTAAATTTTAATATCGTAAAGTTATCCTATAACATAACACAAGTTTAAAAAACTTACTTTGGAGTTAGGTCAATCAGGCTAATTTGTCCTTATCAAATTATCCTAGCCGTGTGGTTCGGTAGAGTAGAATAGGACCACTCCAAGTCTTCCCGTGGGTGTAGTAGAAGGCAACTTAGGAAACACAAGGCCAGGGTGGAGAGTGTAGGCCTAATCCTCTGACTTATAAGTTAGTCATTATTATCTATGCTCTGGCTGCTCTGGCCAAGTATGGCTCTGGTACAGTACAGAGAGGATCGTGCTCCTGCAGTGGAAACTAAAAATGACCTTTTCATGATGATGATGATATATTTATCCATTTTTTTTACTAGCCTAGTATCCCACTGTTGGGCAAAGTAATTAACCATACCTACCAAAAAAAAACACCTAATCAAATGTATTCATTCATCATCATCATCGTTGTTGTTCAATTCAATTTATTTATTCAAATTCAATTTAACATTATCATATAAAATATATTTAAACCTTTTTCCAACAGCTCTGTACCATATACTAACCTATGGTAACAAGAATCAAAGCCCTGGCGAGAATCCAGCGCGAGCCAAAGACAACTATATCTATCTTTTGATCAATTGTCCAACGTAGGTGGATCATTGTTAGGCCTTGTTTGAGACTCTTAAGGATGCTACATTAAAATGAATGTACTAAATAAATCATAAGTAAATAATGTATCTATATAAGTATACCCAAGCGCAATACACTCCCCGTTAATTCAACATAGATTAACTTTTTTATTTTTTCCGATTTCTTATTTTTGTTTAAACATGGACATTGTTTAAAACTTCGGTTATTTGCTGATATAAATTAAGGTACTAGCTAAGTGATTTTTGATGTATTCAGTGCATAATGATAGGGGAAAGTTGTTCAGTATCTTGGACTGAATTCACCCTTAAAATAGTTTCAGTATATTTTGTTAGTCGTTATATACAGTCGAATTGACTCGACTTTATGAAGTCGGTTAAAAATTAACTAAGAATATAGAAACAAAAGTTTCAAAAAAATCAAATTTCAAGTAAAAAAATCAATAGGTAGGTGTCTTAAATATTAAGAAATATTAATGTTTAAATTACTACATATGTATGCATTTCAGAACGACTATTGCTTAGAAGAAAAGTCGGAAGAAACTTAAAAAGGCTTGTAAAAAGGCAATTTAAATTTCTAAAATTTAACATTATGCATACAAATTTTTCGAAGTAAAAGGACACTGACAAACCAAAAGTTGGAGAAATAGAGATTCAAATAAATGAATAAAAAAAAAAGAAATAAGGTCTTGAAGCAAGTTGCTCGATATTAACAAACATCGAACAAAAAAACCTTTCAAAATATCGAGACTGGAAAGTGAAGACGAAGGATAGAGAATTGTGGAAGGTAAGAGGGGAGGCCTTTGCCTAGCAGTGGGACATAGATGGCTAGTAAAAAAAAAGTATCGAGACATCGCACCATAAAGGCTTCGCTGTAAGGTTGGCGATGTATCAATTTTCGAATTTTCAATTCAGTATCACTGAACTTGCTCCAAAAGTTTTGCTGGTGATTTAAAAGTAACCCTGTATTACCAACCTTATTTCATTAATAGTTTATTTTTTTTTACGCTTCATGACTATCCAAAACTATTTACATTAGAGTGTATAATCACCACTATTTTCAACTCGCGTAGGTTTTTTATCGCGTAATCACGGGCAACGTAGGAAGTAATGTTTACTTCAATCCACTACATTTAAATTTATTCACATTGCCTGTTGAAATATTAGCCAAACAAAACATTACTCTCACAAACACCTTTTGTTATCGTTTTCTTTCTTTTGTTATGATTCCATTACTGCTTAACTTGGAACTGAAATATTATTGGGAAGTCTTCAAGCAGCATTGGATACAGTTAATATCAAGTGAACAATGGATTTTTTTGTAGAGATTGTTTGGATAATGTTGGATTTTTATGTAGTCAATTAATTAGTCGTTGATGGTTTCAGGCTACGCCATTGTTTTCTGTTACTGAAAATGTTGACTTTGATTATGATTTTAATTCTACATTCTAACAAAATATACCTACTGACTAACACTATTTTAAGGCTGAATTCAGTCCATTATACTGAACTACTAACTACTTTACTACGTTCCTTGGTAAAACTGTTCAGTATCATGGACTGAATTTACCTTTAAAATATGTACTTACTCGTATAGTTTCAGTACTAATATGTTGTTAGACCCTATACCTATAGTTGCAGAAATAATATTGCAGAATAGGATTTTTCTGCTGCTGCCATGTGGTCTAGAATAGGACTACCTACTCTAACTCCCCCCCCCCCCCCCCCCTAGCTGCGCCACTGTAGCGGCCTCAGAACAGCGGCACAGGAGCGGTGGATAGACTTCCCGTGGTTGAGTGTGTTGTAGGTACATTCATTAGGCTTTGGCCTATTTCTGTCCTGTCATACAGTATTGCAAGCACTATTGGAAACTCGACGCTCATTCTAATTGCACATGTCGGCTGAACTACAAAACAAAAATATTAGAGATCTATATTGCCTTCAATTTACTCACTTGGAGACAAAGCAAGTGATTTTTCTATGTTAAACGAACAAGCGGGTCATCTGATCTGGTAAGTGATCACCGCTGCCCATGAACAACTGCAACATCAGGGGTGTAACAAGAGCGTTACCGGCCTTTCAGGGTCCTCCCCAGAGGGGGTGGGGACTCCGGCTCTTTCACTCACCGAACGAAGCATAGAAGCGGTGAAGCTACTACTCAAACGTCGATTTTCTGTGAGAGTGTAGTACTTCTCCGGACAAGCCAGCCCATTCATTTTACTAGCAAAACTGAGTTCTTCCGTAAGCGTGGCTCTACCACAACTAAAACGTTTGGGATGCCACATGTGGATACATTGTCGCCGTCGCACCTTCTGATGGGTAAGTGCCACGCGTCAACTCGTGAACGGGTGCCGCCCTGGTCAGCTCGGACTACTCAGTGTTACTTGTTTCTGTAAATTGGATTTGGCAAGCTTTACATGTTATGTTGTCATAACATTGTATTAGGCATAATATCTTCCGACAACCGACATATAACCGACAAAGCCCTTCCGGCGCGTAGGCGACCAATACTGTGTAAATGAGTTTCTTTCCGCGTTTCTTCTCAGCAGTGGTCGTTGCGAAACTAGTATCGGTAGCTTTTGCACTAAAAATAATGATATATTCAATAAGTGATATATTTATCCTACATTTAATATACATTTTTAACTTTGATTTTGACAAAAAAGTCCAAAGCCGCGGGAGTTGCCGCTTCTACTGCGGAAGAAGAAGCATAAAAAAAATTTTTAAAGAATATGACAGAGCGCCTCGTCAAGACAACTGGTGACCGAAGAGCTGGAAGTTTTTTTGCCCAACGCGATTTTGCTTCTATCCAATGGAGGAAAGCTGCCAGCATTTTGGGTACGTTGCCTCAATGTGACGCTTTAGATGAAATTTTCTATTTATAATTTTTTTAATTTTATGTTTAGTTTAAATTGTAGATATAATTTAGTTTTAGTAAGATTAGTGTTGTTTTTAGGGTTCCGTACCCGAAGGGTGCCAACAGGACCCTATTACTGAGACTCCGCTGTCTGTCCGTCTGTCACAGGGCTCTATCTCTTGAACCGTAATAGCTAGATACCTGAAATTTTCACCGATTATGTATTAATGTGGCCGCTATAACAACAAGTACTAAAAATAAAAAAGTTGAAAATTAAAAGGGGTCGTCATACAAAAAACGTGTTTTTTTAACATTTTTATCTCGATCTGTCACAGGGCTCTATCTCTTGAACCGTAATAGCTAAACACCTGAAATTTTCACCGATTTGTATTACTATTACCACTATAACAACAAACACTAAAAATAAGATAAATTTAATAATTAAAGGGGGTCGTCATACAAGAAATGTGTTTCTTCAGCGTTTTAAAACATTGTACGGTGGTACGGAACCCTTCATGTACGAGTCCGACTCGCACTTGCCCATTTATTATTTATATTTTTTCGAAGCAAAAGAACCAAAAAATTTTGACCTACAGTCATCCACGTAAAACGTGTTGTATTCCAATTTTAAAAAATTACGACGCTGTTGCCTATATTATTGTTTTAAAACTAAATTTTTCTTTTTTTGTTGATGACTGCAAATATTATATTTGATTCTACATTCGTGTTCTGCTTTCAAATGTGTTTTAACGCCTAGGGAATTTACTTTTTACTTTTCAGTGTCTAGAGAATTACCAGTGACTTTAGCCCCAAATATTTGGGATAAAATCATCGTTTTTCGAATAGATGAGATGAAAAGTAAATTTGAGTATATATGTACGCCTACCACGAGATATTTTTCTATATATCCCGCAGGTTGACTGGTAGAGAATGCTATTTGGTTCATAAAGTATAAAATAAAAAAACTTTAGTTCTTCACTCTCTTTATTTTGTGACTGGACTAAAATAAATAATTTCAAAATAAATAAGCGGGAATTGGCGCAATGATAGCCATCCTGCTAATGCGGCGCCCACGCAGCCTTATTGGAACTCGTTAAATCGTCAAGGAAAATTACTTTTGAAAAAGTTCTACATTACTTGCAAGCATTAAGCGCCGATTCAGACTAGAATGTCAGCGACTGGCAGAGTATAGTGAAAGCACAGAATACATAAGAGTACAAAAGGTGAAAGTGCGCAGTCAAGCGGCGTTACTAAGTCTGGACCTTTACATAAAGTAACACGACAGCCGTTCTATTTCGATCAACATCGTGATCATCCGAGTGTATTCCAGGTTGCATAATCCTCAGTGGTAACGCTTCAGAGACCAGGGTCCGCTACCGAACCTAAAAAAAACAGGAACAAGATGTAAAAAGTATGTACCTATATGTAATCCTAACCATACTGAAAACAATTTTGCAAAAAGTTGCTTCCCTGTGGAATTTGAACCCACGAGTCCTCTGGATCACAAAGCAAACGCCTTGACCACTGGACCACGGAGGCAGTCATTTCAATGTTTTGACATTAGAATTTACCATCATCTCGTAGTGCTCAAAGTTGCTTGACACTGCTACGCGATCAAGTAGCGACGTACGTGTGTTGTGTCGCTTTTAGAGTAATGGTCCCGTGCACTAGTAAATACTACTTCTGTTCAAAATGTACCCCAGTGAATATTAACTTTTCAAAAGTATTTTTGCCCAATAAGAAAAAAAGCCGCTTCGTTCGTTCGATAAATTTGTTAAATAAATAATTTAATATCTACTGTATTCGTATCTCTCGGATTTTTAATAGGAACTTGCTACCAAATAAAGAGTTCGAGGAAGCCCACCCACCGTCGGCTCACCTGACAAACAAACAGACAAATACCAGCAGTAGCATCGCGCAGTCGAGTACTCTTACAGTGCTTTGATGGTACGTGCAATCAGTGCAGTGGTAAAACTAGTGCGATAGTAACTGTGAAATTAGTAGATACTTGGACTCTTTCGGTGGCTCAGTGGAAATACGCATTGCTAGCGCTCTCGTAAGTTAAGTAAGCCTGGTCAGCACTTGGATGGCCGGCCACAAATGACAAAAATTTCTTGAGTTTCTCCATGCTTCTGAAGGCACGTAAAGCCAGCAGTAGCATCGCCAACTGTGCAATAGTAACCGTAAAATTATCGTAGATACCTGGACCATTTCGGTGATCCAGTGGATATACGCATTGCTAGCGCGGTAAAACTAGTGCAAAGTAACCGTGAAATTAGTATATACTTGGACCTTATAAGTTAAGCAACCTCGGGCGTAGTCAGCACTTGGATGGGTGACCTTTAAGTGGCATTAAAAAAATCTCGAGCTTATCCGTACTTCAGAAGGTACATAAAGCTGTTGGTCTCGACAGTAGTTAAACCACAGAATAAATAATACTAACGTAAAGCTTTTTAGGCAGCTTGAAAAATCTGACACCAGCGAAAATCAAAAATCTTCGAAAATGACACGTGAGACTTACGTAGCTACGTGTCTACGTTTCAGTGTCAAGCAACATTGAGCGTTACGCAATGATGGTAAAAAGGCTTATTTGGTTTTTAACATAAACAGGAACGATACTATCGGATGATTATCGTGGTATTTTATGGAGTACCTAAAGATCCTGTGTTAGTCCCGGTTGTCATCATTATAATATGGCAGCCGGCAAGCTACGTCAGATGCCTTTCTTTTATTATTATTTTTAAGTTATAGGGCGGCAAAAGAACAAGCGTGTCACCTGCTGGTAAGTGATTACCACTGCCCATGGACAACTGCAACACCAGGGGTGTAACATGATAGTGATGGGTTGATAGGCGCATCGCCGATTTCCTCGATCGGCTTCTACCGTCTGCGCGGTAAGTGAAGCAGCTGGTACATTCTAAGTTTTTTCCAGACCAGCATGGAAGAAGCTATGCAATATTGTTGTCACAATATTACTAACAACGCTTATTGTTCCTAAAACGATTCCATTGAAACAACTATTCTATTTAAATGCTATTGATGAATTTATCTGTTTAGAGTTGGTGTTAATCGACGCGAGCGGAGTCGATAAAACGCAGACAAAACTGTTGGAAAACCAATAAAACGGGTTAACAGTCCGAATGGACGAGTTATTTATTTAAGTGGCGATCTGGTTCGCCGCGTTACCACCGTGGTCGGATCGACCACACATCCGAACTGACGGGTTATGTAAGTGCGGTTTATTTTCATTTAATTGTAGGCAATCACTCAGGTACCAAGATACCTGATGGGTTCTTTCTGTACAAATATGGACGTCTCCACACATTTTATAAAATAGTAAGAAAATGGAAATTCCTCTCGCACAATAGGCATGATGACTGAAAAATTATTTTTGGCCCATCGGTTAGATTATTTAAAAATATTATACACATATTTTTTCTTTTCTCTGAGAAACAATAAATGATGAAGATACGGCGCATTTAAATTTCGCATGACGTCACGCTTTCGTACGATTCTTACACATCGTCGACGTCACAAGCCCCCACTCTGGAACTTAGATACTATGTATCTTTGTGAATTTTTACTTTTTTGATAAACTGAAAAATATGGGTACATTATTTTTAAATAATCTAACTAACGGACTAATTGGAATAATACTTATCTGACCCAGTCTTCATCCCTATTCGATCGAAAGAATGTGTGTTTTGCGTAGGAGTACAGCTAAGGAATCTACCTTAGTTTTTGCAAATAGGTACTCGAGCTTAGGTACGCTCTGTCACCATGTCACCACATGACCACACTCAGTTTGTCATCGACCAATTTTGTTCTTCTCTTTGTTGTTAGGATACGGATCTATGTAAAGTCTAGTCGAAGATATTTTACACTAGCAGTTGGGTTTACTTACTTACCTTATCTAAAGCAACCCGTACCTGCTTTTCGTTTATGAAAAGTAGCTAAGACCATCCATTACCAAAAAATCATACATACTTACCTACCTTTATAACTAAGCTTTATGTAGGTTTGTTTATCGTGGGTGTAAGTGGCCAACATTATGTAGATACCTACGCATTACGCAAAAAATCTTTATAACAAATAATATAAAGTCACCATAGGTTATTTATTATACTATCTTTGCCATAGCCGAAAACAGCCAGGAAATATAAATAGATATAAAAGTCCAATAATAGTATGTATTGTTAATTAATTACACATTAAAAATCTAGGGTAGGTGATATTAGTATTTAAAAATTGTGTAAAAAAATCCTGCTAACGCCATCTGTACTTGGTCTAGAGTAGTGTAAGATTTTAGAGTTCAATAGATGTCGCTAGAAAACGTTATTATTAGTGTTGCTACTCGATAATAGATGGCGTTACTTAGCTGAAAGTATTTTTATGAAGAATTGTGTATAATTGTTTCTTTTTCTAATAATATTAGAATTGTTTTATATAATACAGTTATAATATACTGATTATATTATAAGCAGTGGGGTATAATTTGTGAAATATATATATTTTTAAAATAGAAAATCTGTGAACGCTACACACTCAATTAAAGATTTGATCGTATCCGTAACCCGTGACTTTAAAAAGTAAAAATGACGTTTATTGACAGGTGCGCTTTGTTATCGTGCCGATTATTTTCCAATTTTGCAATAAGATTTACAAAATTCTCGTGTTGCCGTGCAGTTAAATTTCATATGGATAACAGAGATGAAGTGAAATCAAACATGGAAATCATAAACGTACCACCAATCATTTCAACATACCGACAGGCACTACGGACTTTCGATGACAAATTCAAAAATGAACTGGCTACCAACTTGAATAAACTAAAATCGATGATGGACGTGTTGAAAGCTGAAGACTTGGGCTTCGACAAGACTCTAGGGACTCTGGAGCATTGGAGGAAGCCGGACAAAGCGCCATGTACGTACATAGAAGTGTTTCAAAATAGTAAAATAAACATGAGTATATTTATTTTGAAGCCAGGCTTCAAGATGCCTTTACACGACCATCCTCATATGCATGGACTGTTGAAAGTTATTGTGGGTTCTGTAAAGATTAGGAGTTTCTCGGAGTATCCGTTGAAGGAGGCAGTAACTGAGATAGACTTTGCTGTCCGCGCGAAACACGAAGCCGCGAGACTAGCTCAAGGTTTTCATAAGCGCAGAAGATTATTCGCGAAAGTGTCGCAGAATAAAGTTTGCTCTGCTAATTCTGGCACCTGTGTTTTGACTCCTACAATATCAAATTACCATGAAATAGAGGCTCTTGAAATGCCGGCAGCGTTTTTCGACATTCTCTCTCCACCATATGACACGTTAATAAAAGATATTGGTCCAAGGAGGTGCCGCTACTACTATGTATCTAATGAAGTCAGCTCTAACGTAGTGGAGTTACAGGAGATGGATGTGCCAAAATGTTTTTATTGTGATCAAGCACCATACTTAGGACCGGTCCTTTCTTAGGTACAAATTAATTAGTGATAGGTAGAATTTACTGCATTTTCAGACTTATTGAGAAGGAGATCATTTTTAATGTTTATGGACTTGTAAAAGAATTAATTTGAATCCTAGAGGCAAAGTTTTGAACTCCATCAAACTGGTATCTCATATGAAAACAAATGGATTTGTGTTTTTTGCTTACAATATGAATTTGATTGAGTTTATAAAGAAAACTCTCTAGATGTTGTAGGTATTGTAGGTATGTGAAGAAAGCCAATATATGAATAATAAACAATTAACTGTAAATTTTTTGTGGTATCAAGGCAAATGTAACATTACATCACATGTAGCAATCATGAACTCTGCCATACCTTAGTATAGTTAGCAATTGTTTGAATATAATGACTCTTTTACAATGATAATAAAACATTTCTTCTCAGACTGTTTTAACCATATAATGAGAAAGTGACATAGGTGAGGAAAAGTCAACCTATAAGTCCATATTTAAAACAGTATTATTCAGTAATTAAAAATATTTAGAAATGGTCTCCTAATCGGAAATATGGGAATGAACTGTCTAGACATAAGTGGAATGTGATTCCTGAATTTATTTACTATTTTCAAGTGTAAGGGTCTTTGAAGTCATTTGTGCTACATTTGTGTTGATAGATTTATTCACTGCTTGTAATAATTTCATACTATGTTGAACAATCTTTGAAATATCAATAAGTGTTCCCATTAAAACTGATTACTTTCAGATTATTTCACAAGGACTTCTAAAGGTACTCTAGTATTTAATGGTAGACTTTTTATGGATGGTATTTCAAGTTTGTTAACATTTCTTTTTCTATCCAAGTTCATCATAATTTTTCCCATCTATTTACTTTACTACATGTATGTGTATGTCTACATTCTTAAATCATATTTAATTTTTTAAGGTACATGTAATAATCACCATATATTTAGAATGTTCTCATGAGTTCCCTTAAATTCTCTTTTTTCAAATTTTCTTGAATATATTGCTAGCAGTGAGTGAATGGGTAAGGAATAGCTGAATCATGTATTTCAGTTTTAGTAATATAAGTAGATTTCTGAAGATTATCATGCAATATGAAATATTCCTATAACTGACACCAATATGACAGTGCAAATATTATTGTGCCTTCTATGTAAAGATGTATGTAATTATCGATATAATTTTTTTAATATGTTTGGTCACAGTGATAGACTGGTTCACATAGTTGGTTCATATTCATGCAGATTGTCTATGTCCACATTTGCTTAAGTCCGTCAAAGACTGAGTTATAATAATACCTTTATGTATTATTATAACTATGATATAGCTCTGCATGTGGTCATTCACAAGAAAATTTTAAAGATATTTGACAATAAATCAGAATATGTTTAGCTTTAAAATACATATTAGGTACCTATAGCATTATCAGTGATGGGCTTATAGCTCCTCTACACAATGGGCCATCATTACACAGATTTTTGGTCCATTGCTGTGTTGGATGGGAAACTCGGGTTAAAAAGCAATGTACAGTGAATTAGCACAATGATGGCCCAACATGTGGAGAAACCATTATGAGTAGCTCATGATTTGTTTTAAGAACCATTGTTATTTAAATAGTTTATTTTGATATTGCTAGTAAAAATTGTTGTTTCTTTAGTGACCAGTTTACTGTAACCAAACACTGTTAGGGTTTAGTAATAGAAGGTGCCTCCAGGGGTGAGAGTACTGCTGTTGTAAAACTTAGGCCAGGACTGCAACATAATCCCATAGTACTCACAATTATTCTGTGTAACATAACAACAAACAAGTGTGTGTAACAAGATTACAAACGTAAATAACAATTAGTATAGTGTGTACCGGGTTTAATGCATAAATATAGAAGACAATGTGGGTAGGATACTATAAATGCTAAGCCGGTTATTAACGATTTTAACCAAGAGGTTAAAAATGCATTTTTCGTTATTAACGGTTAATTACCCGCATTTTATGATTATTACGGTTAAATACCACCGCTAGATGTCGCTAGCGGCTTAAAATGGGTATCGCGAGTTGCGCGATTATGGCAGCTTTATATTTTTGAGTTCAAGTGGCAGGGACATACCCGTAATTAATCGAACAACGGGCTATACTAGATCATTATAGTATAATAAAATCAAAATAACAGTCGAAAAACCAAAAAAATATTTGACATTCCCATACTAATTGCCCGAGTGGCTGCACACTTTTGTATGAAAATGCCGAAATTTTTTTTGTTCTTTGGCTGTTATTTTAATTTCATTATACTATAATAATTTAGTATAGACCGTGGTTTGATTTATTACGGGTATGTCCCTTCCACGTGTATAAAAACGACGAAGTAGGGATGCACTTCTAACTTTTGCCATTGACAGGGGTAAAAACTAATTGCACCATATTTTTTTGTTAGACAAAACCCTGTTGTTACCGTCATTAGACTCGTATAAATTTTGTGTACAGTACCTAAAAAAGATAATTAAACATTTTCTCATGTAAAACAATAAAACATACAATTTTCAAGCGAGAATAGGTTGATCGTACAATACAAATAGTTAAATACACAGTTTAGAGACGAGGCGCCTGCTATGACAGTCTATTAGATGTACTAATAATTATACTGTATGTAGAATGAATATACCAAATTATGTTACCATACCAACTGGAGCTTTACTCCAAACGTTGCACGACATCAACACGTAGCTAAGCTACGCAGTGTCAAGCAACATGAACGTTACATCTTGACGATAATGCCTAATTTGATTTGGCGTTCAAATACGACGATACTATCGGACGACAGTCGTGTCATTCGTTGAAGAAAAGCCTCCAGTATTTTTGTTTTTATAGTAATCTTTTGCTCCCTCAAAAGAATATCTATATTTTACATATTTGTATTTTTTTATGTAAAGGTCGAGAAGTTGAGTTTGTAGACCTCGCACTATTGCGGAGAAACCGTAATAAATTTATTAAGGCATCGCTCATACATACATAACATAATACAGTTTGAAAAATATTTGGTGACGCCATATTTCAGCTCTATGAACTTAGTTGTCGATCTTTAATTTTAATACTTAATTCATTTTAATATTTAATACCTATCTTCTTTACGTTTACAAAAATAAATGTTAATACTTGTTTACAATAACTCTTTATTTAAAACCATTCCTAAAAATATGCATTTATTAATTTGAATAATAAGCAACGAATCAAAATTGGTAAATATCATCAATGGCAATAGGGATTAAGTAAGTACTAGATAATGCCTTGTGTAATGCAGCGTAGCTCTCCGTGTAATTTAATTTAATGTGCTATATTAAAAACAAATATCATAACTTTGGTCACTCACTGCCGAATAGACATTATGTAGTTATTTACTATGGTTACATTTTTGTCTTTTATTTGTTATCAATTATTATTTACGTAAACTAAAATCTAGAATTTGAATCTTTTATTTACTAAAACTATGTATGTATTTTCTTTGACCATATTAAATTGTTAGTAAATGATTTTTTTAACTGAAATACAACGGAGGCGTGCTGCATTACATATAAATAAATAAATAATAAAAAGGCTGGTTATTTTCAAGTTTAAGGTAACAATTATATACATGTTAAATACAACGAGCATACACATTTTAAAAGCATGGGTAGATATCAAAGATTATACCTTATATACCTACATATTGTAACTTGGAACCCCTTTTGGGTAAAGGCATTACATAATATAACGCCTTAAACTTCTACTTAGTATTGTGTACTTTGATTTTTGCGGTAATAAATCAATCTAAATTCTTCCACACAATGCCCTACATGCTAATTATAGAATAATTAAATAGATTTAACGACTTTAGTGCACAAAAATTAAGGTATGAATTGATCTCTAAAATATTTTTATAATCACAGATACGTATAAGTAGCTCAATTAAATAATTATATTAAAAATATAGCTTTTTCATCAACCGTTTTTCACATATTTGAGGACTCTTACTCCAAAAGGGCACGGCAGACGTACGTACCTACGTGTCCGCGTTTTAGTGTCAAGCAACATTTGACATGTAAAAGTGCCTGAGAAGGCCTAACTACTGAATAAATATTTGATTTCGTTTATTGGTTCTTGATTCTTGAGCGTTACGGAATGTTTTATTAATTTGGTTTGACTCAGACAAAGGATGACTATCGTGTTTATTTTTTGGAGTAACGGTCCAGGTCCATATTATGGAACTAGAATTTATGTAATGTTTTTAAACAGTTCCTAAGTTTTAAATCTACATTTTAAGATTTTAAGCGAAGTTTTATCAGTACTGTTCCATTCTATAGTAATTATTTTTTTGTTAATAATAAAATATTTTAAAACGTTTGTGTATTGTTTTATTTTAAATATATAAATTGATAACACAGAATGAATGTTATAACATTTTTGTCCATTAATGCTTATACGTTTAAGTTATTTTTAATTATTTTAGAATAAATAAGTGCCTATTTACAAATATATTTAGGGGCATATTCAGTTTATTTACTGATCATTTATCCTAAAGCAGATTATGTATACCTACATAATCTGCCAAAATACGTTAAAAAATGCATCCCATACAAATTGCATGCATTCACGTGATCTAGTGTTTTTTTTTTTCGTATTTTACACAATTATTTAATGGACAAAGTTGTGTTCAGTATCATTGTCTGAAAGTGCTTATTAAATATTTGAAATCGATCGATGTGGTGTCCAGACTTGGTCAATTACAAGTCCAAATTGAAGGTTTGCCATGGAGCGCAGTACTTTAGGTGTCAAACTGACTGATAACGTTAAAAACACCACACTCCTCCATCACAAAAGTCACGGAGGTTGGTAAGAAAGTAGCACAACTTGACAGATGGGCTCACATAAGTACGAACTGGGTTCCATCGAGGTTCGATCAGATGGCTACAGGAAACAAACAGGACAAGGACGAGATGGGCTGATGAACTGAAAGTCATTATCATCAACAACAGGTCTTTTTATATGCATACTAGCTTTTGCCCGCGGCTTCGCTCGCGTCCTTTCTTAGCGGATGCCTACGTCATAACATCTAGAGTTTGGTCTTGTCCGCCACGCCGAGCGGTTGCTTCTACGCGAGTTTGAGAGTGTAACCAGTGAGATAGACCCCTGCCTTACGGCTGTTAACCTAGCGTTCCGTGTCTCGTGTCCCTGGTCGGGTCATTGTCGAGTGACCGGTCGGATTGACCCCTGCCTTACGGAGCTTAGCACGGGCTACCAGTGTCTCGCACGAGTGGTTTATGATATCTCATATCATCTGAGTGTAAAAAAAAAGTCGGCTTACCCTCGAAAGAAACACCATATCAACCGTATTCCGGAATCTACTTGTAATTACAAGAAAATAAACCTTTATTCGTCCATGTCTCGACTAGCAAGAACTCCACCATCTGATAAGGTAAACATATCAACCTCAGAAACTAATCTGATAGATGCCCTAAGCGACAGTGAAGTTGCTTTTGTAAACTCAAGCCGACATAAACGCGCCAGAGTTGCATCGTCACCGACAAATGACCTGCTGGACTTTAAAACTGAAATTAAAGAACTTTTAAAGACCTGGAAGGATGATCAAGGGAGTAATATCACGAAACTGCTTGCTGAGCAGTCGGCCCTTATGAAAAACCTCATGAACGAAGTCACAAAATTAAAGACACAAAATGATGAAATAAAGAAGACCAACGAAGAAATTGTTGCTTCTGTCGGATTTTTCAATGAAAAATATGAGGAAATAAAGGGTGAATTAGAGATACTCAAGAAAGAGAAACAACAACAAACCTTGCATATTGAAAGTTTGGAAAATAAAATCAAGGATATCCAATACAGAACTCGCACTTCGTGTATAGAGATTAGAAACGTCCCCTGTGACGAAAAGGAAACGATTACGCATCTTCAAAATCTAATGTGCAATGTTGGCAAAGCAATTAACGTTCCCATAATTCCGTCGAACATCAGAGACGTGTACAGAATTGGCAGTAAACAAAACAAGCAGCGCCCTGTAGTGGTGGAACTAACCACAGTCCATCAGAAAAATACAATCCTCACCAAAGTGCGCGAATTCAATAATTCCAGAAAAAGCAATACCGATAAAATTAATACTGAATCCTTAGGGATCCCCGGGAAGAGCCAACCTGTGTACATAGCTGAACATCTGCCGCTAAATTCGAGAAAATTGTTCCACGCCACTAGGACTTTTGCAAAGGAATACAATTTCAAACACTGTTGGATAGCAAACGGCAACATATACCTACGTCGGAGTGACGGCGATAAACACTTCTTGGTAGCTGACGAATCGTCCTTAAATGAACTAAAAACGAGTTTAAATTAACTTTTTACTGTGTTTTGTCAAACTTGTTAGTTTAAGTAATTGCGCTACCTGTTTGCTTCTCTACTCAATGTCAAATAAAACCTAATAATTTACATCAGTTTTTAACCTCACACTATACAACCTCAATCACACTTTGAAACTTGATAGTTTTGTGTAAGAACTTAGTGTATTTTTGAATTACGTCTACTGTGTTACATCCTGTTTGTATTACACAATATAATAAATAGAATATATAAAACAAAGATGGCTAGCTTACGTGTTATAAATGCGGAGTTAGAAGATGTCACAGTTGCTACTGCCACTAAATGCGACCCAAATGACTGTGGCCAGATATTAAAAAACAGTACACATTCCCTAAATATTTTTCACCTGAATATACGTAGCCTTAACAAAAATTTCGACAAGCTTTGTATCCTATTACAGCAATTAAAATTGGAGTGTGATGTAATCATTTTGACAGAATGCTGGTTGAAGAATTATTCACACTTCCCCCACCTAGATGGATACACATCATATAAAACTGACATTAACCCTATTCAGAACGATGGAGTATTCATTTATGTTAAATCACATCTTTCATGTGTTATTAAAGAACCAACCTTTGCATGTGCTAATTGCCTTACTTGTATCATAAATGACTCTATAGCTATCATTGCTGTTTATCGCTCGCCATCCCATACGTCAAAATCCTCCCTCAATTCCTTTAAAAATAGTTTAGACAACGTCTTATATTCCTTCAAAAGTGTTGCCAATATTGTCCTAACAGGAGATATAAACTTAGATATTGCTCCTAACTATAATGATAGTAATTCAGATGAGTACCTTACTCTAAACGCTACTCATGGTCTTCTTCCAGCGCATCGTCTTTGTACAAGACTTAACAAATGTTATGACCATGTTATGCTTAAAACTAAGCTACCAGCTATTACCTGTGTACTTGACACTCATATTACAGATCATCTTCCTTTGATCCTAAATCTTAAATTAAAGAATAATCTCTCTAGCCATATTGCCACAAAAAGAAGAATTGACCATAATGCTATAAAACTTGATATTGACTCTACCGATTACTCAAAAATCCTAAACACTGACGATCCCAATACAGCAGCGGATCTCCTGGTCTCAACTTTAAGTGGCATAGTAAAAAAACATACCAGAGTTACACAAATTCCAAGAAAGAAACGAACCGTCAAGCCCTGGATCACCCCGGGACTAATCCGATGCATAAAACATAGAGATAAACTTCATAAACAAACAACAAGCTTCCCGGAAAATCCTATAATTAAACTAACATATACTAGATACCGAAACTTTTGTAATAAATTACTAAACAACCTGAAAACAACGCATCAAAAAAATGAACTACTCCTTGCTAAAAATAATTCAAAAGCCACATGGCATGCAATAAAAAAGATAACAAACACCGTAAAGAACCATTTACCTCCACGTGATTTACTCAAAATTTCAGACAGCTGCGTTTCTTCTCTTGATCATGTCAATAAGTTTTTTGCTGAAATTGGTGGCAAACTTGCATCAAACATCAGCGGTAGTGTCGATAGTAACTTCCGATCTTGTATCAAATCAAAATCAATTGTTAACTCCATGATCCTAACCGAAACTGACTTAGCGGAGATCGAATCTATAATCTTATCGTTGCGTATTGATACCTCACCTGGAATAGACAACATTTCTGCCTTAATGATACAAAACTCTAAAAATATTTTGGTACCCGTTATCTGTCACATCTGCAATTTATCTATAAATAGTGGTATTTTTCCGAATTGTCTTAAAATAGCAGTTGTTCACCCAATTTATAAGACTGGTGACATGGCCAGTGTCAATAACTATAGACCAATCTCTGTGCTGCCTATACTGTCTAAGATTCTTGAAAAAATAATTAATAATAGACTCATAAACTTCTTAAATGTGAACAATATTATTTCAGAAAACCAATTTGGCTTCCGCTCAGGAGTCAGTACTGAAGATGCCGTTACCCACCTAGTTGAGACGGTTGTTGGGGATCTTGATAGAAGGATCAGATGTCTTGGCTTCTTCCTAGACTTGTCAAAGGCTTTTGACACTGTTCATGTCCCTACCCTCCTGTGTAAACTAGAGAAGTGTGGTATCCGTGGTGTTGCCTATAAAATGTTCTCCGACTACCTCAAAAATCGGACCCAACATGTTAAAATAGATGGACAACTTAGTAACTCAGTGCCTATTACTTACGGGGTCCCACAAGGCTCCATTATCGGCCCTACTCTTTTCCTCTTATATATAAATGAGCTCTGTCAACTGTCTATACCTAATTGTCGAATCATCACATACGCTGATGATACTGTTATGCTTGTTTCTGGGGAAAATTGGAATTCTGTTAAAACAAACAGCGAAAAAGCTATTAAAATCGTACAAAATTGGCTATCTTACAACCGTCTATCTCTTAATGTTGCTAAAACTATGTACATCCCATTTTTCATTAGATCTTCTACTCGACCACCTTCTTCGTTTTGTATAAAAATTCATAACTGCAGCAATCCTACAGGCACTGAATGCGCGTGCCCTATTTTGAATCGTGTTGACACTGTAAGGTACTTAGGCATTATTATAGACGAAAGATTAAATTGGAAAGCTCAATTGGCCTCGGTCTCTTCTAAATGTCGAAGTTTAATTTACATTTTTAAATTACTACGCCAGTCCGCTGATGTTGATACTCTCCGGATGGCATATCTTGCGCTCTGCCAGTCCATCCTTGGCTACTGCATTCCTGCATGGGGAGGAGCAGCTAAATCTTTCATGATCACTCTTGAACGAGCACAACGGGCTGTACTGAAGGTCATATACTCTAAACGTTTCCGATTTCCCACTGCTGAGCTTTATAAGCTGAGCAATGTATTAACAGTCAGACAGTTATTTATCTCTCGTATCATTTTACGCAAACACCCTGAAGTTCCTGTGTCACGTGACCCAAATAAGCGCTCCGTAAGAAATATCTGTCCTGTAGTCCCACATAAAACAACTTTTGCTGCCAGGCATTATAAAGTAATTAGCTCTATAATCTATAACAATCTTGATAAATCAATTGATAACCTTCCTACTTATAATAAATACACACTGAAGCGAAAAGTTGTAGAATATCTTGTTACACTAAATTATAATAAAACCGAAGTGCTACTGAAGTTTTAAAATTAAAAAAAAAAAAAAAAAAAAAAAAAAAAAAAAAAAAAAAAAAAAAGTCCTAAACTACATTTCTGTCACTATTTTTGGCTTATTCCTGAAATCCATATGTTAAATATTGCCCACATTCACACCTACACCTATTACAAGCACTCACACACACAAATATACAGAGCGACGTATTTATAATGAGAGTAGCCGCAGGCAGCCAAGATTTATTTATAAAATTGTTCCATCCTATTGTTCTCATGTAAAAAAAAAAAAAAAAAAAAATGTACCCCCACCAGACTCACTGTTCCCTAAGATACAGGTTCAATCCTAGTTTAGGGACCAGGGAATCACTACTAGTAACATTGCAAATGTTAAGGTAAAATAAAATGTAAGAACTGTTTAAATTTGTTACCCTTTGTAATGTATTATTTTTGAAAATAAACGTTTATTATTATTATTATTATCTACCTGCATGTCAAATTTCAGCCCGATCCGTCCAGTGGTTTGGGCTGTGCGTTAATAAATCACTATGTCAGTCAGTCACCTTTGAGTTATATATATTTAGATTACCTATAGGCAAATAGAGTCTTTACCACACGGCGGAACTGAAAGTATAAGAATTTAAAGTAGAAGTATTTGAGAAGAATTGAATAGAAAAGACCAAAAAAGGGAAAAAGGGAGGCCATTGGCCAGCAGTGGGACATGCTAAATAAACGGGTTTCGGGGTAAAGTGCGAGTCGGACTCGTACATGAAGGGTTCCGTACCTCCGTTTGTGAAAACATTGTGTTTTCAAACGCTGAAAAAACTCGTTTCTTGTATGACAACCCCCCTTTAATTTTTAACTTTATCTTATTTTTAGTATTTGTTGTTATAGTGGCCATAGTATAAAATAATAATTTTCATAATCGGTGAAAATTTCAAGCATCTAGTTAATGCCATTAGAAAGATCGCTATCGATCGCGAGGTAAAAACGCTAAAAAACACGTTTTTTGTATGACGACCCCTTTTAATTTTTAACTTTATTTTTATTTTTAGTATTTGTTGTTATAGCGGCCACAGTAATATATAATCGGTGAAAATTTCAAGGGTCTTGCTATTACGGTTCAAGAGATAGAGACCTGTGACAGACGGAAAGACATACAGACAGACAGCGGAGTCTCAGTAATAGGGTTCTGTTTGTAGCCTTTGGGTACGGAACCCTAAAAAAAGTAATTAAATTGAATCTTATTATGTACCTAGTTAAGTACTTATAAAATTACTCGTTCCTATTACTGATGTCCTTTGGCTTATAGCAGTGAAAGTATTTGGTATGCTGCTATGTATTTATTTATATATTAACAATGATTATTGCACTGTTTTGATAATAAATAATTAATAAAATATATGCAAGGGAATTTTCCGTGACGGCCGATTTGACAGGTTCGATATGAAGGGGCCATCCATGCGCGCGCACTGTTAGACGTGCGCTCGACGATGTCGTCATCTCTATGAGATTATTTACAAAGAAGGTTGGCGTACGGCAGGTCCGATACGCCACATTACTCCCCCGCTGAGACCGGTTCACGGTCGATAGTGCTGAAGATGAGCGGGGAATCTGACTACACGTCCGCTCCTTGTCCGTGGAGGATCCTTTTCTTCAGGTGCTGAAGAAGGATGGACGGTTGTCTTGTTTGAAGTTTTATTATCATCTAAAGTAAGATACGCTGGCTTCAGTCTGTCTACAGTGACAGTAATTTCTTTGCCCTGGACTTCAATTTTGTAGGCTTTGGCTCCTCTGTGCAGTACCTTATATGGGCCGACGTATGGCGATTCAAGGGCTCGTCTTTCAGGGCCCCGGCGTAGAAATACGTAATCCGACGTATGTATGTCCTTTGGCACGTAGAAAGTTTTGTTGCCGTGATTTGATGTAGGCACAGGAGACAATCCAGCCATGTGTTTCCTTAGGCGTGACACGTAGTCCACAGGATCCAGATGACTGGCTGAAGATGGAGTAAAGAATTGCCCAGGTAGTCTCAGAGGCTCGCCGTAGACCATCTCAGCAGCCGACGCGCCGAGGTCCTCCTTCCAAGCTGCTCGTATGCCCAACAGCACAAGAGGGAGGGTTTCTGTCCACTGCGGGTTGTTGTGGCACATGATGGCTGCCTTCAGCTGGCGATGGAGACGCTCCACCAGTCCATTGCACTGCGCATGGTAGGCAGTGGTGGGGCGATGTTCTGCACCAATCAGTCGCGAAATGGCTTGAAATAGGTGTGACTGGAACTGCTGTCCTCTGTCGGTAGTGATGGTGGAAGGACAACCATGGCGCGATATCCAGTTGGATAAAAAGGCACTGGCACAAGTTTCTGCAGTGATGTCCGCCAGGGGATAGGCGTCAGGCCAGCGGGAAAAACGGTCGACGACGGTGAGGCAATATTTATACCCTTTGGAAAAGGATAAAGGACCAATGAGATCAAGATGAACGTGGGAAAAACGTTCTGAAGGTACAGGAAAAGTTTGAAAAGGGGAAGAGAGATGACGGGAGATCTTGCTTCGTTGGCAATCTGTGCATTGCTGAGTCCAGCGGGTGCAGTCCTTGCGCAACCCAGGCCAAATGAAGCGTTCGGCGATGAGTTGAGCGGTTGCCTTGGTTCCGGGGTGGCTCAAACCGTGCATCTTCTCGAAGACTTTCCTGCGGTAGGAAGGGGTTAGGTATGGACGTGGGTGATTTAATGAGATGTCGCAGTATAAATTGTTCTCAGGCAGTTTCTTGAGGATGAGGGATGATTTCTGCCTTAACAGGTCTTGCAGTTCAGGGTCTTGCTCCTGATCTCTTGCAAGATCTGCGAAGTTGATGAAAGATGAAATTTGTTCAATGCGGGACATAGCGTCAGCGACGACATTGTCAGAACCGGATATGAATTTGATGTCAGTGGTGAATTGTGAAATGTAATCGAGGTATCTGAACTGTCTGGGTGAGCATCCGTCTCTTTTGGTGGTGAAAGCGAATGTGATGGGTTTATGATCTGTGTAAACCGTGAACACTCTAGCTTCCAGCATGTACTTGAAGTATCGGATGCCTTCGTAAATAGCCAACAACTCTCGATCATATGGGCTAGACTTCTTTTGTGATGACGAAAGTTTGCGGGAAAAGAAACCGAGAGGCTCCCAGCTGCCGTTGTTGTTCTGCTGCAAAACTGCACCAATGGCTCCGTCGGATGCATCAGTGAACAATGCCAGTTCTTTGTTGACATCTGGATGTGCAAGAAGTGCAGCTTGAGATAGGCAGTTTTTGCAAGCGTTGAAAGCTGATAACATTTCTTCCGTCATGTTAATGGGAGTAGCTCCTTTGATATTGCCAGTGAGGGCTTTGTCGAGCGGTGCTTGAAGTTCAGCAGCTTTTGGTACGAATCTGCGATAGTAATTGAACATGCCCAAGAAACGTCGAAGTTGTTTAGCTGTTGACGGAGGAGGATAGGCTTGTATACTTTCTACATTTTCTGTTAAGGGCTTGATACCATCTGTGGAAACAGGATATCCTAGGAACTGTATTTCCTCAACGCCAAAAACGCACTTGGACACGTTAATCAGTAAGCCGTAGTCCTTGAAACGCTCGAACAAGATTTCCAGGTGTTGGAGGTGTTCCTCTTCAGACCTGCTAAAGATCAAGGTGTCGTCCAAATATCCGTACGCGAAATCCAAGCCTTGCAGTACTTCATCGATGAACCTTTGAAACGTTTGAGCTGCGTTTCGTAGACCAAATGTCATGTACGGAAATTCGAAGAGCCCGAATGGTGTTGTGATGGCATTTTTCGAAATATCAGCTTCTTCGACTGGGATCTGATTATACGCCTTGATCATGTCAATTTTCGAGAAGATCTTGGCACCTGACAGCTGGTAAGTGAAGTCGTTGATGTGCCTAATTGGGTAGCGGTCTGCAATTGTTCTCGCATTGAGAGCACGGTAATCACCGCATGGGCGCCAGCCATCGTCTTTCTTACGAGCGAGATGGAGTGGGGACGACCATGAGCTTTCCGAACGTCGTGCTGTTCCATTCTGCAACATAGCATCAAACTCCTGCTTTGCGATTTTTAGGCGATCAGGGGCCAATCTGCGAGGACGAGCTGCCACTGGAGGTCCTGGAGTCGTGCGGATGTGATGTTTAGTATTGTGCTTGGGTTCTGTGGGCCTACCTGCTGGCGTGGTGAGGGTTGGGTACTGCTTCAGCAAGTCCAGGTATTTGGAGTCACCGCTGATGGTCTTGACTGCTTCGGTCTCTGGCGAAGTGCTGTGACGACATGGGACTGTGATCCAAAGCGTTGTGAGTCCGTCAACCAGTCGATGTTGTCGGCAGTCTACCAGAAGATTGTAGTGCTGTAAGAAGTCAACTCCTATGATGGGCCTGGATACCTCAGCCACGATGAAGCGCCAGCGGAAGTCTCTACGCAGGCCAAGATCAAGGCACAAATCCAGAAATCCGTACGTATTAATACGGGTGTTGTTCGCTGCATACAGCTCATACGTAGTACGAGGACGGAACCCTTTGGCCATCGATTTGGGGAATACGCAGAGGTCAGATCCTGTATCAATGAGGTACTCTACCCGGGTCTTCCTGTCGACGACGAAAAGGCGGTCGGTCTGCGACGCAATAATTGGCTGTATTTGCGAAGGTAAGCCATTACACCATACCGTGCGTATAAATTCGTCTGAGATTTGAGGGCCCGCCAGATGTCTTAAGTGCCTTAAGAAGTGCGAAGGTTTACGATTGCCCATTTCTTCTTTATTCAGGAACTGTAAGATTTTTTCCTCTCTTGGGGCTGACATACGCTTCACCAACTCTCTCTTGAGCGTTTCGTATTTATTCTCTTTGGGCGGGTTCTCAATGACATCTGCGACTTCAACGGCATACTGATATTCTAAGTAACTACACGCAGTATAAAATTTGGTAGTATCGGCTGTTATACCGGCTAATATGAATTGACCTTCTAATTGTGCGAACCATAGTTTGGGCGGTCAGGCCAGAATGGCGGAATTTTGACGCCGACTTTAAATGTTTGTTGAAATGTACCTTGAGTTGGTTCGGCCGTTGGGATTCCAAAATTTTCATCCTTTTCCATCTTCGCGAAGTACGGTTGCGGTATCACGTCGGGGTCACCAATATAGCAGTGAAAGTATTTGGTATGCTGCTATGTATTTATTTATATATTAACAATGATTATTGCACTGTTTTGATAATAAATAATTAATAAAATATATGCAAGGGAATTTTCCGTGACGGCCGATTTGACAGGTTCGATATGAAGGGGCCATCCATGCGCGCGCACTGTTAGACGTGCGCTCGACGATGTCGTCATCTCTATGAGATTATTTACAAAGAAGGTTGGCGTACGGCAGGTCCGATACGCCACAGGCTCTTCAAAACTTGTTGTTTGCTAGTCTTATCTCCGACGATCAGTCATCCATTGATAAATAATAATCTGCAGTAAGAAATCACTATCTGGTAAAAAAATATCAAGAGCCTGCATCTATCTTTTGTGTTTATTTAGCGACTAGCTGTTCTGCTTCTACGACTAGCTTCGTCCGCGTGTATCCTATGTTACTCCTTATAACATTAGCCAGTGAAAATCCAGCCGTTTCGAAGATAAGCCAAACATACAGACGGACAAAAAATTATAAATTGTGTTTTTGTAATCAGTACCGTACAGACTTCCATAAAGATTAAGATAAAAAAAACTGTTATATTACAAACGACCTACCTAGTTATTGATAGGTTAGTGATTTGATATGCGACACAAATACGAGTAGGTAGGTACTAAGTATTAGGGTATTAGGTATACGGTATACTTGTTGTTTTGGTATACGCAGATTCAAAAAACATGTATTATTATCATAGGTACCTATGTAGTTTTATTTTATTTACTGATTTAGTTTCACTTCGGACATATAAGTACTAAAAATATCATATATAGATTAAGACATAATTAAAAAAATTAAACTAAACAAATTATTATCTGCTTCCTATTAGTTAATATTATCTTAGTTTTTGAAACAATTACCTAAGTCCTGTATTTTTCTTTTGTGCAATAAATAGGTACCTATTTTACTTATTTTATTGTACCTCCTAAAGCTTATAATAAACGGGCAAGTGCGAGTCGGACTCGTACATGAAGGGTTCCGTACCACCGTACAATGTTTTAAAACTCTGAAGAAACACGTTTCTTGTATGACAACCCTCTTTAATTTTTAACTTTATTTTATTTTTAGTATTTTTGTTATAGCGGCCACAGTATACATAATCGGTGAAAATTTCAAGTGTCTAGCTATTAAGGTTCAAGAGATAGAGCCCTGTGACAGCGGAGTCTCAGTAATAGGGTCCCGTTTGCACCCTTTGGGTACGGAACCCTAAAAATGATTTTGTGTTATGCAGCGAGATCTATACGTGTTATGTGACAGGTTTACGCCCACGGTAGCCCGGTAGGAATACGCATTACTAGCGCTTTCACAAGTTAAGCAACCCCGGGCGTGGTCGGCACTTGGATGGGTGACCTGACCACAAATGGCATAAAAAAAATTCAAGCTTTTCCGTGCTCCGGAAGGCACGCAAGCCGTTGGTACCAGCTGCCATCGTTGTATGGATCTAGAGCGGCCTGCGTCCAGCGCTTTCCAGCGACCTAAGTCAGATCGTCTGGCCACCTTGTGGGTGGGTGTCCAACGCTTCGCTTGCCAGTACGTGGTCGAGAACCTTTCTGCCCCATCGGCCATCGATTCGTCGCGCTATGTGTCTCGCCCACTGCCACTTCAACGAGCTAATCCGCTGGGCTATATCAGTGGCTTTTGTTCTCCTACGAATTTCCTCATTTCTGATTCGATCACGTTGCATCTGTGCCTTCGTATCTTTAATGTTATCCGTGATAACTTGACAAATGAATACTTGATGAAAGAGTCTTGTCTTGACTGTACGCTGGTTAAAGGTATATTTGTAACTAGCGGCCCACCCCGGCTTCGCACGGGTATGTATTATACATATAAACCTTTCTCATGAATCACTTTATCTATTTAAAAAAACCGCATCAAAATCCCTTGCGTAGTTTTAAAGATCTAAGCATACATAGGGACAGACAGTGGGAAGCGACTTTGTTTTATACTATGTAGTGATAGGCTTTGTGATTGTGACGTCACCCAAAATTTAATATGGCGTGCTACGTCTCTATCCCGCAAATTGCCAATGCAATAAAATACGAGTAGAATGGGACGCCTACAACTCACTACCACTGCTGAAAAATGCACCGTGTGTGTTTTGCCAAAGAGGAAAACACATACGGTGCGTTTTCAGCAAGCCTTTTTCGGGAATGGCTTTGCCACTTCGTAGGCAATCTAGATTGTTTATAATTTAAATTTATAATTATACTTAGGTATGTTACAATATTGTGTTGCGCTGATTCACACGGTAGGTGGTGTAACGAACTAAATATATAATTATGTAGGTACTTAAATTGAATCATACCATACGATATTGGGTATGAAATGAAATGGCCTAATTAGCACACTTTAAAACTATAGAGGTATAATAGGTATATTATCAGCTGTTTGCTGCTTTCAGTAAGAATTTTCCCGTGGTCAGATTAACAGGTATTCGGTTTTTAAATTTGTATCTTATTTTTCTACTCTCAAATGAGCTGAAAGGGTAACGTGACGTATCCGATTACAGTAGATTGTTTCAATAGAATGTTTACATAATACGTTTTCATAGAAGAATAACACATTCCCAGACAATAGCCACAGGGCTAGCAGGCAGCCACCTAGCTTCGAAAACATTTTGCTGAGGTCTTTGTTATATTAAAACAGCAGATTTTTCGTGATTTTCGTGAGACCTATATGTAGCAAAAGTGGTTGATACCTTCAACTTTTTCGTCTGCGCCATTATTCAAAACGGCCACGGTGAAGATACAGGCAAATGGCCTTGAAGTGTGAAATAAATTGTTAACTCGTAAATATGGTGATAATTTCCATGTTGCTCTTCGTCATGCACTAGATAGCCCTTTAAATTATTTTATGAACTGCCGTTGAAACTATTATTGGTGATCCGTCTAGCATTAAAACTTGCCGTGGCCACTTTTGGCGGAGGCAAGTTTTAAAGCTAGACGGACTAATGTACATACTTTCAACGGTGGTTCATAAAATAATTTAAAGGGCTATCTAGTGTATGACGAAGAGCAATATGGAAATTATCTCCATATTTACGAGTTAACAATTTATTTCAAATGAGGGCGCCACTTCAAGGCCATTTGCCTATACCTTCACCTTTTTAGTAGCTTAAAACTTTAAATGATATCTCCGTTTCCTTACAAATAATTTATTTTAAATGGGGGCAGCACTGGACTCCATGTATCGTCTTAAGATGATACATGGAGTCCAGTGCTGCCCCTATTTGAAGAAAAATATTTGAAAGGATACGGAGATATCATTTAAACGTATTAGTAAACCCTAGATAACCCTTCAAACTATTTTATGAACTACTGTTTACAGTTTAAAAGTGAGAACGTGAAGCTTTTCTTTGCACATTTGCGAAAAACGGCCACTTTTGGCAATTTGAAATCTGCTTGGCTTCGGAGAATCAGTTTTATTCAATAACTATGAATGTATTTTTTTGGACTATTTTCAATGTCTGTCAAATTTAATACTTTATGAACGAACAAGCGAAAGTACTTTTTTATAAAATATAGTCTTGTCTGCCGCTGCGCCTTACTTAGGTAAGTACTAATAAAAGCAAATCTGATAGGAGTTTAAAAATAAAACAAAAATAGTTAATTATTGATTTATTATTGATTATAACAATAGCATAAACTAATAAAATCACACATTCTCAACGATTGCACACACAGGCAGCGACGGAAAGGGGATCTATGAACGATCTCTCTCCCTTTAAACTTACAAGCAATTTCCTGTATATTTAGTGCTGATTGGTGCGTTTGCTTTTTCTATTGAAAGAAATGTATTGTAATAATAATAATAGTATAATTCCCTCTTTCAAAGTCCGACTGAGCGAGTTTGTGTAGGTATAAGTACTTTAGAGTGCTTTGCTTGGACTCGACATGTGATAACTCGCACAGACATTGTTTATTTATGCAAAGAATGTACGATTCGCAAATCGTCCGATTTCAAAATATGCTCCTGAAAAATGTGTTTTCAACTCGAACTTTGACCTTTGTTTTGATATGTCATTAACTTCATTCTGTTTGAAGCAACCATTTTATGAGAAAGTTCAATGTCAAAGATCAAACTGGCATACGAGGCAAGTAATTTTTTGCAAATCGGACATTCTGCAAATCAGTGCACGACACTATTATATGTGTGTAACCCATTTTTGAAACGCAGTCACTAAACGAATATTTTCCCATACAAAAAACAATTCGTTTAGTGACTCAGGGTTTCAAAATGGGCACTGTTGATCGGACTTAGAGTCTAGCTAACGAAAGCTGTTCCTGAAAAACGACAGCAAATTTAAAAAATCTAATATTTAAATTTTTTTCACTCTTTAAAAACACATTTGATACTTTTTTGTTTTTAATGTTATTTAAAATTATATTTGTTATGTTATTTCACGTTAATAATATTAAATATAATTCAAAAAAAATAAATGTGTATTTTTAAATTTGCCGCGGTGTTTTTCAGGGACAGCTTTCGTTGGCCAGACTCTTCGACGATCGGTTGTATAGTCGATGGCCAGACTCTATCAGACGGAATTTTATTAACTCTAAAAAACATTCTCAGGCAGAAAAATCTACAAGTGAAAAAATAGCTCAATTCAATATTCCTATTTCTTTACATACACACTTCTATCAGCACCTTCTTTTATTTAATTTCACGCGTCTTTTTAATATGGAGTACGAAATCTTTTCTAACAATTTTAATTATGTTATTTTACATATGAAAAAGTCACATACCTAATGAAAAAGATATAATTTACTGACTTGAGCAGTAGTAGTTTTTCGAAAAAATTTAACATTCATTTGAGCTGCTTTTTATTACTATGCACAAAAAAATATAGCTATATTTTTCGGGTAAAATTATACTATGTAATAAAAAGAAACTTTTTTTAACGATAACACACGAATAAACTGAGAACTTACTAATAATAATTGATTAACATTTAGACTTCAATATCGGTTCATTCAATGCTCTAAGGAATTAATTACAATTATCACAAATAACAATTTGTATACTCATCATCGCTAAGTCAGATTCTTTCTTTTTAATTTCTTTAATTCTTCCTTATCAGAAAAATAAAAGCAATCACACGAATTATTGCATCAAGCAAAGGCAAATTAATGTGTACTAAGTATTATAATTGTAACATCAGTATTAGCAATTAATTCAAAACCCATTCCAAAAAATAATCTCAATTCGACACATAGTTTCACATTTTTTCCATAATTATTATTATCAACTATGTATTTTGTAAGTCCATAAATGATTGTTCAGAATAGTCTTTTGAAAAATGTCAGCCTTTAAAACTTAAATCCAGTCATTTCACAAAATGACTAGGCAATTCACAAAAACAATATTTGTTAACGTCTTCCCAAATATTATTTTACACAACACATAGTGCTGCTATAAACTACGCGAATAAAAAAATGGTCCATTACTAAAATATAAAACTCACTCTGTCTTGGTTATCTCACTCTGTCCATACATATAAATAATAGATTGTATTTATAATTTTAAGTCTGAATTTAGTGATCGATTTTTCAAAATTTATTGTTCAAAACAATAATAATTTATCTAACTAATTACAATTATTTTCAGGGTATTTCTCAACATTGAACTCCTACTAATTTTGAATTACTTTATATAATATGTATTTTATACAAAACGTAGGTAAACCCTACGTCTTTTGTTTATTAATTTTAGGACTATAACAATCATGGACCATACATACTTTTTTATTTAAAACTATAGATTAAATCTACCACTAGTCAGGCAGTGTAAGGTTTAAAGTGCGGTTTTATTTTTACTCGGCCACTAAGGAATAAAATATGAAAAGGAATAAAAATACTAAAAACGTGACAAAATACTTATGTCAGTCAGTAAATAGAAATGATTTTGTTTACAATATGACCGACTGATTTACATATGAAATTAGATAATTTAGGTGCAGTAAAGTATATCTGCAACGTAAAATGTCTCAATAAAAAAAATCGATTGAAATTTTTTTAATTTAAAGTTAAAATAGTAAGTAGTTCGGACCTTGACATTTACTTGGCCGTAAAGGTCGTTCGCCTTCTTAAATTAAAGTTTCTGAAGAAAATTATAAAAAAATGAAACAAGAGAGAAGTAAGACATTTCAATATCAGACATTCTGCGTATTGGACAACAGCTTAATTATGTCTCTATAGTATTATATATACATATGTATATATAACGTCTAACAAAATATACTGAAACTATTTTAAGGGTGGGTTCTCTTAAAATAGACCTCACATACAAGTTAACCGATCAGCTGATCCGAGTCTGTATGGAATGGAAAGTCAAAAAATATTTTTCATATTTCGATATAAGTTTCTTGGGGAAAGTTGTTCAGTATCATGGACTGAATCCACCTTTAAAATAGTTTCAGTATAGTACAGTACAGTATAGTCAAGCTGGGACCACGTTCGGTGAAACCCGAACGAAACGTCAGCAAAATAAATAAAAAAGGTACGTTTCGCGTTCCCGTATGCATTAATTTAATAATAATGCAACGCGATAGTTTAAAAGTATTTATAGTTTCAGTATATTTTGTTAGTCCCTGTATATATACAAAGTGGAAGGAACATACCCGTAATAAATCGAACCACGGTCTATACTAGATCATTATAGTATAATGAAATTAAAATAACAGCAAAATAACAAAAAAAAATTTTGGCCTTTCCATACAAAAGTGTGTAGCCCGGGCGATTTGTATGGGAATGTCAAATTTTTTTTGTTCTTTCGACTGTTATTTTAATTTCATCATACTTTAATGATCTAGTATAGCCCGTGGTTCGATTTATTACGGGTATGTCCCTTCCACGTTGTATTGTATATATATAGTATATGTTCACTGATTGAAGTCGACCAAAGGATACAAAAAAATAGCTAACCGCATTATAAGTGTTATTTTGCACGACTAACAATAGTGTTATAATAAAATATGTACTTATAAAATATGATTTAAAAGATTCTAATTAGAAATATTTTAAATTCGATTACAAAGAACATTTTAAGAAAACAATATTAACTACTTTACATTTTATTAAAAAAAATTGTCATATGTTTCAAATGACTTGATCGTGGATGTTTGAGATGAATGAAATTAGAGATTTTCGAATGATAAAATTTTCGATCATCGATACAACTAGACATCGTCACCTACAAAATCAAATCAAAATTCTGTCCGCATGAATATCAAATAACATTTACTGTGACGTCAACCTTATTGCACTTCGTATAAAGTGTTTTAATCATTGACTAAACTAAACAAAATAAGAGCTCACTGTCTGGAGTGCGCTCTTAGGGAGTCCCCACACTGATCGACGCGGAATCGGCTTAAGCCGAGAGCGTATGACCACACTACTCGGCTCAACGCCAATCGTCCGTTGCGACGGCTGATCACAGGCAACTGTTCGCCGACTCCTCCGGATGGCCATTGCGGCGGTTAATCACTTGCGTTCGGCTGTCGACTCCTTCGAACGGCCGTCGACTTCTCCGAACGATCGCCGACTCTTTCGAATGAACTTTAACTCGTCCGAACGGCCATTGAGACGGCTATTTATATCCGTTCGGTAGTCTAATCATCCGGATACACGCCGCGAGTAATTAGCTGTCAGAATATCTACAAACGCAAACTTAAGGTGTATTGTGAGTCGCATAGACGTTTTGGTTTCTCATTAGTAATGTTAAACTTGTATTCTACGAAATAAAAATGCGCCCCGTGCATTGGGCTGTTTTCGGCGTCGTTCGGCTACCTTCGGAGAGGAAAACGTACGAGTGGAACAGTTCGGGAGCCGATCAGCTGCCGCCGGAGACGAAATCTTACAAACAACTGCTGTAGACGCGTCGACGTAGGTGTTCGGCTACTTTCAGCGGCATACGGATGCGATCAGATAACCAGCAAACTGCTCGTTTCGCCGCCGGCCGTAGTCGATGCGAATGGCATTAGCGACGCCCTTATTCCATTGACATAAAGGTTTTTCGACGTCGTGTGGTTCCCGGCAGAGTAGAATAGGACCACTCCAAGTCTTTCCGTGGATGTCGTAGAAGGCGACTTAGGAAACACAAGCTAAACAAAGCTTATAAACATCAATGAGACCTCTCCAACCCGTCTGGCCAGCGTGGAGAGTGTAGGTCAAATCCTCTGACTGCTCTGGCTAATATATGTCTCTAGTAGTACAGAGAGGGTCGTGCTCCTGCAGTGGAGACTAAAAAAGACCTGATGATGATGATTATGAAAGGTTTTTCTGACCGGCTAAAGCCGATCCCGCGTCGATCAGTGTCACTCCCTTATTTGAGGAGCCGTATTTTTTGCACCGACCAGATATCTAGTTGTATTCTTGATCGAAGGATAAAATATGATAATTAAAAGACTAGGTGTACGATGTACCAACAATTCAAGTCCGTCCAAATATCGGACAGATTTTCGTTTTTCCGCATTGTAAATTAAACTTTATCACATTATCTTGTGACACTTTCAAACCGGTTGTAAATCAAAAGGAATGTATGATAAACAGATTTAATTTGATTTAAATATTCAATGCAATAAAAACAAAATCTATGACGAGAGTCTATACTCGATCATAGACAAATAGCTGGAGTGTCAAGATTTAGGTACTTATTAAATTTTTTTAAACTGCCTAAAGGCATCTGAGCTCACTGAATGTCATCTAGCGACAACAGTCAGTATTACACACTATTGAAGTATTGTGCAGGTTTCCTTCACAGGAATACCGCTTCAAAAGTAAATGTATTTTTCAACGCTCCAGCAGAGCAAATATTTATTTTTGTTTTTACTTTTAATTTTATTTTATCCTACTAACAAATGGTACTAGCTTGTTAAGATATTTATGTTTTTACTCGACTGTTACAGGAGGACAATGTTTTTAACAATTGCTCACGACACTTTTATAAGAACAGTGTAAATAAAAGTTTATATAACGTGTTAATGAACTAACGCAAAACCTCAGCCAATGAAACTGAACAACTTTTGTTGTACAACTTTCACGAAACCAAAAAAAAATTGAATTTTCACACATACTGATCAGCTGATCGAGTCAATTTGTATGAAAATCCGAATTTTATTTTTGGCATTTTGGGAATGTTGTAGAACAAAAGTTGTTCAGTTTCATTGGCTGAGGTTTTGCGTTAGTTCATTAACACGTTGTATAACATGATTATTTTTACATATACATCAAAATGTCGAACGTCTTGTCATAAACAAGATCTTTGACTCGTTCCTTATTCACATTTGATGAACTCATCAGAAAAAATATCATAGACGAACACATGCAAGAGGACTGGCAACCTTCATATTTTGAAGCGTAATTCGATTTTTGCTTTTTAATGTTGGAGCTAGATGGAGCTACTAGTTCGAAAGCAGGCAGTTTCGTAGTGGTGCCGCGTAATATTGGAAAGATGCCGAAAGAAAGAAAAGAAAAAGAAAGATGTATAAGCGTTCATTTTCTATGAACAAACCAGCGCCATCTCTGATTTTGCGTGAATACCGTCAGCCTAAGTACTCAGCATCCTTTATATGGCTAGCGGGCGAGATAGTAGCGACATCTAGATATAATACAGGATTTTGTCTTTCTAGCAGAGTACGTTTTTTTATGGAGTTGACAGTGCTCTAGTGTTCGTCCATGGTAATATTTCACAGTATCTAACGATTAAGTTAGTTATTCATTTGTTAGAACTCATATCTAGAGCTATATATTTTTTTTTAATATACAACGTGGAAGGGACATACCCGTAATAAATTGAACCACGGGCTATACTAGATCACTTAAGTATAATGAAATTAAAATAAGTCAAAAACAAAAAAAAACGACATTCCCATACAAATCGCCCGGGCGGCCGCACACTTTTGTATGGAAATGCCGAATTTTTTTTGTTCTTTGGCTGTTATTTTCATTTCATTATACTATAACGATCTAGTATAGACCGTAGTTCGATTTATTATGCACTCAAAGGTTAGGTTTTACGTTACTATATTATAATATTGTAAATGTTTACTAACGTTTGTAAACATTTTTAACTGCAGTGTGGGAGCACCATACGAAGATGACTTCTGTATAAAGTCTGTCTGAGAAATTCTCTCTTAAAATTTTCGATAAACATTAATTTTGTCACATCAATGTTTACTTGTTCCTCGCCATTTTTTTACAATATTGTACCATATTAACTATGGAAATTTTATTCGAAAAATATTTTTTTACCTAGAGACTTCCTCAAACATTATTCTATTTTATTTTTTCTAATCTGTTTATATCCTCTTTGCTCATTGATTTATTTATTTTTTATTTCTTTACGCTGGCAACACTGGTCTTTCGCCGACTCCGCCCGCGAGGTCGAACACCGCCTGTGCCACTTCTGCCGCTAACGTATCTGCTGCCTGGAAGTAAAAATAAGATTCGTTACCTAAGGGCATTTATCTAGCTAGAGGGTACCTGCCTACCCCAGTGGGAGAGTCGTGTGTTACTGCGTATACAAGCCTCTGTAATATGGCACTTATCATCATCCGAGCGTTTTCCCGGTTGCATCCTCAGCGGTTACGCTTCAGAGCCCGGGGTCCGCTACCTTACCTAGGTGATTTAACGAGGTTACTGGTTTTTACACAGAGCTACTGCCGTCTGACCTCTGCAACCAAAAGGGTACACCAGAACCAATCCTAGTATAAGTACAAATGATAGATGGCGTTCGGGACCAACAGCTTTACGTGCCTTCCGAAGCACGGAATCTTTCGTTTCGGATAATCAGGTGATTCAAGCCTGCAATATCCTAACCAGACTGGAAACAACTTTTCACAAGGTATGCTTCCCAGTGGGATTTGAACCCACGACCTCCAGATCACAAGGCAGACGCCTTGACCACTGGACCACGGAGGCAGTCAGTATGTAGCATGACTTCTCGATAATAACGAGCGACATGGCACTAGTCTATGGCGATATAAACTTCATCTATGTTTATCAACAGTGTCATATGCTATGGGGGCTGGGAGATTCCTTATAGTGAATACATTTTGTTTGTTGTACAAAATTCAGTCCATGACACTGATTATACATTCCCTGAGAAAAAGCCCCAAAGTAAGTTTAAATTTGTATCATGGAATACTAACTCAACAATACTATATTTGATACTGTATACACCCAAGACCGAAGACAATTTAAAAAAGGCCATTTTCCTACTTGCCCTGGCTGGGAATCAAACTCAGAACATCCAGATTGGCGGACTATGGTCCGGAAATTGCTTTATTGCACGCGTATCAAGCGGAAGCGTCTCTTTTTGGCTCGAGGAACAAACAGAAGCAAGCTTACCTGTCGCGTGCCAGCCTCTGCGTACACCCGCACGATGTCTTCGGTGCCGGAAGGTCTGACGAAAGCTCTCCCGCTGGTGTACTTGGCGACCAGGTCGTCGACCTTGGTCTGCAGACCTTCGGGAGCCGTGCATTTGCGTTCCGCGTCTGTTGTCGATATGGCATTTCGGTCCTGTAAAAATATTTAAACACGCTTTGGTTACAACATTTTGAACAGTAAAAAGGAATTGTGCCCAAAGGAGGATTGTTCTACAATAAGGTGATTTTGATCCTTGTAGCTTTATTCAAGGGAAATACTCTATTAAAAAATAAATACAGATTCTGTCATATGTATCTTGTTTCATAATAAAAACCAAAGATATCAGCCGACATCTTCCATTTTATTGTCACCACCCGTTACTGGGCTTGTGGAAACAGCCGCGCGTATAGTTAAGTCAGTAGATTAGACATATATTAGAAATTTGGGAGAAAAAAATTGACAAAGGAAAAGTCAAGTATCGCTCTTAAAATTTATTATAGAAAAATAGTTTTTCTGCAATAATAAATCTAAATTATCATCATCCTCACGTATTCATTGCATCCTCAGCGGTAACGCTTTAGAGCCCGGGGTTCGCTACCTAACCTAGATGATTTGACGAGGTGACTGATTTTACACAGAGCGACTGCCACCTGACCTCCGTAAAACCTAAAGGGTAGACCAGAAACAATCCTAAGATAGGTTTAAACAAACGATAGATGGCGTTCGGAACGACGGATAATCAGCTGATTCAAGCCTGCAATATCCTAACCAGATTGGAAACCACACAATTCACAAAGTATGCTTCTTATTGGGATTTGAACGCACGACCTCCGGATCACAAGGCAAATACCTTGACCACTGTACCACGGAGGCAGGACCCAGGATACCACCCTAGTGGTTAACATACCTGAACGACGACTTTAAGTTGTCGACAAGGCAGGTCAGTGTAACTCTCCATCCATTGCTTGACGTTGTGTCCGCGCGCCAGTAGCACTGTCTCGACCAGGAACAGGTCCGATATCGCGTCCCCGACCGTCTCGTTGGTCATATCAATGAAGTTGACCAGTAGTTGAGCTGCTTTGCGCTGTTCCGGTTCCCTGGAAAGGAGAGAATGATGCAAGTTAGACTTATATTCGTTATTCGTAGTTACGCTTCTTCTGTACTAGCGCCTAGGAAGCGGCATAAACTTAGCTGTAAGTAACGATTTAACGTCAACATTTGTGCAAAACAAAACAAAGTGACTATTATTAAGAGATATTATAAATATCCTATGATAATAAAGAAAATAGTAGATAGTGCTACAAGGCGTAAAGGTAATAGTTTTAACGCAAGGGCGCCACTTTGAATCCAGAGCGAAACGAAGGATGCCACAATAGAATCACGAGCGTAGCGAGGGATTCTACGGTGGAATCCTGAGTGAAGCGAGGGATTCAAGTATATCGCCCGAGATAAAACTATTACCGTACACCGTGTAGCACATTATTCTTTTCATCTCCATCTATCAGGAAAATTTGCAAATATATACCTATAACGGAAGTAGAATACCTACATATAACTAATCAGAGTTTAACAGACAGTTACTAACCTTTATTTGGTGGCGTTTTGCCTAAAGAATTACTATGAAAATATTTTCCTATGACTATCACATCTTATACATTTTCCAGTCATTATAATCGTTTCATTACTTTTTCCTTGTGTGTAATTCTTTATATATTTAAATATCTATATATACGTAAACTTCATACTTAGTATATCGGCCTCATCATGAAACTATTCACATTTTAAATAGTTTAGGTAAAATAACCTAATTTCCATAATAAATTTACTATTTATATCAAAGACAACAATTGCGCGTTTTATTGGTTTTTAATAGATTATTATTTTGAAGCAAGAGAACCAAACTATTTTGACCTACAGTCATCCACGTAAAACGTGTTGTATTCAAATTAAAAAAATTACAACGCTGTTGCCTATATTTTATAATTTTAAAACTAAATTCTTCTTTTTTTTTTGCTGACTGCCAATATTATTTTTGATTCTACATTCGTGTTCGGTTTTCAAATGTGTTTTAACGCCTAGGGAATTTACTTTTTACTTTTCAGTGTCTAGAGAATTACCAGTGACTTTAGCCCCAAATATTTTGGATAAAATCATCGTTTTTCGAATAGATAAGATGAAAAAACATATATGTAGTACAAAATACTGTCGCGAAAACGATAGACGCAGAATGTTTTCTACCCGCAGAAGCCCAAACTTGGTATGATTTAAAAATGATTTTTGTTTTTTCAGAAAACAGGTGACTGAAATGTAATGATGTAGTATATTTTTAGAATCAGCTCATAAAGCCCTTTTATTTAATACCCCACACGAATAGATTGAGAAAAAAAAATTTTTTCGTTCCATACAAAAAATTGATAATCCCATAACTCCCTACTGCACAAAAATTCAAGATGGCTCCCCTTCTTAAAATCCATATTTGAGTCGTAAGGATCAACTTAGCCAAAGGGAATCTCTTGATCACCAATCGCCGTATTTTTTAGCGAACACACGCTACTAGATTAGCGTCATATTTAGTTTAATGAATGTACTAGTACCAATTTGTAAATAGTAACTGTACATATTTCGCTAATAAACCATATTCTATTCTATTCTAGTTGGAGAGGTCTCTTGATGTTTATAAGCTTTGTTCAGCTTGTGTTTCCGAAGTCGCCTTCTACGACATCCATGGGAAGACTTGGAGTGTCCTATTCTACTCTGCTGGGAAACACACGGCTAATTCAGATGCCTTTAAGCAGCTCGAAATATCTTGTTTGTTTATTTATTTATTCCCAAAAACTTAAATCTATTTTACAGTTTAGTTTATTTTGCCAAATCTCATACTAATACTGTCAGTTATAGTTTGTTTGTTTGTATTGGTACTCACCCCTCTTCAGCAATCTTCCTGATTGTCTTCTTGGCAGTGACACTGTATACCACAGTGCCGTGTCCGTTCGCTTCGAAGTACACTCCGACGTCGTACGCTAGCGCCGCGTGGTGAAGATGCTTCACTCCCGTCTTCACACAAGTCACTGGAACTTTCTAGAAATAAAGTTTACGTTGAATTTTAGTCCCCGTGCTGGGTAGCTTCAAAAAGAACCACTCCTTTTCCTGTTAATGTCGTAAGAGAAGAGTAAAGGAATAGGCACAAATATCTCATGCTTCAACTGCATTCCCAAGAAGGGTTAACGTCGAGCGGCATGCAGAAAGTAAAACTTTTCGTAAAAATGCATTCCCAGAGAGGGATGACGTCGGCCAGTCAGCTGGTCGTAAAACTATAAACAAATCAATTCGGCTATGCTTCTCCATTTCGCAAGGTCTTTGGCATCCTTGGCTGACCATTGACATGCATATTATATTTGGAGATAAAAAAGCGGGAAAGCGCATCCTGGGCTTCGAAGCAGCACAGCTGAGGACGCAACCGGGAATGCGCTAAGAAGAAGAAGAGAGAAGAAATTGTATTTCATATTCATCAGTCCTCTTGTTTTTTTCGTATATGGTAGAGAGAAAGATGAATATTTGAAGTATTAATCATTCGCGGCACTTTGACTTCTGCACATTTTGGAGACATTTCATTTAAGTACCAATTGTTCCGTGATGTACTTTGTAGAGGCACCGTTCGCGTACGCAGTCTGCACCAGGCCGATCTTGATATGCGAGGCCTCGCACGCCCGCAACAGTTCGGCGATGTAGCTAGCAAGCAGTGTCGCGATGCGGTCGCCGTCCAACAGATGCATTTTATCTCTGTAAGCAACATAAGAACAAAGTTTATTTGATGTGAAAAATGTGCCAAAATCAAAACTGCAATAAATAAGCTTGTTAAAATTGTAAAAAGCTACATCTGTTCATTGCTCGTGACACTGTTAGTAACAATCAATAAGCACTTAACACTACAGAGCACCTAAACACTCTGCTATTATAATGTCATTGATAGTTCCACCACGTGCGAACAGATGGCGCTTTCCCTCAGCTATAAAAACAGTTGTTTGCTTTGTCAAAACCCTCTTTGCAATATTTACCTCTCTCCTGTACAAACCGCTACGATACAAGCCTGCCACCACACCACTGGACTTCTTATTTTCTCGCCAATGCTATTGGTCCTGGCTTCCATTGTAAGGCAGATTAGGCAGACGTCAAGCTATGTCAAGTCGTTTACTTCATAAAATATTACAAAGTGAAACTAGATTAGACTTTACTATTGTTTCGTAGCGGACAAAACGTGGAACGTTCGAACGTAGCTACGTACATAACGTGCCGCTTTTGACGTTAAGGTCCTGATGCCTTTAGGTAGCTTGCAAAATCTGACACCAGTGTTGGCCACTTACACGAAAAACAAACATCAAAGCTGTAATGTGCTCCAAAAAAGCAGTCAAGACATGAAAGTGAAAATCCCAATCCATAATCCAGAGCTTGTTTACCAAATTTACACTAAAAGTAATGTTAAAGAACGTTATTTTCGTGGTAACGTTATAAAGGGTATCGATAATACAGTTTATAACGTTATCAATTAACGAATTTCTTCAATACTTGTAAAATTTGACAGAATTAACGTTACTAGATTTTTTGGTATTCCAAGCACTGCCCTAATCACGATTTCTGTGTAAAGATTGAACGACAACCAAAGAAATGAAATCCAATCTAGAATGACTACACGTAATAATTTTAAAAAACAACATCCAAAATTAAACTAAATGACACGTATTTAAAGTTTATATTCCCATAATTCTTATGTTTAAATACCTAACATTTCCAAAAATCGTACCTAAAGTTGTAGGCGTCCCTTTCCCGCAAACTGCCAGTGCATTAAAATAGAAAGGGACATCTACAACTTTAGGTATTTGTTTTGCCACTTAGGCATTCTAGATTGTTTATAATTTCTTTGACGACGACACGAACAAGTAAATCTTCCCAGAAAATGAGTTATTCAAGTATCAGTGAGAATCATACTTACTTGTCATCCAAGTAATAGTAGACAAGTCGATCGCCATCTCCGTCCAATGACGCCACTCGCTGGAACGGGACATGTTCCACTCCAACCGGGGTAGTTTGGGACACTTTCACGAAGTCGGCTCCGCACTGGCAAAAAAATCAGGATGCTGATGGAGAAGTTTTTGACAATCAAATCGCAATAATACTATTTTGAAATGTCTTAAAAAAAATTGTATTTGTATGCGATACGTTCAAATGACATTATCATTATTTGTAGTCAAACATAGTTGTTATTACTTATTCCAAAATTAGCAATAAAAATGTGAAACTACCCAATCAAAAAAATATACAAAGGACATACCCGTAATAAATCATACCACGGGCTTTACTAGACCACTATAGTATAATGAAATTAAAATAACAGCCAAAAAACAAAAAAAAAATTGGCGTTTCCATACAAATCGTCCGGCCGGACGCACACTTTTCTATGGAAATGCCAAAAATTTTTTTTGTTCCTTGGCTGTTATTTTAATTTCATTATAATATAGTGATCTAGTATAGTCCGTGGTTCGATTTATTACGAGTATGTCCCTTCCACGTTGTATAGTTTTTGGCATTATTATACAGGTACACTTGATTTCTTAAATAACTTCAAATGGTGTAATAATAACCAAGGAAACTTCCTCGTAATTCCCGATTTACACTGTACAACAATATTATTACATAACAATAACAATTATTATATTAGATAAACAAAATACGAGTAGTTGAGATTTATCAAGGAAATTGATTATATTTTTTATGTTATGTTAAAGTGGAATGTAGTCGTGTGTAATGTAATGTTTTTTAATACAGAGTAGAGTGGCTTTATTTGATTTACTAGATCGCTATATATTTTTTGTTTTTGAGATGCTTACATTGAGGTTGAGTTTGCCGCCGTTGCCTCCCAAATTGAACAGGTTCAGATCTATTTCGCCATCCAGACTCTTCCTGATGATGTTCAGCTTCTTTCCACCGACACCGTTCGCTCCGTCGACGTATAGCGTAGTGTTGTAGTCCCCGAAGACTGGCAGTTTCTGCCGAATCGCCTTAAACGCACCCACAATCTTTTCGTAATAACCTAAAAGAGTAATAAAAATAATAAATGAATGAGGTTCTAATATTGATCCTTGAGGCACATCGGTTCTAATTTAAGAGTAATTAAACTTAAATCAACATTTTAAAGCCAATAACTTAAGTAACTTATTTAGAAGACAGTTTGAATACGTGTGACTGACTAGCATACTAACTGCATTGCTAAACTTAGACAGAGGTATCATTTGATAAAACTAATCAAACGCTTTCAATAGGTCACAACACTTACAACATAAAACTTGCATGTCCTGGGTGGCTTATACTCGTATCTGCACCTTGAACAATTTGTATTCTCCGACAAAGTGACCAGATACGGCTCATCATCAGACCAGATACCCTCTCTGTACTGCGTGAGCCACATATTAGCCAGAGCAGACAGAGGATTTGGCCTACACTCTCCCCACTGGCCAGACGGGTTGGAGAGGTCTCACTGCTTTGTTTAGTTTGTTTTTACTAAGTCGCCTTCTACGACATCCACGGGAAGTCTTGAAGTGGTCCTATTCTACTCTGCCGGGAACCACGCGGCAGATATGGCTAATAAAGTTGAAAATCGTTTAAGTAATTTATCTATAGATGGTTTATCGCCTTTAAAGGAGCTTTGGGTACATTTACCTTCTTCCGTGGGAGTTCCATATGTGTTATCGTTGCGGCACTTGACGCAGAAGTGTAGCATCGGTGTCGTCATAATGCCGAACTCCTTGGGCGTGCCTTTGAGCGCTATCACACCGTTGGCTGCTGCTGCTGCCATACGAGGACTTGTGTACCTGAGGAAAAAATATGGATAATAGAGGTATACGTTAAGGAGTTTAGAGTTCAATAACTTATACTTTAATATTTTACCTCAGTGTCGTAATGGTTAACATGCTAGACCGCTAATCTGGAGGTTCTGGGTTCGATCCCCAGCCAGGGCAAGTTAAAAAATGGCCTTTGTCAAATTGTCCTGGGTCTTGGGTGTTTATCTATATATGTATTTATCATAAAATATAGTATCGTTGAGTTAGTATCCCATAACACAAGTTTAAAACTTACTTTGGGGCTAGCCTAATAAGTGTGATTTGTCCCTATATATTTATTTATTTTAACATGAATGAAGTGCTTAAGTGGTCTCTACTTAAAGTGGTCTCTTTTGGCAGAAAAGCGTTTCGAAGCTAGCCGGACGACAGAATAAGTGCCAGTACTTAGAATAAGAATAAGAATAAGAATAATTTATTTGCTCAAATACAGTACATAAGATGTGAATTGCATAATTAGTATCATGTATCCAACCTAAACTAAGGCATGCAAAATTATATGTAGGTAGTCAAATTAATAATCTATTAAAATATGATTTACATGGGTACAATTGAAAACACAATAAATTTTAATTAATACAATTTCATAAGTTCCAATATTATTTTTTCCGCTTACTGAAGTCTGTGTACCTACTCCGATATAGAGTAAAAGCAATGCTCTAGTAACCCTTTTGTCAGTCCTTTTTTAAACGCTCTTCCTTTTAATGATTTAATGTTAGCTGGTAAGTAATTGAATAAGTAAATACACATGTTAAAAATATTTTTTTATACATATCCTTGTGGCATCTAGGCTGATATATTCTATTCATGATATTAGGTCGAGTTACCCTCAAAATTACTTCGCTTCTTTTTTGCCAAAATTCCGGATGCGATTCTACAAATACGCAGATATCTCGAATGTAAAGGCATGGCAATGGTAATATGTTTAGTCTTTTGAACAATGGTATGCAACTATCATCAACCCATGCATTGCAAATAGCACGAATACATTTCTTTTGTACCATAAAGGCTTGTTCCATGTGTACCGAATTGCCCCATATAACTAAACCGTAGCTAAGTATAGACGACACGTGTCCATGATATGCAGTAATTGAAGCTTCCACGGAGACGGTTTGCCTCAATCGTCTTAGTGCAAAAGCAAAGCGGTTCAATTTACTGCAAAACTGGTCAATGTGTGCCTTCCAGTTCAAGTGCTCATCTATAACAATACCCAAAAAATTGTGGTGGTTTACTTTTTCGACTATGTCTCTATTATAATTTAGTGTAATCGGCATCTGATTAGAATTGTAACATGAAAATTGGATGAATTTTGTTTTGTCTAAGTTAACACGCAAATCATTTGCATCCATCCAATCGACAACATCGCGTAGAGAATTGTTTATTTCACCTTCGTATTTATCTTTAGCGTCACATTTTATAATTAAAGTAGTGTCGTCAGCAAACATTATGGTTTTGTGTTCAGTTGAATTAGGAAGGTCATAAATATATAATAAAAATAGGAGTGGTCCAAGTATACTTCCTTGAGGAATACCCACATTGCAATTTCTGAATGTGGATCTAAACTTCTCTTTAATTGGTATATTTTGTGTATTTTTAAACTTAACTATTTCCGTGCATTGTGGTCGATTTTCCAAATAACTTTTTATCCAATCAAGTGCAGAACCTCTAATGCCATAATTGTAAAGCTTATCTAAAAGTATATTTTGATTGACAAGGTCGAATGCCTTGCTCATATCAAGAAATGATGACATTATTGGCACAGGGATCTTATTATTGATGCTTTCAGTGATAGTTTTGACTAATTCAAAACAAGCCAATACAGTAGAACTGCCTTTTCGAAAGCCATATTGGTTTGGGTGCAGTATATTATATTTATCCAGGAATTCCATTAGTCTTGTATGAAATGGCTTCTCAAACACTTTTGATAGCACAGGAGGTAAGGTAATTGGTCTAAAGTTGTTCGGATCGTCTTTATCTCCCTTTTTAAATAGTGGCTTTACTATGCATACCTTAAGTTCTTCAGGAAATATACCCTGACTAAAAGAAAGATTAATTATATGTGCCAAAACATGACAAATATATGGAGCACATAGCTTAAGGATTTTGGTCGGTATATTATCATAGCCACTACATTTGCTGTTTTTTAGCGACATAATAGTATTATAGATTTCTGTGTCATTGACTGGTCGAAGAAAAATTGTATTTTGGTTATTATTAGTCAAATATTTCATATATTTAATATTATTATTTGCACTTTGCCCTTTGTCATTCCTCAATTCTATAAAATAATTATTAAATTCATTGCAAATGTCATTAGGGTCTGAATACACATTATTACCAAATTTAATTTTACTTATGTCATTAGTGAGAACGTTATTAGAAATTGTCGATGATATTATATTCCAAGAAGCTTTACACTTATTTTTGCTATTTTTTATGTAGTTTTTATTATTTAATTTACGTGCGTTAGCTATACATTTTTTGAGAACACTATTGTACTTTTTAATTTTATTTTTAATTATTTGTTTATTTTTAAACCCGTCCTTCCTATATTTTTGATATAATCCACGTTTTGTTCTACAAGAGGCCTTAATACCTTTAGTAATCCAACTTATTCTTCCTGAACGGTTATTTATTTTTACTTTAATAAGGGGAAAACATAAGTCGTGGAATAAACGTAGAATGTCATAGAATTCCCTGAAGGCTGGTGTAAACTCAGAACATGCTAAGATATCGGAAAAAGAAATGTTTGACATAGCTTGAAGAAACTTATGAATATTGCAGGCACTGTAGTCATGTTTGTATTCAAACCAAGTCATAAAATTTGATTGTTTTTTAACTTTAAATGTTAATAATTGCGCAGTTTCATGGTCTGAGAGGTCCAATTCAAGAATTTCGGGAACCGCTGTTTTTATATTACTTGCAATCTGGTCAATGCATGATTCTAATCTAGTCGGTGATCTAATATGGGCCTCAAATCCGTAGTTATTCAGGATATGTAATAGATTTTTGGCGTAGATATCGTTCTTTAAAATATCAATATTCCAATCGCCACATAGAACAATTTTTTTGTTCTTATATTTTTTAGTCAAACGATCTAACAGTTTATCTAAATTGTCCAGAAAAATATTTACAAGGGCCTTTATGCGTTTTGGTATTCTGTATATATTTATTATAATTAAACCCATACCTAAAATCTCTATACCACAGCACTCAAAATAAAATTTTATAACAAACTCAGATATAAATTTTAAGGGTCTGGCATCAAGATATGGTTTCGCTAAAATACAAGTACCACCACGTTTTTTGTCATTACGACAAAAAGATGATATTAGCTTAAAATTGCTAATATTTATATTTTCTTCCGAGCCTTGTAAGATAAATGTTTCAGACAAACAGACTATATCAACCTGTCTGCTCATGTTCTCTAAGTCTTTAATAGCTATTTCCAACAAGTCTAGTTTATTGGAGATACCTCCTATGTTTTGGTTAAAAATCAAGAATTTTTCAAACTTTAAAAAATTTTTCTTCAGAATTGTCTTTTGTTTCTATATCACTTTTGCGACAAATTCTAGGAAAGTAAAATGGGATAGTACCTTTCCTTGGTAGTTTTTTATTTATATTTAGAGATTGCTTAGACTCCCTAATCCATTTTTTTCAATTGATAAAAATTCTTTTTTATAATCTATATAATCAATGTGTAAATTTATTTTATTACAAAAACATTCAATTAAGCTTTTACTATGAATCATTAAATCGTTTAAGTCAAAATATGTACAATTGTCAAAATGTTTAGTCCATAACTTTAAATAATAACTCAGTGTCCTTTCATTTAAATAGTAGTTCTGAACTATTGGAACTATGAAAACAGAAGTATTCTTAAAATAATTTACAGCAATACATATATTAGAGTGTAATCTGTGGATGTCATTATCATTGTTGCCTATTCCTAATATAATTATGTCATCACTTGAGACTTGTTCGGATATATGACTACAATATTTCAATACCTCTGTACTGCTAGCACCCGGCATTATGGTGGCATACGGTTTATACACATCATTCCATTTCCCATGTCTAGATTTTATAATCTCACGTAATATATAATATACTATACGTAATCTTACGTACAGAAGTCTCACTTAGCAAAGAAATATCTACTCAATGTGGTTAGTTCGTTGTTCGTTTCAGATACCTAGACAGCCGGACGACAGATACAAATACATTATCACGTCTTTATCCCTATCAGGGTATATAGAGCCCAGGGCCGTAAGACTCAAAGGCCACATTTAGCGTGGTGGGCGTTAAGATTCAAAAGGGAATCAAAATAGTCATTGGTTAGGGTAGCCGCATCGCCTATTAACATGATTCAGATTCTAAAACAACTGGACTATGACTTTCACCTATACCTATATAAGAACTGTCAACGATAAATTTATACCCATTTAACCATTTTTATAAGCTTTTTAGGGTTCCGTAGTAAAAAAAAGGATTAAGGTACATTTCTTCTCGTTCTGAGCAGAAGGTATTATTATTAAGATTTTGAATGCTATTTATTATAGCGTAGATATTTTAGATTTTGTATGGGATTGATGTATGTGTTACGTAGTAACTATTTATTAATCTGTGGTATTGGTCCTAAACCAAAGTATACCCAACTATATAAGTATGTCAACTATATTAGATGTAGTTATTGTTATCAACCAAATTTTGGCACAGTTTCGTCAGGATTAGCTTATCAGAAGCCATTGTATACGCATCACCTATCACATTGTTCGCAAAAACATTTCGATCAATACGAAGTACTTACATTATTTAAATGTAGGTCAATAATATTCTTCTGTTTCTATGGTTAAACTACGTCATACGGACGTTCCGGAAGGTTAATCATGAGCGTGATTAGTCTGTTACTCTTGCCATCTACGACCGGAATTGGGCCCTTGCATGCACCGAAAGGCGTAAGGCGAGCGGCTGTAAATTAGTTTTTTTTTATGTAGATTTTTTCTTCAGTTTAGCCAGTCACCTGGACTGTTATTCAATGAAATAACACGATAGTCGTCCGATAGAATCGTCCTATTTTTATATCAAACCAAATTAGATTTTATAATCATTTCCTAACGCTCAATGTTGCTTGACACTGAAATGCGGATACGATGCTACGTATGACTGCCGCGCCGCTTTTGGAGTAAGAGTCCAGGACCTTTGTTGTTGGACTGATTGTAAGGTGGATTTGATTTTTCGTAAATGGATAGATTCGCAATGTTAGATAGTTAACTTGTTAAGGATGCAGAATGATTAAACTTAATATATAGTAATGAATATGTTACTATATTTTATTTTTAAGTAAGTAAAGCTTAAACAAAGTACTTAGAGGATGGCGAAAAGTCACTTGCAAATGGTCACTTAAAAATGGTTTAAATCAAATAGCAGAGCGGAGGTGTGATATAGTCTGGTCGTTATGACCACACTGACACTGTGTTGCAGTTGGGTCAATATAATGCCACCGGGCCAAATTATGCCGGCCTTACTCTGTTCGGAGGCGATTTAAGCTTTTCCAGGTGGTCCATGGTGTACACTTGTGTAAAGTGAAGTGTGAAGTGATTTAAGTATTGCTGCATGTATAGTATATGTAGCGTATATATATGTATGTATTTATGTAGGTATATGTATAGCAAGTATATATATATTTATGTAACAATGTACATTGTGTATTTTATGTATACTACACTTTATCTTGCAACCCAAATTTAGACTTTCTGTATAACCCAAACACAGGTTGACTGGTAGACAACGCTTTTAGCGTTAAGTTCGCCTATTGTTCTGTACAATTTGTATTTGATGGACAGTAAAGATTAAATAAATAAACAACGTCGGGATACGAAACAATGAATGAATTACCTGGTGTCCATTCCAATGAAGACGCTAGCCTTGAGGCACATATCAGCGTTCACCTGCTTGATAATCTCCACTGTTGTTGATTCCAAGTCATTGTCACTGAAAGCAAAAAGTACGTTTATATTGTGTGATCGTACAGCTGGTCTGAAGACCATTCTAAATGGGAAAATAAGACTAATAGGGGACCCCAGACTCCGAAGCAACACAGCTCAGGATGATAAATTTAAAGCGGTATTCGCTACCGGGGCCGGTAGCGGTATTCCGAATTTCCGACTAGCGTTTTACAAGTTTCGCCGAAAACGCGTTACTATCTCGTACGACTGCGGTATGCGGCTGCGGAAATGCCATACCAAATACCCGGCGGCAGTTTTTGCTGACGGGGGGGGGGGGGGGGGGGGGGGGTTTGCAAGTACGATATAGGATTCTTCAAATTTGCCGCCCCATTGAAAACAAAGGGAGGGAGAAGGGGTGCATACAAATAAGAGTGTAGGAGTTGCCGCTATTTATATATTTATTATTACCTGTGACCACCCCCCTGCCCAAAAACGCCCCCTGTCGCCCCTTTGTATCTGGCGCCCTGGGCAGTCGCCCAACCTCGCCCAACCTCAACCACTCCCGTTTTAACAGGCCTTTTAGGGTTGGGACACCTGTCATCACGGAACAGCATTTTCCTATGCTGCTATCCTTTTCTTTCGCTCAGAACCGTCATTTGCTAGAGCGAAAGGAAGCAACGGAACGCCGCTGAATCGGCAATGCTGCCGCATTCCGTCGCTCTTTCTCGCTTTAGACGTGTCGTGGCAATGTTTTAATAAGCACTATGCGATTAGATATATATGAGCTACACTGCCTAGGAGATTGTGAAAGATACTAAAATCAAGCAAACATATAATAAAGGTAACAACAGTATGTATGTCAATAGGTCCATAATACGCTATTTGGGGATTACGTCCGATCGACTCCATGCCTAGGTCATAAAACTGAACGGCCTGGCTGACATACCGCCCCGTTCAGGAACTGAGGCATCGCGTGCGTAAAATTGAAAGTTTACGACTCATAAATAGACATATACAATGACGCTAATAGTGAGTTGTACAACGGATTTATTTGTGCGTCAGAGCAAAAAGACACTGACGAGATGGACAAGTATGGTGAAGTAGGTTTAATTCAAATAGGTTTAAAAACAAAGAAGTATTTGTTTGCTGTTTGTTTTTTATGTATAAGTGGCCAGTGACATATGTCACTGGGAATAGGCCGCTTTCAATATGAGCATATAATATATGCAATGGGAGGTTGCAGTCTTTCTATTCATAAGGTTTTAGAAAAAAATATTGTTCCTAACGAATTTCTATTAACATTTAACAGCACCTCAGGCTACTCAAATTGATTCTAATTTCGCCATTTTACTGCCGCATATGGATGATATAAAAGGTAGGCTGCGCTTCATGTACATTTGTTGTACTGTACGTTGTATATAGCATTCTTGATTTTACACCCCTAAACCCCTTAGCTATATTGAGATATTGGAATCAGAATCACTAATAGAACACAAAACCGTAAGATCAAATAGTCAATTTTTTTTTCCACCAAATTTCTTTTTTTATTTTCTAATTCAAATGGCTAACCTATTGTCTTTACTATACACGCGGCCGTTGCCCTCTCCGCTCGCCAGTCGCCGCCCGCCACCAGTCCAGTAACAGGCGGTGACATTCAAATGGGAAATTGGTATGCATTTGTCGACTGATATCTTTGGTTGTTAGGGTTCCGTACCCAAAGGGTGCAAACGGGACCCTATTACTGAGACTCCGCTGTCTGTCCGTCTGTCACAGGGCTCTATCTCTTGAACCGTAATAGCTAGACACTTGAAATTTTCACCGATTATGTATTACTGTGGCCGCTATAACAACAAATACTAAAAATAAAAAATAGTTAAAAATTAAAGAGGGTCGGCATACAAGAAACGTGTTTTTTCAGCGTTTTTAACTTGATCTTTATAATGGCATTAACTAGATACTTGAAATTTTCACCAATTATGTATTACTATGACCACAATAACAACCAATACTAAAAATAAAATAATGTTAAAAATTAAAGGGGGTCGTCATACAAGAAACGTGTTTCTTCAGCGTTTTAAAACATTGTATGGTGGTACGGAACCCTTCATGTACGAGTCCGACTCGCACTTGCCCGCTTATTATTACGAAACAAGGTACATATGATAAATTGTTGTATTTTTTACTTTCCTTGAATATAGCTAAGAGATTCAAAATCACCCTGTATTCAGGTATACCTTATTGCAATTAAAATGTCGTTCTCAATATAAAAAGTATGCGGTATAGATACGATGACTTACATATACACTTTAGCACACATAGGTACACCTTTCATAGACAGTCACAGGACTCCACCCCCTTCCGGGAAAACCGGTGCGACATGCATTGTTGTGAGACATGTCTGAGGAAAATAGAACATCGTTTCACTGATACAGGTTATAAACCGACTTTAAAAAAGGTAGTCATCAATTCGACTGTATAATTTTTATGTAAGTTACGCTATATCTTCGCCAATAAGGAATATGCATGTAATACCAATCCAGCTCATATTTTTATTTTACAATTTCTATTAATACGTTACCACGCCTAGTTAATTATTTTTCTTACTGACTCTTATTTGGGTAAGAAATAAATTATTGAAAATATGCAAATATTGCGCGGGAACTTTTGACAAACAAAAGGGAAATGACGACAAAGTTCACAAAAGGGAAATGACAAGTTCGGGTGCGTTCGGTAGGACTGTCCGTCCATGTAGTTTGAACTATCGATGACATTCGAAATGTATGTACTTTTATATAGAGGTTTAACAAACATAACTGGCTGATAATATCGAAAGTACCCAAAAAAGAAAAACATGCGTTGACAGCTTCTGTCTCTAGCGGATATTGCAGACTTTGACGTCATGTTTTAAAATGGTGTGTTTTAGTTGTTATAATCTACTTGCTATTTTCAGTATTTATTTTCTACACCATATACATGTTTTTCGGCACTGATTTATTTTTTGCGGCTATTCCTCGACGAGGACTATCGATTAAAAATATAAAAAAAATGCATGCATACTCTCTATTGTCAAACGATGTAGATGTTTTTTTTTCCTATTTGAAAGCCACTATCTAATTGGTCCCATATTAATTGGTTAAGATTGATGGAATACTTTAGAAATATGTAAGTAACCCCTTAGTCCTATAGCATCGAATAAAAGAATGTTTATCTTCACAACTATATTCTTAAAATCAGTTATCATAAGTGGAGTTACGTCACTAGACACATATTGGTGGATTATAACACGTTCCGTTTCAAGTTACTTTTAAGTCGTAATTATTATCAAAAATCAAAATTAACCAAAATCGGTGCGAATTATTGATAAATATAATATATCTACATCTTCTCTACTGTGACGATATCTTCACCAAATGTAAATTTACATCTTTTTATTGTAGGTACCGTCCGAAGGTTGTTTTTTTTTGTAATAAATAAAAAAAAATGTGACATGGTACATTTGCACTCACTAGGCTTTTAAATTTAACCAACACTATCTGTTTTACGAAACCAAATTTCATTGACACGTAGCCTAGTAACCCTAGTAAACAAATAAAATACTCTTTATTTAGTTTTAATATATTTCCTTGTGCGTGATTCCGTAGCCGCGTAACCCGGTAACGCTTCCGCTCCACATATAGTTCGCTCCTGTCAGAGTAATTGACATTTAGCCGCGCCGTGCCATAAATCTTGGGCGGGGCTTCTTTAGAAGTTGTATGGGTAAGGGAAATCCGTAAGATTAGTTTTAGAACATATAGGACAAATACAGATATGCATTTAATAATTTGATTTGAGGTATGTATGTATACTGAAACTACTGAACGTACAATCTGCATACAGGGTCTAAGAAAATATACTAAAACTATTTTATGGGTGGATTCAGTCAATGTTACTGAACAACTTACTCTAAGGAACATATATCAAAAAATGAAAAAAATTTTTTGCCCAAGTTGACCAATCACCTGCCTTGATCTGGGTTTATACGGAAGGTCAAAATATATTTTTCATTTTTCGATATATGTTCCTTGGGGAAAGTTGCTCAGTATCACGGACTGAATCCACCCTTAAAATAGTTTCAGTATATTTTGTATAGACGTAGGTAAGTGTACAGGGTGACTTTTTACCCACCTGCTGTTTAGAGCAAGTTCAGTCCATAATACTGAACTACTTTCTATAAAAAAGGTTATTAAAAATCGATAAAAATTTTTCGTCCTCCCATACAAATCAGCGCTCAGCCAAAAGGTTAAAAGTGACTGAAACTGAAACTGGTTATTAAGACTAAATTCCTGAGGAGCTCGGTGGCCCCGTGGGAATATTCATTACTAGCTCATTTACAAGCTAAGCAACCCAGCATGGTGTGCACTTGGATGGGTCACAAGTGGCACAAAAAATATCTCCAACTCCTCCGTGCTTCGAAAGGCTCGTGGAGAGTGTAGATCAAGTCCTTTGGCTACTCTGGCTAAGTATGGCTCTGGTAGTCGTGCTCCTGCAGTGAAGACCAGGAAAGACCTGATGATTATGTTTTTTCTTTGCTGCCAAACTAGAAACGAAGACAAATTGGCTGAAGAAAACTCAGAAAGTACCTGACGTTGGCGAGCCTGGTCGCGATCTCCTCCCAGCTCTGTTCCAGCATCTCTCCATCAGGGTCGACTAGCTTCACGCCATTGTCGGGCTCTAGATTGTGCGACGCGGTGATCATCATGCCGATTGTGCGACCTATATTGAAAATAAAATAAATATATAGGGTTTGATAAAATATACTGAAACAATTTTAAGAGCGAATTCAGTCCAAGACACTGAACAACTTTCCCTAAGGAACGTATATCGAAATATGAAAAATATTTTTGGTAATACAAGTTGATGAGCTGATTCATGTTTCTATGGAAAAGCAAAAAATATTTTACTTCGATGTTATTTGGGGAAAGTTGTTCAGTACCATGAACTGAATTGAAACACTTAAAATAGTTTCAATATATTTTGTTATAGTATAGGGGCATATCACACAGATTGAGCTAGCCCCAAAGTTTTTAAACTTGTGTAATGAGATACCATCTCAACGATACTATATTTTACGATAAATTATACCTACATAGATAAACAATCAAGAAGACCCAAGACAATTTGTAACTTGCCGCTGAACCCAGATCCTCCGATTTGCGGACTAGCGAGGTACCATACGCCATGAAAGTCGTCAAAAAGATCAATAGATCGTAATCACTATAATTATAATAGGGCCAGTTTTCAGCCTAGAATAGGACCAGTCCATTTCTTCCTATGGATGTCATAAGAAGCGACTTAGGGCGTGCGCTACGTCAAAAGATCACGCGACGTATTCACTCTATTTCTGTCACAAAATCTATGTGCGAGAGAGACACGGCATCACGACGTATTCTTATATCTCTTTCGCACAGAGAGTTTGAAAGACTGAACACGTCGGGTGGTCCCGCTTGACGCAGCGCTACCATGATCAACATTAGGGTTTTGTCATATGTACTGTGTGTTTTCCGGCCTAGTAGGACCAGTCCATTCTTCTTGTGGATGTCGTGAGAGGGACTAAGGGTGGAGCGGCGCGACCATGCCGATTGTGTGACCTACGTACATTGAAAATCGATAGGTCGTATTCACAATCATGGTAATAGGGGCTTGCCATTACATTGTGGGTGTGACAGCTTATCTATGAGTTTGCGCATACTCATGTACATTGTACAAGGGCAGCTCGGGCCAACCAAGTTTTAATCTTAGGGGCCGTCCACATTTTTTTTACGTCACGCAGAATGTTAACCCTCCCCCTCCCCCCTTGTCCCGCTTTTTTCCTATCCCTATAACATGTACTGTCACATTTAGCATGAGGGTTCCCCCCATAGCTGTGACGTGGTAAGTGATGTGCCGTCCTTAGAAACTATGGGAATATTGCCGTATACATTCCTGGTAATATTGCTACAAAATGGAAATTTAAGGTAAATATATAGGCAAATGGCCTTGAAGTGTGAAATAAATTGTTAACTCGTAAATATGGTGATAATTTCCATATTGCTCTACGTCGTGCACTAGATAGCCCTTTAAATTATTTTATGAACTGCCGTTGAAACTATTATTGGTGATCCGTCTAGCTTTAAAACTTGCCGTGGCGACTTTTGGCGGTGGCAAGTTTTAAAGCTAAACGGACTAATGTAAATACTTTCAAAACGGTGGTTCATAAAATAATTTAAAGGGCTATCTAGTCATGACGAAGAGCAATATGGAAATTATCTCCATATTTACGAGTTAACAATTTATTTCAAATGAGGGCGCCACTTCAAGGTCATTTGCCTATATCTTCACCTTAAGGTAACAACTATTTACGGAAATATTGGGAATAATCTCGTACATCTACAATGGGAAAATTCCCATTAACTTACACATATTATATTACCAGCGGCACACCACTGCGTAATTAACCCCTTATTAAGAGACAATCATCGGGGCGGACATGGAAGACCGGACGTAGCGTAGCGACTATGAGATTTAAACATAAACATGGTTAGCCCAAGCTGACTAAGCGCGTGCGTAAGTAACTCGTAATATATTTGTAACTAGCTGTTGCCTGCGGCCCACGTCGTCAAAGGTTGTTTGACGATCCCACAAGAACCTCGCATTTTTCCGGGATAAAAAGTATTATTATGTGTGCAATGTGCATCCAGGCAATTAAATAAATAAATACATAGGGACAAATCACACTGATTGAGCTAGCTCCAATGTGTTCTTCTTCGTCTAAGCGCGTTCCCGGTTGCATCCTCAGCTGTGCTGCTTCGGAGCTCGGGGTGCGTTTTCCCGCTTTTTCTTCTCCAAATATAACATGCATTGCAATGGTCACCCAAGGATGCCAAAGACATTGCAAAATGGAGAAGAAATACCCGGAGCAGTTTAAATGATTTGGCTATAGTTTTACGGCCGGCCGCCTGCCTGACGTCAACCCTCTTTGGGAATGTATTTGTGCGAAAAGTTTTACAACCGGGGGGCGCCGCCCGACGTTAACCCTCCGTGGTAATACAATTGTAGCACGAGATGTTTGTGCTTAGTCCTTTAGTCGCCTCTTACGACATCCACAGGAAGAGATGGAGTGGTCCTATTCTAACCCGGAACCACACGGGTAGCCCCAATGTGTTATGGGATACTAACACAACGATACTATATTTTATAATAAATACATATTACATAGACAAACACTCAAAACCCAGGACAATTTGAAACAGGCCATTTTCCAACTTGCCTTGGCTGGGGATCGGACCCAGAACCGCCGGATTGGCGGACTAGCGTGTTGTCCATTACCCCACAGAGGTCGTCAACTATTAGCTATCTACAATGCCATTTGGATCCGTTTTTCTAATAGAGAAATTCTTATTTCTCTACAACAAAGAAGTCAACTCCTAAATGCCAAACAATACAATAGGAAAAGTGGTACAATCACTTAGTTTAAGGCCGTACCTAAATTTTCCGGGGTCCAGTGCTGCCCCCATTTTAGAGAAATCATTTCAAAGAAAACGGAGACATCATTTAAAATTTTGCAACTACCAAGTCCTAGATAACCCTTCAAAGTATTTTATGAACTACTGTTTACAGTTTATAATGAGAACGTTAAGCTTTACTACGCACATTAGCCAAAAGTGGCCGTTTTTCGCAAATGTGCGTAGTAAAGCTTAACGTTCTCACTTTAAACTGTAAACAGTATTTCATAAAATACTTTGAAGGGTTATCTAGGACTTGGTAGTAGCAAAATTTTAAATGACGTCTCTGTTTTCTTTGAAATGATTTATTTTAAATGGGGGCAGCACTGGACCCCGGAAAATTTAGGTACGGCCTTAACTAATATTGTATTTTGACATTTACCAACTTGCCTAATGCCAAATACATGAAGTTCAAGCATGCAGTTAATAGAATCACAAGGTCTTACACAATATTTTCTACGTCTATGAGCGACAGACTAATCAAACCTAGCACGTTTTGGCAAGGAAATACATGCATACATACATGCATACATACTATCACGTCTTTATACCTAATGAGGCAGACAGAGCCCAGGGCCGCAAGACTCAAAGGCCACTTTTAGCGTGATGGTGGGCGAGAAGGTGGAAAAAGGAATAAAATTAACACTTCGTGCTGGGTATGGTTAGGTATAATGAACTTAGGGATAGGGGAAAGTTCGCACTAGTCGTACAGGAACCGAGAGAGCTCCAGGTTTTTAATGTCTGTGTTCCGAATGGAGACGTGCGGCCGGCCGGACCAACCTCCTTTCAAAAATGCCACTCGTGCGCGCCATTCGCATTAAAAACCAAGTGCACGAGCGAGTCGATAATTTTTCGTGTCCTTTGAGTGAATTTGCAAAGATAACCTTATTTATTATCTCATATGAGATATGTAAATAATTGTAATTAAATTAAAATGAATTAATATTTTTCTAAATGTAATGTGTTATGTAATTTTTTCTGTTCGTAGTTATAATTATTTTATTATGTATTTTCATAAAATTTTTGAATGTCAGCACCATCGCATTAGGTATATTATTAGACCTTTAATGATTAGTGCTTTTAAGATATCAAATAAATAAATAAAAAAAATCGCCGCCGCCAAGCTTCATCGCCTATTAACATGATTCGCATTTTCGCCTATTCCCTCGATCGTCTTCTACGATCTGCGCGGGAAGAGAAGCGGCTGGTACATACTAAGGTTTGTCTATTCTCCCAAACCAGCGTTGCAGGAAATTGTATGACATACATTTAAAGGCAACTAAACATACGAGCTAAGTTCGTAACTTTTTAGAATTTAAATTATGTTTCTTTAAAAAAAAAACACAAACCATTTTTAACCCTGGAGCGTATGACGGCCAGCAGTCCCATGCGGTAGACCACATGCTCCAGCAAGTTGGCCCTGCGGACAAACAAAATCTATTTTTAGAATACAATTAGCATTAGCAGTCACATATGGTGTCGACTAATTATAGAAATATTCCCTGTGAAGATGGAAATTAAACATTACAACAAAATATTTTTTCCTTATACAGATCTGTGAAAAAAAATATATTTGTATCTATACAAATTCACGTCTTTATTCCTTGCGAGACAGACAGAGCCTAAGGCCATAATATAAGTCTTGAAAGAGCTTCCTTTAACTAACTTTAGCGACACCGGGTGTGGTCCGGACTTGGATGGGTGACCACAAGTGGCATAAACATTTCTCGAGCTCCTCCGTGCTTCGGAAGGTAAGTTCGCTAAGCTGCTGGTCCCGGCAGTCGTCAAGCTATGTCAGATGCCTTTAGGCAGCTTGAAAAATCTGACACTAGTGTTGACCACATACAAACATGAAAACAATAGTCCAGATAGCCACTTTCAGTGTGAGAAAGGGATGTGGGGTACGGGCTAATCTATACTGCTAAATATTTTGTAATTATTTTTTTTTCTATGAATCTCTTCATTTATAATTTGATAATGAATTATAATAAGACAGTTATAATTACTTATAATATTATAATATAAATAAAAAAATAAATATATAGGGACAAATTGAGCTAGCCCCAAAGTTTAAACTTGTGTGATGGGATTACTAACTTAAAGGTACTACATTTTATAATAAACTAGCGGCCCGCCCCGTTATACATATAAACCTTTCTCATGAATCACTTTATCTATTAAAAAAAACCGCATCAAAATCCGTTGCGTAGTTTTAAAGATCTAAGCTTACATAGGGACAGACAGCGGGAAGCGACTTTGTTTTATACTATGTAGTGATAAATATATGTATAGGTAAACATCCAAGACCTAGGACAATTTGAAAAAGACCATTTTCCAACTTGGCCCTGGCTGGGGATCGAACCCAGAACCTCCGGATTGACGGACTAGCGTGTTGACCATTACGCCACAGAGGTCGTCTCGTCATATAGAACAGTTATTATTAGGAAGTTCCCGAGGGATACTTGCGAGCGAACGTGTTTGTTTGTTTGTGTGTCATTGCCGTAAACATCGACGACGTGATTTTGTTACTGATATTTGACACATCTGATAATTATATACCTACTAGGGCTTAATTTACATTGTCGCGGAATGGAAGCGGATTCTATTCATGAATTTTTCGGGGTCCAGTACTGCCCCCATTTGAAATAAAATATTTCAAAGGAAACGAAGATACATATTATTTTAAATTTTGCCTTCGAGCCTGCTTGCGAATTAATTTCCATGCAAAAGCTAGTAAATAAATAAACTTTGTTGCCATTCAAACAGTGTAACAAACATTTATATTATAATAGAACAGGCCACATTGTTTATCAGTTATTAATGAGAAATGCGTAAATGAAACATTGTTAAGAGATAAACCATATCATGTGAAAGATATCGCGAGTTTTTGATAGATTTCGCCGCCAGTATTAATTTGTGGTTAGTGGCTTATTTCAAAGACTTTTTGGGAATATTTACGGAAATATTCCCGAAAATTAAAAAAAAAAATCCGTTTTGTAATATTTCCAGTGGCACATCACTATTTTTGTTAGGTATAGTTTCATCATTAAAATTTAATTACTAAAACAGGGTCATTAGTTATCCAACCACTTGTGTAATCTGCTAATAACATTAAGATTTTTATAAATAATGGCATTGATTTTTTCATATAAGTAGTTAACAAGACATTAATTTTTTTAAAAAAATTACAATTGACCAATACGTAAGACGCCTTTAGGCAACTTTAAACATTGTCAAATATTGGACACTATAAGAAAAAGAGATGCAGTTTCAAATAAAAATAATCTATCAAAAAAGCCTATTGGCGGTTTTATCACAGAATAAATACCAGTAGTACAAAAGTCTCACTCCGCAAACGTTTTCAAAGAAATATCTACTCACAGTGGTTAGCAATATGGTGTAATTTAGCTCGCGTCAAAACGCAGCACCTTTTTGTTTAGACACCTACAGAAATCCATTGCAAGCCAATTTTATCCTTATGACTCTGGACAAACGATTCATAATACACACAAAACCGACTAAAATAGACTCAGCGAGCGATGCGCTAGGGTTGACTACTACAAGAAGCTACTATCGCCATTTAGCGCACCGTATTATCGGTCTTCCATGCTGGTCTGGGAGACAAGAATAAAACTTGAATATGAATATAAATATGTAAGGACAAATCACACCGATTGAGCTAGCCCCAAAGTAAGTTTAAACTTGTGTTATGGGATACTAACTCAACGATACTATATTTTATAATAAATAGGTACATATATAGATAAACATCCAAGACCCAGGACAATTTGAAAAAGGCCATTTTCGAACTTGCCCTGGCTGGGGATCGAACCCAGAACCTCCAGATTGGCGGACTAGCGTGTTGACCATTACACCACGAAGGTCATAGCTGCTTCTTTCCCCGCGCAAATCGTAGAAGCCGATCAAAGGAATGGGCGAAAATGCAAATCATGTTAATAGGCGATGCGGCTAGCAACCCATCACTATTTTGATTCCTTTTTCCACCTTCTCGCCCATCATCACGCTAAAAGTTGCCTTTGAGTATTGCGGCCCTGGGCTCTGATTGCTTAGAGCCGCAACACTTAAAATGCTCTGTCTGCCCCATTAGGGATAAAGATGTGATAGTATGTATGTATGTATCATCCTTTGGTAGTAAACTATAATGAATGAAATATAACATGAGCAAAATATCTAACCAGCTAAAACAAAGTCTTTAAAGTAGATACCAAATTCTATAGGATGTACTTAGTAGGTACATACAATTTCTGTAACTTTCATAATTATTTTGCTAGCGAACAGAAAAGTTCCTAAGTAGGTGGGTTAGGTACCTACTTATAACGAAACAGATCGTCAATCTCAAACCAAACATCAGAAATTCGAAAAAATAATATGTATACTTATACCTACATTCCTACTTATTTTTTAGGTCCTAGGTATTAAACCTACTTAGTGTACATATCATGAATGACAACATAATAATAATAACCACTTTAAAGTAGATCTTACCTTTCAGCATCCTTAGGAAGTAGGGAAAAAGCAAAATTTGGATTGCAATCCTTGTTTAAACAGTTAAAAACTGCGCAGTATTTTTTAGCCTTCTTTTTATGTTTTTCCATTTTTAAAACGGCCGGATCGGTGAAGTACCTAGGCGACGAACAAACCTCGCGCGTGCGTCACGTGAGCCCCGACTGAATTAGCCACCCGAGAAGGCCGCCACGCGTAGGTATATTTTTGATACCTACACAGGGAGTGACACAGGCCTGGTTTTATTTTTAACTATGTAGGTATGTATTATGTTAAACTACCTGAAGAAACACTCGACATGTTAGTGAAAACTGCATCAAAATCGACCCAGTAAACAGACAGGCATATATAGTAGTAGATACACCTGGGGACTATTCTATATGTATATGAATGTTTCTAAAAAAATATTACTGAATATAAGTAGACACGTAATGGCTCGTTATTTTTTATAAGTACCTATTTAAGCTTGCCCATACTCATAAATATGAAATAAAGTGTTAAGAGTAATTTCCATTATTTATAGTATAATAATAATCAGATAAATGGGTTACCAATACACCAATATAATATGCAAAGTGTACAAACAACAGAGAAATTGGTCTGAAAGTGGTTGGCAAACCTCCAAAATACATAAATTTTATGGACACTCCGCATCTTGCAAAGAGTATTGGAATCTGGCACGTATATTTACTATGTTATAGGTTATTCCAATAAATGTAAGATATCTATTCAAACCCAAATAATAAATTAAAGTCCCCGTGTGCTTGTATACCTGTCTGTCTCTTTATTTATGTACGAAGTTTTCATAAAGTAAAGCATTTCTCGTTGCATGACAAAAGTACATGTTAAATAAACATTTATCTATGTAAACCCAGAGCACGATCGATAGCATAAAATAATTATATAAAATTTAATAGGTACCTTATAATATATACCTGTTCAAAACAAGGAAAACAATAAAATTTTTTGCAACAAATGCAATAAAATATAAAACACCTAATCCTATGTTTATGTAATAATACTGTTTTAATCATACATAGATCTCGTTGGTTTTAATTTATTCAAGATCAGATATGTATTTAAAATGCATACCACATAGATCAAGCTAATCAAGTACGCAAGTGAATAGTAAATAATATGTTCACATTACAAATGGGCAAATATTACCATGTTTAATATGTATCAAACATAATAGTTTTAATTTGCTTCAATGTCAATAGGTGTTGACATTTTACAAATGACCATAACAAGGTCTATTTCATAAATTCCATACACAGCACTCTTCCTCCTGTTACAACTATTTGACAATGCAAATTTATAAAGCAAAGATATGAATGTATAAATAACCTATGCTCATTGTTTTGCCTTATAGATTATTTGAAGTCATTGACCATATTACCCTCTGACGGCTACTTCCCGTTATAAATCGGAGTATCTTATAGGTGACTCATTCTGATATAGAAGTTTAAACTTCTTATAAATAATAATTTATATTGTCTACGTGACATAGTTAGATTACAGAGAAAGGGCGCACAATTACGCATTTTACATATTGCAAAATGACCTAAATGTGTCAGTTATACCGAAATTCGATATATTTAACAAGAAACACTCACTTAGTGCGGAATCCAGCAGTCCCGTACTCAATGAACACATCACTGTTTTTTGGATGCATTTCTCTGGCGAACGCGTACACTACCCGTAAGCTACTTGGCGGCATTGTGATCGGCGAAATTTATTTATAAGGCCGCGATTTGCTCAGGTACAATCACTTTGAATCAACGAACGAGATTCGAGATTTCTACATTCCCGCTGCGATAAACGAGTTCACAAATGAAGTGACGGAAAAATAAAATGACGGCTGGACTCACCGGACTGAAACTTTGACATTTAGAATTCTGACGTTGACGTTTTAATTGAAATGCCAATTTTGACAATAAATATAAGAATCCGAATTCCGACCAAAGGTCTGTAGACCAAACCGACAGACAGAATAGAAAAGTTTGCTTGTATGTCGAGCCATCGCGTCGAGCGAGTTTATCGATTTTGGCAAATTTCATTTATACACTACAAATTTACAAAACTATGTACATTTGACGATTTATACAGTTACTATATGTAGTAATTATATTATCTTTACTATAAGTTACTAAAAAAGCGGCGCTGCAATCGCTAATAGATGACGTATGACAGTTGGCAAAATGTCTACTGAAAAGTTTATTTCTTTTTTGCTAGATGGCGCTTCCGCGCAAACATTTCATGCTTACGAATAACTTTGTGACTTTTGGCGTTTGTTTTACATTGATGTAATAGATGGCACTACTGCACATGATATTCATAATATATCATGATAATAATAACCCTCAATATGTTAAAAATGTAGGTACGTAAGTACTTACCGCCATAGATCAAATATTACCACACTTTATAATACTACAGCTTTGTAACTTGTAACCGCTTTCTGACCAAGGAAGCGGTAAGTAGAGTCTGGCGAACGAAATATGAGACTGGAAAAGGGCGGCAAATAAAAAAAAAGCATTAAAAAAATCTTTATTATTTAGACGATCTTAGGGAGGATGATCTAAATACAAAGATTTTTTGATCATCTATCGTCTCATCTTTCGTTAGCCAGAGACTTATGTATTCTGTGCCAGAGACTATCTTGAGCGTCTGAGCTAAAAAGATTCAGTAGGTAGGTACCTTTTTATTTACTCACATTTAAAACTTGTGAGAACAAAAATGTTACCAAAAAACTTAGATCCTACCTACCTACTTACTCAGTGCGAAAGTCGTTATGTAACCTTATAATGAAAGCTTCCCCGGCATTCCTAGGTAGCTACAGGTACTATATTGTATATACAGGCTGACTTTTTAAACAAATTTTTGGAGCATGTTCAGTCCATGATACTGCACTACTTTTTATAAAAAATTTTTTCATCCTCTTATACAAATCAGCGCTCAGACAGACGGATTTTGAATGGGAGGACAAAAATTTTTTATCAATTTTTAATAACTTTGATCACTGTTTAAAAAGTCACCTGTATACTGAAATGCGATCATTAACAACGAAAATTAATTCTTGAACTAATTACAGCGCGCGACATTCAGTGCGGTACCTAATAAGCAACTAATTAGGAAGGCGAGTCAGCCGAGCGTGCGCGATTGACGTCTTGCTATTGCTAAGTTCGTGCGCACTGAATATAACTTTATGGTTATATAAGTAAATAAGCAAAATAATAGATATCTTTGTAAGTACCTACTTACCTACTACTTATATTTAAAGTAAGATCTTCTCTTTGTAGATACCCGATCCTGGTTGCATAACCTGCATATAACTTACTTATTGCTTTAGCTACGCTGCTGCTTCGAAACGGGTGTGCTTTCTACTTTTTATTCTCTAAAATTATAGGGATACTTACATATACCTAAGTATATGTCAAGGGCCACTAAAAGATTACGAAGAACATGCGAAGTGGAGAAAAATTTCGCTGTAGTTCATGGCGGAATATGAAGAGAACTGTCGAAACTTCATGCATTTCTGTTCACTAGAACTTTGACCTGAAGTGATTATAAGCGTTAAAACATTTTTTTAGGTTTGTTCGGATACTTAACAAGGTGCCTGCCTTCTTAAAATTTTAAAATAAATCAATATAACATTTAATAAAAATTTTAGAAGTAATATGAAAAAATATTTTTCTTTCAAAACTCTAAGAATATAAATTGAGGAAAAAATATTATTATTGTGTCGGAATCACAAGATGCCCGCCTTTCTCATTTTCTATACAAAAAAAAAATAATTATTAAAATAATTCATAAAAACCGATAAAAATCTAATCGCCTCGGGAGCTTCACAGTCAAACGAAATATATAAAAGCATGCGGGGTGTACTTTGCAGATCGCCCCGCACCTCATCCCCTCAAGGTACCGGTACTAGCGTTTCGTAAAGGCGCGTACAGACCTGTGTAACGTAACATGTATTCATTGTATGTTCGCTTCAAGTTTGAACGCGTATAGCTCTCAGTCCGCGCCCTACGACTACTGCTGAGAAGAAACGCCGGAAAAAGTCATTTACACAGTATTGGTCGCCTATGCGCCAGATAGGCTTTGTCAGTTTACAAAGATATGAAGTATGCCTAATACAATGTTATCACAATGTTACATATAAACCTTGTGAACGACTGCCAAATCCAATTTACAGAATTGTAATACTAAGTAGGTACTTAGCCTTCTTCTTGCTCACAAGTGAGTGTAGGCTATGCCTTATTCTATGCTCATATTAATTACGCCCGCTGAATCGTCTTAAACGATCCTTTAATGGGTTCTATGGCAACGCACCGTGACCAGCTGAGGAAACGCTAAATATACTGTGCCTCTAATTTGGTTAAATAAAGACATGAGATGGTATACCCGTGTGGTGCCGGGTTAGAATAGGACCACTCCATCTTCCTGTGGATGTCGTAATAGGCGAGTAAAGGACTAAGCACAAACATATCGTGCTACAATTGCATTCCCAAAGAGGGTTGACGTCAGGCAGGCGGCCGGTCGTAAAACTATAGCCAAACATTTAAACTGTTCTGGTTATTTCTGCTCCATTTTGCAAGGCCTTTGGCACCCTTGGGTAACCATGTACATGCATGTTATATTTGGAGAAGAAAAAGTGGGAAAGCGCACATCGGGCTCCAAAGCAGCACGCAGCTGAGGATGCAACCGGGAACGCGCTTAGACGAAGAAGAAACCCATAAGATGGCTTGGAGAAACCCAAGTCAGCAGAAATAGTTTACGAGATAAAGGTAAATTGCGGTTTACGATTTATGACGTATTAAAAAATCTAGTAAGCTAGATCTCGTTCAAACCAATTTTCGGTGGAAGTTTGCATGGTAATGTACATCATATAATTTTGTAGTTTTATCATTCTCTGAATTTAGAAGTTATAGGGGGGGGGGGCAAACATTTTACCACTTCGGAAGTGTCTCTCGCGCAAACTATTCAGTTTAGAAAAAAATTATATTAGAAACTTCAATATCATTTTTGAAGACCTATCCATTGATACCCTACAAGTATGGGTTTGATTTAAAAAAAAATGAGTTTCAGTTCTAAGTATGGGGAACCGCCAAATTTATTGTCTTTTTTTCTATTTTTGTGTGGTGCACTGAATACATCTACTTACCAAGTTTTAACAGTTAGTTCTTATAGTTTCGGAAAAAAGTGGCTGTGACATACGGACGGACAGACAGACAGACATGACGAATCCGCTACGGAACCCTAAAAACTAAAACCTGATTATGGGAAGATTCATGCTGAAAAGTACGTTAAAACAAACACAGCAGGAGGAAACAGCTAATAATATACAGGGTGACTTTTTAAACACCAGCCAAATTTTTGGTGCAAGTTCAGTCCATGATACTGAAATACGTACTTTCTATAAAAAAAAAAAATTAAATTTCGATAAAAGTTTTTCCTCCTTCCATACGAAATCCGTTTGGCTGAGCGCTGATTTGTATGGGAAGGCAAATTTTTATTTTAGTTTTTCTTTAATTGATTTTATGGAAAGTAGTTTAGTATCATGGACTGAACTTGCTCCAAAATTTGGCTGGTGGTTAAAAAGTCAGCATGATATTCAGAAATGTGCTAATTAAGGCCGTACCTAAATTTTCCAGGGTCCAGTGCTGCTCCGAGAAAAGAAAACGGAGACATTATTTAAAATTTTGCTACTACCAAGTTCTAGATAACCCTTCAAAGTATTTTATGAACTAGGTACTGTTTGCAGTTTATAATGAGAACGTTAAGCTTTACTACGCACATTTGCCAAAATATACAATCTACATGGTACTTACATATCGTTCGATTTATTTTATTTTTTAATTCATTACTTTATGGGCTTAGTATGGAGGACGCCATATTGAATTTACTGTGAAATGTCGTATAACTAGCTTTATAACAGCGGACAGTTATAGTAGGGGAGCCCAAGAGGGGGATTTTGGGATTTACTCGAGCGCGTCAGATAAACATGCAGTCGTGTCATGTCAGGATGACATTACAATATAACGATATCATATTGGTAAACTGATGGTGGAGCCGGGAGGTAGCCATAGGAACTCAGTAATGAAACGACGAAAACCTATCGTGTTTGGGCTCATTTAATTTGTCTTGACTAGCACTTTGGTCCCACAATAAAATATTTTACAAAAAAATATTCTTTTCCTAATCTGACGGTTTGAAATAAAAACTATTCAAACCTTAATTTTTTTGTAAAATGTTTTATTGTGAGACCACCCAAAGTGCTAGGCAAGACAAATCAAATGAGCCCAGACACGATAGGTTGTCGTCGTTTCATTACTGAGTTCCTATGGCTACCTCCCGGCTCACCATCAGTTTACCAATATGATATCGTTATATTATAATGTCATCCTGACATGACACGACTGCAAGTTTAACTGACGCGCTCGAGAAAATCCCAAAATCCCCCTCTTGGGCTCCCTTACCTACATTATTGCTCTTTAGTTATTACGCTTCCAATCCAACGATACTTCATTTGTCAAGATATCATGGATATCATGAAAGATACGTGGGAACTGGAAACATATGTACATATTGAAAATACATACAAACGTATTGTTTGTAAAACATTAGTGTACCTTCTTGAACCAATAAAATTAAAATTAAATCCCAGTAGTAAGTTTAAGTAGTTAGGTAAGTAGGTACCTACACCTAAAGACTAAAGGATTACAAAACCTAAAATCCAAGCTAAATTTAAAAGGATTCCTAAACTTTCTGGCGATTCTTCGGCGATCTGAAAAGGTTTGATTCAAATTCTATAAAGGTAGCTATTTTTTTTTAGTTAAGTACCTACGTACCTCGTCTTCTATCTATTGTTCGATTTACCCATGGGATTTACCGCATACGTGGACTAATAAATCGGAAATAAAACATACCAAAAACCATCGAAAAAGAACGTAAAATTTATTACTTTTAATTAAGGGGTGTTTTCCTATGACATCATTTCCCTAAACCAAAATTGAAACGTTAAAGCTAATAAACCATTATCCATACTACCAAAACACCATCAAAATAACATAGTAACGCATTAAATCTATTATTACTGATATGATACGAAATTGTGGGCGATATCATTGCAGCAATAAGCGAAGTAATGGGGCCGATTTGGTATTACAGACCAACCTTTGATGAACCTCCATACCTCTACTTACACCATAGACAATCATACCTTTTACCACCAATCTCAGCTCTATCACAACGATAGAGAGTTGAATTTAGCATCAAAATTTAAGCTATAATTGTGTTTCTTAATTTTAAGGGGAGTTTCCGATATACCAAAGAGGATCGAGCAAAATTGGCCGTGGCAAAGAACATTAAGTTATTTAGTCATACGCCAGTAATTCTGCTATTAGCTATTTGTCGTTTTGAAATATCAATTCGTGCTTTCGTATCCTTTATTTATTTGTGTTCTTCAATAAACTGATTGGTAACTGTAAAATACTGTGGAAAAAATGCTTATCTACTGAATATACCTAATAGTTGTTATAAAAAGTATGAAGTTCTCGGCACGTAGATATAATTTACAAAGAGTCGGTATTTTGGTAGAGTCATCTCGTTAGGATTTTCCGGGGTCCAGTGCTGCCCCCATTTTAAATAAATCATTTCAAAGAAAACGGAGACATCATTTAAAATTTTGCTTCTACCAAGTCCTAGATAACCCTTCAAAGTATTTTATGAATTACTGTTTACAGTTTATAATGATAACGTTAAGCTTTACTACGCACATTAGCCAAAAGTGGCTGTTTTTCGGAAAGTGCGTAGTAAAGCTTAACATTCTCACTTTGAACTGTATTTTATTTGCAGCCCGTAGTATCGAGTTATTAGACGTTGTCACGTCAAAAACACTGTACATCCCCATCCTCTAATTGCTAATATTTCTCAATTAAAAAAAAAAACAAAATTATTTCCCAGTGGAAGTTATTCAAAATCCTTCAAGCCAATACAAGATATAAAAATAATTTAGTAAGCCAGAGCCCAGCCAAAGTATACATATTTTTCGTTTTTAACCAACTCAAAAAAGGAGGAGGTTATTAATTCGACCCGTAGGGATGTTTTTTATTTTTGACGTGACGACATCTAATAACTCGATACTACGGGCTGCATGCACGAAAAAGATGACGTCATTGTCCCGTTACGCTCATTGTCGCGTTCCGCAAGCGAGAGCGCGGCACGAAAGAGAGAGAGAATGTTTGACGTTGTCACGTCAAACTACCGTTTGTAAACCGACTTTACAGACAACCAATTTTTTTATTTATTATATGTTTGGTACCTACGCGATATCTTCGTGTGAACCGATTTTGATGATTCTTTTTTCGCCCAAATCTAGTCGTTACCTAGTAGTGATACTATCTCATCTGTTAATGTCAACAATAAAAATATATAAACGTGCACAATTTTTCGATTTAGGCAGCTAATAAATGCAACTTGTTTTGGTTGTATTATGGTTTTTCGCGTTGTATAATAAAATAACACGGTTTATTTTTATAATTCCGACTGTACATGTTAGCAACTATAATAAACAAATAAATGTCTACCTTGCATTCAATACAGAGTTTCAGCCTTTCTCTCATCAAATTAGTAAGGTAAGCGCGATAGTGTCCGACCATTACGAGCTGTGTGGTCCCACACAATACCGCCTCCGTTGCCCTATGGGAAAATCCCGTAGAAATTCATGGCATTTCACACTGTGGTCTATTGAGATTTATTATCTGTAGATGGGTTGTGTTGTGTTATTGGAGGCTGCAGATTAACGGCTGTGTTTAATAAATAAACTGCAATATCCAGTGGCGGTGCTAGTAGGCTAAATGTGGATGTTGGCAACATCAGCTTTGCGAATCCTCCAGTGCCAGATCAGATGGAACTTTCATCTGATCGGGTACTGGAGGCTTCGCAAAGCTGACGCAGAATTAGATTAAGCTCCTTGTCCTTCCATCATGGAAGGAAAAGGGGCTAAATCTAACTCTGCCGCCTTATGACCAGTTATTCAGGCCGACGCCTGACGCCGCCACTAGGAATATCATATATTGCTGCTGACTTAACTTCAGTAGATGTATTCTGGCAAATAAGTAAGTAGATCATATACTTTGGCAAATAAAGATTTCAGATTTCTGATACGCTCAACGTCATGATGACGTCGTCATCATTATAATCCCAGCTCTTCTTCCGCATACTGCTGAGCCCTCTCTTCGTCTACCGACTCTTCCCTTATGCAAGGTAAAATGAGTAGTAGCACAGAATAAATAATACTTACGTACAGAAGTCTCACTCAGCAAAGAAATTCAAAGAAATATCTACTCAATGTAGCTAGCGATATGGTTTAATTTAGCTCACGTCAGAACTCAGCACCTTTTCGCATAGATACCTAGACATCCATTGCAAGCCAATTTCATTCTTATTACTCTGGACAAACGATTCGTATAACTGAATTTACCACCCGGAGGGGCCGTCTGCGCGCATAGTAATAATGTAGGTACATTTTCAATACCTAAACCATTGACATGAATATATAGACTCGGCATCTTCAAACACGGCCATGTCCTTTTTGGTAATATAGACTAAACACGAGAGTAGTACAGAAAGGTCAATATATTTTTACATACCTACGAGTACGTGGTTCAAATTAAATCCTACATATATTTTAATAAATGCGGATGTTGATAAGTATGGCTGGATGTACGGATGGGTATATGGATGGTTGTATAGATTTTTAGATTATAGACTCACGACTATCATATTTATAAAGGTAAAAGTTAAACTGCACATATCTGTTTCTTTGGTAACCTTTTATTATTCTTACTTAATTTCTTAACATAAGTTTTGCACTAGAAGAAAGTGATTTCTTGTACTTGCATACCTTTTTTTTTTCTTTGTTAGCTATCTCTGTATTTAATGTATTATATAATCATATACGTAGGTATTGGGTCTAAATTACATATGTTGAGCCCTCGGATCAGAGGTCCTAGTGAGACGTTACGAGATATGACTTAATTTTATAAAGGATTTATAGGATTTTAGGAAACTTTTGTAAAGCATTTATAGCATATGTAGATAAAAATTATAAAACTTAAACATTTTTAAACGTTTTACAAACATTAGTAACTGAGTAGCAAGTTTTTCGATGCTTCCATGAAGAAAGTGAAATGTAGGCATATTTATGATGTCTACATTTCACTTCTGTTTTGTTAGTCTATGACGAATCATTCCATCGGTTGACAGATCATTCACTCATTACATTCATTTAGGCAGCCGAAATTTTGCAATCCGTATTTAATTTTCAATCAATGAAACCTAGTTACTTACCGATGGAAAGTTATTCCTTCATATTTTGCTTTGTTCTTTGAATTACTAGTGCAGTATCTCAACACACACCAAGGCATTTTTGACTAAGTTGACAGTGTTTTCTTTAATGAATTGTGGAGTGTTTTATGCGCGTATTGCTAGCGAGTGACTAATGTGAGGTTAACAGTGATAGCATATGATAAACAGAACACAACTGTTGTATGTGGCGTCTTCTCTAGTACGTAAGTACATAGATCTCGTTGACCTAAACGGGGAGTGACACAGGCCTGGTAGTAGGTAGATACACTCCTAAACGTGCCTAATACTGTTTGTTTTTCATGTGTGCCAACACTGTTATCAGATTATTCAAGTTTATTGAAGGATTACAAAAATATATACAACTTATACGTTTAAACTAAATTCAACAACAATAAATTTAAATCTAAAACTAATATTAAAAACAACAAAAAATAATTTATATACAAAATTGAACCCAAATCGCCACCGTCAGCAGGCAAGGTCCCCAAGGGGCTGGCGGCATTTCCACGTTGTATGGCCAGGCTAAGCCTTTGGCCGAAATGCGCACCAGCTCTTGGGTCCCCAGAGACGGCGATCACACGTGCGGAGATCTCTCTGAACAATTGACGAGATTCTGCACCCCAGGGTCCTAATGTCTCCTTGGCGAAGGGCGCAAATACAGGATGATTTTGACCTTCTGAGCTATATTCCAGGAAATTCCTCTATGCGCTAAATAAAATATACATGTTCTCTTACAATTACCTTGTCTCATAATAAAAACCAAAGTAAAAGCCCTCAAAGTTGTACGGCAAATTTCCAATCGCAGTGATACCGACCGCCATATGATCGCTCGCCTCGCGCGTCGCTGGTACCTACAGCCGTCATACCAGGCCTGTGTCACTCTCCGTTTAGGTATCGAAAATGTACCTACATTATTACTATGCGCGCAGGCGGCCCCTCCGGGTGGTAAATTCAGTTATACGAATCGTATGTACAGAGTAATAATGGATGTCTGGGTATCTATGCGAAAAGGTGCTGAGTTCTGACGCTGAGTCATATCGCTAGCCACATTGAGTAGATATTTCTTTGAATAAATAATACTAAAGTACAGAAGTACTTTAGTATTATTTATTCCACAGAACATTGTTTTTTCTGTTCTGTGATTTATTCTGTGGTCATGCGGAGGTATCGAGCGACAGCGAGGTCATTGACACTAATAATAATACGGTAGCCATGAATTGCAAATATGGGGATTTTTCCTAATGAAAAATAGTAAAAAAAAAAGTATTCTTTTTCTTGCTATTTTGTGTTCTATTAGTGATTCTGGTTCCAAGATTTCAATAAAGCTCAGTGTTTCAAAATCAACCTCTATACAGGGACTAACAAAATATACTGAAACTATTTTAAGGGTGGATTCAGTCCATGATACTGAACAACTTTCCCCATGGAACATTACCGAAATATGAAAAATAATTTAGACCTCCTATACAAGTTGACCGATCAGCTGATCCGAGTTTGTAGGGAAAGCCAAAAATTTTTTCATGTTTCAACATATGTTCCTTGGGGAAAGTTGTTCAGTATCATGGACTGAATCCACCAATAAAATACTTTCAGTATATTTTGTTAGACGTTATATATGGTTCGCCCAGACCTGCGTTTTTCAAGATGCCTAAAGGCATCTGACATAGCTTGACGACTACTATGCAATGATGACAGCCGGGACCAACGGCTTAACGTGCCTTCCGAAGCACGGACCGTGGTACGGAGGAACTCGAGAATATTTTACGGTCACTTGTGGTCACCCATCCAAGTGCGGACCACACCCGGGGTCACTTACTGGGAAAAGGAAGTCATTTCCTCATAATAAATAAGTTTAACTATATAAATGATGTTAAGTACGAGTATAGTATAAGTAAATACCTAATTTGAATTTGACACTGTGCTGTGACTGAATATATAGTTATATATACATGTATAATTTAATTAACAACCTATTTGATAATAATTATAATTAACAAGGCGACTAAATCTCTGCAATAAATATTTATTGCAGAGATGGAAGGAAAATACCGATGGTCATACGTATATACGATGACCATCGGTATTTTCCAACACAACACCTAGGTAGTTTATGTGGGGTTTATGAATTTATAAAATATAAATATTTTTTAAGTATGTCTATGAATGTATGTAAAAGAAAAATATCCTTGATGTATGTTTTAAGTAGGTACATGTTTAATAATAGTCAAATTTATAGTTAATTTGAATGTGCTAATCGTCCAAAATTTGCTTTTATCAGCACCGTGGTTGACAGGTAGAAAAGGCCCTGAGCCTTAAGGCTGTCTGTTATATTTTTTGTAATAAAGTTAAATAAATAAAAAAATAAACGGGCAAGTGAGAGTCGGACTCGTACATGAAGGGTTCCGTACCACCGTACAATGTTTTAAAACGCTGAAGAAACACGTTTCTTGTATGACGACCAACGAATAAAAAAAAAGTCTAGCAGTGAACTTCTTGTGGCTAAATAGCGCAATAAAATAGGGTAGCAGAGCAAACTAAATGCCACAGTCAGCAGGCTTCCATGTAGTGTCCCCGTGGTGGTACCCCTTTCTCCATGTTTTAAAGTCTGCAAGTACAGGAGTAGTAGTTGAAAAGACGATAAAAAAACTGAATAAAAAAAAATACATCTATCAAGTGAGAAAAACATTCAAACAAAGATCTGTATGTGTATCTTGATCCTTGGTCTTTGCATCCAAAGATAAATAAATGATTTTGACTTTGACTTGACTTTGAGTGTAGGTACCTCTTGTATTTGTTATGAAAATAAGCCCATTTTTATGACTGCTTCCAAGTTTTGCCGCCTACTGTCTCCCTCTCGTATACCTAAGTACAAGTACGATAGTAACCAAAGAGCCAGTACATCCACCAAACCTTCATAATTTCCCATACCACCCAAATCCAACCGCCACACAAGCTGGCGATTGTTCCCTATTGTTCGAATTACGAGGTCCCCTTCCTTAGAAGGGGATTTAGATATTTATATCACAAGCAAAAGAAAATACATAATTAATGTGCGATCTTCATCCAAGCGCGTTCCCAGTTGCATCCTCAGCTATGCTGCTTCGGAGCCCGGGGTGCGCTTTCCCGCTTTTTCTTCACCAAATATAACATGCATGTCAATGGTCACCCAAGGATGCCAAAGACCTTGCCGAGTGGAGAAAAAATGCCGGAGCAGTTAAAATGATTTGGCTGTAATTTTACGACCAGCCGCCTGCCCGATGTCAACCCTCTTCGGGAACGTATTTGTGCGAAATATTTTACAACCGGCTGCCGCCTGACGTTAACCCTCCTTGGGAATGCAATTGTAGCACGAGATGTTTGTGCTAAAGACCTTTAGTCGCCTCTTAAGACATCCACAGGAAGAGATGGAGTGGTCTTATTCTAACCCGGAACGGAACCACACAGGATTAATATGCATTATATATTAATATGCGATAAACTCCTGTAACTCACTTAAAAAGTCAGCTACTGTCCTTCCCCAGGACGAATGTGAATCCCGACGTACCTACACGAAGACGTCCCGAGCCGCACTCATAAAATACATAAGTCAATCGTCAAATCATCATACCTCATCATATCAGCTGCAGGAATTTTCCTGCTGAACATCGGCCTCGTAAAATTAGGTGTGCTATAGATATAGATTTCACATCTCATTCTTCTGCCAAGCAGCTAATGATTATGTATGGGAAACCGGGTAGATGCGCTGCCAGCCGCTGCAATTACAGGCTGAAATTACGCTAAGTTGCATTAAGATTATCAAAGAGGAACAAATCTGTAAACCCAAGAGGGAGCCTACCAGATTGACGGCTCTCGTAAGAGTCGTAAGGCCATCAGGGCTTAGGGTCTAATGAATTAACCACTCTTCATGTATGTATCACAATTGAGTAACCCACGCTTTGGTGGTCTTCAAAGGAAATATGGGTACCTAGTATGTATTTACCTACTTAGTACATACTTTACACGCCATCTAGCGTTTGTTTAAACCTTTCCTAGGATCAGTTCTGCTACCCGTGGGTTGCGGAGGTCAGTCGGCAGTCGCTCTGTGTAAAAACTAGTAACCACCTCAAATCACCCAGGGTTAGGTAGCGGACCCCGGACTCTGAAGCGTTACCGCTGAGGATGCAATACGCTAAAGACCTCACCATACATACATTACATTACATCCATACACCATCACGTCTTTATCACTTATGGGGCAGACAGAGCTTGTTGGGACTTGCGGCTCTAAGCAGACAGAGCCCAGAGCCACAAGACCCAAAGGCCACTTTTAGTGTAATTGGTGGGCAAGAAGATGTAAAAATTAATCAAAATAGTAACGGGTTGCTAGCCGCATCCCCTATTGATATAATTCGCATTTTCGCTCGTTCTATCAATCGGCTTCTACGATCTGCGCGGGATGAGAAGCAGCTGGTACATTCTAAGTTTAATCTATTCACCAGATTGCAAAAAAACTTCTAGAAGTAAGTATGAAGTCATATTATTATAATCATCAGGTCTTTTTAGTCTCCACTGCAGGAGCACGACCCTCTCTCTACTACCAGCACCATATATATTAGCCAAAGCAGTCAGGGGATTTGGCCAAACGGGTTGAAGAGGTCTCATTATGTTTATAAACTTTGTTCAGCTTGTGTTTCCTAAGGTGCCTTTTACCACATCCAAAAATGGTTTCAGTTACAGGCACAGGCTGCCTTGTAGCTTTCAAAAAAAGCTTTGTATCATCATTAACAATTTGGACACAAAGTACCATTGAACTAAAGATATCTCGACATCGCGTTAAAATGTTACATACCTACCAATCAATAGTAAAATCAAGAAACTGGTTTACTGGTGTTTAATAAATTATTCCAAATCTAACTTAAACTTATCAAAAAGCTCTTAATCACTTAAACCTAAGTTATAGCACCCATTCATCGGCTCGGCCCAATAAAGTTAAAACCGATGTGAACATAATAAAATTAGTACAAATCCCTCTAACAGGACGATAACTCCGAGCCTGCTAATAGACCGACCATTAAGACCACCTCAGCCTCTACGAACACCAATAAATGAATAAAAACAATTATTGTACAACAATATTATATTTTCACTAGAAATATTTCTCTCACGAAACCTCTGAGTCTTATTTTGAGGGGTTATGGTTGAGAGTTGAGTGGGAATGGGATGTGAAAAAATATGGGATGGCATAACAATACCATTTCAAATAGAGTGGGTGGTTATAAAGTAGCGGCGAAGTCATGAGAGACAGCGATTGTTGACGATGTGAATGAAAATTGCTGAAAAAAGTATATTAAAAATAATACCAAGGAGGCCTACGTTTGGTATTTTATTGATAACCTCTATGATCATTTCTCAAAAATATTTTTTTAGGAAGGACCGACTTGACATACAGAGCCGACCCCAAGTAGGAAGAAAATGAAGATGATTACCATTTTTCAAAAAATATTTTTTTCAACTATTAAACAACGGTCATTTTGGAAATCCTTGGGAGAGGCCTATGTCCAGCAGTGGACTTTATGCGGCTGAAATGATGATGATGATGATGATGATGATGATGATGATGATGATGATGATGATGATGATTAAACAACATGAGCAATAAGGTAAGTATTCAGAGGTTTATTAAAACTAACTAAATAGGTACATTTTCTTGTTTGTTTGTTTATAATATTTTATTGTATTGTACGCATTAAAAATATGATAACATCATAAAAGCAAACTTATTCCAGACTGGGCTTTCTATTTCCTGTCAATCTGAAATTGTGAGAAGAATTTGCAACATAAGATACTTATGTTGCAAAATCGTTTTACAATTTGAGGATAGGACATTGGACAATGGGTAAAATAAACATGAAACAAACTATGACGACCGTCTGAGTTTAGTCCAGTCTTGCAGCTAAAATACACAAGGCCTTGGCGTAGCGTAGCACTGAAACGTGAGCGGGTAACTGTTTGTAGTATTGGATAGTACTCGCTTAGAGATAAATGATTTTTTTCTTTAAAACATCTAGAAGTTTACGACGATGTGAAAGAAGTTCCTAGAATATCAGGGAACCATGGCAGAAGCATGCAGGACGCCAGCAGCCATCCTGAGCTTCTTGCAGGCGTTGGGCTGGTTCAAGAACTAAGGCCAGCGCCAGTTCCCCAGGCAAAACGTGGCCAGATGATGCGGCTAATTTGCGGAAAACATGTCCCCAAGAAAAGTAAGTATGTAGTTATCATACACAATAGCGGTCAGTTATTGTGCTAAGAATATTTGAAGCACTTATAAATGTATTTACAAACTACTAGCCTTTCAGAACTACTAAGGTGTTTTGAGTAAGAAGAACGTAAACCGCTCACGCGCTCGCTCGCGCACTAACCGCGCACCACAAGGCGGCGAGATGAAAGGCGGCGGTGCGTTTGTGAGCGCAAGCCGCAATTAGGGATCCCCGTAATGAGAGGAGCGACACAGCCACCTCTAATCGCCCGCGCAGCCTCCGAGAATGCTCTTTCAGACCATTTCCGCCCACTACAAGAATGCCTATGTACTGAGAGGAAAGAATGTTTGTTGTTGAAAGTAGAGTTATGGATTTTACAACAATGTGCGTTGTCGTAAGCATTTTTGCTTTTAAATAAATTATAGGACGCACAGTGTTTTGGAATTTAACATTCTTAAAAAATAAATACATACATACACTATCGCGTCTTTATACAGGGTGACTTTTTATAGAAAGTAGTTCAGTATCATGGACAGAACTTGCTCCAAAAATGTTGCCAGTTAATAAAAAGTCACCCTGTATACAGGGTCTGGAAACCAGAAAAAAATATTTTTCATATTTCGATATATGTTCCTTGGGGAAAGTTGTTCAGTATCATGGACAGAATTCACTCTTAAAATAGTTTCAATATTAATTCGTTAGACGTTATATAATGGCCAATGGGGTCTTACGGCTAAGCAAACAGACCCCGGGCCCCGGGGCTGCAAGATCCAAAGGCCACTCTTAGCATGATGGTGGGCAAGAAGGTGGAAAAAGGAATCAAAATAGTGATGGGTTAGTCGCTAGCCTCATCGCTTAACATGATCGTAAAAAAGAACAGAAAAAAAATATTTTTTAGGATGTTCCATGTTCCCTCGATTTTGATCGAGTAATTGGTAATAAAAATCGTAACAGTTGATACGAGTAACAATATAAAATACATCCATTAGTTTATCATCGATGATCTAGATTTAAGTAGGTATAGATTATTTAATTTTATCATTCGACGCTAATTCAAAGTCAAAATCATTTATTTATCTTCGATTTATTTTATAAAAGTTGTTGACGTCAGATCATTTACTTCCAGCTAAGTTTATGCATATATAAATAAATATAGCAATTATTTTATTAGTAACATGTACTCTAAATAAGCTTGAAAAAGAATCAAAATAATTAAATAAAGAAATAAAATATGAATACCTTCAGCTGGTCGAGTAAAAATGTCATGTCACGGATTATTAATTAATGTTTTTAATGAAAAGATTCTAATTATGAATAATGAAGTATCAGAATCATAATGTTATGATTATGACCCTCTTTAGCCATTATTTAGTTGTTTAAGTGTTCCCTTTACCTGGCAAACGACAAAAAGCAGGAGTACTATTTTTAATTGAGGGAGTCAGTGAAATACAGAACGTGTAGTTTTCCAAGTGAAGGGTGCGGAAGGTACATGAAGGGTTCCGTACCACCGTACAATGTTTTAAAACGCTAAAGAAACACGTTTCTTGTATGACGACCCCCTTTAATTTTTAATTTTATCTTATTTTTAGTATTTGTTGTTATAGGGGTCATAGTAATACATAATTGGTGACAATTTCAAGTATCTAGTTAATGCCACTATAAAGATCAAGTTAAAAGCGCAGCGAAAAACACGTTTTTTGTATGACGACCCCCTTTGATTTTTTATTTTTAGTATTTGTTGTTATAGCGGCCAGAGTAATACATAACCGGTGAAAAATTCAAGTGTCTAGCTATTACGGTTCAAGTGATAGAGCCCTGTGACAAACGGACAGACAGACGGACAGACAAACGGACAGACAGACGGACAGACAAACGGACAGACAGACGGACAGACGGACAGACGGACAGACGGACAGACGGACAGACGGACAGACGGACAGACGGACAGACGGACAGACGGACAGACGGACAGACGGACAGACGGACAGACGGACAGACGGACAGACGGACAGACGGACAGACGGACAGACGGACAGACGGACAGACGGACAGACGGACAGACGGACAGACGGACAGACGGACAGACGGACAGACGGACAGACGGACAGACGGACAGACGGACAGACGGACGAACAACACGAAGGTTACTTTTTTCGCTACAAATGTCAAAATTACGACTGGACCACTCGTGCAAATTCTTTCGCGTGCGAACGATAAAAAAATGCGTCTTTTTGGAAACCCTCGCGCAAACCATTCGTAATGTGACTCCTGATTTCTAAAATAGCACTCCAGGGTATTTACGAACATCTTAAGCACAGATCTGTATATATAATACTATAATAGATAAAGAAAGTCCTTCAATTTGTATGAAAACCTGGCGTGCCAATTTTAAATTCAATATTTAATAAGAAATTCACTTACGAATGGAAGGAATCTTGCCTTGAACTCGTCGAAAAACGTTGGAGGAAGTATTTATTACTTCCTCCAACGATTTTCGACGAGTCTCTACGACTCAAACCGGCAGATTTAGGTATTTTCGATTTAATGAATTGACATACAAGGACTAAAAGTGACGATGCTAAATGAAGTCAATTTGCCGTCAGATTGACATGCAAATTAATGACAAGAGGCTGTATCTATCTTGATCCATGGTCTGTGATCGTAAGCGACATTTACAAGATCCTCCCCAAACATTTCAACAAGAATTGACTGCTGATTGAAAAAGATCACCGACGTCTTTGTATGCGAAAGAATGGTAATGTGACATCCATTCGATGACAGATAACCTGTCAGATTTACTATCTTTCATTTAAAACTCTCATCGTGAAAACTTTGCTACTTATGTCTTATTAATATTAAGATAAAGCACATATTTATTTGTCGGATGGTATAATATCTTTGCAAATAAACGGGGGTTTGTGGATGATACAGAGGCGCTAAAAGAGGACCAAACTTAATTTATTTATCGAAAAATACTTGCAACTGTTGACTTTAAGATAAAATAATAATTTGCCCGAACGTTTTAGGCAGCCCACTGTGAAAATTAGCGAGCGACCTTTTTGAAATACATATTTACCATATTGGCCTAATATAAAAAAAAATGGGTAGAGTCAATATTTATTTCGGATTTGAGATGGCCTAAATGAGTCATTAAGTGAAACTGGTTTTTAGGTTTTATAAAGCTCTAAACAAGCAAACATGAATCCTTATTTCTCACATAGAAATAGTTTTTTAAAATTTCCTAATCATACCGGATTTGGGAGAAGAAACAAAACACCGTTGCTCTTGACTTGGTTGGACTATCTGACAAAATATAAAGATAACTCCATTTTCGTCCATAATGCACTAAAGTATTTTATACTATTTATGTCTACTACTTTCTGAATTATTGAGCATTATTATGTACTTTTGACTGTATTTATTTAACTCACTGTTTTGGCTTTGAAGAAACAGAAAATACATAATCTTCGTTTTAAATCTCTTGCGGAATAATAATTTTATACTACTTACTTATAAAAGGATTTCAACTTTTTACGTAGGTAAATGTACAAGTTTTTACAAGGTACTGATTTTAGTAAGAATTTATGAAAATGTAGGTCAAAAAAAAATATGAAAATGCATGAAAGATAATTGCAAATGCAAGTATTATGCAATTTCATATTTAGGTAGGTATATACCTATCAAATAGTCAATCAACCAATATGAACCATAAATCAATATACACTCCAAATAAGGAAGGCACGCTTTACCAAACTATAGTACAGCCAAACTTGGTGACACGCTGTCGACTTGCCGACAGCGTGTCAATGCTGAGAGCTAATCACGCGTATTGTGGACGCGCAGATGGCACGCAGTGTCCATGGGTTTATGACAAAGTAGGATAGTTCTTAGGCGCATTATTATAATATACTTCACTTTACAGTCATATCATCATCATCATCAGGGGTTTTTAAGTCTCCACTGCAGGAGCACGACTCTCTCTGTATTACCAGAGCAACCAGATATTTACAGTCATATAGAAGGTAACTATTTCAAATTAAACCCAAGTACCGTCAAACTCTGTGATTTGTTTGAAATATATTATTGCTAAAGTGCGAATCGTTTGTCGTTGTCGTTAGCCTTCTGCCCTTGTAATCTTACTACGCTAATTAACGTCTTTGGAGAAAATGCTGCAGTGCAGTTTTTATGCCACTTCTTCTGCACTAGCTTCAGGTAGTGGCATTTATTGTCGTCAACATTTGTGCAAAACAAAACAAAGTGAGATATTATATATATCCTATGATAATACTACCCAATATAATCGGAGAGATCAAAGTGGCAAGACCTCAATGGCTGGGCCACGTGGAGAGGATGGAAGAAGATAGTGCCGTAAAAAGAGCGTACACGGGGAGACCAACCGGGAAGAGGCCGGTGGGTCGTCCGAGATATCGGTGGAGAGGCGATCTGCAGATGGTGCAGAATAAGGAACAGTGGCGTCTTCTAGTGTCAGAGGCCAAGACCCACTTTGGGTCACTGAATCAACGCAGTAAGTATGATAATTGAGATATTTTGAATTGAATTGAACGTAGTTTCTTTCAAAAATACTGTAAACTTGTGGTCACCCCACACAATATGCGCTCTATAATAATTACCCGTGAACGATGCACTAACATCATTTAGTGTCACCATTGACAGATGACGCTCCCGACAACTCAATCCTGATTGGGACACAATACGTAATGGAGAATGAATAACCATGGTTAATGTTCAGTATTTTGGAGATCGATGACAGTTATTGAAGGTTTGTGAGCAGGTCTTACGAACGGGGTCGTTTTGAAAAACTACCTGAGATCGCAAGATTTATTTAACTAGACTTTCTCATATGACTATTTTCTTAGCCACAACCAGCTATACATAAAGCGGAATACCATTACGTAGAGTCAGTTTTGCGCTACAACATTACATCTAGAAAGAGCACTTAGTAAGTAAGTGTAACACTTAATTACACCAAAAACACATATAAATAATATTCAAAAATAGGTGTGTAGGTATACAATAGGCGGCCTTATCGCCAAGGCAATCTTTTACAGGCTACCTTTGGTCACTGTTACTAACATACTGTTAAAAATATTCACATTACTTTCTACATCACATTTTTTTATTTTTAGCACAAATTCCTGTCACCAAAGCACAGAAGACAGTAAGAATCACAGAACATCAACAGAACGGAATCTCCTAAGGTAGGCGCAATATGCGTCCCCGTTTCCCGTCCCCGCACCTCTCCCCTGTTCTCGCCTTGTCGAGGGGCGAGAGCAGGCGAGCACACTACACGGCGCACGCGGGCGCACAAGAACGGGGGAGTAGTGCGGGGGTTCTGTATACTCTTACTGTCTTCTGTGCTTTGGTGACAGGAATTGTGTTGAAAAATAAAAGATAATGTAATGTAGAAAGTAATGTGAATATTTTTATCAGTATTTTTTAATGCGTACGTTGGACTTTAGGTCTCCTCTTCTCTTCTCAAATCTGTACACCATTACACTAGTGTATAATTGTTGTCACTAAATGACAGTCTTTGAGCTACGTGAGTTACAGATGCATTTAGCTCGGCAAAATCTGACATCAGTAATAGCTACACACTCGATAAGATGACATCTAAGCGCGATCCCGGTTGCCATGCAGCCCCTGTGCTGTGTTACTTTATCATTATTAAGAGCTATTATGTAAAACTAGTAGTCCTCTGACTGCTCTGGCTAAAATATGGCTCTGGTAGTACAGAGAGGGTCGTGCTCCTGCAGTGGAGACTAAAAAAGATCTGAGGATGATGAAGATGACGTAAAACTAAAGATGACACCACATATCAATGTTTGTCCTATTCAATTGTAGCTAACTCCATAAACTCTACTTAGTCACTTACTAGATCTACGCCTAGTACTTACTTTCGACAGTTTATATGCGAAAATCATATGAAAACATGGCAAACATAATTAAAAAAGCCTTGGTGTGTGTTACAAATGTTACAATACAGAATCATTCAAGGAAGGGGGGGGGGAGGAGGCGGGACATATTGTACCACTTTGGAAGTGTCTCTCGCGCAAACTATTCAGTTTAGAAAAAAAATATATAAGAAACCTTAATATCATTTTTGAAAACCTATGCATTAGTATGCATAGATACCCCACCCCACACGAATGGGTTTAATGAAAAAAAAGTTTTTGAGTTTCAGTTCTCAGTATGGGGAACCCCCAAAATATATTGTTTTTTTTCTATTTTTGTGTGAAAATCTTAATGCGGTTCACAGAATACATCTACTTAGCAAGTTTGAACAGTATAGTCCTTGTAGTGTCGGAAAAAAGTGGCTGTGACATACGGTCGGACAGACAGACATGACGAATCCATAAGGGTTCTGTTTTTTGCCATTTGCCTACGGAACCCTATAAATAGAAAAGGCGCCAATATTTAAGATAGCTGGTCTATCCATACTATCCATACTAATATTATAAATTCGAAAGTAACTCTGTCTGTCTGTCTCGCTTTCACGCTAAAACCGCTGAACCGAATAAAACGAAATTTGGCACACAGATAGGCTATAGCCCGAGAAAGGACATAAGCTACTTTTGATTTCGATAACGTAGGTTAAGCAACTCTAACCATGGTAACAAAACTCAGTATTCCACGCGGACGAAGTCGCGGGTACAGCTAGTATAATATAAATCAATGGTTTTTTAGACCTAACTTTTGCCGAGGCATTATTTCTCATGATGGCCGTTACTACCGAATCTAATGCTAAATAAACTTTGCAACAAAGCACGATTGATATTTGATCAAGCAACAGCGGCAAAGTGCAGCGAATTACGTAAAATTGCATTCTATTACGCGGCTCCCGGAATTGATTGCTGTAATGACTGCATGCAGAATGTAGACTGTAGCGGACATTACGATTGCTGTTTTAGCTCTAATGTGCCACTGATAGCTTTAAAGCCGCATTTAGACGTCAAATTGAAACAGATATTGCAGTTACACCTTTTGACTCATGTCGTTTAAGTAAATTTCATCAAAGTTATCCATGTAGCCGTGGGTTATTTATGCATAACTCCAGTAAGGTAAGAGTATTTTGAACCGTGTGGCTTCCAGCCTAGAATAAGACCACTCCATCTCTTTCTGTATGGATGTCGTAGGGACTAAGCACAAACATGTTGTGATACAACTGCATTCCCGTCTGGGTTGACGTCAGGCAGGCGGCCGGTCGTAAAACTATAGCCAAGTCGTTTAAACTGTTCCGGCGATTACTTCTTCACTTCGCAAGGTCTTTGGCATCCTTGGGTGACCATTGACATACATAGTATATTTGGAGAAGAAAAAGCGGGAAAGCGCACCCCGGGCTCCTAAACAGCACAGCTGAGGATGCAACTGGGAGTGCACTAAAACACGACAAAATATCTGTTTTCGGTAGCATTTCGCCTTAAAATTAATTTTGATACCACACAGCCATACCATAAGCCACTTATCGTCCGAAATGAAGCTATCATTACAAAAAAGAGAGAGATTTCACGCAAGCAGTTTCCTGTGGCCTATTATTGTATTACCACAACGTGTCGTACCTTGACATTAGACAATCATATATCGTAATCGGTTATGGCCACACGTAGCGTCATTTTGGTCACATGGTAATCACGTCATAGACTTAAAAATATAGATACGTGGTCATATAATTGTCATATAACTAGGTTTCAGTTATGTCTAGTAGTTCCAACATATAATCATATATAGAAAGACGTTCCTGTAAGTTGAGTGTACACTGAATCCTAAAAAAGGCAGGTTTAATCAGAAGTATGCGGCCGACGCCCATGGCCTCGCGGTCTATAGGGCCTCGCGCATGAAGCGGATGAGCTTTAGTAGTATTTTTTGAAGATATTAGTAAAGTATTTATATTGATGTATTCAAAAATAGTTTGGAAAATCCAAAAGTGCACACCTCATAATCTCATTTTTCACAATTAAATTGAAATTACGATTAAACTACATTGAATTAGACCGTGATCTTCGAAAAGACTTAGTTTTGGATAATATTGAAGCGTATAAAAAAAATGGACTTGATCAGATAAGTTTTTCGGGAGTTATCGTGACCACGCCAGTTTCCATACATACAGACACACGGACGTCCAGAAAATGATTTTATGACATTGTTTTTATTTATTTAAAAGGCAAAATGTCTTTTAAAAATGTCATAAGTGTTGAAGCTAGAGTTTTTCCTTGACATTTATGTGTAAATATTATTGTACAAGTGCGATAGAAAATAAAAAGAGACACATTTAGTTAAAAAAATCACTTGATTTTTGTAAGGCGAGAGTAGAGCACTACCTCATGCGATTCGCTTATGAGGCGTGCAAAAATGAAAAAGAAGAAACGAAAAAATACTTAGATAAAGTTTGATCATTCTTACATTATCATTCTTCTGTGAATCCTGCTGCATATAAATGCAAAGGGCGAACTGACTAGCTCTACATAGTTTGAAAAACAAATAACATCGATAGACGGACGATAAATTAAAAATTTCAATCCATACAAAAAGTCTACTGTGCGACAAGACACAGGGGTTTAGAGATGACTATAAATAATCGGGCAAGTGCGAGTCGGACTCGTACATGAAGGGTTCCGTACCACCGTACAATGTCTTAAAACACTGAAGAAACACGTTTCTTGTATGACGACCCCCTTTAATTTTTAACTTTATTTTATTTTTAGTATTTGTTGTTATTGTGGTCATAGTAATAATTGGTGAAAAACGTACATAAATGACCACAATAACAACAAATACTAAAAATAAAAGAAAGTTAAAAATTAAAGGGGGTCGTCATACGAGAAACGTTTGTCTTCACCGTTTAAAACATTGTATGGTGGTACGGAACCCTTCATGTACGAGTTCGACTTGCACTTGCCCGTTTATTTATTATTTTTTGACAGAAGCTAATTCTAACTATAGAGAACCACGATGAAAATCGTAAGAGTGGGACCATGAAAGACGGAAAATAGATGTATACATTGTAATGTTATCTCCAAAAATATTATACGAATCACAATAAAGGAGCATAAACAAGCGTATCTTACTTATATACTTCATCTATGTATGAAAAGTAGATTTACCCATGACATGTAATATCGGAAATTAAGCTGATTGAGGGACCAAATGATATAGTTTTGTTTCCTTTGCAAAATTATCTCACTAAATATATACGGTCAAATAACACAGATTGAGCTAGCCCCAGTTCGAGACTTGTATTATGGGATACCTACTCAATGATACTTACTTTGTTTTATAACAAATACATATACCAATAGACAAATATCCAAGACCCAGGTCAATCTGAAAAAAATCATTTTCCATCTTGACCTGACCGGGGATCGAACCCGATAATATTTGGTAAGGTAAGGAGGGGAAAATACAAGAGTTGCTTCTACGTGGATCAGTCCGAAACGACAAGAAAATATATTCTTGTTTCATGATATACTACGTTATTTTGTACAAAAAATGTAGACTTCTACAGGGGTGTCAAAGGAGCCTCGAATTGCTTCGAGAAAATAATGCTACCGCTGTGTGGCTACTTTTATATGTTTGCTTTTGCTTGACTTGGTGAATCTAAGATCTTAGTGGCTTGCCAACATTCTTTAACATGTTGTGTTTTTATGCTTTGTAAGTATTACATTTTTCTAGAAAAAGTTTATTACAAATTATTTTCAGAAATTAATTTTATTTATTTTAAGATCTTTTGTAACCTGTGCTCCACAATAAAGATATTTGATTTGATTTGATTTGATTTTAGGTAACTTTATTTAATGCGAAAATTTGACTGCCTCCGTGGTCCAGTGGTCAAGACGTTTGCCTTGTGATCCGGAGGTCGTGGGTTCAAATACCACTGGGAATAAAAAGCATACTTTGTGAAAAGTTGTTTCCAGTCTGGTTAGGATATTGCAGGCTTGAATCACCTGATTATCAGAAAAGAAAGATGATTTCGTGCTTCGGAAGGTACGTAAAGCTGTAGCTGTCGCTATCTAAGCGTTTAAACCTATCCTAGGATTGGTTCTGGTCTACCCTTTGGGTTGCGGGATTCAGACGGCAGTCGCTCTGTGTAAAAACCAGTAAGCTCGTCAAATCACCAAGGTTAGGTAGCGGACGCTCTGAAACGCTACCGCTGAGGATGCAACCGGGAATACGCTCGTATGATGACTATGATGATGTACTTAGGTACCTGAAAACTTATCTATGACTACAACATAAAACTATTTGCATCTCCAATTCTTTGAATAAAATAGATCACCAACGAATCTAATGATCGCCTAAATCAAGAACGATTTATGTACTTCAATTCCAATGCCTAATAGACAACGCAATTTTAAAAAAAAACAGACCACCTCGCCCGGCCACCCGCATGCCTTCTTATTACAATTTATGTGTTGAAACCAAATTGAGATGTGTTATAATGACTGCCTCCGAAATTACCACTACGGACCGAGGTGCTCGAGTTAACGACGCCGAATTCGGCGCTCTATTTTATAACCAGTTACTTAATCGGTCCATAGCGGTTTGCTTGTCTTCTTGCGCAGGTCGTAAAAGCAGGTCAAGGGAATAAAGGATTTTTTTTCCTCAACGAATTACTACTGATAACGTGAGATAAATCCATTCAAAACTTTACCACGTGAGTTCACCATTTTAAATAAATCAGTAATGAATTACATGATGCAACCAATGCGAATATAAAACAGTAGTCGCTATATATAACGTCTAACATAATATACTGAAACTATTTTAAGGGTGAATTCAGTCCATGATTTTGACGACCTCAGTGGCGTAGTCAACACGCTAGACTGCTAATTACAACTTAAAACTTACTTTGGGACTAGCTTAATCAGTGTGATTTGTCCCTAGTTATATATTTATTTATTATTTATTTTATGATACTGAACAACTTTACCCAAGGAAAGTATATCGAAATATGAAAAAAAATGCTCTTCATAGAAACTCGGATCAGCTGATCGGTTAACTTACTAATAAAACTAACAAAAATATATTTTTTTTAATATTTCGATAAATGTTTCTTGGGGAAAGTTGTTCAGTTTCATGGACTGAATCTACCCTTAAAATAAATAAATATAAGGACAAATCACACTGATTGAGCTAGCCCCTAAGTAAGTTTAAACTTGTGTTATAGGATACTAACTCAACGATACTATATTTTATAATAAAAATATATATACATAAACACCCAAGACCCAAGACAAGAATAGTTTCAGTATATTTTGTTAAACCCTGTACATAGCGACCCGTGCTATTTTGGTTCCATTTTTCGACCCTTGCACTAATCGTGGCCTTTAGGTCAAGCTCTGTCTACCTTGTAAAAGGTATTAACGTAATCAGATCATTTTGCTGTTGACTGTACAAAGTACTATTCGAAAGATTTAAAATTGGACATTTCTTCCGTGTCTACAAGGGACTGAACAACTACAGTTTTTAAGGAGCTATCGAAAAGTATACAAGGTCGATTAGACGCAAGAATGAAGCTTTTTCGTATTTTTTTGGATAATTATAAATCAATTGATACATCGTTGCCCGATGGGAGTACGAATTGCTCGCGCTTTCGCAAGTTAAACAACTCCGGGTGTGGTCCGCACTTGAATGGGTGACTCCGTGCTTTGAAAGGCACGTAAAGCCATTGGTCCTGGCTGTCATCATCATATGGCAGTCGTCAAGTCATGTCAAATGCCTTACGGCAGCTTGAATAATCTGACATCAACGTTGACCACTTTTACACACGAAAAACCAAAACAATTATGATTATTTTACTGCTAGCTACGTGGCATATGTTGTCAGTTTTGACAAATATAACGTCTAACAAAATATACTGAAACTATTTTAAGGTTGAATTCAGTCCATGATCCTGAACAACTTTCCCCAAGGAACATATATCGAAATATGAAAAATAATTTTTGGCTTTCCATACTCGAAGACTCGGCTTCCAAACTCGTATCAGCTGATCGATGGCTTCCAAACTCGTATCAGCTGATCGATCAAATTATATGGGAAGCCAAACATTATTTTTTATATTTCGATATACAACGTAGAACCACGGTGTATACTAGATCATCATAGTATAATGACATTGAAATAAAAGCCAAATAATAAAAAAAAATTGGCCTTTCCATACAAAAGTGTGCAGCCACCTGGGCGATTTTTATGAGAATGTCGAATTTTTTTTTGTTGTTTTGACTGTTATTTTAATTTCCTGTATATATAGGTGTTTCGTCCCCCGCTTGCGTCCTTCGACCTTCTATGCTCTTTGTTCCATACACATGGACATAGCACATGGACATAGCACATGGACATAGCACATCGTGCAATAACAAAGCCCAAACATAGCACAAGCTTAAAATTTCACTATATGTAGCTTTTACTGCAGACATTCCAGTCATCAGTTGTTAAAAAGCAATGTATAAATCAGCCAATTGAAGCTACGTAATTGATTTTAGAAAATGTCGTAGTTGATTTTGTAAAATGTGTATGGAAGGTCATTGTTAAACACTCGCGCACACAAGCGTGCGCCCAGCTTATTTTTTTAGGGGGATACATGAATTTCTCGGGGTCCAGTGCTGTATTGTGCCAAAAGTGGCCGTTTTTTGCAAATGTGCGAAGAAAAGCTTCACGTTCTCACTTTAAACAGTAGTTCATAAAATAGTATCGAGGGGTTACTAGAGACAAAATTTTAAATGATATGTCCGTTTTCTTTCAAATAATATATTTCAAATAGGGGCAGCACTGGACCCCGAAAAATTTATGTAGCCCCTTAAGTTAGATTTTTTTCTGTACACCTACGATAGCTACGACGCTACGAATTCTATCTTATATCAACGATACAGTATCAAAAGCGCAGTCCGTAACCGGAGGACCATAGATCAACCGCCGCGGGTGCTACAAACCCCTAATGACACGGAATAGTCGGTATAATGCGGTAGTGGGGTTCACTTCCGCTTTCAATTTGTACAAATAGTTCGCCACCTCCAAAATATAGGGTAGCTCCGAGAGCAATCAGCTTTGGTGATAGAGATATTTTTTTTATAATTTGGCTTTTTTATGAGAATGTAGTGACTAGCCAGGATTGAAAAAGGCAAATAGCAAAAACAAGTTTATTTGCTAGGCAAATTAAAAAAACCCCCGCCTGTCAAGAACGCCATCTAGTGATGTGAACCGGAACGATACGACTTGATACGGACGGATTGATACGGACATCAAGTCGCGCTACATGCGCGCTACGGATAGCGCCATCTACATATTTTCTAGAGAAATCCCTGATTTCAATCAAGCGTTTATCTCCAATAACTTTTAAACGGCTGAACCGATTTTCATCAAACATAGCTAAAACTACCGCAAGGGAACTTGCTTCCACGTACAAAAACCGCATCGAAATCCGTCCATCCATTCGAGCACTACGATGCCACAGACAGACCGACACTAGCCTCAAACTTACACACCCCTCTTTTTGTCCCTCTAGTGTCAGTAGTTCGATGATTTAGTCCGACGATCACGGGGGTTAAAAATGGCTCCTGGTTTTATCATATTTATATAAAGTGGCCGAGTGGTTAAGACACTAGGTGTATGTCTGTGAGGCACGAGTTCGATCCTCTCGAGGCGCGACTGGTAGATACCTCTGAGGTTCACTGAGGTACATGTACTGTCATTTTCAACTACCAACGCTTCCTGTAAAGTAAAACATCGTGAGGAAACCTGCACACTAGTGGCTATTAAGTTTACTAGTGAAGGCAATGGCAACCACTTCATTATCTTCTTCGTTTAAGCGCGTTCCCAGTTGCATCCTCAGCTATGCTGCTTCTGAGCCCGGGGTGCGCTTTCTTGCTTTTTCTTCCCCAAATATAACCAAATGCATTTATGCCAAAGACCTTGCAAAATGGAGAAGAAATAGCCGGAACAGTATAAATGATTTGGCTATAGCTTCACGACCCGCCTGCCTGACGTCAACCCTCTTTGGGAATGTATTTGTGCCAAAAGTTTTACAACCGGCCGCCGCCCGACGTTGACCCTCCTTGGGAATGCAATTGTAGCACGAGATGTTTGTGCTTAATCCTTTAGTCGCCTTTTACGACATCCAGAGGAAGAGATAGAGTGGTCCTTATTCTAACCCGGAACCACACGGGCCACTTCATTATCTTTGCCCAAAATTCACTGCGTGCGTCTCTTTCCACACAATAACACCGACAAGAGCTTAGTTCTTATAAATTTAGACAGACAGACAGAGGTTTTATTAATCGATATACAACGGTACCAACAAGAGTCAGAACTGAGAGGTTGCTGCAAATAATTTTCTATGGAAATTAAATCTGTTGTGTTCCCCCTGATATGTTACGAACTAAAGATTTCAGGTATATATCATAAATATTCGTATCTTAGTTACGGAAAAATGTAGTCTTACATACTAATACTGTGTAAATGAGTTTCTTTCGGTGTTTCTTCTCAGCAGTGGTCGTTGCGAAACGCTAGTAAAATTGTAGCTTTTGCACTAAAAATTATTTATTTAATTTATTGCAATATAAAACTAATGTACAATACAATACAATACAAAAATCTTTATTGCACCAAATAAAAAACAATAAAAAATTACAAAATTTACAATAGGTATAATCTTAACACTAAGCGCTAATAATGACCTTCAATAAGTATTAATCCTAAATTAAACAAAAATTGACTTTGACTTTGACAGGTACATTGGAATTGCCCGTCTCTAAATTGCATCAAGTTTCATACCTATTAATTTTAATGAAAACTACTTTCTAAGGTATGTTTTTAATGTAATTGTATTTAAACGTTGCTAATCTTGTTTTATTTGGTTCCACAGTTTACTCGTAATGAACGAAAATTACTAAAAATCAAAAAATAAAATTTCTATATGTATAAGTAATTTATAAGTAACTAGCTTTTGCCCGCGGCTCCGCCCGCGTTGATTACGGGTATGAAATATAGATGTTGGCCGATTCTCAGACTTACTCAATATGCTCACAAAATTTCATGAGAATCGGTCAAGCCGTTTCGGAGGAGTACGGGAACGAACATTGTGACACGAGAATTTTATATATAAGACTAGCTGACCCGGCAAACGTTGTTTTGCCATATAAAGACTACCCCTAACATTTAGGGGGATGAAAAATAGATGTTGGCCGATTTTCATAGATACCGGATAAGCACAAAAAATTTCATCAAAATCGGTCAAGCCGTTTCGGAGGAGTATGGCAACGAAAACTGTGACACGAGAATTTTATATATTAGATTAGTACGCCACCTGTTATCTTACTCATATACTTCGCACTCCTTCTCTTTATGGTTGCCTGTAAGAGATTGCTTCGGCGATAAGGCCGCCTCTTGTACCTTATTTATTTATAAGTTCCGTAAACTTTGTAATTTTTTATTGTTTTAATTTGGTGCAATAAAGATTTTTGTATTGTATTGTATTGTATTAGTATACTTAATTAGTTTGACGAATCTTTCAGTTATGTACTTACATATTATACAGAGTCTATCACAATATACGGAAATTATTTTAAGGGTGGATTCAGTCAATGAAACTGAACAACTGTCCTCGAGGAAAATATATCGAAATATGTAATATATTTTTACAAATTAGGATCAGCTGATTGGCCAATTTAATTTTCATATTTAGATATTAGGTATGTTCCCTGGGGAAAGTTGTTCAGTACCATGGACTGAATTCACCCTTACAATAGTTTCAGTATGTTTTGTTAGACGTTATACAATAAGTAGGTATATTCGAAAAAGAGACTATTTCTATGGAATTTCCGAATTTTATTTCTTCATCGGAAATTCATTAAAAAAATGCTAAAAAAAATTATTCAAGAAATTAAGTTACCTAAATAAATATAATTTACCATTTGTAGAATTACCTTTGTTATTTTATTATGTGTAACTATCGTTGACGTACAATAAAGATTTATAAATAAATATAAAGTAACGGCGTACACAATATGTAAGCTAAGTATTAGGATCATTCCGGACGAAGTCGCGGGTGGTCGTAGTTTCAGTATAGTAGCAGTTTCCCGGTAATTACCTATTGCAGTGCAAGGAAGCGGTCGTCAATGATGCATATTTATAATAAGGTATTCATGTGTTCGCTTCCCTAAAGGCATTTCTGTGTTTCCTACACTTTCTACGGCAATTATGCCAATGAATAGCTTTTAAAAGCTTATTTGATTTGCTACGTTTGCATGTGGTTAGTATGAAAGTTGTTCAATTTAATTTTTTAAATTAAGTAAGTAGGTAGTTACTATCTTTCAAGTTATAAACAAACGAAAATTTAAAATACCACAAAAATATTATTACTATTTATTCTATTTTTTTCTTGGCTATTTATATAAGTTGTAAGTAGATAATATTTATAAAGAAAATTAAATTAAAGATTTGAGCTTGATTTGTAAAGAAATTTATTGAAATTTATTTTTAATGAAAATTAAATTAAATGTTATTATAAATTTGAGCGAGTTTACCTGTAAGAAATTGCTTAGCGATAAGGCCGCCTTTTGCTCATTTCCTAGTTTTTAAGATAATGATGAATTACTGTATTTTTCTTTTGTGCAATAAAAAAAGGGCATTGTGAAAAGATATAGACAAAAAGAAGTCAGAAACATGCTTCGTCCGTAAATGTATCTACCTACATAAATATATTTTGCTATTCACATCACTTCCTATCACGTCTTTTTACAGAGTATTTTAGGTCCTACGGCTCGGGATAGACCGCAGGGCCGCAAGACTCAAGCACGAAAAATATTACTTATAAAATTAAATGAACCACAAAATGATTTACGTAAAAATACAAAAGACTGTTTGAACCCATCAATATTATCAATTATATTCTAAATTAATAATGAAGTTATTATCTAGCAGGACGGAAATCGACATGATTGGCCAATAATGGCGGGAAAGCGGGCAACATGGCGTCGGTTCCGGTGGGTTTATGGGAAATAACATCGGACATAATGACACGGGGTATCAAATTGGCTATGCTCTGTTATAGTCATTATGAATTTAATTATTTTGTAAGATTTTAAGAAATAACGTAAGATAGTACCTAATAGTTATAAACCCGTGTGGTTCCGGGTACCCGTGTGGTACCGGGTCAGAATAGGACCACTCCATCTCTTCCTATGGATGTCGTAAGAGGCGACTAAAGGACTAAGCACAAACATCTCGTGCTACATTGCATTCCCAAGGAGGGTTGACGTCAGGCAGGCGGCCGGTTGTAAAACTATAGCCAAATCATTTAAAATGTTCCGGCTATTTCTTCCCCATTTTGCAAGGTCTTTGGCATCCTTGGGTGACCATAGACATGCATGTTATATTTGGCGAAGAAAAAGCGGGAAAGCGCACCCCGGGTTACGAAGCAGCACAGCTGAGGATACAACCGGGAATGCGCTTAGACGAAGAAGAAGTACCTAACAGTTATAAGGTTAGCAATGGCTTTCTATATTTGGACAAAGAGCTTTAATGTAAAACGCGCTCAGTTGGGTAGATGACTGGGTCAAAAATAAGTTATTTGTACTGTTAAGATAATAAAACGTCACAAAATAGTGTCACTTGTCATTGATCATAAACATTTTCAACGTGATTTTAGATTTTTAAATGCAGAAAAACTGGTATTAGGAGCGTTATTTGATTCAAAATATCTATGACGTCACGGTTTTGTATTTCATGCAAATTCCATAGAAAATGTTTGTTTTGACATTTAGAAAAAAGTGTCTGATTTTACTTTTTGTCATCTAGCGGATTGTAGCTATCTCCATGAACTTCACTAAGTCGCTTGCTAACTCTTATGCGCTTACAAGTACTTTCGACAATTTATAAGCGAAAACTTTACGAAATCATGGTGAACAGGTTTTTCCCATAACTCTTTCTCCGTGACTGCTGTACGACTTTGGAATGCTCTTCCTGAATCCATTTGAGGGCCACTAGTCGCGACTCCTTTAAACTTAGAGTTTTTAGGTACTTCCACTTCCAATTAAACATAGGACAGACTTGATTGCATAATATTTATTTATGGTTATGTATTTGTATATTTATTTTTGTATATATTTTAATGTAGGTATATATTTTATGAAGTAATATATATGTATGTAAGTAATTGTGTATATGTAATAATAATAATAGTATGTTTATAGTATGTGTTAGTTTAGTTTAAGTTTTCTTTATATATTCACACCCACATAAAACTCTCCAATCGACCCAAAGGTTTGACTGTTAGAGAATGCTTTTAGCATTAAGTCTGCCTGTTGTACTTTAAACATGTATATGTGTGTACAATAAAGTATAAATAAATAAATAAACATAGTAAAAAATGTCTAGTGGTGTGTTAAAATACATTAAGGCCCCTCAGTTCAGAACCAATAATACTTTGAGTGTTTTTAATAAATTACTGTAATTAAACTACTTAGGTACTACAGTTTACTTATCAAAAATTTTACATAGCAATCTTAAGGCTTTTCTACAGACACCCACAATAGCTAAAACACGATTTAGCATTTTTGGCTCGATAGAAAAAAATCACAAACATACCTCTAAAGCCTAAATTTACCTTTAAAATTAAATTTAGGCAAATTAAGAGGTATGTTTGTGTTTTTTTTCTATCGATTCCTATATAAAATTTTTGAGAAGTAAACTGTACTTAGTAGTTTAATTACAGTGATTTTTTGAAAACACGCACAAAATTGCGGGCTCTGAACCCACCTCGCCTTAAGAATAATTCAAGTAGTACGGCAAAGTGTAAAGAAATAACTTTCCATCGGTAAGTAAATCGGTGTTTGAAATTTAAACGTTTAGAATTAGAATTTGACTTATCAGACACTTTTCTCTAAACGTCAAAACAAAAATTGTGGGATTTGTATAAAAAACAGAACCGTGACGTCATACTTTTTCCGAGTCAAATAACGCTCATAATATCAGTTTTTCTGCATAATTAATCTAAAATCATGTTGAAAACGGATATGATTAATTACAAGTGACACTATTTTGTGTTTATTCTGGCAGCACCAAATAATTTATTTTTGACCCCTGCGTTTGTTTTCTCATAAATTCTGTAGAATTTATGAGAAAACAAACGTTAGTTATTATGTTGTTTTAAAAACAACAGAAAAACAGATTAACGGTTGTCAACCCGCCCGCCATCTTGAATGTTTACCTACCGTCACGGTCCGCGACGCCGGGGAAATGATGTAGAAAACTAATCTAATTTGACATTGAACTTTTTGTACAGTCACTGTATGTTTGGTTTATTTGGGGTGCGGGACCGTTCCCACTAGAGGGGATACATTATAAAATTAATTAATTCAATTCAGTGTTGAGTCCAATTTGTTTTATGTACCTAGGTAGGTAAATAAACTAGGACTGCAAGAGGAAACCCCATATACCCAGACGTAAAAAAATTCAAGAAAAAGATAAAGTATAACTAAATACTGTTACGTAAGTAGATAACTTAACAAGGAGACGGACTGGACTTTACTTTAATGTTTCTTTTTATAATTTTAGGAAAATTTAGAGTCCGATAACGTTATAGGTACTTATGCTTGGACGGTAACCGAACTAACATATGGATAGCCGTTTCTCATTAGACATAGGGTGGCCATTTTATGTAGTTTTAAAATTTTGGAAAATGTTAAGTGTAAATGAAGATAATAATGTCACTAAATTAGGAAATCTGACCTATCTAGAGTCAGATGTCCTAATTTGATATATTCTCATACTTTAGGAGAAGATTTAATTTGGTTTAAGTATAATGCTATTTTTATTTTTGTGGAAAATGTAGTCTGAAATTTATAAGTCAGGTACTTCAATACCTAGGATTAGGAGAGTCGCCTAGCCGACCGTAATAGACGTGGGATAGGTACAACAAGTAGGAGAAGATTAAATTTTGTGTTAATATATGGCTAATTCTTAATTTTTGTAAAAGTGCAAATTGAAATAATATATGTACTCTTAGCTGCTAGTAAGGTAGCAGATCAAAATAGCTGATATCAATAGACCTTCTTTAGGAAGGTAAAGTCTTATGTATAACTAATTAAATTAAGCAACTGTAAACATTATTGAAGTATAATCTAGGACAGATATGTATTAATGTAATATACATACTTGGGTCTCGTATAGATTTGACTTATATAAAAAAATAGGTAGGTACTAGGATATGTGGGAAACGGTTTGCAGGGGAAGATTTAATTCGATGTTAAATTTCATCCAGCTTTTAATTTTTATTAAATTGTAGAGTCCTGTAATGGAAAGCTAGACTCACAAAACGAAAATATAAACTAGTAAGAAGGTATCTATTCGTTCTAACTGATCTGAAAATGTAGTAGGTAAGTAGTTAGTATTATTTACGAATTGGCTTTTAACTTGAAAGTGGTGTAGGTATTAGAAATTCAAAATAGAGATATGTATTTTTTTCTATTTATTTACATTACTTATTTATAAATTTCGCTATTCTTTTTGTATTTACTCTTTTTTTTTGGAAATATTTAACATAAATTAAATAGCTCTACATAACCGTTTACAATAAAACTAAGTCAGGTAGAGATAGAATAATAATAAAAAAAATTAAAGGGTAATCTAAGAAACCTTTTCTGGAGGACTTCTGTAGTGTCTACTATAAATAAAGCCTTCACATGGACGTATTGAACCTATGAATTTTATAAAATGAAATAAATTCTAACTAAAACTGGGTTTACGAACAGAACAACCATTATGTAATTAATATCTATCACTGTCTGTTAAATTAATTGCTAACTAAACGAAACAGGCAAGCAGCAATTAAGAGAGCAACGGTGTATTACTAAAGTTTGTATCCTACAATAGACCACCATCAGACAATTAGCCGATGTACTATAAATGAAGGAAAGTGGCAATTTCTTCGGTGACAAACGTCGGCCTTATCGACGCTAAATAATGGAGCAAGTAGTTTAGAATCGCGTCTTCATCCCGGTAATTAACCGGCTTCCCCCTGTAACACCCCCTCGAACCTCCACAAAGCCCCGCACCGCACCGCGCCTCGAAGCGGCTAAATTAATCACACGAATCTCGCCCCCCAATCCAGGGCCGGATTAAAAAGTTTTATTGGAGCGCCGCTTGTGACAGCCCCGCGCGCCTCGCGAGCCAGCCCCAGCCAATCATAGCTCGGCAACAATAAAATGGTGCGCTGTCATTGGCCGGAGCTTAATAGTACACGCCCATTCCGACCGCCCGCGACAGGGCTGTCACACGCCACGTCAGTTGTCCGAGGCGCGTCGACCCGTCAGCCGTATCCCGTGTTAACTTGGTGTTGTGAGCCAGCGGAACATTCCGAATATCTGTGACTGTTGTGTGATGGATTTGTGAATTGAACGATGGAGGAGGAGTCGATGTCTGGACACAGCTGTTCTGAGGACGATATCAGTGTTGGGCGACCGTCGCCGGCTCCGTCGCGGTCGCCATCTCCCCACGACTACTTCAGACCTCTGAAGCGCTTGAAAATGGCATCGGAACCAGCTGAAGAGCGTCGAGGAGAGGGTGTGAAGAGTTTTTCGATTTTGGACATTTTATCTCACAGCCCGCGAACTCCGCCGCGCATTGTTCGCCCGTGGGACGCGTCAGGTTTCGAGAGACTGCAGCGGTTGCAGCGGCTGGCTGGCGCAGCGTTGCTGGATGGTGAAAGATGGAGACTGGCAGCTTTGGGGTTGTTAAGGCCGCGAGACATGGCTCCAGCTGAATGTTGTGACTCGGCGTCGGAGAGGTCCTCGTCGGCGTCTGACTGCTGCTCGGAGCCTCGGAGAGCGCCGCAGCAGGGCTCGACGGCACCGCATACGCCCCTGGATGCGCTGTTTCATATGACCAGCAAGACCTTTGAAGCAAATACTGCTGAGAATGGAGGTAAGTGCTTGTTAGAATATAATTTCAGCGAAAACAATTAAGCAAACGGTTTCCAATTAGGTTTCCTAGGTTGATTTAAATTAATAGATATCTATGGGAAAATATTACTTAGGTATACCGTACAAACGATAAAACAAAAAACACATTTTTATATGTATTTATGTTCTTCTCTACAATTTTTATAGGTACTTACTTTTTTACTTAGTGAACTTCTTCTAAAAATAGAGTTGAGTAGGTATAAACATCGCTATTTAATATATTTTCTTGATATTATTATTACTTATAATAGACCAATAATTAAAAATGACCAATATAAAATCATAACATAAAATTGAAGATCAAACGAACTTAGAAAAAGAAGTTCGATCGAAATTATGTGGTAACAAGGTGAAAATACCAAAGCATCCGTTCCGGATAATGAAACGAATATATTTATATTATATAATAGATAGGATCTTCAACTACCTTACCTACTTGTCTATTTTGCTCTGAAAAACATAAGATGTACCAGTGCGAGAAATTTAATCAAGCTGATTATAACACTCGTAATAACTTTGTTCAAAATAATCGTTTGTGTTTTAACTGTTTGGGATTAAACCACACAGTGAAATCTTGTTATTTGAATACTTCTTGTCTTGTTTTTTATTTTATTTTATTTGACTGTAATTATAAATATAAAATCATTTTTCTATATCTGTAAATATGTAAATAATTTTATCTAAATAAAATATACATTTGTAGATTCATAGATAGGTATATTACTAATACACTATATAAAAACTAGATACCTATATATATATACCTATCTGATACTTGGCACATTTTGGTAATTTTGAAATAATATCTACCAGCTTTCCACACGAAGACGACTCTAATGCATTGTGTAATGTGAAGGTAATGAGTATTGATTATCTACTAATTGTCGACCAATAATAATCAATTGCACCTGGCACACATGCTGTCAATGACAGATCTATTTGGCAAAGAGGTATATAATTCTTCATGTTTATTCAAGCAATTTATCGATTAATTAATCGTATTTTTTATATTGCGGATTTTGATAGGTACCTACCACCACTGACATACCTACCTACCGTTTTAATTTGATTTGGCTGTGGTTTTACGCCCGGCCGGTGTACCTGATGTCAACCCCCTATAGAAATGATAAGAAATAAAAATCTTGGTTTTCAAATACCTACTATAAAATATTGGTATTTCAAAGGTAATTTGCACTTAGTGCGGCCCTGGATAGTATTTCTAAAATAAAAATAGAACACTTAACTTAAATTAATATGAGTAAGTTAGAAGATAATAATAATTTGATAATGATAAAAAAATAAACATATTATGTTAAAAAAAGCACTAGACAAATTAATAATTTATATATATAAAAGCGAAAATCACTCACTCATCACGAAATCTCGAAAACTACATAACCAATGAAGATGAAATTTGGCAGGACGGTAGAGTTTGACTAGGAGACGTCCGCTAAGAAAGGATTTTCGGAAATCCATCTCTTAGGGGGTGAAATAGGGGTTGGCAGTTTGTATGAAACTTCGTAATTTTTAAAGTGGGACACATGAAATTTTTAATGTACATAATTTAGTAGTTGGTAGAAAATAATAATGCATTTATTATATTTTGAAAATTACATACCTATAGGGCTAAAATAGGGGTTGCAAGTTTGTATGAATATTCGTCATTTTTGAAGCGAGACATGACATTGTTGAATTAATAGGTAGTTAGTAAAAAATAATAATCCATTAATTGGATTTTAATAAATTGCAACCCCAGTTAAAAAAAAAACCAATCTAATTTGTGTAGTCTACGCGGGCGAAGCCGAAGGCAAAAGCTAGTTTATAATAAGAGTGATTCATCTTCTTCTTGTATTTAAGAGCTGAGCTCTTGTCGGTGGAGTGCTTTTTATGTCTCTCTTTCCTCCGCTAAGTTCTTAACCTCCTTATATGTTTTCACATAATTTTTTTTTAACAAAAAATCTTCTTGCCTCCCTACCTACCTACCCCTCGTTTTCTGTCTGTTTCCTTCAATTACATATTTTTTGAAAGTACGTTATGTGTTGTAGTAGATGTTTTTTAGACGAAAATTCAGAAAACATTATCTACCGTCCACAACTCAAATAAAATCAAATGGGATACTTATTGACAAAAAAAAATATTATTCATACATTGTTGAATTTGGATGCATAAATGAACCTATAATTTGGTTTTGAAAATTATAAACCTTCATAACACCGACCTATAGACGCTGGAATTATAAATTTTACTTTACTACCTACCTATTGTGTTTTATTATAGATACCTATTTGCGTAGGTAATTTCTAATGATGATCTTAATTAAGATGTCTTAATTGTTTTTACCGTCGGATTCTGCGTAATTGCGTTGTGTTACTAGAAGCATTTCTTACTCAAAATAACCGCGAATACCTACAAGATAAATCGGCTATCCTATTATGAATATGCTGTATAGTCAATAGTTCGATGTTTAAAAAAAATGTTTTAGTTTTTTTATTGATTTCCAAATTATATAGCGATACTAAAAAAATACTAATCCAGAGCCGAATCATGGCAAAAAAATAAACAAACAAATTTCTTAGTAACCGGCTTCTTATGAATAATTTATTAATAATTAATTATAAATAATTTCAGCCTTAAGGCTTAAATTATTTAAATCATATAAAGTATCTAATCTTACTTAGGTATGTAACTAAAAATGTTTAGGTAAATTTACTTAATCATTTTAAGTTAGATACCTAGACAAGATGAGATACTTACCTTATACCTAAATATAAATATAAAGACAAATCACACTGATTAAGCTAGCCCCAAAGTAAGTTCTAAACTTGTGTAATGGGATACTAACTTAATGATACAATATTTTATAATAAATAAGTCATATAGGTATAGATAAACACCCAAGACAATTTGTAAAAGTTCATTTTTCAACTTGCTCTGGCTGAGGATCGAACCCAGAACCTCCGGATTGGCGAACTGTTGACCTGTACACCACGGAGGACGTCAATTACCTTAGTTGGAAAAATGGCCTTTCTCAAATTGTCCTGGGTCTTGGGTGTTTATCTTTATGTAATACTAGCTGTGCCCGCGACTTCGTTCGCGTGGTTGTCGGAACGTAATGTTATATAGCCTAAAGCCTTCCTCTATAAATGGACTACCCAACAAAAAAAGAATTTTTCAAATCGGACCATTAGTTCCTGAGATTAGCGCGTTTAAACAAACAAACTCTTCCGCTTTATAATATTAGTATAGATTATAAAGTAGGTATAGTATCGTTGAATTTAGTACCCCATAACACAAGTTTATACTTACTTTGGGGCTAGCTTAATTGTGTGATTTGTCCTTATACTTACACTTATTAATTTATTTATTTATTTAAAAAAAGGAAATTGCTTGTGGACCAGCAATTTTTTATTTTGAATCGTGGACTATAAAAAGGAATCTTTTATTTAAAAAAGCCAAGTTTATCTTATTACATAATTACACATAGGATTGAGTTTTTCTATGTTGACTTTAAACACAAAACTAATGAATACCCAGCTACTGTCTATTGATAACAAACCAATTTCGTGACACAGGTACTATACATTTGCAGCTATCGAATGCTATTTACTTTCCTTCTACAAATAAACATATATTCAGGTCACCTACAGCAAATAGAGACTCATTATAACATTGGAATCATCGTTAGCAATGGGCACAGGCCAATTTGAAGGCATTACATATGCGTTAATACGTATTTGATGACTATATGCTCATTGAAGCACTATTTTGATTTACATCACATAATCAGTGTGTTTTATTCAGTCAAATACGTGGAACGAGCACATGTAGGTTAACTATCTTCTGTATTATTATATCTTTGTAAATTGTATGATGACTAACCATAGGTAACTATTCTATGACACACACAATATCCGTATGCCTTAACCTAATAAGTACTTATATATATTTATATATATATATATATATATATATATATATATATATATATATATACTTGTTTTATTTAAGTATAAAACAAAACTTTGGTTGATAATGCCACAGGCATGCTAAAAAGGATTCTCCGACACTACCTATTCGATTGTTTGTAACACAACTTAATACTACAAATAAAATATTTTTATATTCATTTTTACATTTAACATTTTTCATTTTCATTTTCATATACATACTTACTACGGACTGACGTGTCTTGGTCTTTTTGTTACGAAAAACGAAAAAAAAACTATCTCTGTTTAGTTTTTTTTTAATTTTTACTTACTTTTGTTTAGCATTGTCTTGTACCTATGTACCTAGTTTGTTTCAGTGGTTGATTGTTGAATTAGTTAAAAAAAATATATACTTTTTTTTTAGTAGCCATTTATGTCCCATAGTTGGGCAAAAACCTCCCCTTTTCGTTTCCGATTACTTCTATCCTCGGCTGATTCCCTCCACTCTTTATCGAAAGCGGACAACTCGTCTCTCCATCTCATCCTAGGTCTTCTTCTCGACCTGTTTCCGTCTGTAGGTACCCATGCTGTTGTTGTGTGGGCCCATCTTTCGGGCATCATGCGGCAAACGTGACCCGCCCAGTTCCACTTCAATCTAGCAGACTTCTTTCCGACGTATATATATACTTAACTGTACTAAAAATAGTCATTTACTAAATAGGGTTCCGCTGTTAGCTTTCGAATCTAATATGCAATAATTTATAATTAAAAATCTATCAAGTTGTCAGACAGCCTTATGGCCTTAATTGATATCTATATCAAAGCCATCATTCTCATCTCAATAGTAAAAAAAGTCTATTAAAAAAGTAACTAAAACCAATTTCTAAATATATTCGCTGGCTAACATTTTCACAAAAAGTTGCCTTTAAAAAAAATATTGGCGAATTTTGATCGCTATTATCATGGCTATTATCACATTACAAGATTAAAATAAAAATTTAGTAGAACATGAAAAGTATGTTCTAAAAATCTAACTGGCCCAAAGAGTGACATAAAAATAATAAAAAAAAAACGACGGGTTGCACTCCGGGAGTGCCGGCAGAAGTGAAAACTTGAATATTAACGTTGTGCATTTTTGATATTTTGGAATGGTTAGGGAATAATTTTGCACGAATTGCTTTAATTATCAGTATAAAAGTACTATCATTTATGTGGTAGAATACAATATTTATTTATTGCGCTATCGTACACAAACATGACAATTTATATTACATTAAAAAGTTTATCTCTCAGCTAAACGAAACACGAGTTTAACATTTTTTACCCATTACAAAAAAAGTGCACAACGCCTCTAAAGAAGTTTTCACTTCAAAAAGGTTTGGGCTCGTCCAGGATTTGAACCCGGGACCTCTCGCACCCTAAGCAAAAATTATACCCCTAGACCAACGAGCCGGCTGACAGCTTAGTCGAAATTATAGTATAAATACTTCCTCTCCTACGAGGCGACGGACGAATTCTTACGAATTTTCGATCAGGACACGTGTCCTGACGCGAGTTTAACATTTTTCACCCATTACAAAAAAAGTGCACAACGCCGCTAAAGAAGTTTTCACTTCAAAATACTTCCTCTCCTACGCCGCGCCGGACGAATCCTTACGAATTTTCGATCAGGACACGTGTCCTGATGCGAGTTTAACATTTTTCACCCATTACAAAAAAAGTGCACAACGCCGCTAAAGAAGTTTTCACTTCAAAAAAAAATAGCATCATTAGAACAAAACGCAGAAAAACAAAACGTTCTTAAATTGAAAATCAATGAAGATATTATTTACCGAAGACACAAAACGCGGGGTGCCAGTCCAAAATAGACAATTATGGTCTGATTACAGAGCGGCGAGGTAATTGAAAGATATCTGCACACATGCACCTCCTCAGGCGGCCATTAAAATCATGTCTGCAGGTTTTTTTATATTTTCTGGACACTGACGCATTTTGAGAAAGTGCAAGCTGTTACACTGCTAATACTGAATAAAAATATCATAGGTATATTTATTTTATTATAAAAATTTTCTTTTATCTAGGTATACTTCTCATTCCATGAGGTGTGTTTCTTACAACAAAAAAATAAACATGCGTAAATACTAAATTTCTTAATAACTAAAGATAGAATTACTGCACACTACACTACTAATATTTGCAATTAAAAAGGCCTGGTAGTTCTTTACCCTGCGGCAACATGCCCAGAAAGCTGGCAGCATTACCATGTTGGATGGCACTGCTTATCTTCTGACTAAGTTCCATGAGTATATTTATTTAGGCTTACAAGAGTCGAGTTCCTAGATAGCTAGCCTACTTACCAATTATACTAACTTGGGCGTGTAAATACTGCTACTTGGTGCAGAATTAACGCTTTCTAACAAAAAGTATGTGAAAAAATAAATTGCTTCGATATCGCATTGTTGCATAATGAATGGTATTTATAAAATTAACCACTTATTTAAAAAAAATAACGAATCAATGAGCTTTTAAAGACCCAAACGTTACACGCAGTCATTCAACGGTCCCTTTTGAAAAAAATATACAAAATTGACTCTATGAGCGTAATTTACACGCGGCGATTGCAAAAAAGGCTATTGTTGCTGGCACAAAAGAAGACATCACGCGGTTAACAAAGAGAGTTCTAAATTCGAACAGACGTCAACGCGAGGCGGGAATAGTCTATGCCCCATATGCTACAGATTAAAATGTAAGCGCCAAACAGTCATTTGTCATTGGCGTAGCACCTATGGCTATAGGCTTGATTGAGGAAGTCATTTCTAGTTTATGAGCGGAAATAATATTTTTTTAACATCCCTCCTCGGCGGGACATTAGAATGATGTTGTTGGGATATCTCTATTATAATGAAAGCATTAAATATATGGTTATAACATCAGTAGGTGTGCATTATCACACTGACGATTATTTTGATATAAAAACTCCATCATCATTTAAATTTTCATTTTTTCAACACTTTAGTATAAGAAGTAAAAGCATAATTTAAATATGTAATTTCTTTAACCTTTTTAGATACTATTTACTTAAATCAGATCCCTAGATGGACTAAGTCCGCCTTTGCATATTTTCTCTTTCATGTTAAGTATGCATTTATTAGCAAGTTGACATCATGACCATAAATTGCGTTTCATGACAATGTTTCAGAATAAAGTAAGATCACGATTGTAAATAATTAAATTATTTATCTTTATATATCAAATACTTATTATAATTATTATCACACTGAACGTAGCCTTATAGCGCGTACGGTTTTACGGCCCTAAGGACTGTGCCTAAGGTCTATCTTCACCCTTTCTCTCATTGACCTCTTACAACTCGGAAAGACTATCTCAAATCTACAACTACCAAAACAATGTTCGTTGTACTAAGTTCGTAGTATGATAGTAAATTAGATAAATAAAATAAAACATAAGATAAAGATATCCACTACTGAGTTGACAGAGCCAGAGTCCCAAAAGGCCAACGTCCATGTCGAGCGAGAGCTAGCTGGTATACATTCCATGTTTTCTCTTTGCTGCCAGACTAGTGCAATTAGATCAAAATAGAACAAATTACATTCAACATTATAAGACATAAATAACTAAATAACTTTACCCTAGTTGACATTTGAAATTGCATAATTCGAGGCCATTTCATAATATGTTAAAGCATATAAACGTTCGTTATAATTACTTGTAGGTATTTATGCTATGTATTTTATAATAAAGGCAGGATATTGACAGGCAAATATGGAAAGTCTCGTCTAATTTAACACCCTGCTTATGTTAATAATCAATGATCGGAATCTGGGTGCTATTTGGGACGATATCACTAATATGGATATGACGATAATCCCGGGAATTCTCGGGAAAAATATTTAATATTATTAAAAATGTACGAAATAGTATTTATTTTAAAAAACCGTTTATTTATTAATTCAGTGTTTGGTTTTACAAAATAGACACTTAATAATATAAATATAGGGTCATCTTAAAAAGTGCAACAGAAAATAATGCAAACGCTCCAGATATGAAACCGATTTTATTTTCTAAATGAAAATATATCAATGGATACTTACTTTTAACAATAAACATATAATTTAGCGAAATATTTCCGAGCTATTTACATCCAACAAGTCTCACTTAATAGAAAAAAATCTAATTGAAAAATATTTTTCGTACAATTAAAAAACAATTTTCTGACAATAGGTACCTATACATTTTTTTATTGCATGAAATATCATACAGAGAAAAACATTGTTATAAAAGGTACGATTTCCATTCTCGAGAATTCCTGAGAATGTTGGTCATATCTATACTTTTGATAGTAATAGCATCCAAGGTTCCGATCACTGACTTAATCATCATCATCATATCAGCCGCATAACGACCTCTGCTGGACATAGGCCTCTCCCAAGGATTTCCAAAATAACCGATCTAGAGCAGCCTGCATCCAGCGCTTTCTAAAAACCTTGGTTAGTTTGTCTGACTACTTAATAGGTAACTTAACTTTATAAAATATTTATTTCTCCCTTTATTTTGAGAGGTCTGTTCAGCAGTGGACTGGTACCTATAGTCTGGTAAAGAAGATATTTTCTCTGTATAATTATGTAAGCAAACGATGGTGAGTGGGACTGATATCGATAATTCTATACAAAATATCTAAAGCAAACAAAATGTATGTAACTACACAGTAATAGATATATAATATTTTGACGAGTTGGTTTCATAGGAAAAGTGTTTCATATTGATGGCACATGCCACGTTACTACTTTTGAACATTATTTAGCCATTAGCCTGCATTGTAAGTGCTTAGTTTTAGGGCTAGTTCGATCAGTGTGAGTTGTCCTTATTTATTTATTAATATTATAATTTAATGCAAAAAAAAACTTTTTTTCAGTATATATATATATATATATATATATAAGTATATATATTTAGTGCTTACTTGGGATGTTTAATCTATAAAAAATAATAAACGCATACGTCATAGTAGCTAAAAGTACTCCAACTCAATACAATCAAATCAAACCCCAATATAAAAACATTCAAAGGCTTAGCACCCGCCGCACTAAACATTATTATACTTTATTATGCCGCAAATGACTCTTATACAACCTGTGGGGTCCCAAGGTGTCAGAGCCGGCACGTTGGCATTACCCCTATTATATGAAAAAAAGAATAAAAAAGAAAAAAGGCAAAGGCTCCCGCCATTATAAAGCGCGCGTCGAAATAGGTCGAAATAATGCGAGTTGCCGAAAAAGCTGACTAATTGATTGTGAATGGTCTATTAAATTGGTATTCGAAGGGCTATACGGAATTAATTATGGTAAATTAATAGATAAAATCGATTAAATAAAGTAATCAGAAGATTTTTTGGTGAAAAATAAATTATGCTTAAAAGTTTATAAAAATAACGGGTAGTTATTATCTACATACTTTGTTAAATAAAAAATCTTTATCAAAGAAAGCAATGTAGGCTATGGTCTGATACTCACGTAATGATCTGATCAGCTTTAAGAAAATTTGAGAAGCAATAAAATGGATACATACTCGTACAATTAAGGTTTAGTAGCTTAATAGGTATCTATATAATTTGGTGAATGGCCTTTCACTAATAAGAGCTTTATCTATACAACTCTGAAAAAAAAACTATAATCATTTTAAGATATTTTTATCGAGGCCATATGTCTAATATATAAAGAATATAATTAATTTGGGTCAAAAATCTTAACATATTTTAGGTGTCGTAACATCAATAGAACGTATTAATTACATTAATTCCCCAAACAAAAGCCGGCGGAGCAAGGTGCATATCTCCGTCCTTGTCTCTCCTTAGTCAAAAGAGAGAGGCAGGTGGTGTGACCCCTGATAATTTAATTATATTATCCGTCTATGGGCTATCTCGGGTCCATCTGTATAGTAGAGCTGAGTTGGTTAGATGTTCGACCAAATGGAGTGCGTATTTTGTAGTCATTAGAAGTGTATTTTATGTTACATAAATGTATATGTATAGTTTTTGTCTCAAAAAGATACCATTAAAGTTACACCTTTTATAAAGGTGATTTCCTTATCTGTATCGGTTATAAGATTTAAAAATTACTTGTCTGTCTTGGTATCTAACAAAACATAAACCAATACTGGCCTTCCTACTTAGATCCACATAATTTACAGAGCACTAGCCAACATTATCAATTTTAAGTAAAAAAGAATACCTACTTTATCGACAATCTCGACTAAGTTTTTTTTTCAAATGAGGTAATTTGTTCAAATATTATGCAAATATGTCTTATACTAAAGACAAAAAAGAAAGATAAAGTAACTTTTTTTCAAATTTAAAATTTATTCTATATTTGGTTTTAGTGATTGTATCTCTACTAGAACAGAGATAAATTCTCAAAACAGTCTCAATAATCGCACCTTTTTTCATCGTACGACTATACAGGCGAGCGTCAGGGGCCATTACTTAATAACCTTACATTTGGACACCCGAGCGGCGAATTATAGCCTCTTTTTGTAAATAAAGCGCCGGCTTCGAGCCAAATTAAAGCAGCAGGTCTGCCGCACATTTGGTGGCCTTGAGACGTGGAAAAGGGGTATTTGGATGTGTGTATCATGCGAAACATTTAGTAGATAGGGCACTAGAAAGAAGAGTATAAATTTAATTATTAATTAATACAGCATTACAATTCTCGGAACAATATCTAAATTAAAAATACGTGATGATTTTTTTTTGCCGCGAGTGAGATTATTATTAGTTCATTAGGTAGTAAAAATAAGGTTCTACGAATAGCCTCTTTTTGTAAATAAATAATAAGATAAAGCTGGTCAGCCACATATTCAACGGCCTTGAGACTGATGCTGCTCTAGCTAAACGATCGAGTAGTGTAGGTAAGTCACCATTAGTTTGTATTGAACCAATTCCAGTGTAAGATTATTAAAATTTTGGGAGACCACTAGTTTGTATAAAACATTCCAGTGTAACATTATTCAAATTGTAATTATGATCTATAACTATAACAATATGATCAGTTCGGGCGCCATGGCCTATTCTGTCAACTCAGCGCTGGTAGGATTTCGCGACACGGCTCTCTAAATGACATCATCAGAAGGGCTCTTGCCACTATCAATGTCCCTAACACCCTCGAACCTCGAGGTGTTGCGCGTGATGATGGCAAGAGGCCTGATGGTATGTCTTTGATCCCCTGGGAACGTGGGAGGGCGCTGGTGTGGGACGCTACATACGTTGACACACTAGCGCTTTCCCACCTCAGGGGATCACTCTCGAGAGCCGGATCGGCTGCCGAAGATGCTGAGCTTGCAAAGCGAATCAAATATGTGGCCCTCAGTAAGGATTACATATTTGTGCCGTTTGGTGTGGAAATGTTTGGACCATGGGGTCCCAGCGCGAGGGCTTTTCTGAAACAGATAACTCCGCGCCTGATCACCGCCGCTGGTGACAAGAGAGCTGGCTGCTTCATTTCTCAACGAATTAGCATAGCTATCCAGAGAGGAAACGCAGCCAGCGTTCTTGGCACCATGCCGCACGGTCATAATCTTTCACACTTTTAAATCAATATTTTAGATCAGGTTTTATTTTTAGGTTTAGTTTGTAGTTTAATCTTATTTGTATTTATTTCTTTTTTCCTTAAAAAACATTTGTGGAAAACTATAATTTCATACACGAAATACATAATAGTACTTGCTACGCAGAAGAAAGCTGTTCTACGTCGTAGTGGTCTATGCTACGCCGTAGCCAATTTCGTAGCACTCCCGAAATACGATATCGATACTCGATATTGTTTCAAAATAACGGCCACACATCCAAAAAGTAAGTAAACCTTTTCAGAAGAGATAGTCTATATAAATTATATACGTTGGCATTTGTTATATACTTTTTAAACGATTTAAAAAGAAGTGTTTTCGCCAATACAGATAGTTTTTATTTATTCATATTTAATTATATTCTTTTTTATCATCTGTTTATGAAAATAAAATTGCCCAGTAATTTTTATGTTTTATTTATAACCTAAAAATTATTTAAATTTATTAAAAAGTATTATGAAAACTTTTTAACATTATACGTATGTACTACAAGCATTTAACTTATTATGTATAACTCAAAATCCGTCAAGTAGCTTAGGTAACACAGATCATCAAATACATACTAATACAACATTACCCTCCTTAAGCAGTCGGATAAAACAGAAACAAATCTATCATTCCTACGTTGCCCTAATGAAAGTCAAACCTTAAGATATTGATTTAGATAACATAATCGATTATACACAATCGATTGATTTTTTCTTTGTCCTTTGCCTTTAGCCGCCCAAATTATATCTGTAAGTTTTGGGGGTCAGGTGTGCGACCCATAATTGGTAGTGTCGATAAAATCGTATGGGGTCTTTTTTGCAGATGGGTGGGGCAAATCCGGATACCTATGCCACACCTTGCCTCATTTTATGTACTATAGTACCTATACATATTATGTACATTTTAATGGCGGGTATTAAAGTGACTTTTTCATTACTAGTCATTTATACAGGATAGAACTACATTAAGGCCGTGCCTGAATTTTCCGGGGTCCAGTGCTGCCCTCATTTAAAATAAATCATTTCAAAGAAAACGGAGACATTATTTAAAATTTTGCAACTACCAAGTCCTAGATAACCCTTCAAAGTATTTTATGAACTACTGTTTACAGTTTAAAGTGAGAACGTTAAGCTTTACTACGCACATTTGCGAAAAACGGCCACTTTCAGCAAATGTGCGTAGTAAAGCTTAACGTTCTAAATATAAACTGTAAACAGTAGTTTATAAAATACTTTGAAGGGTTATCTAGGACTTGGTGGTAGCAAAATTTTAAATTATGTCTCCGTTTTCTTTGAAATGATTTATTTTAAATGGGGGCAGCACTGGACCCCGGAAAATTCAGGTACGGCCTTAAGGCCGTACCTAAATTTTCCGTAGTAAAGCTTAACGTTCTCACTTTAAACTGTAAACAGTAGTTCATAAAATACTTTGAAGGGTTATCTAGAACTTGGTAGTAGCAAAATTTTAAATGATGTCGCCGTTTTCTTTGAAATGATTTATTAAAAATGGCGGCAGCACTGGACCCCGGAAACATTTAGGTACGGCCTTAAGGTGCGAGTCGTAAATAAGTTTTCCTAATAGAACAATGTTGGGATTTCAAATAAACCGGTCAAGTGCGAGTAAGACTCATACATTAAGGGTTCTGTTTCTTCTTACAATGTTTTTAAACGCTGAAAAAAACACGTTTCTTTTATGACAACCCCATTTGATATTTAACTTTATATTATTTTAAGTATTTGTTGCTATAAGGAGTTCCAAAGCCGTATAGCTTGAACGAAAAATGAATTATTATCGCACTCAGGTGTACGTGTCGACTGTACGTACATTTACTACACTCGTCATGTTAAACGATTTTTTCGTTCTTATTTTTTATCCCTCAGGGCGATGTCTCATTTGTACAAAATTAAATGTCAACGTCCTGTATTAGCCCCAATTGAATGCCAGTATAATATTATATATGCTTAATTCAGAATCTTCTTGCATGTTAGTGTCGCTTTACTCATAAGCACGTAACAGTTACATAAGTAATAAAATTAGATGAGATAAGGAAGCCCCTTGTGTTACTTAATTATTTAGTAAAGTTATCACTAATCAGCTAGTATCCAACAAGTCAAATTAGATACTTTTTTCTTACCGCCAAACAAATATTGCCTATGGGATTTGTATGGAATATCGCACTGTGACGTCATAGTTCCTTTGAGTCCAATAGCGCTCTTAATATTACTTTTTCTGCATTTATAAATCTTAAATCACATTCAAAATGGATGTGATCAATAACAAGTGACTTCATTTTGTGAGTGCAAAATCATTTATTTCAACATCTCTATTGTGTTCATAATAAGGTAGAAAATAGGATGTTGTAAGTATCTTTGAAACTATCGCCTATGCAAAGGATTGAAAACAAATTCAATGTGACATACGAATTCGTCCTTTTGATTCTTGGATAAAAAGTAGAGCTACTGATGCACTTACCAGTTATTATTACAATTTTTTTTAATCAGTAACATTTATTTATTTATTTAACTAATAGTAACTAAAACTAAAATAAAACTACAACCTAAATACTAAAAATAAATTACTTAAGTATAAAAAAAATATGGGAATGAACTTTTAAGATAACTGTTAATATACACAACTTCTATGTTCTTTTTGAGGTATGTTCCCAGCAGTAAGCGGTTCAAGGCTGCCAATGATGATGATGATGATACTAAACGTCAACATCTACGTCAGACGAACGGGTCAGAATCGCTCCATTTCAGATTATATCTGTTAAACTTGCGCATTTTAAATGATATATATTCATAAATTGAGTCTTCGTCTATAATTTATATTAAAATACGTATGAATTACAACGATTAACATACAAAAATATGCATTTTGTATGATTTATGGCTGTGCTTTCCGGCGTCACGCTACACAGAATTAGCGATCACTGCATATAAAAAGACGGGTCAGACATTTTTATAAGTTTTCATATTTATGCGCGGATAAATTATGTAAAATATCTGTAAATTATTAGGTTTCTACACTTTCTGTCTGCACCTCGAATATACGGTCGCGTTTTGTGGTAACACTTTATTTTTTATTGGTAACAGACGTATACTTTTTAATGTCACAGACTTAATAAAGTTACAGAAATGAAGCTGTCAGTAATTCCTAGAATATAAATGCCATGTTATGTCCCTTGCATGCACTTAGAAGCTAAATTGATTGAGACACTGGTTTTTAAGTACATACTTTCTAATATAATATTTTTTACGTACCTATGTAGAAAGAAGTGAAATAGGGTGATAAATAAGGTAGTAGATGGCGCCACTCAATTTTTTTTATTCGTGCTATGGGCGGCGAATAGAAAATGTAATAGTATACTTACATACCAGAAAGTCGAAAACTTGTTGTCGACTTTTAAGTACATATGTATTAGAATAATTATTTTGTTGTAAAACGATTGATTTTTAAAAAGCTACTCTTTAATATCATTTTATAAAACTTAGCCTAAGGTTAAGGCATCAATTAATTATTAATAGATATAAATATAATTTTTGAAAAAGGAATACTTTAATAATCTTGCATGGTCAAGCATACATTTGTATTTATGCAGCATTATTCAAAAGAAACATTTCAAAGTATAACGTTGACGTCCAAAGTTAAAAATACATTGACGCCTGAGTGAGCGGATAAAAAAAGCAAAAGTAAATTGAACAAAAGATGATTCAATTTATACTGAATATCGATTATTAAGGCTACGCTCTTTCGATGATTATCAAAGGAAACATGTTTCTTTTATGTACAATGTGTTTGTAGTTTTATAAAATTAACCAAGTACTTTAATTGCATTTACAATTATTAACATATAAAATATAATTAAATATTTATATATTATATAGTAATAGAAATTTTATAGAAGAATAAAAACTTTTTGAATTCCTGTAAGGCTAAGTAATGTTTTAAGCCTTACATATTTTATCTTTTTTTTTGTCTCCATGTTAATAAATGTAAAAAAAACATTTTTTACATGTAAAAAACAGAGCGTTTGTGAGGCGCGACTTGTATCTCTGAGTGTGTACTTATGTAGGGCCCTTTTCAACTACCACTACTACTGCTTTCAGTGAAGGAAAACATGGTGAAAAAACCTGCACACTATTTCATTAGTGTGTAATATTATCTGTTAACTTTAGGTGACAGTCATTAAGCTACGTCAGATGCCTTTAAGCACTCGATAAGGGAACTTTTAATGTATTTTTCATTTATTTCCGCTAACTTAATTTCTGTTTTTCTTAAAAGCTGACTGATAGAGAATGCATTAGAATTAAGTCCAGCTTTTGTGCCCTTGTGGTCAATAAAGATTCAAAAATAAAAAATACTATAAATGTATAAAATTTATGTTATTTGCTTTCTGATTTCAAATAAATATTAGAATCTTTATAATAAATGTCATTTAACAAAACTTCATTCAAAAAAAATTCTATCGTTAGAAACAAATATCTATGCGAGTGTAGCACCTTAACAAACCACTAACCATTTGTGAGTTTTCAAAAGAACAAAGAGCGATTGAGACGAGTGGTAATCGATATTGCTGATATGTCACTTAACGATTGCCTCAGCATCAAGTCGACAGCCACTCAGCCGAGACCATATTACTTTTTATTGAAACAACTCGATGTATTGAGTAGCTAAGTATGTCTAGATAGATATTGTAAAAACGCTTCTTTGGTTAACATAAAGTAACCGGAGAATTAAAAATACTGTCATTAAATAATTTTTAAATGGGTCTGTTGTGAAATTAAATCTGTGTTATTAGTATCTATACTCATTTGTGAATATAATATAATGAATGAAGATGTAAATCTACCTACTAGAGGTAGTAAAAATTAATAATTTAACTCACAATACTATTTTATTGATATGTATTGGAAAAAAAACTCATGTCTTAATACCAGAAAAGTTGCTATTTATCAGTTTTGGCATAAATATTACATATGATTAAAACTTAATAAAAATAATAAATACTAACTAATAACTGGAACTGAAAAAAATGCATCATGCAATGATGCAATGCGTCGAAACGCGAGCGTTGAGTTGAAAAACTACTCGTTTTGTGTTTCGCTGACTCCTTCTTAAAAAATCATAACGCTCCTTCTTGCTTCGCCGTAGTCGGGTAAAAATAGCACTCCAGCTCCAGTGTTAGCTAATAACTCACTTGATAAGAAAGCAAGCAAGTAGGTACCTAAAGTAACGTGTAGGTAAATGCAACAGCGATTTAATTTCCTGATTCGAGAAATCGATTATTTATCGACTCGCTCGATCATTTAGCACTTATCACATTGTTTCCACACTGATAACGATAAGAACCCAGCAACATATACGTATATTACCTGTACCAGTAATCTGCTTAATTGAATTATGTTTACATACCATGGTTCACTCTGATTGGCTGGCGAAACAATGGCGGCTGATAAGTGATATGTTAATTAAATGTACCGTGTTTAATGAAAATTGTGATTTTGAAAACTTATTTGCATTTTACTAGTCATTTTATCCATATTTTTAAAAGTCTACATATAATTCAATTTAAGTAGGTACTTAAGGTTTTCTTGTTTTCATATTTCATCATTTCAGCCGCATAACGTCCACTGCTGGACATAGGCCTCTCCCAAGGTTTTCCAAAATGACCGATCTAGAGCGGCCTACATCCAGTGCTTTCCAGCGACCTTGATCAGGTCGTCTGACCACCTTGTGGGTGGGTGTCCTACGCTTCGCTTGCCAGTACGTGGTCGCCATTCGAGAACCTTTTAGCCCCATCGGCCATCGGTTCGTCGCGCTATGTGTCCCGCCCACTGCCACTTCAACGAGCTAATCCGCTGGGCTATGTCCTTGACTTTTGTTCTCCTACGAATTTCCTCATTTCTGATTCGATCACGTAGAGAAACACCAAGCATAGCCCTCTCCATAGCGCGTTGAGCTACCTTGAGCCTTCTTATGAGACCCATAACGTGGCTCCGAAACGTGGTCCCTTAACGTTTCGGAGCCATAAGTCATCACTACACAGTGTAGGTAACACACACATCTATACTAATATTATAAAGCGGAAGAGTTTGTTTGTTAGTTTGTTTGTTTAAACGCGCCAATCTCAGGAACTAATGGTCCGATTTGAATAATTCTTTTTTTGTTGGGTAGTCTATTTATAGAGGAAGGCTTTAGGCTATATAACATTACGTTCCGACCACCACGCGAACGAAGTCGCGGGCACAGCTAGTTGATTATAAACTTTCGTCTTGAGGCACTGAGGTATTTCGGAGGAGAAGACGCTGCGTAACTTCCCGAATTTGCATATTTAGTTAGTACCTATTAGGTAGTAGTGTTAAAGGTTAAGCTGGTGGTAATTTTTTTATGATAAGTAAATGTTTGTTGGCTAGATATTAATGAAACTCGAAAAACGAAACAAGCACAGAATAATAAATAAAATGAATTGAGGTTTAAAGTTTAATTTTACATTTAGTAGAAATCTGTCAGATATAAAACCTTTTGTAAATAGATTCAAGTTTTTATAAAAAAAATAGTTTAATAAATGTATGATGAGACAATTTTTACTTATTTGGACTTTTTGGCGGGCAAACATTGACACAAGCAGTTAATAGGTAGGTACCTAGATGAAAAACGAAGAACACAAGTAAAATAAAAAAAAAATATATTGATTTTCATAAATCTTAGTCCATAGCTTTTTACAATTCAAAATAAATTAAGTTACATATGTATTTTCTAAAAAGATTAAAATTTAAAATCAAAATACATTAAAAATCAAAATACAAATACAAGTAAAGAATACCTACCTAAGCGAGAATCCTTTCATTTTTAAGTCTAAAATAATGAAGCAAACACTACGCGATGCAATCCCAATGCAAGTAATTCGCGAAGCTGTCAAATATTTAAATTACAGCGGCTTCCTCGTCTGTGATTGAATGTGGTTGGCGTTGCGCATGCGCAGTGCAATGCTGCGGTCGCAGCGCGTTGCGTCAAACGCGAACGTCTCATTTTGACAGTCTGGTGACAATTTAAAACAGTGGCGTGGATATGCATACAAAACTCTTTTGCGTGAGTTGTAGGCAAGCAACCAACTAGCACCTTTAAGACGCCTGGAATGTACTGATTTAAGAAATTTTACAAAATAACTAGCAAAATGGCGGATTAAAGTATAAGGCCGTAAACCAGTCAATCTTGGTTGATATGAATAATGGGTACTGCAAAAAATCTATAAATATGACGAACGCAAAATCTTATAGGTAGGTATGATATTTTACAAACAATTTTAACAAACTCAATAATGAATCTAATCATCTAAAATAAAAATAGATAAGTAAACTAATAAGAAAATGATAGTATGTAAGAAGAAATAAAATAAATATGTAACACTTATAACAAGTTAGCCTTAGAGAAAACAAAGGTCTGAAACAAATCTATAAAGTCATTATAAATAAATATAAATAGTGTTTTGATTTTGCAATGTAATTAAGCAAAGTCATTACATACTTCATAAATCTTTTCTTGTAGGCTAAAATGCGACTGGGCTGCCCACATGTAACATATGTCACTGGAAAAGTGAGCTCACATCTCCACCGTGGACTCCGACACACGGAAAAAGGAAAAGAGAACAAGGTGTGATGAATACAGACTGAAGCTTTTGCCCAGCAGTAGGCAATAGACAGCTAGTAAAAAAAAAACTTTACTTAAGTATATCAAAATGGTGGACATTGTGATATACTTAAGTAAAGTTTTTTTTTTGGCAAAAAAGTTAAGTTAACACTAATGCATTCTTTACTAGGAAATCTTTAGAAAACTGAGAAGTTAAATTAAATACATGCTTAATCTACGGAACTCTTTAAGAAATATGGAAAAATTAAAATTATAAATCGTTGTAATTTATTTAAATTATGTTTTAAGCTAGAGCGACTGAAGTACTTATAAATACACATACATAATAGTGCTGGCAAAGTAATAAATAGTCGATTTGCTCGATATGCGACGGTGGCTGCCGAATGGATATAAATAGCCCATTGTGGCTCTAATCCCGAGTTGACTAATCGACTGCGCACTTGAATCGTATAGGGTTGCTGTTTGATGTCGATAAATTAAAACAAAGAGTAAATTTCAAAAATTTAAAACCTATTGGAAATTCTTAAAAAGTACTAATCTATCTAAAAAGTACGATTATCCAGTTTTCACACACATCACAGAAGCAAGAATCTAACTGCTAATAATATGTAACTTACTTGACTTAAGAGCCTGAGGCCCCCAGGTGGGGCTGAGGGCTCCAACAGTGTTTCTCCATCGCGATCGGTCTTTGGCTACGCGCGCTTCAATTAGGGCCAGATTATCTTCATTTCCGTCGCATCGCAACTGTAGCTAATAATATACATATACTTGAAATGTACTAATTAAGCTCTTTCATTTAATACCCAACACGTTATAATTTGATTTATATAATTTTGACTAAATAACGTCTATAGACTAAAGGGTAAATGTTATGAGGTGTTGCGCGCGCAGTCGTTATAAAAATACTGGACAACAACTACAATATATGCGATAGTGATTTACCTGTATTTTCCCTTTGGATATCTTTAAAGAAATCGATGTCAACCGTCGTTATCGATAACGTCCCCGAACTATCCCAAGGGTAATAAGCCCAGGTAATAATAGAGCCGGGTTAATTAAACACCGCCATCGACCATTGGTCGCTGTGATCGAATGAGTTTTGTAACCCTTAGTGGCTAGTGGTATTAATAAACTGTGGAACGGATTCGTACTCTTGACTCTGGTTTATCAACAAAGAGGTCAAGTTAGTCAAGCAGCTGGGAACTTTTGATATGGTTTACAAACTATGGAAAATTTTGCGCGCGTCGCACGCCGCGTGGACGCGGCGTAAGGCTTGCTTTTAAGCCGTGTCACGGAATATATAAGGCCGTGTGGTGTCCGGCAGAGCAGAATAGGACCACTTAAATCTTCCCGTGGATGTCATAGATGGCGACTAAGGAAATACAAGCTAAACAAAGCTCATAAACATCAATAATACCTCTCCAACTCGTCTGGTCAGCGTGGAGAGTGCTGGCCAAATCCTCTGGCTGCTCTGGCCAAGTAAGGCTTTGGTAGTACAGAAAAGGTCGAGTTCCTGCAGTGGAAGTAGAAACCTCGTTACAAAAAACTGTCTTTAAAATAAAGTTTTTCTTAAATAAAATTTTTGGACATGCTTATGCAACATGGAAAAGACATTAGCGTAATAAATTTATGTAACACTTGTACTTAAGAATCATTGAAATCCACCCAGTAGTTTTACGGGAAAATTAATTTTGAAATTTCAGCTGCTTCAAGTTTGATGACATATGCTGAGTGGAACCTTTTTTCCTACGATCTCACAACACTTACCACCGTGGACACACTGAGATGGGTACCAGCTCTATGCCATAGTAAATGTACCTAGTCATTTTAAATTTATTTTATATCTACTTTCTCAGATAAAATTGGCTAGATTTTATTCTTGTTTTTTTTTTTAATAATTCTATTCAAAATACTATGTTGTCTTCTTCAATGTGTTACCTTTAGAGTATTGTATGTGTTGTGTTTTTCTGGAAATAAAAATCTGTCTATGTCTATGTCTATGCTTCGAACGTAATGAAAATCGATGAATTATTTTGTTTAAAAATTATGTTTTTTTAACCTTTACTTATTCTACTTATTTAAATTTTTATATGACTATAAAGGTCTAGTATAAACTGTGCTATCATAATGATATTACGCTAATGTATTCTCCACGTTGTATTGTAACTACGATTTCAGAGCTCCATCGTCAGACCAGCTCGCGAGTATCATTGCATTGTTACCGAATTTATCAAATCTTTTAAAGCCAATCAATCAGATACTAGAGTGAAAACAGCTTTGCCAATTTTTGAAGTTAGGTATGTGGAATTGGACATGTGGAATTACAAAAATATTCTTTTCGACTTTTTTACAATAGGCTTACTTTTTGAAATACAGAAGCCTTATATAACCATGTTAGTCTTTAACCCTTTTGGAGCAGATAACAGCCAGTTTTTAAATAGTAGCTTAATTTTTACGACTCTATTTAAAATTTCCCGCTTACAGTTCCCGCCAATTCAACCACAGACAATTTTTTTTCTCGCAGATATCCAATGCATGATGTGTAATAAGGTTAATGCCTCAGCCTCACAATTAGTTCCGTGGACCACCGGCCGAGAGCATATGTCGGGAACGGAACCGGTTCCCCAGACGGTCTGAAGACTAGCCTGCGGGATGAAAATGAATGGCATTTTCTCTTTAATTGTAAATTATTTTTAATTTTACGGATTTCGATGTTTGTTATTCAGATTTAAACATATTATAGAGTGATTTGTTATTAATGTTCAATTTATGGGATCTGTTATTGAATTTTTTTTGGTACCAGCTTCTTCTCTTTCCGCGTAGATCGTTAAAGCGAAGGAATAGGCAAGAATCTGAATAATGTTAATAGGCAACGCGGCTATAGCAACCCCATCATTACGTTCAACGTGGCCTTTAAGTCATACGGCCCTGGGCTCTGTCTACCTCGTTAGGGATAAAGTCGTGGTAATCTATTTGTATCTGTACCACCAAAAGCCAAAAGCTAAATTGCTTTTTTGACTGCTGAAAAATGCACCGTGTGTGTTTTGCAAAAACGAAAACATACAGAACGTTTTTCAGTATATAGTCAAAGTGGTAATCGCGTATTTATCGCTTACCCGGTTGACAGAGCCTACGGCTAAGTACGAGTATATTACCCAAATGCCACGATCAGTTAGATAGGGTGGGCGTGTAGGTAGAGAAGGGAATAAAAATAGTTCGATGGTTAGCCCTGAGGAAACTTGGCTTGCCTCGCTTCGGTGTGTGTGTGTGCTCTTTCCTGAGAAACTTATTCATGGATGTAAGACAAAAGAACATAGGTACCTACTCGTATGTTAAGGAAATTCCATCTGTGCTATACGCTACGAGGCCGAGTGTGTCCGAAAAAACACTAATTTTTACATGATATGGGTCGGATAAGCTGTTACATATTTAGCTATTAAATAAAATTTATGTACCTATCCAACCATCCATCCTTTTCAGGACATAGGCCTTCTCCATATCTTTCCATTTGTGTCTCTCCCTTGCCATCTACATCCAGTTGCGGCCTGCGTGACGCTTAAAATATTGTCTTTAAAATATCGATTTTAGGATGTACGTTTACAGAAAAAGATAAAATCATTATATTGCTTTATAATTCAAATAACTAGGTATAAACAGGCGTACTTGATAGGTAAGTAATATCTGCTCAACGAATCATTTCAGATGGATTGAGTTGTTTTTCCACCTTCGCCAGACTAGAACCAATTGGTAGACAATTTAAATCAGTCTATCACGGTGGCGATTGGATTCGGCCGGTATGGTGCCGGTCACTAGCCAAACTTTTTGTTCTCCATTCAATTAATTGGTAGGTAAGTACAATGCTGCTCGTAATATGTGGCAGTTTTCTTTGATGACGATTAATGCTGGGAGAAAAGTAATTTCTATATTTACATTATTGCCTTGAATCTTAATGCTCTATGCCTCGTTAGGGATAAAGATGTGAAATGTACCTTTTACAAGCATTTACAAAACCAATGAGGAAGTATTAGAAATAGTAGGAGAGAAAAGAAGACTGCTGGGCGAAATAGAAAATAGGAGAGGGAAAATGATTGGTCACTTAATACGACATGACTCCTTTTTTAAAAACATACTAGAAGGAAAGATAAAAGGTAGAAGAGGTCCAGGACGACCAAGAAAGAGCTATGTAGACAAACTGAAAGAAAAAGCAGGGGTTATGTCGTATCAAGCACTAACGAGTAAGGCAGAGAACCGAGAAGTTTGGCGCATACTCCACCGACAAGAGCCACTAAGCTCTTAAATAAGAAGAAGAAGAAGACATCCTTTTATTTAGTTTCACCTGTCTCGTTGTCTGTGTGGCCGCAATCGAATCTTGCAAGCTAAATAAAACCCACTTCTCATTCTTCGAACGAGTTCAAATTTTACATACTTACGTAAGTTGGGTGACAATGCAATATTATGGTACCAATGACCTGATCTCATGATGAAGCCGGAAGGTGTCCACGGTATCTCTGTGATAAAACAACATAACCCCACCGAGTTTAGGCTCAATTGATTGCTTGAGGAGCACTTCAAACTTTTTAGGTAATTGTTTTAGATAAAAGCTTGTATTTAAACATATTTTTAAATAATTACTTGTTTACAATACTACCTGGCTCTAGGCCCTGTTAGGTAAATAAATAAATATATAGGGACAAATCACACTGATTAAGCTAGCCCCGAAGTAAGTTTTTTAAACTTGTGTTATGGGATACTAACTCAACGATACTATATTTTATGATAAATAGATACATATATAGATAAACACCCAAGACCCAGGACAATTTGAAAAAGGCCATTTTCCAACTTGCCCTGGCTGGGGAACGAACCCAGAACCTCCGGATTAGCGGTCTAGCGTGTTAACCATTACGCCACGGAGGTCGTCAATAAAAGGTATAAAGTCACAAAGCAGATCAGAGGCCTTAAGCACATGTGCCAATATTTTTTTTATTACTTTCCACTAACATTGCCATGGGCCTCCATTGATTGAGCATTTAAGCCGTAGATTGAGCCATTGCGCAGCCCCCGCATTCCAGATCAACTGTTTTTTACATCCTATGTATTTTTCGTATTATTATGTTTTGATAAACAGGTAAACTATTAACGACAATAAATATATTTTTATGTATAAATAAATAAAGACCTCCGTGGGGTAATGGACAACACGCTAGTCCGCCAATCCTGGAGGTTCTTGGTTCAATCTCCAGCCAGGGCAAGTTGGAAAATGGCCTTTTTCAAATTGTCCTGGGTCTTGGGTGTTATCTATAACGTTCTAGTATAGACCGTGGTTCGATTTATTACGCGTATGTCCCTTCCACTTTGTATATGTATTTAATTTTATAAAAAAAAATATTATCTTTTCTTTATTGTGGGTGTACCCACAAGGTGGTCAGACGACCTGACCAAGGTCACTGAAAAGCACTGGATGCAGGCCGCTCTAAATCGGTCATTTTGGAAATCCTTGGGAGAGACCTAGCGGTGGACGTTATGCGGTTAAAATGATGATGATATATTCATTATTAGGATGATTTTTTAGGGGACTTTATCATAAAAACCTTACACCTGTCGATGAAGTTTTTTCTTCTTATTTTTGTTTATTTTCGTGTAACATAGCCGTGAGCCTTCGTTGATTGAGCCATCGCTGCGCTGGCGCATATCTAGATCGACTCTCGTTGGTTGGCGCTCTCTCATTACGAATTAGAGCCGCCTAAACGCCACTTACACAGGAATGCCGCTTAAACTGTTACCGTTTACGCCTTCTTAAAAGTTGGGTAAGGAATTTTTAAGGTCGACGCGCGACGCTCGAAAAAAATTTAATCGTTTGAAGTAGACATTTCTACTTGCAAAATTGTTCATATATTTTTTTCATTATAAACGATTTAAAAAATATTTTAGTACGAGTACAACCAGCGACCAACAAGTTCTTCTATTCTATTTTAATATATTTTAAGTATATTACATTCGTATGGACTAAGCATGTAATTTGTAATTGTAACTACTTATGGACGAACGAAGTAAATTGAACTAAATTATAGTATTTAGCATAAAAACTATACTGTTTTGTAAAGCATTTCAAATGTCAATCTTAACAGTTCTTCAGGTAATCATGAGTAAAATAAGTATTCTACTTAATATTACAAATGCAAAAGTTTGTATGTACTCGTAGGTATGAATGTTTGTTCCGCTATTACGCCAAAACGGCTTAAAGCATTGAAAAACTGAAGGTAGAGATTTTTAAAACATTTCATATGATTGTCTCTTTTAGTACACTGAATTATACACACTTCATACTACATTATATAAGATGCGTATTTCCAAATGCTTCTTCGTGTCAAAACTTGTATAGCGTTGGGCTTAAGAAGCTCTTGGGTCGACAAATTGTTATAATAATGTTAAGGTGTTCCCTGGGATAAGCCACTATTCAAGGGAATACCTTTCATTGGTATATCAAAGGATGAGTCTTGGCGGGAGCACCACATTACGTCAACTTCTTCAAAGGGCCTCTACGTGTTGGATCTGTATCCCCGCGCAAGCGTCCCTTTTCACCCTAACCAGGGTGAAAAGATTCGTGATTCCAAAAAGAGTTACAAATCTTTTTAAAATAGGAAAGCAATATGAAAATATTTTTATTTATTTTAAAATTGGGCAAATAATATGTATATGTTGCATGCAACATATCGCTAAAATATATGAAGTAACGAATTGTAAAAGCCGAGAATCAGAGAACATTAGGAGCTTGTTGATTGCTCCGGATTTCCTTTACTTTTCCTATAATTATAATGTTCACATGTAAAAGCTATAACATCATCATTCATTGTAGGTATGTATGTATTTGTATTTATTTAATCATGTATATATATATATAAATGTATATATATTTTATATGTATGCGTATATATGTCTTTATTATGAGTATATATGCATGAATGTGTATTATTAGGTATAAGTATGTAATTATTTAATTATTTTGCGCCGCAACGAATTATCTGTTTATCCCTATGGTTGACTGGGAGAGAACGCTTTTAGCGTTAAGTCCGCCAATTGTAAGACAATTTTTTTGTTAATCAATAAAGTTTAAAAAAAAAAAAAAAAAGCTTATACCATTTCTTCTATAAGTATTATCTTATATGAATGGCAGATTTCCTTCGGTTTTTACTTAGTGACGGCAGCCATAATCTTAAACATCATGATCGCATTATTCTTGTCCCTTTTTTTGCCTTTCAGATTCCGACCTTTTCTTCTCTACTTCTCACGGTCTTTACCATACTTGGTTGTTGTTACCATTGGCACGCGTGGCCTTCGTGATGTCAAGTTAGTGTTTCTTGGTTCCCCCACTGCCTGGGTCCGGAGGAGGTGGCTGTACTGGGTGTTAATTGTAAATATATTCCGCCGACATATACCTACTTGACTCAGTCCGTCAATATGAACAACGTTTTCTGTGGGACCAATGCTGAGAATATTTTTTTTTGTTTTCCATACAAACTCTGATCAGCTGATCGTTCAATTTGTATGGGAGGCCAAAAATTATTTTTCTTTTTTTAATATATTGTGTTCCATGGGGAAAGTTGTTCCGTATTATGGACTGAATTCGACCTTAAAACAGTTTTAGTATATTTTGATGACTCTGTAAAAGTAAATCCTGTTTCAAAAACATAAATAACCAATTTTATTTGTCGCAATATCACGTTCAACAGTCAATAACATTGTTTCAACCCACACATCCTTACAATCATTGTTTCTCGGCCAAATCCTATCAAAAGATCCGAAAGGAAACTCAAACCACTATATCTTTTTACAAAACATTCGCAATTTCAACCTTAGTGCTTAGATTTAAAGATGTTTGATCAGAAATGTTAAATTGGTATTTCAGATGAGAGAAGGCGTATCAAATCGGTACAAAATCGGGCTTAGTGTCAACAGTTACGGTGTTGTGTTAAATAAGGGTGGATATCCACAATGCGCCGCTGCTTTGTACTTTCTGTGGAGTTACACGCTCGATCTGAGCTGACTTGATCTAGTTTTTATCGTCTTTTGTACTCTAGTGGCCACAATTAATAGAATTTCATGGAGAATCGTATAGAATGCATCACTTTCTAAACTTTAGTTTGTAATGATTATAGTGGCTAAATACACTGTGCCAAAATTGCGCGGCTAAACTTCCTTAAGGTTCCTTAGCTAATTTATTTTTTGTGAAAAATGCAACGTAAGTTTGACATAGTGTGATGCTAGTAATTGAAATAGCATTGTAGGCGTAATTTCATCGATTTTTGGTCGCGCAACTTAGGTATAGTAGGTATGTTTTGACACGAAGTAATGGTAGAGAAATAAGGATTACTTTCAGATATCTTACCAAAGTTTCAGTACACTAACTCATTCTAATAAGATGAACTCATTAGCCGACTATTTAGGATGGCTACACATTCGCGCAAAATCTAAAAGAACGCCTTTAAGAACGCCTTTTACAACTATAACGTCATTGTTTCAATTTTCGTACTCACTTTTCCATTTCAACACCAATAGAAAATGTTGCATTTGACGTTTACAAAAAAGTATTAAATCAGACTTGGAAACTAGCGCATTGTCTATGGACCTCAGAAATTAATCAATGCGCAGCGCAGTGTACCTGCCTAATATAAACGTTGCTCGGTCGCGCTTTGAAGTCGCCGCGCTCTCCAATTAGCAGGGCCCGCCGCCTTTGGCGTCTGCCGTCTTTGTGCCGCCGCGCTTGCCGTCCCGCTCGCACACTATCGCGCCTCGAATGCCATTTTGAGGCGAGAACATGCCACCACAACTTAACGCGTGAGGCGCTTTCGTAGATTCGTTTTTAGAGGTCCTATGCTGTGACACTTTAGCATTGCCGGGCGAGAGCATCGAGACGATTCGAGTTGACTTCTTATTGAGTCGAAATGGTTTCACTGTAGCTTCCATTTCAAAACTCTTTGACCAGTATGTATGTATATTTCTATTATATATATATATATATATATATATATATATGTGGCCAAGGCGATCCCTCTGTCGTTAGCCTCATTAAGGTCATTTATGGTACATGACGTAGGGCAGCTTGGACATGTCAAAAGGTGGTCCATCGACTGAATGGCACCGCAGTCGCAAAGGTCGTTATCAGCGTAACGCCACCTAACTCAGTTTTCTCAACTACAGCCCGGAGTCTATTGAGAGACTTCCAGACTAACCAGGGCCTCCCCGACTCTTTTCCCAGTAGAAGTTTTTCTGCCGGTGGGAGGTTTGGCTCGTAAGGTGGATACTTGTTTATTCACCGCTCAACTGCATTAGGAGCTTCTGCGGCTGGTATGTTCGGCTGCCTGAGGAAGCTGTTACGGCTAAGCTAGTGGTGGAGTCTGTCCGTAGTTGTCTACGTACAAGTTGATTGACATACGTCTAATCGCTGCGATGATATCGCTGTGAGAAGACACGTTTATAGAGGTAGAGTCTCCACGTCATATGTAGGTGGTACAATGGTTGTACGATGATTATATTGTCGCAATTCTCTCACCCGTGGAGGCAACGTCATTTGTACCTATGTTTTATAGCTTATGACATAATAAATTAGTTTTTTACTCTATAAAACATAAGTACTCTATCCCTTACGGTACCCTGTAAAGGATAAAGTAGATAGAGTTTGGTTTTAAATTTTTTTTTTCGTTTTTTGATATTGGTTTTTATGGAAAGTAGTTCAGTATCATGCACTGAACTTGCACCAAAAAAGTTATGCGTTAGATACCAGTAACCCTGTATACCTAAAGAGACTTCATAAAACCAAAAGCCATGTTTTAATTTTATTTTTAAGACATTTTGAAAGATCTAATATCTCATCTTATTAACGTTTTTAATAACAGTCATATACTAAGTCAGCAAAAAAGCATACGGCCCACCCACCACACGTGTTGCCAACCTTGAAGAATTATTTCGACGCCCATTTATGAAGAATCTCTTGTAACAATACAAGGGCTAATAACTTAGTAAGCACCATTTTCCAAGATTGAGACCTAACTTACGTTAAACCCTACCATTTCAATAGCCACGTTGTATTTCTATTTACATTTTAAATAGGCATTGTAAGGCAAAAATTTCAATAGTTTTAAATAACTTGCATACATACTTGTTTCAGAGTAAAAATAAACGTACGCACGACGTACGAAACATATAAAATACAGTATATTGAATACGAGTGAAATGTTTCTATTGAATATTATTGAAAGTACAATGTTAAGTAATTACTTAATATGAAGGATTTTCTTTCGAAATTATTTCTCGTCACGACTAGCGATCACGCACCTTTTTCTTAAAAAAATATAAGGATTTGGCAGCGAATGTCACAACCAACAAAAGGCTTAACCGCATTTCATGCAATTTTTTCAATGAACAAAAGGTTATTAAGCGAAAGTGAATTGTAAATTGTAATACAGAAACTTTTAAATTGTAATTTAAAGTATTTAAGTTTAAAAGGATATTATTATCGTCTCAGAGATTATCTTATACGAGTAATTATGTTATTTAAATCATGTTTTAAAAGGGCTTGGAATAAGAAAAAAGAGCTTTTATAACCATTTTACGCACGATTATCCTGCTAACGGACTTCTGTTTGCCGTCGGCAAAACGTCTAAATAACATAATTACCTCTTTTTATACAGTAAGTTTTTATTAAAAATAATAATTAATAACAATTATTATTAATTCATATTTATGAAATTTCTTTTGCTAATAGAAAAGACATAAACGAGCACTGAAGAAACCTTTCTATATAAAACCTTTTTTATCACACAATGACACTACAAGGCTAATCCAATTTAAATGTCCCTAACACGGTGGAATTATGAAATGTTCTCCATAACAAATTAAAAGCCAGTGGGCATCTTAATAGTATGTTACACAAAGGCGGCCACCCCGCATCCTAACAATAAATCTTTATGGCGATATCACTTTTATTTTGCATAAATAAAACTAAATTATAACAGCCCTTTGCAGCGCCCGGTAGCCGCCTGCCTGATATTGTGGCAATAACAAAAAGGAATTAAAGAAAAAAGTGTAAATGGTAAGAGAAAAAAGGATGGATATCAAAGGAGGCCGCAGTCACGTACTGGCTGGTTATGACGACCAGCGGGTGTTGCTTCAGCGGGAAATTAAAAATATACTAGATGAGATTTTTTTAAATAGGACGAGTTTTCGTGGATTCTGACGCAGCGAATGAAAAATGGTTGAATTCGTTTGTGTTTTCATTGTCAAATTTCAATGACACTACGAAATTAGGAAATAGGTACTTACTTTAACTGTATTTTAATTACTTTCAGGTTGTTAGTTTTATAGCTAAATCAGTTGTTGTTATGTGAATAAAGTCGAACGGTTTCCCGATGCGGGTTAGAGTGGTACCGACCGGGCATGGCGAAGGGGTTAAATATCTTTGAATGACTTTTATTCCCAATTGGGAAATACGTGCCATTGATTTGTCTGTTATAGAATTATCTCAAATGTAGGAAAAACTGTAGGTCAAGTACTAAAGAAGCTCTATAATTCATAGGTATACATAATCCTATAATCTAGACAATAAACATTTTATTACACATCACATCAAACTTTCTGTACTTATATCTCCCTTGTTGATTACTTACATATATAAGTAAAAGCTTTAGTCCGCCGTTAACATTTGTACCTATAAGTAGTAGAACTATAAAGTTTTAATAAATAATTACAACAAGTCAGGAATGAAGAGTCAAGACCAAAAGTGGCCTGTGAGTCTTGCGGCCCTGGGCTCTGTCTGCTTAGAGCAAGAACTAAAATGCTCTGTCTGCCCCATTAACAATAAAGACGCGATAGTGTATGTATTTATCGTTTCAACAGATCAGTAATAGTATCTTATTAAAGTTTTCGTTTCAAGACGTTTGAACGACGACGGCGTGCGTGATAGAGCGGTCCGAAATTATGGAAGGTAACAGAACGACAACTCTAAGTAGTGACGTCAAGTAACACTCCATACTTTTTTTTTATTAATGGCTTGACGCTACTGCGTATTTAGCCAGAAACAAGTTAATAAAACGTGGAAAATTCTTTTTTCCTAACAAGTTACAATCAAAGGTTGGTGTAGGCCTTGATTGATTTAAGGGAGCTTCTGGCGACAAAGCTATATGAGTCCACTGGTTTTCATAGCCGATTGAGTGGCGGACGACGGCCGAAAACGCCCACACAGTCCGCGAAACAAATATCACTACAGCCGTACTATGACTGTCCACTTTAACTATTTCACATATTGTTCATGAGCATGAGCATTTATAAAACCAAACAACACCAATTTCATATTATAAAGTCCACTAAAATCAATTTGCAAAATAATTTAAAGAAAACCCCAACCGAACCCCTTGAATTCCCGCCAAAAACTCAACTACATACTTAACTACTATCACGTCTTCATCTCATCAAAGATAATATAATTACTAACGCAACAGATACCCAACGTCATACATACTAGTAAATAGCCAACTTGTAGACTAAATACATATTAGAACTGCTTACATAGAGAATGCAAATTTTCTCATAACTTTTTTTAATACGTTACGAGGCGACCAAAGGACTAAGTACCAATATCTCGTGCTACAACCACATTCCCTATGAGGGTTAACGTCGGGTGGCGGCCGGTTGTAAAACTTTTTGCACAAAGGCATTCCCCAAGAGGCTGACGTTAGGCAGACAGCCGTTTGTAGAACTATAAGTTAAATCATTTAAACTGCCGCGCCTCTTCTTTCCCACTTCGGGGGGTCTTTGGCATCCTTTGGTGACCATTGATCGAAGATTGAAGGAATCGTGACAATATATGATGAAGAAAAAGCGGGATAGCGCACCCCGGGCTCTGAAGCAGCACCACTGAGGATACAGTTGATATAGCACCTTGGTCACAGTAATGCGTCAATTATTGGTGGCAATTAATCTAACCTAACCAACAAATGTCAAACTAGATTTGCAATTTTATCAGTTTTGACATGGACAATGGCGCCTTTTTTCTACACTTACTTATAAGCCAGATGATAAAGGGTCACATCGGTAGCTCTCTATAATTTGTACAACGGAATTAGTTACTTTACCGTATAACGGTTGTAATTGTAAAATACTTTGTATAAAGACCACTATTAGCAGTTTAATTATCTTTGACCAGCACACTTTAGCTCCATTGCTGTGTTATTGCCTTTTTATAGGATAAGTACCTTCGATCATAGCCAATAACCAGAGGCAGATGTACCGTAACGATCTAAGCACACTTTTTTTAATAAAAAAAACTGTTTTTGTTTTTAATTTAACATTTTTACATAAGGTTTTAATCTAAATTTAATTTCAGTGTCATCATGTTCATATTTATTTCTCATTATGTTTTAATTTTAAGTATTTCTTAAAAGATACTGATTTAATTTTTAATAGGCGAACGTTAAATTATCCCTTTCCAAGTCTACATTTTCATAATTTTTTCATAACTTTTATTGCAGAAAGTTTGCTTAAAAAGGTTGTTTTCGACCACTTCTTGAGTTGTTTATAAAAATTAATTAAGTTTTTTTTTGTTTTTTCGTGTGTGTAAGTGGCCAACACTGGTGTCAGATTTTTCAAGCTGCCTAAAGGCATTTGACATATCTTGACGACTGCCATGCAACAATGACAACCGGGACCAACGGCTTTACGTGCCTTCCTAAGCACGTAATTAAGTTAGTAACTAATCTCTCTATAATTTGTACAACTAATTAGGTACTAACCTTTGCCGAAAGACAAAGTATAACATATGACTGTCTGGACGTAAGTTCTCTAAGTAGTCTGTGGTCCGAATATATTAACATACAATTTTCCCTGGTTTTTCACCAGCTAATCAGCGAACCACCTACCGTAACTTACGGCGGCTGCTCTTTAAAACAACCAGACTGGAAAGACCTAGATATTCTGGAAAAAGAGATGTAAATAATTAATTAGAAGTCAAGGGCATGAATACAGTATCAGTATTAAATCGTGGTATCAAAATCAAAAATTATCAATTTAGTAATATTCTTTATTATTAAATATTCTGTAGAAGTTGAATATCCTGTCAATGAAGTAACCGAATAAAACGGAAGGAGTCAGAGAACTGCCAACCAAGCTATAGTAAACATCAAATTGTCCAATTCCACCGGGAACTTTAATGGCCGTGTACTGGAGTCAAACAAAACTGCATAACTTAAAAATAAAATACTTATTTAATACAAAAATGCAATAAAACCAATAAATAAAATGTATCTCAACCTTAAATCATTTTCTTCCATACTGGTCTGGGAGAAAAGAAAAAAACTTAGAATGTACCAGCTGCTTCTCTTCCCGCGCAGATGGTAAAAGCCGATCGAGGGAATGGACAAGAATATGAATGCGATGCGCTAGTAACTCGTCACAATTTTGATTCCCTTTTTATCTTCACGCCCACCATCAGACCTAATGTGGCCTTACGGCTCTAGGCTCTGTCTACCCCGTTTGGGAAGAAGACGTGAAAATGTATCTGTATTAAGGCCGTACCTAAATTTTCCGGGGTCCAGTGCTGCCCCCATTTAAAATAAATCATTTTAAAGAAAATGGAGACATCATTTAAAATTTTGCTACTACCAAGTCCTAGATAACCCTTTAAACTATTTTGTGAACTACTGTTTATAGTTTATAATGATAACGTTAAGCTTTACTACGCACATTTGCGAAAAACGGCCACTTTTGTCAAATGTGCGTAGTAAAGCTTAACGTTCTCATTATAAACTGTAAACAGTAGTTAATAAAATACTTTGAAGGGTTATCTAGCACTTGGTAGTAGCAAAATTTTAAATAATGTCTCCGTTTTCTTTGAAATGATTTATTTTAAATGGGGCAGCACTGGACCCCGGAAAATTTAGTTACGGCCTTAAATCATTTTTCGATCATGCCACAAATTAACATTGAAGTCCCCCATACACGATCAATAAAGTGTCAAACATCAAATATTAAGTGACCCGTACACGATCACGACAACTCTGCGTTCGTGTGAACATCTCAAAACAGATCGGAATATCTCGGTCCATTCATAACTTCCGATGCCTTTGAAGACGCCGCCGCTATTAAACCGCGATTAACTCGACACCTCTCGACTCGAGACCGAGTGGCTACTTTCGGTTTTACGACTCGAGGCCGACCGTTGGACGGGCTGATTCGAATGAAGCAAATGTTTTATCATTTGAGTTCGGTTGGGAATTTGGGATTTTAGACATTGTTATTAATATTTTTCTGTATGGAAATCATGTTTTGTTGCTTGTGGGTGAGAAGTTAGAAAAGGAATTATAGTAGTGATGTTTATTATGATTCGCATTTTTTTCTAGTTCTCGATCAGCTTTTACGATCTGTGCGGGAAGAAAAGCAGCTAGTACATTTCTAAACTTGTTTTTTCTTCCAGACCAGCATGGAAGATGAATATATGTAGATATAACATGTTTTCTTTTTTGCTAATTAATTTTAGTTATTTGATGTAATGCTTAATTAATATGCCTATAAAAGTACTAGTAGTTCTAGTTTGTCAATTATAAAATAACTATAAGTTTCAATTTTATTTAATGGAAATTTTTAATAAAAAAAATTCTAGATACACCTAATAATGCGTCAATTTTCAGTCAACTATACTTATACCACAGAATAAATACTACATATGCTTAAGTTAAAACTACTTACATAACAGTTTTCTCAACTTTTCTCGTATTATAAATTTACACACAACTGACACAACACTAGCTGATGAAATTATAATTTTAAATAAATAAACGGGCAAGTGCGAGTCGGACTCGTACATAAAGGGTTCCGTACCACCGTACAATGTTTTAAAACGCTGAAGAAACACATTTCTTGTATAACGACCCCCTTTAATTTTTAACTTTTTCTTATTTTTAGTATTTGTTGTTATAGCGGCCATAGTAATACATAATCTGTGAAAATTTTAAGTACCAAGTTAATGCCATTATAAAGATCTAGTTAAAAACGCTGAATAAACACATTTTTTTGTAGGACGACCCCATTTTATTTTCAACTTTTTTTATTTTTAGTATTTGTTGTTATAGCGGCTACAGTAATACATAATCGGTAAAAATTTCAAGTGTCTAGCTATTACGGTTCAAGAGATAGAGCCCTGTGACAGACGGACAGACGGACAGACGGACAGACAGCGGAGTCTCAGTAATAGGGTCCCGTTTGCACCCTTCGGGTACGGAACCCTAAACAGATCTTTTCACACGTGTAAAACTATTTTTTTTAATATAAAATTTGTACAATGTGAAAAATAATGTCGGCATAGATCTATAAATTTTTAGAGGTGTATTAGCATAGGCTTGAATTATTTATTCATTGTGAAATCTCGTTACACACACCTATTGACTTCGAAAAGATTTGCACATATGATTGCTTATGATTTTCACAATGTAACGAATTATGTAACGAAATGGAAATATTTTAGACATCTAAATTTTAATTGACTTTGTATTTTTAACCCCAACGCAAGAGGGGTGTTATAAGTTTGATGTATCTGTGTATCTGTATGTGCCATCAATGTCATCATAGCTCCTTACTGAATAAACTGATTTTGATGCGATTTTTTTAATCGAAAGACTAATCTGTCGAGATGGTTTTTAGCCATGTTTGATGAAAATTGGTTCAGCCGAACAAAAGTTATTGGGGGTGAACGCTTGAAAGTTGGGGTTTTTTTAAATTGGCTGACAAATTAGCTTATATGTAAATATGAACCATTCTAATGTCTCATACTAATTAACTTTCAACTTTTGGTTAAATGAATGTTAAAGGATACATTACATAGGATTTAATAAGTTCTGGGTATCAATAAGACAAAATTTATGATTTATAATTACAAAATCTTTTTAAAGGTATATTTAAAAAAACTGCGCAGTATGCTAAATTGAGGAGTCCAAATTAAAAATAAACACAGCTACTGTATAATTACATATACTGCTAAATGATTACCTTAAAATATTAATGAGTTGACACTTCATGCGAATATTATGGTAATAGATTTAGCAATAAACTCAAATGAGGTTTTAATTATAACTTCAAAGCAAGAATTGTGGATATTATTTTATTAAAAGACCGCCGTTCTATAAAATCAGTTCATGGTCTTAATTATTCAATCATTTTGAGAAAAAGAACATAGTATTTTTTTTTATCTTAGCATTCTTAGCATGTTGTAATGCTATGTTCCTGTTCCTCTCTTTCATTTGTCTTTATCAAAACAGTCTGCTGTCATGACATTAATTTCATGAATGAAACTGTTTGTAACATTCCACCAATTCTTTGTTGGCTAAGAAGTACTAAGTCTGCGCCCTTCTATTACCACCACCGCCTGTCTAGCTGCAAAATCCTTTTTTTTTACAGGGTCTAATAAGATATACTGAATCTGTTTTAGTGTGAATTCAGCCCTTGATACTGAACAACTTTCCCCAAGGAACATGTATCGAAATATGAAAAATAATTTTTGGCCTCCCATGCAAGTTGACCAATAAGCTGATCCGAGTCTGTATATAAAGCCAACAATTAATTTTCATATTTGGATTTATGTTCCTTGGGGAAAGTTGTTCAGTATCATGGACTGAGTTCACCTTTAAAATAGTTTTTACCAGAGTCATAACTATACATACCTATATTCTATTTAGACTTAAATAACGCAAACCTTATCATCTTCTTGTTACTCAAAACACAATATAGGAATCAAAAATGACATCAACGAAAAACAATGCTGCGCTGACGCATCCGAGATCAAACGGGCCGACGTAATGAACTAACGCCTTAACATATTTAAAACACATTACGACATGATTGAGGCTAGTTTAAAAACGATAATTTTGACCATCGCCCCGGGTATATGGGCGTTTCACACCACACGTTGGGACCGAATTCTCGTGAATGAATTTCATTCAGGAGACGCATTTTTGAAAGCTCCAGTCACACAACGAATGATTTGAGCGAGCGTTTCCAAAAAGGCGCATTTTTCGATCGGTCGTATGCGAAGGATTTGCACGAGTGATCTTGACCACTCGTATTTTTGACATTTATAGTGTTTATATATTTTGCCATTTGTACGTTATAAATGTCAAAAATACGAGAGATAAAAGTAACTTTTTATTAAGAATCCGTTCCGATTCACACACTTTTTTATTTATGTTGAAACGTTAAGGCCGTACCTGAATTTTCCGGGGTCCAGTGCTGCCCCCGTTGAACGAAATGAATGAGAACGTTAAGCTTTACTACGCACATTTGCCAAAAGTGGCAGTTTTTCGCAAATGTGCGTAGTAAAGCTTAACGTACTCACTTTAAACTGTAAACAGTAGTTCATAAGATACTTTGAAGGGTTACCTAGGACTTGGTAGTAGCAAAATTTTAAATGATGTCTCCGTTTTCTTTGAAATGATTTATTTTAAATGGGCAGCACTGGACCCTGGAAATTCAGGTACCGCCTTAAGAAAAACGTTTACAAATTTTCTAAATATTCTGCGTAAAACATATCACTAACGAGACGGTTTAAAAACTACGATGCAGTGGTATTTTACGCAAACGATAACTTGGAAAACTACGCGTTTCGTGTTTCGCTGACTCTCCTCTCTCTCTCTCTCATCAACTCAACATTATTTTGATTCCCTTTTTCTATCTTTACGCCCACCACCTCGCTAATCGTGGTATTTGGATCTTACGGCCCTGGGCTCTGTCTACTCCGTTAGGGATAAAGACGTGATAATGTATCTGTAACCCTTATTTTAAATTTAATTAATATCGCAGTTTAGGTCAGTAACTCGTGATTCCCCAAGGATCATTTCAAATGAGAAAAGCTAAAAGAAAGACATAACCATTTGTTACTGGGGTAAGCACCTCCTGATCACGGGTTTCAGTTACCATGGGTTTAAGTAATTTATCAAAAGTTTCGGAAGTCGTGTTGTGTGAAGAGAACTTCATCTCAAGTCGAGGGTTTTGAAAACACGACCAAATCTCGAAGAGGCCACATTGATCCTCCATCGACTATCACTCAATCGATCAGATTTTATCAGCATTACCCCGTGTTATGGTAGTTTTTACAAGTAATTGCCGCCTGACTTAACATCTTAATAGAGAAAGGCAGGTTTACAACAAGAGTCCAGTAATTATACTTATATGTAGGTATTCAATAAATTATATGTTATTATACTTGAGCTTTGATGTTGACGCAAATGAGTTCTTATTTTTTATGCTCTACAACTCAAGATACTTCTAAGTGGCTTTTTTCATGTTTTCTCTCTCTCTCTCAATTCAACGTATTCCCAGTTGCATCCACAGCTGTAATGCTGCGAAATCCGGGGTTCGTTTTTCAGCTTTTTCCTTTCCACTTCACAGGTCTTTTCTTTTTCGTGTATGCACAGCATTTTATTCATGTTTTTTTTTTTAATTTTTTTTTTAATTTATGGCTTGACGCTACTGCGTATTTAGCCAGGAACAAGTTAATAAAACGTGGGAAATTCTTTTTTCCTAACAAGTTACAATCAAAGGTTGGTGTAGGCCTTTGATTGCTTTAAGGGAGCTTCTGGCGACAAATCTATACGAGTCCGCTGGTTTTCATAGCCGATTGAGTGGCGGACGACGCCCGAAGACGCCCACACAGTCCGCGAAACAAATATCACTACAGCCGTACTATGACTGTCCACTTTAACTATTTCACATATTGTTCATGAGCATGAGCATTTATAACACCAAACAACACCAATTTCATGTTATAAGGTCCACTAAAATCAATTTGCAAAATAATTTAAAGAAAACCCCAACCGAACCCCTTGACTTCCCGCCAAAAACTCTTTTATTCGTGTTATATCGTATCATAAACCACATATAGTTGGCTGTAGTGTGGGGTCATTAACTATTACTGTACATTACCAGAAATCAGTATGACTTCATATATAAGTATACAATATAGAGTTCGCTGGTCTGGAATAAAATAAAAGAGTATTATATTATGAATTAATGTATTATGTACTAGAATTTTCTCTTCCCGCGCAGATCGTAGAAGGCGATCAAGGGACGGACGTAAATGCAAATCGTGTTTTTAGGCGATGCGACTAGCGACCTATTACTATTTAGATTCCTTTTCCATCTTTTTGCCCACCAAAACGCTAAAAGTGGACTTTGAGTCTTGCGGCCCTGAGCTCTATCTGCTTAGAGCTGCAAGGCACAATATACTCTGTCTGCCCCATCAGGGATAAAGACGTGAGAGAATGTATGTATGTACAATCTGTATAGTTTTCTAAAACACACTGTAGTTTATCAGAAAATAATCCTTGTAATAAGTACATGCTTATTCCGTGTATTAGAACGGGACAGAAATTTAGAAATTCGACTTCAAAATGCGATTTTTTCGTAGAAACTCGATCAGCTGTTTTTTACCAAATACTTTCAATTCCGTAAAATTTTATAACAATAAATCAACATTTTTATTTATTTTCAAATCTGAAATTATTTAAAAACAGCATCAATAAATACATCACTCCAAAACAATAAATACATCATAATAACATCGCAATGACCTGATTATAACATTTTTCATGCATTTTTCATTGTTTTCTTTTGGCACGAGCCCAAAATATGAACTTTTTGGTCTGGTTGACAATCTGGTATTACGAGTGTCTTGACAAGATCTAAATAATTTTTCTGTTTACATTTTTTCATCAACAAAGTTTTACGTTGTGATGACTTATGATTTGTTAAAATGTTTTATTCTTAAAAAGCTTTTTAATAATTCTGTAAAAATAAAACAGATACAAACACACTATTTCGAGAATTCGCGTTTACCTCTTTAACCGCTAGAGATTTTGATGCATTGATGTAGCAAACTATAGAGCGCACTGAGACAGTTGAGTAAAGGTTTTCGAGCAAATCATGTTTGATCAAACGGCATTAGATTTCAAATACGAATCGGTTGGTGGTATTATTGTATTGTACTGCGAAGTCGAAATTGCGAAGCCACTCGGTATCTTTGCCAACCTGGTTCGAGCTGGTTTACGAGTAGAGTTAGTGTGTCTAGAGTTGGTGTCTCTTTTCTGCATTTCTTTCTTTTTAATTCGATAAGCACGACACCTTTCTACATTGGTGGCCAGTTTTCGTTGATCGCAAATGGCTTTTAATTTTAACTGAAGCTCTAAAAACTAATATTGATAAAAAAGTAAGGTCGAAATGTCTTCTAATCTCTCGTATAATTTCGATATGTTAATCTTACCGCTTGTTAGTATATAATTGGCCAGTAATTATACGACCGTTGCGATTCTTTTAAACATATAATTATACTTTCTAAAACGTATGCAAATATGATCCTCGTTTTTATCTTGCATCACACACAGATAAAAACTAATAGAGCATGAAATCTACGCTTATTTCTCTATAAATTTTATGTAAAGGATTATTCGTTTTTGTGAAGAAATAATTTATGATCTTCAAAAAAAGATTTCTAATCTTTTCTCCTATCATTGAATGCGAGTCCTACTTCTATGTGTCTCGCAGGGCAATGAACTACACGACATTTTTTATTTGTTAATATATTCTTAAATTTTTATTCATCAGGTCTTTCTAGTCTCCACTGCAGGAGCACGACCCTCCCTGTATTGCCAGAGCGATACTTGGCCAAAGCAGTCAGAGGATTTTTATTACTTAAATATCTTAAACTTGTTTACTTAAGTATCTATCTATTAAAAGTAATGACATATTATTTCATTGAAGCAATCTTAGTACTCGTACTTGTCTTCTCATCAATGTATTCAAGAGTGACACTAATACTGTTCCCAGAGACGATAAATATCGTTTTCCTAAGTACCCGTAATTGCGATGTCTATTGCTGTATTGCATATTGTTAGTGCGGCAGTCACTCGGCGAAGTCGGACGAGATGGAAAATGGCTGGCTGGTTTTGTAGTAATGGTGCTTCCACACTGCTGTTTAAAAAGGTTACAAACATTATTAAACATGTTCAAAATTTAAATATAATTGTAATATTTGTTATTATACCTACGTTTATTTTATTTATTTAATATTTATTGCACAATAATCTAACGATTATATATAATACAAAAGGTAAAACTTAATGCTAAGCATTGTCTACCAGTTCATCTTAGGGACGTAGTAGAAAAGGTAGTAAATGGGGTACAATATTAACTACTTAAAGTAAAGAAAGAAGAGTAGTATATACAAATATTATATCAATTAATGGTACTTGGTATATTGTTGGTACTTACATACGGTAAAGATTTTATTAAATACTTATTAAATAATAGAACGAAAGAGCTACAAAATTCAATGATTGATCATATTTCCTCTTGCTATCTACAACTTATACAACAACTATAGTTATTAAACGAACAGGTATTTATTGATAATAAATAAGTATTTAATAAGGGTGCCTCTTGTTTCACAGACTGAAATTTCATAGAATTTCGATTCACAGAAAATTTTTCATAGAATATTTAATTCTTATATTTTTATTTCAAATATTATTGTTTCAAAGACTATTTACTTGGATGAAACACAATTTATAGAAACACAGTTCAATGAATTTTAGAATCTCATATTTTCATTTAACAAACTAATCAAACAGTAGAATATTTCTTTAAAGAATATTATTTGTTCGGTATAATCTTTCATGGAATTTTATTTTACAGAAAATTATTATTTATGGAAGTATTAAGTGAAAACATTGTTTAATCAAATTAAATACCATATAATAAGTTAAAATACATTATAAATGGCTACGACAATATAGGTTAGGGCAAACTTATAGGTTAGGTTAGGTTAGAACTGCGACCAACTGCTGGGAAAAATTTTATCCATTTTGCTAGAATAGGGCAAACTTATAGGTTATAAACATTATATTAACTAAACTTATTAAAAATAATAATATTTAATTTGATATTCTGATATTAGACACATCGCAAAAGTAAATGTTATTTGTAATAAAATTCTATGATTTCAAATTATTCATAACAAACATTCTAATTATATTGATTTTCTGTGCAACGAAAATCTATTATTAAAAATTCTTTATACTGAGTAACCTACATATTGATTATTCTATGACATGATAATTTTCTAAATAACGAAAATCTGTTAAAATTTTTTTCTGTATAAGAAAGTACACCCATTTAATAATTATTCGATGAGTTATATAAATTGGCAGGCTCAATAATATTAAACGTACAAATATTACAATAGTAAAATACAGAAAGTAACTGGGTGGTTAGTAAATGAGTATTTTTATTACTTTAATAGGATGAAACAAGCTACCAATTTTAATTAACTATATTTACTACTACAGAATTTAACGATATGATGATATTTTACTGGCTTTTTACAATATAGGTATTTAATAGGTATAAGCATTAGATAAATTAATAGGCTCTTAAATAGAAATTGTCTAAGAAGTTTCACTTCATTTGTATGAATTATTTGAAATCTTATTATTACTTATACTTTATAATTAAATTTTTAACAAAAAAAAACAACCGACTTCACTTTTTTTGAGGAGTTTCTTCCATATCTCCAAAGTTCTTCATCATATCTCCACCAAATTAAAATGGGACAAACTTGGTAGTAAAGTTTTCAAATAAAAAAAGAATCATAATATTTGAGCTGCAGTTGTCTGTTGAGGAATTTCGATCTTCAGCTCCAAGTCCTTTTTCCGATCTTAAAAAGAATTACATGGGACCAACCTTGCAATGCATTCTTTAAAACGAAACATATAATTTTTAAATCGGTTCATATTTGACGGAGTTATGAGGTAACATACACAAAAAAAAAGTACGTACACGTCGAATTGATAACCTCCTCCTTTTTTTTAAGTCGGTTGAAAACGCAAAAAGTTTTGGATGGTTATAGATATTATGAAACAAGCTATACACAAGCTATACACAAAACAAGCTATTTAAATTAATATCAATGATTATTTAAAAATAAAATTAAGGTGTATTTAAATAAAAAAAACTTAAAAATTGCAAATTTACTTTTAAAAACGTGCTCATGTATTTCCGCGTTAGCAAATATGGAGAAAATTGCAGTTAAATGTATATCAAAAGTTATAGCTTAATATTTAAATGGGTGAAAAAATTACTTTTACTAAATAATGATACATAATTATTTAAAAGTTTGAGGACCTACCCCTACAATATTTATCTGCACTTATTTATCATAAAATGTAGTACCTACCGTTGAGTTGGAATCCCTTAACACAAGTTTAAACTTACTTGGTTTGTTTAATCAGTGTGAATCCCTATCTATTTATTTTAGGTTTTCATTTTTTTGAGTATATTAAGACACATTTTAAACCAGGGCTTGTTAACGATACCAAATTCTCACTAAAAGTAACGTTAAATAACGTTATTTTAGTGGTAACGTTATATCGTAAGGGGTTTCGATAATACAGTTTATAACGTTAGTAATTAACGATATAAGTAACGATACTTTTTTCAATACTTGTAAAATATTATATAAATAGCTCTAGTAGCCTACTAGACAAAATCTCATCAATTTATTCTGTCAAATATCGAAAAGAAATACAGTGTTAACAATACCTTTTACCGTTAATATCATTGGTAGCGTTATCTGATTATCGGTAAATAGTGGGAAAAATACCGTTACCCAGCATAACGTTATCTTTGCTGATAACATTACCGCCGATTGACAGAATTAACGTTACCAAATTTTTAACGGTATTCCAAGCCCTGTTTTAAACTAATAACAAAACTAGCTAACAAATATAATAAGGTCCTATCAGGACATTAAAAAGATGGCAGAGAGAAGAGAAGAATGGAAACGGATGTTTCTCCACTTAACTCCACCGACATGAGCAAGCTCTTAAAAGACAAGAGATATTGTATCTATACAAAATGTAACTGTTTTAACCGTCCACGCTGACATGTTGACCTCTTCAAGCGTCCAAGCCGCCAATTATCCAATTTTGCACAATAGGTAGTCGTGGCTGTATTTGCCATTTGCCCATTACATAGTTAACTTGCCTTAATGAGGCTGCCCCGGGCGCTGATCATATACTGGCTAGGCTAGATCATTTATACACTATCGACGGTAAAGATATAATGCTGTTCATTTCACTCTATCCCGTTCCTAGAAGTCCTAGTCCTAGGTAAAATGTTAAAGGGAGTGGTAATTTTAAGATCTGTATGTACCTACATTGTATGCAAATAAACGTATTGATTGATTGATTGAAGTCTCTTCACTTAACTTTAATATATTTGTTGCACACGATTATGCTCTTAACTTGTAGAAGTAAAGAGCACATCTGTGGTAATTGTTACTTAAGTTTTACATTTATATTGACTACCTCCGTGGCGTAATGGTTAACAAGCTAGTTCGCCACTCCAAAGGTTCTGGGTTAGATCCCCAGTCAGGGCGAGATGGAAAATGGTATTTTTCAAACTATCCTGTGTTTTGGGTATATTGTGATATAAGCATATGTATTTACTTTAAAATATGGTATCGTTTCGTTAGTATCCCATAATACAAGTTTAAACTTACTTTAGGGCTAGCTCAATCAGTGTGATTTGTCCTTATATATTTAAATATTTATGATCTAAGGTATAAAAATGAGGATGACAATTCAAAAGTCGAGAAGTGATTATTTGTCCACAATTAATAATGTCCAATTTATTTAAACGCGCATCTAAAGAAACAATATCGTAAGTACGACGTGTCATTTCCATAGACTCCTTATTCTGTGCCACTGAGAACCGTGTGGAACCGTTTACGCAGAAATGTGTATTAGTTGTACTTGTCAGACACAATTATTTAGAAATTACGTTTAGTTTACGTCCAACACCATTATTATGATTTTTATGAGGTCGTGAAAAAATTCGGTTTTTGGCCGAAAACGAAAATATGGCCGAATCATGCTTTATTGGCCAAAAATGCCGAAATCGAAAACAAAACTTCGGTTGGTCACTAGGCACTTATCTTATAACCCATGTAATGATGTCAGGTAGGTATTATATTTGTTATTTACTACTTAGAAGAAGTATTCCAAGTATGGCTATATTTTATAGATCAAAAGCTTACCTACTTAACTTAATCACTTGTTTTAGTAATGTATTCATTTTCTAACGCGCCCTTTTTTAATTTCTACAATTATTAAATTAAAAACATGTGTACTCAAATGAGTTCCAATAATTAACCGTATTTATTTTTTGATGTGGATGGTCTGTTGACTTGTGTAACTTCGAAATCTTTTATGTTATTGTATTTCTATGTTGTTCTTTTAATAGGTAATTCCACAGAGTACTATATACTTTTACAATAAATAAATAAACAATAAATAATACTAACGTAATTAAGTTAATTCTCTTCCACAAGTCGGTACTTTGAAGTGGCGACACTGATAGAGTGAAAATAAATTGGGTAATTTATGTACTTACCTTCTGTTTACTTCTTAATTAATTTATTATTGGATCGGTATGACCATTTTATTTATTTATTTAAAACTTTATTTACCAAAATAAAATGGTACAAAGGCGGACTTAATGCTAATAGCATTCTCTACCAGTCAACCGTCGAGATAAATAGAAAAAAATCTCTCGTTTTACATTCTTTATTACCTATTTTGCTATGATCGATCCACAGGATCGATCAGAGTTTAATTGCCACAAAACATGAAATATATATAAAGTCATCATCTGAATTTCAGACAGTGTGAGCCTGGCCTAAAACGAGTTTAAGGTCTATCGAACACTTCACTCCGTTACACGCAAACACCCATCATTACAAGACACTAGCTGTTTAAGTTAACTCCATTCCATACAATGTTGTTAATGATTGCACTTCTGTAGGAATGTAAACTAGCTGAGACAATCTGATTTTCGTGTCAATGTTTGTTGTTATGAAGTCAGGTAGTCATACACAATAGGTAATATACCCCACCCCCCACTTACCTTCAAATAATTTTCAACTGACTTATGAACTCTATATTTTTTAACCCTAGACTAAAAAGTCAACATTATTTTTAGTTTTTTTTTTAACCTACCATACATAAAATATGAAAGTTTCTTAATCTACAGTACAAACGCTTTTGGATAGCAGTCCTGACAAAAGTACGCATCTTTTGATTTTTTTGGGTTTCTTTGTCATCTTATTTTAGGGTTCTTGACATATAGGCGTTACCTAAAATAAAATAAAAGGTGTAGGTGTGTACTGAGATTCCTTCTTACGAATACGATATCGTACAAGTACCTCTTTAGAATAGAATAGAATATTTTTATTTGCACTTGAAAAGGTCTTAAATCATAAAGTTACACCTAATCAGCCATTAGCAATAGCATGCAAATCTAAAAGTTTATAAATTACCTACAAACTATGTCACAAATAAAATAAGTTCATAAATTACATTTATAATTGCATAGAAACTATCTTTATAACTGTTCTATCTTTAAGTACTTATCTCAACTGAATTACCAAAGCAATGACTTTAGGATCATAAGAGATTAAACTATACATTTAAAGCATACTTAATGCGGTTCACCCATGATTCCGCACAAGTAAATCTCTGCAGCTTACGATCAAAACAATTTATTATTGAGTAAATTGAACTCGACGTAAGACTTATACATTTCCCTTTTATGGACATTTATTAATTTAATTTGTTATTGGATGTAGTTAAGAATCCACGCACCTGTAATTTTTAGAAATAATAACTTGCAATTATGAGAGTAATTATAAATATAATAATGAAGTTACAATAAATATAATTTACAGCATCTTTACTACATAATAATCATAAAATTATTTTATGCTCGTTTCATCTAGGTTTTAGACCCACGGCGTCTTCCTGTGTGGGCCCCATACAATACCTAGCATAAATGTCATACAATATCATAAAATTGTAAGAAAACTGGAAAATTAAATATTAATCGCAAAACTAAATATGTAATTATATAATATAATATAAAAATATAAACTGAACGGTTGAGTATTATATATATCGAGAATATTATATCAAGAGCGTAATTAATTAGTGATGGTAGGTTATGTGATGTGATGTGATAAGAATGTGATAAAATATTGTTTCATCAATACGCAAAATTCTTGAAAAAGTTTAAGTTTAGTCGAAGTCAAAAATTATTTTTGTTTAATGAAGGATAACTTTATCTGCTAAAGATCATATTTAACTTTTGTTTAATGCAAAACACAAGCATTTGGAAGAATCATTGCCGAGTTAATTAGGTATAGGTCATCACATTCTCCAAAAAATATTAAAAAGCCCAATCTCCTTTCTGCGTTTTTGTATGGGAGGTCGTTGTTTTACGAAGTAATTATACCTTCTTATTTCGTAACACAACAGGCAATAAATAACATCATTAAACGATAAAAAAAAAACTCCGATGTCCTCTTACGTATCACAAATCAATTATGAAGAAAACGAGGCATTTATTAAACGCCGCAGAAATTTGAATTACTTACTCAACCAAAACTCAACCAAATAAAATCTGTTTTGTATTTTTAACGGTCACTTAACGATTGGCTGACCTTACGGTCAGAGTAATTGCACAAAATGAAGGTACAGAAATGTTGCTCATGCAGGAGCGTCTTTCTTTAGAGCCCTTATCAGTCTACTACTGGCCTGGCTCCCAATAGGTAACTGATTTGCACCACACTGGGCTGGGAGGGTTGATGATCGCAGCAAATGGTACAAAGCCTGTGCACAAAGTACGCTGCTGCCCGTTTTCTGTTAAGTATACAATATCGAACAGACATTTTTTTTTTTTTTTTTTTATTAGAAATTTGAGTGCGTTTGATCTCTATCTAGCCTGATGGGAAGCTAAGATGAGGTCTAAGGTGTATCACGCAGACTCAAAAAATGCCTGTTCACTCTTGCCTTGAAAATCCCTAAATTATATGTATAGGGAAACATCGACGCAGGGAGGGAATTCCACACCTTAGCGGTTCGCACAATGAAGGAGGAGGCGAATCGAGTGGTACGATGAGGAGGAATATCGACCACAAATGGGTGGAATCCCTGTCCACGTCGTGTTGTCCGATGGTGGAATGGTGCAGGGGGAATTAAATTATGTAATTCCTGCGCACACTCCCCGAAGTGCAACCTGTAGAAGACACACAGACTTGCTACCAGTCGGCGATGTTCGAGGCTGTGGAGCCGTCCTGCCGTAAGCAACTCATCACCAACGAGTCTTCTGGCACGTCTGTCGATAGCTTCCAGGGCTTCGAGCTGATAGCGGGCAGATCCATCCCATAGGTGGGAGCAATACTCCATACATGAGCGGACTTGAGCTGTGTAAAGGCTCAACAGTTGGTCAGGGGTAAAATATCGTTGGACCTTGGAGAGGATGCCCAGTTTTTTAGAAGCCGTCTTAGCCCTGGACTCAATATAGCTACCGAAGTTAAGATTTGATGAGAGATCGATACCGAGAAGTTCGAGATGACGGGTGATAGGAACAGGCACACCCCGGAAAGTGGGAGCCAAGTTGAAAGGGCTCTTTTTAGCAGAGAAGAGAAAATATTTTCTTGCCTCATTAGGTAGATTATTTGATCGTTTCCCGTCTTCTAGAGTCCATATGGTACTTATATGAGCACATCTTTCTGGCATACACATAAGTATAATAAAATTAAAATACCAATCAAGAAACGGACGGCTGCACACTTTTGTATGGATATAGCGATTTTTTTTGTATATTGGCTGTTATTTTAATTTCATTATACTATAATGATCCAGTGGTTCGAATTATTAAGGGTATCTCCCTTCCACGTTGTATACTTCCCTTCCGTGTTACAAACTCTACGTTGCGCTCCGTCACCCAACTGGTCGACGTTGCGTTAGGAATAATAATGCCAGACTAAAATGGGACTAAGCGGACTACGTTTGCCGAATGATGCCAGAAAGATGTGCTCATATAAGTACCATATGGACTCTAGAAGACGGGAAACGATCAAATAATCTACCTAATGAGGCAAGAAAATATTTTTTGTCCACATCCGTATTGTATAACCTATTGTACGGGGTTTCATATCCAATCTCTTTTTAATTTATGGTAATTGGTGTCGTGGTGTCATATTAAAGTCTCTGTATAACTGGTTAGTCTGCACTATAATTAACTAAAATCGATACATCGTTCGTACGACACGTTGTTGTACTTATCTACCTCTATACTTATATTACTACGGCTATACTTAAGATGTAGGTACTGTCACTATCGATGTGAAACTCTTTTTCTTTTTATTTGCAGGTAATAAGTTACGTACTGTAATAGTAAGTTACACCTGCTACTGCTATGTCTACTTCCCCGAACACAAACATCATCATCATCACCTCTCCTACCTCTCTGGCCAGCGTGGAGAGTGTAGGCCAAATCATCTGTCTGCTCTGGCCAAATATGGCTCTAGTAGTACGGAGAGGGTCGAACTCCTGCAGTGGAGACTAAAAAAAGACCTGATGGCAATGATAATCATCAGGTAAGGTCATCAGGTCGGCTCTCTTTATCTTCTCGAGCCAGTTAAACGTATTGTCAAAGGTTACACCCATCGTCTTCATCTCTTTTTTAATGGAACTAGACCAAGGCGTGATGGGGCGTCCTGTGCCCCTCCGTCCTTTGGCTATGTTCATCGCTTTCTTGGTCATTTGGTCATTATTCCTGCGATCATGTGACCGTATAATACGTATAATAAACACGTAAAATGTAAATACACATTACGCATAAATGGACAACACTCAACATAATTAAACAGTCCGATTTCTAAGCCGTTTCAAGGAAACCAAGCTGTTGACATTTAAAATTTTCATGTCGTATCAATATTTATTGCATTTTTTAATTTAACACAATTAAAAAACCGAATCATTAGCATCAATTTAAAATCGCCAATAATTTATTTAGTGCATCAGTCTTGTCTTGTTACGGGTAATTTTGCCGTACGGACGTCTAAAGGGCGCGTAATTGATGCTTTAGGATAAAAATTGTGTTTTTATTCTACTCTAGAATGCCGACAAAGAGACGCCTGTTACACGAATCTATACTTTTATTACTGTAATTAAGGTTCAAAATCAGTTGATGTCGATATAAATATTCTGTTTTAAATAATTACTTGGTAATTAGTAGTGACTCGTTTTTTTTCCATGTAACGCGCACAAATGAGGCTGTTTTGCGCAGGTATTTTGTAATGTGCAAGCTCTGTATTACTTAAGTAGTTATATCATATAATTATATCAGTCATTATGGGGACTTGCAGTGCAGAACAAAAGGAGACTCTTTATGTTATTTTAATACAGTTTCTCGACGTTTAGAAAAATGTTCGTTTGGGCATGTGTTCTATCTATCTATTAGCCATTTATCTAAACTCCGGTTGTTTTTGTTTCCGTCTTATCATCATCATCCGAGCGTATTCCCGGTTGCATCTTCAACGGTAACGCAGAGCCCGGGGTCCGCTACCTACCTAGGTGATTTGACGAGGTTACTGGTTTTTACACAGAGCCGTCTGACCTCCGCAACTCAAAGGGTAGACAACCAATCCTAGGATGGGTTCAAACAAACGCTAGATGGTTATGGAATCATCTTTCTTGATTCGTTTTTCCACCTTCTCGCCAACTATCACGCTAATAATGGCCTTTGAGTCTTGCGGTCTCGGGCTCTGTCTGCTTAGAGCCACAAAAGCCAAAATGCTTTGTCTGCCCCATTTTGCGGAAACGCCTTTATTAGGGATAAAGAACAATTAAATACAAGTTTATAACTAAAACGCACAATCTGTACTACTTATATAGCTTTTTAACTTGCTCACCATAAACCAACATTTCACTGGTTCAATATTTTTTTTGTATTGTATTGCATTTATTTATTTTAAACAACTGTCTTTACAGGCCTCAAGACCCAATGCGACATGCTTGCCTTACAACTACCTAATTAATTACATAATACAAATTATCTTCAAAGATATCCTTGTCAACTCACTCAGACTGCAACAAAATAGGTCGATCTCATTCACTATTTAGTTAGGCGTGTGCAATGCCCGCGTCAGCGGAGCCTTCTGCAGCAGATTAGTTTGCGCGGCCGGCACCGCGCATATTATAAGTCTAAAACCAACAAACCTCCATCTTAAACATTTATTTCCCACATCGCTCGCCCTTCTTTCCCATGTTCTCGTATTAAATTTAACAAAACTAATTTGCGGAATTACTCAAGTTATGAGTAACGACGTAAGTTAACAGCCCTTTGCTGAGTAAGTTACCCACATGCGGGGTTTGGTCTGAGCGATAAGAGAAGAGCGATTTTAGATTATCTTTTTACTCGACTGTGACTGTGCCAGAAGAAGGGTTATGTTTTTCTAGTGAAAAACATAACCCTTCTTCTGGCAATTCTCGCAACGGCTTGATGGATTTTAGGTTAAGAAGTATCGATAGATTAGTCTTCAAAAATTTACGAATTTTTGGCGCCAAATTATGCTTTAATTTTTTTTTCAAAACCTATCAAGTAAGATACAAAACAAAGGATTTTAAATAAGAATTAAAAATATATAAAATGTACCTATATGTTTAAATGTAATTAGGAATGAGAAATTCTGAAAAACAATCTACTGCCTCGCTCATTTTACGCGCAGTTGGGAATTTTTTTTTATATACTTGTCTATTATAGTGATGGCTCGAACCAAACAACAACACTATGAAATATATCCAAATTTTTCGCAAAATTTGGAATATTGCCAGTTTTATTTCAAATGTTGTTAGCTTCAAAAGCTCAATTTTATATTTATTACAAATTTTTTTTTAAAATACCTTACCGAAAATACTTTTTTTTGTTTCCATTTAAGTACTTACAGTTTTGATAAACTCGATTAAAAAAGGACTTTAAAGTATTACAATATACAAATAAATCTAGCTATAGCTAGATTTTAGTGCTGTTCATTTAAATCGTATTTTAAAAGAATTATTTATTTTTGCATTTTTATTAGTTTTATCAAAGACATTATATCATTATTATGTAAGTAGCTTTTCTAAAGTTTTTTTCAAAGACGTAAAATTTTAGAAAAAGCTACATAATGATGACACAGCGTAATACGCTCCCTCTCGTACCCTGCACCTCCAGCGAACGAATGCATATCACGTATCATCTCATTAGGACAGGTGAACTGTGCTCCCGCCTTCATTACGTCGTCAGACATCTCCATATTTGACCCCTTTTCCCCAAATTCCACTAATCAGTCTCCATTTCTCGCAATTCTAATTTAATGTCTATTAAATTCGCGTAATGTTTTGTTTTTGTTTCTTGGGGTTCTTGGTCTTTGCTTTTGTGTGTTTATTACACTCATATATACAGGGTTAAACAAAATATACTGAAACTATTTTAAGGCTGAATTTAGTCTATAATACTACCAACTATTCCCAAGGAACATATTATATCGAAACGTCCCATACGAGTTGACTGATCAGCTTAACTGAATTTCTAGTAAGCAATATATTTTTTGTATATTAATCTTTTTTTTTTAACAAATCACAGATTGAGCTAGCCCCAAAGTAAGTTTGAGACTTGTGGTATGGGATAGCAACTCAACCACACTATATTTTATAACAAATACATATATAGATAAATATCCAAGACTCAGGTCAATCTGAAAAAAAAACCGGCCAAGTGCGAGTTGGACTCGCCCATGAAGGGTTCCGTAGCAACGATTTAAGATGTATTAAAAAATAACTATCTATGATACCGAGACCGCTATAGTTTTAATTGAAAGTACATACTTTGTGGTATATACCACATTTTTTTCAGAATTATTTTAGTAATATTTCAAAAGTTACGGTGAAGGGACACCTCAAAATTTAACTTTGTATTAGATTATCTCAAGACTGGGGGGTTTGATCTACATAGTTTTTAAGCAGATTTTGTTGCATTTTAAAAGACCTTTTCAACGATCCCCACACGTTGCGGTTAGTCCAATTTAATTTTTTAAATTCACTTTTCGTTTTACGTGAGGGGGGGCTGAAAAAAAAACATTTTTTCATAATTTTAAAAACCCCCTTTTGCAACTTCAATATCTATCTCTCCACCAATTTTCGTGACAATCGGTGCAGTAGCGGCGGAGTACGAGCCCGGACGGACAGACGGACGGACAGACGGACATGACGAAACTATAAGGGTTCCTTTTGGACTACGGAACCCTAAAAAGGTCATTCTGATTTTGATGCATGTTACTTGGGGAAAGTTGTTCAGTATTATTGACTGAATCTACTCTTAAAATTAATAAGAAATTATTAAGAGCACTTGGTGAGATTAAACTAAACCGATCTAGAACCGGGTACGGCCGATCTAACCACGATCTCCACAAATGGGATGCCAGAATATCTCCAGAGTGTAAATAAAATAAAATAGAAATTACTTTTTTGCCAAAAAAACTATTGTGACTATGGAGCTATTGACCAAACATTACAACATATCGCTGAAGAATCTCCGCCACCTATACCGTTTCACTGAAGGTTTCTATTCTATAACTACAAGCAATACTGTAAAAGCTAATAAAGTCGCAACGAATAAATTGACAGAACACTTACTTGATTATTTAATTTTTTGCTTACCCTAGATTATTATCATGATCTCAGAAATTGAAATCTTAATGCAGGTCTACAATGACATTGCAAGTTCTTTCCAGAACGTTTTTCCTTGAATTTTGCAAGATTAGCAAGTATTAAAACTAATTTAAGTTTTTATAACACACAAACTAGATGAAAGGTTAAGAATTAAGTTTGTAGACAACCTAATTGAAATAATTTAGTGCTAAACTCACTGTTATTACCTATTGTATAAGTACTATAACACAGATAAAAAAATGTTAAATTTACAGTATCATTTCATGTCTGAAGACCATAATACCAATTCATTCTTATAGCCTCTCTTATTTGTCTAAATAAAAAAGAAAAGATTTAAGAAAATTAGAGATTTTTTTGCTGAACGCACAATATTTTTACTTAGACATTGTTTATTCTGTCACCTACAGGGCGGTCAAATTCGAAATCTGGCGTTGGCCAAATGTCGTAAAATAAAAAAGGGTCATTATTCAAGACCTCGTTGCACTTGCGCAATCTGTGTGGTCGGGGCCTCTTTTTCTGAAGCCAGGCTAAAACAAACATCGTTAAAGTGGCCCCCGGAGATTTTCCTTGGAAATGTAACATCCTGTATAAATTCAAAAAAGAGATGCTTTATTTTATTGTTGTTTTAACTAGTGCATATTAATAATTCAAGCCCATTTGGCCCTACGAGTAATATCTCTTACCAAAAAAAGCGTTATGCAATGTGCCTCTTTTTTTTCAAAAAATTTATTTATATCTGTACAACAACAGATAAATCTAATGTCAAGCTTCACAAACCTTTTGCGAAAGTTATTTTTATCGATCATCGTACAACCGACCCTAGTCTTTAAAAAACATAAAACATTTCACTGATAGAAAGCTACAAATCATTACATCTACTTTACTAATAAAATCAACGTTTGTTATTCAGTAGCACCCATTACGGGAAGATCAATAGAACAAGCAGACCAACCGAGGCGTGCTCGCTATCTTTATATCCTACGCCCACTTAACGATATTTCGAAATATTGATACAGTGCGTCTGGTTCTCGTTGCCTGCCACCGACCTGTCAAAATATTGGCGCCACGCGCGAGACAAAAACGTCGTTAAGTAGTTTTTTAATCTGTGCCATTTTTTCTGTATCTGAGTAAGAAAGGTAGTAATGCGAAACTGATTTTGAAAAAAGAAATACCTTTTTTAATAGAATTACAAACCTTCAAATATTTTATCTATAGTACTCAGTTCCTCGAAAAAACAATACTTTACTGGTTGTATTCTGCTATGCCACGTGCCTAACAAATTCAAAAATCTGTTTTGATTTAATAACATGTAAATTAAAAAGAAATATATATGTTATATATTGCATGTTGCGGATTAACTTAGTTTAAAGTATAAATTATTATCTGTTCAAAGTATTTTTACTCCTTACTTTCTCATTCGTCAGGCTTTTTGTCTTGTTCGGCCAATAGTCTAAACTTAGTACTAACTTTAGTCTTAGTCTCGTATTAAAATGTATGTATGTATAAGTTTTGTTAAGTACATACATATAATTTAACATCTACTTTTACATAACAGCTTTAACCATAAAGTGTCGATTTAAAGTGTCTAACGTAACCCTACCTACTTTTATGAAAGGTTACTAATTTATATACTCGTATGTAAACTTTTTCTTTGTGACAGAATATAAAAACGTCTGATACTTACCTACATACCTACCTTGAACTTTGATTAACCTAGTATCATATTCTGTATCAAAAATTAATTATACTTTCACATGATTAATGAGTCCACTTGAATTCATCGCGCTAGTACCGTTATGCGACAAAAATGGTTGAATAAAAAATACAACTTTATCAATTCGGCCTCCTGCTGCTTATTTCATTCTCCACTTGATTTCACTAGATTTATTACGCCATTAATTAGAATCAGAATGAAGCTACCGTGAGTTAAATCTATTTTGATGGTCTCAATTCGCTAATAACCGCCGCTCATTCATTGCCTCCGCTAATTTCGCTGCGTCATAGCCTTTTGTTTTGATTTTGTGTAAAATCATCACCGTAGATAAACCAGAAATTGGATTATAATCCTCGTTTGGCAATAACGTCGACTCATTTCATTTTTCAATTTTTTAATTAAGAATTCTATCTAGCTCTGTCGGTGGTTAAGATTTCGTATTGCCCTGTCCTTTTTCTCGGCCATATCTGTTTGTTTTGAGCGCACCATCAATTATTTTCCAGTTTTAAATTAGCCGTGTTCGAGCACCGGGCTCTTTTTGTCCCAGTCGGGCGCGTGGAGGTCGGATGTTGGCATCCTTGTCGCTCGCGTGTCACGTTGAGTTTGTTTTGTGCGTGACGCGCCCCGCCCATGCTGCGTCGCCCGGCGGCCGCTTTGACCGGTAGCGGCTAAGTCGTTATCTGTTTTTTCGGCCGGGCGGTGTGTGTCCGACCTAATATTTGAGTAGGATGTATCAGAAAAAGTAGTTTTGTTTGCAGTGGGAGGCGCACAATGTGTTGTTGTTTCATTTATTGCTCACCACACTCTATTGTGAGTTAATAACGCTAATGTCTTCAGTGCCGCTTTTATGGTGACTTGGTATCTGCCTGTTTATGAGAGTTAGTACCGAACTACCTGATGAGTTCGCCGTTTTCTCTTTGTAATATTTTTCACGACCGCTACTCTAGATCAACCCTAGATACAGACTGTAAAGTAACTGGCCCACCATAATCTAGTCCCCGTGAGCGAAATGAATAATCTAAAATAAATGAACAATTAGGCAACTCAACATTTATTAAAGACACATGTTACTTTATCAAAAAATGCCTCACAAAAACTAAAAGTATCTACTTAGTTACTTATAAATCATCGTCACCTGCGTGAGTGGTTGGACTGTGGATATTTTCGTCCAAGGTCAATTCATTTAGCCAAACCATAGCTAGTTGCGTTGGCGACCACAAATCTTTGCCGCTAACAATATAAAACCAAATTTACGTAATCACGAAAACCATACATCACTCCAAAACTATTCCGACGGTAATGAGTCCGTAGATTTTGTGTACAGGGTGTTACAATTACATCGAAAGGAAATAATATTGCAAGCTATTATAGACTTAATTAGTACCTATATGAATCTGAATACGAGAGTTATAGAAAGCTTTCCTGGTTTTCTTTCTTCAAGACAGGAATAGATATTTGTAGACCAGTGTTGATCATCGATCTTTATGGTTCACTAAGGTATTTTAAACCGATTCCTTTTTCTAGTTGTAACAATTACGTCTAAGCTTAGGTAAAAAAACGCGGTTTCACGATTTAAAAAAATTACTTCGACAAAATGGAAAACAAAATGAGAAAGATAAATTCTAACAAGCCTAATCTGGATCAGGAGAAATCTAGAATAAATGTATTATTAATATAATCTCAATTCGCTGTATATGCGTCCATAGACTATTTCGCTTCCGCTTCCAGTCGCAGTGTGGTTCCCGGCAGAGTAGAATAGGACCACTCCAAGTCTTCCCGTGGACATCGTAGTAGGCGACTTAGGAAACACAAGCCAAACAAAGATTAAGTATAAACATCAATGTAAGACCTCTCCATTCCGTCTGGAAAGCGTGGAGAATGTAGGCCAAATCCTCTGACTGCTCTGGCTAATATATGGCTCTGGTAGTACAGAGGAGTTGTGCTCCTGCAGTGGAGACTAAAATGACCTAGTGATGATGATGAAGGAGGTCATAGACTTGACTTGACTTGACCTTGGCAATAAAAAAAAAACTTTCTCCAGCACCCTGTACTTCCATATTTCCCTGCAAAAGTGGGTTATTCTTATTCTCTTGCTAATGAGGGCTAGTTCATAATTCCTGTGATTTGTCGCGTGATGTCGTGAGAGTGCGCGGTTTAGTCGTGCGATTGGGCGATAGTCGCCACGCAACACCGGCTATTACCGCGTTAATTATAGCCCAGCAATGACTTTGCTTATGTCAGAAACGAATTTTATTTGATTTCTGGCTTGTAAGATTTGAGGTAAAGTTGCTTCCTTACTTACCATAATTGCAGTATGCTTCTGACTACAACAACAAACAAATCTAATCAAAAATCAAAAGAATATTTTCAATATACCAAATCACCATATCTCGGGTCTTAGCGCGTTCTCATGTAGCATCCTTATTTGGTTGCTTTGGAACTCGTAATATGCTTTCTATGCTTTCTGGCTTTCTACCATCTCAACTTGGCAAAGTGTGCGGTATTTTGGGTTTGATCCTTAGCACGCATATCTTATTAACCTTGGGGACATCAAGCTAGCGTATCTTTGCTTATACTTATTCGAGACACTGAAAAAATATCTAAAATAAAGATTCACCTTACCTATAAACTTTCTTCAAGTTATTTCACTGAAATATACTTACAAATCTACGCTCACAATGTTTTACAACTCACCCCCATCTCCAAACTCAATTAAAATAGAAAACACTTGCAATAATATTTTTATTAGCAAAAGACAATTTTCCGCATCGCAGGGCACCTTCAAATCTGTGTTGTCATTAAATTAAATCTCATTTTCAAATAGTGTACATTGCTGATTATTTACACACCGACAGTGTGAGATTTGAAAGGAAAGAAGCAATGTAAGAGTAAAAATTACCCTTGGAATAATATCGGTGTGTTTTTAAGGGTTGGCATTGAGCCCCCAATCTCCTGTAATGTTTGATAGTTCACGCCTAAAGGGATCATTAGGCCCGCTTTCGGATTGTGCATTTTATAATACGGTGAGACCGTCGGCATATTGAGCTTTTTTATTGGGAATTCAATTAATTGCATGGTTAATCCTGGAAGGATACGAGATATCAAATGGTGTAGTAGAGTGTGGTTAATGGCATATCCGATGTATTTATGATATTTTTCTGGTGTCAAACGAAATTCAAACTATCAGTATTATATGTAGGACCTATAGGTCAACAACTGAGTTAGTGGACCTGAAATTATGCCACTGCCAACTATTTTTAAATCTGTGTTATTAGTTGTATTATGGGCGGTTCCATGTTAAATTTGGTTCTGATTTTTTTCCGCAATATGGTGAGGTCCATCACTAACGTAAAACCTTCCTACTTAGATGTAGAAAATTATGAGTTTTATTAGGTCATAGGTATGTGGTGGTTATATCTACATGTTATTTATAGACTTGACAACTTTGCAAAAAATGTGAAAACAGCCCTACATTGTCGCTAACCTTGTAAGTACGGAAAAACTGATTTTTCCCGCGGAAGTAAACCATTTTAACAAATAACCCAATAAAATCACACGTGGACGACTATTTATAACGAACACAAAGGCACCACCAAATTGCCGGCTTTGTGAACTAAAGAAATGGGCAAACAGCAATAAAAAGAGCAATATGTGGGGCAAGTGGGTCGGAAAATGACAGTGGCGGGACGATTGTGCGTGCGCGCTCTTGCGACTAATCGCAAAGTCGGGGTCGTGCGGTCGGACTCATTTTATTGACAATACCATCAAAACATACAATAAGCTAGTATAAAACAAAGACACAGATTGGTTAGGTATTTTATTAAAAGTAACGTGAGATAAGTCATTTATTAATAATTTAAAACAGTTGACTAACAAAGATTGGTTCTTCGAAATAAAGATATTATTTCAGACTTAAGAATATGTTGTTTGAAGGACAAAACTTTTCGGGTAATTTATCAGTAAACAAAATTGTGTTTAAGAGCTGTGAGACATCATTACAGGCTTAAAAACTTGACTTCTCATTTTCCCTTTTCCGTAACTTAGTGCTTGTTCTCTTGATAGACTGCCACGATCCATATAGGAGGAAAAACATATTGCGGAATAAAATGGAACTAAATTTAACATGGCACCGTCTATAACAGTTTAAAAATCGTTCGGTGGCGCCATCATTTAGGTTCACTAACTTTGTTGTTGACCAAACTATAGCAAAGAGGATTGCCATGCCAAAACCTTTACTCAAAGTCTTAAATCTGACAAAGGTACTGGCCACTAACGTAAAATAAAAAAAAGATAAGGTAAAGTATGTGTTTTAAAACATGATTTTCTCATACAATTTTGAAACAAATACCTACCGGTTGTGCATTGCTTTCAAAATACACTAAATTAAATTGGCGTGTGTTTGTTTGGGCATCCATTTCTCGAGCACTGTCGGTGCTTGGTCAAATTGGAGCTAAACGTTCAGCAAATAGAACCAGTTGGCACCTGTTCTCATCTTTAGTACTATGACGTTTTGTTGTTACTTTGATTTAAAGAGAAGAAAAAAGACTTGAAGTTGTGAGGAAGTTTTAATAGGTTTCAGATGCTTTAGGCGTGATGCCGTGGTGATGTCATTTGAATTATAGTTTCTCGGAAAGTAGGACTCAGTTGATACTATTCAAATTAGGTATTCTAAAATCTGCCATGGCGCATGTTCGACATGGTGATGCCATGGCGTACTACGCCACGGAGGTCGTCAAAACGAAAGCCTATCGAAGAAGAATCACGAACATATACAAATAAATACTCGTACAAACTTCCCCCAAGTAGACCCGCATTACATCACTTGGTCGTTCAAAAACTGGCTTGCAAATTAATCACCCCGTGCGGCTTCATGATGTCGTTAGGATAAAGCCAAAAATAACCATAGACAAACACGAGCAAATACTAACCCTTGATTATCTGTAGCATACTAATGGCGACCAAAATACCAGGTCTAATCGTCTTAGGCAATCTTCCGATCTAACGAGCGACTTCACTGCGCCACCGGATCTCTGGCACATTTCCATCACAGACTGTTTAATTAACATTAGATATAGCTGTAGAACAACGACGGTCCAGAAGTGACGCTAAATATCATAAGCAGGAAACGTCAAATCAACAACCAAACCAAAGTGTGTTCAGTAACTAATAAAGCTTCAGCGTGCCCTTTTCTGTCAATTTACATAATTTAAAAAATAGGTTATTATTTATACTCTTGAGATTCTAAGAAAGCCCCTCCGGACGTGATGGCAACTGAGTTTGGCAACCAGTTGCTAAAAAGTATTGGATATTCTTGCGACATTTTTCTTTTACTCCTATATAAATAGCAGGGGTACCTACTCAAGGCAAGTGAAAATTGGACCATCCCATAGAGGCCTAAAGTAAAAAAACAAGCAAGGGCGCTCTCTGCCGTATTTGGTTGGAGTCTTATTATAACAAAATAATGATGATGAATGAACGACAGAAGCAACATTACGATGGTTGATCGTTTCGTACACGTCAACATTCGTTTAACGAGTGTGAGTGTGTACCTACCGCATAGATTCTACTACGAACCATTATTCAATTGACGGTCGAGAGGTGATGTGTACTTGCAAGCCTTTATGTAAGTAAGTACGAGTCGTGCAAAAAACCTTATAGAGACAACGGACTTTTGTCTATGTGGAACAAAAACACTTTTCTCTTTAATTTAAACTTGTAGTTCTGAAGGAACAGTAGACCTCGCGAGCCCTTATTACCATGCAATAACCGCACTTTCCCCTTTTCCTGGCTTAGCAAAGCCATTTATGCTTTATTGTAATGCAAATACAAGTCCAAAAAGTAATTTGCACAACAAAATTAACGAAGGAAGTCCAATTTTAAATCGAATTTCAGGTGTTTGAATTTTCCAATAGCCTTTTATACCTTACTTATGTAGATTTTTGAGCACAACGATTACTCGCGTTTCTTTAGTCGGAAATTATGATTGCAGTGCAAAACTAAAAACGCTTTTTTGGTTTGGGATGTTTTTCTTTACTATCCTTATTTTGCAGCATTAGGTAAAACAGCCATTTTGTTTTTACATAGTTTCATTCATCTTTGACGTTTCGGTCTTTGCCTCCGAGATAGGGTCACCGCGTTTTAATTAATTGACGGTTTGTTAAAATATATATTCAGAACTAAATCCTTTGGATTATTTAATGATATAAAATTGTAATAGGTACTTAATTATTGAAATCTTAAATATTAACCCTTCACTAGTCCATATAAATTAAAAACAATAGTTAAACGATTGACTTGGGTAAATAATTGAATATTAACTGTTGTTATTCTTATTGAAATGAATGGGTAGATATACCTAATATAGTTTAAAATTTGATGTGGTAGATACCACTTTCTTACCTTATATTAGAGGTGAGTGCTGACAGAGTGTGCAAAAATAATGATTAAGTATAAGTATGTATCTACTTAATCAACTGACAAAAAGTCCACTGTCAGAAACTACGACTCTATCTTCTGTCTCTTTACAACGTACGTAATGTGATACATTAGTATTTCTAAGTATACTTATTTAGACACTTTTACTCCATCATGTGGCTACAAAACAACGATATTTAATTGACAAAACATCAAGATAATAAAACCAAGTAGGTATTTTGTGCCAGTTGACAGACATCCCTAATTAAATACTGTAATGACGGCACTATTTAAAATGTGACACTTAACAAGCTGTCATTCGCATCACTAGTGACGTATTGCGAAACTGAAATTTTCGTCGCTCTGACATAAATAAAACGTTCAGTCAAAGCTGTAATTATTATTCAAATTTATTTTTGTTCCTTCCCTTTGATATCTTATAGTAACAACTGTTTCGCTGAACGTAGCAACTTCTAAACATTTTTTTAAGAACGGCAACGTATGTTTAATTTACGGCTAGAGTAGTTTGTAAAATGATCGTTATTATAGAGAATATATTCGTATTGCGAAAAATCTGCAGAAATTTTATCATTGGTATCTACAAAGGATAGAAAAATGACAAAAAAAAATAACAACAATATTAAGAGAAGTTAGTGTAGCCTACTGTAGACTACAGATACCTAAGGAGCTATTAAAATGGACGCAGAAAAAAATAGATCATCACAAGAGTAAACCGCGGCCGTTTCGAATCAAACAAAATGGCGGTTATCGCATTCCAATTTCAAATTGTCACCGCGGGATGCGCCCCGTTGGGAATCGGATGATAATCGGAAATCATTGGCAGGTGAAATCGTTTTGTCATTCACTCGAATTTTGAATGGGCGGGAATGAAAAATACCTATATAAATTCTCTTTTTCCTGAAATCTTAATTCGGCTTTAATGTACTTAAGTTCCCTGTAATTAAAGAAGATCATAAATTGATATAGACAATCTTTCTGAATTTCTTACGCCCTTAGAAAAGGGGGGAAGCATTTAAGAAAAATAGTTACTTTTTCTATCATTATTTTCATGAAGTATAACGAAATACATTTACATAGAGTGCAAATAGTTAAATGACCGATTTATAAACAGAAACACGCGCACAGTGGGACTAATAGGTTAACGTTCGGACTACTTTGGACAAAAGGTGTTTTTATGTCGCCACATCGTATTGATCGCAAGGTGCCAAGTTGTCACGAGCGACCGTGACAATCGTGGAAACAGGTACAAGAAAACACCTTCCGTTGCCGACCAATCGTGAATCCAGCGAGTAAATTGACGCTCTTGATTTGAATTCCGATGCGACTGTTTTTATGTGCGTCGAGTTGACGTAAATACGTATTTGATTGTAGTTAGCATGTTGACATTGGTCGCTACATTCTTTAAACTAACGTTACATACTTGCAGCTATATTTGCTACCAACAGTAGGTAAACATTCATTAATTACAACTCATAACAGGATTGTAAATAGGTTTCCATTTAAAGACATCCAACTGTCTTTAAATGATTTAAGAATTTCAAGATTTATTTATTTGTTGAACAAGCTATTAATTGATCCATCATTGTTTTAGTCCGCTTAATTGTGCAATCACTTCTTCTGCTTAGTTATTAAAATCTAATGTATAAAATTCTCGTGTCACAGTTTTCGTTGCCATACTCCTCCGAAACGGCTTGACCGATTCTCATAAAATTTTGTGAGCATATTGAGTAGGTCTGAGAATCGGCCAACATCTATTTTTCATACCCCTTAGTGATAAGGGTTGTCCACCCTTAACATCTTTCTTACTTAAAAATTATTTATATGGCAAAACAACGTTTGCCGGGTCAGCTAGTGTTTCGATAAAATTCGCGGCTTCTATTTATTTATTAATTTTTAAACTTTATTGTTCCATAATCAAATTGTCTTACAATTGCCGGACTTAACGCTAAAAGCGTTCTCTCCCAGTCAACCATAGCTTCTAGTCTCTCAAGTATAGACTTCATTAGTCATCTTAAATTATTATAATAAAATAAATTTATAATCTGAACTAAACAAAGGTATATTGCAATCTAAAGGTTCATATTTCATTTGTTATCAATTGTTATAACTGTAAAAATGATTATATTTAGGCAACAATTTAAAACAACTCTGATAGTTTTGTACTAGAATATCAGAGCTCATTACTTCACATTTGCTAATCAGAAATCTTGTTACTAACAATTTTGGCGCAATAAATGCACATAAATGTCAAAGTGTGAAAAGACAAAATCGGGTCAAACCTTTGTTATGGTTTTTACAAAAATATTAAGTGCAATGATTTTAAAACGTGCATGCTCATGATATTAAACGTTGTGAAACACTTTAATGTTCCATAAGTGATCAGCAATTTATTTCAAAATGGACATTTAAATAACGATTTAGTGACTCATCATGTCTTATACGATTGTAGGTGCACGACATGTAAATAAAATTCATTTCTTTGACTTAAACAATTACATAGAATTAGATAGGCGGTGCTTTCTCCTCATAAAAGTGGTTACAACTGACAATTAAAAGCAGAATGTGTAATTGACTTGGATAATGACACTGTGTTGTTTAAATTTGATACATAACAAAGACACTACTCCTTAATTTAGCTCTATTGTTCGTCATTTGTATTTGTGTAGCAACGAAACAAAAGGAAAGACCATTATTTATGTACTGTTGCGTGTAGCTACTGAAATGTCTAGTCCCACACACATACGTTCATTTACTTTGAATGCAATTACTAAAAAGACAAGTTACAAGACAGTGGTGTAAAATCGAATCAATTTATTAGTTTAAGGCTTTTGGTTGGAAGCGGGAGCATCTCCCTTTTAGTGTGACAGTTATGACGCTGGGCGTGTCCGCGACTGCGCCCTTACTTCATTTGTCGAACCATTTGCTCGACGGAATGCGGTGTCATCAGCGGTGAACGGAGCGTGAAATGGAAAACGCCCCTCCGGTGACAACCCCCCTACTCACCCCCTCGCCCTTAACGCGCGCTAACGAAATTTCACTTTGTCGAACAAATTTCGTCTGGTAAATCCGGCGGGTGATCCACTGTGCGCGTGATATGTTCAAATAGGCGAGTTACGTTGATTACTTTAAGTTTGAGGCAAAGTAAATAGACTAGTGATGCGATTCGTTCTGCTGAAGTCATGGAGGAAGTTTATAAGTGAGGGGCATTTGATACGCGTAAAGCAGATCATTAAGGTGATAGGTGCGCGCCGTCATGTGGAAACTTCATTTTGTAGATAGAAATTTTGATAATGATAGAATCAGTTAATGTACTGTAACAATGTGCCTGTTAATCGCATTGACAGAAAAAAAACTTTCGTTCACTATTGAACAGTGGTCATGAAAGTCGTGTTGAAAAGCCACAATAGACCACACTGATTGGTGAAAATAAAGTGATCGGATTACACTATAGATAGTTGGATGTAACTCACAATCACTTAAGATTGCAATCACTGCTTTAAATTGAATAAAATTAAAAAGTAATGAGGATTGTTTATATTTCAATAAGTCAATTTAAAACGCAATTATTTACCGTAAAAATGCTCTGAGTAGGTATGATGTATATATACTTATAAATTATATAACTCAGTTTTATGAAAAACTAACAGCCAGTCCCGTTATAGCACGGTAAATCCTATACATTTTATTAAAATTAGCCGACAGACAGACATACTTTAATTTATAATACCTAACTATAAATCTGATGCACTGATGGTACCTAATAAAGTTTCTATAGTTTTTAAGTATTTAATATACATATTAGCAAATAAATAGAAATCTCATCACTTAAGTTACATTACGTGGTTTGTACATTCAGTAATCAACCCGTACAATCCACGCCCTATCGTAAAACAGAGGAAAACTGATCGAACTAAACAATTTGGCAAGTCAGCAAGTAATTGTAACAGATTGGGATGGAGCCCGCTCTCGACTGCGAGTTATCTCGGGACTCCGGGACAGACGGGATATTTGTTTGCTAAGGGGACGCCGATGTTGACGTGACTTGAATTTGGGTGTAGGTCGGAAACAATTGTTATTATACCTTTGTTTATTTTAGGACTTCAGGAGTTATTTAACAAATAAGTTTTCTTATAAATTTTTATGTGTTTGTGGCCTATCGACTATCCATTTATTTAACTAAGTAGATATAGATATGCTTAAATACTCCACTTATACGACGGACTTTAAAAAGTATTGTGATGCGGCCACTAATTTAAAATTATAAGTTTATTTTTCCTGAAACTTGTAGGTATAAATATATAAACAAATATATAAATATATAGGGACAAATCACACTAATTAAGCTAGCCCCAAAGTAAATTAAGTACTTGTGTTAAGGGATACTAACTCAACGATACTATATTTTATGATGAATAAATATATAGATAAACACCCAAGACCCAGGACAATTAGAAAAAGGCCATTTTTCCAACTAAGGTAATTTATCCAATATTCACCTACAAGATTATTTCTAACTAACTATTCTAAATAACTTCATTGACATTACACAATGACATTACAGCAGATAATTGAATTTACCAAAAACTTTTATACATATTTTAATCACGCCAGCCACACATATTTTCTGCTTGGTCTTATGGTTGACCGGTAGAGAATGCATATAGGCAAATGGCCTTGAAGTGTGAAATAAATTGTTAACTCGTAAATATGGTGATAATTTCCATATTGCTCTTCGTCATACACTAGATATCCTTTCAAATTATTTTATGAACTGCCGGTGAAACTATTATTGGTGATCCGTCTATCTTTAAAACTTGCCGTGGCCACTTTTGGCGGAGGCAAGTTTTAAAGCTAGACGGACTAATGTAAATACTTTTAACGGTGGTTCATAAAATAATTTAAAGGGCTATCTAGTGCGCGACGAAGAGCAATATGGAAATTATCTCCATATTTACGAGTTAACAATTTATTTCAAATAAGGGGGCCACTTCAAGGTCATTTGCCTAACTCTTCACCTTAAGTCCACCACTTGTACAATATTTTTGTGCAATAAAGTTCTTAAATAAATAAATAATACAAAATTATGTATTGACATATTTGCACAATGTAACTATAAAAGTCACTAAAAGCGTCTTATGTCGTTCGTTGCTAAGGCAGTATTGATTATCAATTCATCAACGACCATTGACAGTTGACGCAAATCGATTTCAGACACGAGCTGTTTGCGCTGTCCCATCACTAGCAAATTAACGGTAGGGTTTGACAAATGATTCGACTAACCATCGAGCCGGAATCGATTCAATCGTAATGTTTAGGGATGATTGTGATCGACAAATAGAGGATTTACGAAATGGACATGTATTTGTTCATCTTTGTTTATTCTGATAGGAATATTTTGTAGCTTTGTGCGTAGTTATGTTCAGCCTAACGAGTACCTATTAGATCTACATTTTCTTGCATTGACAAAAGTTTAGAGAAAATAACTTCATTAAATAAGTAATGTGTAAAGTACAAATAGACATATTTTGCAAACTTATATCTAAGTAAATACTACACTACTTAATCTAAGTATCAAGTTTAAATCTTCTTGTCCAATTGTACAATCTGTCATTAAGTCTAAATGACAATTATCTTAGGTTTTCTTATTTTAACCGACTTCACAACAGGAGGAGGTTATCAATTCGTCGGAATCATTTTTTTATTGCATATTCTTTTCTTATAATTCTCGAAGACGCCTGGACTGATCTTTTGTTTGAAATGGTATAGGTACTTTCCAGGTGGTCTCATAGAAATTTTATTAAAATCGGTTGTGTGGTTTGTTTTTTAAACGAAAATAACTAGAAATAAACAGGCAAGTGCGAGTTGGACTCGTACATGAAGGGTTCCGTACCTCCGTACAATGTTTTACAACGCTTAAGAAACACGTTTCTTGTATGACGACCCTCTTTAATTTTTAACTTTTTTTATTTTTAGTATATGTTGTTATAACGGCTACAGTAATACATAATTGGTGAAAATTTCAAGTGTCTAGCTATTACGGTTCAAGAGATAGAGCCCTGTGACAGACGGACAGACAGACAGACGGACAGACGGACAGACGGACAGACGGACAGACGGACAGACGGACAGACGGACAGACGGACAGACGGACAGACGGACAGACGGACAGACGGACAGACGGACAGACGGACAGACGGACAGACGGACAGACGGACAGACGGACAGACAGCGGAGTCTCAGTAATAGGGCACCCTTTGGGTGCGGAACCCTAAAAATATGTCGTCAAGTACTTATACAATTGTTTGAATATTTAGTGTTTGGTAATGGTATTGACGTCGGTTTTTTGTTTTGAAAAAATATCAATAATTATTACTCTTTAAAAATCCTGTAAACAAATTCTGCTACTTAATTTAAAGTCGATTTTCAGACTCCCTCGCACATTATTCCCAATTTCTCGTTCGGGAAGAAGCGTCGCGGGCTGGGGACGTTATAAATCGAGACACAGTATAAATCTAAATTGTTGCCGACGTTTAAATTGCCCACCGACACCGCACCGATTGTTCCCAGGTCCCACTGTTTTCCCTAAACGCACGGTTGGCGCAAGGGAACGCGGTTTTGAGAATAGTACCTATGTACCTATCTCTCAAGTACTTTCTTTCTTTCGTGTGTGTAAGTAGCCAACACTGGTGTCAGATTTTAGGCATGTCAGATGCCTAAAGGCATCTGACATAGCTTGACGGCTGCTATACAATGATGACAGCCGGGACCAACGGCTTAACGTGCTTTCCGAAGCACGGAGGAGCTCGAGAAAGAGCTTTTTATGCCACTTGTGTCGTACTAGTAAGTAGGTAGGTAGTAGTACTACCTACCTATAGTTAAGGATAAGATTATACGAAAACTTTTATTAAATACCTATTCCTTGTTTTAAATCACGATTGTGAATGAATTATCAGCGAGCTGTTTTCCTAAAAAAATAGAAAAACTCATCTAATTAGGTACTTATCCATTCAAAATATTCAAATGATGCGAAGCAAGCTGAATTTTTTTTTTTACTTTTATTAATGTTTTCCAAGAGTCAGTCAAGAGGTTATTGATTTAAAGATGTGAGGATCAATAATGGTGCACAAAAGATGCAGAGAATAAATTAATAACCTTGGTATTAATTTTGTATCTGTAACTAGAATTTTGCAGAAATATGACTGTGTAATTTTGTAACTACCAATTACCAAGTATAGTTTTCATAGTTAGAAAAATATTACTGCTCATCAAACACGTGTTCTCGTGTATTTGAAGCTCCGCCAAATCTTTGTCTAGCGCGCCCCTCATTTGTACCAGTGCGCGTCTCTAATTGAGACATATTGTAAACCGTCTCGCCGTATTAACTCTGCGTTCTGCTGATATCCTGGTAACGCGGGCTTGGACCAACGATTTCTTCATTTTATTTTTTAATATTATTTTAAACATGGAAGTCTGTCTCACAAAATTTGACCGAGCGAGTGAAGCGTCTCAGTTTCGAGATTGCCAAAAAAATGTCCGTCTGTCAGTTCTCGCTGACAGGATTTCTTGATTTATTCAAATTTTTTAGTCGATCGCGATTTAAGATTGGCGGGAAAATAGGGGAGAAAAAGGGGGAAGCTTGCTGAAGCGTTATGTATCGACTCATCATCATCATATCAGCCACAGGAAGTCCACTGCTGGACATAGGCCTCCCCCAAAGATTTCCAAAACGACCGATCGGAAGCGGCCTGCATCCAGCGTTTTCCTGCAACCTTGCTAGGTCGTCTGACCACCTAGCAGGTGGGTGTCCTACGCTGCGCTTGCCGGTTCGTGGCCGCCATTCGAGAACCTTTTTTCCCCATCGGCCATCGGTTCTTCGCGCTATGTGCCCCGCCCACTGCCACTTCAGTGAGCTAATCCGCTGGGCTATGTCGGTGACCTTTGTTCTTCTACGAATCTCCTCATTTCTGATTCGATCACGTAAAGAAACACCTAGCATAGCCCTCTCCATAGCCCGTTGAGCGACCTTGACCCTACTTATGAGACCCATAGTATCGACTGATTTCAATCAAATATCAGATTCGACCTCATAGGACAAGGGAACGCGAGTAATAGCTCAAACTTATATCCCTATTTCGCTCAGTCGGAAAATTCAAACACCTGAAATTCGATTTAAAATTTGACTTTCTTCGTTAATTTTGTTGCGCAAATTACTTTTTGGACTTTAGTTGTATAAACAAAGCATAAACATCTTTGTTAAGCCAGGGGAAAATGTCGGTTATTGTATGGTTATAAGGACTCGCGAGGTCTACCTGTTCTCACAGAACCATGAGTTATATTTTTTAACAGAATGCATACTTACTAATTTACCTCATTGTACCTGTTTAGCCTTTCACTGAAAAGAAAATTACTTAATATAATTAATATCCTATAGTCTGAACAATTTAGAGGATGTTTTGTAATTTTGAAAAAGGTAAGAAAAAAATCTAATTTTATTGAAAAATGTTACAGTTTTTTTATAAACAAACTAGACCACACGTGATTGTGCCACCCGGGTATGAATATTACCTACCTCAATAGCGACCACATAAGAAGTTGCACACGGCGCAGCAATGTGTCTATCGGCGAGACATTTGTAAGTGCGAAATGACGACCGAATTCTGGACAAAAAACCGATAAAAATGCAAAACATAAACATCGAAAACGTCACTACATCAACGTTTGTCTAATATATTTATCAAAAAATGCATTTCTCGAAATGCTATTTTTACCTTTAATGAAAAGTACATAAAGTTCAAAGTCCTCTCAAAGTCGTTTCCAAAATTGAGGTTTTTATGTCAATATTTCTGTCAGTAGGGCGTTTTGTTTCGACTGCCGCGTGAAGCATCTGGCAGTGATTTGTTTGGCGCACTCTAATGTTTTTGTCAGTGTTATTGGCCGACAAAACATTTGTGGTGGTTTAAACGTTTCACTAGATTAAAACGTCGTAAAACCATTAAAAGATCTATGTCTAGCTTTTCTATTTAAAATCATCATTAGCTTAGTATAGTTTGAAACTTCTATACTCCATTTGGTCAGGTATTTAAATAAAAGTAAACAATCTCGACATATGATTTTTTTAATGTTTTATACCTCTGTACTGCGTCATTTATGTTAGCCGATTTGATAATTATTATTTATATATATATATATATATATATATAATATAGATAAATTATTTTCTTGTTTCAATGGATATAAGTACTTTCAGATTTTCTCCAAAAAATAATATATTACATATTGTCATATTACATGCTTATCTTCTTGCTCTTTTCTTGCTAACAAGGTTTATGTAAGTAATAACGAAGAATGCTCCATAGCTCCCACCGCTTTTTGCCCGTTATAGCTTTCCATTAAAACGTCGAAGGCTAGCAGTAACAAAGAAGGCTATTACCATACATTCACCAGGAAACTCCGCTTCAGTGGCCACATAAATCACTCGTTCAGCCTCGGAATAACAGGCGGCATCCCCAAATATTACTGAACTAATCACACTATTAAACGGACATCTCTCATCTATAAATATCCGTCAGAGCTAGGGCTGTCGCACACGTATCAATTATCTCTCTTTTTCTTTGACTGAACTGGGTTTCTTTCGGCATACTCCCAATTCCGAAATACTAGTTTGTAAAGTAGCTATAGGAACCCTGTAATAAAACGACGACGCCCTGTCGAGTTTAGGCTTATTACATAAGTATACTTAGGTCTCAAAAAAAAGTCTTGTACGAAAAATTTTTCTTTTTTCGAAAAAACTTAAAGGTACAGTGTACAATCGTCGAAAAGATGTTTTTCACAATTTCAGTAGATTTTTCTGTAATAAAACTTGAACCTACATCAAAGAAGTGACACCCCTTAGCCACCAAATAAAGCAAGAAGCCGACAAATCTTCCCCGCGTCCCACAGTCATATGTCTTTATTCTGTCTAATAACAATTTGGACAATTATGTGACAAAAGGAAGTGTTTTCGTCGAACGCATTTCCCTCCGCAGAGGGGTAGGCGAGTCGTCCCATGGGGCTTTTGCCCACATTATTGGTGTTCAGTGATTTATATGTCGAAGCTACCACACAAGCTGATCCAGTTTCTTTTTGTTTATAGCTTATCGATATATGTTTTCCATATCCATCCATTCCATCTTTTGCTTTTTTATCAAATGTGTTAAAGCTTCATCAAAAGATGTTGGTACACAAGTAGACATGATGTTTTTACATGGGTTTTATTTTTCATGTTTTATATACCTATCTAAGCATAATTCTTCTCTCAATAACTCTTGGAAAGAGTTCCAAACTTAAGTAGATATGTAATTTAATTTAAATTATATTAAATTATAATAAAATAAACTTTGTAGTTTAGTGACTCTCACAGTTAAAATAGGTACCTACTCGTATATGTTTTGCTGAAATAATAAATTGCAAACTGAGTACCTACTTAAAATCTTATTCTCTTGTTGTTTCAATAGCTAATAAATATTCAAACAATCGATAACGATATCCGATTAACCAATATTCGGAATAACCAAACCTTTTTATGCAACATTGTTTAATTTTAATTACCTAGTAGATTTTGTTGAAAGAAAATTAATAAATCTGATAAAAATAAATAAATAATTTATGTGCCTTTCAGTTCATTTAGCATTTATTGCCTTAAGTTTCGAGACCTAATTTTGGTATGAGTTTAATCTGTTTTAATAATCTTAATAAGACCTACTTTTAAAGCCAAAAATGTAAAAAAATAAAAATTTCGCGAAAAATTGCGAGTATTTCCGCAACCGGAGTTGAAAAGTACCTACAATGCAAAAAATAAATTAAGGCTACACAATAAAAATGTGATTTAATATCATTATTGGAACGCCGCTGGTGGTCCGTGCGATACCGACGGAGCGTGGCGGATACTTCAACGAGACTCCAATAATCTTATTAGAATGGAACAATATTTATAGAATTGCAATCAAATTCTAAGTTTGAATGTAACAAAACTGTGAGCAAACTCTACGTTGGATAAATTTCAAAATGTTAATATCTTTATTAATAGCCGAGGTTTCACTGATATTTTAGTTTTAGACAAGAGATACTCGAAGGATTCCGTACCTCCGTACAATGTTTTAAAACGCTCAAAAAACACGTTTTTTGTATGACCCCTTTAATTTTTAACTTTTTTTTATTTTCAGTATTTGTTGTTATAGCGGCTACAGTAATACATAATCGGTGAAAACTTCAAGTGTCTAGCTATTACCTACGGTTCAAGAGATAGAGCCCTGTGACAGACGGACAGACGGACAGATGGACAGACAGACAGCGGAGTCTCAGTAATAGGGTCCCGTTTGCACCCTTTGGGTACGGAACCCTAAAAATGCCGAAATTCATTTTTGTTTTTTTGGCCGTTATTTTAATTTCATTACACTATAATGATCTAGTACAGACCGTGGTTCGATTTATTACGGGTATGTCCCTTCCACGTTGTATACATACTTGCTTTGCCTTTACCACTTTTGTTACTTTTGTAGTTGCACTATTTAATAATAAAATAATACATAAAGATACTATACTCAAATAAGGTAAAACGGGCAACTTTCTCAGATACATAATATGTACCCTTATGTTCGGTCGTTCGGTATCCAATATTTTCTATCAAAAACTTTCAACGCAGTCATCTATCTAAAAACAGCGTTCAAAATTCGAACACATTCGTTTTTCCGCGACATAAGTTCCACGCCAAATAGGATTTTCGCCCAGTGGGCTCGAACGGCAATACTGGCAGGTTACAAATTGTTGGTAACTCGATAAACTCGATTTACCGTCTCGGACGGCCCACTGTGAGAGCGAAGACAAACATGCAGGATTACTCTGAGGGGGACAAACGTCTAAGTTGATTTTTATTGCCTATTAGCTTGTAGCCTGTGGCTTTTAATGTAATGCAGAATATGAGAATATAGGTATGTGCGATGGAATCAAGCTCTTTCGCTTTGTAACAAAAAAATCATCGTTTATCTTTTTTAGAACTGTCAAGATTTCTATGTCAGTAGACGTATTAAAATTTTCGGGCTAGTCCCAGTAGTCCTACCAAGGGGTCGCTAAAATAACCAGAGGTTTGTATATTTTTTATATGTTTACTAATTTCAAATAATCTCAAAAGTTATCGCTTTAATAGCATTCTATTATGTATGCCTACTTATAGATGTAAATACATATAAGAATAAGAATAATTTATTTGATCAAATACAGTATACACATGTATCAAGCCATTTTAAATGTTGTATTGCCTACGCTAAACACCTAGAATATAAAAAATAAAGCAGGGTAAAATTGAAATAACCGACATCAATAAAAGCTGATGGACGTATACAATCACTACCTACCTTTTTACGATTGAAACGTGCATAGTACATCACATTATAATACAGCAGAATGCATGTGTACGATACAAGTTAATTTCTATCGTACAATAAAATAAAATCATTTGTTTTCACTGACGTTTTAGCGATAATTAAGTTCTTGAAACATCTTAACCTTCGCACAGTGGTGCGGAGAGAGGCCTCGCCGGACAAAAAAGTAAATAAAACATAAAATAAAGGGAGGCAATAAACTCAAGTGGCAGCTTTAAGGGCATTCAAATGGTTTGTTGTGACTACTTAGGCTTGAAGAGGGATAAAAAAGTTATCGGTTGCGACTTCAAAGAAAGTGTTCGGCGCGCTGTGTTCCTACTGATTGGATATTAAACATATTGTTAGCAATAATCTCGTTGAAAACTCGTAAATTTTTAAGAATTTGTAGTGTTCAGTACATAATTCTATAAAAAATATATATTATTGTATTAATTAGAAGTAGTATTTGATAAATACACGTACACGCTTACACGCTTTAAATTTTATCAATGTTTATAGCATCTGTAAGTTTATCATAGATATTATTTAAAATAATATCTAATAAACTTAAATACAATTTCAATAATAATTATTTTGAACCTTGAGGATATTTAGGTAAATGTAGCACATTTGTACTTATGTATTACAAAATGGGTTCAACATTTGGTTGTAAATGTTTGATGTTACCTAGGTAAAACATGAAATTATTTTATTAATATTTATTCAATGTATCTCTCATTAGGTACATAAAGAAATCACTTTTCTCCTTTACATTTGCAGATTAGTATCATTATTCCTTACTAATTTATCAAAAGTAATAATTTGCATAACAAACGATATTAAAGATAATACAATATTTACAAAAGAACTAATTAATCTACTAATATATGAAACATGAAGGTACGGTCAGATACTGTATCACTTCTTAAACAAACAGATACAAACATTTTCACACCTGCAATTTTTAGTTAAAGATCATATCGTAACACGATGCATAAGCATTATTCCCCTCGGTGCGGCCTAGACCATCTAGACTGTAATTTAACATTAATCACTATATGAAATTGCTACTTTCACAGTCGTCAAAGCATACATGCTCGCAAATTATTTAAGCTAGGTCTTATTTGGTGACTTGCATGCATTTTTTTATCGGTTCTTAGAGGCTAGATGATTGTACGTTTGTGTGTACAATTTTTTTTTATTGTTTGCCTTGACATTTTTATGTTTTATTGTAAGGTTGACTTTTTTAAATTACACAGTTATTAGGTACCTGCCTAGTACCTAATGATTTAGTTCATATTTCGACCGTATCCGATATTTTTTTTTCATTTTGCAAATAGACATAGCGTCTTTCTAATAGGTAAATGTGATATGTGTTTTATACATATACAGGCTGACTTTTAAACCACCAGCCAAATTTTTGGAGCAAGTTCAGTCCATGATACTGAACTACTTTCCATAAAATCAATTAACGAAAAACTAAAATAAAAATTCGCCTTCCCATACAAATCAGCGCTCGGCCAAACGAATTTTCTATGGAAGGACGAAAATTTTTTATCGATTTTTAATAACGTTTTTTATAGAAAGTAAAATACTGAACGTATTATAGACTGAACTTGCTCCAAAAATTGGCTGGTGTTTAAAAGTCACCCTGTATGTTTGAAAGTCTTTTTAATATAATGTCTCATTAGAACCAGGTATAAGTACTATACTAAAATACAAAATATGTAGTATACGAGTATTATTAGCAGCCAACCTCGGAGTCCAAAGAGTGCGTTCATAAACGATAACATCGGTCGTTACTCTGTCACGGGTTTTGCACTAACTGCCAGCACTCCACGCGTGCAGCGTTTTTGTCCGTATTCTAAACGTACTTTTTGTCCAGAAGTAACTTTTTGCATTGGCCGTTTTTATGAGAAAGAACGAAATTAGAATGGTATTTGAATTTGGAAGCGTCTATGGCAAGCGCACTAAGCGCCATTGATTTACTGCTCCAAGGATTCGAGTATTTTGGCGCCCGCTTTGAAAGTTACCGCTAATGTCTTTTTTTTTGGTATCGTGTGACGAAATATTATGAGCTTCAAATCTACCTAGGCGTGTTAAAATTGTCTGTAATGATGAGGTCAAACACATCTGTGTACTTTATGTTACTTACCTGGTACAAATATTAAATTAAAAAGCTAATAATAACGTTGACTATAAAATGTATACGTATGTGCACTGCATAAGTGTATTTGACAGTTAGACAGACAGTAAGTAAGTATTTGTATTTACTGTGAAGTCAATCTTAGAGAAACACCACAAACAATCTAATATTGTTATAGAACAACGATTAATACATATCAACTTGTACAACAGCGGATTTAATTAACAGTGCTATATCAATCCCTATGATGTTAGTCATAGAGACAATAGTTCACGACAATTACCAGAGACAATGTCTTTAATTTATGCCATACTAATTGCTCGTAATGAGACATTGTAGCATTCTGGCGTGGGCCCAGAGAATAAGGCTTTGGCCTAGTATACCGCGGTTACAAACATACTAATCTAATAAAAAAGAACTGACAATCAAATTTAGTAAATGTTTGGGTTGATTTTAATTTTTAACATAAACAATTGTTTATTTTAAATCAATTAAATACTAAATAAGCTACTCTCTAAAACTATTTAAAAAGCAAAAATATAAAAATTTCTAAAAAGCCTTAAGCGGCGGACACATAAGAATACTTACAAGTCTTTAGCATTTTTTGAACATTTTAGGCGCTTCTGTAATTTTTTTTATGCAATACTCTAGGTAGCACTAGATATTATAATTTATTGATAGGCTAATTATAGACACAACATATAGCCTGGATTTGTATATTTTATCATTATCGTCTAATAGAAGCATAATTTAAATACGTTTAAAATTTTACCCTTGCTGTTTAAGAACAGCAAGGGTAAAAAAGGTAAAAAAGTCGACTTATAATAAACCACAAGTTCTAAGGAACTTGTGGTTTATAAGTCGACTTTTTTACAAATTAAGTAACGTTTGATATATTCTTTTATTAATTAATTATCTATTTCAAAATGAAAATATGTTTTTTTTCATTTGCACATTAAACACACTATTATTTAGGGATACTAAGCTCGCTATCATAAAGGCCACAGCTTTACCCGTTCCGTATTTATCATATCCAAGCATTAGTTTCGATATTAATTGCTCATAAGTTCGTCACATTTAATTAATAGATACTGTATCTAATCTACCTACGTTTGCTGGTTGCAATGCAAATAATGCAGTCATGTATTAAAACAGGCTATTAGTTTATGACACGAACACGCTAATTGCCAATTTCAAAATGGGTTTATTAGTTTACTTCAAGGGAAGAGCTTGTACTATATTATATAAACAGTTGACTTCATTAAAATTTTTAGATTCTCGTTAGGAATAATTAAATGGACATCAGTGCCAACACTGCCAACACACATTAAAATTAATTTATAATTAGAGCAGGGATGTTCCCATCTTAAATTACAATAAAGTTAAAATTGTCGAGTAAAAAATACTGGTATTAAATAAAAATTAAGAAAAAAGTGTTGTATGGAACAAACTCTTTCAGTTTAGATTATCTTATTATCCGACGAAAACCGCGATAATTTGATTTTGGAACGGATTTGATTCAACAACGTATTGTACCGCTACTGTAAAAACGCTCACGAAACGTGAATGGTTACCATCTGTGCCATCATGTTAGCCTCCACTAGTTTCTCAGGAGTCTGTAGATCAGATAGAAAAAAAATACCTAACTTTGAGAGATTGTCGAAATTGTTAGAAGTGTTCCGTATTGAAATATTTATACTTAGATAGGTTTTCTTTTTTTCATCATCGCTATGACAAGGTAAATTTCGGTCATCGCGTCTTTTGAAATAATAAACGAGTACCTAGCCTATTATATTACCACATGCTTTTTATGATAATGTGCCAGATTTTAATTCGGATGGACAGTAATTGACACGTCTAGAGTCTAGACATTTAAAACGCAGGTAACTTGTGTTTTGTTTTACGAGTATAATTTTCTTGTAGCTACAGACTTTATACTTACTTAGGTAAGTACATACCTACGTACCTAGGAGTACCTACTTATTTTATCAAATTCAACAAATCAAACGTTTAAATTAAAAATATTTATGAATTAAGTTGAATACCACACTTCTAAAATGGGATTGGGTAGGGTACCTATACTCGTAATAATGAAGAAATACGCATGCTTCAAATGCGTAAGTAATATACAGGGTGGGTGGCTTTTTAACCACCAGCCAAATTTTTGAAGCAAGTCCTTCCATCTGAACTACTTTCCATAAAAACTATTAACGAAAAGCGATAAAAAATTTTCGCCTTTCCATACAGATGAGCGCTCAGCCTAACTGATTTTGTATGGGAGGACGAAAAATTGTTATCTATTTTCAATATTTTTTTTTACAGAAAGTAGTTCAGTATCTTGGACTGAACTCGCTCCAAAAATTTGGCTGGTGGATAAGAAGTCACCAGTATAGAAAAGTCGGTAGCACAATTAGAAGTGCACTCACAGTACAGATGTGAGGGGCGTGAGTTCGAATCTCACTCAATTTTTCATCACATACAGATGGGCCATGATGTCAACATTTTAAAACTTTTTTTTACTTTATCTTTGATACTTGTGACTACTTTAAAATGGTTGGTCCAACTATGTCGTGGATCTCTGAAGATAAGTGCTCACCAACAGAACGGTCCATGACGACCAACGGGGCGTAAAACCAGGGACTGTGCGTGCTGCGGCGGCACCCAAAATGTTGTGTGAACTATGATTGCCCGTGAGAATGTGGTTTGGAGTAGCGTTCGTACTCGGTACTATTTGCTTCAAAATCATATCAAAGTGATCAAAGAACTGAATAGATTCAGCTGACACTTGTCGAAGTTTTTCTGTTCTTTTTTTGTTTTTTCTGGAACCTCAATACGTTTTGCATGGTTTATTCAGCTTGCCCTGTTATATCATTATCATTTTTTTATTAGAGATTTGAGTGCGTTTGACCTCTATCTAGCCTGATGGGAATCTAAGATGAGGTCTAAGGTGTTACAGGCAGACTTAAAAAATGCCTATTCACTCTTGCCTTGAAAATCCCTAAATCATACGTATGGGGAAACATCGACGCAGGGAGGGAATTCCACACCTTAGCGGTTCGCACAATGTAGGAGGAGGCTCATCCGAGCGTATTCCCGGTTGCATCCTCAGCGGTAACGCTTCAGAGCCCGGGCTCCGCTACCTAACCTAAGTGATTTGACCTCATAATGACCTCTATTTGTTGTTTATTTCTTTGTTGGGTCAAATCTTGTCAAAAGTTAAATTTGAGCAACTTCTCGGTTTCCGATTGAGAGGAAATTTTGTATGCTAATGTAAATCAGATGACAGTGTAATATTTTTTTAACAAGTAACTGATCTGATGATGGAGCCAGAAGATGGCTATATGAACCCTGTAAAACGACGCAACCCCATCGAGTTTGGGCTTATTACATTTGTCTTGTAGTACTTGGGACTTACAATAAAAGATTGTACTTACGAAAAATTATAATTTTCGAAAAACCCATTCCTTAAAAAGAGTATCCTATGTATTATCAGGCCTGTGTCACTCCCCGTTTAGGTATCGAAAATGTACCTACATTATTACTATGCGCGCAGTCGGCCCCTTCGGGTGGTAGATTCAGTTATACGAATCGTTTGTCCAGAGTACTCGTAATAGGAATGAAATTGGCTTGCAATGGATGTCTAGGTATTTATACGAAAAGGTGCTGAGTTCTGACGTGAGCTAAATTAAACCATATCGCTAGCCACATTGAGTAGATATTTCTTTGAATTTCTTTGCTGAGTGAGACTTTGCTTTGGGATATTATTATTTATTCTGTGGTATTATTTATTTAGTAAGTACTTACTTAATAAGCTATTTTCAAAACAAATTTCATTCGACTCAGTTTTAAGTTTTTGCGTGATTGATTAACAAACATCCAAACATTTATAATATTGGTAGGATAGGCAAACATACCTAATATTGGTGGGATAGGCAAACATACCTAATATTGGTGAGATAGGCAAACATAGGTACCTAATATTCGTAGGATAGGCAAACATACCTAACAGAATTTTACCAGCTTAGTTCATTTAGAATAAAATTTTGTGTAGACGATACTAACCGTTACAGATTGCCTATCATTATGACGTTTCAATGACTTTTTTAATTTTTAAAGATCCATTCCAATATTATCCATTTAAAAGTTTATGACTTTATTGTAAGATTGATCACAAAAAGTCAGACTGTGAAAAACCTGTCTAGTCTAGGCAATATCCCAGACAAAAACTAATTTACAATGGCATTCTAATACCTTTGATAGCAATACCAAGAAATGACCACAGCAAAATAAATCATCCGATTCGATTCTGTGATCACTCGATTGTCAAATCGACTGGTTCAAATAAAAACAAAATTGTATTTTTCTTGTTGAAGGTTCACACGCATTGGGAATCTTCTTTTGATTGAATCTCGTCAACTTGGGGCGCGTTCCCGATTGCATCCCTACTTGGACTGCTTTGCTTCGAAGCCTAGGTGCGCTATTTAGCTGATTCACCTATGATTCAATATGATATTCATGTGTTTCTATGTTCCATGATTTTTTGTTAGCCTAATAAAAGAAAGTGTCCCGATTCTTGGCTAAGGTCTTCCGCTCATCCTTCTACAAGGATGGGATGATTTAAACAATTTTCTTCTGCGAATTAGCGGTACATTATAGAAAAAACCGGTCAAGTGTGATTCGAACTCGTACATGAAGGGTTCCGTACCTCCGTACAATGTTTTAAAACGCTGAAAAATGTTTTTTTCGTTTTTTGTATGACGACCTCTTTTAATTTTTAATTTTATCTTATTTTTATTACTTATTCGTTATAGCGGCCATAGTAATATAATCGATGAAAATTTCAAGTGTCTAGTCATTACGTTTCAAGAGATAGATCCATGTGACAGACGGACGGACAGTCGAACAGACGGACAGATAGCGGAGTCTCAATTATAGGGTCCCGTTGGCACCCTTTGGGCACGGATCCCTAAAAGATTTTGTTCCTGACAAAATTTGTTACTAATACTTCGTAATTTAAAGTACCTGCTATGCTCGTTACGACTGCAATTGTTTATTTCTAAACTTATTCCTTTAAACTAAATTCACACACCCTAAAAATAACCTAAAACTAACAACCAAGTTGACTCACCAATATATTTCATTGTGATCGTGTTTATCAAAACACCATTTAACCGGATACTACCCAATTAAGAGCATAAAACAGCACAGATCATTTGACGACACAAAGTGGGCCGACAGTCGGCCGACAGTCGTCAATCGGCCGTGGTAGGAACCGAGGCGTTCAGCCGTGCCGTCGTGCCGGCAGTTATGATAATGCCGCTGTAAAAAAATGAGTCGTATCTCCTTGTACTGAAAAATGCCTTGAATATAGTCGTGTGTATTTTAATTTTATTAAGTAACTAGCTTTTGCCCGCGGCTTCGCTCGCGTATTCCACGGGAACATTACATTTTTCCGGGTTGAAAGGTACCCTATGTCCTTCTCAGTGTTCCTAACTATGTGTATGCGAATTTTCAAGAAGATTGGTTCAGTAGATAAAGCGTGAAGAGGTAACAAACAAACAAATATACAAACTCACTTTCGCATTTAGGATAGAATTAGGATTTGGATTGCCTTAAGACAGTAAGTCTTCCACTTTATACAGGCTGACGTTTTATCCACCAGCCAAATTTATGGAGCAAGTTCAGTCCATGATACAGAACTACTTTCCTTAAAAACAATTAACGAAATACTAAAATAAAAATTCACCTTCCCATACAAATCAGCGCTCAACCAAACTGATTTTGTATGGGAGGACGAAAAAATTTTATCGATTTTTACTAACTTTTTTTATAGAAAGTAGTTAAATATCATCGACTGAACTTGCTCCAAAAATTTGGCTTGTGTTTAAAAATTCACCCTGTATTTCGTAGTCTATAAGTAAGTAATTCAGATCCAAACTACTACTACAAATATACATACATAAAAGTTAATCTCTTAGGTAAAAAAGAAACTATGGTACACACTAGAATTAATTGTTCTCTTCTGAATTAATTGCATCTAACGATTAGTTACCTTAAACTTTTTTACAAATTGGTGCTATTTACCAAAACCACAGAATACAAAATAGTTACGAAAAACAATGAAAAATTACAGTCATTTGTATAACCTCATTGGTATGCAAGGCACGTCCAAATAGTTTTTAATGTTTTTAGTATATTCGGAACTACGCCCTCTTATTAAAGTCCGATTCTATAATTGCGAACAGACGGACTCTGCATTTTAATTCATTTAGATATCATTGAATGATATGAGAAATGTTTTGGTCAGTTGGTTGAATTTGAAATTGAAGACTGAAGAAGTAATTAATAAAACTATTTCAAATACAAATAATATAATAAAACTAAAATTTGTAATGAAACGATTTAAATTTACTTAATTCTGATCTTATATATTTTTCGAAAAAGAAATTACTTATATACATGTAAATAATTAAATAAGGGGAAAAGTCTAAGTCAGCAAGTAGTTAAACATATAACGAATAAAGAAAATAACACATTGTCATTAACCATATCATTTTCTCACAAAAAATCAAACATAACATTTTCATTTTGTTTAGATAAACCGACTAATAGGTAGCTTTTACTAGTAGTGTTTCCAATTGTGTTTGTTTAGCGTTGCTAAGGACTATTTACTTACCAATAGTTAAATATCCCTTCTACTTCGTATCAAGATCACTTTCAAGGAACCTTTAAACTACCAAAAGACTCGTAACCAGGTAACAAGTTTTATCAATCCCGAGACCCCGACATTCGTGTAAATGTGCCTGCTTGTCTCCATCAATCAATGGCTCAAAATCAATGGAACACACGCGAGTATATTCGCCACGCTTTTTTCGCGCCATAATGGGCGATGAGAAAAAGACTTTTTCTGGTAGATTCCTGTGCATCGCAAGGTGTGTGTTGAAAAAACTAAAAAGGAGATTTTACTTGTTTGTGGTTATTTACTGCCAGTGTTCTGCTTGAGTGTACTTACCTATAGATACCTTGCAAAATGAAAGAGGTTGAAATGATTTGTACTATGGACTCTACCTGACTCTACCATCAAACTTATTCCATTGCCGCCTCCAGTGAAACTTAAAAAAATGCCTTGCCAAGCAAATCAAGGTTAGAAAGAGCTGACTGCCAATCTTCAGAATTGAAGCGGCACCCAAAAGAAGAAGAAAAAATCGGAGAGCGTTTTTTTTTGCTTTTTCTTCTCCAAATGGAAAATGCATGTCAATGGTCACCCAAGGATGCTGAAGACCATGCTAAAACGAGACGATAGATAATAGCTGGAACAAAAAAATAAAGCAATTTGGCTTAGTTAATAAGTTTTACGACCGGCCGCCTGCCTGACGTTAACTCTATTAGGGCATGAATTTGGCCGCAGCCCGACGTCAATTCTCGTGAGGATTGCAGAATTTGCAGTTATAGCACGAGCTATTTGTGCTTAGTCCTTTAGTTACCTTTTATGACATCCACAGGAAGAACTGGAGTGGTACTATTCTAGACCGGAAGCCACTGGCAAAAAAGGTCAGCTATTTTATCATCACCAGGTCTTTTTTGTCTCCACTGCAAGATCACGATCCTTCCTGTACTACCAGAGCCATACTTGGCCAGAGTATCCAGAGGACTTAGCCTACATTCTCCACTCTTGCCAGACGGGTTGGAGATTTTTATAAGCTTGGTTTAGCTTGTAATTCCTTAGTCGCCTTCTATACGACATCTATGTGAAGATTTGGTGTAGGTAGTTCTATTCTATTCTGCCGGAAACCACACGGCCAAGGGTTACTTACTATTCTATAACATGCAGAGATGTAAAATAGCAATATGCCGCCGAATGAGCATTCTGTTCGTCAATATGTTTCGGTAGGATGTAACCACGATACAAATATATTCACGATTTTGCCTGCTACGTGAAGCTGTTGAAGAATTAAATAACTAACCTTAGGGTAGCGTGAAACGCCAGGAATCTCTGAATAGTTTTAATTTTAATTTTTTTTACCACTTTTAGTGTGGTGAAAGTTATCGATTATCTATTTTAGTTACCGATACGTTGCCAGCACGTTAGTCCTTAATATCGATATAGATTTCCCTTATCGAAAAGCTTCGTAAACACTATCACCATAAATCACGGAGGGTTGATCTACTCGTAGTACTATACCAGTGATAGATAGATTTATCATTATGCAGAATGGAGGTACCTATATACATTCTTATTAAGACTTCGCAAAGCAGTCTGGAATTCTTTGAATAGACTCCGAACTGGTGTGAGGAGATGATTAGAAAATCGTGTTAGGTGGCGTTACTCCAAAGACGACAAATGCGAGTGTAGTGGTGTCCAATCAATGAACCACTTATTGTCATGGCCGAAATGCCCCACATCATGCACAATACAAGACCTAAATGAGGCAAATGACCGGGGAATCGCCGTGGCCAAATACTGGTCAAATTTGATTTATTTAAATTAATAAATAGCCTTTCGATTAGAGAAGAAGATTAAGACATTCGTCCTACGCCTACTTCTGGCATAATGAAGCTAAATTAAAAAAAATACAGCACTATTCAGGGTGACTTTTTAACCACCAGCCAAATTTTTGGAGCAAGTTCAGTCCATGATACTGAACATCTTTCTCTTAAAACAGTTAACCAAAAAAACATTCTACTTCCCATACAAATCAGCACTCCGCTTAACGGATTTTGTATGGGTGGATGAAAAATTTTAGCGATTTTCGGTAACTGTTTTAATGGAAAGTAGTTACCTAGTTCAGTAGCTCTAAAAATTTGGCTGATGGTTAAAAAGTAACCCTGTATAAATATTTTCTCTTTAGCCTTTTATTTATATACCTGAGGTAGTCAATATTTCTTCAATTAATTCGCGAGTTCAAGGAACTGAGTTGAGGAAAGCCGACTCAGAAAAATAACGAACCTTATTATCGTTATAGTATTATTCATCTGGTTTTTCATCTTGTTAATAAATAAATGATTACAAGGAATTTAGACACAATGTCATATTTAATTTTAATTCACTCGATTTATATAGTGATGTAGTATAAATCTACCTCCTAGTATTGATAAATGTCAGATCAACGTTTTAGCATTGCTTGATAAATTAATAGAACTCAATTTTTTCTTTGTTGTGTCCCATTGCTAGGCAAAGGCTTCCCCTCCTCGCTTTCACGATTCATGATCCCAGGCAGCTAAAACAAATTAAATAAAGAAAAAAATTATATCGAGGAAATATAATGTATTTTCATAGGGGTTTTTAGGGTTTTAGCAATCAATTCTCATGTAAAAAAATTTAAAATAAACAAAAAATAGAAACTAACAACCTATATTACTTATACCTATCATGGATTTCGGAAATCATCTTGACTCTCCGTAGCTATTTATTTATTCCTCATGGTTAGGATACGTTTTCATTTATACCATGTTCTTTATACTAGTGAAGTGCATTGATATCGATAAATTAACCTATCGACACGGATGCACTGCGCGCTGCGCAATCGCAAGGCCGTGTCGGATTGAGTTTTTTGCTCGGCCGGCTTAACGATGTCTTTGGTCTGAGCTCTTTTTTGGCACTTTTGGTGTTTTATACAGTCCTAATTGAGGTTCGGATTCGCTAAGGATGCGATTAGGCCATGATTAATACAGCTGATGTGCCATTTCGATGCCGGCGGTGTATTACATGTATTTTATAAATGAATTGGCAATCTTTTGTAATTCTTAAATTGGTTGTGACGGTGACCGAAAGGAATTTGACGTGTTATAAATGTGCGCCCATTTATTTCCAAATTAGCTGGTGTTAAGTTTAAGGCTTTGTATTGCTTTGTCCCTCTATACCTTGCATAGTTCTGTTTTGATGACAAATGGAAAAAGTAATGATTCACTGCGCAAAAGAAATATTTAACGACAGGAGATTTATTTTGGCAGAAAGGTATAATTTTTATATTTGACCACCAAGTATCAGTTAAACATGTGAGTTGTGTCAACGCGTTTAATGCCCAATGCTGAGGTTTCGTATAATCCGACAATGCAAAGTATTAATTTAATGACACAGATCTTCGAAGGCTAAGTTATTTTATTAATTTCTGCGGTTCACCACCACTCTGAACGTATACGAGCTCAAAATATCTCTGAAGGCCGAACGTTTCCGACCTTTTCTCCGATTTTATGACTGAAGTTTGAGTAATTACAGGTTTCAATAATTTTGATGCGTTTTTTGGGTACGAAATATTTTTGTAAGAGGCATTTGTGGTTTATTCATTGCTCGTGTTTAAATGTACTTATTTATAATTTTAGACACTAAAAATAAACTATTACTTTTATTATTATGGTTAACTTACTCATACCAATTTGTAAAATTATGTCTTAATGATATCTGAAATAAAAAAACTCATTGAATATTTATAGACGTAATAACTGTGCTTTTTTTGGAAATTTTATTGCTTTATCCGGTATAACAATATACACATAATTCCAAGAACAACAGTAAATTGCAAAGGCGAAACGAAGATAAGTTAAACCGTGAAAAATTCAATTTCAAAAAATAATTATAGAGGTTACACAAGTCCAACTTACAAACACAGATAAAATTAGAAATAGGGCAACAACCACCGGATATAGAGATAACGTCATTGTTATTCGTATCTCTATTTCCGTTATGTTTATTAGCGTTAGAGGGAAAATTGGATTTGTAACTAGCGGAACCAGCGATAGCACAAATTAAGGCCTGTACAAATATGACGTTTCGTAATTGTAGAAAGGGGACAACGGTAACATTATAGACCTTTTTTTAAGGGTTCCTTATCGAAAGGGTACAAACGGGATCCTATTACTGAGATTCAGCTGTTTGTCCGTCTGTTACAGGGCTCTATCTCTTGAACAGTACTATATATAACTATAACTTGAAATTTTCACCGATTATGTATTGCTGTAGCCGCTATAACATCAAATACTAAAAATAAAAAAGTTGAAAATTAAAGGGATCTCGTCATACAAAAAAAACGGTTTTTTCAGCGTTTTTAACTAGATAATTATAATGGCATTAACTAGATACTTGAAATTTTTACAGATTATGAATTACTATAGCCGCTATAGCCGCTACAAAAAATCTAAAAATAAGACAAAATTAAAAATTAAAGGGGTTCGGCATACAAGGAACGTGTTTCTTCAGCGCTTTAAAACATTGTACGGAGGTACGGAACCCGTCATGTACGAGTCCGACGCACACTTGCCAGTTTATTTAAGTTTCCAAGTCTCTTATTTTATATACTACCTTGTAAGCACGCTGCGAAAACCGAATCCGTCTACACAGCATCAGTTACGCCTATAGAATTTAGTAAAATATTATGAATGTGAGAGAAACTGTTTTTGCTCATCTTCCTTTTCTTCGTGGTATCTTCATAGCTGAAGGTTCGCTCTTTTTGCGATAGGTCTCTGAGTACCACCTGTAGTCATTGGATGCCATCTTCATACTATAATTTGGAGGTGAGCAGGCAAAATTCTTCTCTGTACCGACCTATTCTCTTCATATAGTTATCCGAAGTTAATCTAATAAAGAGTAATAATTTCATTGGCTATTCTTCTGAAATCTTTATACTTTACGTCAATAGCTCTCCGCAAATTGAATTGGCATACTAGCTCCGAAACTATCGTTTTCACGCGTTTGAACTAACCCGCTGTTGATTGTTTTTGCTTTTAAATCTAAAAAGCCAGCCCGTATGTGATTGTGCGCTCGTTAAAAAGTAACGATTCCTGGGTGTGTTTTATTGTATGTTTTACGACAGCCGAGTAACATTTTAGCGCTGCGGGCGCTTTATTACGGTGTCATAGACTCGAATGATGTTTTAGTACCTGATAACGAGTTGGAAACGCGTTTGCTTGATCTATAAACCAATACGTAGGCTTAATTTTATAAGAGAAAACGTGACTGTGATTTTATTGCTCCTTCTATGCTCCAGAAGCAACAAAAAAGATTGATTTGTCTAATCAAATACTATACTTATTTAAATTCTGTCTTCTATCTCACCGCCAACTAACCACATCACATGTCCGTATCTAATATTTATCTTTTTGTGTTGTTGCAGATGGTCAGTCAAATCACCTGAACCTATTCAACAACAGGCCACAGCCGAAGAAGAAAAGAAAATCAAGAACAGCATTCACGAACCACCAAATCTTCGAGCTAGAAAAACGGTTTCTATACCAAAAGTACTTGTCACCAGCTGACAGAGACGAGATCGCCAGCTCTCTAGGACTCTCCAACGCTCAAGTCATTACATGGTTTCAAAACAGACGAGCAAAGCTGAAGCGAGATATGGAGGAGTTAAAAAAAGACGTTGAAAGTGCTAAAGTACTTTCAGCGCACAAGAGTTTTCTAGAAAACGTGACTGATTTGGGTATATTAAAGAAGAAAGCTATGAGCATAGGAGCGAGTGAAGAGGCTGCGACGAATCTTGTCGTTAACGCGTCTAAATGAAACGAGGCCTCGCGCGCGGTTGCTTCTAGTGTCAACTATGATCGGCGCGTACTCGATTATTGAATCGGGATGTTATCGATATCGATAAACATAGACTGCTGTGCAACACTGTTTTCAAACGGACATTAGTGACGTTTAGATGTTTTATCTTCACTTAGAATCATAAAGTACATCACTATTAAAATGACTGTAAATACGATAGAGGGTTGTAGTCTGTACAAAGTATTGAAGAGAAGCTTCGTTCGATAAATGTGATAGTTGATTTTATTGTTTAAGTACTTAATATTTTATAGAGATATCTTTAAATTATTTATTTCCTCGGGTTATTATTGGTGTTTAGAAATGGTCACACCAGTGAAATATCTAACAATAGACACCATGCAATTTACCTATAAGTGCAATATCATAGAAAAGAAACAGAACCGCTAATATAACCCGTTAATTGTACATATACTTGTATAGGTCGACTAGTAATTAAAAATCTCTTTGACGTAGTTTTTTATGTAGTAGGTACCTAATCGAAGTTAAAGTAAACCGGTATAATTTATCATTAGTAAAATTGCTAATTGTAAATTACTGTATTGAAAATTGTACTAATTATCAGCATTGAACATGGCTGTTAGTATTAAAGGTTAACAAATAAGTTGGTGAACCTCGTCATATAGCGGGTAATTTCTGGAACTAAATTAAGTATTGGAGAAATTTAAAAAAATCTATTTTTTATATTTCTTTCTACAATCTTACATAACACAATATAACAACCACACACTTGGTTAGCTGAAGATTGTAAGAGACTGGTATTTGAACTAAGCAGAGCTTGAATCTCAGAACTCCAGACCCTCCAGTTGGAGGAAACATTTGACATCAGTTTCAACATTCTACTCGTACCTATATGAAATCTAACTTCTTATCACAATACTCGATTCACAGTCACAGACAGACGCTCTTGCTCAATGTGTTGCGAGCTTAGCGAGTTTCCCTTTATACTTGAGTTCAGCTAGTGCAAGCGAGTTTTCTTGTGAGCTCGAGTCTCTTTATAAACGAGTCTTTATGTACTGAGCAGTATTATGGTGTGATGTGGCATGGGATATAGTGTACCCAAGGACAACAGGCGTTTAGCTTTTTTTTGAAGGCTTAACTTTATTAAGGGATTTGTGGATGTCGATTAAGACAAGCACCGACTGCTTTTCTTAATCGACATTATGTTGACTCGAACTTAATGTCGATTAAGAAAAGCACCTAATCGAAGTTAAAGTAAACCGGTATAATTTATCATTAGTAAAATTGCTAATTGTAAATTACTGTATTGAAAATTGTACTAATTATCAGCATTGAACATGGCTGTTAGTATTAAAGGTTAACAAATAAGTTGGTGAACCTCGTCATATAGCGGGTAATTTCTGGAACTAAATTAAGTATTGGAGAAATTTAAAAAAATCTATTTTTTATATTTCTTTCTACAATCTTACATAACACAATATAACAACCACACACTTGGTTAGCTGAAGATTGTAAGAGACTGGTATTTGAACTAAGCAGAGCTTGAATCTCAGAACTCCAGACCCTCCAGTTGGAGGAAACATTTGACATCAGTTTCAACATTCTACTCGTACCTATATGAAATCTAACTTCTTATCACAATACTCGATTCACAGTCACAGACAGACGCTCTTGCTCAATGTGTTGCGAGCTTAGCGAGTTTCCCTTTATACTTGAGTTCAGCTAGTGCAAGCGAGTTTTCTTGTGAGCTCGAGTCTCTTTATAAACGAGTCTTTATGTACTGAGCAGTATTATGGTGTGATGTGGCATGGGATATAGTGTACCCAAGGACAACAGGCGTTTAGCTTTTTTTTGAAGGCTTAACTTTATTAAGGGATTTGTGGATGTCGATTAAGACAAGCACCGACTGCTTTTCTTAATCGACATTATGTTGACTCGAACTTACTTCGAGTCTAGTGTTCGAAATCAACTTTCGTCAAAGACTCGGTCGAGTTACAAGTTCACAACTTGAAACTCGCTGTCAACTAACTCACGAGTTTTGGGCATAATACCGAACCCTGTAAAATTGAGTCAAGTATATAAAAATGAACTCGAAGACTCGTTTTCTCCAACACTAACTAAATTTCCATGCCCATAACATAAGAAACATTCGGTTGTATCATTTCAGGTTCACCAACGTAGTTGTTGATCTGTAGTTACATTCTAAGTAATATCATGTGATTAATTTCTACTAAATCAGTGATTTGGTGAATAAACACGCATTTTAAACGAAATAGGAATAATGCTAAATATTATTGAAATGTATGTACACTTGTTTTATGAACACACAATGTCTGATTTTTTTTTATTAACTACTTTGTTTAGTTTATTTCAATGTAACACACTTATTTGTAGTAAGTCAATATTTGGGTATGACTTGTAGAAGTATGTATTTTGTTCGTAGTCTGTAGCAAGCAACTTGAGTCGTTTTCAGTAAATATAAAAAAATCTAAATTAAAAAATAAACTTTATTAAAAAGTTTTATTTGTTATCACCTGCGGAGTCATAATACGACAAAAGCCACTAAGCTTTTAAAATTAACAGCGCTTACCAATCTTGATCATGCAAAATCATAATTTTACAAAAAGTAAACATTGAAAACTTTACCTAATAGTAAAATTACCGCATGAAAGAAGCGATGATGGCCAAGTGGTTAGACACTGTCTTTGTGTCTGTGAGGCACAAGTTTGATTCTCACTGCTTGACTTGTAACTTCCAAGTTTGTACTTGTGTGTGAAATAGAGTAGTGGTTTGGTATTGCCAAACCACTTCATTATTTCTGCCAAAAATCGTCATGCGTGCGCGTATATTCCATACAACACAATGATACCACAAGAGCCTTGCTCTTAAATGTAGAAGACGGAAACCATTGAAAACTTTACATAGAAGTAACCACATAAATAAGAAAAGTTTTATGTTCCTAAATAATTTTTCGTCTCATCTATTTAAAAACGATGTTTTTATCCCAAAATATTTGGGACTAAAATCACTGGTAATGCTCGCGGAACTAAAAAGTGAAAAAGAAAATCTCATGGGATTAAAAACAATTGAGAACTGAATACAAATGTAATCTGTATAGATTTCAAAATAATGTTTGCAGTCCTTCGTTTCACTCTGGATTGAAAGAAGTGCCGTCGCCTTAAAATATTTACATTTACGCCTCGTAGCACATCTACTATTCTACACTTGGTCGCTGCGTAGTTTACGCCTTAGGGACGACTACGAGCCTGCTACGGCTACGAAGAACTTTCTCCTACGAGTTCTACTTTTCATAAATCCGCTAGATGACAAAAAGTCAAATGAGACACTTTTTTCTAAATGTCAAAACAAACATTTTCTATGGACTTTGTATGAAATACAAAACCGTGACGTCATAGATATTTTGAGTCAAATAACGCTCTTAATATCAGTTTTTTTGCATTAAAAAATCTAAAATCACGTTGAAAATGTATATGATCAATGACAAGTGACATTATTTTGTGAGTTTTTTTATCTTAACAGTACCAAATAATTTATTTTAGACTCAGTCATCTACCCAATTTTCCAGGGTTCAGTACTGCCAAAAATTTTGTATTTTTGATTTTTTTTTTTATTAAATAATTTTACGGCTCTGGATACAAGTCCTTTAGAGCCTATTTTTAATTTTGTTCTTTATTCCTAATCCTAACAAGACATTCAAAGGGTGGTGTAGGCCTTTGACTGCTGCAAGGAAGCTTCTGGCGACAAATCTATACGAGTCCACTGGTTTACATAGACGATTGAGTGGCGGACGACGCCCGAAGACGCCCACACAGTCCGCATAATGAATATCACTACAGCCGTACTATGCCTGATAATGCCTGTCCACTTTAACTATTTCACACATTGTTCATGTCATTAGCTTTTATAACACCAAACAACACCAATTTCATATCATAAAGCCCACTAAAATCAATTTGTAAAATAATTTAAAGCAAACCCCAACCGAACCCCTTAACTTCCCGCCAAAAAAACCCTTTGTATTTTTGAATCCCTAGATAATCATTCAAACTATTTAATGAACTACTGTTTACAGTTTAAAGTAAGAACGTTCAGATTTTCTACGCATTTTTGCCAAAAGTGGCCGTTTTCCGGTGGCTGTAAACAGTAGTTCATAAAATATTTTAAAGGGTTATCTAGGGCTTCAGAAATACAAAGTTTTAAATGATATCTCCGTTTCCTTTGAAATGATTTATTTTAAATGGGGGCAGCACTGGACCCCGGAAAATTCATGTATGGCCTTAATATAAAAATATCTTATTTTTTTATCATGCAACGATTTTCTTTGTAAGATTTTCTACAATTTCATGCATATTGTGTACTTACAGTAATTATGTACAACTATAATTATTTGAAATACATTATAAATTCTTTATCTAATTACTGGAAAGAAACGTAAAATTTGTCACAGTTTCATACTCGTAGTTATTTTAATATCTAACTATTGAACCGCTCAGTCACTCAGTTTATGGTTATTTTAATAAAATATTTATATATATACCAGTGGTATAAAATTCGTTTTATGTTGCGTATTTTTACTGTAGTGAAATTGTATAATTGTATAAACTGTGCAATTTTTCATAATCTTTTCCAATATAAAATGAAATTTATCGAATGGTTTTTAAGTAAGGAACTTAAAAATTATTTTGTAATAAACTTGCTTAGTTGAGAAAGGAAATGTGTTTAACACAACAGACCAGATTTATTCCTTCATTGTCTTTTCTTTTTGTAAAAGACACAGAAGGTATCTTTTATACAGTTACATACTGATATTCTCATGCCTTTATTCCTAACGGGGCAAACAGAACCTGGGGCTGACCCAAATGCCTCGAATCTATGCTTTTCTGTAAAGTAAAATGAAGTAAAAAATTTAAAGTAAATTTTTTTAACGACATCATTTGCTTTGGTAATTTTACAAAAGAAGTAACACCCTTATTTCATGGTTCGATATACTTTAAATTTTCTTTTAGTCATGAAATGTATGAAAACGAAATAATTTAACAAAATCATACAAGTTCACATTTCCGCCCTGCGGGTTTAAAACTTTACAGTTTTCTTTGCCGGATAAGTATAAGTACTTACTTATTTTCTGTTATTGCATGTTACTGTTTCATTCATATGTTTTTTTGCGACTCTCTGCCCCTCCCAGGGGACATAGGGAAATAAGTATGTATTCGTCATTTCATAGCTAATTTAAGTACAAGCCCAGATTAATGTTTTTTTTATTATTTCTAGAGTTGGCTAAGATCAATATACCCTTGTTCCTACTATTATAACAGTTGTAAATTGGATTTTTATACAATAGATCAGTGAGTCCGCTTCCGCGACATACCTACATAATGTGAATATTACTTAGTGTAAATAAACAATTATGTGTTCTAAGATTTTGTTTTTTTCACCCAACCCAAGAATAACATACAAAAATACTATCACACGTCTTTATTCCCAACGGGGCGGCCAGAGCATTTTGGATCTTGCGGCTCTAAGTAGACAGAGCCCAGGCCGCAAGATTCAAAGGTAACTTTTAGCGTGAAGGTGGGCGAGAAGGTAGAAAAAGGAATCAAAATAGTGATGGTTTGCCAGCCGCACACCTATTAACATGATTCGCCCATTCCCTCGATCGGCTTCTACGATCTGCGTAGCTAGAGAAGCAGCTGGTACATTCTAAGTTTTCTCTTTTCTCCCAGACCAGCATGGACGGATATATAAGACGGATAGAGACCATTAATAAAGGTCCTACGAGTACTTAACTACATAATATACATATACTTACATAAAAGGGCGAATCAGTCCAATGGGACGACTTTATCATGATGGCCGTCGTCAGGCTATATCGGATGCTTTAAGAGCCCGTATGACCCTGATAGTACTTAGAGCGACTTTAAATATTATCAATATTAACGAAATACTCACTTAAAAATAAAAACACAGCAAAGTTTAGGACTAACTGTATACATAATATGTTTCGATTTCGACAAAACCATTGCTTACAATTTTCTCTATAGAAAAAAATTGCGAAGTTGCTAAATCACCTCAGAATTATACTAAAACGGAAAGTATTCAAGAAATACAATAAATTAGCCTTGTAACTTTGGATTATAATTGTATTAAACATAAGGCAGGGATCATGTCTTATTTTTGAAATAATTCTTAAATATTCTTTGTAAAACGAAAAAAACCTCAAAAACCAGAAACGCGTAAACCAGCCTTATTGACCTCCCGTGATTTTTTCACCCTGCTTGGCTCGCTGTTTCGCTTCAGCTAGAGTAAATTTGTGTGCGTGGAAGCAGGAGCAAACTTTAATTCATATCAGGCGCAGCCTTAAGGTCGATAAAAGATTTTATTTTTTTGGGCTTTATCATCAAACGTATACATACAACTTCAATCGGTCCAAGTTGAGTTGTTCAAAAATAGTATCATCTTTAAGAGCCCATACTACCCCAAAGTTCTTAGAACGATCTTCAGTATTATTAATATTAACGAAATACTCACTTTAAAATAAAATAAAAGTTCAGGACTTACTCAAGTCATTCGTTATCTGACTCAAAAACACGATTGCTTAAAATTTTCTCGATAGAAAAAAAATTGCAAAGTGCCTCCAAATCACCTCCGAATTATACTAAAACGGCTAGTGTTCAAGAAATACAATAAATTAGCCCTCATAACCTTGGATATAATTGTAGTAAACATAAGGCAGTCAACTTTTATTTATTTATACTTTATTGTACACACATAGGTATACATGTTTAAAGTACAACAGGCGGACTTAATGCTAAAAGCATTCTCTAACAGTCAAACCTTTGGGTCGATTGGAGATTTTTATGTGGGTGTGAATAAAACGTATAGGTAATGAATTTATATAAAGAAAATTTAAACTAAACTAAATTTAAAAGATAATAATCACAAAATATACTATAAACATACTATTATTATTATTACATATACACATCATAATTATGTCTTTTTTTTAATATTCTTTGTAAAACGAAAAAACCAAAAAAGCCACAAACGCGTAAACTAGCCGCCGTGCCGTCCGCGTCCCCGCTCAGCTCGCTGTCTCGCTTCGGTCAGAGTAAATGTGTGTGCCCCCAAGCGGGAGCAAAATTTAGATTCTGGCATCAGCGGTGCCCTCTTAAGACTGTATAACTCGGTGTGTGGCCCACTGTATTATGATAGAGTCATTCTATGATAGAGTCGTCCTAGTAGGTCTTAGACCACAGGGTGAGCGTCATCAATCACTAGTTAATCTCAGGGACGTTTGATGAGAAAGTACTTCCTAATTACTTAGGCTGAGGCAGTTTTTGCTCGAGTGCCGAAGGAGGGAAATGTTTTTGTGTCATCGTGTTAAATGTAAGTATGGTCTAATTTAATAACATTGCCTATCTTATCAAACTTTTAGTGTAGTTGGAACTCGAGTGGCATTATAAGTTATCTTTTGAGCTTCTTCGTGCTATTACGCAAGATTATATCATTACTAGCTTTTGCCCGCGGCTTCGCTCGCGTATCCCACGGGAACATTACATTTTTCCGGGATGAAAGGTACCCTATGTCCTTCTCAGTACTCCTAACTATGTGTATGCGAATTTTCAAGAAGATTGGTTCAGTAGATAAAGCGTGAAGAGGTAACAAACAAACAAATATACAAACTCACTTTCGCATTTATAATATTAAGTTAGGATTAGGAAGTTAGGATCATTCGATAGCAGCAACCTATACATGATTTTAAAAGGATGCAACCGGAAACGCGTTTAGATAAAGAAGTGTGTGTGACGTCACCAAGGCTGAACATCGACCCACACACATCAAAGAGAGAGCCGCGAACAAACAAGCAACTAGAGAGAAACAATTAAAAATATCCCATACAAGGCGTGCTAGCATTAAAAGCCCGTATTCTCATGGGCCCGTGAAATCCGTTGGAAACGGGTCGCGTTTACGAAAATTCGCTTTGTTGTATGGTAAGCGATATCGTCGCGTGCCCATCCTGTGGATAAGGGTGATAACACACGGCACAACACAATTTGCAAGCATTTATTTCCTTAATGCGTCTGACAGAAAAAAAAAGCAAAGACACAACATGTATATTTATTTCGCTTAAAGAGTACCTTTTTGAATAAAGCTACGAGTTCAAAACCGTGTATAATTATGGAAGTCTAACTTACTTTAAACATTATCATCGCGCAAAACGGGCCCACGAAATTTAGAGGTATAAGTACTCGTATAATGGTCTTACAACCAAGGATGCTCAAGACCGTGCGAAGTGGAGAAGAAAAAACCGGAAAGCGGACCCCGGGCTTCTGCAGAGATGAGAGAGATGCTTAGATGAGAGAGAGAGAGAGAGAGGAGAGAGAGACTGTCGCAGCGTCGATTGTCAACCAATGTCCCGCTATGTCGCAGCAGCTGTATGACGCTGTGCAATATCGCGAGCATCATGGTACCTACTGGTGGAAAAATAATACATTTCTTTTTCCACCAGTACCATGTTACCAGTTTTGATGTACTGCCCACTTGAGTATACTTTAGATGGGGTCGTTTTTTGCGCTTTTTTATGTCATAGGACGGCAAACGAACAAGCGGGTCACCTGATGGTAAGTGATCACCGCTGCCCATGGACAACTGCAACACCAGGGGTGTAACAAAAGCGTTACTGGCCTTTCAAGGGGGACGGGGAGGGGGAGGGGGATGGGGGGGCTCCGACTCTCCCACTCACCGAACGAAGCATAGAAGCGGTGAAGCTACAACTCAGACGTCGATTTTCTGTGAGAGTGAGGTACTTCCACGGACGAGTCGGTCCATTCATGCTACTAGCAGAACTGAGTTTTGCCGGTAGCGTGGCTCTACCACAACTAACTTAGCTTTATTAGGCTTTCATAGTATTATAGAAAGAAAAACAGAGAAAGAATACATTTGAGATGTGGTGCAGGAGGAATTGAATTATGGTCCTATGTCCCCTATGGGGGCGTCCACAAACACTCCATCTCGATCTGTCTTCAGCAACGAGCTTAACTTCACTGGAGGCTTAGTGCTGGAGGAGATTGGAGAAAATAAGCTGCATGGATAGAGTAAGCAATGAAGAGGTACTAGAGAGAGTAGAAGAGGAAGAAATATTTAAAAACGAATAAAAATAGAATAGAGCAGATGATTGGATATCTAATAAGACATGAAAATCTCTTCAGAATAATAGCAGAAGAAAAAATAAAGAAAAAATAAAGGAAGACCGAGGATGAAGTATTTCCAACTAATTACAGAAAAGTTAAGAGTAAGGTCCTACCAGGACATTAAGAAGGTGGCAGATAAAAGAGAGGAATGAAGGTATAGCGACCACTAAGGGTGCATCACTGAATAGTGGTGAGCTAATGAAACCCAATGGATCTGGTTGATCCATCACCGTCCGTAGGCCAGGAGTGGCGACGGGATAATGCATGATTTATTATCATAACAACTGGTTTTTATATAAAAATATTTACAATGTTAACTTTAGATCTACACGTCCGTTTAGTACGTGATGTGCTATATTAGCAAAATATAAAATGCTTATTAATTAACTTTATATTATATCCTAGTTCACATTACGTACGATTATAAGGATACCACCATAATACTCCCCCTTTTTTAAAGAAAGGAGCAACCAGTGTCTTGACTATGTCTTCATTGCCTTGTAGTCTCTCAATTTCTCTTTTGTTGCACATTGCACTTGTTAAAAAACGCTGTGTAGGCAAATATTTCTGCGCGGCAAAATTGTGCGTCTATGCACTTTGCAATATTGACAGGTGGGTTAGTCACACCATTTATTTTCATCGTTTAACCAAAGTAATTTCTTCTTTAACTTTGTTGATATTAAGAACTTTTAATTTCTCTTTATATGTTCTCAAATATGAGTATGATCTTCATGTGCTGTCTGTGCTTCTCTTATTATTTTATTCTTTTATCTCTTGTAAGCTTTCAATTGCCAGTTGCTTTAATCCCAGTGAGTTGGGAGATAATTTTTGCTCGTAGTCTTTCATGCGACTGTAGAGAGCGATGTCGACGAGCGCCGGTGGAAGTCCTGCCGAAGCGCTCCGCTGGAGAGTGGCCACTCTTTATAAAATCCAAAGCGTGAGCTAGGCGGATGTGTCGGACGCTATATTGGTCGAAAAAAAATATTTTTGGGTGCTTGTACCAGGACCAGGAACTCGGTGCGTCGGCTGCTTTGGACCTGGAGTGTGACCCGCTTGCTGGCTTGCTCTTGAGACTGCTTGATGCTTACCATTTGATACATCTTGAGATCTGTAGTTTTCAGTAGAAAGTAGTGTTTCCAAAATATCGGCTTCCTTGCAGTTTAAAGTTGTTTGCTCTTTCTCTTGCAGGCTAAACTTATCAAAATGTTTGTTTCTTGGTTGCCAATAAATCTATCCCACTGTGTAAGTCGGTAGTAGTTCGGCATTGGAACTTACTGATAGCACGCAATGCTGTGCAATATTCTTCGTTGCCATACAAATTCTTCTTCAATTAACTAATATCATTTCTCATTACGCCTTTTTGAACAACATATGACCATCTACGGCCTTGCGATCTTGACCTTGATTAAATAGTTTTGCTGCATCTGCATTTTTATTCGTCGTCCGTAATGCAGCGATTATATAATATGTGGAAGTGATGCAATTTGTGACGTCATATCAATTTCTTTATCATTTAGACGTTAGCGATATTGTAGACTGTTTTTTCTTCAAATATGTGATCGCTATTTCTCTTGATGGAGATGATGGTGACAGCTGGCGGTTGCGCAGATTTTCCTTATACGATCCATTGGTGCCTCGGTGTTACTGTGCCTTTTGAATTTCCACCGGTGAGACCCACTTGTAGGAGGAAGGTGAAAATATGCACGTTGATTCAGCCGTTTCAATTCTACAGGCTTGCGTCTTTGGGGTCTCCAATCTTGAGGCGCGTGTCCATCACGTCGGGGTATATAGCGACCACCAAGGGTGAATCACTGAATAGTGGTGAGCTAATGAAACCCAATGGATCTGGTTGATCCATCACCGTCTATAGGCCAGGAGTGGCGACGGGGTAATGGATGATTTATTATCATAACAAGTGGATTTTATATAAAAATATATACAATGTTAACCTTAGACCTACACGTCCGTTTAGTACGTGATGTGCTATATTAGCAAAATATAAAATACTTATTAATTAACTATATATTATATCCTAGATCACATCACGTACGATTAAAAGGATACCGATGACAGGAGCAAATATTAATAGTTCGACATGTAACAACACAGCCGCGGATCTAGACTTTTGCCTCTTTTACAAGTTTCAAATAGTTTGGAAAATCCAAAAGTGCACGCCTCAGAATCTCATTTTTCACAATTAAATTGATTTTGATTGTTTTATTGCTAACTTAAAACGAAGAAAAGTATGTGTCGGCTTTAACGCACGACTGGAGATTATTTTTAACTTTTATTTTTAACTTACCGTTGAGAAAATTGAAAATTTTCAAATTTCGGGACGTTATTAGTTTCACCCCGTTTTTGAAAAGTCGAGTTTTCATCAGATCTCGACGTTTAAAGGTCTCAGGAATCTTCCCTGACCACTCACGAGCAAGTGTCATGCACCCTATCCGTATGTGTGTGTGGGTGTGTATGTGACCCGCTTATAACTCTTGAACAACTAAACCGATCGGAACCAAACAAGTAGCTTTCCAAAGAGTTCTATACAACTCAGATTTCCTGTGAATTTAAACCGATTCGGACTGGTAGATTTTGAGAAATCTCAAAAAAACTAAGCAAAAACAAGAAAAAGACACAAGACTACGTCACGAATGTCAAGAAAAGTGTTACCACTGATTGTTCTTTTCATTCTCAATTAGTTAATGCAAATTAAATAAAATATTAACTAACTTATCGCTTCTTTTACATTTATTCGTCTTTCATATTTAATAAAACAAACAAAATCACAACATTCTTTATTCAAATTTCATTTTCTTCTTTTCTTACTTGCCAGTTACACATTCGTACCCATCATACATAGGTATTAACTCTTTCAACAAACCTCACATCCAAAATTATTTTTAATATATCACCTGTATTTTTATAATAATAATTACGATTAAACTACATTGAATTAGACCGTGATCTTCGAAAGGACTTAGTTTTGGATAATACTGAAGCGTATAAAAAAATGGACTTGATCAGATAAGTTTTTCGGGAGTTATCGTGACCACGCCAGTTTCAATACATACAGACACACGGACGTCCACAAAATGATTTTATTAAACATTGTTTTTATTTATTTAAAAGGCAAAATGTCTTTTAAAAATGTCATAAGTGTTGAAACTAGTGTTTTTCCTTGACATTTGTAAATATTATTGTACAAGTGCGATAGAAAATAAATAGAGACACATTTAGTTATAAAAATCACTTGATTTTTGTAAGGCGAGAGTAGAGCACTACCTCATGCGCTTCGCTTATGAGGCGTGCAATAATAGGAACAAAAAGTAAAAAAAACCAGGAGCTAAGAAAATATTCGTTTTTGTCGCCCCTCAAGTGAAGAACTCACTCTTTTTCACCTTTTAAACGTGTTCCCAGTTCCATATTTGCTCTTTATTAAGGTGAAGGTATAGGCAAATTGCCTTGAAGTGGCGCCCTCATGTGAAATAAATTGTTAACTCGTAAATATGGAGATAATTTCCATATTGCTCTTCGTCATGCACTAGATAGCCCTTTAAATTATTTTATGAATCACCGTTGAAAGTATTTGCATTAGTCCATCTAGCTTTAAAACTTACCTCCGCCAAAAGTGGCCACTGCAAGTTTTAAAGCTAGCGGATCACTAATAATAGTTTCAACGGCAGTTCATAAAATAATTTAAAGGGCTATCTAGTGCATGACTAAGAGCAATATGGAAATTATCACCATATTTACGAGTTAACAATTAATTTCACACTTCAAGGCCTTTTGCCTATATCTTCACCTTAAGTAGGTACTTAGTTGTTGAATATTTTTCAACAACATCACTAAAACCTACACGCATATTGTACACCACACCTAACATCGATGTCAAATTACAAATACGTTCTAAACTCAAATTGTTAAAACTGTACGAGTATTAGTTACGGGTTGAGTTTGTTATTCGTTAATTAGTCGCACTCCGACATCATCACCACTCTCCGAAGACCTCTACCACTTTGATCTTCAGAGAAAATCAAATTTCTACTTACAATGGTCGTGGAACGGATCACGCAAGACCGATGTGGTGATAGTTAAATATTCAACGGAGGTTTTAATACGTTAACTATGGCGGTATCCTCGAGTGATGAGCTATAAACGATAAATAATCGTCGATATCGATTGTTGTAGCGTCGGCTTTAATAGGTAATGACCTAGATGGCACGTGGATGCTGTCACTACTTTCTTCTAAGTAGGCACTAGCAATCAAATCCGATGGCGGTCCAATGGATGGCGGTCACAATGCTTTAATACGTTAGTACCAGCCACAAGTAATCGGAAAAATCTGCAATTATTACGTAATAAGCATGCAGCCAAAAAATTGGGACGGTCCTCTTTGCAGAATTGCTCAAGATCATTTAATAGAAACGTCAAGCAATTCTGTGCAGCGTGCCCGCCTTCTGGCTGTAGCGCAATGGGAATCTGGACTTTGGTTACAGGCATTACCATACGCCAATCCGGGCACGTTTCTGAATAACGATGTATTCCGTGTAGCAACAGCGCTACGGGTAGGCGCTATATGTGTAGTCCCACATCCTGGCCCCTGCTGGGATATCGTCGATGAACTTGGACTCCACGGACTTTCCTGCACCAGGAGTGCCGGCCGTTTAGGGCGTCATGCAGCCCTTAATAACATTATCCTCCGCTCTCTTGCTAACATCAATATCCCGCGACTCTAGAACCCAATGGTCTGGCTAGAGATGTTGGCAAGAGGCCGGACGGGATGACCTTAGTGCCTTGGAGATTAGGACGGCCTTTAGTATGGGATGCCACTTGTGGCACACTCGCACCGTCCCATCTTTAGGTCACTAAGTCAAAGGCTGGAGCAGCAGCTGCCACAGCAGAAAGCCTCAAAAGGCGTAAACTACATATTTGAACCTTTTGGAGTAGAAACTTTTGGTCCGTGGGGTCCGTCAGCCCGTAATTTATTTAAGTATTTCTCAAAAATATGATTTGAGGTATCCCGGGACCAAAGGGCTGGAAATTATCTGGCACAAAGAATCAGCATTGCCATACAACGTGGCATGATTATTTGAGGTATCCCAGACTAGCATGGAACAAAATTAGAATGTACCAGCTTTTTACAGTTAGGTCAGTTCATAATAACTACCTGCAGACTGCGCTAATATTACAATTACGATCTAGCCTAAACTCAAAGCAATGAGTAATTTTACATTGACCTGGTTTTTGGAAATAAGTAGGTACCTACTTATTTTATAAGAATATGTCCTTATACACTTTTTTACTGACTCTATTAAGGGGAAGCCACTTTTGTTAGTGTGTCTTTTGTTTTTACTGTCACTTCTATTAACATGATTCGCATTTTCACCCATTCCCTCGATCGTCTTTTACGATCTGCACGGAAAGAGAAGTCGCTGGTACATTCTGAGTTTTTTCTTTTTTCCCAGACTAGCATGGAGATGCTAAAAAGAAAAAGAAAAACCATACTTATTTTCATACATGCTTTTTAACTTTTCCTCAAGGTCCTTGTTATAAAATAAACATTTTCACTTGGGTTGTAACCTCTTTTTCTTTCTTCCTTTAGGCGATTTCCCCACTGGCAACGCGCCCCGCCGCGGTGCGCGATGTCTGCTGCGTTTTTACGGAATCTGCCGCGTTTCTAGTGGGTTGGACTAGGCGTGTTTTCTATACAATCTGAGATACTTGCATACAATGTTAAAATCTGCCGCCCCGCGCTCCGCGACGGTGCGCGTTGCAGTGGGATCACCGCCTTAGGTGTTCCTTACTCTAGACAGAATCAGACATTTCCATTCAAACGGAGTCTAACTTTTATTCCGAAACGACATGTCAGGTTTCGGAAAAATTTTGTCTGCCGATGTTTGAAATGTTATTTCAAAATAAAATCGTACGTAAAAAATAGACTACGTTTTTATGGAAATGTCTAGGGTAAGGAGACTCTTAAAGTAGCACACAGCTTGTACTTACATAAGTCGTTTTCACTTTGCCAACTTTGCTCAGCCTTCGTCTTCTTTTCCTGTAGCTTACACCTTTGTTATATATTATGTAATTGACGATCTAAAGTAGGTTTCAATGAAAATTTAAGCAACATACACAAAAGTAATTTAGCTCTCTGTTCTCCAGATGCTGATTTCCCACAATAAGAGATCCGAAACATATGTTATTCTACAAAAAATATTTACTACAATGTGATTGTTGAATTTACAAGGCTGAAATTCAATAACACTTCGCCAAAACATTTACCATAAATAGACCTGTTAACAATCACATTCATCGAAGAAATGAAAAGAATTACAAAAATTAAGTAAGCAGTACGATTATTAGCGAAGAAAAATGCGTCAGGCCAAGAAAAGCAGTAAATATAGCCTTGAGCTGTTAATTCTACCTCCATTTATAAAGTAATTAAGACTTTTCATTGATGCATCCCTTGGCATCGATGTTTAAAATTTAAAAGAACTTATAACTTTCGGTCTCTTTGTTCAGAATTTAATATGTGCTGTAATTTTGAGGTCGGCCGGTGATGGTAGGGTGTAACGTTTCATTGTAATGCGGCAAATTTCGGTACGCCCCCAAAATTGTATTCGAACACCTACTGGGGCCCTATCTTTGAAATAATGAGTTGGCGAAACAAAGTAGATTGTATATTTTTACAAGTTAGGTACACTCGCCTTCAAAGACACTTCCACTATGCCGTATTTTTTAAACCATAGGCGCTATAATATCGCTATATTTGCTGCGTAGAACTACACTCATTTTCACTACAGGTGGGACCCAGCCCAGCCAGCAGAGGCATCCAGAGGTAGCCCACTACCTCTAGCAATGATTTTAGAAATACGAAAAATTGTATTTCTTGTTGATTTGGTTGGCGAATATGATTTGAAGATTTGTTTCGCTAACTCTCCATTTCCTTAATCCATTTCCAGCACTAGGCAACTGATTGCAAATTGTTCGTCTAGCAATCCTGTGCCTCTTTATTTCGAAAATACGTCTCCTGAGTCATCTTTTGGTGAAGAAGGAAAATCCTGAGGTGTCAACTTACACTGGCAACATTATAAAACAGTTGTTGATTTCGAACGTATTCGAAACTCAAAATAATTACGGAGCACAATCATAGGATGTTATTACGTTACATTTGTTTTAGAACCGCAATGAAAGGCAGGGAATTTGTTTTCTGAAGGTGTTGCAAGGTGTAATTATTCTTTTGATTGGTCGTATCATTTGTGTAATTTACCAAAGCGAAAATATTCAATTTTTTGTTCTACTATTACCGTAATTATTATGAGCATTGAGTGTTTGGGTAATATGTTTACACTAAGTATTTTGAATCTACACATTACTTTCAAAATTAGATACTCGCATCAATAAGAATTTCTAAAAAGTAGTTATGGTCTGCCAGCGGGCGATGGAACTAGATGTAGAGTGGATGAGGAACGGAATAGTGATCTGCAGCCGGAGAGAAGGGCCCGGATGATTACCTTGTGGGGTGCCAGAAGAGCACTAGCGTAGAGGTAGGTAGACCACGGAGGAGGTGGAGAGACGACATAACTTCAAAAAGGAATGGCAACAAGCTGCTTTAGATAGAGATGCTATACCTACATAGATGTTGAGCAGGGCTAGTTGCGATTATCAGAATCATTCATTCATGTATTAAAAACTGATAAGAGCTAAGCTCTTTTTAGTGGAGTTTTACCCATCTGTCTCTATCTTAGATCGCTGCACAACACGATGTTAGAATCAGCAGCGACAAAATACAATGTTTATTATAAAATGCCAATGAGCATTGTTTATTTTTTTTGGAAAGCGTTATTTTGAAATCCGTTTCGAGATACAGAGTTAATGAACAGTTTTGGGTCATTTTTTTGCCGAAATAATCAACGGTTTTGGATATTTCTACAAACAACGTATGACCTTTGTTTGACCTTACTCTGCGGCTGTATCGGTTTATGCTCTGAGTCCTTTCTTTAAAAAATACGAGTCGCCTTTATGGTATTTATCCGTCACTGATAATAACGTCAAATGTCACCGTTTTAGTCAATCATAACTAAGAAAATAATTTTCCGTCAATCATGAGTAACTTTCATTTCACTGAATGACACTGACACGGACAAAGAGATTATGACACAAGCGTGTTTTTTTTAAATATGTATTGGGTTTGGCCGTTTGTTTTGTTTAGACACGTCTTTCTCTTTGACATGATTTTTATAATAATTTATAAAAAATTAACTAAGCCGTAATAAGACAAAATATTCAAATTAGTTTCTTGAAATACGCTATACTTTGGTATAAAAAATTTAAATTAGGGGTTAAAAAAATGAACAATCCCAATTGCCAATTTCAATAAAAACATAACTTCGTTTAGGATACTGAGACTGGGATACGGAGACTGCGTACATACTCAAGTCAAACTTATAACACCTCTTTGGATTCGACACATCGTTGCATGAATTACAACTATTGTAACTACAATACTAGAACGGAGGTTTTAATAGTGTACTTATTTAAGTACAACTTTTATGACCTACCGTACAGATACAGTAAGAAATTGCCTACTTATGTAGTCAGATATTTTACGATACGACCTCCGTAGGATGCCATGTGGGGTCTGTCTATTAAATTCATGAGATCTTCGATCGGCAGGTATGAGGTATTAGATTATGAATAGAATTCTTAACGACGACTGAAATTTCAAAATTAAAGGATGTTGAAAGGTTTTGAAGTTAATTCTGGCCAGAGTTGGTTGACCCGTATAAATTAATGCTGCTAAAGAAAATACTAGTCTGTAAAACTAACCAAAAACTATAGTATAAAAGAGTGAAAAACATGTCTTTTCTAGCTGTTGAGTTGTAAAGTTGACGATTGATCCTTTTCATACATTTGTTGGTAGTTGGGAAATGGAAGAAAACATCTTCAGAAAATCTGTGCTTTGAAGTTCGGTCCCCATCGTTGCTCCAAAATTACCTGATATCCAAAGGTATTTTTTAATTATTATGTTTATTTTTACATACGCCTAGTAACTTGTATGGAATACGTAGGTACATAATTTATTTTTGTCAGAATTGCTATTTTGACGTATACCTTAATTTTATACATGATTTTTTCGGGGTCCAGTGCTGTCTGTTTGAAATAAATTATTTCAAAGGAAACAGAAATATCATTTAAAATTTTGTCTTTGTGAAGCCCTAGATAAATAACCCTTCAAACAATATAAATTACTGTTTACAGTTTAAAGTGAGAACGTTAAGCTTTTCTTAGCATTTTTGCCAAAAGTGGCCGTTTTCTGCAAAGACAAAATTTTAAATGATATCTCCGTTTCCTTAAAAACTTTTTTAATTAGCTGCCTTATTTTTAAACTAATCACTAAATTCTGCATCCGCGTTTATTTTACATAAGTATACTCGTACTTACCAGAATAATTACTTATATCACATACCTCTACCCGTCATACTGCATAGTAATCATGTCTTTAGGTATTCCAGACATTATTACAGACAACGAGACAAAGTCTAGGGCCTAGGGCTTTAAAGTCCCAAAGGCGAAATTAATGCCTAGAATTATTAAAATTAAATACGTGTCACGGTTTGTCAGCCCCGAATAGACGCGCTGAATAATGGCCGTCTTAATGGAAACGTCATTTAATTACATTTGTGTAATTAATTGAAACACGCGCCGCCTCCGGCGATGACAGTTGTGCGCCATTTTGATTCTTTTTTTTCTAAAACCGTTTAATTTCGTAATTGCGATATTTTCTGTGAAACTAGAATACCGCTACGGTTATATTTGGGAGGGTAACTTATTCTTCCCATATTTTACATAATTTTGATAAAACTGTCACTACTTATACGTATAAAGTTAGTAGGTTGTAGATATTAATTGAATAACCATCAAAATATGATTTAAGTAAGTACACAAAACTACTAAATCTTCCTTAAAAAGGTTCACATCATATTGGCATGATATTTACCTACTTACCGGTGTGGTGCCGGGTTAGAATAGGACCAATTCATCTCTTCCTGTAGATGTCGTAAGAAGCGACTAGAGGGCTAAGCACAAACATCTCTTGCTACAATAAGGAATATGCATGTAATACCAATCCGGCTCATATTTTTATTTTACAATTTCTATTAATACGTTACCACGCCTAGTTAATTATTTTTCTTACTGACTCTTATTTAGATTAGAAATAAATTATTGAAAATATGCAAATATTGCGCGGGAACTTTTAACAAACAAAAGGGAAATGACGACAAAGTTCACAAAAAGGAAATGACAAGTTCGGGTGCGTTCGGTAGGACTGTCCGTCCATGTAGTTTGACTATCGATGACATTCGAAATGTATGTACTTTATATAGAGGTTTAACAAACATCACTGGCTGATAATATCAAAAGTACCCAAAAAAGAAAAACATGCGTTGACAGTTTCTGTCTCTAGCGGATATTGCAGACGTTGACGTCATATTTTAAAATGACGTGTTTTAGTTGTTATAATCTACTTGCTATTTTTAATATTTATTTTCTACACCATATACATGTTTTTCGGCACTGATTTATTTTTTGCGGCTATTTCTCGATGAGGACTATCGATTAAAAATATAAAAAAAATGCATGCATACTCTCTATTGCGGCCGGTATGAAACTTTTCGCACAAATACGTTCCCAAAGAGGGTTGACGTCAGGCAGGCGGCCGGTCGTAAAACTATAGCCAAATCATTTAAACTGTTCCGGCTATTTCTTCACTATTTTGCATGGTTTTTGGCATTCTTGGGTGACCATTGACATGCATTTTATATTTGGAGAAGAAAAAGCGGGAAAGCGCACCTCGAGCTCCGAAGCAGCATAGCTGAGGATGCAGCTAGGAACGCGCTTAGACAAAGAAGAAGACCTACTATTAGGAATACACCAAAATAATTGTATATACACAAAAAAAATATTTTCTCCTCTGTGATAAAAGTAACGACATTTATTGATAGAACGCACTACTTCATATCCATGAAAATAAAAGTTTTTTCTCACACTTCCCCTTAGGATAAAGAATGCCCCGAATACCCAGCCTCCTGTAACGAATTAACAAGAGAGCACCGCAAAATGATGAATTGCCTAGCAGTTGGCAACCATAAACCCAATTTGAAAAAAAAGTCGATTGCGACTCTATGACTCTACAACTAAGTCCAACCACAGACAACACGCCAAAACCATTACATGCCAGTAACTATTCATAGAATTTAAATTCGAATTTAGAACATTTATTTATGTTGACGACATCTAATTTAAAATGACAGAGGCATAGGACTTTAGACTTTACAGCCGAGTTGCAGAGAAAATAAACAGCGTGCCAAAATGTGGAGCATCACAATAGCTATTGGAAGTGGAGTGAAATCGCAACAATAGGTGATAATGAAGTGGTTTTGTCATGTTTTTAGGCGTTTCGCGGCGTGTGTGGGTATATTAAAGTACAATTATGCTATAAATGGGCGTTTATTGGACTATTAGTACGCGACGATCGAGCGGCGCGTTTTGAAACTGGCATTTGGAAATCGATGTACAATGACGCACAAAATTGCCGAATACTTTCTTTTAGATTTTAGTATGTACCTGTACTAAAAGTCTAGGAACAATCAAGGGGGTGAAAAGTGATACTGGCATAATCTAGCTTTAAATTTCAGTTCTTTAATTAGGTATAGGTATATACGTAAGAGATATTAATTATAAGGAATAGGTAATGATCAATGCGTCAGAATTCACGAAAATTGATCCTTAAATAGAAAGTATAGTATAGATGATTTAAAGTCGGTAATAGTACGAAAAAGATCATGAAATTAATTCTTCATACAACGTGGAAGGGACATACCCGTAATAAATCAAACCACGAGCTAAACTAGACCACTTAAGTATAATGAAAAAAAAATTGACATTTCCATACAAATCGCCCGGGTGGCTGCACACTTGTGTATGGAAACGCCGATTTTTTTTGTTTGTTTTCGGCTGTTATTTTAATTGCATTATACTATATTGATCTAGTAGACCCTGGTTAGATTTATTACGGGTATGTCCCTTCCACGTTGTAGGTATATGACATTTTAATTTTTTTACACTTAACGAACTTATTTACATAACTATTAAGTATATAGGATAATTAATAGTGTCAAGACGAATAATTTAAGAATACGACGAAAAACCTATATGATTTTCGTTAGAGTGACCTTTAAAAGGTGCACCACTTAATACTATTAAATCCCAATATATCTGTTTGATCCATTACCATCTATAGGCCAAGAGTGGCAACGGGATAGTGGATGATTTATTTGGAAAACAATGCTTAACTATATTAAAATATTTACAGTGTTGAAATTAGATTGACACATCCGTTTAGTATGTGATATGCAAAATTTACAAATTATAATTTGCTTAATAATTAAATACATATCCCTGTGCACATCACGTACGATTATAAAGATAATAAAAAATTACAATGCCGAATTCATTTAAATTCATGTAGACAACATTCATTCAAAATAGAGAAGGAAAAGCTGAAAAGCGAACCCCAGACTACGAAGCATCACATTCAGTATGTAACCGGAAACCAGACTAAGATAAAAGAGAAAATGCAGTAAGTATAACGCTTTTCTCCGCAACAGTACTTGAACATTTAGAATAACAGACTACATCATAATAGAATTGTGAAATATGCCTGTCCTCGTAAAGCCTAATTGCCCATCATTGCAGAGGCAGAAATGATGAAGACATGGTCGATGGTGCACAATACATAATCCTCACATGTGACGTTTGGAAATCTATTGAAGACATTACGTAGAGAATCTTGTGGTAGGCTGATGTAATTAAATATGATCTTTGGCTGACATACTGCCCTGTCTCTAATTCACATTACTTCTAGAATTCTAAAGCCAAGTCATGACTGAAATAATTAAGTAGGTATTTTGATGACTGAATTTTATTTAGAAAATTGAATGAATTACGACCTCCGTGCATGGTGTAATGGTCAACACGTTAGTCCGCCAATCCGGAGGTTTCTAGGTTCGATCCCCAGCCAAGGCAAGTTGGAAAATGGCCTTTTTTAAATTTTCCTGGGTCTTGGGTATTTATCTATACAACTGAAATAACGCAAAACCTCTCTGATGGTACCTCAGCCCATGAAACTGAACAACTTTTATTCTACAACTTTCACGAATCCCAAAAAAATTATTGAATTTATATACAAACTGATTTTACGGTTCAAGAGATAGAGCCCTGCGACAGACGGATAGACAAACAGACAGACAGACAGACAGACAGACGGACTGACAGCGGAGTCTCAGTAATAGGGTCCTGTTTGCACTCTTTGGGTACGGAACCCTAAAAATTGACCCCAGATCACTACGGTCGTAGGTCCGGGTGCCTAAGATATTAGCCGCATTGCCACGTTGAATGGCCAGACTTCATTTTTGGCCAAACTGTGCACCAGCTCTTAGGTTCCCAGAAATGTCGATCAGGCGTGTAAAGATTACTTTGTACAATTGAATAAAATTTTTGCAATTGATAAAAAGCTTCTTTTTATTTGTTTATTCATTAATCAGCATGTTTAGAGTCGTTACAGATACAACTAAGTACCGACCAAAGTTGCGCACTGGAAATAGTCTTCTGTTTTAATTTTGGTAGACTCGAATAAGTATTTGTTTTTTTATATAATTGACTCTACGGACTCTACCTACGTGATACATAATGTTGGAACTCTTTTAATTGGTATAAATAACCAGGCGGAACCCGTCACTGTCATCTAACGAGCCCAAATCCCGCCAAAGACACCGACGCTTGCGCACCGACTTATTAGACGAAGAGACTAACGCTTAAATAGTCTCTGAAAAATTAAATTATAACGGGTAAATTAATTATGTCATTTTATCTGCAGTCACAGAAACAGTACTAATGCAGATGATGACACTTTCAACACTTTTCCAGTAATTCAAATGCATAGTATGTCCCAAGATTATGCCAAAAATACCAATACTTCCAGGGATAGCACGATGAGTACTTGTCGTCTTTGTGATTTTACAATAGCGTAGATCGTCTTTGTGATTTTCCCACAAAATATGATTTCAAAAAGATAGTAGGTATAATAGTTAACCCATATTCTCCGTCGACATCCTTTCCCTATTAGATTTTTTTTTTGGTCTTCTTTATAGTAAATAGTTAAACGCTACTGCAGGTAGACTATATTGATCTTATTAGTAAACGTGAATAAAGATTTATTTTGAGACAGAACATAAGTAATAATAATAACTAAACTAAAACTAAGTAACTAAAAAAAACTTAATACAACTTAAATACTTACTAAAAATAAATTACTTATTAATAAATATAAACTATTATAAATAAAAAATATCCCGCAAATTCTTCCCCTACGGAAGAGTGCCCAGAAGGCTGGCAGCATTGCCACGTTGAATGGCAATGGTTATTCTTTGTGCGAAGAAATTATCAGCCCTCTGGTCACTTGATACCTCGACCAGCCTTTTACCTACCTATAAAATACGCTATTTTGCAACAAGTCAAATCAGATACTTTTTTCTTAACGTCAAAAACAAACATTTTCTATGGGATTTGTATGAAATATCGATTTATGACGTCATAGTTCCTTGAAGTCAAATACCGCTCTTAATATCCATCCATCACTCACCTTCGATTTGCCGACGATATCGTTGTCATGACAGAATCGATGAAGGACTTAAGAGCCCGTACTACCCTAAAGTTCTTAGAGCGATCTTAAATATTATCAATATTAACGAAATACTCACTTTGAAATAAAAACACAGCAAAGTTCAGGACTAACTCTAAACACAATAAGTTTCGAAAACAGGATTGCTTAAAATTTTCTCAATAGAAAAACATTGCGAAGTTGCCTCCAAATCACCTCAGAATTATACTAAAACAGAAATTATTTTAAAAATACAATAAATTAGCACTTGTAACTTTGGATTATAATTGTTTTAAACATAAGGCAGTATATGTCTTACTTTTTAAATAACTCTTAAATATTCTTTGTAAAACGAAAAAAACCTCAAAACCAGAACCAGCCTCATTGACCCACCGCGATTCCCGTCGCCCCGCATGGCTCGCTGTCTCGCTTCGGCTTGAGTAAATTTGTGTGCGTGGAAGCGGGAGCAAAATTTAGATTATTGACATCAGGCGCCCACTTAAACACGATGCTTGAAGGAAGACCTAAATCGAGTTTCCCAACAGGTTGGCCTAAAAATGAACATTGACAAGACGAAGGTCATGTCGAACATGCACGTAACGCCTTTACCTGTTTGTGTTGGGAGCTCCACTCTCGAAGTTATAGATCAGTATATCTACCTATATATCAATATATCTATGGATACAGGCCGCTCTATATCGGTCATTTTGGAAATCCTTGGGAGACGCTTCTAGTTGGTCCCATAATATGGTAAAGATATGATGAAGAACTTTGGAGATTTGGAAGAAACTTCTTCATGAATTTAGAGGTTGGTGTTTTGCAAAAAAATTGTTTAATTAATTTTCTATCAATATAAAAAACTAACTTTACATTGATATTTTTAACTGTCTGCTCTAATACTAAACAGCATACGAAATTGTGACTCGTGCTTAATCTGCCGAGGACCTTGTCGCATTAAGTATACGGACACATTGTTCGCATATCAATTCATTTGAGTCTCGAGTACTAATGAGACATAGTTCTTTTTGATAGGTTGGATGCCGACTGTCACAAGGTAGATTTATCCGACCAACTTAAATTATAAAATAAAATTTTTAATTTCGTCCTTATTGCAATGTATTAAGAGGGTGTGCGAGTGAATATTGAAAGTATAATATTATAATCCGATAATAATATCATAGAGATGTATTTAACGTCCGATTTGTTGTCAGGATTAGAACGGGTACTTCTGACGTGACGTTCAAGTACTTGGATAAGTATTTCGATATTAATTAATTAGGCGTGCGTGATCAAAGGAAGTTGGGCTATAAATAAACCACAGCGAAATATCGTCGAGCACTACGACACTGTTCTTTTTTTTTGTATCATATTTATATTTTTTTTTTGTATCAAAATCAACTAGATATTTAGATAATACATTTTTTGGTATAATTTTCATATAAAAAGGTGATTGTATAAAATAGTAATACAAGACATAAAGGTAAATTTAGGCAAATTTAGAGGTATGTTTGTGATTTTTTTTTATCGAACCAAAAATGTTCGATCGTGTTTTGGATATTGTGAATGTCTGTCAAGTCAAATCCTTAAGATTTGTATGCATTTTTTTTGAGGAATAAGCTGTAGAAGTTTAATTACAGTAATTTTTCAAAAACACGCACAGTATTGCAAGTTGTGAACCCATCTCGCCTTAAAAATGATGGTTGGTGTCATACCATCATAGTGTCATACATAGTATCACTATTCGATCAGTAAACTGAATGTCTTTTAACATATCTTCTCAGCAGTGGTCGTTCTGAAACATTACTATTATCTAGTTTCTATTGCTGAAATGACGACCTCCGTGGCGTACTTGTAACAATACGCTGGCTGGTCCGCCACTCAAAGGTTCTGGGTTCGCTCCCCAGCCAAGGCAAGTGGGAAAATGGTATTTTCCAAATTTTCTCTGGGTCTTGGGTTTTTATTTGTACCTATATGTATTTATCGTAGTATTAGTGTCCCATACATAACACAACTTAAAAACTTACTTTGGGGCTAAAAATAAACTTTAAGAAAGTACTTTGATTTTAACACCAATATTTCCTATAAACCCAAGTAAAAACCTAAGTAGGTACGTAAGTACTTTTTGTGCTGTAACTCTCTGCAAAGCTTATCACGCTACTTTTTACCATGTTAGCGTGTCGGATAGCATCTTTATCTGTGCTGCTTCAGAGCCCGGGGTACACATTCCAGCATTTTCTCCTCCAATGACTTCTTTTACGGCATTTTTAAAACATTTCGCATAAATGCATCCCCAAAGAGGACTGACGTCAGGCAGGCGGCCGGCGTAAAACTACCGTGCGAAGTAGGGATGAAAAGTCAAATCATTTTAATGATTTTGGACTTCTCTTCTCCACTTCGCACGGTCTTCGGAATCCTTTGGCGACCATTGACTTGCATATATCATTTTGACATAAATTTATTTTATAAAATATATTTTTATTTCGACCAACAAAGATCATATTACATTTGCATTTATCTGTTTATGATAGTACCAGAAATAAAACTTAAAATTAATGCTAGTATACCTACTTATTAAAATTACAATATAATAATTAACGGTGGAAAGACTAGGAAAGCGCACCCTAAAGCATCATAGCTAAGGATGCAACCGCTAAGATGAGCACAAAAAACTTAAAAAACTCTATTTAACAAGAAAAATAACTACCTACAAAACGAAATATTAAAGCACCGACATGTAACACATTCAATTAAACTAAACGAATACTGGCTAATATCAATTCTAAAGCAATGAAGATCTTAGACTGAATTTCTTACCTGTCATTCACTTAACTACCTTAACACTACGAACTTTGAGTCTAAAATCGTAATATATGATGTCTTAATCCGTTTGACAGATAACAAATTAACATCAAAGGTATGACATAAAATTATGTTATTCTGGTTTTGATCGCGAAAGGAAGCGCGCAAGCTTTTCATAAATAAGAAATAAACCATTGGACTTAGTTTACGATCTGGTAATGTTTGGTATACGTTAATGTTTCTTAGATCAAAACCGTGTGGTTTACATTATCTTTAATCCAGGATTATACTATCTCTATTAGTATTTGGGATTCGTTGAACATAGTGTCAGTAGTATTACGTCCTTACAATAAAAGCCTTAAAAGAGGCCTTACAACGAACCTGGGGCCTAGAATAAGGCTGCAAGCTTATTCAAATAAATATGTCAATTTAAAGCAATAAAACTATAAATAACGACGAATATTAGTTAATTTTAGTAACTAGTAGAGTAAGGTACCTTTAGTCGTACCAGGCGCTTAAGTCGTACCACGTCGATATCTGCGCATTCGTCTTGAAAAGGTGACATTTGGTGGTGTAACATGGTTCTACTCTGTCGCACGGGTAAACAAAAACACGCGGCGGCTTGCTGGATTTCGCGATCGAAAATTAATGAAAAAGTAAGTTTTTGCACAGTTTTTACTAATATTATTAAATTAATTAATTAATTTACTATACAATTTAGTACGTCTGGAATGACAATGCCGCCTGCGACTTATACATGACCAACGACTGGCATAACCCCTGCGATTGGTACGTCACCTGCGTCTGAAATGACACCTCCGATGGTACTCCACCTGCGACTGAAGCAACACTTGCAATGGGAATGAATGACACCTGCGATTGGTACGCCACCCACCCATGACCAGAAAGCCACCTGTGGCAAGGACGCCTACCACTGCAAAACTAACCAGAAACTAAAAGCAAATTGAATTTTGAATTTGAATTGAATTGACGTGGGTGGTACGATTAAAGCAACCGGTTGCGTTTTTGTAAAATGATAAAAACACAATTTTATTAAGATTTTTAAATGTCTATTAATGCTATCTGTTTCGTTAATAAATGAAGATTCTATACCTATGTGCAAAGATTTTTCCTTTACTTAAATTAAAATCGATATTATAGCGATTTTTCCTGAAGTGGTACGACTAAGGCAACCTCACTCTTGACATAACGGTTATTTGCCTTAGTTTGATTTCACTTCATTGACTTGAACAATTTTACAGTAGGTAGGTACTACTATTACTTTTGAAACTACCTACTCGTGACCTTTTTTATTTTTCTTTACTAAGCAAGTTATCATAATAATTTATTTCAAATGATTTATAGAAAATAATATCACTTTACATTGCCTACTCTATCTTATTAAAACTGTGATACAAACGTGAAATTTATATCTTTAAAGTTTAAACACGCATTAAATTTATCAAACTAATAAACTAACCTCATAATAAAATTATAAATTCTGGCAGCTGACTCCATTATATTAATAAACAATTAACGTAACAACTTCAGCAGAGAATAGTTCCTAATTATTTCGAAACAGGCGTTAATAGACACCCAAATAGGTTGCTTTATGGCCCCAGCGTGCCGCCAAAGGCCTACTGTTGTTTATTGGCCTCTTTTTGTGTTCCAATCTAAGTTTTTGGGTAAACAAGTCGAATCAGAGACTTCAATTCGTCAATTTGAACCTTCCAAATCCTGTGTTGGGTAACCGCTTAATGGAATGTGTGTGTTTGGATTTGAATTTAGAAATCGAAGTTATATGATGTTGGCATAACCTCTTTCTACTTAAATAATGTTCGGAAATCAAGCTTCTATAAAATTACACCATATCATCATACGTACGTTAATATATTACATTATGCCTACCTACATATACAAACTAATCAAGTCTTAATTCCTTGCAGGGTACACGGAATCTATAAACGTCTAACAAAAAATGCTGAAAAGGGTGAATACAATTTAGTCCATGATATTGAACAACTTTCCCCAAGGCACATATGTATACCTATCGAAATATGAAAAATATTTAACTTTCTATACAAACTCGGATCAGCTGATCGGTCAACTTGTATGAAAGGCCATAAATTATTTTTTATATTTCTTGGGGAAAGTTGTTCAGTATCGTGGACTGAATTCAGCCTTAAAATAGCTTTAGTATATTTTGTTAGACCCTGTCAGTATATAGCCTCATTGAGAACGTGATCGTAGGCATGTGAGGTGGAAATTATCAATAACATATTTCCGCAGATTTTCGCTATATCCTTTGATCGGGCTAAGGCCGTACCTAAATTTTCCGGGGTCCAGTGCTGTCCTCATTTTAAATAAATCATTTCAAAGAAAACAGAGTCATCCTTTAAAATTTTGCTACTACCAAGTCCTAGATAACCCTTCAAAGTTCAACCCTATTTTATGAACTACTGCTTACAGTTTATAATGAGAACGTTAAGCTTTACTACGCACATTTGCCAAAAGTGGCCGTTTTTTTTTAATGGGGGCAGCACTGGACCCCGAAAAATGCAGGTACGGCCTTAACAATCTTTGGTTGCAGACCACTATGTGATAAAAAAGTGTTATTTGGCATTTCATACCTACTTCTTGCAGTTAATTCTGAAAGTTGCAAGTTATTCCGCTAGATGTCGCGATTGACATTTAATTTGCACAGTTTATATTAAGCCCATAAAAATAATAACGTAGAGTCATAAAACCCAGAAACCCTTTTTATTTTATTTATTTATTTAAACCTTATTGCACATAAAAAAATGTAAGGTCGTCCAAAGAAAACTTGGAGGTACAAACATTACTTTTACCCTTACCAAAGCCCAGACTTCTAAGAAACTTTCACATATCAGCTGGTGAAGAGCCAGTTATGCTGTCATGGAAGTATCGCCTTTTGGCGGTTCTCACCATCTGATTGCAGCGGTTCCTGACATGTTTATATTAATTCCAATTGGTCTCACACCGATCGCGCTTATATTTTGTGAAAGCTCTTTTTATAGGTACTATCTTTTTTTCTAGCCTGTTATTGTTTCCCACTGCTGGGCAAAGGCCTCGCCTTTCTTCTTCCACTGATCTCTATCTAAAGCAGCTTGTTGCTATTCTTTTTAGGGTTCCGTACCCGAAGGGTGCAAACGAGACCCTATTACTGAGCTGTCTGTCCGTTTGTCCGTCTGTCTGTCCGTCTGTCACAGGGCTCTATCTCTTGAACCGTAATAGCTAGGCACCTGAAATTTTCACCGATTATGTATTACTGTGGCCGCTATAACAACAAATACTAAAAATAAAAAAAGTTAAAAATTAAAGAGGTTGTCATACAAAAACGTGTTTTTTTCAGCGTTTTTAACTCGATCTGTCACAGGGCTCTATCTCTTTAACCGTATGAGCTAGACACCTGAAATTTTTAACTAATTATGTATTACTATGACCACTATAACAACAAATACTAAAAATAAGATAGTTAATAATTAAAGGGGGTCGTCATACAAGAAACGTGTTTCTTCAGCGTTTTAAAACATTGCACGGTGGTACGAAACTCTTCATGTATGAGTCCGACTTGCACTTGCCCGTTTATTTGAAGTTGTCTATGCCGTCTTGCCACCTCCTCCGTGGTCTTCCTCTATGCCTGCACCCTTCTGGCGCCCACATAATTTTACATCACCTTTGCTAATTAGGTACGTATCTACCTACCGTACTTCCAAACATATGTATTATAATACACATGAGCAAAGCAAAATGAAACCACCAGATGGTTTCGCTAAGCGAAGCAGTGTCCAAAAGAATAGGTGCTATTGCACCATAATTTATAGCAAAGCTCGGGCTATAAGCTATAAGACTATAATAGCATTCAAGCCACCTCCGTTGGTGCGAGAGGGATGGGCATATTGGAGTGAAAGGGATAGACGACCAGAAGCGCCGCTCACGTCAAAATACGTGCTCCATTCGTTTTATTACCTCAACGGGACGTAGCGCGTGGATATCGATATCGATAGTTTTGTTTTATGATTACTTTTATAGGTACACTTAGGTGCTTACATTTGTTGGCAGGTAGGGACATTATGGTTTTGAAATAAACACTCGATTAAAAGAATATTTAATAGCATAAATAAAGATGCTATTAAATACTTTTTCAAGCTATAAAGACATGTAGAATTTTTATCTAATTTAATCTGTTTGATATAGGTAAATGGTATTATGCGTTTTAATATTTTATATGAGAAAATGTAGGTACCTTACATCTATCTGCGAGGTCTATTATCTAAATATCTGAAAAAAAGAATAATTGTTATTTGTAATAAGTTACAATTTGTTCAAGTCTTCTTAAAAATATATTTAGATCCAAGAAAAGCAATGAAGTAACATATTTTCACTTAAAGCATAAATATATGCTAAGGTTAGAATAGATTGCCTAGAAAAGCATTGATGTTGCGCAAAATATGTATCATACTCATACTTTAAAATATACCTACATCATAAAATATTTTTCGATAAAAGCTATCGATAAATTCTCAAAACATTTTATCGACAAATTTCGACGTACATCAAAACGAATGATGTCCCATCACTGAGGGCGGTGCCGCGGCGACTTCAAAGGAGCCCACCTCTTTGATGTGGCCGATGGCGCGCGCCGCCAAACGCCGTAAGCGACAAATCCATACGTCATCCCGCTGTCATTATAACGCCTCACAATCGAGTGGGGAATGTGGAATTACTTACGAGACAATATAAATTGACAAGCCGGTTTAATAGCGATTACTTGCTTTGACTGTCATTTTCGGACTTGCCTTATGATGGTCGATTCAATTAGTCGATGACTTATCATCGGTTTTGTGAGAACTTCGGGTAAATGAACTTTGAACCAGTGAGGTCACCACTTAATGAATGGCCATCAGGGGCAAAACATTTTTCTGATAATTCCTTATCAGATCAAAAGTGACATTACCTAAATATTGACAATACGAGTATTTCGATTCCCGCCAATCCCCCGATCGGCTTCTACGATTTGCACGAGAAGAAGAGCCGCTGGTATATTCAACGTTTTTCTTTTCTACCAGAAAAATCAAATATCGTACATAAAGAATTTATTAGATATAGATGGCTAGGTACTTAGATTAGGTAGTTTTTTTGAAAGCTTATAAATTTAATTAGATATTTAAATATTTATTGACACCAAAAATCTAAAAATATCAATCAATAAACTCGAATAAATAAACTATTTAACTAATTTAAAAAAAAAAAAGAAAAAGTATGTAGAGTAGAACTAAAATAAAATAAAATAAAAAAACTTATAATAACAAGCTTTTATTTAAATGCGCTAAAATTAATAAAATAAAATTATCCTTTAAAAAAATAGACTAACTACGAAATAGAAAATTTTAAAAATATGACGGAATACCAAGTATCGTTTTAAATTCAAGTTGTTGTTTAAATCTTATTGCAAATCAGGATGCGTCAAATGAAAAGATGCTTGATGGCGTGCCTACATTGTGTTTGTAATATTGCATCGCAATGACCATTAGCTTTTATTGTTAACACATAAAGTCTTTCGGTTAACCGCCTCAGTTCAAAATATTGCATTGTGAAAGATTCACGCTAAAATGTTTAATTTTAATGTTACTTATTGATCTTTCAAAAGCATTTTTGAACTTGTGGTTTGTTTTGGAATATGTAGGTAAAATGAGTCATCATTTAGCTTTATCTTACGTATTTCAGTAGATTTTTGATTTAATTTGACTAAGAAGTATGTGTTTGTTTTTAGATTAGGTATAGGCAGGTTTATATAGGTAATTATAAGACCAGTATTAGGCTATTCTTAAAGGGATTTCCACAGTAGAGTCATATTAAGGGGCAGAATTCAGAATTTTGAGTCCCTCCCCATTTGCAAACCGATCACTGTACGGTTATGATATTTTTTTTTCAGAATACTTAGAAACATAATCTTTACATTCATATATCTAAAACCACCATTTTACCTATTTATAAAATTACTTAAATGTATATATTCGTCCTACTCGTAGGTATATATTATTCCAGTAAGTATTTTATTGTGTTAAAATAAATATATTTATATTTTTTTAAAAGTTTAAAGTTGAAAGAAACATTGTAAGGTCTCAAAAATGCCTTTAGGTATAGATTCAGATATATGTGAGGTAAATTTCAAGTTAAACTTACGTTGCTAACAATAGTTGGAGCCAATTGTAAAAGGGCACAAAAAGAAAATTACAGGTTACTGGCCCAAGAGGCCATTGTAATATTGTATTGAGGATAATTTGGGTAACCCTTCATGTGGTACCGATGTGAATATGTTTCTTATGTTAATTTAATTCGCTATACAAGTTTAATTTATTCTACTCCTAACCACAATGGCGGCTGATGTACGAGATACGGCAATTATGACTTTGATATTATACTTAAGACGAAGTTGAGGAAGTAAGTTGTTAATGCAAACTAACTGCCTAGAGTCCTCACTTAATTGGCTAGAATTTTTAATTAATCTTTTAATTTTGTAACGCGCATACCTACCTAATATATATATCTATATAAAAGTATAAAGTTCATAAATGAAGACATTAGGGTGAATTAAGAATAATAAAATAAAAAATGAACTGTTATGAGAAGTTTAGGAAACATAATATTCGGCCGTTTATTTCTCATATATCTAAAAAAGCCAGGCATGACCAATCACTATATATTAGGACAGCAGACCTCCAAGTAAACCGCCTAATGAATTTATACTGACCAAAATAGCCACAAGAAATCATACTTACATCATTAATCACGAACAACGTCCACGCAAATCCATCTACTATAGACCAACACAGCATGTAATTAAATAAATTTAACAGATAACCATGGATAATTAACTTACAAAAGCATGTTTCACATCCGTCAGCCTTTATCATCGAGAAAAATCGTCTAATTCACACCTTGAAAAGCAAATTTGACGTTCGAACTCGGCTGGTCAAATTAATCAAGTGGTCCTAATTATGGCACATTTTAAAATATTTTTAGAGGAGCGACACAATTTTGACAGAGGTGCAAAGATAAATGATGGTTAATTACTGAACGGAGGGGGCGTGGTTCTGATTCGAGTCGGAACGGAACTTGGTCTAATGGGTTCGCAACTGTTGTGCTTCGGTTTTGTCAAGGTCAGGATTTATTACAATGCTAAATGGTGCATCCGAAATTTTATTTTGATCTGTGTTTTTACATTAGGTATAAAAAAGTAAGGTCAAGGTAGGAAATTGGCAATACCGGCAATAGAATGATGTGCGTAGATTGTACTACACCTTCAGAAATTATTTGCTTGTATTAACCATATACATACGTAAAAGAATTGCACAACAAAGTCTAAATTTATCACAAAATATTTATTTTCGAATAATTGATACATTTTACATACCGCCATGCCTAGGCATGCAGCACGATAAGAAAAAGTTGCTAGGTAGTTATTAAATGTACAGTATTTAACTGAAAGTAAAATATATTTGGCAACCACAAGGCTAGTTCTACTATTATGATATATTTCCAGATCTACCTAATTGACTAGAAGATGAAAAAATACCTGACACTAACTAGGGAATTTTAGCTCCCATCATAACTGAAGAACTTACTAAAATCTAATAAATAGAATTATCTTTATCATTGAGCCCTTAGATTAGATCAACAGATACAATGGTAACTGCGTAACAAATGTCTAATGAACTTATGAAAAAAATGGAAACAGATAATAGCTGGCTACTAATGGATGGTTTCAAAATCTTATTATTTCATTCTCACTACCCAAATATCACGTTCGAAAATTGTAACACCTTTATCAATTTCGCGATCGTGGGAACCCATAGCGCGCCTTACCACTTTGATACACCGTCTACCTACGTGAATCAGCAGTCTTGCTATTAAACCAAAACCAGCATTACTTGACACTTTACTCCTCCTTATACGCCTCAGTTTAGCGGCGACTGGGAGATGTTGCACATAATGGTCGGTGGTCTACCAATACTGGACGCATCACCTCTAATGAGTAGTTATCTTTCTCCTCTTGAGTACATGTCATAGATAATTCGATTTAATGGCGGGGACCTGGTAATTATCGAATTAGGAACGAGTGAGTATTAAGCGCCTGCAATTTTTTTTTATGAAGTTGGAATAAGTTATTGGAGATATTTACTTACGTGGGAAATTAATATTATATCGGAATTTATAGACAGATATAGGTACCACTTTGTTATGTTCAATTAACTATTTAGTTAGGTACTTAATTTCTTTTGTTCTGTAAACTTTATATATTTGGAATAAATTTCCTGTGGTGAGGAATTAATAAGAAAGGTTTAAATACTTTCATGGATTAGAAATTAATACTAAAATCGCAATATGCAAGTAAGTATTAAATGCGTCTTTTTTCAACTTTATTACATCTACCTATATGTAAGTTTATATTATTTTTAGTAATTTATAAAAGACACGTATTTAAAATAAATAATCCATGCCAAAAAATAGTAATACACTACGCAAATCAATTCAAAATCAGCACTTTAATCAAAACAAAACAACCGCATTACTGCTCAGTTATTTTAATTTCAATTTTCCCACTGACATATAACCTCATCAAATTCAGAATGAGTCTCTATAAGGATTGTTGTGTGTATAAATGCACTATTCAATTTGGTTGGATTGCGTTGTCGGCTTGAGATCTCATACAGCAAGGCGGTCTCTGATTTATAAACAATACGTCAATGACGTAAGCTTCTTTAGCGGTTCAGATTTATCGCTAGTGAGGAGGCGCGGCCGGATGCTGGGATATCGATATCCCAGCATAATATCGATATTATTAACAATTAGTTGTGTTTTTCAAAAGAATACTTACAAGTTTATTCAATCAAGAGTTATAAAAGTTAACCTATAGAAATGAAAAAAAATCATCAGTTTTATGACAAGTTGGTAGTAAACCTAACTTACTTAACGTGTGTATTGGTTTGTGTGTGTGTTGTTAATAGTAAAAAAAAGTAAAATAGTTCGTTCTTGCTATCTAACCTTTTCATTATACCTACATAAAACTATACCTAATATTGTATTCTTTGATCCTTCCACGCTGGTCAATGAGAAAAAAAACATAGAGTGTACCGGCTGCTTCTCTTTTCACGCAAATTGTAAAAGTATGATAATCTGTATCATGTCAATGTACCTATGTCAAGCAATGGCGCAAGAGGGGACTAAATGAATAAGTACAAACAACTCGTGTTACAACTGCATTCCCAAGGAGGGTTAACGTCGATCGGTGGCCGGCTGTAAAACTTTTCGCACAAATGCATTCCTAAAGAGTGTTGACGTCAGGCAGGCAGCCGATCGTTATCCAAACCATTTCAGCTGTTTAGGTCACTTCCTCTACTTTGCAAGGTCTTTGCATCTTTGGGGACCATTGACATGCATATAGGTATTTGAAGAAGAAAGAGCGGGAAAGCGCACCCCGGGCTCTTAGGCTGCACAGCTGATGCAACCGGGAACGCGCTAAGATGAAGAGGAATCTGTATCATGGCAATAAGCGACGCGGCCAGCAAAATCATTACTATTTTAATTCCCTGATTTTTTTAAAATTAACAATCTAACACACCATAAAACCATAAGTTAAGCTTAAATAGGTTAGTAAAAACACAACAAACAAATAGTAAAATATACATACTAAGGTAAATGAGACAAGTGTGAGTGTTAAGGTGAAATGGTAGCATAAGTGGCGCTCTCATTTGAAATATGTAAATTGCTTAAAACTAAATATAGCTATATTTAAAACTTTGATTTGTATCAATGTCTAAAAAGACCTTTAAACTATTTTATAAATAACCTTTGAAAGTAATATTGGTAGTCCGTCTAGTTTTAAAACGGTTATTTACGGTTAGCGAAAACCCGTTTTAAAACTAGACGGACTTTAGTAATAATTTCAAAAGTTATTCATAAAATAGTTTGAAGGTCTTTTTAGACATTGATACAAATAAAATTTTTAAATATCACTATATTTAGTTATAAACAATTTATTTCAAATTAGGGCGCCACTTATGCTACGATTTCACCTTAAAACAACCAAATTTAAATAGACTAACACTATACTGATATACCATCACAATAGGACAGACAGAGCATTTTGGGTCTTGCGGCTGGCTCTAAGAGATGGTGGGCGAAAAGGTGGAAAAAGGAATCAAAATTGATTTGATTTCTTTATTGTCACAAAATCCTATATTCCATATCAACCTTAGTAAGTACAGCACTGACAGCCAATACCTAACGGATTTTAATTTTTTTATTTTCTTAAAAAATAGTGATACTAACACTATTATATATAACGTCTAACAAAATATACTGAAACTATTTTAAGGGTGAATTCAGACCGTGATACTGAACAACTTTCCCCAAGGAACATATATCGAAATATGAAAAATATTTTTTCGCTTTCCATACAAACTCAGATCAGCTGATCGGTCAACTTATATGGGAGGCTAAAAATTATTTTTTATATTTCGATATATGTTCCTTAGGGAAAGTTGTTCAGTATCATGGACTGAATCCACCCTTAAAATAGTTTCAGTATATTTTGTTAGTCCCTGTATATAAGAAAACCCAAAAAATGGTCTGGGGAATTAATAAAGTATTTTAAGGCTTCGTATACATAACGATAATATCATCTGTTCGTTAACCTTTGAAAGTAATTACTTTCAAAGGTCAAAAAATTAATTTAATTACTATACTTTATAACACAATAGGTACTTTTAAGCATTAGGTAGCTATTTAAAATAAAAACAACATCATTCAAAACTTTATCGATACTAAGACAAGTCCAGTACCGACACCCGTCCGCCCCTATCCGCCATTCCAGTAATCTTGAATCAACGCATCCATACACATTACTACTACAAACATACGTACGCTATCCCTTTCTCGCGCGTCCTTTCTCTCCTGTCGTCCCTTTCGCACGGCAATAAGTGGGCTCTTTGTAGTGCGAAGCGCGGCTCTTTTGAAGTGCGTAGGCCACGCCCCCCGCCCCGCCCCGCTACCCGCTGTGGTGCAATTCGTCACAGAGTAATGACAATGCTTTTAATTATTGAAGGAAATGTCCGGTTGGGACATTTCGGAAGTCGCAGATTTACGATATTTCTAATTGGATTTGGGATAACGAACGGTAGATTCGCAGTAGTCGGAGATGAAATTGAATGTCGTTTATTAGGATTGGTACCTAATTATTTATTAATTTATGTAGATATCTCCCTCTCTCTCTCTCTCATTCTTTTTTAATGCCGCGACTTCCGGGTTCCACTTTCCGATATTTTTTCTCCACTTCGCACGGTCTTGAGCATCCTTGATTGGAAGACCATTGGCACGCATGCATGTCATCTTTGTCGACCTCAAGTCAGCATTTCTTATATAGATAGCTATAGGTAAGTTATATGTAAATAAATTTTATTCTTTAAATAATCGAAATTAATTTATTGCTAAATAATTTCAACACTTAGGTATCAAATTTGTACAGCGTTATCAATAAGAATCTATTTAAGACAAAAATAAATAAATTGGGTATATAGATATCTGCTTATACAAATGGGCCAATATTAATCAATACTTATCGGATAAAGGTGCTTCCTAGGTTTCAACTTAAAAAGGAGGAGAGTTATCTTAGAAGCTTTTTTCTTAATGATATTAAAATCTGCGACTGTCAACTTTTTTTTGGTATGAGAAGACTAACCTACTTGTCTGCTTTTAAAACCAGCCTAGATATTCCTATGAAAAACGGAGTGTCTGAATCTAGATCAGGGCATTTCTTCAATTTGGCACAAAAAGTTAAATTTTCTATTGTTTGTTTAATTTTTCGTGTGTGTAGTAAGTTTATATTTCTAATAGGAACCTAGTTAGGATCTAAATGGAGGAAAATGGTGACTGGTTAGATATGCGAGAAGAAAGATGAAGATGCTACAAACATCTAATTCCTTTCTTGTAAGTAATTAAGCTGACTCACTCGAAAAAATATCCGGTATTTAAAAGGAAATCTAAGGTATAAAATATTCAAGACTGTAACATTTCCTTATAACCCTTGCGAATGCTGAATAGGAAGCACGTAGACCACCACCAGCACCCGTCAAATTGAAATCCTCAAGCACGGTTCCGTATACGCAACCAGTAAAATCGTAGTAATCCGTAGCAACAGCGGCCGTTGATATCCGAGCCAAGACTCGATGCATTCTGAGCACTCTTACATAATTACAGGCCGCGGCTTCAAAGGTGCCGCCATGGCCATCGGCGCTTTTGTAGTCTACTAAACGAGCGTTACATACCACACCAAAATAACCCTTAAAACTAACACGATAAAAAACATTTTTAGGTGCTGCTTTACACTTTTCTTAACACCTTAACGGAGTAAAGGGGCATATCAGTTAGGGATTTTGCCATGGATACGTCAAAAGAGGTTTTATTACGTTCTTAAATGAGACCGCACGGGGAGAATCGACGAATTAGGTCATTCCGATATTATATTTATAAAAGCTTTTGTGATTCCTGGTGTTCGATAACAATGAGCATGACTACTGGTGGCTTTGGTTTTGGATAGGAAAGTACCAAGGTTTACAAAATATTTTTGGTTTTAGTTTTTGTTGTGAAAAATCATACCTACATGACTATTTCTATTAATAATTAAATGTAGTAAATAAATACGTTTATTTAGGTATTTAAAACTATAGGTATCACATTATCAATTAAAACTAAATAAAAATTTATTACGTATGTATATTTATTTTAAAATTTAAATATGATTTACATTTAAATACCTTTTTTTTTAACTAACCTGTGGCTGTTATACCCCAAGCCCCCCCCCCCCCCCTTATAACCTATTTATTAAAAATATTGAGACACATAACCTATGAGTACCAACTATTTAGAACTTTCATTATTAAGAAGTTTTAATTACTAAAAGCTAATTTATTATTACAACGATGACCAAAAAGTTTTAACAAACCTAATAAGTGGATTAAGTACTAAATATCTGTGCTAAATAATTACTTCAAATAAATTCTTACCTACTTAACATTCTACTCTACATTCTTAGTATTTCAATAAATAACTATGTAGAGTTAGGTACATTCTAGTTGGTACACTAATTTCATAAAAGTAGTAGGTATATTTTGCTACAGTTTATAAATCTGTCAAATAACGTCGAACGAAACGCAATTAAAATAATTAGCAACGCTAAGTAGTCGAGAAATGAACATGATTCTTACAAGTTTGTTTTAGTCAACAGGAATGGCGTGATCGCCTACCGTAAATATAACCAACACGTTTAATTTTCTTTTATTATTTTTTTACTCGTCTCGCCTGAAATCGATCGTTTGATCTTGCGCTATACTCACTCAATGAGAGAGCGATGCGATGCTATAAAAGTATAGAGGTTAGCATAAAATAAAGATTTTTATTTTATGCTAACCTCTTCCGAAACGAAACACTTCAAGAATTCCATAAGTGGATCATCATTTCACTATTAACACTACAATTAAAAAGGTTTTTCATTAATTCATTAGATTTGTAAAATTAATAAATATTATTATAACTACCTACCTACGAGTAGGTATCTGTTTTTGAAGTCCTGTTTTTTTTTTGTAAAAAATATTCTTACATCTTTCACATTTACTTCTTTATGCTGTGTACACTGTAGCGGATTATTGACTAGTTTTTGTTCTTTATATGTGATTAATTATTTTGTTGTCTGTAATAATCAGTTTGTGTGCCTTTATAATAAAATAAAAATTGAACGAACTTACCCATAGTGAAGTTCTATCATAATTAGGTATGTGATGGTTAGTCTGAAAACATTAGTACCTGACAGGTCACTTGTAGGATAATGGATAGCATACTACAATTTACATATGACACGAGAAACATAATTATGGTCGAACTTCACGAAATGTAAGTTCGTTTAATCGTTATTTTAATTAAAATTGCAATACTAAATAGAATATTTCGTATTAGATCGCCAGTAAAAGTAGACAGTAGGTAAGACGTTTTTATTACAAAATATCAGTTAAATTTACTTATGACTTTTACTTTTTAGACGCTAAAGTCACGAGTGTCACGACAGAGTTTTGTGTCTAAAAACAAAAATTAGTTATTCGCATCAAAAAATCCCAGTATATCTGATACGCTTCCACTGGACGACGAGCCTCATGACATGATATCGTAATCGTAACGATGCTTCACCTCACACGAAGCGAAACGCTAACCTCGGCGTCAATTACTCGAAATTATTGACGACAGATAATTGCCACACGTTGCGATTTGTCGTGGCGATCGTTCCTACTAGCTGTTAATCCTGTTACCCGTAGCGTTGACTGACTTTATTTGACAATTTAACGGGAATCAAAGATTTTTTCGGGATCAAAGTATCCTATGAATTGATCCAAATAATAAGCTACTCTAATACACACATGCCTAATTTAATTGCTATCCGTTAGTCGTTTTTGCGTGATTAACTAACAAATATCCAAACCTTCATTTTGGTCTCGTGTGGTCAAAGGGTAGTCGATTCTTTGCCTATCTCATTGGTAGCTAACAAAATTCATAGAATTAAATCTCTCCTGGGTCTGCTGAAGAGATTTCCTTATGAAATAAGCAGTAATTATGTACTCTATTTTCTTACTTTGTTTCTTTACTAAGCTATCTAGATAGATATCTATCATGCCAAGTTTAATACCAATCCGTTTACCCGTTTTGACTTAAAAGCGGAACGACCATCCATACCTACATGGCTGCCCATACATGGCAACATGGCTATAGTTATATACATACATAGGTATATATACATGTAAACTGTCGTATCCATACGTAGTATTAGTAGGATAGTTCATAATTTTTGAATCACAAACTATTAAGGTGAAGTGGTAGCATAAGTGGCACCCTCATTTGACCATATCACCATATTTAGTTTTAAACAATTTATTTCAAATGAGGGCGCCACTAATGCTATCATTTCACCTTAAACAAGTAATTATTTAAAAAAAAAACAAAAAGCCCGACTACTTGCTTAATAATGAGGGAGATTATAATGTTGAATGTAATTTTTTTAGCATTACTCATTCCAAATTATATTTAAACATATAACTAATATATTTGTAATCCTTGAATAAAAGCCTTTCTTTTTAGTAGGTTTGAATAAAAAAAATGTAAAGACATAATTTGTCGCCAAACAATACGCCATTTTTTTTTCCTTTTTATACTCTCAGTGTCACTCACAATCTAACGACACCTTCTTTCTTCTTCGTCTAAGCGCGTTCCCAGTTGTATCCTCAGCTGTGCTGCATCGGAGCCCTGGGTGCGCTTTCCCGCTTTTTCTTCTCCAAATATAACATGCATGTCAATGGTCACCCAAGGATTCCAAAGACCCTGCAAAATGGAGACGAAATAGGCGACAAAATCGCGACGAGTTGTCATAAGTCAATACATCAACTCGCCACGATGATATCGCCGCGTGGAGACACGTTTATAGAGCTAGTATGGAATTAGGTGGCACGACGGAAATATCTTCGCGATTCTCTCGCCCGTGGAGTTAACGTCTTAGTCCTTTAGTGGCTTCATACGACATCCACAGGAAGAGATGGAGTGGTCCTATTTTAACCCGGCACCACACAGGTACACCACACAATCTAACGACACCTCTCAAGCTAAAATCCATAAAGCCATTTAGGCTGCAGAGCGTGCCAAAGAATTTACATGCATACATACATATATACACTTCAAAAACATAACCCTCTTTTTGGCGCAGTCGGGTAAATAAGTAAGTACCTACCCAACTTCAAGCTTATCTTCTAAGGGTCGAACCACATGCAGCGTAACGTAACGCGAACGCAACATGGCGTTTCATAGAATTTCTACGCACCGTTCACACCACAAGTTGCGCGGGTAGAAATTGTATGAACGACGCAAGTTGTGACGACGTCGCGCATCTAGAGCTGGATTTGGTTCGACACTATCTTTCGCTTCCAATCTAGCGAAGTTTTGTTGGCGAATTGACTACGGCCAATCATAGCTTGACTCATATTAGGAAACTAATTAGTCAATACGCCATTAACGCCTTAAAAGTGGACGATCTAAGGAAACTCATAACGTTCTAACCCACAAAAGGACTTAATCAAGTCACGGGCATAATTTTATTGAAATAATAAGAAGCAATCAGATAAAGAAAAGCTTCGTGAACCGAACAATACGAACTCAATTTTCCAGCATGAACTCTCCAGATGATTGCTAACCGCCTCTTCGGGGTGGCCGTCCTTAGGGTACCTCACACGATGAAGCCCACCAACTTGTTTTAAGCACTGGGCAGCCAATTTCGGAAAATTATTGACAAACTGGTATGATTATCGCCATTCTGCATGCTACTTTACATCTTGTTGGATATTAAATGCCCGCGAAAGTGCAGATTATGAAGTTAATGATTATTTTTATATAAATATGTTGGCCGTATCCGGAAAGATGGGCCCATATTGCCACAAACTGGGTTCGAATAGATGGATACAGAAAGAGAGGAGGAGGACGAGATGGGCAGACGCGTGTGTTTGACAAAGACTGGAAAGTGAAGAGCAAGAATAGAGAATCGTGGAAGGAAAGAGGAGAGGCCTTTGCCCAACAGTGGGACATAGATGGCTAGTAAAAAATATTTGGTGCTTTGGTTGGTGACTGAATAATGAATTATAAAAATCTATTAAAGATTTAGATCTACTAGTTAATATTAATTAATTTAATTATTGAATATAGGTAATTTAAACAACATTATTTTTTCGATAATATCAAATACCAAAACCACTCTTAAAACATTCTTAGTTAGAACTACTAGTAGGACTGGTTGATCAAAATCTGCCTGCTCAGTCTGCCTGTAAGTACCTATACAGGGTGATTTTGAACCTCGTATATGCAAGGAAAGTACTCTTGGTACTAGTAAATTGTTTCATAAAAAAAATCAAAGATATCAGTCGGTTGACAAATGCATACCAAAAATTTCCCATTTGAATGTCAATCCTTCCGCTCGTGGCGGGCGGCAGCCAGCGAGTGGGGAGGGCAACGGCGATAGTAAAGTCATTAGCTTAGCCCATTTATTACAAATTTTAGAAAAAAAAAGTTGAATAAAAATAAGTAGGTATTTTTTTTCTCATTTGTGTTCTATTAATGATTCTGATTACAAAATTTTAATATATAATACAATATAGGAGGTGCAAAATCAACCTAGCTATGTATAAATATCTAGCTTATCGGTCCACAGAAACTACATTTTATCCCGTAATCTGTTTCCAAGGGATGTGCAGTATTGTGCGTGCCATTTGTTTATTCATATCATACTACCCTACTCCGTGCTTCAGAAGGCACGCTAAATTTGGTCCAGGCTATCATCATTGTATGGCAGTCATCAAGTTACGTCAAATGCCTTTAGGCAGCTTGAAAAATCTGACATCAGTGCTGGCCACTTACACATACGGATGAACGAAAGAAAGAAAGGCTAAGAAAACCTTCAAACCAACAAATTGAACCTTCATGAAAGGTTTATTATCTAGAATTCCTAAGCAACATATCACCTATAATTTTATGTCATTTATTCGGCCCACCAACAATCCCTCCTATCCTTTATTGCCACCAACTGAAGGTAAAGTAAGTACATGTTTAGTTGCAGTTTAGTATTTCGCCATTACGTTTGCAGCCAATGGGCATATTCATTAACTCCACGTGTGGGGAAGGAGGCCCGTTCTTTTGCTTGTAACTGTATCTCTAATTTATTTCTAGAATGCGTGCGTCAGTAAAAAAGTGTAGTATTCTAGTATTAATAGCTAGCTAACTCTGGTATCAAGTAATACACCCCCTATGGGAATTACACTATAACAACTACGGCCCCAAACGTCACGAACGACCTGCCTTCTTAAACCTTTATGAATGAAACTTTTAAACTCGAAGAAATATCATGACTATCGAGCTATCGTCCAACATTGTCGTCGGAGTACAACGCCAAACCAAACTACTCTTTAACATAATTACTTAATGGTCAATCTTGCTTGACACGCTGACACCTAGCTACGTGTTGATGTCGTGCTTTTGGAGTAAAGGGCGAAGATGGCAACGCCGTTAATTCCAGTAATGACGCCTTTCAAAAGGTTCGATGCCACACCGATAGAGCACAAATCAAAGAAACTCATAGATGCGACTACCACATCATCTTTAACAGGTCTTTTTAAGTCTCCACTAGGGTTCATTCCTGGGAATTCTCGAGCCGAGAATTCCCGGGAAATCATTGGGCTTTGTTCGCGGGAAATCAAGCTCTAGAAAAGTCGAGAACTCGAGAAATCATGTACATAGGTACATGATTTCTCGAGTTCTCGACTTTTATAGAATTTATAGAAATTAAATCGCCGTTTGTTGTGTTGCGTGGCGGCGCGGGCCAAAGCGCAGCGGCACCCTTTGATCTCACTGCAAGCGCTCTGCGTCGTCGTTTTTACACGTTCATTCGTGTTTCGACTCTAGCCAAATATAGTTTACGTAGTGAGTGTTTCACAGATTACGTGATAAATTGAAATCAAACAGGGTAAGTCTTTTCCCTTTTATTGACACATCATGGCTTTATTATTCATTTTATTTTTATCAATAATATAATCTAAATATGATCTTAAATTTTACTAGGTACGAGTACCTATCTGTTATTGTCTTTTATTTTTTAGTCAAACTTTAATACATAAAATAACTAACGACACATTAATTATACTACTTACTCTAATTTGTTTTCCTATTTTTGTAAAACAACAACACACAAGCTTAGTTTTTAATTATTATGATGTCTTTCTTAGGTAAGTAATTTGAAATTAATTAATGTGTCACTTTAAATTTGTGAGACGAATATTGCCAGTTGTGTTGTGTGTGTATCACATATTACTCCAAGGGTTTATTATTAATTTAAATTGCGTTTGTTATAGATTTTACTGAAACGTCACTATAACAGTAAAGATGGAAGCATCAAAAGTATGGAAATATTTTTAAAAAAATAAGGAATCTGCGAATGCGCAATGCCTAAAGTGCCCAAAAACCATTTAATCCACCACCAAAGTTCATAAGATTACTGTTTTTGAATATAATCAATAAAAGTTTTATAATTAATTTGATACTTTTATTTGAGAGGAAAAACACTGAATTTGTTGACGTTATTGGAACCAAATAATATGAAAAAACGTACATAAATGTAAATTTCTCGACAACCTCAACCTCGAGAAATCAGCCTCGAGAATTCTCGAGACCCGAGAAATTGAAAAGATCGAGAAATCATGAACCCTAGTCTCCACTGCAGGAGCACGACCCTCTCTGAACTACTAGAGCCATACTTGGCCAGAACAGCCAGAGGATTTGGCCTACACTCTCCATGCTGGCCAGACAGGTTAGAAAGTCTCATTAATGTTTGTAAGCTTTGTTTAGCTTGTATTTCCTAAGTCGCCGTCTACGGCATCCACGGGAAGACTTGGAGTGGTCCATGGGTCCTATTCTACTCTGCCGGAAACCTCACAGCAAACACGGAGACAACTACACTCTTATAAATATGTACTTAGATAAAAAAGTATTAGAAAGACGAAACAATTGCAAAATTAGGTAATTAAATTTATAAATTACAAAAAAGTAAGAATAAAAATTATTGTCGTTTATCCTCCAAAATGGTCCCCAATTCACCATATCACAGATACTAATTAATATTAAATCATATGCTGGATTTTTGCATATGCGAACCGCCAGATATTCTAATTAATTCAGTGCTCCAGTGCTGATCTTCCGTTGGAGTCATGTTGGTGCTTTCTCGGACATTATTTTTTATTAACCGAGAGTATTGATTTCATTTGAATGAAATTATGATTTAAGTATTATATTGTATGAATTGTATGAAACAAAATTGTGTAAAATAAAATTATGAAATAAAAAATTGTTAACACAATATTATGACAAGTAAAATTTGGTAAAAATACATTATGTGAAGCTACATTTTGACAAATTATTCTGAAAATAAATAGAGAACCTACTCTGATAGTCAATCATCCTTGGAAATGGGAATGGAGTAGTTTCAAGACGAGTACTCGTAAGTATGTCCGTCGTTTACTCGCCTCTTACAAAATAATGAATGATCGAAAAAATACAGCGATAGTATTCTAGGCGGAAACCCGTTCTCTACTAACGGATAGAGTAGTAAAGTTGTTCATATCGATGGGCTGAGTCACCTTACTTCTCATTGATATACCCTTTTCGTTACACGTTGTCAAAGCAACATTGTTTTGCCCGAAGGGGCCAACACGAGTGATCCTTCTGCTACCCTGTATTTATTACCGATAGAGTCATACAGCACAATCCCGCGCATGCTCACTAAAATAATAGATCATTGTTTAGCGTCATTACCCCGCGCCGGCCACCCAAAGAGTATTCCGTCTCGCTCACTCTTATAGCAGTCACGCTGTGAGACAGAGACGGCGAATCGATATGACGATCATTTTTTACGCGATTACCACAGTGTTTGTAATAAAGCGCCTGATGTAGTGGTTTCCCGTTGGCTTTGCCAATTTGACCCGATTGAGGAAAGAGAAGAGAAATAAATACAGGGTGACTTTTTATCCACCAGCCAAATTTTTGGAGCAGGTTCAGTCCATGATACTGAACTACTATCTATAAAAAAATATATTAATAATAGATAAAAAAAAATCGACCTCTCATACAAAATCAGTTAGGCTGATCTGTATGGGAAGGCGAAATTTTTTTACCGTTTTTCGTTAATTTTTTTTTATATAAAGTAGTTCAGTATCATGGACTGAACTTGCTCTAAAAATTTGGCTGGTGGTTATAAAGTCAGCCTGTATTTTTATACTTAGGTGTTTTAATAAGGAGGTGTGGACGGTAACCCTCCGCGCTGGTTCAATGCGATTTGACCATAATAGAGTCCAATCTATCCTCTGGCTGCCCTGGCTTATGTGGTAGTTCAGAGAGTATGGCTCTGGTAGAACAGAAAGGGTCGTACTCCTGCAGTGGAGACTAAAAAAGCCTTGATGATATACACAGTAGCTCTGTGAGGTTAGACCTCGCGAATCTGTCTTTGCATAGCCCTCACAAAGGAACCTACTGGAGTTTATCTGACGAAAAAGTTGTTCGGACAAAAAAGTTGCGTCAGGGCACAGAAAAAATAATACTAACGTACAGAAGTCTCACTCAGCAAAGAAATTCAAAGAAATATCTACTCAATGTATCAAGCGATATGGTTTAATTTGGCTCACGTCAGTACTTAGCACGTTTTCGTAAAGATGCCTAACCATCCATTGCAAGCCAATTTCATTCTTATTACTCTAGACATACGATTCGTATAACCTACTGGTATTTATTCTGTGGTATAACTGAATTTACCACCCGGAGGGGCCGCCTGCGCGCATAGTTAATAAGAATGACTTAGTTAGCCCGTATTATTAGTTAGTAGGCTGAATATGAGTCAGTAAGTCTTTTATGGGGAAGTGTATACTTTTTTATAATAAATTGTCAGAATCGGTCCTTGATATGCCAGACAGAAAATTCAAAGCTTATGTAAAGAAAGTCCTTTGTGAGAAGGCTTATTATAGGACCGATGACTATCTTAAAGACAAAAAGGTCTGGCTTGAGCTTGGCGCGGGTCCCTCTTAAAGGTTTGTATACTTAGACATGTCATAATTTAGGTACATTGGTACATACTAAATTTACAAATTGACATTATTTTAAATTTCGTAATTCTTATAATTCAATTTCATTATGACATAATAAACAATGTAATCTCTGTCCATCTATATAACTAATTTTGAGTTTTTAGTTTGTTAGTTGACGTCTTTGGAGAAAACGTGCAGTGCAGTTTGTTGCCGCTTCTTCTGCACTTGCGCCTAGGAAGCGGCGTAAACTTAGCTTTAAGTAACGATTTGACGTCAACATTTGTGCAAAACAAAACAAAGTGACTATTATTAAGAGATATTATAAATATCCTATGATAATAAAGATATTTTGAATTGAATTGAATAGTAATAATGTAGGTACCTTTTTGATACCTAAACGGGAAGTGACACAGGCCTGGTCAGGGTAATAAAAAAGTTTTGTGACATTTTTGAATATTCTTCGAAATGGCTGAATTAATATTTTCTTTAAGTTTTACACCCAATAATTTCACCATTTTAAAAATTTAAAAAATTTCGAAAATCTTGCTAAACAAAAAAATATCTACATAATTATCGAACCTGCTTACAAAATTTCACGTGAACCGCTTGAGAAATGCGACCAGTAGGCAAGAACAACCGGAAAACTGGAATTCGGACACTAAAGAATTTTTGCCGAAGCTGAAACGGAGACCTTCGTTTGCTTCCCTCACTCGGTCAATTAATGGAAAAAGGTGGAAGAGAACTTTGCCCAGCAGTGGGATGATATGGGTTAGATGAAAAAAAATCAAAAAGAGGTTATTTTAATACAGAAAGACTTTACTCTAACTTCAACATCATCCAAGCGTATTCCCGGTTGCATCGTCAGCGGTTACGCTTCAGAGCCCGGTCCGCTACTTTACCTAGGTGATTTGACGAGGTTACTGGTTTTTACACAGAGCGACTGCCGTCTGACCTCCGCAACCCAAAGGGTAGACCAGAACCAATCCTAGGATAGGTACAAACGCTAGATAGCGTTTGGGACCAACAGCTTTACGTGCCTTCCGAAGCACGGAATCATCTTTCTTTTCGGATAATCAGGTGATTCAAGCCTACAATATCCTAACCAGACTGGAAACAACTTTTTCACAAAGTATGCTTCCTAGTGGGATTTGAACCCATGACCTCCGGATCACAAGGCAAACGCCTTGACCACTGGACCGCGGAGGCAGTCAAGTCAGACTTAACTCTAACTTCTCTGGACCTTAACATAGCTCTACTCTACTAGATTGTTTCCCTTTTTGACAGACCACCAAATTCTACGCCGTGACCATAGACATGCATATTACCTATAAAAAAGAAAAAGCCGGAAAGCGCATTCCGGGCTACGAAGCAGCACAGCTGAGGATATTGCCAGAAATGCACTAAGATGAGAATAAGATATATGGCTCTACGTCGTATCTTTATTAGCAGTATTGGAAACTGATTCTCAACTCAACATAATCGATGTGCCAAAATTAAACTGGAAAACTGTGGAGAATATTTTATTGTACATAAACAGTTATGTACATTAAAGAAAGTAATAAATAAATTACATTAAGGCCGTACCTGAATTTTCCGGGGTCCAGTGCTGCCCCCATTTAAAATAAATCATTTCAAAGAAAACGGAGACGTCATTTAAAATTTTGCTACTACCAAGTCCTAGATAACCCTTCAATGTATTTTATGAACTACTATTTACAGTTTAAAGTGAGAACGTTAAGCTTTACTACGCACATTTGCGAAAAACGGCCACTTTTGGCAAATTTGGCACTAGGACTTGGTAGTAGCAAAATTTTAAATGACGTCTCCGTTTTCTTTGAAATGATTTATTTTAAATGGGGGCAGCACTGGACCCCGGAAAATTCGGGTACGACCTTAAGTCCATAGTCTCTGCCTACCCCTGTGGGAAATAGGCGTAATAGTATGTATGTATCTATGTACATTAAAAAACCATATAATGTCTAAGTACAATGGCGGACTTATCCCACAATGGGATCTCTTCCAGTCATCTAAGTATTAGCGAAAGGATACAATAAATGGTCATAACGAGTAGAAGGCAAAGACGAATTCTTATATTTATTGCATAACGAATAAAGATAGAAACCATACTTCATTTTAAAATATTATACCTACATACATAGACTAAAATTTTATAAGCTCTACATGTCTGAGAAACCGTCATAACATCTTCTTATTCCGATCTTGAAGGAATTGAGAGAACGTGCTCTTTTCATGTCTGCAGGAAGCGCATTCCACGAACGGGCAGGAAGAACCAAAAATTAATCCCCGTTGGACTGCGAGACATGAGTAGGAATTTGCAGCTAAGGAATTCCACTACACGCAGGCGACTGTCGATCTCTCTGAATAAGAATTTCTCGGAGAGGTTTTTACTTTTTATACCACCAAAGCACCCTAGCTCTATTCCAAAGGAGGGTTAACGTCGGACAGCGGCCGGTTGTAAAACTTTTCGCACAAATACATTCCCAAAGAGGGTTGACGTCACTCAGGCAGGCGGCCAGTCTAATAACTATAGCCAAATCATTTGATCTGTTCCGGCTATTTCTTCTCCACATCGCAAGTTTTTTGGCATCCTTGGGTGACCATTGACTTTCCCAGTTTTTCTTCTCCAAATTTACAATGTATATGGTACATTTCTCTGGTAATACAGAGAGGATCGTGCTCCTGCAGTGGAGACTAACAAAGACCTGATGATGATGATGATGGTACATTTGGAGAAGAAAAAGCTGGAAAGCGCATAACGGGCTCTGAAGCAGCACAGCTGAGAATGCAACCGGGAACGCGCTAAGTTGAAGAAGAAGAAAGTGGCCTAGCTCTACCAGCAGCATTGGGAACCGACTCTCATCGTAATCGATGAGACGGAATTAAAATTTCATTAATTCGCACTCGATATCTCGTTTCGATTAACTCGATGAGCGGCGATTAATCGTCTTGCTCTGAGCGTTTTCATCTTCAACACAAATTATACAAAAATAGATGTAACGCATCTACAGAGTTACCTAATGCTGATCTCAGAAACGTTGGATGAGATTACATAGCTGATTTCTAATTAAATTCGGATTTTTGGAACTCGAGCTATTAAAATTAGGAATTTTATATTTCGGGTAATTAGGGTATTCTCATAAAAGGTATGTAAGTAAACATTATGTTATAGTTTTCTATTCCTTACAATAATGCATAGAAAATGATAATATTACCACAGAATAGGATACTCCGTACAGAAGTCTCACTCAGCAAAGAAATTTAAAGAAATATATACTCAATGTGGTTTGCGATATGGTTTAATTTAGCTCATGTCAGAACTCAACCGTTTCGTTTAGATACCTAGACATCCATTACAGGCCAATTTTATTCTTATTACTCTGGACTGGACAAACGATTCGTATAACTGAATTTACCACTTGGAGGGGCCACCGCCACGCTCTTAGTAATAATGTAGGTATATTTTCGATACCCAAACGGGGAGTGACACAAGCCTGATATTACCTAGACATATGAAAAGTATTTTTCTAACATTTTCATAGTAAAATTGTTTTAATTTTTATTCACACAACACACACTGGTGATAAGACGAGGTGACTGGTGACACAGAGCGACTGCTGCCGTCTGACCTCCGCAACCCAAAGGGTAGACCAGAATCAATCCTAGGATAGGTTTAAACAAACGCTAGATGGCGTTAGGGACCCACAGCTTTGCGTGCCTTCCGAAGCACGGAATCATCTTTCTTGTCGGATAATCAGGTGATTCAAGCCTGCAATATCCTAACCAGACTGGAAACAAGTTTTCACAAAGTATGCTTCCCAGTGGGATTTGAACCCACGACCTCCGGATCACAAGGCAAACGCCTTGACCACTGGACCACGTAGGCATGATATTGATAATAATTATATTGATAACCTCGACTACTAGGTTTTCATGACTTACCTAGCGAACTGTTTTTAAGAGGCTTACATGAGCTAAACAAGAGTTTTATTTTACGTAAAACTATAAGTTCCACTACATTGAAAAAATTAAAAATAATATATGAGCTACCGAATTATTGTTCGCAAAACATGAAAAATAAAAAAATATCAGTTTTACTACTAGGTAGGTATCTATCCGTTTTCTCTGTAACTTGTGTCTCCACCGAGTGGAAAGTTGAGGAAGTTACAGGTAGTTAGTCGGTGCCTGCTTTGGAGGAAATCGCTGAACTTTGGGGAGAAATCAGTGAAATTGATTTGACCTTTATTAAAACAAAAGCAGTGCGAAACCATGACGTGTGGTGGATTGATGACCACACAGACCTTAATATGAAATAAGGGCAATTTTAAGGAAGTATTATTTTTATTAAATACAAACTAATATGTATTATGTGGTATTTTAAAATGTTGTCTTTGTGAAGTCCTAGATAATCCTTCAAACTATTTTATAAACGACTGTCTACACTTTAAAGTGAGAACGTTAAGGCCGTACCTGAATTTTCCGGGGTCCAGTGCTGCCCCTATTTAAAATAAATAATTTTAAAAGAAACGGAGACATCATTTAAAATTTTGTTTCTACCAAGCCATATATGATTTAGATAACCCTTCAAACTATTTTTTTAAACTACTGTTTACAGTTTAACTAGGGCATCACAAAGACAAATTTTTAATGATATCTCCGTTTCTTTGAAATGATTTATTTCAAATGGGGGCAGCACTGGACCCCGAAAAATTCATTTACCCCCGTAACTTTGCACGTAAGTCATGGTAAATAGACTGCCTCTATCCTATTAAATTTAAAAAAACATGACATTCTAAACTATTTATCCAAGCTGTCGAAAGTGATTGCGTCAGCGTAATCATTGCAAATCATCGACGACATCTTTCGCACGCTTTCGTGGGCCATTTGGGGCCATTGGCGGCCAATTCTTTTGTTTGATGGCTGTATGTAATGGCCTTTATAGAGGCACGTCGTCGATCAATCATGCGCAATGATTTTATATTTCCTCAAGATGCTTCATCTCATTGAATGCCTTTATCGCCAAGACGTGATGCAAAAGTAGAAGTCAACACCTCTTTTCTCTGCTACAGATGTCATACACTATAACGTCTTTAACCCTAACAGGGGAGACAGAGCCTAGGGCGGTAAGGTTCAGGCCACTTTTAGCGTCATGGTGGGCGTGGGCATGAAGGTGTAAAAAGGAAATCATACTATGATGGGTAGCTAACCGCATCGCCTATTGATATGATTTAGATTCTTGCCCATTCCCTCGATCGGCTTTTACGGATGTCATAAGAGGCTACTAAGGCACTTAATTAATAAGAGTATATACTAAGAGCTACTAAAGCAGATGGGTTCTCCTGATTGGTGATGGGCAAATCCTTTATTCATTGGCAGAGTACTTTAAGTGGATGAATCAGCCTGTCGATATAAACAACTTAAAAAAAATATATTTTTGAACAACCAATCTTTAAGAAAAAAAAATATTCAGAATCCATTCGGTGAGCTCTTTAAAAAAACCAATATACCATACAAATTTTCCGATCGGCTACGTTTGTATGAAAAAGATTATTTAGACAATTTTCGAGGTTCCAGCGTAATATTGGTCTCTTTGGAAATGTTGTTCAGACTGACGGACTGAATCACCCCTTTACATATGCGTCGACCGCGTGTGAATGAACATTGTATCTGCTATGGTTGTTTGACAATGTTACTTAGAATGTAGGTATCAAGCTTCACAGCTGTGACCCGGTTTATTAGGAGATTTTTTTCAGGCGACTCTACATATTTCTATATCTATGTTGGTGTAACCTTTTAAGCTTTCAAGTTTGCGATAGAAAAGCGACTGCACCGTTAAAAAGGATAGAATTTGCTTAAGTACTTAAATTACCTATCTTTCTTCTAGACCTAGGACATCTAGATATAGGACAGACAGCCCAATCGTGGCAAAAAAAAATCACTGAAGGTGACATGACGTGCGTGACATACGCATCTTTTATAAGCTTTTATGTAGCTTGTCGTGTGGTTCCCGGCAGAGTAGAATAGGACCACTCCAAGTCTTCCTGTGGCTGTCGTAGAAGGCGACTTAGGAAACACAAGCTAAACAAAGCTTATATACCTTCATCAATGTAGTTATAATAATGATAAAACAATAAGAGCAAATAACAAATAACTGAGCAGTTAATAGGGATCGAAGTTATAGGTTTTATTTCTCTATTTTCAATGTGTACTTATTTGCAGGTTTCTATCTATTATGAGTATCTATTGTTTTATTTGCCCCCATAAACATTGGGCATATTTTTATAAAAAAACGTAAAAATAATATTCTGTGTGAAAAATACGTTTTTAATTAGCGTTGAGGGACCGGTTTCTTTAATGAATCGGCGGTATTGTTTCCTTTTAAGTTTAATAGTTTTTTGTTAAGGTACACCTGAGTGGTACACTAATAAAGTTATTAGACTTAATGAAGAGGTAGGTACTTTTCGATTCTGGTCTGTGATAAAAGAAAAAACTTTGAATATACCAGCTGCTTCTTTTTCCCCGCAGATCGTAGAAGCCGATCGACGGGAATGCGAATCATGTTAAGGCCATACATGAATTTTCCGGGTTCCAGTGAGCTTCTGTTTGAAATAAATCATTTCAAAGGAAACGGAGATATCATTTAAAATTTTGTCTCTACCAAGCCCTATAGATACCCTTCAAACTATTTTATGAACTACTGTTTACAGTTTAAAGTGAGAACGAAGCTTTTCTTCCCATATTTGCGAAGAGTGGCCGTTTTTCGAAAATGTGCGAAGAAAAGCATCACGTTCAGTGCGTGCTGCTGCTCATCACGAGCAGCAGCACGCACTTTAAACTGTAAACAGTAGTTCATAAAATAGTTAGAAGGGTTATCTAGGGTTTGAGAGAAATGTATCTCCGTTTCCTTTCAAATAATTTATTTCAAATGGGGGCACTGGACCCATTTGAAATAAATTATTTGAAAGCCATCACAATTTTGATTCCATTTTCCACTTTCTCGCCCACCTGGGTCTGCTTAGAGTCGCAAAACCCAAAGTGCTCTATCTACCCCATTAGGGATAAAAATAAAGGATAAGATTGGCTTTTACGATCTGCGCGGGAAGAGAAGCAGCTGGTACATTCTAGGTTTTGTTTTTCTCCCAGACTAGCATGGAAGAATAAGACATGCCTATTAGAAAATAATTTATGTTTTTATTATTTTTAAATAAACTTTATGTACCTTCCTTACTTACAAATGTTGATCGTAAATACCTAATGGCTAAGTACATTATAATATTTTGGTACATATATATCTATTAAACTCACATATATATGACCCCTTAAATAGACACATAAAATCGACCTCTGACATTTTAAAACGACTAGGAAACTTTCCAAAATATGCTCTCAAATATGTATCTACAAATAACGTCCCGGTCACGACATTGCCATTAGCAAACTAAAATATTGTAGATACTCTCTATTTTTACGTGAGAAAGTATCTACCTAATCTTTGTATCTATATATCTACCTACGTAATTATTACATTGTTAGGAAAATAATAGATAAAACACGGCTTTTCAGAATCAAAACATAGTAAGCAACCATTTTAATCAGTTGAATTTGTTTTTAGTTGATGGTTTGATCAAAGCATGTTTTAATTACTATTTTTTTTAATACCGTCAGTTGCGTGCAGAGCAAAATCTCATGACATCTCATTATAGAGTCTCTAGTCGAAAAATCGCCCAAATCGTCTCAGATAGATTTAAGCTATGTTGAAATCATCATCATCATCAGGACTTTTTTAGTCTCCACTGCAGGAGCACGACCCTCTCTGTACTACCAGAGCCATATAGTAGTCAGAGCGGTCAGAGGATTTGGCCCACACTCTCCACGCTGGCCAGACGGGTTGAAATAAATAAATGTACCTAATTTGTATTGGGTAAGAAGCCACTCCTATTTTGTAACCTTTATAAATACTATGTAGGAACCTAAAGTAGTAGCTATCAGAATGACTGCATTTTCTTAAAGTTTTGTTATTTTTGACCAGCCAGAATTCACTCATCATTATCAACCAACCAATGTTAGGATGTTTTATTACTTACTTAAATTTACACAGAAGTAGGTACTTACCCGTAACCGGTGGGCATGCATGAAGAGAGTAATGAGTGTCGAAAGAAGTCTGTCAGGAATTCAGGTCCATAATCTCTGCCTACCCCTGTGGGAAACAGGCGTGATAATATGTATGTTTTTATGTACACCGTTAGGTATGGATATACATAGATATAAAATACGTAATCGAATCAAGGTAATAATTCACGCAGCTATTTTGTAAATGGTATCTAAATTTTATGTCTGTAGGACCTAGTACTTAAATTAGCTTAAGTGTGACAATTGAGTTACCCCTAACTCAATTGTCACACTTAAGCTAATTTAAGACAATACAACCGAAGATAGATAGACATATTGGCGCCACCGAATATTTTTTATAATTTTTGTAACAGACAACACCATAGTAATTTTAGTTCTAGATATTTTCTAAATCCCACTAACTTGGTTGTCAATCTTTGTCAAATCAAAGGCCTTTTATAGCATGTCTTATATATATATACTTAGTGATAACTACCTATAGCAATTTCTTTAACCCGTCTCATTGGGTTCGATATCTGAATTAGTACCTAATATTTACACCGGTATGGATTAATATTATGGATGATGATAAAAAAAGTCATCGAATCGAGATTGGACGGAATGCACCCAGCTATTTATGAATGGTTTCGATACCTTCTTTAAGTATTTATTTGGGACCTAGATCAATAACCAAGTAATATTTAATGGAGCCAGCTGTGTGTTACAGAGACAAAAAAGGCTTAGTAGTTCCTCCAAAGGCTCCAAAGGCTCCAAAGGAACCACCAAAGGGACTACTAAGAACAAACTTTTTTTTTTATTTGTGTATCTAATGGACGGTGGTAAATATGTAGTACCTTCTTATTCTTCGAGTAGGTATAACTATAGATCCCCTGCAATAAAGCAAGGTCCCACATATTTTCCTTTAAATGTTATGCTGTTTTCTACTCGTTGAGCAGAATTATATAGCAATTTTTTACCGCGTTTTAATGTTGGCCAGTCAAATTCCCTAATCATTATCCACCTCCAAAAAGTCATCAACCAACAAATAAAGGCGATGTCTTAATTACTTATATTTACACCGTTATGTATGAAAAAAGGCATCGAATCGAGATAATAATTCACGCAGCTATTTCGTGAATGGTTTCGAAAGCTTGTGGGGCCTAATAAATTACTATCAGACCTCACATTGTGTCTCTAAATACGAAGGCAAACCGCGAAGAGGCCCCGCCCGAAAGAGAGAGGGCAGGCGTTGTCTCACTCGGGAACCGTTGTTTTGAAGAATGATCTTCATCAGTTACTTACGTAGGAACCAGCTACTTAGTACCTTCGTCCATACTGTTACAATTTATTTTGTTTTTAACCCCAGACTAAAAAGAGAGGTGTTATAAGTTTGACGCTAGTGTCGGTCTGTCTGTCTGTTTGTCTGTCTCTCTGTGTCATCGTAGCGCTCGAACGGATGGACCGATTTCGATGCGGTTTTTTTACATGAAAGCAAGTTCTCTTGCTTTCATGTGAAAAAAACCGCATCATTAAATTTTTTTGGCTTTCTGTAAGACTTGTAAGGATTTAAATCGTAAAATTAAGGGATATTATTAATTGCACATCTAATAAATAATCACCCATCAATTTAATCTCATCATTTATATACTTTTTTACATCAAATAAATCAACAATCTTATCATAAGTACTGATTGCACAGCAAATAAATACTGACTGCACATCAAATTTATTAGGTTAGGGCAAACCTATAGGTTAGGTTATGTTAGAACTGCGACCAACACACGCACGAGCCGAGCGAGCGAAGCGAGCGTGCCGCGGCAGCGGCCGGCGAGTGCTGGGAAAGTTCTATCCATTTTACTGCGCCACAAATATAAATTGCAGTTTGTTTAGTAATATTTTCAGTTGAGTATTTTGCTGTGCAATCAGTAATTTATATAATTTATTTGTAATAAGTATTTGATGAAGTATTGATTAGTCAACTGTAAGGTACAAAAAAGTACTATATAATTATTATTATGTCTATATTGTGTAGACATGAAAGTAAAGTATAAATCAGAGTACTGTATGTAATTTTATTGTTTCGAGAAAAACATTGTACCACAATTCGAAAGCACAAATAATCTATATATCTTTCTGACATCTATCAAAACGCCGAATACCTAATAATAGGGGATCGTACCTACAACTTTTCACAAAGTGTTTGAAAGTAATTAGAATGGTTATTTATTACCATAAAAAATTATATTTTACTTCAATAAGGCTGTAAATATACATAAATTACATTTAAAATTTAAATGCGTAAAAATGCCGCGTAAACGCTCCCATTTGTCACCTTAGCCGAGTGACGTCATCTGTTTTTGAGTAAACATCAAACAATCAAGTGGAGAAAAGGATGGCAGTAGTGGTGGAGGCCACAAATTCACTTAGTAATATTGACATCTATGGTTGGCATTTTGAGGTTACCCCAGCCGTCAAAAATGACAATTACAAAAGAATGACGTAACGCGCTGTGATCGGTGTTTCGTTCATGGTGGCGAACAGACGCCGACTACTCACACTTCCAAGGGTAAAGCTCAAAAAAATGATAGGCTTACTAACAGGGCATTGTACTCTAAACAAACATCTATTTATTATAGGCATAACCGACAGCCCCCTATGCAGAGGCTGCATGGAGGCAGAAGAAACAGCAAAGCACGTGATACTGCAGTGTCCGTGCGTTGCATCAACAAGAGAGGAGTACCTGGGATCTCCAAGTACGCTGACGGACGCGTGCAGCTCACCCTCTGCATTGCTCCGCTTCTTCGACGAGTTGGGCTGGCTCGAGTGACAACGCAAAACCAGCCCACAAAAGGCGAGACACAAAAAATGTCGATGCCTCCCTCACGTGCAAGGGGCCTAAAAGAAGAGCCTAGGCGCGGAAAAATGCCCACGGAACCAGGTGAACCAGGTGAAGTTCTCTTGCGGTGGTTCTTAGATATGTTTGATGAAAATCGGTTCAGCCGTTTAAAAGTTATTGGGGATTAACGCTTGAAAGTCAGGGCCTTCTCGAGCAAATATATATAAATATATGGGGACAAATCACACTGATTGAGCTAGCCCCAAAGTAAGTTTTAAACTTGTGTTATGGGATACTAACTCAACGATACTATATTTTATGATAAATACATATATAGATAGACACCCAAGACCCAGGACAATTTGAAAAAGGCCATTTGCCAACTTGCTCTGGCTGGGGATCGAACCCAGAACCTTCGGAATAGCGGTCTAACGTGTTAACCATTACGCCACGGAGGTTGTCAAAATATATAGATGGCACTATGTGGTGTACATCACGCGCGCGGTGGAACTATAGGTAGTTCCGCTAGTCATCACTAGATGGCGTTGTTGACAGTCGGGGGTTTTTTTTATTTGCCTAGCAAATAAACTTGTTCTTGTATACATATAAGTGGCCAACACTAGCGTCAGATTTTTCAAGCTGCCGAGAGGCATCTGACATAACTTGACGACTGACGACTGCCATACAATCATGACAGCCGGGACCACCGGCTCTACGTGCCGTCCGAAGCACGGAGGAGCTCGAGAAAATGTTATTCCACTTGTGTTCACCCATCCAAGTGCAGACCACGCCCAGGGTTGCTTAACTTGCGAAAGCGCTAGCAATGCGTACTCCCACCAGGCCAATGAGCTGATACAAGACACTACCAGATCTTTACACCTAACGAACGAGGTGGACAGAGACTATATGACCAGAAGGGTCGGCTTAGTGTGATGGTGGACGTGAAGTTGGAAAAAGGGAATCAAAATAGTGATGGGTTGCTAGCCACATCGCCTATAAACATGATTCAGCATTTCAAATTCGGATGTGGACTAAAAAAATATTTTTAGCTCATCACGTAGATTATTAAAAAAATATTGTATAGGTACGTATGTATTTTTTCTTAAAAATAATTAAAAAGATACAGCCGTATTTAAATTCCGAATGACGTCACGATCTAATACGATTATTCACTTGACGGTGACGTCAATCACCCCCACTCCGAAACTTCGACGCGTGGTATCTTTGTGAATTTTCACTACTTTGATAAACCGAAAAATATTGGTTCAATATTTTTGGATACCTAATCTAACTGACGAACTAAATAAAATATAATTTTTCGGACCCAGTCCGCACCCCTGTTCGCATTTCCGCCTTTTCCCTCGATCGGCTTTTATGATCTAACGGCAAAAGAAGCAGCAGGTAGGTACATTCTAAGCATCGAAATATAATCTCTAGAAATCTAACGCTCCTACATTCACTGCTTCGATTCTGATTCCATTTACGACGAAACACTCAAACACATAGGCAAAATTGCATGTGATTGGTCGCGACAAGGTCACACATGCGTCATGTGTGTCAAAGACGAGTCCCGCGTTTTTCACATATATCCCTTATCTTAGGTTTTTCATGGCTTCTACACCATTTCACGGCACATGACGGCATTTTTAATGAATCGATTATCGCAAAAACACTATTATATTCTCAAATGAAACTTTTTGCAACGCAACCGCATGACTCGAGTGTCATTTTATGCCCCGCCCGCCGCGGTACATATTTTTTTTTCTTTTCTCCCAGACCAGCATGAAAGTCGTATGACGAAGTACCTACGATCTAATATTGTGAGAATACGGTAAAAGCTGTGTTTTGTACCATATTGCGGAAGAAATTGGTCTTCCGCAATATGGTATAGGTATATAATTCGTCATACGACTTTCATGCTGGTCTGGGGATTGGGCAAGAATCTGTATCATATCAACAGGCGATGAAGTTAGCAACCCATCACTATTATGATTTCTTTTTTTCACCTTCATGCCATCACGCTTTAAGTGGCCTGAACCTTGCTGCCCTAGGCTCTGTATGCCCCATTAGGGATAAAAATGTAATAGTGTATCCAGGAGCGTAGCTACCGCCGTATCTGCCGTATTAATTATACGGGACGGGGCCCCCGGGCCACGCGGGGCCCCGACGTGCGTAAGCAAAAATTAATGAAACCTTCCCAAATTACCTAAGAACTTCGATGGGACATGACATGAACGCCAGTCAGACCTGTCACTATTGTCCATAGAGAGAAACTTTAGAAAAACTAAAGTCGTCATCAGCTATAAAGTTTTCCGAAAAAAGGAAGGAGTGTGGAATTTGAATTTTTTAAATTGTAAAAATTTTAGAAAAAGTGACAGATAGATAATTATGATGAATAAATATTTATTTTAGTTTTATGCAAACATTTTCTTTTCTTTTGTGAGAATTTTTTACCCTTCATAAGGGCCCCCAAACAATTGGCCCCGCCAAGGCACGCTACGCCACTGAGTGTATCTTTATAGAAACTCTATATTATGTAGGTACCTACCCTAAGTACGTATTTTAAATGCAACTTGTCGTTACCAATAAAAGTTTAATATTTTTGTGTTCCTTATTTTCCATATGTACTTACCTACCTACGTGGCTTGTCTCAGTTTACAATGATCAAAAGAAACCATGTCCTCAAACCATGCTTTCAAACCATTTTCAAACAAACACAACTATAAAAACTTTCGGACCCGTAACGCCCTCTAGTATCTTTTATTACAAGTTTTTAAATATTGTTAGCTTTTTAATCTGTCTGTACTGTACTGTCTTTATAAATGACAGCTGTCCTGTCAAATTTTGACATTTATTTGTGATTATGTACCATTGAAGTTTTTACGAGTAAACAAAAACAATTATATTTTGCAAGTTTATGTACATTACATGTAAAAACTTTATTAAATAAATATGAACAATCAACTGAACGAGAAAGTGATTAAATCTAACAACGAAGAATGTCCCAATTTCATCTACAAAAACCCAGTTCTCGACCGAAATGTTGCAAGAGCACTCTCGTCGAGTTTCGTCAAGATCCTTAGTGTTTCGGATAAAAACTCCAAAATGAACAACAACCTACGGCTTTCTATACTCGAAAACATCAAGAGAATGTGTCGAATCGAGCCCGACAACCACGCTACCGTAGATGATACTCTGATCCAGTCATTAACAGAAATGTACCAGAGACACACACTTGAAGCCAGCAATTCTACTTCAAATAACGTAGAAAGACAACTCGACGCATTCCTAATCAGAAGATTTACAGAAATGGACATTAATTCTAGTATTCCATCTACATTGAACCCTGAAATTATTCAAGCTTTGATAAATTTAAATGACAAAGGAGTTTACCTTGATATGCTATCGAAAGATATAGTCCACTGGCATCTAAGAAATGGTAACTACATGTGTGTTCTAAAAGACTTATGGGATCAGAAGTTGACAGAAAAGTTCAATAGTAACCTCTTTGATGATATAGCTTTAAAAATGAAGCCGGAAATTGAGAAACTGTTGCTCAATGTTTGCCTAGAAGTATTGGATACGGATTTAGATTTAGAACATTTGTTTGTTAGTAACGCTCAGCTTTCAGATTTAGTTCACAAATGCGGATCATCCCCATTATGCTTTCAGATATGTTCAGGAATATTAAATTTTGTTTTTATTATGACAAATTTTGATGTGCGCATGCAAATGTTGGTTCCAATATTTATAAAGAAAGTTAAATCGAATTGTTCTGGGAGCTTGACCTTATTGTACCCAATACAGCTAAATAACTTAGTGATATTGTTAGATTTTGATGTCAATGCATTACCGAACTCTCTAAAGGAACAGTATGTAAACTCAAGCTTGACATATTTACATAATTTGCATAAGGAGTCGGAAAGTGACTTGATACTATTGTTATCACACTTTCCACAGTGGTTTGACATTTATTTTGGTCAGACTGTTATGTTACCTTAATTAATACTTATGTTTTTGTAAACTCAAATCATTTTACATTAATAAGTTTGAGTTCTAATAAATATAAGTTTATTTAGTTAATTATTACTTTAATAATTATAAAGATAGGTTAAGACTTATTACGAGATTTACTTTAAATTACCTACTTGTTAACAGGTAAGGAAAATAAATGAAATCATTGACATGCAAGCATCTTTTATTGAGCTTAACAAGAAATAATAACTTTAAATCTCAAACATAAGACACATAAGATAATAAGAAAATAAGAGAAATATAAACTAGAATAGGACCACTCCATCTCTTCCTGTGGATGCCCTAAGAGGCGACTAATGGACTAAGCACAAACGCGTCGGTACACGTCGGTCGGCACAGGGGTAGGCAGAGACTATGGACCCCCACTTGCTACGATCTTGACAGACCTCTTTACTAATAACTGCACAATGAACCTTATGGCTTTGGTATAAAATTGAAAATTGATTAACCGTCAGGGTGGGTGATATTTGAATCATACACAACCATAATAATATATTCCATGGTATAATAAGAACGGTACTCTCTTCCCGCAAAGGAACACGACTACGTCGCGATAAGTGTTACCACTGATTGTGCTTTTCAGTAAATATAGGGACTTTTTCAATTTGGTAAAAAATATAAAATAAAATAATAACTAACAGTCCTATTATTTAACTGGTGTAGTTCATCTATTTAATTTTTAATCACAGACATACCACTACTAGACTTGCAACGATATTGCTAGAAAGAGACTGTCAAATAAAGTACAATGTGAGTGTGAAAGAAACGCTGATATGATTTTTTGTCTCTATCGGCGTGGCCGCTATATGCTGGCCTACTGTCAAAATCTGGGCCAAACAAACCACAAAACGATCGAAGAAAGTTATTAATTTTAGGGATTTTATCATTTAAAAGGTGATTTAGGGTTTTATTTGAGCTTATTATAATTTAGTAACCATAGTGTGTTCTGTGACGTGTGCAAAATATGGGTGTGGGTGAGGCAACAATCAAAGATAGAAAGAGATGCACTAAAGTGGCCACGCACGATGCAGGTCTAGTAGTGGTAGGTCTGTGTTTTTAATAAATGTATATATTGAATTAATTGGTTTGTTAAGTTAAAAAATGTGTTTTGCATGGGTAATTCAATCACACGTAATGGCCACACATCGAATTGACAAGTGTCATACTGACAGCCCGCTATCGTTGTGTCGCTCACACCTATAGAGAGTCAGAGTATTTAGATAGTCGGATTTTTAAGTACTGGTCTTCCGTTCACCGCGACGGCAACAGTAGATAATATGGTTGATCCTATATAGTATGTACCATTTAAATATTATAGTTTATTTTTAATTATATAATTCAAATGTTTATTTATTATTTTATATACGAAATTTTGATAAAAACTTCTACTTGTGTAATTTTTTGTAACGGATATTTGATATGGGTTTTTGTGCCTGAAATAAATGACTTATTATTATTATTATTATAGCGTTATTTCGCTTGGTAAATGAATTTCTGTGGTTTCCAAACTTTGGGCTGAAAGAATTTAATAATTATTATACTATACTATACCACGCCACGGTCAATCGTTGCTTAATAAAACTTCATTTTTACATGACTTGCATTGTTTATGATGCCACAACACACAATTTGTGTTTTAATTAAAGCAAAGCATGTATTTTACTCAGCCCTAACTTGCTTTGCGTTTTTCCCCACTAAAAAAGTTTGAGAATCGCGTCGCAGTTGATGACGTATTCGTGTTCACTGAGCTGGTCACGTGATTCACGGGAAGAGAGTACCATATATACTGGCAACATTATTTAACGTTTTGACATTTCTAACTATGTACCTACTTTAAATCTAATTCTTCAATGCTGATCTGGTAGAAAAGAAAATAACTCAGAATATACCAGCTAGTAGTTGAGCGGAAGTCAAGTAGCTGGCAGCTACTTGGCTTCCCGCGCAGATTGTACAAGACGATTGAGCGAGTGGGCAAAAGTGTGTACAGGTCGCGCCAAACTTCTAGATCGCTCTGAAGTTGCCTCACTTAGGTTACAAACAGGGACAGAATATTTACCACAATAATATTTTTATCAGAATGATTCTAGGAATGTAGATATGATATATATTAGTTTTTAAGGTATATATTATATGGGCCTTGTTTGTAAACCATGTTTGTAAACTTAGTAGCCTGAAATAAACGGATATTATTATTATTATATACACAATTAACAAAAATAAAGCAAATTCTATCTGCTATGTGACTATGTGTATCTGTATTTTACTACTGCGACGCGAATCGCCTCAACTTCAGAGTGATCTAGAAGTTTGGCGCGACCTGTATCATGGGATACATGGGTGATGCGACTAGAGCAACCCATCACTATTTTGATTTCTTTTTCCATATTTTTGCCCACCATCACGCTAAAAGTGGCCTTTTGGGCACAGTAAGAGCATTTCATACTTTGGGTATTGCGGCCCTGGGCTCCGTCTGCTTAGAGCCACAAAACCAAAAATGCTCTGTCTGTCGGAGTCTGCCCTAATTCCTAATAAGGATAAAGACTAGATAGTGTTGTAATTTTCTGTTCCGGCTGTTTCTTCTCCATTTTGCAAGGATGCCAAGTCCTTGGGAGACCGTTACCATGCATGTTATATTTGGAGAACAAAAAGCGGGAAAGCGCACCCCAAGCTCCGAAGCAGCACAGCTGAGGATGCAATCGGGAACACACTTAGATGAAGAAGTGTTGTAATTTTCTACAATTTGACTGATGGGTACCATTTTTAAATGCAGAGAAATACAATTTACGCAGAAAAACTTTTGGTCTGTGGTTGATGTAACTTTCGGCGACTATCGACAAGAGGTCATTGTCTTGTCGATACAAGAGGTCATTGTTGATGATGATTTTAGTACTTATGTAGATGCAGCCACACGCTGCATGTACATAATAAAATGAACTATGACTTTGAAACAAAAAAATAAATAACTATGACCTTAAAATAAAGTTGAAACTTGATTAACAATCAAAAATGTGAAGCCTCTTTGGCAGCTCACCTAAGTAAACCTGAGCCATTAGTTGAAAGTACAAAATGTCAGGATTGGTGCTAAAGGGTACTAAAATACTATCGTTGAACCAGTCTTGGGCAACTTTGGTCGAAAGATCCTTGTTGATGATCTGCTTTCGATGAATCCAGTTGCGGAAGTGACGGTGGATGTTTTCGAAGTAGGGGATCAGCATGTTGCAGAAGCCGCAGTGGTAGAGGTTGGGACGGACCTGAAGAATTAAGTAACATGTTCCTCTTCTGTAGTTGTACCTACTAATCAGTAGGCAAACACAGGCATACAAACAGCAGCCCATGATTGTATAAGCTCGTGTTTTGAAATAGTATCAAATGGTTGGAAACATAAGTCTACAGTAGCAATAGTATCTAACTCGTCTAAAACGCAACTTAGACCTTGTGTAAAAAGATAAAAAGTAATTTGGTCTAAGTTGTAACATTGTTATTTTTTCTTTTTTGCAGCTAACCAACTTTAATTTTATATTTTCTACACTATTATTAATCTACTTACCTCTCTTATAAATTCCCTTAGTATCGTCGGACTCGAAACTACCTCAGTCTCAAGCATTTTCGTTTTATGCTCAGCAGTCTTAAGATGTATCTCAGCATCTTTACTGTTAAAATCGATATTGCACGCAAAGCATAACATTTTTTTACGCGGAGTTACTCCGTCCTTCACAGGAGCGATCAAAAGAAAACTTTTGTCCCCCACACAAATTTCTGAATTAAGCCACAGCACCTGCAACGTCGGGGAATGGAACACACTCTGTAAGTGTTCATTTAAAGGCTTCGTAATATATTCTCCTTTATCTCGTTTCTTCTCTTTTTTAAGCCCTTTGTGTTCTAATAGTCCTCTATGCTGCCAGCCTTTTACGTGCATTTTGAACATTTTCTTATTCGCAGATATTTGTGTGTTGCAAATACTGCAGTAACCTTTACTTCCTCCTTCGTTCAATTTTATATTGTGTCTTTTTCCGTACTCTTTTAATTCAGCTCTGCGTTTACCATGGTCTGTTACTTCAGAGAAACGTACTTCGACTTCTTCATCAGAGCTGGTATCAATAGCTTCTGCAGACGCTTCTAATTCTTCGGTCGCCACTTCTTTTTTATCATAAGCATGACCTGCATGATGGTTCATCATTAAAGCAAACTTTAGATCTACGACCTCCTCGCATAGCTTACACAAAGCTTTTCCAGGTATGGAGTTGATATCGAACTGAAGCTTTTGTCTTTCCATGAGTTTCCTCAAAATTTCGTTTCGCTTGTTTCTTTCGCCGATGTACTTCGAGGTTCTGTTAATGCTTATTTGTGTATTTTTGATATGTTCTTCTTCGTCCCAGTGCTCACTGAGACTTTCAGTTGGTACAGTATTCTTGCAAGTGAAGCAGTATATGATATCAGGATTTATCTGTAATGTGAAATAAGTAGTTAAGTACCTACTAATACAACTAGTTATTTTATTATTATATTAGCCCACATACATTTGCACACATTACAGTACGAGATATTCCAGAAGCATGGGATCCAGAATTCCGATAAAAGTATTTAGCACCCATTAATGAAGATGACAAATAATGTTACCTAGTTACTTATTTACATAAATTGTACAATCTCAAAAAACCTGCCTTTTTATACATAGGTACTTATAGCAAAAAATACCAGTCACAAAACTGATACATTCCTAGTTATGAAGAAGAAGAAGCCGATGAAATTTTCACTTACCTTTCTATAACACCGATCGTCATTTTCCCTTACAACCTTAGCGTGTATCAGCCGAATTATATGATCACTAGACTTCACATGACCATCTAACTCAGTTATATCAATAACAACGTCACAAAGCAAGCATTTTCTATTCAGTACAGCATTCCATTCACCCTTCGACACTATTATATCAGATACAATGACGAAGTCCGTATCTTTCTTGCATTCTAATTTGGGTCCCTTTTCTATCTTTGGATTGGCTTTGTTGAATGCATGAATATTATCTTTTATGTGAGCAGTGGTAGCCGGCATGTTGTCTGTGACAAAGTTGCAGATTTCACAGTAGAATCTGTTCCCAATCTGAAGCAGAATTTCACAAAATTGGCAAATAGCAAAAATCGAGCCTTCCTTTCAGGGAGGGCGAGACAAATTCATGCACATATTTCATGACCTCCGTGACCGCCCCCTGGATCTGCCCTTATGTGCTAGCAGGATTTACTCCCACAAAAGTTGTTAAAACCGATCATGGGAATCAAGGGCCGGTCCAGGGCCTACGAGGAATTAGACATTTAAAACACTGTCAGTTCAGTCCTCAAAACACAGTGAGTGTTTTTGAAAAATTACTGTAATTAAACTACTTACAGTTTATTTCTCAAAAAATTTTTCATGGTAATATTAAGGCTTTTTTACAGATACCCTGGGTAATACATGGCGTGGTTATATTTATATGGCGTCGAGCGGGGGTGGAGGGGAAGCTCAATTATTGTGATTAGTCTATTTATTTAGTAAAAACACGAAAAAAAAATCAAAGAAGTTGTATACTAGTCCTAATTTTTTTTTCGAACTCTATTTTGGGGGCCTCTCTTTTGTAGAGGCGCGGGGCAGTGAGTAACCCCGGTTGCCCTAATCTGGCCCTGCTCGCACTTGACTGGTTTATTTAAAGTTAACTACCTAGAAGATGGGGGACGGCACGTATGAATTGGGCGTACAACACAAATTAGGAGGGGTATAGTTAAGCAAGAGTCAAGCAAGAGACCATAAAGTTTCACATTTTCAATCAGGGTCGTAAGCGATGCGCCGGCCGCCCCGTGTTCATCATTGTTTTTAATGTTCTTATCTAAATGGCAATAGTAAGAAGTATTATATTTAATATAATACCCGTGATAATACACTATGAGACGACTTTGTATGACCTCTGCTCTGGCACCTGACTTTCTTATTGCCTACCTACTTATACCTACTTACATAATTAAATTATTTTAGTAGGTAGGTATACCTACTTATCTGCTTATACTTGAGCTTTAACAACGTGACACAAACTTCACCTGTTGGCCACCAACACATAAGTATCTACAAAAGGAAGAAAACATAGGTATTGACTAACCTTATAAACGGATTCCTTGCAAAACTTGGAGACGACAACTTGGTTCTTTATTAGTCTCCTGTGGTGCTCCCACCGAATATGTTTCTCGACGTCGTCTATGACATGAAAAGTTTCTTCACAGAGGAGACAGTAAAAATCCACGTCCCCACACATTATGAAGTTCTTATAATATTTTTTCATTTTTTGTGTAAAAGCGATGTATAGGTTTGATAAAAAGACGGACGTTGATTTTAGAATTTGATTTTGCTAATTTGGTGACACCAAACAAAATTTATTGTCGAGTGTTGGTTGAGGCGGAACAAAATATTTCCAATTTACCCTCGTTTTATAAACTTGAAATGAAGGAACAGCGTCAGCCTGTACGTAGGTATCTACCTACCTACCCTTTTATTAATTTTCCGCGAACGTTTCGGCGCACTTTCGGTGTGCTGTGCTTGGGCAGCTGGGCGTCGTGCATGAGTTGCGTGTTGCGTGCGTGACTGATGAATAGTGATGAAAATTAAAAATAATATTTTTATTGTAATATTTATTTTGTTTTTCGTTTATATTCAATATTTTTTGTTGTATTATTATGCTCCTTATAAAAAATGTCTACTTCTATTTTGTTTTAAAAGAAGTTATCGATGAAATGGTTTAGGCATCGAATCCCTTTGATATTGAATACGCGCAAAATGAAATGTTGTATCTAACCAACATTTTATTCTGCGCGTATTCAATACTCCATCCATGCCATGAGCACATGACTAAAATAATAAAAGTTAAATAAAAAAAATGTGAAAACTTTAATATATCTAGGTATTTTTGCAACTTTACAGAACAATGCGCTGGCAAGTGGCAACACTGTTGTTGACAGTTCATTGACATTTGTAATTACGCTTGTGTGTGGATCAATCATTTTGTTGATGCATTTTTCTAACCCAAAATTGAATTAAATTATTATTTTTTGACCTTTAAAATAGTTAGTAAACTAACGTGTAGTCCCACTGCTGTTGTTAAAATGTCATGACTCGTGGTTTATAAGCCAACTTTATAACATTTTGTTAGGATTGGAACGTAGGCCGCTTGGGTGAAGATGAGTAAACGACGCCGTGCTTCGTCTGTTGCCAGTCGGGGTGCTGATGGAGATGACAGCGACGATGTGGAGCTCAGCAATCCTGGGCCTCCACCGTCCAGGAAGAAGAAGAAGTTAGACCCTGTAAGTACAGATGTATAAACTTGTGATGCCAACAAACAGCAGTGGACCCATTATTGAAACTCGGAATCACTAAACGTACTGTTTTTTGTATGGAAAAAACTATTCGTTTAGTGGCTCAGCATCACTCGGCTGATTTGAAACAATTTTGATTCTGCTAGAGCATTTTAATACATACAACCTGATAGAGTTCACTCTGAATCTGGTGTTTTCAGCCACCCATTCCAGCGAGGTGTAGAGTTAACTCAATTAAGTTGTACTTTATTATAATAATAATAATAAGAATAGCTTCACGCCACTCTCCTTGGCAAAGAGAACTGGTGCAAACCAACGGTGCTAAATACCGAGGATCACAAGAACAAACAAGGGCCTTAACAGGGCCTGATGTGGATCAGCTCGCATTGGTGAACTGGTTACGTTTTGGTGACCTCTTTGTGAAAACCAAAGGCTTTGTCTGTGCAATTGCAGACGAAGTAATGATGACAAACAACTATCGGAGATATATCCTGAAAGACGGTACGGTTGATGTCTGTCGAGCATGTTGACATCCCGGAGAGTCAATCAGGTATATAATCTCTGGTTGTCCTCATCTGGCTAACGGCGAGTACTTGCACAGACATAACCTTGTAGCCAGAATTATTCACCAGCAGCTTGCTCTTCGATACGGGCTTGTAGAATCGGAGGTACCATACTATAAGTACTCACCGGCGTCAGTACTCGAAAATGATCGTGCCACGCTCTATTGGGATCGATCTGTCATCACAGACAGGACTATTGTCGCCAGTAAGCCTGATATAGTGCTGACAGATCGATTGATGCGCCAGGCAGTGCTCGTCGACATCACCGTCCCCCATGACGAGAACCTCGTGAAGGCCGAGAAGGACAAGCTTAGCAAGTACCTTGACTTGGCCCATGAGGTGACTGCTATGTGGGATGTGGATTCGACGATCATTGTCCGGATAGTCGTATCGGCGAACGGTCTTATAGCGAAGAGTCTTGATCAACATCTTAAGGAGAGAGTCTTAGCACAGTGAATTTTTGACCCCAATTTGTTGCATGCTGTTTTTTATTTAAGAAACCTATAGTTTTTAACATTTTTATTGCAATAGTGAAATCCCCAATTGGTTTGCTCAAATAGTTTTTTTTTAAATTTAACGTTGAATTTTCGCATAATCGAGTACGAAAAACTTTTTAACAAATTTAAATTAAATAAATTATTCAACATAAAGTTTTGATTGAATATAACAATGGTTTGTTGCCGAAACCGAAACTGAACGGAAACCCATTTATTTTCCGAAACCGAACATTCGGTCGGACACTAAAAGTTATTCGTAATTTTTAGGGTTCCGTACCCAAAGGGTGCAAACGGGACCCTATTACTGTGACTCCGCTGTCTGTCCGTCTGTCTGTCCGTCAGTCACAGGGCTCTATCTCTTGAACCGTAATAGCTAGACACTTGAAATTTTCACTGATTATGTATTACTATTGTGGCTATAACAAAAAATACTAAAAATAAAAAAATATTTAAAAATTATAGGGGGTCGTCATACAAGAAACGTGTTTCTTCAGCGTTTTAAAACATTGTATGGTGGTACGGAACCCTTCATGTACGAGTCCGACTCGCACTTGCCCGTTTATCATTTTTTGTCAGAACAATGGTTTGTTGCCGAAACCGAAACTAAACCGAAACCCGTTTATTTGCCGAAACTCGACCGAAACCGAACAGGTACTAACAGGTACTAGGTCGGACACTAAAAGTTATTCGTAATTTTAATTTTTTGTCAGGGTTGTCGCAAAGTTTAAATTGTTCTATATCCGGATTAGTGTAACACTTAAAAACTACTAATATTCTCCTTTTCAATATGTACGCATGATAAATAAAAAAAATATTATTTTGAATACTAATTAATTTAAAGAGTGGTCAATAATTGGAATAGACTACCAGAAGAAGTGGTCACTGCGCCTTCCATAAATGCATTTAAAAATAGACTCAACAAGTGGTAAAGGACAAATAAAGTGTCTTTAATAATTATATGAACTGTGAAAAGACTTTATGGACTCTCAGCACTGTGTGGAATAGACATATCGGCTCTGAGCTGCTCGTCTGTAATAAATAAAATAAAATAAATAATTGACTTAAAGGTAAAATACCATTATTATTCTGATTCATTTCTCAATACAAAACTCGTCAAAAATGATATCATCTATCATATCATGGCTTGGCTGTTGGCAAATGATTACCTCATAATTCAAAATATTTTTTTCTATTGAAGTGACCATGGGCACAAAAATCCAGATATTGCACAGATGTAACTAAAATTGAGTTTAACTTGTGAATAACAAAGAAATATATCTTGCTATAAATTATATTTAGTAAAGGCCATAGGAGGCCATCTTTTAGTGAAGAAATCTTGACCTAGAATTGCGACGTTCACGAATAAAACATATAAAACTAATTATTACAAAAATAATGATATTTCGTTTCCTGCTACTCATAAATCACTCAAAATGTGTGTGATGGTCTGATATTTAATTTTTAATTGTTCGATTTTTACAATACTTATAATACACGGCATGTATTGCCAGGAGTTTTCTCTCTCTGCAGCCCTAACCGTCGGTAGCTTGGGCCTTGCCCCGCTGCCAGCGGGCAGCTAGGTTAGGTTTTTGTAAATATTTAGGTATATTTTGTAGTATATTTTATATTTTAATGTATTACCAAATTCTTACTCCATGGAGTGTCAAATACTACTCTGAGATCTTAATTTTATAGGATTCTAATATTAAAATTTAAAATTAATAATATTTTTTAAAAAAATATTAATTAAATAGGAGTTTGTAGTGAGTTGTGAGAGTGTGTATGTAAGTGTTAGTGTGTGTGTACTTAGATAAAGTGTGAGGGTGCGTTCGTGTGTGTTGTATGTTGTTTCGTGAAATATGTTGTGGAAGAATGTTTATATTATTGGATCCCTTTTAGTATAAGTTCAATGTCATTGTAGTCTAAAGTATTGAGCCAGATTGAAATATTGTCGGATTGTGCATTGTTTAATTGAACACATTGAATTAACTTTATTTTAAATATAAGGGTGTAGGTAAGGGCTAAATTTTTTTCGCAAAGTTTGTGTTAAAAGATGGAAGTGGTTAACTCTAATGTTAATTTCCATTTCTCTACAGGGCGAAATGTGCCAGCAGCTGTATGACACCATAAGGTCTCACAAGAAAGAAGATGGTTCCTTGCTCTGTGACTCTTTCATCAGGGCGCCAAAACGGCGCCAGGAACCTCAATATTATGAAGTTGTCTCGCAGCCCATTGATTTGTTGAGAGTAAGTTGTTTAATATTCAAAACTTCAAATAGTCACATACCTACATTATCACGTTTTAATCCCTAAGGGGGCAGACAGAGCATTATAAATTGTATGGCAAAAAAAACGCTTTATTTATATATTCTTCTGGTCAGTAAGTGGCATTATGAGCAGCGGGGTCCTAAATGTATCTTCAAGAGAAGATGCAAATTTGCTATCGGAGGCATACTAAACTTTATTTCACTGCCCTTGGAATAAATTACTATTTTTATGCAACATATGAGTTGCACAAACAATAATTTTTAAACATTCCTGTACAGGTTCAACAAAAGCTAAAAACAGACACATACGAAGATCTAGAAGAGTTGTCTGCCGACATTGACCTACTTGTTAATAATGCAAAGGCTTTCTACAAGCCAGACTCCGTAGAGTACAAGGATGCTATCGAACTGTGGAAGCTTTACACTCAGACTAAGCAAGCTTTGGAAAGTGGTCAGTTGAAATTTTATTTTTTTATTCTAGATAATATTTTTTGTTGGAAATCAGTATATAATTATATTATAATCTTTTTAGACGAAAAAAGCCAGTACCACGGGTTGCATAGCAGTATAGCTAAGGGTCAGTTCACACTGATTAGTATCTTATTATAAAGTAAACAAGCTCTAAATTTTTAAGCTGACCCTAAGGATGTAACTGGGAATGCTTGTTAGTAGTAGTTAAGGAGGAACTTTTTTCAGTTGATGTTTGGTTAGTTTCAAAGTGGTAATGAATTAACCAGTAGAACTACAAGCAAGCATAGATCTTTCAAAGGTCACGTTTGACTAGACGATGGGCTGAGATGGGAAACTGGAATCAGAAATAGAGACTGATTGCGCTTTGCGAGTCTATTGGTTATTTATCAATCAAAGACAAGTCGAGTCCCTACTGGCGGCACCCGTTCACGAGTTGACGCGTGGATCAGCCATATTAAAGGGAACCCAGCGACCCTTTTAGGATTCAGGTTAACATCTATTCACTTCATACAATCTCTTTGGGAGATGTAGTAGCTGATTCCTTTGTATGGTTTTTTCCTCCCAAACCAGTATGGAAGATGATCAACCTTGCTTGCAGACAAATGTTGCTTGCATTGTATAGTATAAGTACTGTTTTATTTCAGGTGAGGAAATAAAGGCTCCAAAACTATCTCGTAATGGATCCTCGAGTCGTCGATCTGACGTAGCAGAAGATATCTCTGAAACCTCAACCAACAATGAAGAAGACATTTACGAGGAGCTATTTAGTGCTGTAAGTAGTCTGTGGTGTAAATAAATTACTTGATCTTGCCTACTTAGGGTTGGGACACTTCTGTCAGCACGGATCACCAACCATGCTGAAGCGTTCCGTCGCTCTCTCTCGCTCTAGCAAATGATGCTTCTGAGTGACAAAAAAGGATAGCAGCATAGGAAAATGCTGTTCCGTGCTGACAGTTGTGTCCCAACCCTTAAACATACAGGTTGATTTTGTATCCCCTAGCTATATTAAAATCTTGTAATCAGAAATAGAAAACAAAACCGTAAGAAAAATAAGCTTATTGTTTGTAATTTTTTTTCCACCCCCAATTGTTATAAATGGCTAATCTACTGACTTTTAGGCGATTATCACTCTGCCACACTGCATGTTGCGTTTTCTGGATGCATTTTCTGTGTGTTAGACTGTGCATGTTTTCTATACAAACGGAGATACTTACACGCAACGTTAGAACACGCATTCACGGGCTACGCTGTGTAGTGCGGGGCAATGTGAGAATCACCTTACAAACGCGCGGTTGGCCTGCCCGCTCACCGGCTGCCGCCTGTCACGACTTCGGTAGCGTGTGGTGACATTCAAATGCGAGATTTTTGTTATGCATTTGTGGGTTGATATAGTATATATGACAGCATATGTATTTTTTATTTCACTTAGAGTACTTTTCTTGAATATAGCTATGAGCTACAAGATCACCCTGTAGCACCCTGTGTGCATGAATTTGAAGTGACTAAGCTTCGATCCTTATTTCCAAATAAAATGTAAGTAATATTACCCTTCAGTGTCTGAAGTATGTGAAGGGTCTGTACATAAAGATCATGTTTATCTTATGCTTAATTCACTGTCAGTTTTAGGGGTGGGTGCAGTTATTAACCATGTTTGGGACGGTAGGCCCAACGCCAACCGTACCTTGATCAAGGTAGAGCGCAAACAGAATGCTAGGTAGGGCTCTTAAGACGATACAATGTTATCCCCGTTTCCTTACAAATAATTTATTACAAATGGGAGCAGCACTGGACTCCGTGTTTTGTCTTAACAGGCTAAATTGGCGCTCCCTAAAAAAGAATCGGGGACAATGGCTCACCAAAAAAAATAATCGGTCATAGCATAGGGCCCCTAGTCGATGCAGTGCCTCTAGGCCACTAATCCGGGTGGGTGTACCCTTAGGTATGTACCCAGATAACTTAAGCATATGTATTTTAATAATTTAATTTCAATAATTGGAAATAAATAAAATAAAATAAATTTTCGCAGGTGATGACCGCAAACGCCGATGGACGACCCCTGTACACAGCTTTCCAGTTTCTCCCATCCAAACGCCGTTACCCCGAGTACTTTAGTGTCATCGACAATCCCATAGACCTCAAGACCATAGCTGCGAAGATCCAGGGCGGAGAGTATGTCAGCTTGACCGAATTGGAAAGAGATTTTCAACTGATGGTCCGAAACGCTTGTGCATTCAATGAGCCCGGGAGTCAGATCTATAAGGATGCTAAGATGCTCAAAAAGGTTAGTTGTTACTCATATACATATAGCTGTTATGTGACTTTGCAACAGTGTTATTGATAATCTTGCACACATCGAAATATAATCTCTAGAAGCCTAACTAATCCCGAAAAATCATTCCACGCGATATGTACCGCGGCGGGCCGGGCTTAAAATATGAACCGAAATATGAAACGGTTGCGTCGCAAAAAGTTTCCTTTGAGAATATTGCTGTGTTGCGATAATCGATTAATTAAAAATGCCGTAAAGTGGTGTAGAAGCCATACAGACATGAAAAACACAGAACTCGCCTTTCATATGTAAGTAAATAAACATTTTAATAATCGGCCCCTGAGCCGGCCGACCGACCGACGCGGTCGGGGAGCCGGCTGCTTGACCGACGCGGCGATGACGCGCACGTGACCTTGTCGCGACCAATCGCATGCATCTTTGTCTATGTGTGTGTTTGAGTGTTTCGTTATAATTACTGTTCGTTTGTTTGCGTAAATGGATTCAGAATCGAAGCGGTAAATGTAGGAGCGTTAGATTTCTAGAGATAATATTTCGATGTCTGTACAGCAGGGTGGGAGCACCATTAAGAACATAGTAGCTGCGAATTTCGGGGGTGGATTTTTGAACATTCTACGTTTTTAGAGTCCTAAATTCCATACTTAATAATACTTAGGCTGTCAAAGTTTAATTGAACTAAGTAATTCTTGTTCGAGTTAAGCGTCTCCTCTAAAAACTGTTAGGCGATTCCCCCACTGGCAACGCGCCCCGCTGCAGTGCGCGGAATCTGCCGCGTTTTTAGTGTGTTGGACTAGGCGTGTTTTCTATACAAACTGAGGTACTTGCATACAATGTTAAAGGTGCGCGGGGCAGTGGGATCACCGCCGCCTTTAACGCCTTTTTCCATTTACCTATTTTAAATATGTCATGTTCTTATTGTGTTAATAGCTAACACTGGTCTCAAATTTTTCGAGCTGCCTTATGGCATCTGACGCAGCTTAATTACTGTCATCTACTAACAACAGTTATTTTTACACACTAGAGTGCAGGTTTCCTCACAATTTTAAAATGATTATACATGAGTACAGGTGCAATACAAACACAGAGGTACAAGTCACGCCTAATGAATATCGAACTGGTGGCTCATGGACGCACAGCCAGTGATTGAATCACTTGGCCACCACCACTTCAACATGTCATGTTATTCCCAGGTGATCCAAGTCCGCAAGCAAGAGATAGACCAGCACGGTCGTAGCGGTCCTGCGAAGACGTCTGAAAGAATCCGAAGCAAGCGTACTTCCCGAGTTGGACCAGTACCGACCAGTAAGGAGCTGGCCATCATGGAGCCTCCGGACCACGAAGAGTCTGAAGTCAAGGTGAGCAAAGTAGATACAACCATGGTGATGAAATGGTGAAAGAAATTGTGTCATAGAGCTCAATTAGGCTTGACCAACATAGACGTATGTAGATATACTGGCTCTGCGGAGGCATTGGAAAGAATCCAAAGCAAGCTGTAAAGAGCTAGCTATCATGGCGGCTCTAGACAATGATGAGCACGATGTCAAAGTAAGAAAACTTGGTTTTGAAACTTATGAACCCATGTCATAGAGTACAATTCGGCTCGGCCAGCTTACATAAATATACTTCCTTCTCGCACTATGATTTGGAACGACTCAAAAATCGCATTGATTTTGAGTAAATTTAAATATTTTTTTTAGAGAGTGACTTTATCGTAAGTGTTAGCGTTACTGATTTAAGTTCTTTATTTTTTTAAGACCCTATGTGGTGCCTTCTTTTTGACATTCTTTAAGTTCATGCCTCTCACCTTTGAGAGCTCAGAGAGAGAGAGAGAGATTTAAGTGAAATTAGGCTTTATGAAATCAAATTTAGCTTGACCATGATGATGATTATTTTATTAAAAGTAACGTGAGATAAATTCATCAATATCTGGTTCTTTTAACCTATTAGGCTGGTTGGCTTTACCGACTGTATTATCAGGCCTGTGTAAAAATATACCTACATTATTACTATGCGCGCAGGCGGCCCCTCCGGGCGGTAAATTCAGTTATACGAATCGTTTGTTCAGAGTTCCTGAGTCATAAGGATAAAATTGGCTTGCAATGGATGTCTAGGTATATAAACGAAAAGGTGCTGAGTTCTGACGTGAGCTAAATTAAACCATATCGCTAACCACTTTGAGTAGACATTGCTTTGAATTTCTTTTCTGAGTGAGACTTCTTTCTGTACTGGTTCTTATTCTGTGGTATTACGTAAGTAAACTGTATTAGTCAGGATGATGATGTGCTTGATGATGATGTTCTTTTTATTGTTTCCAGCATTCAGAGGACAGCGGGGGCGAGAGTGATGAAGATAAGATAGAAGATGAGAACTCACCATTATGGAAACTGTATGAGACAGTCAAGAACTCTTTGGGTGCTAATGGTACCCCAATGGCTGACCCATTCGCGAAGCTGCCATCTCGCCGCGTCTACCCGGACTACTACAAAGAAATCAAAAACCCGGTCTCCCTGAACCAAATCCGCAATAAGATACGCAAGGGCGGGTACGGGACACTGTCCGAGGTAGCGGGCGACATGAACATTATGTTCGAAAACGCCAAGCAGTACAATGTACCCACTTCCAGGCTGTACAAGGATGCTGTGAAGCTGCAAAGGTATATATATATATATTTTTTTTTTAAAGGTTTTATTAGCCAACAATTTTTTTTATAAATACTTAAATGTCTCAGTTGAATTTAGTTGTTCGTTGTTGGCGTGTCCTGTGACACGAAAGTCTATTCCAGCTTCTTGTGGTTCCCAGCGAGTAGAATAGGACCACTTCAAGTCTTCCCGTGGGTGTCGTAGAAGGCGACTTAGAAAACACAAGCTGAACAAAGCTTATAAGCATCAATGAGACCTCTCCAACCCGTCTGGCCAGCGTGGAGAGTGTAGGCCAAATCCTCTGAATGCTCTGGCTATGTACTCGTATGGCTCGTACAGAGAGGGTCGTGCTCCTGCAGTGGAGACCAAAAAAGAACCTTGTTCCCACTTAGTTTCTTCATTTTGTCCTGTTATGTTTTCTTTGTGTAAGTTGTATGTATTTAAGTATTAGGTGTATGTATGTTTATTATATTGACCACCCTGCACTACCTAATATCCCATAATTTTTTCTATTTAAACGAGGTTGCCTAGAAGAAATTGCTTAGCGATAAGGCCGCCTTTTGCGCATTTCCTAGTTTTTAAGATAATTATGTCCTGTTTTTTACTTCTGTGCAATAAAGGATATTGTATTGTAAAAAAGACTTGCTAATGATGATGTTATTTGGTGATTGAAGACTGATGCAGCAGCGAGTGCAGGAGTTGCTGGACATCGTGCAGAGCTCGTCCAGCGACGACGAGAGCCTGTCCACGGTGAAGAGCCAAAACCAAAACACTCCACGGCCCAGAGGTAATACCTCATTTATTATAAAATAACATATAGGTACTTCATAATCTTATCATAGAAGTATAGCTTTATTTTTTTTTACTTGGTTAGCATTATTTATACATTATAAAAGCTTTGTCCCAGAAGATAATTCTAAGAAATTTCATATATAGCATATAAATAGAAGAGCGAGTCCCAAATAAGTTTTTAACTTGTGTTAAAGGGATACTAACTCAACGTTATTATATTTTATATCAAATACTGTATGTGACATCATTTACTAATAGTTGATTGAAAGAAGTTATGATATTAATTAGTTTATTGCGACTGGAATTATTTTACAAGTATAATAGATGGTACAAATTGTATGAAAAGTCGTCCGCGATGATGCGGCGAAAAATGTGAACTAAAATATGTAATTGATGGAAAGCGCAGCACGACGATTTGCAAATTTGACAAATTTGAATGTGAGGTTTGGACCGAACAAATACATTATAGATAATAATTAATTTTTTAACAAAAAAAACAACCGACGTAAATTTTTTTTAGGAGTTTCTTCCTTATCTCAAAAGTTCTTCATCATATCTTCACCAAATTAAAATGGGACCAACTTGGTAGTAAAGGCCTTTAAAATAAAAAAGAATTATCAAAATTTGTTCACATTTGGCGAAGATACCGCGTAACAAACATACATAAAAAATATTTAAAAAAACATACAGTCGAATTGATAACCTTTTTTGAAGTCGGTTAATAAATACCCAAGCCTTCCAAGCAGCATGGCAACTAGCGTGGTTTACCAATACGCCACGGAGCTTGTCTATCTTTGTCCAGGTATGGACATCATCGACCAAAGAATTATATATTTGTCTCTTTTTAATTTATCTGCAAAAAATGAGAAGACATTTTATAAGGCATGTATTTAAATCGATATCTGTATATACCCTTTTTTGAAGCAGAACTGTTTTACAGAACGAATAAGGGTAGTATTTAATCGCAAATCAAAATTACTGATTGCACAGCAAAATACTTAACTGAAAATATTACTAAACAAACTGCAATTTATATTTGTGGCATAGTAAAATTTCCTAGCACGTGCGTGTGTTGGTCGCAGTTCTAGCATAACCTAACCTATAGGTTTGCCCTAACCTAATAAAGAAGATTGGCAGAGACCTATAGACTGGTGGTACCGTCTTATGACGAAGTGTAGGACAATGAAAATAATACTAATTTATTTGTCTTGAATTATGTAATAAAAAATGTAATCATACCATATTTTTACAACTTATGAGTAAAAAGTTAAATGCATTTAAAGTTAGTATGGGACAAAGTGTAGAGACATAACAAAACGTCACAAATGGAGACTGAATGGAGATAACAAAACGTATTGACTTTTTTTTGACACATCTAAAGATGAATGTAACTGTCAATTGAATATTTTTGTTTGACGTTGACGTTTGTATCAGTCCCGTGACGTTGACATAATCGCACAAATGGTTGATAATGCATAGACAAAAGATCGATATTAATCAATGACGCCAATTATGCCTTAATATAAATAAAACATAAATGTAAAAACAATATACAGGCCCCGCAAGTTGATATTGCGATGGAACCTTGTCACAATAACAGCCGCGTGACGTCATCGGTCGCAAAAAAGTACAGATAGCAAAAAATTTTGCAAAATATTCAAAATGTCTATTATTAGTTGCTTCGACATTAAAATGTCCTCAGTAGTGTCCGAAGTACTTTTTAAGGCACGGTTTATATTTTGTATAACCAACTTAGAGTCCTCTTTCTCCTTTACAAAATAATTATCCACTTTAACTATCATTTCACGAGCACGACTGTTAATTAATTTCTTACTCATTTTAACGGGTAACAGGTAACAAAACTCAACAATAAAACAGGATAACAAAAACAAACAGTTATAGGTAACAAACATTCGATGCGCGTAAGCACGTAAGCGCGGGTTGACCTTGCGAACGGTACTGACGGTGCGCGTCGACTACGTCACCAAGATGGCGGCCAATCGCAATATCAACTTGCGGGGCTTATACACCGATATTATATTGATCTTGTTGATTGTAACAATAGTTTTGTTTGATAGACTCATTTATCTTTACTTGATTAACTGGGTAAAAGTAGATTCATCATAATCGATTTTTCTGTAGTGCATGACATAGTTCTGTATGACGACCCTAAAGTGTTGGGAGTCCACTGCGTTTTATTATTGATAGTCAGTTATGCCATTATGCGTTTAGTTTGCATGATTTAATTGAAAACAAAAGTTCTAATTTTTCTTTATTCTCAAAAGTTGTAGAAAAACTTGAATGTATGGAAAATAAACGATTAAGTATCGAGTATAAAATACCAAAAAATCAACACCCTACATCTTATATTTAAATGGTTACCACGCCTGCCAATCTCTTTGATGTGCAGTCAGAATTTATAATTGATGAGATGGAAATTAATGGGTGATTATTTATTTGATATAATATCCTATTTTATAATACATACTAATGATTTTTCTTGTCAACCAGGTCGTCCCCGTGTGAACCCCATACCAGTGACGTCATCACCGGCCCCGTCTCCTTCCATACCAAGAGCTTCACAACCGCTGAAAAAAAAACTCCACTACATTGCTAAGCAACTGCTAGAGTTCACGTGCGCTGATGGGAGACAGCCAATGTTGCTCTTCATGGAGAAACCTAGCAAAAAGTTGTATCCCGAGTATTATAACGTAATCGACAGGCCAATTGACATGATCACCATTGAAAGTAACATCAAGGTATGTCTGAAGTAATTACTTTTCGTATTTCGTAACATCAAGGTAAATTTATGTCTGAAGTATAAATTAACAACTTTTCGTGTTTTGGAAAGTTAAGACCAGGCCCAGAGCGATATGAAAGGAAAGACAGGCCTTTGCCCAGCAGTGGGACATAATTGGCTACATAAAAAATTTAAGTTATCCGTCCAATAATTTTGTTCCGGCCATTTCTTGTTCAGGGGAAGACGAAAAATTTTATACATACGTCAAAGTCAGTGAAGTCATCTTCAGCTATAATGAAGAAAGCTTCAGATCACATCTTCTTCTTATCGAGTCGAAATGGTTACACTGTAGCTTCAATTTCAAATCACCTGTGACATATGTGGCCACGGCGATCACATATTGAGCATTCTTGCCTTCGGCTCGGGTGGCCTATACATATAATTTAAAACATTGATCGGCGTCGTTGTATAACCACAGAATAAATAATACTAACGTACAGAAGTCTCACTCAGCAAATAAATTCAAAGAAATATCTACTCAATGCGGCTAGCGATATGGTTTAATTTAGCTCACGTCAGAAATCAGCACCTTTTCGTATAGATACCTAGACATCCATTGCAAGCCAATTTCATTCTTATTACTCTGGACAAACGATTCGTATAACTGAATTTACCACCCGGAGGGCCGCCTGCGCGCATAGTAATAATGTAGGTACATTTTCGATACCTAAACGGCCACTCCCCGTTTAGGTATCGAAAAACAGGCCTGGTATAACTACGATTATACAGTTTCATGAATCCATGTCAAAGACAACTTTATACGTAGTGTAATAATGTTGACTTTACAGTGAAAGTTATTTGATATGCAATCGGACAGAATTGCTTTGATATTATTTATTTAACTTTATTACAAACGTAATAGGCGGACTTAAAGCCACAGGCTTTATCTACCAGTCTACCCACTGGTGATGCCGAGACAAAGAAAACTTTAGAAGGAGGTGCAAGTTATGTAGGTAATGTAGGTAGCAAGGTTGCCAAGGTATAGGTGACGCGTTATCTAGTTGAGTGGTTGATCGTAGTGAATAAAGATTTTATGTATATTTTTATTGCTAAATATTTTCGAATGTACCAGCTGCTTCTCTTCCCGCGCAGAACGTAAAAGCCGATAGAGAGAATGGGCGAAAATTTGAATCATGTTTAACCCATTACTATTTTTAATTCCGTTTGTAACGATGCTGCATGCATACTCTTCAATCCTCCTTTCTTCATCTCATCCTGTCCGTTTTTCATTCTTCATTTCATTTTCAAATCATTGACTGAACCCTTTTCACTCATTCCACCATCATCTCTTAAGCTGATCACTTACTTCTCTCTGTTGTACCTTAATAAATTAAATATTATTTTATACTCGTATGTAACAGTCAGTTTCAGATAATAAATTTCATATAATCCATCGTTTATCGAGTTCTATTCTCTACCTCTTCTACTATCTTCTATGTGGAAACTCGCCTAGAGCGCCGGGACAGGTCGAGGTCCCACACGTTTTTCCATCTTAACGCCCACCATCACGTTAAAAGTGGCCTTTGGGTCTTACAGCCCTGGGTTCTGTCTACCCCGTTTTTGGGATAAAGACGTGATAATGTATCTGTATATTCTATCTTTTGCAGAACGACCGTTACAACTCACTCGAAGAAATGGTCTCCGACTTCCGTCTGATGTTCTCCAACTGCCGCCAGTTCAACGAAGAGGGTTCCATGATCTACGACGACGCGAACCTCCTCGAAAGAGTCCTGAATGACCGACTCAAGGAGCTTCACAGTGGGAGTGTGAACCCTGAGAAGAAAGCTGCAGTATTGAAGACCTTCAAAGCGGCAAAGTCTAAGCAGTTGTCGCCTTTGGAGCAGAAGTTGAGGACGCTCTATGATGCTATTAGGGACTACAGGGATCCTAAAGGTTAGTACTGTACTATTATACAAGCTTTTTCGAAACTTTCAAAATAATCTTCGGGGATAGTTGCAAAGTGGAGATGGAAACCCTGAGAAGAAAGTGTTGAAGACTTTCAAAGCTGCTAAGTCAAAACGGCTGTCGTCTGCAGCAAATGTCAAAACCTTTTTGGTTCGACAATTAAAAATTGGTGGTTAAGCTCGTATTGCAACTATCCTTCTTTAGAGAACCTTTCCCTGATATGTGTATTGTCTTAATTGCGGAGAACCTCACACTAATATATTTACAATTAGGAGAGGAAACTTCGCCCCCCCCCCCCCCCGCCCCCTCTGCATCTCATCTATTCGAAAAACGATGATTTTATCCCAAATATTTGGGGCTTAAGTCACTGGTAATTCTTTAGACACTGAAAAGTAAAAAGTGAATTCCCTAGGCGTTAAAACACAAGGTCAAAATGTTTAGTTCTCTTGCTTCAAAATAATAATTTATTAAAAACCAATATAAACGCGCAGTTGTTGTCTTTGATTTAAATAGTAATTTTATTATGAAACTATTAGGTTATTTTTACAACTATTTGACATGTGATTAATTTCTTGATGAGGCCGATAGTAAATATAAAGTTTAGGTATAACATATTTAAATATATAAAGAATTAACACACAAGGAAACAGTAAGCAACGATTTTAATGACTGGAAAATGTATAAGATGTGGTGGTCCTAGAAAAATATTTTCATAGTACTTCTTCAGTGAAAACGCCCCCAAATAAAGGTTAGTAACTGCCTGTTAAACTCTGATTAGCTATATGTAGGTATTCTACTTTCGTTAGGTATATATTTGCAAATTTTCCTCATAGATGGAGATGAAAAGAAGAATGTGCTACACGGTTTACGGTAATAGTTTTATCTCGGGCGATATACTTGAATCCCTCGCTTCACCCAGGATTCCACCGTAGAATCCCTCGCTACGCTCGTGATTCTATTGTGGCATCCTTCGTTTCGCTCTGGATTCAAAGTGGCGCCCTTGCGTTAAAACTATTACCTTTACGCCTTGTAGCACAATCTACTATTAGGCACTTCTAGATCTTTAACATTGTTTTTTTAGCCAACCGCCTTCTTGCCCTCATCTTCATGAAACTGCCCAACAAAGTGGAATACCCAGACTACTACGAGCTCATAAAAAACCCGATAGACATGGAGAAGATTGCGCACAAGCTCAAGAACGGCGTGTACGGCTCCGTGAATGAACTTGCGTCGGATTTCATCCTGATGTTTGACAACGCTTGCAAGTACAATGAACCAGACTCTCAGATATACAAAGACGCGCTCATCCTGCACAGGATGTGCTTGCAGACTAAGCAGATGCTGAGGTGAGCCTTTATTTTTATATTTAACTTTATTACAATACGCCCCTACCTGTTTGTGCTGGGAGCTCCACCCTCGAAGTTGTAGACCAATATATCTACCTGGGTCAATTGATCCAGGCAGGAAGTTCCAGCTTCGAGGAAGAGGTCTTTCGACGAATCCGACTCGGTTGGGCAGCGTTCGGGAAGCTACGCAGCGTCTTCTCGTCCAAAATACCTCAGTGCCTTAAGACTAAAGTGTATAATCAATGTGTGTTACCAGTGATGACTTATGGCTCTGAAACGTGGTCCCTTACTATCGGTCTCATAAGAAGGCTCAAGGTCGCTCAGCGCGTTATGGAGAGGGCTATGCTCGGTGTTTCTCTACGTGATTGAATCAGAAATGAGAAAATTCGTAGGAGAACAAAAGCCACTGATATAGCCCAGCGGATTAGCTCGTTAAAGTGGCAGTGGGCGGAACACATAGCGCGACAAACCGATGGGGCAAAAAGGTTCTCGAATGGCGACCACGTACTGGCAAGCGAAGCGTCGGACACCCACCCACAAGGTGGTCAGACGATCTGACTATGGTCGCTGGAGAGCGCTGGACGCAGGCCGCTCTAGATCGGTCATTTTGGAAATCCCTGGGAGAGGCCTATGTCCAACAGTGGACGTTGTGCGGCTGAAATGATTACAATACATGTCAATGGCGGACTTAAGGCTAGGGGCCTTTTCTACCAGTCAACCAACAGATAATGCTGAGAAAGCAATCTTTTGAGGTAAGTACAAAGAAAAAAATATATAATTATATATTTTACTATACGAACAACTTTCACTACAAGCTAAAGCTGTCTACACACTACACAGTTTGTCATACATCATCATCAGGTCTTTTTTAGTCTCCACTGTAGGAGCACGACCCTCTCTGTACTACCAGAGCCATATTATAGCTGTTTTATATACTGTACTGGCTAATGCCAAAGCAATCAGAGGATTTGGCCTACACTCTCCACGCTGGCACAGAACGGAATCTCCTAAGGTACGCGCAATATGCGTCCCCGTTCCCCGTCCCCGCACCTCTCCCCCGTTTTCACCTCGATGACTCACGTTGGCCGTCAAGAGCCGGGGGAGAGGTGCGGGTGCGGGGAACGGGGACGCATATTGCGCGTACCTTAGGAGATTCCGTTCTGTTTACTCTTACTGTATTCTGTGACGCTGGCCAGACGGGTTGGAGAGGTCTCATTGATGTTTATAAGCTTTGTTTAGCTTGTGTTTCCTAAGTCGCCTTGTAAGACATCCACGGGAAGACTTGGAGTGGTCCTATTGTACGTTATGTGATGTTCGAAATATCACGTCAAAATAAAGAAGATCGCAAAGATTAAGCTATTTCTTTCTATTTTTTTAAATAATATTCTTCTTAATCCGCTAGTTTCCAACAAGTCATATCAGATTTTTTTTCTAAACATCGAAATAAACATTTTCTATGAGATTTGTATAAAATATCGGACTGTGACGTCATAGTTTCTTGGAGTCAAATAATGCTCTTATTATTCGTTTTTCTGCATTAATAAATCTAAAATCACGTTCAAAGTGGATGTGATCAATGACAGTTGACATTATTTTGTGACGTATTATTCTCTTAAAAGTACCAAATAATTTAAATTTGACCCAGGAAATTACCCAATTGTTACTTATTCATATGTTGTTTTGCAGAGAGGACGAAGACTCAGTACCGGATGTCTCGGCAGCAGTACAGGAGCTACTGCTGAATTTGTTCACCACGGTCTACAACCACCAAGACGAGGAGGGCAGGTAGGACAGTTGGCCCATTTTCTTCAAAAATACATACTGGAGATATACTTGGTTAAAGTACCTGGGCGACCGGGCTTTGCTCGATGAAATTACTGAGATACGTTTCGCAATATTGGATTTTGTTTTTGTTTTTTGGCTGTTAATTTAATATCATTATACTAAAATGATCTAGTATAGACCGTGGTTAGTTTTATTACGGGTATGTCCCTTCCACGTTGTAAAACATGTTTGCAAGCTTTACATGTTATATTGTGTTAAAATTGTATTAGGCATAATATGCTTGTAAACTGACAAAGCCCTTCTGGCGCGTAGGCGACCAATACTGTGCAAATGAGTTTCTTTCGGCGTTGCTTCTCAGCAGTGGTCGTTGCGAAACGACGGTAGCTTTTAAAAAAAAATTATAAATAAACATTATGTACACGTAATGGACACTAAAATTATTGAAGTGTAAAAGTGCCTGCGAAAGCCTAATTACTGAATATATATTTGATTCTTTAATTCTTGATTCTGTAGTCGGGTAAAAATGTAGGAATTTTGCTTCCTAGTCAATATAAAGTTTAAGTAAAATTTGGCATAGACTTTTTGATTTCTAGGCAGCATGATCAGAGAGGAAAGAGAGATTAGATCCGCCATAAAATACATGTAAAAAAAAACTACTTTTTCTCAGATGTTACTCCGATAGTATGGCAGAACTTCCCGAACACGACGAAACCAATAGTGGAGAGAAAGTGCGCGCCATCTCACTGGACCTTGTAAAGCGAAGACTTGATCGCGGTCACTACAAACGTCTAGATCACTTCCAACAGGATATGTTTGCTGTGTTTGAGAGGTAAGCAACGCTGTGACGATACAAGTTAATTTATAATTTTAATCAGCCTATAACAGTCCACTACTGGACTTAAGGCCAATCCCAGTAAAGGGAGGATTGCTCCATGATCACCATGCTGGGCAGATGGGTTTCTGATTACAGTCATCATCATTCGAGCGTATTCCCGGTTGCATCGTCAGCGGTTACGCTTCAGAGTCCGGCGTCCGCTACCTTACCTAGGTGATTTGACGAGGTTACTGGTTTTTACACAGAGCGACTGCCGTCAGACCTCCGCAACCCAAAGGATAGACCAGAACCAATCCTAGGATAGGTACAAACGTTAGATGTCGTTCGGGACCAACGGCTTTACGTGCTTTCCGAAGCACGGAATCATCTTTTCGGATAATCAGGTGATTCAAGCCTGCAATATTATACAGACTGGAAACAACTTTTCACAAAGTATGCTTCCCAGTGGGATTTGAACCCATGACCTCCGGATCACAAGGCAAACGCCTTGACCACTGGACCGCGGAGGCAGTTAGGGTTTCTGATTACAGTAGATAGTATAAAGTCGTTACGCAGAGGACGCTTGTACTCTGTTACCTATGTACAATACCTGGCACATAAGTTGACCCAAAACGGCGGCTCTGCGCAGGTATAATTAGAGGAAAAAGTGTGCGCAGTGACCGCCATTTTGGTTCAACTTATGTGCCGGGTATTGTATACCTGTTTTAGTCGCCTTTTACGATACCCGTGGGAGAGGAAAGAGATAATTACAAATTGTATTCTACTTTGCAGTCACCACCCGGTAAAAAGATAATACAAGATTATTTATCATGATCATTTCAGCAATAGGTAGTCCACAATTGTACATATTAGTATTGACCCTTTTGTAGAATTTTAAGACAATTCAAACGTGTATTATGACCTCCCCGGTGAAAAAAATTGCGAAAAAAGGCCACTTTCTGCCTCTATAGCATGGCACCGGCGACAGCGTTTATCGAGCGCTCTACGTAATAATAACGAGTGGAATGGCACTAGTTCTTCGCACGATATAAACTTTATCAGGGTTTATATACGATGCCATGCTAGGGGCGCTGTCCAGGGGAAGACCTAACGTGTATAACCACCTCGGGCGGTGATAAAGAAAGCTGCATATCACATATTTTTTGGCACCCTGCCCTTCGGCTCTGGTCCCTGTCTACCTCACTTGTGTTTTGGACAAAGTATATTATTTAACCGACTTCCAAAATAGAGGAGGTTGTCAATTCGGCTGTATTTTTTTGTACGTGTGTGTGCATTCGACAAAGACTGGAAAGTAAAAACCAAGAATAGAGAATTGTGGAAGAAAAGAGGGGAGGCCTTTGCCCAGTAGTGGGACATAGATGGCTAGTAAAAAAAAAGTGTATGCGATATATTCCGATTTAGATGATTATTTTCTATTGGAAAGTCAGTGAAGAATCTCCTCGACGTCCTATAGCATTCCGATGATAAAATCGTTAATTTTTTTGTAAAAATTCTTTTATCTCCCAAACAGGGCTCGCCGCCTATCTCGCACCGACAGCCAAATATTCGAGGACTCCGTCGAACTACAGTCCTACTTCGTAGAACAGCGAGACATCCTCTGCAAGAACACGTTACAGTCGCCGGCTTTGGCGTTCACGCGGGACACCATCACTACCAGTGTGGAGCTAGTCAAGCAGTGCAAGTTACTGCAGGAGAACGAAGACGAAGATGAGACGAGGTAAGTTTTTTTAACTCTTATCTAATCTTTATTTTTTTTTTGTCACATCACGCGTCGTTTCGAAAATATATTATTGCGCCATGTTTCGGGTGGCAGAAGTCAAGGAAAATCGCTTAGTACTGATGTGATTAGAATTTTTGCGTAAAAGCCACAAGGGCTATCGGTTAGTGACATTACTAGGCATATTTCGCCCTAATCCTTGTTCCTTTTAACTGTATTTTTTGCCTATAGACCTAGATTTTTTATTGTGTTACAATAATACCATAGCCAAGTGTGACAAATAATACAATTACTGTCATCCTCACAAGAGCAAAAGAGATAGCGATTAAAGTGACAAGGTGATAAGTTTTGGTACAAGACGGTCAGGCATTGGCAGCCCGGCACGAACATCGTCACGTAAAAATGTAATTTTTCAATAGGAGATATTACTGCAATGTTCTGCCGCCAGAGTGCAGCATTAGCGCAGACCGTAAACAAATGTTTGACAATGACAAGTACATCAAAGTCGCAATAAATTCGTAAAATTATATAGGTACATATTAGGTATTTAAATGGCCGTAAGAAGCCATAACACCACAGCACGGGTTTTGAATAAATTAATTATATTGAAACTACATTCAAATTAAATACTTACTTTTATGATAATTATGTTTAGCATGCTGTGCGCACTATTTTTTTGGTTTTGCAACTAGACATGTTTCTATTCTATAATGTATTTTGTTAAGCTGTGTTGTAAGACTGTTTTGTGTGCCAATAAATAAAATAAAATAAATAAAAAATAAAATAATTTGTTGCGAAAAAATATGACATGTTTAATGACAGCAGATAGTTTACTGTATGCGCTAGTGCCGCCATCTGCGCCGAGTTTTATGTAATATGTCCTAAACCTGTAAACCGTGTTCATTTATAAGTGGTCTCGTGCTGCATTAAATATTTCTCTGAAAATCTTACCCAGTCTTCGTCAGCCAAAATTTGGAAGTTCCTCCGTTCTTTGGGTCTTGCCAAAAATAAAAGTAACCATTTTTCCACTTCTCGCTTCTCTCCGAACGATTTCAATAATCATTTCAACACTCCAAGTTTTCTTGATCCTGCTGTTAAAGCTGCCACTATTTCTAGAATATCTTCCATGGCGCAACCTCAAATTGACCCCTTTTCTTTTTCTCCCTCCACTGAGGATGACATACGCAAAATTATAATGTCAATTAAGTCAAAGGCGGTAGGATGTGATGATGTTAGCAGGCAAATGATTATAAATATCTTACCTATTATTCTTCCCATTCTGTCTCACATCATCAATTTTTCTCTAGTTACTGGGACTTTTCCCTTTCTGTGGCGTAAAGCCTTCGTTATTCCTCTCCCTAAAGTTACATCTCCCCAATCCTTAAATAATTTCAGACCAATCTCTATACTCCCCTTCCTTTCCAAAATCCTTGAAGCTGTAGTGCACGCTCAAGTGTCTTCCAAAGTTCTGTTACTCCTCGTAAGGAGCGAGTTAGTAAAAATAAAGGTATACAGTCCGGTTTCCGCCCTGGTCACAGTACTGCTACTGCTCTACTTAAAGTCACAGAGGATTTAAGATTGGGCATGGAGAATACGTTGGTCACCATCCTAGTTCTCATTGACTTTTCTAATGCTTTTAATATGGTTGATCTCGATATTCTCCTTGCCATACTTAGTCACCTGCATTTCTCATCCTCAGTGGTGGATTGGTTTTCAGATTATCTACGTGATCGTCAGCAATTAGTTCGAATGGACCGTGACCTGTCGGACTGGATGACACTTTCTTTAGGTGTACCGCAGGGTGGTATTTTGTCGCCCTTGCTTTTTTCTATCTTTATAAATCTTCTTTCTTCTGCGATTGGCTGCTCTTACCATTTTTACGCTGACGACCTTCAAATTTATGCTCAGTCGCCAGTAGAAGATATCAATACGTGTGTTGCCACAATTAATTCCGCCTTATCGACTATTATGACCTGGCCTGATGAGTTTGGTGTTAGAGTTAACCCCTCCAAATGTCAGGCAATGATCGTAGGTAGTTCGAGACAGATTGCACAGATTGATACTAGTCATATCCAACCCGTCATTTTCAATAATAATATTATACCTTTTTGCAACTCTGTCAAGAACCTAGGATTAAACATCGATTCCACGCTTGGCTGGACCACTCATATAGCCGCAATTAGTCGTACAATCACTGTTAGTCTTCAGCAATTGAACCGTCTAAGGATTTTTCTGCCTTTTAAAACAAAGGTCTTACTTGTACAGGCTTTAATTTTTCCAATCTTTGACTATGCCGATGTGTGTTATCTTGACCTCAATGTAGACCTTCTCACTAAACTTTATCGGCTCCTTAATAACTGCATTCGCTTTATCTTCTGTCTTCGAAAATATGATCATTGTGTCTTCTTATCGTTCGGAGCTTAATTGGCTTCCTATCCGCCAATGCAGGGAACTTCGGTTACTGTGTACTCTCTTTTCGATTCTTACGAATCCTGATTACCCTCAATATTTAAAATGACACACAACCTTTCGGACACTCATGATCGACAACTTCGTTCTAATGAGACTCGTCAGCTCTTTATCCCCCTTTTTCGGACTAATTTCATGTCAAACTCATTTTCTCTTCAAGCTTCACGACTCTGGAATGCTTTACCCGTTGATATTAGAGAAATTTCTACCAAATTCTGTTTTAAGAGGAAAGTCCACGCCCACCTTTCAAACTCCCTTTGTATATAAAGTCATCATCATTCAGTTCTTCTTTTCATTAGCTATTTCTTTGTTATTATATTTATTAGTATATGTATTGTGTAAGTAGGTATTTACTCTGATATATTTATATATAATATATATATAATAGTGTGTATGAAGTACTTAGTATTTTTGATGTAAGTATATAGGTATTTATAGTTTTTGCGACGCACAATTTTCTCTGCTTATCCCTATGGTTGACTGGGAGAAAATGCTCTAAGCATTAAGTCCGCCATTTGTTAAAAGTATATTTTTACTTTGGACAATAAAGTTTGATAAATAAATAAATATTCGTATAGTACGTACAAATACAACCCTTTTAAAGTTACACAAAAACATGTTATTTCTGGTAAAATTTTTCATTACTAGATCTTATTTTAGATCTATGCCTTTGTCATAGGTATGAATCTTTATAGAAGCGGAGTATCATTTATGCCTACACAACTACAAACGAAACTATACAAAATGGAAGGGACATACCCGTAATAAATCGGACCACGTGCTACTACTGAACTAGATCATTATAGTACAATGAAATTAAAATAACAATCGAAAAACAAAATAAAATTTTGACATTCCCATACAAATTGCCCGAGCGGCTGCTTACTTTTTTATGAAAATGCAAAAAAAAATTCTTGTTCTCTGACTGTTATTTTAATTTCATTATACTATAATGATCTAGTATAGACCATGGTTTGATTTATTTCGGGTATGTCCCTTCCACGTTGTATATCCGTACATACGTCAATGCGTGTGTGTTCGCCCGCTCTCGACCCTCGACAAGGCGAAGACGGGGGACGGGGACGCATATTGCAAGGGATCGCAGGAGATTCCATTGTGTATGAAATACTCTTATTAATATCTGTGCCTTTGTCCCAGGTCCAGCACGGACGACTCCATGCCGGCCGGCAGCGCGCCGCTCCAACAGACGCAGTACAACAAGGGAGACTTCGTGTACATACAGCCGGAGAAGGGGAACAAAGAGCCCGCCATAGTGCAGGTGGAGCGGGTGTGGACCAATAAGGAGGGCGTGCCCATGATGTACGCCAATGTCTACTTCCGGTGAGTATTTTCCCCACAACTTCATCTTAGCGGTCATCGACATCAAATATACAGACCAGCGGTCTGGAACATTTGCCATGTTCTATTTTTGGTAATTTACACCTATATCGCGCTGCAGCGCTAAGTCGTTTTTAAGCAGTTCTTCAGAACCTCTGTGCTGGATTTGATTAAAGTACTGACGAATCATTAACTTATTTAATTTTCAAACAATGAAATCTGGTTACTTGCCGATGGAAAGTTATTTTATTACACTTCGCCGTGTTCTTTGAATGATTCGTACAGTATTTTAACACACACCAAGGCTTTTTTAAATTGTATTTACCATGTTTTCTTATGGTTTTAAACCGAAATAGCTTATAATCCGACGAAAGTACTAGGCGTATAAGAGCTAGCAAGCGAAGTGAAGTTTTTGGAGATTGTTACAATTTAACGGGACAACACAGTGATATGTGGCGTCTTCTCTAGTTCTTTAGTCACAGAATACAGTAAGAGTAAACAGAAGGGACTCTTCTAAGGTACGCGCAATATACGTCCCCGTTCCCCGCACCCGCACCTCTCCACCGGTTCTTGACGGCCAACGTGAGAAATCGAGGCGAAAACGGGGGAGAGGTGCGGGGACGGGGAACGGGGACGCCTGGGTGACGCATATTGCGCGTACCTTAGGAGTGTCCGGCCTGTGCTTTAGTACAAAGTAGCTCTTTTTCAGCGGTTAAATCCTTAGTTGTGTTGCTTTCCGGCTTTTTGTTCACCAAAGATGATGATGATGACCTAAATGGTCTCCGAAGACCCTTCAAAGACAGAACCATTAAAATGATTTGGCAATATTTTTACGACCGGCTGCTTGTCCATATTGCGGAAAATCCGCTAGTTATTTCCAACAAGTCAAATCAGATACTTTATCTTAACCTCAAAACAAACATTTTCTTTGAGATTTGTATGCAAACCGTGACGTCATAGTTTCTTGGAGTCAAGTAGCGCTCTTAATATCAGTTATATGATCAATGACAAGTGACATTATTTTGTGACGTTTTATTCTCATATCAGTACAGTGTTAATAAAATAACAGACTCTCTTAACAAAATTTTCTCCTGAAATTATCATCTTTATAATATTGTACTTAAACTTTTAAATGAAATCAAATAGCTGAAGGTTTCCTGTTTTTAGGCCTCACGAAACGTTTCACGTCCGCACACGCAAGTTCCTTCAGCAAGAGGTCTTCAAGACGGAAACTCATCGCAGCATCCCCCTGGACCAGGTCATGGGACACTGTTATGTTATGAATGTCAAGGAGTACTTCAAGTTCAGACCAGAAGGTAGATAATTTTCAAGTCAATACAAAAATAAATGTCCGCCATATTACTTTTAAAAATACCTAAAAGGTATATTACATTACCATGTGGTGTAGTAAGAGTTAGGGGTAAGGCTCCCGATCTAGGCCGATCGGTGCGTCCCTTACCCCACTCGCCCTGACGATCGGGTATTGAAATAGCTGTTAGGCATTATAAAAAGTGCGTCGTAAGAAAAAGACAGTCGTAAAAAAAAGTCAGTCGTAAAAAAAATCGAGGCAGTTTTACTGTCTATGGTTTGGATTCACTAAATTTTTTATTGTTTTGTCTAACGTTTCGTATATATAAATAATGTGTTTAAAACGCGATAGTTTAAAAACCAATAACCTGTTAATGTTGTTAATCACAGGATATCCCGATAAGGACGTGTATGTGTGCGAGAGTCGGTACAGCACCAGACATCGCTGGTTCAAGAAGATCAAGGTGTGGGAGGGCGCTGAGAAAGAAGCCACGCTCATACCCAGAGACGTAAGATAATGTTTATTTTGGATTAATTTCTTAAAATGGGCAAACTACCAAAAAGCAATAAAAACCTTGTCGAAAAACACATTGATTATTTGAAGAAATCAACGTTTGTAGTATACTCAATGGAGGAACGAAATATAATGTGTCTTTCTTTTGAGCCAATCGACACGAAAAGAAGAACGTATTTAGTATTTTATCGTTTTTTTTAACTTAGTACTTTGAATACAATATGGCAGATTTTTTGCGCGCTGCATTTATTATTAATCAATATTTCTTTAACTACTTATTTATTTGCAAGTTACTGATAGTCAATCCAAAATCTCTTCTATGGATAATATGGATTAACAAACAATAGTATATACTTTGGTTTGATATATACTTGTGTATGAGAACAGGGTTACTTTTAAAACACCGGTAACATTTTTAGAGCAAGTACAGTCCATGATTTTTTTTTTTCGTAAAACAAAAAAATAAATTCTGCTTTCCATACAAAGCGGCGCTCAGTCAAATGGATTTTGTATAGGAGTATGAAATCTTTTATCAATTTTCGATAATTGTTTTTATGGAAAGTAGTTCAGTTTCACAGACTGAACTTGCTCCAAAAACGTTGCCGGCGTTTAATAAGTAACCTTGTATAATCTAATTTTTATAGGTCAACATCTAAGATGTATGTGTTATATTCTGCTTATTTATCGATGTACTTAATCTATTGTTTGATTGTATGGAGAGCAATAATTTTTCCGCATTATAATCCGCCGCGAAGTCCACTAACTTATTTGTCAACCTATAATTATGATATCAATTTGCACAGGTACCTTTGGAGCCCAGCCGTACAGTGTCTGTCTTCAGGGAACGAGTGGAGAAGCACAAAGATGAGCTAGCCGAGCTGGAAGTACTTGAAAACGTGCAGGAGAAGGAACGGCCGGTAAGTGAACATTAAAGTGTTGTTTACGTCAGTTTACGTCCTCCCAAATTTACCGAAAAGAAATTCTAAAAATTGTATATTTTAGAGTATTATCATGTTGCATCACTCTAACATCATTCGTTCATCGTTTAATTATTATCAGTCGAATACCTAAATTGGATTCATGTGTTGTATAGGGTATTTGATTGGTTTTTGGACAATATTTTATACGAAACAAAAAAAAAACTTTTTCTCAAAACAGCAAGAAAGTCGTACGCGCGAAACCCTAATGGCTTCGACGTCACATGCCAGTATACGTGCGTGCGTCCACCAGATTTAAAAGGCTTGAACTTACCGCCTATTAAATGTTTTGTAATAAAGTTAAATAAATAAATAAACTTACTTTTTTTTGAGCGGATTGGAACAGTCTTACAGTACCTGGTTGAGGATCGAACCTCCGGTGTGGCAGACTGGCTTGTTAATCACTACGCCACGGAGGTCGTCGAAGATAGCCCTTTAATTTTATGAGCAACCATTCATACCAACCATTTCAAATGAGGGCGCCACTTGTTCACGGTATTCGTTATTTAGATTTCTCACTTTGTCAAAGGTATGAAACTTCATAGAAGCATAGTATCAATTATGCCTTCACTACTACAAACGAAATTATACATCCGTGTACACGTCAATGCGTGTGTGTTCGCCCGCTTTCGCCTTGAGACAAGGCGAAAACGGGGGAGGGGAGCGGAGACGGGGACGCATATTGCGCGGGACCTTAGGAGATTCTGTATGTAATACTCTTATTAATTTCTATGACTTTATTGAACAGGACGTAGTAATGTACAACCCTTTGGGCACCGACGACGAGAACACGTACTACGAGCAGTACAACACGGTGTGCTCCGGGGTCGTCAAGACCGGGGACTACGTGTACGTCGTCACCGATGGCGGCAAGCAGATGATCGCCCAAGTGGACACCATCTGGGAGACGGGCGAGTGAGTACACTACATTCATTATAAATATCTAGGGTTGCTTAAGACTGCGGTCTCCGACCATGGGAATTTTTGATTGAACACCTGAATCTATATTTTCTATCTACACATACGCATTGCGCTGTATTGTACATGCACCCTGGAGACGAATTCAGAAGCGCAGTGAGCGGTCTGCCTTATCAGCGTTTTTGTTCCCATATTTATTTGAGAATTTTGGAGAACTTTAAATCTTTTTACAAAAGACAAATTATTTTTATTTATTTATTGTACGTGTTTAAGCATGAATAAATCTTCATTTATGTGTATTTTTTATTTTTTAACTCAGTCGTATGCGCAAGAAATCCGACGACGTATTCGCTAATATATTATCTTCAGTTTAACCTTTTTAAATAAGTTTTTCTATGAATTAAAAAAAGGTACTAAAATCGTTTCATTCACATTTTAGGGTTTTTCTTTGTCTTATTTCTCTGTAATTTATACACAACTTCATGTTTTAAATTCCGTGTAAACAACAAAGACATAAACGTCGCGCACCGCAAAATATTGAAACACGTCTCAGGTTATTTGGAATTAAACAAACTATTACAATGAAAATCAATAAATTGTCTCATTCACTTTTTTAATACTTAAATAAACTTCAATTTAAGATATCTAAACATATTGTTACTAAGTTAGTTTGGCTCCAATCAGCTCCGAAAAAGATGTCAAAATCACTAAAAATAAGGACCGGGCCCTTAATTGTAAGCGGGCTGGCATTAATCGCCGCAGCCGAGCGGTAAAATCGAATATATTTATTTGTTTAAACTTAATTGAGCCAAAAGCTACAATAGGTAGACTTAATGCTAAAGCATTCTCTCCCTGTCTACCTTTAGGAGAAGAGAAACAGATATATGTAGATGAATGTCCGGGGAAAGAGCCGCTCGGCTTTCACTAGGCGGGCAACAACAGCGGGATGACATTAATCGGCAAAGCCGGGCGGGAATATCGGATATTACCATCATCCGAGCGTATTCCCGGTTGCATCCTCAGCGGTAACGCTTCAGAGCCCGGGGTCCGCTACCTACCTAGGTGATTTGACGAGGTTACTGGTTTTTACACAGAGCTACTAACGTGTGACCTTCGCAACCCAAAGTTTAGACCAGAAACAATCCTTAAAAACGCTAGATGGTGTTCGAGACCCACAGCTTTACGTGCCTACCGTACTCGTAGCATCATCATCTTTCTTTTTAGTGAGTACAATGACCTTCCAAAGTGAGTACTTTAAATTCATTAATAATATTTTAGAGTTATGCTATAAACATAAGCGGGCCGACAATAATCGCCACAGTCGTGCGGTAAAGTCGAATATATGCAGATGATCATGATCAAGTCTTTTTTAGTCTCCACTGCAGGAGCAACGACCCTCTCTGTACTACCAGAACCATATATTAGCCAGAGCAGTCAGAGAATTTGGCCTACACTCTCCACGCTGGCCAGACGGGTTGGAGAGGTCTCATTGATGTTTATAAGCTTTGTTTAGCTTATGTTTCCTAAGTATGTATGTATGTCATCATTCATCTAGAATGTTCGGGGAAAAGACTGCCTCCGTCGTCCAGTGATCAAGGCGTTTGCCTGGTGATCCGGAGGTCAATTCCAATCCTACTAGGAAGCATACTTTGTAAAAAGTTGTTTCTCCAGTCTGGTTAGAATACCTGAATCGAATCACCTGATTATTCGAAGAGAAAAATGATTACGTGCTTCGGAAGGCACTTAAAGCTGTGGGTACCGAACACCACTTATGTTTAATGTCTCATGATAAAATTATGTCACATTCGTTTTATTAATATAGAGTATATTATAAAAGTTATTAAATCGAAAATGATGCCGCCACCGACAATCTTTTAAAATTATATTTTGTATTGTTTCAGTAACAAATGCTACTTCCGAGGCCCGTTCTTGATTTTCCCGTCAGAAGTGGCCAACATAATCAACAAGGTGTGTTTTGTGTTAAATCTATATTTCACGTACCTAAAAGTAGATCAAGGAAATCGAAAATGAAAAACCTATGGATCTGTGGCGTCCTCTACGCCACTGCGTGGAACTATAACAAAGGAGCTAAGCAACAACATAGTTTAAATGAGCAAACGAGATGGTGCTGACACGTCGTACATCTCGATATCAGAATGGACATTGTTAATTTTTTTAACCCCTAACTTTTATTTTTTTATATCAAAATGTACCATTTTTAAGAAACTAATTTTAATATTCTTTTCATATTGCAGCTTAGTTAATTTTTTATAAATTATTATAAAAATCATGTCAAAGACAAAGTAGTGTCGGCCGTCGGCTTTAAAACACAAACGGCCAAGCTCAATACATATTTAAAAAGAACACGCTAGTGTCATATTAGTCTTTGTCAGTGTCAGTGTCATTCAGTGAATTCAGTTGCCCATGATTGGCGGAAAGTTATTTTCTTAGTTATGATTGGCGGACACGTTGACATTTGACGTTATTGCCAGTGACGGATAAATACCATAAGACTCGTATTTTTTTATGAAAGGACTCAGCTGAAATCGATACAGCCGCGGAGTAAAGTCAAACAAAGGTCATACGTTTGTTTGTAGAAATATCTAAAACCACTGATTATTTCGGCAAAAAAATTATCCACAACTGTTTATTAACTCTATATCTCGAAACTGATTTCTATATAAGCTTTTAAAAAAAAATAACAATGCCCATTACTTCGATTGGCTGCATAAATACAACCTCCAAATCAAACCGTTGGAGCCAATCCCCAGGCGCAATGCCTGGCGGGAAGATCTTCCCTGGCGGTGGCCTTGCATAGCTCCCGCTACAGATTTTTTGCACTGTTGACCGTATTTACTTTTTATGTTATAAATATTTTAAAGGTAGGTAATAAGTTATTAAAACTACTAGTGTATATTTTATGCACATTTTACCTACAAAAATAATATTTCTGACTCCAATACGGTTTTTATGTTACTTTACGTGTATTTAATTGTCTTTTTTTAGCCATTCTACAAACAAGAAGTATTATTGACGACAATCCACGATACCAGTCCATTAGTGGGCATCGTGGGCAAGTGTGCAGTGCTGGATTACGACGACTATCTCAAATGTAAGTGTTCACATATAATAATTAAGTATAGTATGTTTAAAACCTTAGTATTACTGTGAAAAACATGTATTTTTTTATTTATTTACTACTCTAAATAAAATATCTATCATATTTTCTATTGTATATGTGGCAATCTTTAAGTTTTCTTCATCTTGATGGAAAATCTTCTTCTTCGTCTAAACGCGTTCCCGGTTGCATCCTCAGCTGTCCTGCTTCGGAGCCCGGGGTGCGCTTTCCCGCTTTTTCTTCTCCAAATATAACATGCATGTCAATGGTCACCCAAGGATGCCAAAGACCTTGCAAAGTGCAGAAGAAATAGCCGGAACAGTTTAAATGATTTGGCTATAGTTTTACGACCAGCCGCCTGCCTGACGTCAACCCTCTTTGGGAATGTATTTGTGCGAAAAGTTTTACAACCGGCCGCCGCCTGACGTTAACCCTCCCTGGGAATGCAATTGTAGCACGAGATGTTTGTGCCTCACCTCTTACGACATCCACAGGAAGAGATGGAGTGGTCTATTCTAACCCGGAACCACACGGGTGATTTTGATGGAAAATCTAATTCTGTATAATTAATGTCTCTCCCCCAAAGGTCGTCCGACAGAGATACAAGAGACGGACGTATATGTGTGCGAGACTTTATACGACGAGTCGAACCGCGTCGCTAGGAAACTCAAGTCAGGGTTGCGGAAGTTTGAACACACAAAAGATGTCACCGTGGATGAGGTTAGTGAACTTATTTTGGTTCTGCTTTATAATAAGAGGGAACCCCCCAATCTCCACGCCGCGTTGAACCGAGTCGCTAGTAAATTGAATGAGGGCTCGGCTTAAGTTTCCGTTTGTAACCTTAGCTATGCTGATACTGTGTTCTATGCGTTTTACAGCTTTTTTTCTATGGGCTATCAAATCAGTTGTTGTTATACAACCACCCACCGACCGCGAGTGCATTTGTGCGAAAAGTTTTGTAACCGTATAACAATATAACTTTTTGCCAGATCTACTTCTTCCCGAGGCCGCTGGGCCCGCCCGCCCTGGCGACCCCGCACGAGGTGCACTCCACGTCGCACGCGTTCTCTCAGAAGCAGTTCAACCCGAACGTCAATGCCGACTCTATGGTAAGTGAGCCCTCTGTCTATTCTGTAAGGGTTAAAGACGTTAACCACGTCGTGTGTAACATATGTAATACATGTGCCGCAATTGGATTTTATAATTCGCTGTTTAACATAACCGCTAGCAGTTTGACAAAATAGCTCGGTTTCGTAAAACAGCTGAATGACGTTTAGCGTTTTCGCGAGTCAGTTAGACTATCCAAAAGTAATGGACCCCTAATTTTTTGATTTATTAAATTAGTAAAAATTCACAAAGATACAGCGCATCGATGTTCAGGAGTTTTGCGTAATATTTCCTATTACGTAAAATTCGGCGCAGAGGGTGCTACTAGCACATACAGTAAACAGCTGTCATTCATATACTATACTAACTATAAACAAGATTTTTGTTACGTTCGGAATAAATTTCATACTGAGTTGAATCAAGTAATAAAAGTACAGAATATTCTACAGGGTTATTTTTAACTAGCTGTGCCCGCGACTTCATTCGCGTGGTTGTCGGAATGTTATATAGCCTAAAGCCTTCCTCTATAAATGGACTACCCAACAAAAAAAGAATTTTTCAAATCGGACCATTAGTTCCTGAGATTAGCGCGTTTAAACAAACAAACTCTTCCGCTTTATAATATTAGTATAGATTAACCGGCAACCTTTTTGGAGCAAGGTCAGTCCGTGACGTGACGTGACGTGAAAAAATTCTACTTTCCATACAAATCGACGCTCAACCAAATGGATTTTGTATGGGAGGACGAAATTTTGTTTTTTTTTTCGTTAATTGTTTTTATGGAAAGTGGTTCAGTATCACGGACTGAACTTGCTCCAAAAAGGTTTTCGGTTAATTAAAAATAACCCTGTATAATTACGTAAATTTTTACTGTAGTACTTTCCAACTTCAATGAAATCTTGGAATTTAAAATGGCCTGAACTGAACATATTTTATAGTGCTTTTTTGATAATGATAATGATAATGATATTTATTCACATAAAATAGAGTACATAAGATCTTAAATAATAAACATGTCCTTAATCTATTTTGCTTATAGTTGACAAGCATGTGAAAATAATACTGAAGTACCTAATTTACAATGAAGGAATAAAAAAGACTATGGGGCGTAATGACGAAAATTCAATTTAATTCACAATTAACAATTATATTTAAGTCACACTTAATAATTCTTAAAGATTTCGTCAATTTTATAATAAGATTTGTTAATGAGCCACGATTTTAATTTTTTCTTAAAACCGGACAATGGGAGTTCCTTTATATCTGTAGGCAATTTATTATATAGCTTTACACACATTGCCATACAATTTTTTTGGTATATTTCAGTCCTTGGTACCTCTTTTAAAACAAGCCTATCGCCGCGTCTAGTGTTTCGAGGAAAAAAGTCCCTCGCTTTTGTAAATAAATACATATGCGTTTTAACAAATACACCTACTTCATAAATATACATACATGGCAGAGTCAGTATGTCAAATTTTTTAAAAAGTAGCTTACACGTCTGGTACGGAGGGATACCTTTGATGGCCCTGATGCACTTTTTTTGTAGTAAAAATGCCCTATTTACATCACTCGAATTGCCCCACATTATTAGACCGTATCTTAATACAGAGCTTACATAACCGTGATAAGCTAGCAAACTAGTCTGTATGCTTGATGTTCTACGGAGCCTCCTTAGGACAAAAACAAATTTGTTAAGTTTATTACATAAATCATCTATATGAGGTCTCCAGTCACAATATTTATCAATGGTTATACCTAAAAATTTTACATTGTTACATTCCTTGATTTTCGTATTATTATAAAATACATTGTCAATTATTGGTTTTGCTACTTTGGAATGAAATTGAACATAATTAGTCTTATCTAAGTTTATACTTAAGTTATTGTCATTTAGCCATTGAATTACCGATTGAATAGTTTGATTAATTTGATTATAAAATTCATTTACTTCGTTACATGTCAAAACTATGGAAATATCATCCGCAAAAAGTGTACAGTTTTGAGATGTCGTATCCGGCAGATCATTGATGTATAGTAGAAAGAGAAGTGGTCCTAGTATACTTCCTTGTGGAACACCATAGCTATTAACTTGGTAATCCGATTTTTACTAAACTTTATTGCCAAAAAATTACATTGCGTTGCCGCTGTTAAAATTACAATGTATATATTTCCTGAACACATTTCCAGTGACATATATATGTATATGACTGCCACATAAGAGAGATCTTCACGCCTGTGTGTTGTTGGGTTTGGGGAACGCGGCCCTAACGGTCTCCTTCATCTCAGCGCGATCCCGGTTGCATCTTTAACTGTGCTGCTTCGAAGCCTGGGGTGTGTTTTCCCGCTTTTTCTTCAACAATTATTAAAGGTATATGCTTGTCTATGGTCACCCAAAGACCAAAGATGTCGAAGACCTTGCGAAACCGAGAAAATACAGCCAAAACAGTTAAAAGGGTAGCGGTATTATGACAAAATTCTAATAGCGCAACGCAGAATGTCTTAATCTCTTTAGCTCATTGTGAACTATTTAATTGTGGTAGCTTCACTCCAAAAACTAAAAATAGATGTGATATCCAACAGGACAGCAAACCGCAGTTCACGAACCTCATCAACACGACGATCGGCAGTCAGGACGTGGAGATGATTCTAGAGAACTCATTGGATGACTCGTCACTCGCGTCTCCAGCCACGCCTCTTTCTATTGGTATGTTTTATTACAATCCCGTTCGAACTTAGTAATTAGTTCTACTAGTAGAACTATCTGCGGCGTCGCGTGAGAAAACCGGCTGTAAATCAAATGAAATACCTAATTAGGTTCTTGGTTTGTTTCTGTTGCAAATTAGCCTTGTTGTTAGTCTTGTTGATGGAACTTTTGACTGCCTCTGTGGTCCAGTGGTCAAGGCGTTTACACTGGGAAGCATATATACTTTGCAAAAAGTTGTTTCCAGTCTGGTTAGGATATTGCACGCTTTAATCACCTCATTATCCCAAAATCTCATCAACACGACGATCGGCAGTCAGGACGTGGAGATGATTCTAGAGAACTCCTTGGATGACTCTTCTCTCGCGTCTCCAGTCACGCCTCTCTATTGGTATGTTTTATTACAATCGCGTTAGAACTACTGGTAGGACTAACGAATTTAATACATACCTAATTGGGTTCTTCTTACAGAAAAACCTATAAGAAGATAAAAATATTATGGGGACCACTTATACCCCCCCCCCCCCCTCCCAAGTGGTCGTGGGGGGGGGGTTTGAAAGTTAAAAATAAATCTGCCAACTAAGTCGTGTGACATATCAAAAGAAGGTTTTGTTATAAAAATCTCAAATATATATTTTTAGAAGTACGGAACCCTCTTTACATATTAGGAGGTCAAAAAATATTCCTCATATTTCGATATTTGTTTAGTATTAACATAGACGAACATTACAAGAGGATTGACATCCTGTAACTATGAAGCGTAATTCTATTTTTAGATTTTAAATAGAGCTACTAGTTCGAAAGAAGGTAGTTTCGTAGTGGTGCCGCTTAATTTCGGAAAGATGGCGGTACTAGCGTTCATTTTCTACGAACAAACAAACGCCATCTCTGATTTTTTGTGGACACCGACAGCCTACGTACCCATCGTCCTTTGTATGGCTAGCGGGCGAGATAGCAGTGACATCTAGAAATATACAGGATTTTGACTTTCTAGCAGAGTACGCTTTTTAAGGTTCCGTAGCCAAATGGCAAAAACGGAACCCTTATGGATTCGTCATGTCTGTCTGTCTGTCCGTCCGTATGTCACAGCCACTTTTTTCCGAAACTATAAGAACTGTACTGTTGAAACTTAGTAAGTAGATGTATTCTGTTAACCGCATTAAGATTTTCACACAAAGTTAGAAAAAAAACAATAAATTTTGGGGGTTCCCCATACTTAGAACTAAAACTCAAAATTTTGTTATTCTTCAAACCCATACGTGAGGGCTATCTATGGATAGGTCTTCAAAAATGATATTGAGGTTTCTAATATATTTTTTTTCTAAACTGAATAGTTTGCGCGAGAAACCCTTCCTAAGTGGTAAAATGTTTGTGCCCTCTCCCCCTGTTACTTCTAAATTAAGAGAATAATAAAGCTAAAAAAAATATATAATGTACATTACCATGCAAACTTCCACCGAAAATTGGTTTGAACGAGATCTAGTAAGTAGTTTTTTTTTATTACGTCATAAATCGTAAACCGCAATTTACCTTTAGAACTTTTATATTGTTACTTGCTGCTACGGAACCCTTCATGGGCGAGTCCGACTCGCACTTGGCCGCTTTTTTATATGGTACAGTCCTCTTGTGTTTGTTCGTCGATGGTATTAATCATTGAATTTTACTCTTTAAATAGTTTCAGTATATGTTGTAAGACCTTATATAATAATCCCACAGGTGGCAACAGCAACCCCTACAACCCATCGCTGTCGGCCACGCCCAGCCAGGAGCGCAGCCAGCCCGCCGCCACCCCGCACAGCAGCAAGAAGAAGAAGGACAACAAGCAGAAGCTGGTGACCGGCTACATCCTCTACTCGAGCGAGGTTCGCAAGGCCATCATCGCGAACAACCCGGACGCCACATTCGGTGAGGGCTGATACTTATTTGTGTATGTTAAGAAAAAAAGTGGGGTTTTACTAAAATTCTGACAATATTTTCTAGATTTTAAAAACTCGGCGATAAATGAGTTTCCACATTGGTAAAACTCTTATTTAAAATTATCGTGTTCAAACGTGATCGTGTGTTTAAGGTTTGTGCAAATTATTATTATGAGCAATATGAAGTTTTAATATGGCATTGCTTTATTCTATCGTGAAAGGATAATGTATATACACGTAACTATGGGAGGAGGGTATACCAAAGCCCTTACTTCGAAAGCTACATGACATCACAGTGTCAAGTAACATTGAATGCTAAGAAATTAAGCTAAAGCCCAATTTTGCTTGACGGCGTCGGCTGGCAAGGAGCTACGTATTGAAACTTCGTAGTAAGGCCTCTGTAAAAAAATGTATATTGAAGCTTCATAAAATATTTTCTCCTATGCTAGTTTTCAAAAAGCCATAATCATTTTATTAGCAATTGATATCACACAAAAAAAAAACGAAAAACATAAAAGTGTATTCGTATAGGGGAAAAACAAGCAAAATGTTTCTTCACACTTTGTAAGTCTTCTAAACACTTTGTAAGAAATTGCCTTACCGTAATTATGACAATTCGGTGAAACTACATATTTCGGTGAAACATAAGTATTTTTGTCTGGTACGACCATTAATGAACAAATACAAGAGGACTAACAAGCCCATACAAAAAAGTATACTCTGCTTGAAAGCCAAAATCCTATATTATTTCTAGATTTCGCTACTATCTACGAAAAATCAGAGCTGGCACTTGTCATTTCATAGCAAATGAACGCTTATACCGCCTGTATGGGATAACCACACACACAGAGCTAAATAAGTTAAGCTGAATTGAGCTGGAGGGAAGCTAGCTAGTCGGGAGGAACTCCGCTGAATATATTACCCTACGAACAATAATTCTCTAGAAATCTAACGCTCCTACATACGCCTTCGATTCTGATTCCATTTACGCAAAAAAACTAACAGTAATTACAACGAAACACTCAAACACACACATAGACAAAGATGCATGCGATTGGTCGCGACAAGGTCACGCACGCGTTATCTTCGCGTCGGCTACTCGACCGACGCAACGAGCGCTGAGGTGTCAACAGATGTCAAGTATGGATTATTAAAAAGTTTATTTATTTACATATGAAAGGCGAGTCCTGTGTTTTTCATGTCTGTATGGCTTCTATACCACTTCACGGCACATGACGGCATTTTTAATGAATCGATTATCCCAAATACACAGCAATATTCTCAAAGGAAGCTTTTTGCGGCGCAACCGCAAGACTCGAGTGTCACAGCGAACTGTCGCGCCGCGCGGTACATATCGCGTGGAATGATTTTTCGGGATTAGTTAGGCTTCTAGAGAATTATATTTTGATGATATTACCTAAGGGTTGGATGTCATCTATCAGCACGGAACAGCACTTTCCTATGCTATTCTGCTATCCTTTTCTGTCGCAAAGAACAGTAATCTGCTAGAGCGACGGAACGCTGCAGCACGGCTGGTGCTGAAGCGTTCCGTCGCTCTGTCTCGCTATAGGAAATGACGCTTCTTTTTTTTTTCTAGCCTGTAGGTGTTATGTCCCACTGCTGGGCAAAGGCCTCCCCCTTCCTCTTCCACTCGTCTCTATTCTCTGCTATCTCTTGCCAGTTATTGGCATAACTATCGAGGTCATCCCGCCATCTCTTCCTCGGTCTGCCTCTACTCCGACGGCCATCCGGCAGCCAGAACGTAGCTAACTTCGCCCATCTTCCTGGAACCATTCGACAAACGTGCCCAGCCCAATTCCACTTCAGACTGGAAATTTTTACTCCTACATCTGCAATTTGAGTTTGAGAACGCAGTTCGCAGAGTATAGATAAGGTGCGAAACACTCTGTGTTTCGCACCTTATCTATAAGACGTAGTCCTAGAGTGCTGCGTTCCATTGCTCTTTGGCAGACCTTCAGTTTGGACTTTTGGATCTCAGTCAAAGACCACGTCTGTGAGCCGTAGGATAGGATTGGCAGGATGCACAAGTCGACGCTACAGAAACGCTACAGAAAAAGATAGCAGCATAGGAAAATGCTGTTCCGTGCTGATAGATGAGATCCTACCCTAACCCGTCGAGTGATGTCTTTACACTAAATTTATTGTTTTCACCTAAACGCTAAATTCTTTTTTCTATTGACATAATGATATAGTTTACTTAATCGTAAGGTTGTTTATACAGATATTTAAAATGTAGGTTAAATTAGTGCTACTTAATGTAGGTATGAATTGCTTGCTACAATGTATGAGATGATAGCTCATACACCGCCATCTTTCCTAAGTTTAAGGCAATTTATTAGAAAGTGGATACCTAATTTATATATTTTTTTCACACGTCCCTCTTTGTTTTCACTATACTTTATTAAATGTGTCGTCTAACATCGTCTATGTACAAATTTAGCATCCAAGGACAGAAATAAGAAATTAGGTAGGTGTTTCCCTCTTTTACATATACGAGTAGTAACTAGTCAGAAATTGTGTTTTCTTAACCCGAGTGGTATATTTTGTTAAAATGATTTGCTTGTTACCAAATAACCTGACATAACGTTGCTTATTTCATAAAAGTAGATGTATTGCACACTAGTTATAACACCACCTGTGTTTTTAATCTTAGTTAAGAGTTGCTATAAGTCATTGACAATGAGGGCTTTTCCGAATGACATTTAAAAAAAAACCCGTCACAAAAAAAAATTTTGTTACGCCGGTACAGTAGTTGGCGCTGCAGTCTGACTAATATGTCAAGCAAAGTTGTTCTTTCTTTAGTCAGAGTGAATGCGATGGATTGATATTTCACTTCACTCACTGTTCGCTTCGCTTTCTGTTTTGATAGCGTAGCGTGTTTGTGTGCTTGTGTTTCTGTGATAACTTAACTTAACGTAACTTGGAAGATCCCTCTTCTTCTTCAATCTGGCTGCTTGTGGACACCGGCACAGAACAAATTGTCTATGTCGGTGTCTACCGATCGCATAGCGGTGACCAGGAGACAACGAGGCTATTTCGTCACCTAAGTGAGGCTGTTGATGTGACTCAGCAAAGGTATCCTACCGCGCAAATCGTTTTTCTGGGGGACTTTAATGCTCACCACGAACAATGGTTGTTCCCATACCAGAAAACTGACCATGCTGGTAGAGAGGCGTACAAGTTTGCCTTGTCTTTGTACCTTTCCCAGCTGGTCGACCAGGCGACTAGGATACCCGACGTTGAGAATCACATAGCTAATTGCTTGGACCTTCTGCTGACGACTGAACCAGACCGATATCACGTGTCTGTTTCAGCCCCTCTTGGGAGTTCTGACCACTGTCTGGTAAAGTCCGTCCTCATATGTCCTCCACCTGACTTCAGCCCTAGAGGCAATAGACGGGTTTGGCGGTACAAGTCAGCAGATTGGGATGAGATGCGACATTTCCTTGCTTCTTACCCTTGGCTGCAAGCCTGCTTTTCTTCTGGCGATCCGTCGAGCTGTGCAAGTGCCGTTGCTGAGGTTCTCGGTCAGGCGATGGAGTATTATATTCCATTTTCTGATCGACCCTCTGGCATCAAAGCTGAACCCTGGTTCAATGCTGACTGTTTAAAAGCTGAGGCTATTAAACAGTCAGCATACCAGGCTTGGGCTGACGCTCGTAAGCGCAGAGCTCCGGATACGCGTAAAAAGAAGAAAGCCTTTAACTTTGCGGCCAAGTCCTGCAAAAAAACGCTTAAAAAGGCTCGCTTCGACCACATAGGCAGAGTTGGTGCCAAACTTGCTTCGTACCCATCCGGTAGTAAAGCATTTTGGTCTCTGGCTAAGTGCGTTGAAGCTAACTTTTGCCGCTCCTCACTTCCTCCTTTGCAGAAACCTGACGGTACACTGGCACACACGGCTTTAGAAAAAGCTAATTTACTAGCTTCACTGTTTGCCGAAAACTCACGTCTAGATGCTAGCAATCAAACACCGCCCCAGTTACCTCCTTGTGGATGTAAAATGCCTGAAGTCCGCATTCATCAAAAGGAGGTTCTCAAGACTCTACGCAACTTAGATGTGAATAAGGCCAGTGGTCCCGACGGTATTCCTGCTATTGTCTTAAGGAATTGCGCACCCGAGTTGTCTCCTGTTCTGACGCGCCTGTTTCGTCTATCTCTTCGGTCCGGAATCGTCCGAAAAATGTGGAAGCTCGCCAATGTTCAACCCGTACCTAAGAAGGGTAGACGTGCCGACCCTTCAAACTATCGCCCAATTGCAATCACCTCCATTCTGTGTAAGGTAATGGAGCGTGTTATTAACAAGCGCTTACTTGCGTACCTTGAGGACAATGATCTCCTCAGTGACCGGCAATACGGATTTCGCCAGAACCGATCTACTGGGGATCTTCTTGTGTACGCTACACATCTTTGGGGTGAAGCCCTTGAAAAATACGGTGAGGCACTTGCTGTCTCACTTGACATTTCAAAGGCATTTGACAGGGTATGGCATGACGCTCTTATAGCGAAGCTTTCCGCTTACGGTATCCCTCCCACCCTTTGTGCTTGGATTTCCGATTTCCTGAGGGAACGGTTTATTCGAGTAACTCTTGACGGCTGCTCGTCTGACCTATTGGCAATTAATGCTGGAGTACCTCAGGGATCTGTTCTTTCCGCAACGCTATTTCTGCTTCACATTAACGATCTGCTAAAGCCCGGTATTTTTGGGTATGCAGACGATAGCACCGTTACGGAAAGATATTTTTCTAGTGCAAGGGCAAAAAAACCGGAAATAGACGAACTAAGAGAGGCAATGGTGCTCCATACCAATCTTACTCTGCAAGCTGTCTCCGATTGGGGTGATGCCAACCTTGTGAGATTCAATGCCTCTAAGACACAGGCGTGTCTCTTCTCTGCTAAAAAGAGCCCTTTCAACTTGGCTCCCACTTTCCGGGGTGTGCCTGTTCCTATCACCCGTCATCTCGAACTTCTCGGTATCGATCTCTCATCAAATCTTAACTTCGGTAGCTATATTGAGTCCAGGGCTAAGACGGCTTCTAAAAAACTGGGCATCCTCTCCAAGGTCCAACGATATTTTACCCCTGACCAACTGTTGAGCCTTTACACAGCTCAAGTCCGCTCATGTATGGAGTATTGCTCCCACCTATGGGATGGATCTGCCCGCTATCAGCTCGAAGCCCTGGAAGCTATCGACAGACGTGCCAGAAGACTCGTTGGTGATGAGTTGCTTACGGCAGGACGGCTCCACAGCCTCGAACATCGCCGACTGGTAGCAAGTCTGTGTGTCTTCTACAGGTTGCACTTCGGGGAGTGTGCGCAGGAATTACATAATTTAATTCCCCCTGCACCATTCCACCATCGGACAACACGACGTGGACAGGGATTCCACCCATTTGTGGTCGATATTCCTCCTCATCGTACCTCTCGATTCGCCTCCTCCTTCATTGTGCGAACCGCTAAGGTGTGGAATTCCCTCCCTGCGTCGATGTTTCCCCATACATATAATTTAGGGATTTTCAAGGCAAGAGTGAACAGGCATTTTTTGAGTTTGCGTGATACACCTTAGACCTCATCTTAGCTTCCCATCAGGCTAGATAGAGATCAAACGCACTCAAATTTTTAATTAAAAAAAAAAAAAAAAAATATTACTCTCAAATTCTTAACTATATCTGGCTATTCTCAACGTTATTCCAAAGATCCTGCTACATTGACATAAGTGATCTGTGCAGCGCCCTCTATTAAGAAGAAACGACATTTTTTTTTACTGTCAAATGAAAAACCTCTCATTATATCTTTTTCTGAATTATACCTAAACTGGGGCTGTTATTAAGAAAAAAAAAAATGTATTATAAGCGACACAAAACAGTAAAAAGTTTTGATTGATTACAATTAGTAAACGTTTTACAGATTAATCACTTTAAAAAAAAAAAAAACAAATTGCAAAGAAATCAATTAACACTGCGATTGTAAAATACATGCATACACCTACTTTATTATTTAAGAGCAACATTATAATACGTTTGTTTACTTCTTTCTATTTATTAATGCAAGTTTATCACAAAGATTTCTTGGCCCTGATCAGTCTATTCCAGATATAGACAGACATTTCCAAATTCAACCCAAATATATAGTCTAACAAAATAAAATTAACTATTTTAGGGTGAATTTAGTCAATAATACTGAACACTTTCCCCAAGAAACATGCATCGAAATATGAAAAAAAAACTTTTGCTTCCCGTAGAAATTTTGATCACCTGATCATACAAGTTGAACTTGTATGGCAATTATTTTATTAAATTTCCATACACTCGCCCTGAAGATGATCGTGTAAACCGTTCGAAACCTGGTCGAATTTTTCCGACTATAATCCGTGAGTTTTTGAATCTTGTTTGGAAACCCAATTTTTTCTCGGTTTTCGCTATATTGTTTTTGAGGAAAGTTGTTCAGTATCATGGACTGAATTCACTCATAAAATAGTTTCAGTATATTTTGTTACACCCTGTATATAAATATGGCTCCAGCATGAGAGTAATATGTTTTGTCGGGCAGGCGAGATATCCCGTATCGTGGGCAATGAGTGGCGCTCGCTGCCGACGTCCACCAAACAGAGCTGGGAAGAAAGAGCAGCGCGATGCAATGAAGAAACTTCTGCGAAATTGGCGGAAGAAATGAGGGAATTGACTCAGAATGTAAGTGATTATGAGTTTTAATGCGTATGAGTTAAGGTCTAATATAGGGTGGCGCTCGCTGCCGACGTCCACCAATCAGAGCTGGGAAGAAAGAGCAGCGCGATGCAATGAAGAAACTTCTGCGAAATTGGCGGAAGAAATGAGGGAATTGACTCAGAATGTAAGTGATTATGAGTTTTAATGCGTATGAGTTAAGGTCTAATATAGGGTGGCGCTCGCTGCCGACGTCCACCAATCAGAGCTGGGAAGAAAGAGCAGCGCGATGCAATGAAGAAACTTCTGCGAAATTGGCGGAAGAAATGAGGGAATTGACTCAGAATGTAAGTGATTATGAGTTTTAATGCTTATGAGTTAAGGTCTAATATAGGGTGGCGCTCGCTGCCGACGTCCACCAATCAGAGCTGGGAAGAAAGAGCAGCGCGATGCAATGAAGAAACTTCTGCGAAATTGGCGGAAGAAATGAGGGAATTTACTCAGAATGTAAGTGATTATGAGTTTTAATGCGTATGAGTTAAGGTCTAATGTAGAGTGGCGCTCGCTGCCGACGTCCACCAATCAGTGCTAAGAAGAATGAGCAGCGCGTTTGATGTTTGTAGCATTTGATAATGGTAAATTTTTTGGTGTTTGTACCCAAAGGGTAAAAACGGGACCCTATTACTAAGACTTCACTGTCCGTCTGTCTGTCTGTCTGTCACCAAGCTGTATCTCATGATCCGTGATAGCTACACAGTTGAAATTTTCACAGATGATGTATTTCTGTTGCCTCTATAACAACAAATACTAAAATAGAATAAAATAAATATTTAAGGGGGGCTTCCATACAACAAACGTGATTTGTTTTCCGGTTTTTGCTCGATATTAAATAAAGTGTCTAATGTTGTATAGATGGTAATTTATTTATTTATTTATTTTTTGACACACAACAGACAACTATTTCAAAAACAAGATAAACAAATCAGAAATGTTATAGCCTAGGTTGCATTCCACAAAAGTGTGTTTACATAGGAACTAACTTGAAGAGTTACAAACAAGTGGTAACTAAACTATATAAATAGGTACTGCAGTATAGGCGTAAACTTGGCTGTAAGTAACGATTTGACGTCAACATTTGTGCAAAACAAAACAAAGTGACTATTTTTAAGAGATATTATAAATATCCTATGATAATATATTTTTTTTTATCTTTACAACTAATTTTTTTATTAAACCCATAAAATTAATAGTTACATACAAAAATAAATCAGCAACAAGCTTCTTCAAAAAGTGTTCAAAAGGTTTCCACAACATGCTTCGTCAAAAGGTGTACTTTTTGTTTCGAAGCATGTTGCGGATATTTATTTGTAACTAGGTAACTAGTTACAAATAAATATCCGCAACATGCTTCGTCAAAATATTCAATCTAATAATCCGCCCCGAACCGTCCCTGGCCCAAAGGTTCCCATAATGCTAGCAGCATTTCCGCGTTGTATAGCGATAGAAATCCTTTGAGCGAGAAACGACACGGAGCGATTATCATTCGTCTTTTCATAGACGCGTTGGCCCAGTTCCCGAATAAATATATTTTGAATTTTGAAACTAAAACTAGGTAAAAAATAAGTGAATAAAATTTACGATGTAAACCGTTTATGTACGGAAATACGTAAAAAATACTTTATGTTATGTACCGTAATGGTACGGAACGCTTCGTGCGCGAGTCCGACTCGCACTTGGCCGGTTTTTTTCTTTTGATATCATATAAGTTGTTGACGTCAGATCATTTACTTACAGCTAAGTTTAGTGCCACTTCCTAAGCACAAGTGCAGAAGAAGCAACTGAAGAAGAAGTCTGAGAATACATAAGCATGTCATAATTATAAATTAAGAATAATGTCATTACATTAGTGAAATTTAAAATAATGACAATTTCTTTTAGTATACCAAATGTACCCAAATTATGACATTTGTGTGTTGACAGTGAGTTGAAGTGTGACAACTTTTCAGAGTGGCTTGCGCCATGCTCGAGCCAGCCTTTTTAGTCTATAAGGTAATTATCGTGTTTTATTCTTCCAGACTCCAATGGAAATGACTTACGAGTGTGCGTGGGACACTTGTGATATTCAATTTGAAGATCTCCAGGATTGTATGGAGCACTGCATCGGCGACGGGGGCAACAGTAAGTGTCCTTATATTATTTATTTTACACTAGAGGCTGTCCGGATTCACACAGGTATGATGATAACTGAGATTTTGTTCTAAGGCGAGGCGCCGGCTAAAAGTGTGTTAGCTAAAAGTTGTAAGCTAGATCATGTTTTATTCGATATTTACGATTAATGAACAGTTAAAAGAAACACGATATACCCAATGGTATTGTATAAACATGTGCTAACTTGTAACACAATGGGTTATTAAGTATGTAAATTCTTTATTGTACATAAAAAACACATTCCAAAAAGATACAACACATACTATGTAAAGTACTATGTTTTCCTTTTTTTTTACTTATATTGTTTTTTGAACTAAAAAAATTGAAATTAAACAAGTATAAAGGTGGACTTATTGTTCTTTAGTCGATGAAATAAAATGCTAAGACGAATTTATTTAGTAGTAATTGAAAATGAAAAAAAAAATTTTTTTTTAATGAGAATGAAAAATATTTTATTTGTAGTATTAAGTTGTGTTACATATAATCAAATAGTGTCGGAGAATCCTTTTAAGCATTTATATGCCTGTGACAGGGTTCTCCACTCTTTCGTCCATGAAACGAACTTAATAATATTAAGATATGACAGTGATTTTTTTTCAAAAGATTTTTCAAAATAGCGTGTGTGTAAATTTTATGTAAATATTGTTAACGATTCGTCTCCTTTTTACGCTGCTAGTGATCGGAACTTACATTGAAACTAAGAAGAGCAAGTTGGAGCGTGAGTATTTGTCTGTGGTACAAGCAATGAGCGTTGTAATAAATTGTAGTTCTTTAATTTTTAAATTTGAATTTTGATTCGTAGCTTAATTGAGTCGATAATAAAGTCCTTTCTTAAGACTTCAGTCTCTATAAAGTATTCGAGAAATTATTCAGGAGTGATCTCTTGAAAGGTCAGTCCTTCGAGTCCTAATTAAAGAGCTCAGTCTCGAGTCCTTTCCAGTATTTAAAAAAATATTATTTTACCATCCGTGCTACAATAATATACATACTATTCCTTTGGCATGAAGAGAGGCTTCACACGTCCCACACGCAAGGCGTAAGCGACGTCTGCAGCCATTCAAAATTAGACTATACTGTGGGAATAAAGTTTATTATACAATGGTTGAATTTGCGTGTACCGGTCTCATGGGACCGCTTGGTGCCTGAGAGGTACGATGTTGTAACCGTGTTTCTTTCTCCTAACATGCGTGGCGGCAGCGGGTCACGTCCAGCAACACTACCGCGGCTCCTTCAGCGAATATCCCTGCTTGTGGAGAAACTGCAACCGCGTGAGGAAGGGACAGGCGCCTTTCCCGAACTTACCCCGACTGTTGAGGCATGTACGAGACTTGCATGTCAACAAGGGGAACGGACGGAAGATGGCGATACATGAACGTTCTAGGTGAGTGTCTAGTGTGCTGCTTCTTTGTGGAGGTACTGCAACCGCGTCAGAAAGGTACAGGCGCCTTTTCCGAACTTACTCACTTGCATGTCAAAAAGGGGAACAGACTGAAGATGGCGATACATGAACGTTCTAGGTGAGTGTCTAGTGTGCTGCTCCTTTGCGAAGGCAATGCAACCGAGTGAAGAAGGGACAGGCGCCTTTTCCGAACTAACCCCGGCTGTTGAGTCATGTACGAGAATTGCATGTCAACAAGGGGAACGGACGAATGATGGCGATACATGAACGTTCTAGGTGAGTGTCTAGTGTGTGGCTCCTTCAATAACCTTGCTTGTGTAGGAAACGCAACTGCGTAAGGAAGGGGCAGATGCCTTTTCTGAACTTACCCCGCTTGTCAACAAGGGGAACGGACGGATAATAGCGATAAATGTTTTTTGATGCGATACATCGATATTTGTCAAAGCTAGGTACGTTTTAATCTGTGCAATTGCATATTTCGCATTTAAATTGTGGTTCTGGGATCGCCTTCAACTCTACGTGCGACAGACTCTTCAACTTCAAACTTCTTTATTTGTGGAAACAAGTTACAAAAGATGACAATTTAATATGGAGATACAGCACTCTGTTTCCTGCCCATAGGCGTACAAAATTACATAACTCTTTCGCACGTAGTTTGTGACAGAGAGACACTGAACCCGTCGCGTGCGCCCGCTTAACGTAGCGGCCGCCCTAAAATTGTGTACTCAAGATTTTGTGAAGATTGAACATGTAATTGTTTTTCAGAAACTTCCTGCCGTCTACCAAGAAGCCGCCAAAGGCGTTCACTGCAAGGAGCGGGGTGATGTCGCCGGGGGGTAAGGACATATTGACTTATATTATATTCTTCATCGACGACCTAGTGGTCATCATGCCAGGCTGTCACACTAGAGGTCCCGGGTTCGATCCTCGGTCAGGTCAAGATGAAAAATGATCTTTTTCAGTTTGACCTGGGTCTTAGATGTTTATCTATATGTTACCGGCCAGACCCGATTTCATGATAAACTAGTTTTGCCTAGGCTAAACTAGTTCTTCCTATACGCGATAAGATTAACTGGTATAGCCTAGGCTAAACTAGTTTGTCCTAAGCCCGATAGGATAAACCAGGTCAGGCTAGGCCAAACTAGTTGATCCTGATATTAATACGCACATTCCAGGATAAACTGGTAAGACCTAGTCTAAACTCACTAAGCCTTGTCGAAAGAATAGTTTTTGAGGTATAATTATTGTTTCTTTAACATAAATAAATATTTTCTATCTAAATAAATAATTTCATAAAAAAGCGGCCAAGTGCGAGTCGGACTCGCCCATAAAGGGTTCCGTAGCAGCAAGTAACATAATATGATTTGTGACGTATTCAAAAAACACTACTAGATCTCGTTCAAACCAATTTTCGGTGGAAGTTTGCATGGTAATGTACATCATATATTTTTTTAGTTATATCATTCTCTTATTTCAGAAGTTACAGGGGGGGACACACATTTTACCACTTTGGAAGTGTCTCTCGCGGAGTCTCGCGCAAACTATTAAGTTTAGAAAAAAATATTTTAGAAACCTCAATATCATTTTTGAAGACATTCCATAGATACCCCAAAGGTATGGGTTTGATAAAAAAAAAATTGAGTTTCAGTTCTAAGTATGGGGAACCCCAAAATTTATTGTTTTTTTTCTATATTTGTGTGAAAATCTTAATCTACTTACCAAGATACAACAGTACAGTTCTTATAGTTTCGGAAAAAAGTGGCTGTGACATACGGACGGACAGACAGACAGACATGACGAATCTATACGGGTTCCGTTTTTTGCCATTTGGCTACGGAACCCTAAAAAGCACTTTAATATTTGTTATAAATGATTGTTTTAAAAACACTTCATTATTTGTTACAATATGATTGTTTGTATTACCAATTATCCAGTTTTAATGATGAATTATTATCGTAGGCTCTGTCTGCCTATAGAGATAAAGACGTGATAGTACCCCTGTATCTGTATGACAGAAATAGCGTAATTTTTGTGCCACTTGTCCATCATCACCATCTAAGCTAATAATATTTCATAATATAATCTTCTTCGTCTTAGCGCGTTCCCGGTTGCATCCTCAGCTGAGCTGCTTCGGAGCCCGGGGTGCGCTTTTCCGCTTTTTCTTCTCTAAATGTAACATGCATGTCAATGGTTACTCAAGAATGCCAAAGACCTTGCCAAATGGAAAAGAAATAGCCGGAACAGTTTAAATGATTTGGCTATAGTTTTACGACCGGCAGCCTGCCTGACGTCAACCCTCTTTGGAAATGTATTTGTGCGAAAAGTTTTACAACCGCCCGCCGCCCGACGTTAACCCTCCTTGGGAATGCAATTGTAGCACGAGATGTTTGTACTTAGTCCTTTAGTCGCCTCTTACGACATCCACAGGAAGAGATGGAGTGGTCCTATTCTAACCCGGACCCACACGGGTGAAAATATAAATATTTGATAAAATAATATTTGGTTACTAAAAAAATATATGATTACGTTACGTTACGATTATATATGATGAGACATACGACAGAAAGACCCGGAAAACTAAATAATAGCTTAAAAAAACAAAATGAATTGCCCTCCGTGACAGGCCGGACACTCCTAAGGTACGCGCAATATGCGTCACCCAGGCGTCCCCGTTCCCCGTCCCCGCACCTCTCCCCCGTTTTCGCCTCGATTTCTCACGTTGGCCGTCAAGACCGGGGGAGAGGTGCGGGTGCGGGGAACGGGGACGTATATTGCGCGTACCTTAGAAGAGTCCCTTCTGTTTACTCTTACTGTATTCTGTGCCTCCGTGACAAATTGCTGCTATTGGGCTAACCGTGGAATCGGGATTTCATGCGGTTACCTCAAAGAAACCAAAACTCTACTGCGTGCAAAATTAACGGCCAAGTGCGAGCCAGACTCGTACTTGAATGGTTCCGTATATCCGTACAATGTTTTAAAAAGCTGAAAAAACACGTTTCTTGTATGACGGCCACTTTCATTTTTTACTTTATCTTATTTTTAGTATTTGTTGTTATAGCGGCCACAGTAATACATAATCGGTGAAAAATTCAAGTATCTAGTTAATGTATTTATAAAGATCGAGTTAAAAACGCTAAAGAAAACACGTTTCTTGTATGACCCTTGGATTTTTAACTTTACTTATTTTTTGTATTTTTTGTTATAGCGGACACAGTAATACATTATCGGTGAAAATTTCAAGTGTCTATTCGGTTTAAGGGATAGAACCTTGTAACAGACGGACAAACAGCGGAGTCTCAGTAATAGGGTCTCGTTTGCACCCTTTGGGTACGAAACCCTAAAAATGTACTGAAAAGACAGCAGCAGCAGTATGCCTAGGATGTAATCAGGAACACGCTCGGAAAAGCGAAGTTTCATTTTGTTTTCTTATATAGCATCTTGTATACACATATTCATACACAGGTACGCGCAATATGCGTCCCCGTTCCCCGTCCCCGCACCTCTCCCCCTTTTTCGCCTCGATGACTCACGTTGGCCGTCAAGAACCGGGGGAGAGGTGCGGGGAACGGGGACGCATATTGCGCGTACCTTAGGAGATGTCGTTCTGTTTACTCTTACTGTATTCTGTGGTAGAGGTGAAACACGTGTCGCGATTACGATAGACGATGTTGCTGCAGCCAGGGCTGGCATTGCATACATACATACATACTCTCACGCCTGTTTCCCACACGGGTAGGCAGAGACTATGGACCTCCACTCGCTAGGATCCTGACAGACCTCTTTCGCTTCATGGGCAATGCATGGCGTGGCTATATTTAAATGGCGTTGAGCGGGCGGAAGGCGACAAAAGCTCAATTATTGTGATTTGTCCCTATTTATTTACTCTAATTTAATATAATCATATGTTTGTACGAGTACTTACAAAGTAGGTAAAGGTAAAACGCGAAAGGAAAAAGGAGAAAAGTTGTGTACTAGTCTCATTTTTTTTCCTAAGTCTATTGTGGGGGCCCCTCTTTTGTTAAGGCCCGGGGCAGTAGTAACCCCGGTTGCCCCCCCCTAAATCCGGCCCTGGCAGCAGCATAAGCAGCTGCGGCATGCTTCAACTATTGGTGGCGGGTGCGCTCGGACTGTTGGTGGCAGGTATGTTGGGAATAACAGCAGTGGGTGGGCCCCGGCCGGCAATAGTTTGCATAAACCAACTAGTGGTGGAGGCACCCAAAGTAATCTAGATCAAATAGCATGTTTGACTTCCGCAAAGTAACATCTATTAACTATCCTGAATCAATCAACTAAAAAAAAAAGGTTTTTTTTAATTCTTTATTGTCCATCAAATACAAATTGTACAGAACAAAAGTTATGCAATTTACTCTTTCCAATTTGGGAATAAATAGTTAAAATTAAATTTCAGCTGTCGAATGCAGTAGTACATATAGACGGTGATTTTTCATCGGCTTTGGATCCGAAAGCCACTTCATAAGGATCGTTAGTAAGACCCAAATAGCTGGTCAATTTAAAAATTGAGGAACAAAAAATGTTGACTAAAACTCGAAAGTAAAAACGTGAAATCAATTAGTAGCGTAGCAAAGTCCATCGTTCGCCGCGCGAGTACCTAGGTATTCGTATGATAAGACGTAACTACGTGGTCTCGATCGAAAATCATTTTCGCAACTTTTTTATCTTATGTCGTATACAAATTGGGATTACATATATGGATAGAGGAATTCATTTACTATACAAAGTTTTTTTCCCAAAACCATTTAAAATTCAGCGTGTATAAAAATAAATGGCGCTTGGTCATCGTTTCATACCACTTCATGGCCCTTGAGCCCCCGGTAAAATGGTGACTCCGTGCAACGCGTCATCATTAGCTTTTGCGACTAACGCAGGTAGATCAGCCAACGTGGCGTTCGGCTTGCGGTACTCCGGTTTGCTGGCATCCATAGGATTTATCCCGGTGAGGGCCGATGTAACGTCGTCTGGGGGAATCTGTGCGTCGGGATCTCCTGACAGGAAGCGGTAGAAGTCTCCCAACGTATAGCTAGTCGCGAACTAAAACAAACGATACTATATTTATTACAAGCTTTTAATTAGTTTCACCTGTCCCGTTGTCTGTGTCCGTAATCAACTCTTGCAAGCTATCTATAACATTAGTTCACTAGTGTGTTATAATAAATGTTGTCACTAAATAACAATCATTGAGCTACGTCAGATGCCTTTAGGAAGCTCGAAAAACCTAAAACCAGTTCGATAAAAAGTAATACTTAAGGCGAGGTGGGTTCACAATTCGCAATACTGTGCGTATTTTTGAAAAATCACTGTAATTAAACTAATACAGTTTATTCCTCAAAAAATAAAAAAAGAATCTTAAGGATTTTCTACAGAAACTCACAATATCTAAAAGAAGATTAAGCATTTTTGGCTCTTTAGAAAAAAATCACAAACATACCTCTAAACTTGCCTAAATTTACCTTTATAAGTCATATTACTGTCTTATACAATCCCTTTTTATATGAAAATTATACCAAAAAATTTATAATCTAAATATCTATATTTTTTTTGTAGCCAAATGCTACACAAAATATATATACTTAGTTAGTTAGTTAAGATCTTTATTGCACCAAAACATAATGATACAGAATAATAGATTAAAGAAAACAGATGTCAAAAGGCGGCCTTATCGCAGCTGCAATCTCTTCCAGGCAACCGAGGTACTTGGAGATGTTTAACGAAAACAGGTGAGGTGCGAAGTTATATGCAAGAAGAAAAAAGTTAAATATAATACAAAAAAATAATTATAGATAGTGATTTGATGAGGATACTGGTTTTACACAGAGCAAATGCCGTCTGACCTCCGCAATCCAAAGGGTAGACCAGAACCAATCTAGGATAGGTTTAAACAAACGCTAGATGGCGTTTGTGACCCACAGCTGTTTGCCTTCCGAACCACGGAATCGTCTTTCTTTTCGGACAATCAGGCGGTTCAAGCCTGCAATAATCCTAACCAGGACTAGATACAACTTTTCACAAAGTATGCTTTCCAATGGGATTTGAACCCGCGACCTCCAGATCACAATGTAAACGCCTTGACCACTAGACCACGGAGTCAGTCAAAAGGGATGCGAATATTAGTATAACAACATATATTTACCTGGATATAAAACGCCTGGATGAAAATTAATATAACAATTATGGACTTCATGACTGATTTTCCGCTTTTTTTTGATTATTTGAAATTTGAAATTAAAATGAAAAGTAGGTCACGCAGCATTCAACTTATATGAGCCCAAAGTTTGAACAGATGACATTAATCAAATATTTAAATATACTTATTTAAATTAAAAAACACTACGCTCGACTACGTACGTGTACATATAATAAGACACACCTTTTTTTTCTAATTGCTACGTTCGTATGTATACTCGTATATTTACGAGTACATGTTTATATAAAAGTCGACAACTAAGTTAGACATATTATTACGGATATGTTTCAGTTTCCGTTTTTAAATTTGCTAGCCATTTTTCAATCACTTGTTGGTATACAACTGAGCCGAAATTTACATACAATAAAAAAGCTTGTAGAAAAACTACCAATCATCTTGCTAAGGGTGGAAATCAACGTTTGCGCTGGCTTATCCGTAAGGAATGAGGATGTGATAATATAAATGTAATATAAATAAAAGTTACTCAAGTACATAGTCGATACCATATTGGTGTAGTGTGACGACACACGTTACGCATACGTCACTCATAAGCTACGTATGCGCTTGATAAGGGATATTATTAATTGCACATCAAAAAAAATATAATCCATCAATTTAATCTCATCATTTATACTTTTTTACATTAAATAAATCAACAAATTTACTAGGTTGTTAGGAAAGTTCTATCCATTTTACTACGCCACAAATATAAATTGCAGTTTGTTTAGTAATATTTTCAGTTGAGTATTTTGCTGTGCAATCAGTAATTTTGATTTGCGTTTAAATACTACCCTTATTCGTTCAGTAAAACAGTTCTGCATACCATTAAACAGTATACTAAATTTGATTTGCTTAGTGTGCATAATTAAATTAGTGTGCAATTTTTGGTGAAACTTTAAAATATTTTGTTCGAAAAAAGGGAATATACAGATATCTATATTTAAATATATATATATTTGATATATAAGAAAATGTAATTTATTATTCTAATTAAATATCCTATTGTGTTTTTCCACAATAGAGTCAGTTAATCTTCAAACCTAAACCTTACGGGTGTTCCATTGGATACCCCCTTCGCGCTACATTACATTGGTGCCGTGCGGTTTCCGGCCTCAAATAGGACCACTCTATCTCTTCCTGTGGATGTCGTAAGAGGCGACTAAAAGGCTAAGCACAAATATCTTGTACTACATCTGCATCCCCAAGGAGGATTGATGTCAGGCAGGCGGCCGGTCGTAAAACTATAGCCAAATCGTTTAAACTGTTCCGGCTAATTCTTCTCCACTTCGCAAGGTCTTTGGCATCCTTGGGTGACCATTGTCATGCAATTATATTTGGAGAAGAAAAAGCGGGAAAGCATACCCTGGGCTCCGAAGCAGCACAGCTGTGGATGCAACTAGAAATGCGCTAAGACGAAGAAGATATTCTATATCATATTATTCGTCATTCATGTCTTACATACATAGGTCGGAAACAATTTGTATGCAATTTTGTATCACTGTGTTAGTTCGTACAAAAAATGAAAAAACGGAACCCTTATAGGATCATTCGTGCGTCTGTCTGTCCGTCCGTTTGTTACAGCCAATTTGCTCCGAATCTACAGGACCAAATTAGGTAAAATTTGGTACGATGGTGTAATCCTATGACCCTAACACAGATGTGCAAAGTAAAAAGTAAATAAATAGTTTTTTTTAAATAAGGGTCATTTTCGGGGGATAAATTAGGAAATTAAAAAAAAAAGTTTTCCAAACCTTACTGTGTCATATATCAAATGAAAGGGCCCGTTGTGAGGATCTCAAATATATTTTTTTATTATTATAAAATTAATAGTTTTGATTTTATTCATGAAAGAAGACGAAAATTGACCATTCCCCCCCCCCCCCCCCCTGATCTCCGAAACTACTGAGACTAAAATTTAAAAAAAAATACAAAATATAGTTCATTGTTTGTAGATTACAGAAAAACCTATGAGAAGTACGGAACCCTCTTCAAGCGAGTTTAACTCGCACTTGACCAGTTTTTGTTTATACAAAATCACAAATAATATTAAGGCGAGATGGGTTCACAATCCCAAATACTGTGCGTGTTTTTTTAAAAATCACTTTATTTAAACGACTACAGTTTATTTCTCAAAAATTTTACATAGAATCTTAAGGCTTTTCAACAGACACCCACAATATCCAAAACACGATTTAGCATTTTTGGCTCGATAGAAAAAAATCACAAACATACCTCTAAATTTGCCTTAATAATGAAACAAGAAATGGTTTGAACTATGGTAAGAGCATAGTCCAAATATAGACCAAGGTCGCAGGTTCCGTGCACGTGGTATTTTTCACCATTTCTTACGTCACCGCTCACGTGGTATTTTTTACCATTTCTTATTTAATTTGAGTAAATATACATAAGTTTTGTGCCCAGTGTAATCAGCCGTTTCTGTATGAGGTGTCTTAAAGCGGATAATAAGTCATTCATTATACTATTTACTTACAGACATATTCACCTTATGTAAATTTTATTTTTTTATTTTCATTTTCCTTAAGGTGAATATATAAGCAAATGGCCTTGAAGTGGCGCCCTCATTTGAAATAAATTGTTAAACTCGTAAATATGGAGATAATTTCCATATTGCTAATCCTCAGGCACTAGATAGCCCTTTAAATTATTTTATGAACCACCGTTGATAGTATTTACATTAGTCCGTCTAGCTTTAAAACTTGCCTCCGCCAAAAGTGGCCACGGCAAGTTTTAAAGCTAGATGGATCACCAATAATAGTTTCAACTGCAGTTCATAAAATAATTTAAAGGGCTATCTAGTGCATGACGAAGAGCAATATGGAAATTATCACCATATTTACGAGTTAACAATTTATTTCACACTTTAAGGCCATTTGCTTCCATATCCACCTTAAAACACTATTAACTGAAAATACTTACTTTCTTGCTTGTCTTAGAGTAAATAAAAGTAGTGTGCTAGGTTATTACCAAGGTGAAATCCCTCCTTTAAAAAATGATGAACTAATAAACTCATACATACATACACTCCTTCGTCTAAGCACGTCACTGGTTGCATCCTCAGTTGTGCTGCTTCGGAGCTCGGGGTGCGCTTTCCCGCTTTTTCCTCTCCAAATATAACATGCCAAAGACCTTGCAAAATGAAGAAGAAATAGCCGGAACAGTTTAAATGATTTGGCTATAGTTTTACGACCGGCCGCCTGTCTGACGTCAACCATCTTTGGGAATGTATTTGTGCGAAAAGTTTTCCAAGCGGCCGCCGTCGCCCGACCTCAACCCTCCTTGGGAATGCAATTGTAGCACGATATGTTTGTGCTTAGTCCTTTAGTCGCCTCTTACAACATCCAGAGGAAGAGATGGAGTGGTCCTATTCTAACCCGGAACCACACAAGTCATTTACTTTCTTGCTTGTCTTACAGAAAAGTAGAGTGTGTTAGGTAATAGATGAAATCCCTCCTTTGAAATAAATGATGAACTAATAAACTCATACATACATACACTATCACGTTTTTATCTCTACGGGGCAGACAGAGAAGTCTGGCTGCTCTTAGCAGACAGAGTCTAGGGCTGCAAGACCCAAAGGCCACTTTTGGTGTGATGGTGGACGATAAGGTAGAATAAACGGGCAAGTGCGGCAAGTGCGAGTCGGACTCGTACATAATGGGTTCCGTACCACCGTACAATGTTTTAAAACGCTGAAGAAACAGGTTTCTTGTATGACGACCCCCTTTAATTTTTAACTTTTTTTAATTCTTATTTTTAGTATTTGTTGTTATAGCGGTCATAGTTATACATAATCTGTGAAAATTTTAAGTATCTAGTTAATGCCATTACAAAGATCGAGTTAAAAATAGCGGCCACAGTAATACATAATCGGTGAAAGTTTCAAGTGTCTAGCTATTACGGTTCAAGAGACAGAGCCCTGTGACAGACGGATAGACGGACAGACAGCGGAGTCTCAGTAATAGGGTCCCGTTTGCACCCTTCGGGTACGGAACCCTAAAAAGGAATCAAAATGATCGACAACTTCGTTCTTATGACACACGTAAGCTCTTTACAATACAATACAAATTATCTTTATTGTACCATAATAATTCATAAAATAAAAATAACAAACACGAAGAAAATATTGGTAAGGCGGACTTATCGCTAGATGCGATCTCTTCCAGTCAACCTTTGGGTAGAGGAAAAATTCAAAAGCACGGAACAAGGTGGGCGCAGTATCGTATATAATTTTTCTCTTTATTCCACTTTTCCGGACAAATTTTATGTCTAATTCATTTTCCCTTCAAGCGTCACGGCTCTGGAATGCTTTACCCGTTGACATCAGAGAAATTTCAACCAAATTCTCTTTTAAAAGGAAAGTCCATGCCCACTTTTTAAACTCCCTTTCTTCCCAAAGTCATAATCATTGAGTTCTACTCTTTATAAATTAGTATGTATGTAGTGTGTAAGTAGATATTCATTTTAATATTATGTGGTAGGTATGTATTGTATATTACTTATATAGTCATATTTTATTATGTATATTGTATTACTTTTTTGCGCCGCATAATTTTTCTGTTTATCCCTATGGTTGACTGGGAGAAAATGCTCTTAGCATTAATCCGCCATACAGGCTGACTTTTTATCCACCTGCAAAGGAGCAAGTTCAGTCCACGATACTGAACAACTTTCTATAAAAGTTATTAAAAATTTTTCGTCCTCCCATACAAATCAGCGTTCAGCCAAACGGATTTTGTAAGGGAGAACGAAAAATTTTTACGGATTTTTAATAACTTTTTATAGAAAGTTGTTCAGTTCAAGACCCTTGGCTCTGTTTGCTTAGAGCCGCAAGTCCCCTGGGCTCTGTCTGCTTAGAGCCGCAAGTCCCCTGGGCTCTGTCTGCTTAGAGCCGCAAGTACCTGGGCTCTGTCTGCTTAGAGTCGCAAGATCGAACATGCTCTGCGGGTCCGGGGGACGGGGACGCATATTGCGCGGGACCTTAGGAGATTCCGTTCTGTATGTAATATACTCTTAATATTTCTGTGCTATTTAGTAAAGTGTATGGTTGTATCCCAGCGTCCCTGTCGGGCATGTCGCCATTGGCCCGCAACTCGCCGTCGCCGGGCGCGGGCGCGGGGGGCGACCCGTCGCTGGCGCCGCCGGCCGCGCGCGCCGGGCTCGAGCCGCTGTTCGTGGCGGCGCCGCCCAGGGCGCAGCGCGTCACACACTCAGAGGCGTACATCAGGTATGGGTACACCTTTATCACAGGTATGAAACTTCATAGAAGCGAAGTATCATTTATGCCTACACTGCTACAAACGAAACTACACATCCGTGCACACGTCAATGCGTGTGTGTTCGCCCGCTCTCGCCCCGTGACAAAGCGAGAACGGGGTCGAGGTGCGGGGACGGGGAACGTGGACGCATATTGCGCGGGACCTTATGAGATTCCATTCTGTATTATGTACTTTAATTAATTTCCGTGCATTTATCCAGTCATCATCATCGACAGGTCCCTTTTAACCCCCATTTTTTAAAAAAGAGAGGTGTAAGTTTGTTGCTAACGGCTGTGGCATCGTAGCGCTTGAACGGATGGACCGATTTCGATGCGGGTTTTTTAAGTGAAAGGAAGTTCCCTTGCGGTGGTTCTTAGCTATGTTTGATGAAAATCGGTTCAGCCGTTTAAAAGTTGTTGGGGGTTAACGCTTGAAAGTCAAGGCTTTCTTTAGCAAATAATAGATGGCGCTATTTGTTGCAGATATATCCATATCTACAACAAATAATAATTTTATTATTATTCACTCATTTAAACTTTACTTTCTTTCGTGTACACTATCTTATATATATATATATGTAAATATTTTTTATATAAGAATGTATTATATGTATCCCCTATAACATTTTATTTGTATATTTCCTTTGAAATATTGCACCTCACCTGTAACATATCTAAATTTCTTTTGTATCCATACTACCCTAAGGTTGCCTGGATGAGATTGCTGTGCGATAAGGCCGCCTTTTGTATGCTAAAATTTGTCTCTATTATTTATGTATAATTTGTTAAATTGTGTCCAATAAAGAGTAAAATAAATAAATAAATAAATAAATAAAATCTGTGCTGTGGTGTTACGGCTTCCTACGGCCATTTAAATACCTATATAATTTTACATGTTTAATGCGACTTTGATGTTGTTATCATTGTCAAACATTTGTTAACGGTCTGCGACAGAACATTGCAGAAATATCTCCTATTGAAAAAAGACAAAATGGGATTTTAAAAATAGCGCCGTCATAGTTTTACCTCCTCGAAATTTACTTTGTTTGTTTGTTTGTAATAACTTTATTGTACTTTGAAAACTCATAGGTAATTAAAGACAAATACAACATATACAGTATTATTAAGGCCGTACCTGAATTTTCCGAGGTCCAGTGCTGCCCCCATTTAAAATAAATCATTTCAAAGAAAACGGAAACATCATTTAAAATTTTGCAACTATCAAGTCTTAGATAGCCCTTCAAAGTATTTTATGAACTACTGTTTACAGTTTATAAAGAGAACGTTAAGCTTTACTACGCACATTTGCCAAAAGTGGCCGTTTTTCGCAAATGTGCGTAGTAAAGCTTAATGTTCTCACTTTAAACTGTAAACAGTAGTTCATAAAATACTTTAAAGGGTTATCTAGGACTTGGTAGTTGCAAAATTTTAAATAATGTCTCCGTTTTCTATGAAATGATTTATTTTAAATGGGGGCAGCACTGGACCCCGGAAAATTCAAGTACGGCCTTAAGTAAGACATAACAATACAAGTATTAAGCAATTAAGTATTTATAATTTTCCCAGATACATCGAAGGCCTTCACTCAGAGCAGAAGTACATCACACCGTGGGAGAAGTCGTTGACCCCGATGCCGATCAACCCCGACCCGAGCCAGTTCAACATCCACAAGGTGCCCGCCCACTGGATGACCGAAGAAGCCGTCAGCGGATACTTGGCGCAGGACAAAAGTCTCTCCGAGACAGACATACAGAGGATGGATAACACCACGAAGATTCTTAAGGGGTTGTGCTCGCTGAGAGACTTCCTGATGAGAGACGCCCTCAGCGTTTATAAGAGTCAGATCTGATCAGTTGCAATATCTAAGGCATCGTTCTTATAGAACGCGAATGCGCGATCATCGAAAGTTCGCGCGAATTTTACTCGTACGAACGCGCGATATTGAACTCGAATAGGTGTAATAACTGACAATCGCGCGGTCGCGCGATTCTATGTTTGAAAATCTATTTGCTTGAATTCTTCAATAACGCACCCAGAAATATTTTTTTTTATACTAGCTGGAAACTCCGAAAGGTAAATCTATAAAAATACTTTTTATATAATAGCCACCTTCTAATAAAGTAATTTTAAACTCAAGAAGGTAACGCGAATAATAGTACTTAATAATACTTGAAACTAAAATATAAAACTTTACATATTTACTAATCTACAAAAATAATTTGAACAAACGAGACATTTGCCGCTTCGATTCTTTTAACAAAATTCGCACGCAGCCGCTCTGCCAAAGCGCGTGTTTAGGGATTTCATTTCAAGGAACGGTTCGAGTTGCAATACTGTTAGATATCATTACCGCGGATCTTGTCACTGTTAAAAAGCTTGAGATAAGACAAGCCGAATTTTAAGTTAGCATAGAGTGCACCAATAAAACATACCTGCGCCGCTCACCACGTTAACTCTTGTCTATACAGGATGACTTTAAACACCAGCCATTTTTTTTGGAGCAAGTTCAGTCCATGATACTGAACTACTTTCTATAAAAAAAGTTGTTAAAAATCGATAAAACTTTTTCGTCCTGCCATACAAAATCCGTTTGGCTGAGCGCTGATTTGTATGGGAAGGAGAATTTTTATTTTAGTTGTTCGTTAATTGTTTTAATGGAAAGTAGTTCAGTATCATGGACTAAACTTGCTCCATAAATTTGGCTGGTGGATAAAAAGTCAGCCTGTATAGGGTAACGGAGGGTCAGGGATATTGGAGTTATATAGATTTTAATATAGATTGCGCGATGAAGTGTCAAAAGTGTAACCTGCTTTGAAACGTAGTGACGTATTTTTTTAACGCGGTACGCCAGGACGTGTATAACCCTACTGCATAGAAAAGTCACCTAGACAGAAGTCATTGTCATTAGACAATTTCATTTAAATTTGGTCGTATTAAGCAGAAAACAGGCTACATTTTTACTTTTGACGTTTAGCGGTGTTTTATTCTAGCGACAGTAAATACCGATATTAGGGAAAGAGACAAAAGATGGGTTTTAACTATATCTATAAAGAGGTACCTTTTTAGCTTGATGGGGACGGCAATTCCCATTGGCTTGGTTAGCCGTCACTCTCCAAAAGTGGTGTTTATTGTAAGATCATGTATTTGTTGTAAGTGAAATTGAATAAATGACTTTAATAGATTAATGCTTTTAATTTTATAACAAACTAGATGTTGGCGTGTCAGAATGTACTTGATGTTTATCAAGTACATTCTGACACGCCAACATCTAGATGTCTCAGGGTCTCAGGAACAGATGTCCGTGGGTTTCCACGGGAACCCATTTGCGAGATAAAAGCAGAAGTAAACCACATCGTGTGAGGAGTCGTTGAGCATTCCCAGAGGGTTGACCTCAGGCAGGCGGCCGGTCGTAAAACTATAGCCAAATCATTCAGCCAAAAGAAAAAGCGGGAAAGCTCACCCTGGGCTCCGAAGCAGCACAGCTGAGGATGCGAACGGGAACGCGCTTAGACGAAGAAGTGTGAGAAGTCGTTGACCTTGATGACGATCACCTCGACCTCAGTAAGCATTGCCACCGCTTTCGCAAGTTAAGCAACCCTGAGCGTCCGCACTTGAATGGGTGATCAAAATAGGCATATCAATTTCTCGAGCTCCTCCGTGCTTTAAAAGGCACGTTGAGCCGTCATCGTTGTATGGAAGTCGCCAAGCTAGGTATGATGTCAGATGCCTTTACTTTAGGCAACTTGAAATATCTGACACCAGTGTTGGCCACACACGAAAAACAAAAACAGTTCGAAATGCACAAGGGACAACGATTCTCAGTGGCTTGGTTAGCCGTCACACTACAAAAGTGATTTCTAATGTAAGATCATTGAAATAAAATTTATTATATATATTAAAATATGAAACTGATCAAAGTAATTCACTTTTTTAACTATGTCCCACTGCTGGGCAAAAGCCTCCCATCCGTGTCGGCGATTAGTTCTTAGTTCTTTATAAATTAATGGCAAACAGTTGGAAATATTATTATTAAAAATACTTGGCATTTTAAATTTATAGTTGCTAGAGCCATCTATTGTCATGTTGTTGTACTGCAAACTGCTAAGGCGCCATCTGTTGATAACTTTTGTATGATTTAAATTACGTAAACCATCATATATCTTACCTTGAAGACTTTCAACATATTAACTATCCGGGGGCGTAGCTCAGATGGTAGAGCGCTCGCTTAGCATGCGAGAGGTACCGGGATCGATACCCGGCGCCTCCAAAATGACTTTTTTTGTAATGTTGAATTTTTACTGTTATATTTTATATAATGAATTTATGGATATGACCAACCTTGGACTGGCAGTCAATGAAAAAGGCGGGCTCAAATATAACGCGTGTGACGCTACTGCGTATTTAGCCAGGAACAAGTTAATAAAACGTGGGAAATTCTTTTTTCCTAACAAGTTACAATCAAAGGTTGGTGTAGGCCTTTGATTGCTTACAGGGAGCTTCTGGTGACAAATCTATACGAGTTCACTGGTTTTCATAGCCGACTGAGTGGCGAACGACGCCCGAAGACGTCCACACAGTCCGCGAAACAAATATCACTACAGCCGTACTATGACTGTCCACTTTAACTATTTCACATATTGTTCATGAGCATGAGCATTTATAACACCAAACAACACCAATGTCATATCATAAAGTCCACTAAAATCAATTTGCAAAATAATTTAAAGAAAACCCTAACCGAACCCCTTGACTTCCCGCCAAAACCTCCCATCATTTCAGTTAGCTAGCATGTCTGACGAACTCAATGACACCTGTCAAAATCCGTGTGCTAAAGAAGAATAGATACAGTCATAACCCTCCTTCGGAAGTTAGTTAAAGAGAAATAGAGAAACAAGTTTTTAAAGCTTATAAAATTTAATATACTTATGACTTAGCAGTAATAAAATATAAATACATTGCGTACATATGGCATACATGTTGGTTACATGAGCAAGCTTAGGCGGCCTCCACTTCCTCTTTGATGAGCCTCGCTAGGTGGTTGAATTTGCTGCCGTCGAAGATTAGCACCTGAGAACATTATATTCAAATATGTTTATATATATATATACAGGCTGACTTTTAAACCACCAGCCAAATTTCTGGAGCAAGTTCAGTCCATGATACTGAACTACTTTCCATAAAAACAATTAACGAAAAACTAAAATAAAAATTCGCCTTTTCATACAAATCAAACGGTCAGTCAAACGGATTTTCTATGGGAGGACGAAAAATTTTCATCGATTTTTAATAACTTTTTTTATAGAAAGTAGTTCAATATCATGGACTGAACTTGCTCCAAAAATTTGGCTGGTGGTTTAAAAGTCAGCCTGTATATATATATATATATATATATATATATAACATATGTTTATAATATGTTGTATGTATAAATATAGTATTTATCGTATACGATATTTATGTATGCTCATTTAAAAGTATCTGGATTGTTTTATCTATTTTAGACGCCAACTATTCTGTTTCTCTTCTCCAGGTTGACAGGGAGAGAATGATTTAGCATTAAGTCTACCTATTGTAGCTTTTGGCTCAATGAAGTTTAAATAAATAAAAAAATAAACATTAAAAAAACAATGAGCATCACTGAAGTTCGGCCAAGTGCAAGTCAGATAAGTACTTTCATTTTAGAGAAATTTTGTTTTAAACATATTCTCATCTAAATCGATTGAGGGGATGAGCGACATTACGAATGTGGACTAAAAAAATATTAATAGATCATCTCATCAGGTAGATTATTATAATCTATATATACAATATTTATTAATAAATATTGTATTATATTGGGCCGTGTGCTTTCCGGCAGAGTAGAATAGGACCACGCCAAGTCTTCCCGTGGATGTCGTAGAAAGCGACTTAGGAAACACAAGCTAAACAAATATCAGTGAGACCTCTCCAATCTCCAACCTGTCTGGCCAGCGTGAAGAGTGTAGGCCAAATCCTCTGACTCCTCTGGCTAATATATGGCTCTGGTAGTACAGAGGGTCGTGCTCTTGCAGTGGAGACTAACACATTTATTTGCTAGTCAAATTAAAAAAAAAAAAAGTGCGAGTCGGACTCGTACATGAAGGTTCCGTACGTCCGTACAATATTTTAAAGCGCTGAAGAAACACGTTTCTTGTATGACGACCCCCTTTAAGTTTTAACTTTAGCTTATTTTTAGTATTTTTTGTTATAGCGGCCATAGTAATACATAATCGGTGAAAATTCCAAGTGTCTAGGTAATGCCATTATAAAGATCTAGTTAAAAACGCTAAAAAAACACGTTTTTTGTATGACAACCCCCTTTAATTTTCAACTTTTTTTTATTTTAAGTTTTTGTTGTTATAGCGGCTATAGTAATACATAATCGGTTAAATTTCAAGTGTCTAGCTATTACGGTTCAAGAGATAAAGCCCTGCGACAGACGGACAGATAGCAGTCTCAGTAATAGGGTCCTATTTGCACCCTTTGGGTACGGAACCCTAAAAGCACCCGACTGTCAAGAACGCCTTCTAGAAATGAATAACGTCTTGATATTTGTAGCACGATCTATATATTTGCTAGAGAAAGCCCTGACTTTCAAGCGTTTACCCCCAAACTTTTAAACGGCTGAACCGATTTTCATCAAACATAGCTAAGAACCACCGCAAGGGAACTTGCTTTCACCTAAAAAAACCGCGAAATCGGTCCATCCGTTCGAGCGCTACGAAGCCACAGACAGACAGACCGATAGACATTAGTGTCAAACTTATAACACCCCACTTTTTTGTCGGGGGTTAAGAAAGACCTGATGATGATGGTGAAGTAGAAGTATGAATAATATTGGACCTTCCGGCAGGGCGTGAGCGCGCCGCCCTCGCAGTCCCACTGCGAGAGCTCGGCCTGCTCCGTCACGTCCACGTCGAAGCTGGCGAGCGCCTCGTCCGCGATCGGCTTCTCTTCTTGGTTCGCGTACAACACTTCTGACGCGTTATCTGGAAAAATCAACATTTATAACATGTGGACCTTTCGTCAAGCCGAAATTCCCCACATCAAATTCTCAGAGGTCTCAGGTTCTAAGAAACCAACATCTGGCAACCATAACATGCACCAAGCATTGTAGCGGCGCTCACCTACGTCAAACGACCAATCAAGGTTTAGCATTTGCGCGTTATCCGCGCGGTGATGCCTTGCCCACGCGCACCCTTAAGGGCCCTTCCACACGACGTTTTTTTTTACGCGCGTTTGTATGAACGCTCAGCAAACGCAAGGAATCCGGCACTTTTTTATTTTTACACACGATCCTTGCGTTTGTATCGATACAAACACCACGTTTTTCGAACGCAACCAGGAAGCGCGCGTTTGTATCGCGTTTGTATAGCGCCCCTCCACTGAGGCGCAGTGCGTTTTCAATAATCGCAAATGAAACGCGCTGTAAACGCGCTGCGTTCACAGTTCGTTTCAAATGCGTTTGTATCGATACAAACGCGCGCTTACGCGTTTCATTTGCATCAGAAAACGTGTTCAATCTGCAAAAACGCAAAGAGGACGCGCGCATCAAAAACGCGCGTCATACAAGCGTACAAAATACGTCGTGTGGACCCTTCCACACGACGTATTTTGTACGCAAAACATGGGACATGGATGTCCCTAAAACATGGGATGGCATTAGCTCAATTAAACTCGGACATTTTTGAAGTCAGTTAATAAATTAAAATGATCTGCCGGAAAGTGGAATAGAGATGGCTTCTATGAGAATTCTTACGACATACACAGAAAGAGATAGACTGGTCGTAATCTTCACACGACAAATATATTACGTTGAATAACAGAATTAATACAAGTACTAATCCAAGTATTAGGGTGCTTTGACTTGTTTGTATAGCTTACCCGCTGTGTTATAAGTTTTGCAGATCCAAATTAAATACTGGAATGTGTAGGGCATGTTCTTTTTCACGGCTTTGTCCAGCTCCGTCTGGAGAGACGCAAACAAAGGGACGCTGATCTGAGCGGGAATGTTGAGGATTCTGAAAAGATTCCAATGAAAAAATTTTAAAAATCAATCAAAATATCATAAATCTCGGCCTTTGTAGCGCGCCGACGGCATGCACGCTATTTCAACAAATGAAGTATAACAGGAGTAGTAAGATAGTCAAACCACAGAATAAATAATACTAACATACAGAAGTCTCACTCAGCAAAGAAATTTGAAGAAATTTCTACTCAATGTGGCTAGCGATATGGTTTAATTTAGCTCACGTCAGAACTCAGCACCTTTTCGTATTGATACCCAGACATCCATTGCAAGCCAATTTCATTCTTATTACTCTGGACAAACGATTCGTATAACCGAATTTACCACCCGGAGGGGCCGCCTTCGCGCATACTAATAATGTAGGTACATTTTCGATACCTAAACGGGGAGTGACACAGGCCTGGTTAAACTTGATCTGCTTGCAAAATATTTTATTAGCGAGATAGGACGCCGTTGGAGAGACAAAGGTTATGATCATCGCTCCGAAGTATCTGCTTCAAAGGATTTCCATTGCCATCCAAAAAGGTAATGCCGCTAGGATAAATGGGTGCCATTGAGCCTGGCACTGTCTGGGGTGGTATATTTGACTTATAATGATTGTGACCTGGTATTATAAAATTTTAATATAAATAAATGTTCAACTTGAATCTCCCTGGCTCAAAATAGTGCCGCTTACCTTTCATTGACGACAAGCCCAACATGTTGCGAGTCGTCTGACAGGATCTTGTGTATGAGAGCTTTAGTCCTATCATCAGCGTTGTCATCGGCAAGTGTTGTCAGTAGCGTTCTGATCTGTTGTATGCACGGTTCATTCTGAAAATGGAAATATTTCAAATGAACATATCCTTTATAGACAAATCTGGAAATAATGACTTGTTTCATTTATTTTCAAAATTACAGAATCACAATTCTGGGTGTTTTTGATACACGTCGAGTCTACACAAGTGTATCAAAGAACACCTAATCTCTAAAATAAATAAAGCTAGAGCTTTAAAACGCTAACTAGACAAACTAACATAGGATTGTTAATAAGATAGTTTAAAGGGCTATTTAAGACCTAGCGGTTAGAATTTTTTTAATTATATGACCATATTTGATCGATTAAACCCTGATGATTAAACAATTTATAAAAAAAAAGGGCACCATTAATTCATGGTATTTGCCTTCAAATTGTATTTGCTACTTAAAATGTTTAACATACAAAATCTCCCATTTTATCTTTTACTAGGGTCCACTGCCAAAACATAAAATACCCAATTACCTCTTTCGCGGGTCTACTGGAAGAAATTTCTTTAGAAATAAGTAGCACCTCAGTATTGTTTTCTTTTTTTTAATGTATTGTTTGTAAATTCTCTTTTCAACTCTTGCGCGCTGGTCTGGGAGAAAATAAAAATGTACCAGCTGCTTCTCTTCCCGTACAGATCGTAAAAGCCATCGAGGGAATGGGCGAAAATGCAATTCATGTTAAAAGGCGATGCGGCTAGCAACCCATCACTATTTTGATTCCTTTTTCCACCTTCTCGCCCTCTAACACGTCAAAAGTGGCTTTTGATTCTTGTGGCCCTGGGCTCTGCTTAGAGCCACAAGACCCAAAATGTTCTGTCTGCCCCATTAGGGATAAAGACGTCATAGTATGTATGTTTGTAAATCTTTAAGGCTTGGATCTCATCAATCAGCACGGAACAGCACTTTTCTATGCTGCTATCCTTTTCTGTCGCTCAGAAGCGTCATTTGCTAGAGCGAGAAAGAGCGACGGAACGCTTCAACACCGGCCGTGCTGCAGCGTTCTGTCGCTCTCTCTCGCTCTAGCAAATCCCTGATAGATGAGATTCAACCCTAACCCTGTATCAATAAAATTAAATTAAAATGCATCAATCTTTAAGACCCCATGTTGTAAAGTTGTAAACTTAGGCGATTCCCCCACTGGCAACGCGCCCTGCCGCGGTGCGCGGAATCTGCCGCGTTTTTAGTGGGTTAGACTAGGCGTGTTTTCTATACAAACTGAGATACTTGCATACAATGTTAAAATCTGCCGCCCCGCGCTTCGCGACGGTGCGCAGTGCAGTGGGATCACCATCTTATTCACTGAACGATATTACAAAACTGTCAAACAGTACTTACTTTCTTTTTGGTTATGTTAATGACTGTGGTGACTCCAAAGACTCCGTCACTGCCATCGTCCTCATCATCATCCTCCTCGGGCTCGTCCAAACATTGCTTCACCACGCTGCCTACATAGTTTTGTGCTGAAACAAAGTATATACAACATTTTGGATAAATATTCACCAAGCAGAAAAAAAATAGCTTCACAGAATATCTGTCAGTGTTGCTTCTAAGGTTCTAAGGTGCACTGACTGTCGTGGGTGGTGCTTCTAAGGTGCACTTACTGTTGTGGGTGGTGCTTCTAAGGTGCACTGACTGTCGTGGGTGGCGCTTCCAAGATGCACTGACTGTCGTGGGTGGCGCTTCTAAGGTGCACTGACTGTCGTGGGTAGTGATTCTAAGGTGCACTGACTGTCGTGGGTGGTGCTTCTAAGGTGCACTGACTGTCGTGGGTGGTGTGGTGCTTCTAAGGTGCACTGACTGTCGTGGGTGGTGCTTCTAAGGTGCACTGACTGTCGTGGGTGGTGCTTCTAAGGTGCACTGACTGTTGTGGGTGGTGCTTCTAAGGTGCACTGACTGTCATGGGTGGTGCTTCTAAGGTGCACTGACTCTCGTGTCCTAAGTACACAAATACCTGCACTTGAAATGACTGCAGAAAAAAGAAGAAAAGTTAGCGAAAAGGGTTGTGGTCTGGGTCAAAAAAAAATGTATTTTATTTAGACCGTCAGTTCGATTATCCAAAAATAATGGAACCATATTTTTCGGTTTATCAAAGTAGTGAAAATTCATAAAGATACTGCGCCTCGTAGTTTTGGAGTGGGGGTGAATGACGTCACCGTCAAGTGAAAATTGGTGTCATACAATATGTACGTATACAATATTTTTTAATAAAATCTACCTGATATAATGATCTGATGCATCTGATCTGAGGCTGCCTTCATTTCGAAGTTTTTGTTCTTTCTAGTTGTTGAAATAGGAGCAAACTTACAGATTATAATTTGTGCGAGGCCTCCCAAATCAACATCAGACTTAAGGAACAGTTGACGTAGCAGCTGCTTGATGCCATGGAAGTCACAGTCCTCAGGGTTACGGCCTTCAAAGTCTGCTTGAAGTTCCTGGAATATTTATTTTATTTATTTATTTAAACTGTATTGAGCCAAAAGCTACAATAGGTAGACTTAATGCTAAAGCATTCTCTCCCTGTCAACCTTTAGGAGAAGAGAAACAGATTTATTAAAAAGATGTACCAATCAGGAAGACAAGGGCAAGTTCGGCAGAGGACTTCTGCTTGCAAGGTGATCAAACAGCCTAAACAAGGTTGCAGAATATAATTAGTTTTCACATAATGTACAAACACTCACTCTTTGCCTCTTATCCTGTAAGAAACAAAGAATGTTCGTGCATATGTGAACAAAGAACAGAGCCAAGAGTTGAAAGACCCGAAGGCCACACTTCACAAGATGGTGAAAACTATTTATAATTCCATCAATCAGGATGGAAAATGGTAATCAAAAAAGTGATAGGCAGCCTAGCCAATTGCATGTTTTAAAGCGTCCTTGAATTTATGCTCAATGCCTTGTCATTAGAGAATACAATCCCGAGCATGTTTTTCAATCCCGGGCTTACGGGATTTTTGAAGCCTTTTCCCGGGATTCCGGGCCTATCCCGGGATTAGACTATGTGGTTTCTAATTGGGCTAAAATAAAAAAACACGAGTAAGTGCAATATATGAAGACAATTTTCAGCTCTTTCATTTCTTTCTTTTTCAGTTCCAAAATTTTTTATATGAACGAACGTTGACCGCCATGTATCGTTTATTGGAAGTTGAAGTCCACTCGTCGAAAGAAAGACTAAATCTTTCACCTGCACTTTTCAAATGTTTTAATTCTGTTACTTGCTTTCTGATTTTTTCACTGTAATTTATAACACGTTTTCGAACAGCCGTCACTGTTCGACTTTGGTAAATCCGTGTATTTTCATATTTTCCATTTTCTCAAATCATCTGAGGTTATGAATACACTGAATGGAAATCCATCTAATGCAATCATTCTTGCCAAAATATCATCCAAGCTATCGTCGGCACTTTTAGTAAAATAATCATGTAACTTTCGCTTGGCTGGCGGCGGTGCTGTGTTCAGATTTTCAGAATCTTGAATTGTTGAAGCTGATATAACCTTGATGTTATGTTTTGATAACAAATGTGTATGTAATCCCTTAGTTGATCCACCCAGTCTTGAGGATGGCTGGGCATCGCTTACATTTAGCACTATTCCCGTCCTTCGCAATTAAATAATACCTCCACACTGACGTCGTATCACTGTCTTTTTTATGTTTAACAAAGTCTCCCGCCATTTGAAATACTTAATTTCAGATAATTGACTTTTAAATTTTAATGATATAGCCTACGTAACCCGTCACTGATAGAGCAATAAATGAAAAAAATAAAACCTGATTTGCATATTTATACTTTCGTACAGGGAATCCCCGACGGGAAATACCCGCAACAATATTATGATATGAGATGATCGGGTCATTCCCCTGTTGTGGTTCGTTGGGGAATTACCTTAAGAGTATTAATGTATTCCGAGTGGGGAAGTCCCTTCTAAGTTCTACGACAAGCATATTATTAGGACTGAAGCTGTGTATAAAATAGTGGGTACCTATGTATTGTACGCGTTGCTTTTTGTCGTAATGTATTAAAATAATCTAGGCAAGGTTATTTTCAAGGCGCAACAGACTACGGAATACAAACTAGACTTGTTTGTGGCAATCCCGAGATTAGCCAAGTACAGTCCCGGTTGTCCACAGTCCCAGTCCATTGTATTCTCTACTTATCATCTTTACTGATGAGCAAAGGAGAAGTAGCTGCTGATTCCACATTAGATTAGTAAATTCTAAGGTTATGCCTAAGTAAAGCAAGGGTCAGAGTGTCGGAAAGAGTGGATGGCTCTGGTAGTAGAGGATCGTGCTCCTGCAGTAGAGACTTAAAAAGACTTGATGAGGATGAGTACTATGTTAAGTTGATAGAATCAATAGGATTTTGTGATTTACTTGGACTTTTCTGCATTCTAATGAAGTCAAGAAATTGAAGTTTGAAATAAGATAGAAAAATACTTACCTATTTGCAAAAGCACATAAAGCACGCAATCCACCTTGCTGAAAACATCGCTAGACCGGAACGTCGCTTTTTCGTATATAAATATAATATCACAAGTACTCTATTGTATTCTTCTTCTTCTTTTCGTGTCGATGGTACTTTACGATATTTTGTCACTGCAGTATCGGGCCACTTCGATAGCTCGATATTGTATTGATGATAAAACTACTGTTCATTTCATATCAAGATAAAAATTACTTTAAAATAATGAAATCATTATGTAAACACGTAAATATTACAGTTGTTTATCAAATACCAGCAGAATACCATGTGTTATATATAATAGGTTAGAGCATGCATGCATTGCATAGCATACCTTGTCACCGACGAAGTTTCCGTCGGAATCGAAGTCCGAGTTCTCGCTGGCGGAGTCCTGCTCCTCCTCGCTCTCGCTGTCCTGGTTTATCTCCTCCTTGTTTCTTTTGTTGGACATGGCGCCGAATAAACACAGTTTTGCGAAAATAAACACGAAAGTTCACGAAACACACACCACACCAACACCACGGGCGATTCACTTGCACAGACAGACTACGGAGCAGATACTATACTAGTATCAGACGACCGACTGCCATACATATTTTTTTGTGGATAGTGTCTATGGGCGGGGCCTTGATTGAATTTGACATTTGACTTTTTTTCTGTCCCGTGACATTTGAAGCAAAGAAATTGTCTATTTTGTTTTTTTTAAATAGCAGGTACCTTTTAAGGTTAATTAAAACCTCATATTTATTACAAAGAAAACAACGAAATAAAAAAGGAAATATTTTTATTTATGTATAATATTACTTGCTATTAAAAAAAAAACAAAATAGACAATTTCTTTGCTTCAAATGTCACGGGACAGAAAAAAAGTCAAATGTCAAATTCAATCAAGGCCCCGCCCATAGACACTATCCACAAAAAAATATGTATGGCAGTCGGTTCGGTCGTCTGATACTAGTATAGTAGGTATCTGCTTCGTAATCTGTGCCCCCGGCCACTGCCGGCCAGGGTATACAATTTGTGCGTCGGTCGGTTGCAATTTCAGTTTATTTCACAAATTTTTAAGTAGCTGTTGGTTGCTTTCCTACTATATACATAATTTGTGGTTGCTTTGCTCTTGCTATAACCATAATGGTGAGAAGCTGCTCATATAATCATTGTTTATCCACCGAAAACAATAAACAACGTAAATTTCATAGATATCCGAGTGATGAAAACAGGTAAGCAAAGCTACAATATCATCATCATCACCAGTTATCCCCTTGTATGCCGGAATATCAGACACACAAGTTAAACAATGCATCCGTGCGTAGATCTACGCCATGTAATGGCATACGAGAGGACAAAATTTTACTAAAAAACTAGCATTAAGAAAACTTAAGGCACAGAATACATAAGAGTCAAACAGAATGGAATCTCACAGCGTCTCCCGCAAATTGGCGTCCCCGCACCTCTCCCCCGCACTTTGTGAGCCTTTGACAGCTCCAAACCAGAGTTTTAAAGAACAAAATTAAAGATAGGCTCTAAAGGACTTGTATCTAGAGCCGTAAAATTATTTGATAAAAAAAAAATTACTAGCCGCACGCAAGTGATTAAATTCTCTTTGGCCGCACGCAATACCTACGCGACGTGTGTTGTCTTGAGAACTGTCAACCAATAGTAACCATCATGGTGAGAAGGTGCGCGTATAATAATTGTTTATCCAACCAATACTCTAAAGAACGTATATTTCATAGATTTCCAAATGATGATAACAGGTAAGTAAAACAACAATATAATTTCACGTTATTACCCAGCAACCATCTTGATATATATACCCTTTTCGCTCTCTCGCATTGGCGGGAGATACACAAGAGCGAGAGGGGTATTATCCGGTAATGTTACATAGGCTCCTCGCTCACAGGTAATCACATACACGCAGATGCCAACTAGAATTCCGTGGGTTATAGTGCTAAATGCCATTGTTGATATTGTTGACAATGACAACTTGACATGCTTTGTCTGGAAGCGTGATAAAAATTTGTTTATTTTTATTGAATTTATTCATATAATTACCGTATAGTTCTGCGCCGAATATGCAAATTACTATATTACAATAGTGAATTTAGTGCGTTACATTATAAATGACTCAATAATAATCAGTAAAGTGAACTAATGGTGAAATGGACAATGGACATAATGAAAAATATTTGTAAAGTGATATTACGTAGCTGTTTCCGACTTTTCTGTAACATTTAATACATATAAAACAGAATATTTTTTACGTCATAGTGTTCGCAAATCTTCCGGTATGGAAAAATATAATCGTAAATATGTCGAACTCGTTAGTAGGTAAGTATTAAAATAATTCTGCGGTGCGACCCTAAGTATAAAACTCACACATCGACGTGTGTACAGATAAATTGTTTTGTTTGTAGTAGTAGTAGTAGGTATATATGTTACTCTGAATCAATGAAGAGTCATATCAGTGCTTAAGCGTTGGATCTCATCTATCAGCACGGAACAGCACTTTCCTATGCTGATATCCGTTTCTGTCGCTCAGCACAGTAATTTGCTAAAGCGAGAGAAAGCGATGGAATGCTTTTTTTACCATTGTGGTCAATAAAGATTTAATAAATAAATAAACGCTGCAGCACGGCCGTTGCTGAAGCGTTCCGTCGCTCTCTCTCGCTCTAGCAAATGACGCTTGTGAGCGACAGAAAAGGATATCAGCATAGAAAAGTGCTATTCCGTGCTGATAGATAAGATCCATCCAACCCTAATTCAATGACATATCAATGCAATACAATTTTAAATAGGTTAGGTTTTAGCATTTAAACTTAATTTTTATACATTTTATAAATCCTGCTTTCAGATGCCTACAATGGATTCAAGCAGCAGGGCGTGATGATCTGATGTCAAAAAATTTCAAAACATTGAACAAATATTATTTCATATGTGATTTGCATTTTAAGGAGTCTGACCGTCATAACAGAAGACTTAAATGTAATGCAGTTCCGTCCATAATTTCATATTCATCTTCCACTCCAACAACAGACAATAAATGTACCCAGACAGATATTTCGACACAAGATTTTTCATGTCAAGTAAATTTGGACTTTTCAAGTCCACAGTCAACACAAACCGGATCGCTTCTTTCTTTGAATACTCTAAGAAAACACAAACTAAAAGAAGAGTTGCAGATTGAATTTAAAAAAGAAATAATGGAGGACCAGTCATCGCTAAATGATATATCGCCTCTGATTGATGCTAAATCGATTAAAATGGAATTGGAATGGGAATAGATATAGCAAAGAGCTAAATTTATTTGCTATAAATATATACTTTGCTGGAGGATTTAACAGAGTGGACCCCTAGATTTCAAACCAAACGGAAAAAGGGAAGACAAAAGAAGTGTTGGTCTGATGACATAAAAAAGATTGGGGGCCCACTATGACAGAGAACTGCATAATTTAGAGAAGCTTGGAAGAAGCTAGAGGAGACCTTTGTGTCTGAAGACACGCCGACTATAGTTGGCAACTAAAAGGCTTATAATTAAATATAAATATACGTTGCTAGCCCTCTGGCTTACAGAGTCTTGGCAAAAACTTTGTGCCTACAAAGTGAAAAGACTGCGGAAAACCAATATATGCATGGGCACAAAACCTCATCCTAATGTACTAAAATGTTTAAATTTAAAAGTACAAAATATTAACGATGCTGAAAAATACTGCACCATTTGCGTTGATGAAATTTCATTAAAACAACATTTACATTATTAGATTTTGTAGATACGATGTACACAGCGCTACATGGGTCTGCTGACTCCGGAAGACAGCCTGAGCGGCTACGAAGCCGGTAATGTCATAACGTTGTATGTTGCACGGATGACCGTGTTCATACTCTAAAGGATCTAATGAGGATAAAATAATAGGGTTTCATGAAATTAATGGCTTTCAAACAACAGAGCCTGCGTCTCAAGCATTTATCGTGATGGCTAGAAGAGTATTTTCTAACTGGAAACAACAGATACGTTACAGCCTATTAGCACAGAGTAAAAATTACAAAGAACTTAACGATTGGCTGGATGACTTTATGAGTGACCAACATTCAAGCTTTTTAAATTTGGCCAGCGAGCGAGGTATTTTTGTCAATAAACCCTATTTTTATATATTAATAATAGAAAAGTATTCTACATTTTTGATGTGCCCCATTTAATAAAATCGCTTAGGAACACCTAGGGATGTGCCAGACGGAAAATTCCCCATTGCCGGCATCCCAATCATGATTGGGAAGAAAGAATTTTTTTTCCCTATGTTATTTAGATTATTTTGTAAACTAGTTGGTTCTGTAAAAACAGTACTGTAGACCTCGCAAGCTCTTATAACCTTGCAATAACTAACAACTTCCCCTTTCCCCTGGCGTGCCCTGGCTTAGCAATGCCATTATGCCGCCATATAATGCAAATACGTGCAGCCTTTGGCTTTGTCTGCTTAGAGCTGTAAGACCCAAAATTATCTGTCTGCCCTATTAGGGACAAAGACTTGTGGAAAAAGTAATTCCAATTTTAAATTGAATTTCAGGTGCATGTGTTACTTTTAGCAAATGTGGAATTGGTCCGAAATAAATAATTTTATTTAGTTCATCACTTCGAGAACTTTTCGAAATCTTTTTTTTTTTTTTTTTTAGAAATTTGAGTGCGTTTGATCTCTATCTAGCCTGATGGGAAGCTAAATCTGTCCATATACAACGTGGAAGGGACATAACATACCCGTAATAAATCAAACCACTGTCTATACTAGACCATTATAGTATAATAAAATTAAAATAACAGCCGAAAAACAAAAATAATTTTCGGCATTTCCACACAAAAGTGTGCGGCCATCCGGGCGATTTTTATGGGAATGTCGATTTTTTTTTGTTGTTTTTTGACTGTTATTTTAATTTCATTATACTTTAGTCATCCAGTATAGCCCGTGGTTCAATTTATTGCGGGTATGTCCCTTCCACTTTGTATAAAGCTACGGCAAACTTTCCCCTATGAAATACCCTTCCCCTCTACTCCCCATTTTAATTTTTTTTTTCACAAAATTTGTATAGAATGAAGTGGACTTTATTCTATACAAATGTTGTGAAAAAAAAATTAAATCAATAAATAACGCTACAGCAAACTTCCGCCTTTTCCATTTATTGCCACCCCAATGAAAAATCGCGATCGACAAAAAAAATTAAACAAATCAAGGAACTTTTGCGACAATTTTCGTCAAAATTGATTGAAAAATGCGACCTGTAGGCGAGGACAGAGAGACGGGCAAAAGCATTTTTTGGCCAAGCTCAAAACTAAGACGCTTCACTCACTTCGCTCGCTCGCTCAATAAACTTGGAATTTATTAAGAAAAAAAAAGCGGCCAAGTGCGAGTCGGACTCGCCCATGAAGGGTTCCGTAGCAGCAAGTAATATAAAAGTTCTAAAGGTAAATTGCGGTTTACGATTTATGACTTATTAAAAAATAACTATCTATGATACCGAGACCGCTATAGTTTTAATTAAAAGTACATATTTTGAGGTATATACCACATTTTTTTCCGAATTATTTTAGTAATATTTCAAAAGTTACGGTGGGGGGACACCTCAAATTTTAACTTTGTATTAGATTATCTCAAGACTGGGGGGTTTGATCTACATAGTTTTAAAGCAGTTTTTGTTGCATTTTTAAACGATACCCTACACGTTGGGGTTAGTTTAATTTAATTTTTTAAATTCACTTTTCGTTGTAAGGGAGGGGGGCTAAAAAAAAGAGTTTTTATTTTTTTAAAAACGAACTTTTGGAACTTCAATATCTATCTCTCCACCAATTTTCGTGACAATCGGTGCAGTAGCGGCGGAGTACGAGCCCGGACGGACAGAAGACGGACGGACGGACATGACGAAACTATGTGTGGACTACGGAACCCTAAAAACAGTATGATAAATGTTTATACCAGTAGGTACTCTGTAAAAAATACATTATTTTATTCTACATGATTAAGTATGACGGAAATTGTGAAAAGTACTAAGTTCAATATATATATCAACTAGCTTTTTCGCCCGCGTAGATTCGGGGTATGAAAAATAGATGTTGGCCGATTCTCAGACCTACTCACAAAATTTCATGAGAATCGGTCAAGCCGTTTCGGAGGAGTACGGAAACGAACATTGTGACACGAGAATTTTATATATAAGATATATCTCTCCATTAAAGTTGTTAAGAATTATATGTTATATATTTTTTATACCTCTGATACTCTTTCACGTCTTTATCCCCAACGGGGCAGACAGAGCCTAGGGCGGCAAGGCCCAGGCCACTTTTAGCGTGATGGTGGGCATGAAGGTGGAAAAAGAAAATAATAATAGTGATGGGTTGCTAACCGCATCGCCTATTGATATGATTCAGATTCTTGCCCATGCCCTCGATCTGCGCGGGAAGAGAAGCAGCTGGTACATTCTATGTCTTTTTTCCTATACCAGCATTATACCTCTGTTCATCGTTTAAGGTGACGTGGGTTCACAATTTGCAATACCGTACGTGTTTTTGAAAAATCACTATTATTAAACTACTACAGTTTATTCTTCAAAAAATTTACATATAAAATTTTAAGGATTTTCTACAGACACCCACAATAAGCCAAAACACGATTGAGCATTTTTGGCTCGATAGAAAAAATCACGAACATACCTCTAAATCTGCCTTTTGCCTTTATAATACATATTACTATTTTATACAATCACCTTTTTATATGAAAATTATACCAAAAAATGTATTATCTAAATATCTACCCGTTTTGGCTACAAAAAAAATTACAAATATAATACAAAAAAACAGTGAAATATTTGTCGAAAGAGAAGAAAGGCCCGGAGCCGTGCTCGACGATATTTCGCAGTGTTTTATTTATATTTTTTTTTGTATTATGTTCATAATTTTTTTGTAGCCAAAACGGATAGATATTTAGATAATACATTTTTTGGTATAATTTTCATATAAAAAAGTGATTGTATAAAAAAGTAATATGTATTATAAAGACAAATTTAGGCAAATTAGAGGTAGGTTTGTGATTTTTAGGGTTCGTAGTCCGACAAGGAACACATAAAAGATCGTTCAGTCCGTCCGTCCGTCCTAGTCTGTCACAGCAGAATATCTTCCACGTTTATGGACTGATTTGCATGTAACTTGGTTCGAGGATACTTCACATATAGATCTCATTTTTAAAAATACAATAAATTAAAATTACCCATTTTTTAAGAGTACCTCCCCATACATGTAAAGGGGGGGGGGGGTGAATTATTTTTTTGAGTGCACCCCCTTGTGTGGGGTATCGTTGAAAAGGACTATGAAAATAAGGTAGGGTTTCCATACAACACTTTTTTATCAGCTTTACCATTTTCGAGATATAGCCCGCCAAAGTCGTTTACACGGTGTCCTAAATACTCGTAATGTAATTTCTAAAGTCTTGTCCCTATAAACTTCAAATCACTCACGTAAAGAAACAGGCGCGGAAACTCTTATTTAAAATTGTTTCGGGTATCCTTTGATGAATACTTTTGAAATTATAAATAAAATAAAAATATATACTTTTTTCCAAAAGAACAGTACCTATAAACTTAAAAAGTTTTTTTACATATTTTACTGTTAGGACTGAATGAAGCTTAATAATTTTTAATAACATCCAGAGAAGAATAAATAGGTAAATCATTACATATTACTTAGAACTAGAAAAAAACACACGCGGCGACAGACAAAATGAGCCGCGGCGCGGTCTAGGTGCGCGGTGCGGTGTGGAGGGGGAGGTGCTCGAGTGTAGAACCCGAAAGCGGGCAGCTTTGATATACTCCCTAGATAGAGCGCTGAAACGCAAAAAGCGGCCAAAAAAATATCCAACAGGGAAAAGGCTAGGGAGATGATGATGCAAGAAATGCAAAACAGCGCGGTGCCAAAAATGACTACGGAACCCTACTTTATGCGTGGTCTGACACGCACTTGGCCGGTTTTTTTTTCTATCGAGCCAAAAATGCTCAATCGTGTTTTTATTAAAGAAAAATTATAGGTACCATACAGGTTTTCTGTTATCTCTTTGATAAAAAAGAAATGTGTCACTTGTGTTGCTATGGTGTGTTACTCGTATAGAAGTCGTTGTTCTGTAAGACTGTTTGAGATGTTGAAATAAAGATATTACTAAAGAACTAGGAAGAATTCTTGCTTGTAGAATTCCTATCTTGAACAGTTTTGGCTATTGTAAGTGTCTGTAGAAAATCCTTAAGATTTTTATGTAAAATTTTTACAAAAAATAACTGATTTTTCAAAAACACGCACAGTAATGCAAATAGGGGATCGGACAGGTCTCACCAACAAATCTTTGTTGTAATTAGAAATAATATTAATTAAATAAACTGACCATTCAATAAGTAATTTTGTGAAATAATAGTGATTTATATTTTTAAATCAAGAAATAAAATGCGTTTATTGTAATATTTTAAATCTGTTCGCCACCTTGAATGAAACAACAATCACAGCGCGTTACGTCATTCGTTTGTAATTGTAATTTTTGACGGCTAGGGTAACCTCAAAATGTCAACATTACTACAAACAACTACAACTTGTATGTGAATTTGTGGCCTCCACTACTGCTATCCTTTTCACCACTTGATTGTTTGATGTTTACTCACACACAGATGACGTCACGCGACCAAGGTGACAGATGGGAGAGTTTACGCGGCATTTTTATGCATTAAAATTTTAAATGTTATTTATGTTTATTTACAGCCTTATTTAAATAAAATATTATTTTTATGGTAATAAATAACCATTCTAAATACTTTCAAACACTGTGAAAAGTTGTCCGATCCCCTATTGTGAACCCACGTCGCCTTAATTTATATTTGAAATATTTTATCATAATACTAGCTTTTGCCCGCGGCTTCGCTCGCGTCCTTTCTTAGCGGATGCCTACGTCATAACATCTACCTGCATGCCAAATTTCAGCCCGATCCGTCCAGTGGTTTGGGCTGTGCGTTGATAGATCACTATGTCAGCCAGTCGGTCACCTTTGAGTCATATGACTCAGGTGTTATATTATATATATAACGTCTAACAAAATAAACTGAAACTATTTTAAGGGTGAATTCAGTCCATGATATTGAACAACTTTCCCTAAGGAACATATGTGAAAATATGAAAAATATTTTTTGGCTTTTCATACAGACTCGGATCAGCTGATCGGTCAACTTGTATGGGAGGCCAAAAATTATTTTTCATATTTCGATATATGTTCCTTGGGGAAAGTTGTTCAGTATCATGGACTGTATCCCCCCTTAAAATAGTTTCAGTATATTTTGTTAGACCCTGTATATTTAGATAGAAGATTAACAAAATCAATGTGAATTGTAATCAATAAGTCTGATAAATCTCGTCAAAAGTAGTTAACAAAGCAACCTGATTTGTAATTATTTGTGTAGTTTGGAGTAAACAAGTTTACCATAAGTGCGTATTGTTTTATTTTTTAGTTTATCTACTTAGAAAAGCAGATAATTATTTCTTTCCTAACGCAAGAAATATGATATATTTGACAAAATCTTAAATTTTTATAAAACCCATAAAATTAATAGTTACAAAAATAAATCAGCAACAAGCTTCGTCAAAAAGTGTAAAAAAGTATCCACAACATGCTTCGTCAAAAGTTGTACTTACCTAGTTACAAATTAATATCCGCAACATGCTTCGTCAAAATAGTCAGTCTAATAATCCGCCCCGAATCGTTTGACAAATACATAATCATACAGGAAATTGACTGGCAATTTTGGCAGCAATATATCCGGTAATTTACCAGCACCATTGTCAGTTTCAATTTACTGGCAATTTTGCCAGAAATATTGCCGGTAGTTTTCCGGCAACATTGGCAGTTTGTATCTAGGAATTACTTTTTTTCAATTTTTCCTATATAACACTCTTAGATAAATTTTGAGTTCTCTAAATCAATCTTTCTAGTATTGACCTACGTTATTGCCCATATTTCGACAATGTTTCCCATTTCCACTTCAGGCAATTTTTCCGGCAACGGCACATCTCCAGAACGAATTCATTTCTGAAGAAACGCTTACGCGATATAATATATACGAGATATAAGAACGTTCTACAGCCATGATTCTCAAAGGTCACATCGTCTGGCGCCCAAACCAGAGTCGCATATAAATCCGAATAACTTTGAAAAATGAAGGTAAAATCGGCTACCCAAGTATTCAGTAATATTTATATATATATATATATAATACAGTTGGCATAGGTATGAAAACGAATATCGAAAATGAAACTGGCAAACTGTGTGCATTTCTCCCGCGGAAAAGTGTCGAAAATTACATGTTGACTATACTAGATCTTTAGTTCAAAGCAGCCTTCAAATGTTTATCGATGCTCTGCCGGAAACCAAACCTTAAGACGATACACGGAGTCCAGTGCTGCCCCCATTTGAAATAAATTATTTGTAAGGAAACGGAGATATCATTTAAAATTTTAAGCTACTAAAACCTAGATAACCCTTTAAACTATTTTATGAACCACTGTTTACAGTTTAAAATATGAACGTTAAGCTTTAGTTTGCATTTTTGCGAAAAACGGCCTCTTTTGGCAAAAACGCAAAAATAACATTTGATGAAATGTGCGTTAAGTTATATGAGAACAAAATAAAAATATGGTGGTTTTAACCACAATTTAATTTTTGTATAAATGTATTTTTTAGCCTATTTCAGTGTCCCACTGCTGGGCAAAGGCCAAAGGTAAAGTTCAAGGTCCAAACCCCCTTTACAATGACATGTATAAATAGATAATAATAAATGTATAAATTATGTAAAATAAAGTTTTATTTTAATCCTCTTAGAATACCTACATAATCGGACATATTTTAGAATTTTTCGTAAAATTTACTTGACACCTAAAAAATGTACCCGCAACGCAATGTACTCCGGTAGGTATAGGTTACACCTCACAGGCGCTTCGTCGTCGGCGTCGTCGTAGAAATCGCGCATCTCGACGCTGGGCTGGTGGTGACGCTGGCGCATACAATCCGGAAAATTTAACTAGCACCTCGTATCGCTCACAGAGAATCAAAATGAAGAGAGCTCGCTGGTGCCAAGTTGATTTCTGTAGTGCTATTATATTATGCCATTGTGGTTAACTGGTAAGCCGTGATAAAAATGTAATCAAACGTTTCTTTATTACCCGACTGCGGCAAAGCCCAAAAGGAGAGTTATGTTAAGTGTTTGACCTGTATGTCCGACACTATGTTCCCTTGTAACTACTAAGTTACCTAAGCTTAACAGTCTTAATTAAATAAACAATAAAAAAAAATTAAAGGGGTCATCAAATTGAGTACAATCAGGGATGTTGCATATGAATCTTCAGGGGTCTTACCATTGAATGCCACTCACACAAACACTAACACTGAAGACACCTGGCTTGACCTAATAATTTGTTCATCTGCGGACCATGTTGTCTCACACGGACAATATCCAGCCTCATGTTTTTCTCGTCATGATCTCATCCACTGCTCGTATAATCTCAAACCTCCTAAGAGAATTCCTAAAACTCGGCATCTCCGTAGTTTTGCGAGAATGGATGTAGACAGACTAAAAATTGACGCTGCTGAAATGGGGTGGGATAGTATATGGGCTGCCGCAAGTGTAGATGAAAAGATTGAAATTTTTAATCAGCTTTTAACTAACCTGTATGACCAGCACGCTCCTATAAGGAAAGTCAGAATTAAAAGGCCTCCGGCCCCTTGGATAACACGTGGTGTTTGGATGGCTATGCGTAGAAGAGATAGGGCATTCCGAAAGTTTAAAAAGGACCGTTCTGATAATAACTGGGCTTTGTTTAAAGTTGCAAGAAACCGGTGTAACAGACGAGACGTTAAACGCCGTTTAATCTCCGATACTATCTCCTCTTCTTCAGCTGCTGATATCTGGAAGTTCCTAGGAACCCTGGGTATTGGCAAGTCAAATAACTTAGATATCCCTTCTTCAATTACGTTAGACGATATCAATAAACATTTCTCCACATATTCTCCATTGGATCGCCTAACAAAATTGAAAACAATTGCTTCTATTCAGTCTCTCCCAAGTCCCAACATTCCTCAGTTTGAATTCTCTGCAGTCAAAAAATATTCTTGGCAATAAAAACCAGGGCTGTTGGTTGTGATCAAGTAAATCGCCGCATGATCGAATACATTCTTGATATTATTTTACCAGCCATTACCCACATTATAAATCACTCTCTGTCACATCCCAATTTCCTTCTCTTTGGCGGAAAGCTTTTATTCTCCCCCTTCCCAAAACCTCTAATCCTTTCCTTCCCAGCGACTTTCGTCCCATCTCAATTCTTCCGCTTTTGTCCAAGGTTCTTGAGGCTTGCGCTCATAGGCAACTCACCTCATTTTTTCATGTTAATGGACTGCTGAATCCATTACAATCTGGCTTTAGACCTGGGCATACGAGGGCTGTTTGATAAGTACCCGTTTATGGAAAAAAAAACTTTTTTTTTTGTATATATGCATTTATTTTTCTACGTAGTCACCTTTTAACTTTATACATTTGTTCCACATATACTCAAGCTTCAATAAACCATCCAAAAAGTATGATTTTGGAAAGTCATTTAAATAGGCCTCTGTGGCGGCAATAACTTTGTCATTTGATCCAAATCGCTTGCCACCGAGCCATTTTTTTAGGTTGGGAAACAAAAAGAAATCGCATGAGGCCAAATCTGGAGAAAACGGGGGGTGAGACAATAGTTCGTAGCGTAACTGTGCTAATTTAGCCGTCACAACTCTGGACGAATGAGCCGGGCGTTGTCGTGATGAAACAGTACTTTTTTCTTTATTAAATGGGGTCGTTTGTCCTTCAACATGGCGTCAAATTCATCGAATAAATTGGCATAGTACTGCCCTGTTATTATTTTTCCCTTTTCTAGATAGTCAATATGTATAATACCCTGCGGATCCCAAAAAACGGTCGCTATGACCTTTCCAGCCGATGGGACGGTTTTTGCTTTCTTTGGAGCAGGTTCACCCGGTAAAATCCACTGCTTCGACTGCTCTTTCATTTCCGGGGTGTAGTGGTGAGCCACGTTTCGTCCACGGTCACGAAACGACGCAGAAACTCCTTCGGGTTACGTTTGAACACGGCCAAACACTGCTCCGAAGTAGTCGGTTCCGTTTTTGCTCCTCCGTGAGTATACGCGGCACCCACCTCGCCGATACTTTCTTCATACCCAATTTTTCTTCTAATATGTGTTGTACCCTCTCGATTGAAACATTTACAGCATCAACGATTTCTCGAAGTTTAATTCGGCGGTCGGCTAAAACGATATTTTCAATTTTCTTAACCATATCGTCTGTAGTCACCTCAACTGGCCGGCCTGGGCGATCCTCATCAAAGACGGTTGTTCTCCCCCGCTTAAACTCGTTATACCAATATCTGACGGTTGTCATAGAAGGAGCACATTCATGGTAAACCGCTTGCATTCTTACTTTTATTTCATCACATGTTTTTCCTTCCAAAAATAAGAATCTAATTACAGACCGATACTGTTCTTTCTCCATTTTAACAATTTTAAGTTCACGCCTTTATTGAATCGTTGTCAAATGAGAAAAAAAACAAAAGAATGCCATTTTTTTTTTTAATTTTCCCGCCTCTGAAAAATGGCTTAAAAAGGTGGTATACTTATTTGTGGCCAGTGATATTAATATATTCAGAAAACGGGTACTTATCAAACAGCCCTCGTAGCACTGTATCTGCTTTACTTAAAGTGACCGTCGATATAAGAGCCAGTATGGAGGACACTAAACTCACGGTGCTGGGTTTAGTGGACTTTTCTAATGCCTTTAATACTGTCGACCATGACATCCTCCTAGCAATCCTTTTCCATCATTCCATCTCACCTGCGGCAGTTGATTGGTTCTCTACTTATCTCCGTGGTCGTCAGCAGTCAGTTCGTCTCGACGAACGCACTTCCAGCTGGAGCAACATTGACACTGGCGTTCCACAAGGCGGTATTCTCTCTCCATTACTGTTTTCAATCTTTATAGATTTCATTACAAAAGAACTTCAGTGCTCGTATCATCTTTATGCTGATGACTTGCAACTTTATACTCAATCTGAAGTAGACCAGGTAGACAGCGCCATAGAAAGAATAAATGTGGATTTGAGGGCGATAGGTGACTGGTCTCGGCGATTTGGAGTAACAGTTAACCCCAACAAATGTCAAGCTATACTGGTTGGCAGCTCACGGCTCCTAAGTCGTATTGACAACGGCTCCCTACCACCGGTTTTGTATGACAACTCCATCATTCCATTTAGTTCTAGCGTGAAAGACCTTGGCCTTCAGATAGATTCTAGTTTTGCTTGGAATGTGCAAGTTTCTGAATCTGCTCGTAGAATCACCAATGGTTTGCGCTCCTTGTACAAATTGAAAAACTTTCTTCCAGCAAATGTAAAAACGATGCTAATTCAAACTCTTATTCTTCCTATTCTGGATTATGGTGATGTGTGTTACTCTGACTTGAATTGAATTGTGATCTAAATAAACTCGACAGACTTCAAAATAACTGTCTTCGGTTCATCTTCGGCCTTCGTAAGTTCGACCATGTGTCGGTTTACCGTACTCAACTAAAGTGGTCGCCCGTTCGTCAGCGTCGCCGGCTGCATATTCTTACAACCCTCTTTTCTATTCTATTTGACCCTAAAACTCCATGGTATCTCAAATCAAAATTCACTTTTCTTGGTAATACTCATGTAAAAAATCTTTGCTCTTCTAGCAATCTCCGTCTCGCTATACCAAATCACCGGGGTGGGTTCTTTGAGCGTTCGTTTACTTATCAAGCGGTAAAGCTTTGGAACGCCCTACCAATTAATGTCCGGAAGGCTCGTACTCGTGTAGCGTTCAAGAGTGCAGTGCGTGCTCATTATCTTCGTGAACTTTCAGATAGAATATAGATATTATGATATAATATGTAGTTTACGTATAGTTTATTATATTATATAGGTATTATAACCATGTGTATTTTGAATGTAGGTTTATTCATATGTTCCGTATATAAATATATATATATATATATATATATATATATATATATATATATATATATATATATATATATATGTATATATATATATATTTATATATTATATTGTTACTGCTATCCTCATAAGGTAAATGTAACAAGATCTACATAACTTGCACCTCCTTCTAAAATTTTCTTTTTCTCGGCATCACCAGTGGGTTGACTGGTAGATAAAGCCTATGGCTTTAAGTCCGCCTATTACGTTTGAAATAAAGTTAAATAAATAAATAAATAAAAAATATATGAAGAGAAATAACACAGATAAACGCCGCCCACCAGACGTTGAATATCAATTTGCATCATATTCATTCGTACAAGCTCGGGTCATGTCAGTAGAGTCCGCAATTCTGCATTGTCATTCAGTAGCGCGTGGTGTTTGGTTTGGATCGACTGACATTGTGATAAGGTACGTCCTCTTCAGTTTGATTAAAATATACTCTGTAACCGCCCCCTGAAGACATTAGATAGGTATACATTGCCCGTTTTGTATTGATCAATCAGAATTTAATTGTAATAAAACAATGTATTAGTATAAGAATTTTAGATAGTGGCATTTGTAATCATTCAGTGAAATGAGTGGTCTAGTAGTGGAGCTAATCACGTAATTACCTATGTCTGTCTTACTTTGTGTATGATATAGATACACACACGGATATACAGAGTCTAGGGCCATAAAGTAATACCTACCTAAAGGCCTCCACGTTTTATTTTTCTTCCAGACCAGCGTTGAATGAGAGCTATATAATACTAGATATACTTACCTATAGCAGAGTATAGTACCTTATTACAATAATAAGGTCTGTTCTATTGAAACTATTTTAAGAGCAGATTCAGTCGTGATACAACTTTATAATACAACTTTCCCTATGGCAGCAAAATACCAATTTAAATTATTTTCAGCATCGTATGTGGAGGTCTCTTTTAGTGATAAAATGTATTTTTAGTTATGTACTTAATTAAGTACCTTCTGTATAAATATTTCCTGTTATATTTAGCTGATTACTTTTGTAAGTGTACCTACTTTATCTTTACTATAGAGAATTTTCTGTTCTATTCTATTCCTACAAAAGTTAGTCATATTATGAAAAGTAGAAAAAGTTTTTCATATTGCCATGTTCTTTGGGGATAGTTGTTCAGTTAGACTGTAACAACCTTCGATAGGTTGTAGTACTTACATATTTTGTTAGCATATATAACACATGATTTGTATTTCAACACAAATTGATAGTTATATCATCAAAGTAGTAGGTAAGTCCATACCTTCTGCTCGTTCTTTGAAAATTTTATTTACCTAATACCTACCTACGGTTCCAAAGTAGGTCCCACGAAAAGAAATTTATAGGCTTCACCCAAGGATTTTTATCCAGCATTTTCCAGCAACCGTGTTCAGTTCAGGAGCCCTTTTGAACGCGGGAGTCATACAAAAAATAATTCGTGCGAGCGTTTCCAAAGTACCTATCTATAGAAACGCTCGTCTTGATCATGACATGACATGACCACTTTTGGTCTAGGAAAGTCTTGTAAGGGACTGTCCGTTCCGTTTTACGCTACTTCTTTTACTGATGTTGAAATTTGTGAAAACTATTGTTAATTTTTCGAAGTTTTCGGCGCAAAAGAATATTATTTTTCAAAGCGACGATTTAAAAAATATGGCGTAATTGTATTTCGTGACTCGGAACTCGAGTGGTGACTTGGTCGACTACACGTCGTATATTTCGCTGACTCCCGCGTTTAAAAATAGATCTCCAGGTCTTCATATCTCTGCTTCTGACCACCTTGTAGGTTGTAACGCTGTGCTGACAACGTTGCGTGCTAAACAATATTTCCCAATGCTGCTGGACTATCCGACAATGACCATCAGTTTAAGTACCAGGATGATGCAGTTAGCGTTCGTTAAGAATAAAATTCTGCCTTGTTGCAAAAATGAGCCATGCCATGACACACTCGTGCATTGTAAAAACCAGGCAAATTATACCAATGACTCATCCAGAATTATTTTAGGCTTCAAGTCTCTTAAGGTGATACATGGAGTCCAGTGCTGCTGCTGGCCCCATTTGAAATAAATTATTTGAAAGGAAACGGAGATATCATTTAAAATGTTGTTCTAGTAAAACCTAGATAACCATTCAAACTATTTTATGAACTATTGTTTACAGTTTAAAGTGAAAAAGTTAAGCTTTAGTTTGCATTTTTGCTAAAAGTGGCCGTTATCCGCAAAAATGCAAACTAAAGCTTATGCAGTACTAATGGACTCCATGTACCATGAATATCAAGCAGAAGTGACGCCCTCATTTGAAATAAATTGTTAACTCGTAAATATGGTAAAAATTTCCATATTTGTCAATGTTAGGCACTAGATAGCCCTTTAAATTATTCTATGAACTGCCGTTGAAACTATGATTGGTGATGCGTCTAGCTTTAAAACCCGTTTCCGCCAAAAGTGGCCACTTTTGGTAGAGACGAGTTTTACAGATAGGCTAATGTAATACTTTCAATAGTAAATAAAAATAAATAAATACACTGATTAATGATGGTTCATTAAATAATTAAAAGGGCTATATATAGTGCCCAACATTGAGAAATATAAAAATTTTCACCTTATTTACGAGTTACCAGTTTATTTCAAATAAGGGCGCCACTTCTGCTTAACTGACCAAAGTGACCATAACCATTACCTTCCTTGTCCCCCTTGTTTGAAACACTAACTATTTCAAAATTATCACAAGAGGACATTTTACTCTAGACGAGCATTATGTAGGATCCACTTGGGTAGGATCTCTTGTTATGTTGTTATAGGTAATATTTTTTTTTAAAGATCATGTACTGCGAGTGGCCAGAGTTACGAAGATGTTGTTTTTGTTTACCGCTGAGAAGAGGCATTTTGATACTTGCTTATTTGAATATAGTAAGTTATTTACGTATAACAGGTTTGCCTGACTAGCATTAGTAAAGTAAAGGTTAACATAGGTAAGTTGTAGACCGCGCCATGTTGCGGAAAAAATAAGAACTAAACTTAACATGGGACCGCCCATAGCACAGATTAAAAAACATTTGGTGGCGCCATCATTTAAGGTCTACTAACTTAGTTGTTGACCTTTAATAACGTATAGGCCGGGCCCGCACAGACCGGAACCACTGGTAGGACTCTCCATTGATTTAGAGTAACATATATACCTACTACTACTACAAACGAAACAATTTATCTGTACACACGTCGATGTGTGACTTTTATACTTAGGGTCGCACCGCAGAATTATTTTAATACTTACCTACTAACGAGTTCGACATATTTACGATTATATTTTTCCATACCGGAAGATTTGCGAACACTATGACGTAAAAAATATTCTGTTTTATATGTATTAAATGTTACAGAAAAGTCGGAAACAGCTACGTAATATCACTACAAATATTTTTCATTGTGTCCATTGTCCATTTCACCTATAGTTCACTTTACTGATTATTATTGAGTCATTTATATTGTAACGCACTAATTTCACTAATTCACTATTGTAATATAGTAATTTGCATATTCGGCGCAAAACTATACGGTAATTATATGAATTAATTCAATAAAAATAAACAAATGTTTATCACGCTTACACTTAGCATGTCAAGTTGTCATTGTCAACAATGGCATAAATATTGCACTAAAACCCGCGGAAATCCAGTTGGCATTTGCGTGTATGTGATTACCTGTGAGCGAGGAGCCTATGTAACATTACCGGATTGCTTATTAGCAATCCGGTAATGTTACAATCTCGCTCTTGTGTATCTCTCGCCAATGCGAGAGAGCGAGAAGGGTATATATATCAAGATGGTTGCTGGGTAATAACGTGAAATTATATTGTTGCTTTGCTTACCTGTTTTCATCATTTGGAAATGTATGAAATATACGTTCTTTAGAGTATTGGGTGGATAAACAATTATTATACGCGCACCTTCTCACCATGATGGTTACTATTGGTTGACAGTTCTCAAGACAACACACGTCGCGTATTGCGTGCGGCTAGTAATTAAACCCTGGTTTGGAGCCGTCAAAGCACACAAAGTGCGGGGGAGAGGTGCGGGGACGCCAATTTGCGGGAGACGCTGTGAGATACCATTCTGTTTGACTCTTATGTATTCTGTGCCGGAACTTTAGTCACTGATTTAATATGTAGTTAAGCACCTACATATGTGCATTACCTGTTTAATAGAGGTATGTTATGTATATGTCGCAGTTGGATGGTATAAACCGCTAATTCACGAAACCTCTAGTTGTTTGGCATTACAGCTCGGTTTTGTTAAACAGCCGAATATCGTTCATCTGGATTGTCTAAGATTGCGCAACCTGTTACGTTCATTTAAACCGCTAACCACGTTTCCAATCGGCTAGCGGTGTTGTGAAACAGTAGCGGTAATCCGCCGTTTGACAAAACCGTTAAACAATCCAACTGCGACACATGCATGATAAGGATTTGGTGTAGGGTTACCATAATGAAATATAACTGGGTGTCTTTTACAATAAAGATTTTTTCGTCATCGAATTTCATTTCCCAGAAAACTATTCCACGATTTTTATTGCTATAGGTTTGCCCTAACCTAGTAAAATGGATAAAACTTTTCTAGCGTGTGTTGGTCGCAGTTCTAACCTAACCTAACCTATAGGTTTGCCCTAACCTAGTAAAATGAATAGAACATTCCTAGCACTCATCGACCGCTGCTGCGGCACGGTCGCTTCGCTCGCTCGCCGTTGCCACTTCGTAGGCATTCTAAATTGTATATAATTTCTTTAGATAGAATTGTTCAACAACTTCTCTAGCCGCATGGATTAATACAAGTCTTCCATTCCGCGTATTAGGGTTCGCTGTTTTACAAAACATAGCTGTAATGCCAAACAGCTAGTGGTTTAGTGAATTAGCGGATTATACCATTCAACTGCGACATATATATGTTTGTTCGACGACAACTTAGGTAACTTTGTTTGAAGCTTCTTAAATTTTTGGTAAAGAAAAAGAAAAGCTTTACTTATACAACATTATTATAATTTACATAACTATTGCTTATAATAAACAAATAAAATACCTACAACAATGACACTAGCCGGTATTTGCCGGAAAGGCGGCCATCTTGCTATACGAAGTGTCACAGCCCTGATTTTCAGTTTGATCACCTACCATCCTACCAATAATTTGTAGGTAAGGTGGCTAGACTAAAAACTAAAAAACATAAAACAAGATTATGAGCTAACTCAATCTAGGTGAATCGTCCTTATCTATTTACTTATTTATGTTTCAGGTACTTACTATTACACAGGTGGTAGCGGCAGGTGTTTTTGGTTATGCCTTGCCCTACAATCGCGCCTACCTTGACCGTCCCCCTTATTACTATATCAACAAATTCTTCGTTGTATTGGACTTGTCCCTCACAGGAATTTTGCTTTTTGGGCTCCATACGGTAAGTCTCTTTTCATACAATGACAGAGAGATCAATTCATCACACATCACACACACACACAACTGAATATACAACTGGGAACATGCTTAGATAAGAAAAATAGAGAGAGAGTAAACAAGTTAACCGATAAGCTACCGTTTGGTCCTAAGATTTTCCCTTTTTTCAACATACCTACCTACTTATAATCGGGCACAGTGTTAAAGATCGTCTAATTTAAAAGTGTTTGCCAAATCTTCGGTTTACGCTCACAAAAATAGATGTTTATTCGCAATACGAGTACGTTGGCACTATTTATTACTTTCGATTGCTTCCGACCATGGACATGCTAGGTACAGACGATTAATCAGATACTTACCTGTGCCACCGCGCGCGTCGCGCACTACGTGAGGTTGCACAGGTATTTCATCTTTCCTTTGTAGATAGTCTCTACGTAATTTAAAATATATATAACGTTCAAATCAAGTTAATATTAATTGGTAGCTATTTACTTAATTATTACCTACTTTTTTAGTGTGGAATATCCACATTTCTTTGGACTGCCTCCGTGGTCCAGTGGTCAAGGTGTTTGCCTTGTGATCCGGAGGTTGTGGGTTCAAATCCCACTGGGAAGCATACTTTGTGAAAAGTTGTTTCCAGTCTGTTTAGGATATTGCAGGCTTGAATCACCTGATTATCCGAAAAGAAAGATGATTCCGTGCTTCGGAAGGCACGTAAAGCTGGTGGTCCCGAACGCCATCTAGCGTTTGTACCAGTGTACCTATCCTAGGATTGGTTCTGGTCTACCCTTTGGGTTGCGGAGGTCAGACGGCAGTCGCTCTGTGTAAAACCAGTAACCTCGTCAAATCACCTAGGTAAGGTAGCGGACCCCGGGCTCTGAAGCGTAACCGCTGAGGATGCAACCGGGAATACGCTTGGATGATGATGATCCACATTTCTCTGAAAAAATTATAGTTGCATAATAGTTAAGTGGCCCTTGTTTGTCACATTGTGGTTCCACAGAACACCAGTCACTGTTGTCTGCGATCAGCAACTCGCTGAGTGGTTAGAGTCAAACCAGCAAATCTCTGCACAAGCATTTTTCAGAATTCTATATATGGCAACAATTTTATCTGTCAAACAATTTTTTACATAGACTAAAATATCTTGACACTTGAAAAAAATCGTATGTAATTTTTTAGTTCAAAATAAAAAGCGAATCTTAACTTAATTAGGGTTCAAAAACAAAAACTTTAACAATAAAAAGGTACTATGTGCCTATAAGTAAATGTTTTTATATTGGTTAAAAGTGACATATTTCGTTCATGTATTATAGTACACTGTAAATTTAATTACATTATGTATCACAGACCGATGATTGTTCTTATATCCCCTCTAATTTAGTCTACTAAACTTTAAATAAACGGGCAAGTGCGAGTCGGACTAGTACATGAAGGGTTCCGTACCACCGTACAATGTTTTAAAACGCTGAAGAAACACGTTTCTTGTATGACGACCCCCTTTAACTTTCAACTTTTTTTTATTTTTAGTATTTGTTCTTATAGCGGCTACAGTAATACATAATTGGTAAAAATTTCAGGTGTCTAGCTATTACGGTTCAAGAGATAAAGCCCTGTGACAAATCGAGTTAAAAACGCTAAAAAAACCCGTTTTTTGTATGACGACCCCCTTTAATTTTCAATTTATTTTTTATTTTTAGTATTTATTGTTATAGCGGCCACAGTAATACATAGCGTTGAAAATTTCAAGTGTCTAGCTATTATGGTTCAAGAGATATAGCCCTGTGACAGACGGACAGAGAGACGGATAGACGGACAGACAGCGGAGTCTCAGTAATAGGGTCCCGTTTGCACCTTACGGGTACGGAACCCTAAAAATATGATAGAAATAAATATTAACACTAAGTATCAAATTCCTTTTTTCGCACTATGCTTTGTGTTACCAGTTAAAGATTTTTTGAATTAGCCGCCCATTTTTTGTGCAGAGAATCGCTGGTTTGAATCTATCACTTTCTGTGATAAAATGTACTTACTTTTAGTTTTAAGTAATGTCAGTATAAGTTTTTTTGCACTCAAATAATTGGTTAACTTTTTAAAGCTTTTTAAACAATTATCACTGAATAAATAATTTTCTATTCTATTCTAATAAGTTATTAAAGTTTATATAATAATGACTTCTAATTTTTATTATTTCAGAAACGGGAACGATTCGTCAGAATATATTACCATTTCATGATTGGCACATTAACGGCTTTGGTACTCCTCACCTTTATCGATATGTGTGTATCAAAAGATGCAGGGGAAATGGTTTTCACTGCTGTGCATTTCACATTCGTTACAGGTTATATTTTTTTTTTGTTAAGTTATTATTAGCTTTTATCAGATACTAGCTTTTGCCCGCGGCTTCGCTCGCGTATCTTAATTCCCACGGGAACATTACTTTTTTCCGGGATGAAAATGTCTTTCTCAGTACTCTTAAGGTGAAGATATAGGCAAATGGCCTTGAAGTGTGAAATAAATTGTTAACTTGTAAATATGGTGATAATTTCCATATTACTCTTCGTCATGCACTAGATAGCCCTTTAAATTATTTTATGAACAACCGTTGAAACTATTATTGGTGATCTAGACGGCAGCTAGACGGACTAATGTAAATACTTTCAACGGTGGTTCATAAAATTATTTAAAGGGCTATCTAGTGCATGACGAAGAGCAATATGGAAATTATCTCCTATTTACGAGTTAACAATTTATTTCAAATGAGGGCGCCACTTCAAGGCCATTTGCCTATATCTTCACCTTAACTATGTATATGCGAATTTTCAAGAAGATTGGTTCAGTAGATAAAGGGTGAAGAGGTAACAAACAAACAAATATAAACTCACTTTCGCATTTATATTATTAGTAAGGAAGTTAGGATAGGATTAGGATTAGGAAGGATAGTTAGGATAAGGATTAGGTACAGTTCCCTTGGTCTTCGGCACTTCTCTTGATCACCGGCACCTTTGGTGACCATTGACATGCATTTCATCTTTGAAGAAGAAAAAGGCGGTAAGCGCACCCCGGACTCCGAAGCAGCACAGCAACCAAAAAGCGGGGACGAAATCGAAAGATTTAGAAGATTTATTTGTCTTGCATGATATGCATGTTCCGATGATGAAGTTATAAGGTACTCATCACTAATTCCTAACTGTGTAGGCATAGCCAAGGGCCACGAGGCACAAAGCCCATTTTAAGCCTGATGATGCGCGTCAAAGTGACGGGTTGTTAATGCGCGTCGCCTATTGATATGATTAGTATAGAGTCGAGTTTCGCCTATTCCCCTTGATCAGCTTCTACGATCTACACACGAAGAGAAGCAGCTGTTACATTTTAAGGTTTTTCCTTATTAACAAGATCAGAAGCGATATACCCACTTATGTCATAATAAAATTGTGTATTGTACAAAAAAGCGATTATTGAGAACAAAAGCTAGGTATATTTCTAAAATACGTCTTTGCCTTGTTTACATTATTCTCCGTCCACTGGTTGTCTGGAAGAAATAGCTTTAAGCAATAAGACCACCCTCTATTTCGTTTTAGTCGGCAATGGCTACCTACTTCTGCTGACACACAGCATGGTGAAGAAGCTGCAGTCTGAAGGCAACACGTTTGATAACCAGCTGGCTGAAGTCAAGGAAGACGCGCCTGAAGGCAATGGTCAAACCAATCAGAATTTATTAACTCCAAAGCCAACAAGCGTTTCCCAAAACGCGAGCGCGTGCATCATTTAATAAAAAAAATATTTTTTCTTTTCTCTCCCTGAAGCCTAGCAAGCAATCGCAGCCGGTGGCGATCTACATTATGTACATTAATTGTTAATTTTTTTTATATTTTATATTCTTTATAAAACCCAGTCTAAATTGAATAAAGATAATTTTTAGGGTTCCGTAGCTAAATGGCAAAAAACGGAACCCTTATGGATTCGTCATGTCTGTCCGTCCGTATGTCACATCACAGCCACTTTTTTCCGAAACTATAAGAACTGTTGAAACTTAGTAAGTAGATGTATTCTGTTAACCTCATTAAGATTTTCACACAAAAATAGAAATAAAAAACAATAAATTTATAATGTTACTTGCTGCTACGGAACTCTTATTTTGTAAATAAATAAATGTTGTAGGTAATTAAATATTCATAAAAATTATATCATAATATAAAATGAGGTTATGTACCTATTTTAGAATTTTTTATTGTTTTAAGAATGGGTAAATAAATAATATTCTTGCTATATTGTGGTAATCTCCTTTGTGTATCATTCTTAGATATTTAATGCCTAAAATAACTTCAAATGATGGATGTTGAATGGTTTGTTATTGGTACTAATATTAGAACAAAAAAAAAGTAAGTCCTAAAAAGTAGTAGTTATTTATAGTAGTACCTATTGCCTGCATGGTTGCCGGCCCCGACAAGAAGCTCTATCAAAAGTCTGTGATACTGATACGTAGGTACACTGCGAAATGAAAGACGAAAAAAGAAAAAAATCAGAAGTCTTATACATAATGGCGGTCAGCTGATCAAGTATGGCAAGTGTATTTAATTTTTTTTTTGCCATATTATTCTTAGCCAATGCAAAGATTAGGCATGATGACTGAAAAAATATTTTTGGCCCATCGGTTAGATTATTAAAAAATATTGTACAAATATTTTTTATTTTCTCTGAGAAACAATAAATCACGAAGATCATTTAAAATTTTAAGCTACTAAAACCTAGATAACCCTTCAAACTATTTTATGAACCACTGTTTACAGTTTAAAGTGAGAACGTTAAGCTTTAGTTTGCGTTATTGCCAAGTGGCCGTTTTTCGCAAAAAAAATTAAAATAGGTTACCGTACTTAACTGACTTTTTAAAAATTCTTACTACTCTTTATTTCTTTATAAAACTTGAAAAAAAGATCGAGAGAATACCTAGCATGTGGCTTGCAGTCCCCTCATCTAACTAATCTATCATCACATGACCTCAACAAACTGAAAGCAGCTTTTGCATCTTAAAATCCTGTACTCTATCTACCCTGCAAACTACTCTAAAACGAAAGGGGAAATACGTGATTAGTATGTACCAGCGAGTTACTATGTACTTACGTTGTCGATGGTATGTACTAATGTAGAAAACTTTTAAGCTTTGCCGTTAAGGCGGAATACGAAGAGAACTGTCGAAACTTCATGTATATATTCTGTTCACTAGAACTTTGACCTGAAGTGATTCTAAGCGGTACTCGTATCGTCAAACATTTTTTGTAGGTTTGTTCGGACACCTCACTAGGTAGCCTTCTTAAAATTTTGAAATAAATCAATAGGTACTCGTATACCATTTAAAAAAAATGTTAAGAAATGATATCTAAAAATAATTTTTCTTCCAAAACTCTAAGAATATAAGTTGAGGAAAAAATATTTTTACTCAAAAATATTAGTAGGTATTGTGATTCCGAAGGTGCCCGCCTTCTTCATTTTTAATACAAAGTTATTAAAATAATTCATAAAAACCGATAAAATCTATATTCCGCCCACAGATTCCGCCTCATGCCGCGTTCATTCCCCGCCTCCCGCTTCACAGTCAAACGAAATATGTAGGTAGTGCGAAGCCCTTTTGGCCTTCGATAGACTACTGACTACGAGTATGACCATGGCCTGGGTCGGTCTCAGTGTGTGCCACTACCTGCCTTATCTGTTCCGGACATAGATAGATAGGTCAGGATCGACAGTGCGTTGCTCTATGTGGGTCAAAGTGGAAGGTACTGTTAGGTACATACAAGAATCATTCGAAAAATAGGCCTCTGTAGTTTTATGACATACTTAATCTTTTTAAATATTTCCATGATGAGAATCTCCATGTTAGTACTAACTCCTTGGATTTATTACATAGTGGAGGCAGTTATGATGTTTACCCAAAAAAAAGGGCCTAGTCTTCTTGTGCAAAACAAAGAAATGGAAAAATTTTCGAAAGATAGAACCATGTCTACCTAAATACTGCAGTCGTCGTCACAAAAAATGCTCTACTTCCCATATATATTTTTTTCCATTAATTTAATACTGAGTCAAGAGCTATGGACCAAAAAAAAATTAAAGCGAGAGATAGAGGCCTTTGCCCAGTATTGGAGCAGAAATGGCTCGTTTTAATAATATAATAATTTAAAGACTTACTGATCTAAAAACCGAAAGAAATTATATCAAATATAGTGCATAGCATATTTGGGTATGTCGATGTTACCATTATATTTTCCTAGACATTTTAAATCAGTTTGATACAAAGATCTTCTTAATGAAAGAGGTAAAAAGTGTGTCTTTGATGCCTGGAATGCCTACCCTGAATCAACGTGTGGATTCAAGGCATTGTTGGACGGAAAATTGGCAGACAATGTACGACTGGTAAGTATAAACTAGTTTGATACAAATTCGGCGTATCTATTTTAAAACAAGTGGTTCTGTGCGAACAGTAGACCTCGCGAGTAGTGATATGCCGTTCCCGTTACCCAGATTTCCGGGAACGTTCCCGGGAATGTTCCCAAAAATGGAAATGTCAGGGAAAGTTGTAATTTTATTTATCAGAAATATTTTTTATCACTGCAAATATATTTTACTAACGTAAATGTATCACTTGATATGGTTATAATACAAATACATATATCCAATATTCCGTAACATTCCATAGAAAAACGGGAACGATCCCTGGGAACGTTCCCTAATTTCCAAATTCCCCGGGAACATTTCCAAATTCCCGGGAACTTGGGAATGTTCCCGGGAACGCCACATCACTACTCGCGAGGTCTTAAAACCATGCAATAGCCGACACTCTCCCCTTTCTCCTGGCTTAGCAAAGTGAAATCCGTCCATATTAACGCTACAGTAAACTTCCTCCCATTTTTCTCTTCGACTCCCCTTTTTGGAAATTATTTACAACTTCTTGTATTGAATGAAGTCCTTAGTGTGCTTCTCAAATCTTCTTTTCATGGAAGAGGTAAAAAGCGAGTGCCTTTGATGCCTAAAATGCCTACCCTGAAGCAACTTGTGGATTCAAGGCATTGTTGGAAAATTGGCAGAAGCGGACAGTATTCAGATATTTTTTATGAAACTGTACGACCGTCCATATATAACGCTACAGCAAACTTCTTTTCCCCTTCCACTCCAATTTTTGGGTTTTTTGCATCATCTTGTGTAGAATGAAGTCCTTAGTGTGCTTCTCAGATTTGAGTCAATAAATTAAGGCCGTACCTAAATTTTTCGGGGTTCCGTGCTGCCCCCATTTAAAATAAATAATTTCAAAATAAACGGAGACATTATTTATTATCTAACTAGTAGCAAATATTTAAATAATGTCTTCGTTTTCTTTGAAATGATTTATTTTAAATTGGGCAGCACTGGACCCCGGAAAATTCAGGTACGGCCTTAAAACGTTATTTATTACGGATTTCAATCAAGGAAAATAGAAACTTTTCTGTAGCAACTTGTGTGCCAATTTTCGTCAAAATCAGTTGAAAAATGTGACCGGTAGAGAGAACAGACAGACGAACAAAATCATTTTTACCCAATCTCGAAGCTAAGACGCTTCGCTCGCTTGGTAAATGAAAATAGTTTACATCTATTTTCTACTAGCTTTTGCCCGCAGCTTCGCTCGCGTATCCCAAATCCCACGGGAACATTACTTTTTTCCGGGATGAAAAGTACCCTGTCTTTCTCAGTACCTACTCCTAAATATGTGTATGCGAATTTTCAAATAGAATGGTTCAGTAGATAATGAGTGAAGAGGTAACAAACAAACAAACCAACAAACAAACAAATATACAAACTCACTTTCGCATTTATAATATTAGTTAGGATGGGATTTTGTAGCGGATGAGTTAAGAATGTCTCCAAGATTTTATTTTTCAGCCCGAAGATGGATAGACAGACAGTTAAAAAATATTTCTACACTTCAGGCAATATGGTATATTGCCCGAAGTGTGTGCTGGCGAAAAGGAGTGTCTCGGGACAAGCCTTAGTGCCTATCCAAAACCTTCCAAGTCCTTCTTCTTGGGGATGAAGAATGGAAGAAAGTGTTTGGACTCCTGTTTGGTCAGACTTACCAGATGTAACATTGTTAAATTGTTAATTTACAGCAATAGAAAACTTGCATGGTCTAAACAGAACGTCAGCCATACAAATAATGTATTGCGTTAATAAAATTGTATGCAACAGGCAAGAAACTTGCACTGTGTAAATAGACCTTAATGCCTGGAACTCTTTCGGTGAAGGTGCAAGACAGGTTGCAAAAATTGTTGCAACTGTTTAAAAAGAAAGTGCACAGAATTATGTCTCTGTGCCGAAAACTGTAAACATAATTTTTTTTATAAAAATTGTACTCGTAGAATAGAATAGAATAGTATTTTATTTGGCATCATACAATTTAACATAGCATAAGCAAACATATTATACTCATAAAGACCTTTTTGTAAGATAATACTCATGAGTCCAGCTACCCGCGCTGCGGTTGTTAAATATTTTTTAACCATCTTTTTCTATAAAGAGTTTTTTAAAAGTCTATATTTTTAGAATTTGCATCAAATGCGCTTTATTATAGTATTTATTGTTTGATATTTTGTGTCACTATACAAAAGTTATAAGCTCTCAAAGCAAAAATTTTCAACCGAGATTTTCACCTTTTTAAGTTTTTCTTGTAAAATTATTATTAAACTGATAATAAATAATATCAGAAATGAATTCTACGTCTTTGGTTTTTACGAAAATGATACCAAACTTGCCCTAGTAGCCACCTGAAAGAGAATAGATTTTTTTAAATGGTGATGGGTGGCAGCCATCTTTGTGGCCCGCCCTCCCCGACTAGCCTCACGTTTCTTATTCCCTCCCGGACTAGAAATGCTGATAATTACTCAAGGAACATATATGATGAAGCTCATGGCTTATTAAAAAAAAATTGGGTTATGTATGTACAGCTATACGGCTATCATTTAAATGATCAGCTAAATAAAGAGGTTTTGGTCAGCTCTAACTAACATGTAAGTACCTATTTTGTCAGCAAATATTATATGTAAAGTGAGCTGTTTCTAGTGGTCGGTAAAAAAAAACTAAATTGATCAGGAAGAAACATGATATGAGGCAGCTTTAAATTTGTTGTCTTAGCAAATTAAATATATTTATACCAATACTAATCATTGAGTAGCAAATCGTGATCTGGATCAAGTACCTATATAAAATTTTGGCGAGCTAGAAAATTTATTTTATTTGCTAATGTATAACCGTCGAAGCACTGTGCTGTACCTCTATAGGTAATCACATCCTAACCTAGCCTATTTTTCAGCCCGAAGATGGATAGACAGACAGTTAAAAAATATTTCTACACTTCAGGCAATATGGTATATTGCCCGAAGTGTGTGCTGGCGAAAAGGAGTGTCTCGGGACAAGCCTTAGTGCCTATCCAAAACCTTCCAAGTCCTTCTTCTTGGGGATGAAGAATGGAAGAAAGTGTTTGGACTCCTGTTTGGTCAGACTTACCAGATGTAACATTCCTACCTTCTGTAACAATTTGACACAACCTAGCTTCTGTAACAATTTTTTGGTAGCCAAATTGGTCGCTTCCGCCGTCTTGCTTGACGCTTGCTCGATTCGCTCGCTCGCTATTGTGACTAATTTGTGGTAACCAAAATAGTTGACTAAAAATAATTGTTAAATGCAGATATTTAGAGATTATTTATTAATATTATTTTTATGCTGACTGATTAAGTAATTATGCCGACTAAATAATAATTTTGCGCTACGTACGACTATTTAATTAGTAGACTCACGGAATATAAATAAACGGAATAAAATAAAGTTGACCAAATCTGTATTTTCAGATTAACGCTGCTGGATTTTGTACGGTGGACAAAGACATACCTAGTATTCTTTTGTCAAAATATTTGTGTAGCTTAATTTTCTTGCTGACCAAATATTGAAAATATACCCTCTAATTACTTGCTATTTATTACGATCACGGTCTCATTTGTTTTTCATGAATTACACGATATACGAAATAATTAAGTTAGTAGGTATTTTATATCCAAGTACGAAGTACCCGTAACCGAAGGGCATGTATGAAGAGGTTGATGAGTGTAGATGAAGCAAAAGAGGTCTGTCAGGATCGTAGCAAGTGGAGGTCCATAGCTGCCTACCCCTGTGGGAAACAGGAGTGATAGTATGTATGTATGTATTTATGTGTATTTTATATTCATTAACTAATTGAGAAAGTCCTTAATTTACTGAAAAGAACAATCTGGGGTAAGGTAACACTTGTCGTGACATTCGTGACGTCTTGGGCTATCGCGGGTATATATATATACCATTTGTTTAATATTATATTATAATATTATATTATATACCATTTGTTTTGGTAGTGGAAACAGATGGCACTCAGTATTTGTTCATTGTAAATCCGAACATCGTGTTATCTAATAAAATGTTAAATCCAAAAATGATAGTATGGAATTACATAGGTACATATCTACCACTACACGTGTGACCGATATACTCGTACTTATTTAGCAGTCATCTGGAAATATCGCGCATCAACGTGGGTGGACATCCTGTGGATTATGATTACTGATGACGGAATGGACAATCATTGTTTAAGTTTTTAATTCTGGGTTTAGCACATGACGTCAACAATATACTTACAATAACAATATACTCAGCCCATGTAACTGAACAACTTTTGTTACATGGGCTGAGGTACCATCTGATAGGTTTTGCGTTCTTTCATTAACACGATGTATACCTACTTCCTAATACATGATAAAGATTTTGAAATCTTTATCATTCAAGACAATTAAGAAAAAAAAATTAGGTAGCTGGGCGTGATAGCGTATGAAAATAAAAATATGAGCCGGATTGGCATTACATGCATATTTCCATGCATTATTCCTAATTGCTTCGCGTCGGCTTTCATCATCATCATGAGCAGGTCTTTTTGAGTCACTACTGCAGGAGCACGACCCTCTCTGTACTGCCAGAACCATTAAATTAGCCAGAGCAGTCAGAGGATTTGGTCTACACTCTCCACGCTGGCCAGACGGGTTGGAGAGGTCTCATTGATGTTTATAAGCTTTGTTCAGCTTGTGTTTCCTAAGTCGCCTTCTACGACATCCACGGCACAGAATACAGTAAGAGTAAACAGAACGGAATCTCCTAAGGTACGCGTATGCGTCCCCGTTCCCCGCACCCGCACCTCTCCCCCGGTTCTTGACGGCCAACGTGAGTCATCGAGGCGAAAACGGGGGAGAGGTGCGGGGACGGGAAGACTTGGAGTGGTCCTATTCTACTCTGCCGGGAACCACACGGCTTCGTTTCGGCTTTGTCATTCGACAATTACTGCCGAATCGACAATTCCGGCCCAAATAAGTGTGTAGCAACAAGCAACCCATTTGGCCGGCGCACATATGGCAAAGCGCAGCGCAGCGAATTTTTCGCTGCCAAAGTATTATCGACTGTGTGCGTTGAAATAAGATCGAATACGAACTAGTACCACAGAATACAGTAAGAGTAAACAGAACGGAATCTCCTAAGGTACGCGCAATATGCGTCCCCGTTCCCCGCACCCTAACTAACCTCTCCTCCGGTTCTTGTGGGCCAACTTGTGCCATGCAGTGTGTGTTCGCCCGCTCTCGCTACTACGCTTTTATTTCAACGCAAACAAATACGATAATGCTATGACAGTTAAAAATTCGCTGCGCTGCGCTTCGCTATATGTGCGCCGGCCCATGTGCTACCCCGTTATACTATACCTAACGGTTTCATCATCATCATCATCATCATATCAGCCACAGGAAGTCCACTGCTGGACATAGGCCTCCCCCAAGGATTTCCAAAACCTAACGGTTTAGACAGGTTTATTTGTCAAAGTTTCCGTTTCCAGCGACGGTGGTCACACACTGGTTGCGTATGGCAATAACCCACCCACTGGTTGCGTATGGGAATAACCCACCCACTGGTTGCGTATGGGAATAACCCAGCCACTGGTTGCGTATGGGAATAACCCACCCACTGATTGCGTATGGGAATAACCCACCCACTGGTTGCGTATGGGAATAACCCACCCACTGGTTGCGTATGGGAATAACCCACCCTCTGGTTGCGTATGGGAATAACCCAGCCACTGGTTGCGTATGAGAATAACCCAGCCACTGGTTGCGTATGGGAATAACCCAGCCACTGGTTGCGTATGGGAATAACCCAGCCACTGGTTGCGTATGGGAATAACCCATACACTGGTTGCGTATGGGAATAACCCAGCCACTGGTTGCGTATGGGAATAACCCAACCACTGGTTGCGTATGGGAATAACCCAGCCACTGGTTGCGTATGGGAATAACCCAGCCACTGGTTGCGTATGGGAATAACCCAGCCACTGGTTGCGTATGGGAATAACCCAGCCTCTGGTTGCGTATGGGAATAACCCAGCCACTGATAAAATGGAATGGAATGATAACCCACGCTAGCTGAGCGGTGACCGCCGATGTTGGCGCCGCCATCAATGAGATAAATGGCACTAATCTTGCGTCACGCAGTCACTGCCAAGGATCTTCAGCCTTGACATTTGCGACCTCCCACCTTGTGCTTTCTGGCAATTTCACTCCTCAATGTCTGAGGTAGGTTAGTATTGTGGCACTAAGAATGTTCTTACCTAATTTTCTCATTTTAATGGCTCGAAAAATCGACATTAGTAAGACAGCTCGTCAGTAATTCAGTATGAAGAACTGTTCCTATCGGGCCAATGCTGGGAACTCTGGGATAAATTAAAAATGTGCTTAAATTTTGCTCTTGCAAACATGGCATGGAACTAAATTAAAAAATTAAAGCCCTCCTATTGATTCGATTATTTTATTTTGCTGCCCCTCCCTGTCCTTCTTTGTCAACGCAATGCATTTGTTTCTGGCAACATATACAGATACACTATCACGTCTTTATCCCTAATGGGGCCGACAGAGCCTGGGGCGTTAAGTCCTAGGCCTGGCCACTATAAGCGTGATGGTGGACATGAAGGTGGAAAAAGGAAATCATAATAGTGATGGGTTGATATGATTTAGATTCTCGCCCATTCCCTCGATCGGCTTTCACGATCTGCGCGCGAAAAGAAGCAGTTGGTACATTCTGTTTTTCTTTTCTCCCAGACCGGGAAGAAAGATTTTGAGATACACCACATGCCAGTAGTTAACTAGCGAGCCGTACTAGCATCTATTCTTCGTAATTTGCGACCACTTAAGTAGTTCTTCCATAGACTTGTCAGGACTTCAGTACCCGCGCTGAGCTCTACGGGATCGTGTCGACCGTCGTACGTCCTGTTTATCGGTTTCTATATTTTTTAAACTAAATATTCATATATTTGTGTATTTTAAATTACTTTCTTTACTTACACATATTTCAGTAACAATGTAATTATTAAACTTAGTGTAACTACCTATGAATATAAAACTAAACTATATCTAAAACTTAAAAATAATATTAAAATTGAACTTTTTCTACTACATACAGTATTATCTTTCCAGAGCACAATTGTTTTTATAACAAGGTCAGTCTTTCATACGTTACTGATTAAAAGCCAACAAATAACATAGTGGACCTCGCCATTTTGCGGAATAAATCGGAACTAATTTTAACATGGCTTCTTCTATAATACAGATTAAAAAAAATACAGTGGCGCCGTCATTTTAGGTCCATCTTAGACGACAAAATAATAAAAGTGGAACTTCAATTTAATTCAAATCGCGGTCGGGCTGGCTGATCATTATATACTTATTTTTTTGTTTCGCCATATTTTAAACGAAGTGGGGAGACCTTTGCCCAGTAGTGGGACAACATAGGGTTAGTAAAATAAACGGGCAAGTGCGAGTCGGACTCGTACATGAAGGGTTCCGTACCAGCGTACAATGTTTTAAAACACTAAAAAAACACGTTTTTTGTATGACGACCCCCTTTAATTTTTAACTTTTTTTTTCAGTATTTGTTGTTATAGCGGCCATAGTAATACATAATCTGTAAAAATTTTAAGTATCTAGTTAATGCCATTATAAAGATCTAGTTAAAAACGCTGAAAAAAACACGTTTCTTGTATGACGACGCCCTTTAATTTTTTATTTTTCTTTATTTTCAGTATTTGTTGTAATAGTGGCCACAGTACGTAATACATAATCGGTGAAAATTTCAAGTGTCTAGCTATTACGGTTCAAGAGATATAGCCCTGTGACAGACGGACAGACGGACAGACAGCGGAGTCTCAGTAATAGGGTCCCGTTTGTACCCTTTGGGTACGGAACCCTAAAAACTGTGCCACTCCGGGAGTGCCGACAGAAGTGAAAACAGCCAATCTGAAAATATTAAGCACCACTGATGGTGTCGGTAACGAGTTCAATGGTTTTTTTCCCCATCTCAAAAAGTGCCAGTCGCGCCTAAAAAAGTTTTAATTAACTTCATAAATGTAAAATTTTAGCATTATCATTTCATCATCGTTATAGTAACAGGAAGTCTACTTCTGGTTGATACTCAAAGACTCAGAAGAATCCTGGACATACTTAGCCCGAAGGATTTCCAATACGACCGATTGGAATCGGCATTCATCCAGCGTTTTCCTGCAACCTTACTCTGGAATGCCATTTTTGAAACGCAGAGTTACTAAACGAATGGTTTTTCCATACAACAAAACAGTCCAGTGATTTTCAATGTGTGGGTCGCGCGCGACCACCAGTGCGGTCGCGAAGCCTCTATAAGGGGTTTGTGAGGGTCGCGAACTTCAGTAAAAATTGAAAATACTTTTTTAATAATTGATTCATCTTCTATACTTTCGACCCAATTGAACATAATTATTTCCAGTTTAATATTTTAATTTATGTTTATTTTTTTTAATGTTTTTTTAAGACAATGTATTGCGAGTGGCCAGTATTCACGAGATGTTGTTTTTGCTTACCGTTGCGAAGAGGGATTTTGATTCTTGCTTATTTCGACTTAGTAAGTACAAGTATTTAATATAATTCAAATTCTTCATTTGCTTAATAAGAGTGCAATGTGGTCTTACAATTTAAATATAGTCCTTATTATTGACGCTTGCTATAGTTTAAAAATATTTTTTATTTTCTCTAGAATAATATTTTTATTAACAGTAGGTATTATTTATTCCCTGTGATAGAATAGAACTACATTATATACTTTATAATATAATAGAGAGTACCACATGATACGCAGGTCGGGGGTTCAAATCCCACTGGGAAGCATAGGTACTTTTTGAAAAGTTGTTTCTAGTCTGGTTAGTCGCTCTGTGTAAATCCAGTAACCTCGCCCAATCATCTAGGTTAGGTAGCAGACCTCAGGCTCTGAAGCATTACCGCTGAGGATGCACCCGGGAATAAGCTCGAATGATGATGACCAGTTGGCCATTTGAAGAATTATTTTTGTTGGAACAAAGTTAAACACTTACCCACTTTAATAAGTTTAACTTTTTTAGCTATGCTGCATCCTAGAGTTGGCGTTGATCCCACTATTAGGCGTGGTGATGACTTTTCATCGCGAGTACACGGAGCTCCCAGCCCAGCTCAACTTCATCTTGTTTGTGTTGGACAAGATTGCCACCATCCTCTTAATTATAGGCCTTCACATGGTAAGATGTTTCAAGTACTACATGAGCTGGTAAATACGTATTAGAAGGTTTACGAGGATGTGCAGTCTTATGACCTGTCATATGAAGCCGTGTGGTTCCCGGTCGAGTAGAATAGGACCATTCCAAGTCTTCCCGTGGATGTCGTAGAAGGCGACTATGGAAACACAAGCTAAACAAAGCTTATAAACATCAATGAGACCTCTCCAACCCGTCTGGCCAGCGTGGAGAATGTAGGCCAAGTCCTCTGGCTACTCTGGCTACTCTGGCTAAATATGGATCTGTAGCACAGAGAGGGTCGTGCTCCTGCAGTGGAGACTAAAAAAGACCTGATGATGATGATAATTAAAAAATTAAAGGTCTTTAATAAGTATAATATTTTATTTTGGCTTGTTTTGAATTTGACGATTATGAGCAAACCTCCTTTGATTAGGAAAGGCCTGTTGTCCAACAGTGGACTGCTAGGCTGCTAACTAAATAGATTCCTTCTGTTTCAGAAACGCGAACTACTAATATGGATATATTATAATTTTATGATCGCCACACTAGCAGCATCAGTGTTGCTCACCATCATTGATGTCTCAATGATGGAACATGTTCACATGATGATTTATGCTGGAATTGCTTATTTTTTTACTACAGGTATTTACTTAATTTCTTAGTAAGAGTTAAAATATTTATAGCATGTGCGCATCATGAAGCGAATTGCTGATTTTTTTTGCAAAATTTTGCTGCATACTTTTGTTTTTTTTTATTGTTATTTTAATTTCATTATACTATACAATATGTAAAGAAAACCCTGTCCGACCGGAAAAGGGCATATAAGTACCTAAATGACAAGTTTAAAAAATAAAAAAACGAAAATAGTAATAAGAATTAAAAAGCTATCTAATTTCTAAAACCTCAGAAATTTACATTATTTCCCTAAAATCGAGCAAATTCAAAGAAAGCGTCAACACCGTTCAGGTGGCAGCATGCCTAGGCCACGGCTAGACACAGTCAAGCGCGGCATCGACTGTCGGGTCCTTTGATCGCGCCGCCGCGCGCCTTTGAAGTAGCCGCCGCACCGCGACTTGGCGCTTCCCGCCCATGGCCCCCTGAGTTGCCATGTAAGTTACAATTTAAAATTGAATTTTAATTTAATTTTATCAGGGGTAATTTTTGAAGTGAAAACTTCTTTAGCGGCGTTGTGCACTTTTTTGTAATGGGTAAAAAATGTTAAACTCGCGTCAGGACACGTATCCTGATCGAAAATTCATGAAGACAAGATTCGAAAAGACGGAATGACAGCCGGCGCGGCGTAGGAGAGGAAGTATTTATACTATAATTTCGACGAAGCTGTCAGCCGGCTCGTTGGTGTAGGGGTATGATTTTCGCTTAGGGTGCGATTCAAATCCCTGACGAGCCCAAACCTTTTTGTAGTGAAAACTTCTTTAGCGGCGTTGTGCACTTTTTGTGATGTTTGTGTACGATAGCGCAATAAATAAATATTGTATTCTACCACATAAATGATAGTACTTTTATACTGATAATTAAAGCAATTCGTGCAAAATTATTCCCTAACCATTCCAAAATATCAAAAATGCACAACGTTAATATTCAAGTTTTCACTTCTGCCGGCACTCCCGGAGTGCAACCCGTCGTTTTTTTTTACCTATTCTCTGGCGAGAAACCAATACAAGGAACCTACACAAGCTACCCAACATGACCTTCACGGCTCGGACAGGGTTTTTGTTACATACTGTATAGTGATCTAATATAGCTCGTTGTTCGATTTATTACGCATATGTTAATTACACGTTGTAGGTATAAGCTTCGGAAGGATACAAAAATTAAATATTTAAAGAAAACAAACTTGTTTCAGCCTTCACCATCTACCTGTTACTCTTGGTGAGGAGTATGACGAGAAAACTCCAAGTCTCCGAAGGGAACACCTTCGACAACCGACTGGTGGACTTCATAGATGGAAGACCTGTAGAAACTCAAGATAATCACACCATCATTCAAACCGCATAAATAAAATAAATGTATATAAATATACAATATGTAAAAAAACCCTGTCCGAGCCGTGAAGGTCATTTTGGGTAGCTTGTGTAGGCAGTGTAGGTTCTATTTATCGGTTTCTCGCCAGAGACAAACAATATATATACCCAGAGAATAGGTACAAAAAATTACCTTATTTTTTTAACTTGTCATTTAGGTACTTATATGCTATTTTCCGAGTTTTATTGTATATAGGCTGAAAAATTTGGACAGTGTTTAAAAAGTCACCCTGTATAACGACAAATTACACTGATTGAGCTAGCCCCAAAGTAAGTTTTAAACTTGTGTTATATTTTATAATAAATACATATACATATAGATAAACACCCAAGACCCAGGACAATTTGAAAAAGGCCATTTTCCAACTTGCCCTGGCTGGCGATCGAATCCAGAACCTCCGGATGGGTGGACTAGCGTGTTGACCATTACACCATGGAGGTCGGCAGAAGCATAGCTGCTGCATCAATGTATTGTTTACCTAAATCAGTATCATTTACCAAAACACATTTTTTTACAACAAGATCAGTCCGCGATGCTTAAAATTTCACAGTGTAAGTGTCTGTTCGACACATGCTTGTATCTTACAAGTCCTAGATAATCTTTCAAAGTATTTTATGAACTACTGTTTACAGTTTATAATGAGAACGTTAAGCTTTACTACGCACATTTGCCAAAAGTGGCCGTTTTTCGCAAATGTGCGTAGTAAAGCTTAACGTTCTCACTTTAAACTGTAAACAGTAGTTCATAAAATACTTTGAAGGGTTATCTAGGACTTGATAGTTGCAAAATTTTAAATGATGTCTCCGTTTTCTTTGAAATGGTTTATTTTAAATGGGGGCAGCACTGGACTTCGGAAAATTTAGGTACGGCCTTAATCTGAACAACTTTTCTTATGGGACGAATTTATCTTGACTTAATCAGATCTTGATATAAATTCGTCTCTCATCCTCGATAAATCCAGGCAACTACTCAAATATTCTACACACACGTAATAGGGATGATGACAGGGTCAGAAAAGTATTTATTCTTATTAGTTCGTTACTTAGTTTATCCAAAAAAATGTACCCATATTTTTCAGTTTATCAAAAAAGTGAAAATTCACAAAGATACAGAGTATCAAAGTTCTAGAGTGGGGGCTTGTGACGTCACCGATGTGTAAAAATCGTACGAAAGCGTGACGTCATGCGAAATTTAAATACGTTGTATCTTCGTCGTTTATTGTTTCTCAAAGAAAAGAAATAATATGTGTACAATATTTTTTAATAATCTAACCGATGGGCCAATAATAATTTTTCAGTCGTCATGCTTATTACGAGTAGTAATTTTGATGTTGCATTAGCATTCAGATTTGATTGAAGAGAAGTGTGACTTGCAGAAAGTGTTCCGGCTATTTCTTCTCCACTTCGCTAGGTCTTTGGCATCCTTGGGTGACCATTGACATGCATGTTATATTTGGAGAAGAAAAAGCGGGAAAGCGCACCCCGGGCTCCAAAGGAGCCCAGCTGAGGATGCAACCGGGAATGCGCTTAGACGAAGAAGTGTGATTTGAAGAACTGATAAAGAGGACCAGAAACTTAAGTTACTAACTTAACTTTTTTTTTGTTTAAAATTTTCAGTCAAATGTATCAGTATGTGTAGGAAATCGTAATTTTTATACTTACAAAAAAGTTGTTATTATATAATAACACCAGTCAAAACTTATCAAAATAAAATAAATTTAGAGACTGTTCTGCCTCGTGTGTCCAAAAGAATTTTTGCAAACATGTTCAAATCCATTAAAGTGAGAGGATATCCCCATTCGGCACATTTTTCAAAAGCTTTTAATATGTTTTCTTCCTCACTTTCCGAAAAATAGGCTGTGCTCCTGGCTTTTTTATAAATTTTCCATGGTCCTTATTAAAAACCGTACCACATGGTATTTTAAAATTTTCAGAAGCTGCTCTTAATGTCATGCGACCTTCTGCTACAGCTGTTATAGCTCGCTTCAACACCTCTTTATTATAATTTTTATAAGCGCGAGCGCCTAAACGCTTTGTGTAATTTCTTGGCATTGTGCTGAAAGTAAAATATATAAAATATAAAAAATTATATTATATATTGAATGGATGCATAATATATTGAAATTTCGTCATCAAAACGATAAATAAAGTTATTTTTAGATCTCGGGGTGAGATTGATCAATGATCAAAGAAACCCATGCATTTGGTCAATGACACCCCGTTAAAAATCAAACCGTCGGTAAATGAAACCGTTGAGAATAGAATAAATAGAAAAACTTTATTCTCAAGTTAATAGCAACACAAACAATCATATTTCCTAGCACCCTTTATACCCATTATGGTAGCCTTAAAGTTATTTCAGCCTTTGAATTAGTTAAAAAACAATACTCAAATTTATTTACGAAAATCTCCGGCATCAACACGTCCGTTCATGCAGCGTTTGAGCAGTGACAGAGAGTGACAGTCAGTGCTGCCATCGCAATAAACAAAATCGTATGGTAGCGTTCAGAAACGAAATAATTCCTAAATTATAAAGATTAAATCAAACTCACCCCGCGAGTCAAAGTAAACCCATTCCACGGTACCTAGTTAGCCAAGATTAAAAGTTGGACATATAACGAATTTTCCAGGAAAACTATGATGGTTAAATTAGCTTTGTTAGTTTAAGAGTAATAGTCGCTTAAATTATAAAATACTTATAGCTTTTTGAAAAATTTCGTACCTACAGAAATTAAGTTGTTACTTGTTCAAAATCGCAACATGGAGAATATTTCTAATTTATCGTGTATACTTGGATACTTGTGTTTACTATCCAAGAATCTAAGTAAACGCTATAAATTATAAAAAATAATTTCCCATGTTGTAATTTTCTGGAGTGTGCGTGGCCCGAACCAGACGCGCCCTTGGTCGGTTATTTTTTATACCATGTACCTACGGTTGCTTTCAAATTAATAAATTGTTTTTTTAAGCTATTGACTATAATGTATAGGACTGATGTATGTATGTTTGTGATTTAGAATTTAATTTATATACCAAATAAAATTATAATAAGTATTAGTTACAATTTGTGTTTTTTCAATTTTGTTAATTGACTGACAACCATTGACTTAAGTATATATTACTAGCGTAAGGACTAGCCCAACCGCGTGAAGAAATGGCACCAACTCGTTGACCCGATAAAGTTGGTTTGAGGGTCAACGCGACTTAGTCGTCTTCGGTCCGCGGAAGAGTTCATTCGTTTTTGTTTCATACTTTGAAATACAAGTCAGGTGATACTAATTAATTAATATACTGGTTCTCTTCCCTTCAAATTATTTTATTAAAATCCGTTGAAAATATTATTTATAAGTAGTCCGTCACTTTCAGTCTCAGCTTTCAGTACAAAGTGCCGTGTGGTTCCCAGCCGAGTAAAAGAGGACCACTTATGGACCACCACGATGTCGTAAAAGGCGACTTAGGAAATACAAGCTAAACAAAGCTTATATATGTCGCAGTTGGATGGTATAAACCGCTAATTCACGAAACCTCTAGCTGTTTGGCATTACAGCTCGGTTTTGTTAAACAGCCCAATATCGTTTAGCTGGATTGTCTAAGATTGCGCAACGTATTACGTTCATTGAAACCGCTAACCACGTTTCCAAACGGCTAGCGGTTTTGTGAAACAGTAGCGGTAATCCGCTGTTTGACGAAACCGTTAAACAATCCAACTGCGACACATGCATGATAAGGATTTGGTGTAGGGTTACCATAATGAAATATAACTGGGTGTCTATTAGAATAAAGATTTTTTCGATATCGAATTTCATTTCCCAGAAAACTATTCCACGATTTTTATTGCTATAGGTTTGCCCTTACCTAGTAAAATGGATAGAACTTTTCTAGCACTCGCCGGCCGCTACCGCGGCACGCTCGCTTTGCTCGCACGGCACGTGCGTGTGTTGGTCGCAGTTCTAACCTAACCTAACCTATAGGTTTACCCTAACCTGGTAAAATGAATAGAACATTCCTCCAGCACTCGCCGGCCGCTGCCGCAACACGTTCGCTTCGCTCGCTCGCCATTGCCATTTCGTAGGCATTCTAAATATATGTAGTGTATAATTTCTTTAGATCGAATTGTTCAACAACTTCTCTAGCCGCATGGATGAATACAAGTCGTTAATTCCATTCCGCGTATTAGGGTTCGCTGTTTTACAAAACCGAGCTGTAATGCCAAACAGCTAGAGGTTTAGTGAATTAGCGGATTATACCATTCAACTGCGACCTATACATCAATGAGACCTCTCCAACCCGTCTGGTCAGCGTGGAGATTCTGAGAGAGCTCTGGCTAATATATGACTCTGGTAGTACAGAGAGAATCGTGTACCTGCAGTGGAGACTAAAAAAAGTCATGATGATGACTTTCTGTACAAAATACTTAATATTTAATATACATTCGATAGCATTATCGTCTGAATTTGCTCGGTTTTTGGTACACAGATGATAGCTATAACAGATGCCCATTAGTGCTGCAAAACTGACGTAGTTAATTTATGTAACACGTATCTTTTTAATTTTAGCGTTTGTACAATGCTACAATTTGTGGTTGTACGGACAAATTATAACAGGTACACATGCACATTATCATCGAAGGTCTTTTCATGAAATAGTTATTTTTCATGATATGGAAAATACTTGCTGATCATATCATGTGATCATGGTGTAACACCCCGTAAAGAATTTTCAACATGGTTTCTTTTAGTTCCATAGTAAAATGTAGTAGATACCTAATCTATTTTTGCGAAATTGGTAATGCGGGCGAAGTCTAAGGTCAGTGGATTGGGATTTTTCAAATTATATTGACGTTGAAGTTTATACAAATAAGGATATGAATCACCAGTACAAACCAAAGCTCACCCTGGGATATGTTGATAAGAGAACCAATATGTAATGAACCAGAAGTGCCCTTCAAACCGCAGTCGATTATTTACATTATTTCCATAGTTATAAAGTTCAAATAGGCACCTATCCAATTATCATGTTCAGCATAACTATTTAATACATATCTGTGTATATTGTTTTTAATCGCAAATGAACAGCGTAATCGGCCAGTATTATTTTCATTCAAACCGTAAATAGTTCTTCGTAATTTAAACTGTCGTGTTTTGTTTTTAATTTATTTTAAATAACAAGATGTATTGTGATTTGCCCGTGTTCAGAAGATGTTGTTTTTGTTTACCTTTGAGGAGAGGGATTTTAATCCTCGCTTATCTAAACACAGTAAGTACTATTTTGAATTTTTCAAATTCACCTTCGCAGAGAAACGAGTTGGTTCCTTTATTAAGAATGTTTAAACCATTCCATGTTTAAAGTCTGGAACCAAAGAAAAAATTGGTTATCTACCAGCAGATTATGTTATGAAGGAATCAAGGAATACATCTACTTACCTATTCTAATTTGGGTTCTTCTTATTTCCCTTTCAAACTAATCGTTAACTTTAGAGCCGAAAGTCATTATTTAGCGTGATGCTGGGCGTCACAGGTGGGCGTGAAGATGAAAAATAAACGGGCAAGTGCGAATCGGACTCGTACATGAAGGGTTCCGTACCACCGTACAATGTTTTAAAACGCTGAAGAAACACGTTTCTTGTATGACGACTCACTTTAATTTTTAACTTTATTTTATTTTTAGTATTTGTTGTTATTGTGGTCATAGTAATACATAATTGGTGAAAATTTCAAGTATCTAGTTAATGCCATTATGAAGATCAAGTTTATCGACCCCCTTTAATTTTTAATTATTTTTTATTTTTAGTATTTAATGTTATATCCGCCACAATAATACATAATCGGTGAAAATTTCAAGTGCCTAGCTATTACGGTTCAAGAGATAGAGCCCTGTGACTGACGGACAGACCGACAGACGGACAGACAGACGGACAGACAGCGGAGTCTCAGAAATAGGGTCCCGTTTGCACCCTTCGGGTACGGAACCCTAAAAAGGCATCAAAAATAGTGATGGGTTGCTAAACGCATCGCCAATTGACAAGATCAGATCATCATAATCATCATAGTCATGTCAGCTACAGGAAGTTCACGGCTTGACATGCCTCCGCCAGGGTTTCCAAAACGACCAATTTCCGAACTGAAGAATGCCGTCGATCGAATTTAGATTTAATCCTTAACATAGGGCAATGGTAAAATAGTTATCACATTAAATCGAACCTTATGCCTTTGACATAAAGTTTGTAACCAATGAAAAAACTATACTGGATTTCCTTTTCAGCTTTTCAATATCCTGGAAGCAGTGATGTTCTTTGTGGACATGCCGTCCATGAGCATACATCGAACGTACGACCGATTGCCGTACGAGTTAAACACTGTATTGTTTGTATTGGACGCTATCGCCACCTTAATGCTGGTTGTTGGGCTTCATATGGTAAGAACTTGCAATAGGGTATTTCAATATTTAGTTTTTGGACAATATTTTATTTAAAACCAGAAATAATACAAAAAAAAAAAATTTTTTCTGAATATAGCATGTAAATTGGTTATTTTATGCTGCCTACACACGACACAACATGGCACACAACCTGCAGTACAGCATGCTGGAGTCTCGGTCGGATGTTCTCTACATACGTAGCAATTGCTTTTTTAGGGTTCCGTACAAAAAATTAAAAAACGGAACCCTTATAGGATCACTCATGCGTCTGTCTGTCCGTCCGTCTGTCACAGCCAATTTGCTCCGAATCTACTGGACCGAATCAGGTGAAATTTGGTAGAATATTGTTATCCTATGACCCAAACACATATGTGCAAAGTAAATATTAATATTTTTTTAGAATAAGGGTCATTTTCGGGGGACAAATAAGGAAATTAAAAAAAAAAGTTTTGCAAACGTTACTGTGTCATAATATATCAAATGAAAGGGCTCGTTATGAGGATCTCAAATATATTTTTGTTATTATTGTAAAATAAATAGTTTTGATTTTATTCATGAAAGAAGATGAAAATTGACCGTTCCCCCCCTGATTTACAGGAAAACCTATAAGAATTCAATCGATTAAACGGAACCCTCTCCACGCGAGTTTAACTCGCACTTGGCCGGTTTATTTATTATTAATTATTTAATTATTTTGCGCCGCAACGAATTATCTGTTTATCCCTATGGTTGCCTGGGAGAGAACGCTTTTAGCGTTAAGTCCGCCAATTGTAAGACAATTCAATTGTGTAGTGATGTAGTACCTGCTTACTTATGTCATGTATTTTGCTTTTCTATGACTTCTATACTACACATAAACTGTAAACATGATAATATCTAATAGCATCACACTGAAAAAAAACAAGTGGCATTACGGGAGTGCCGACAGTGAAAACTTTTTTTTTTAAATTTTCTTGACTGATATAAGGTTTTTAAGTTATTATTTAACATTAACGTTAAATTGTTGACTTATATGTATTATTACAAATGATTCATAAATTTCATAGGACATATCAAAAATAATTATAAAAAGATAAATACGATAATGAAATTAAATTAAATATTCACACGTTGAGTTGTCGGAAAATATGATATTAGTATTTAAGAATCATATTTATGGTGAATAAATGACTGATTACTGACAACTTAATAAGGTGGTGCCGGTAACAGTGCCACGAGTTTAATACGAACTACGAGTACTATTTACAGTTTAAAGTGAGAACGTTAAGCTTTACCACGCACATTTGCGAAAAACGGCCACTTTTGGAAAATGTGCGTAGCAAAGCTTTACGTTCTCATTATAAACTGTAAACAGTAGTTCATGAAATACTTTAAAGGGATATCTAAGACTTGGTAGTAGCAAAATTTTAAATAATGTCTCCGTTTTATTTTTTTTAAATGGGGGCAATACTGGCCCCCGGAAAATTTAGGTACGGCCTTAAGGCGCTACATGAATTTTCCGGGGTCCAGTGCTGCCCCCATTTGAAATAAATCATTTCAAAGGAAACGGAGACATCATTTAAAATTTTGTCTTTGTGAAGCCCTAGATAACCCTTCAAACTATTTTATGAACTACTGTTTACAGTTTAAAGTGAGAACGTTAAGTTTTTCTTAGTATTTTTGCGGAAAACGGCTGCTTTTGGTGAAAATGACGAAGATAGCATAGAAATCTTGCATGACGTCACTTCATAAGATTTACGCAGGGCGGTGACGTCCTCAGAACTTAGATGCTCTGTACCTTTGTGAATTTTCGATAATTTATAAATCGATCATCCGTGTTAACTTTTTTGTATAATCTAACTGATGGAACAAATAGAATAATATTTTCTGACCCTGTTATCATCTATTGTTCTGCTTCAGAAACACGAGCTGGTCGTCAGGATATACTACAACTTCATACTGGCCACTATGTCTGCATCAGTGCTGCTCACCATCATAGACATCTCGCTGATGAAGTATGAGTTCCAAAGAGTCTACGCTGCATTTTATTTCATTTTTACATCAGGTACGCAGTTTTCCTTTTATACAACTTGAGCGATCAGCTGATCTGATGATTTCTTTAGGAAGCGAAAAAAATTTCTTCTCATACAAATTGTCTAGGGTGAAAAAAACTTTGAACGTAAAGATTTTAACAGTCTTTCTCCATTTACATTTTCATATTATTATCATTTTCAGTTCAAGAGAAAATTTAAGATATAGGCAGAGAGCCTAGTCAGGTATTTCTTTGGGTGACTGTACCAGCTGCTTCACTTCCCGCCGATCGTAAAAGCTGATCCGATGGGCGAAAATGCTCTCTCTCATCACAGCCTTTTCCCAATTGCTTCCTCAGCTGCAATGCTGCGAAGCCCGTGGTCCGCTTTCCGGTTTTTCCTTCTCCACTTCGCACGGACTAGAGCATCCTTGGTTGTAAGACCATTGCGTCCTACAACCAAGGATTATCATTTTAAATAGGCAATGCGGCTACCAACCCTTATTTTGATTTATTTTTCTACCCCTTTCGCCCACCATCACGCTAAAAGTGGCCTTTGGGCTGCATCATGCAACCCAGGGCTCTATCTGCTCAGAGCCCCAAGTAAGACCCTCGTATATCACGTCTTCATCCCTAATGGGGTAGACAATCTACCCCATTAGTATACGTTTAAACGTATATCACGTCTTTATCCCTAATGGGGTAGACAGAGCTATTTAGGTCTTGCTTGGGGCTCTGAGCAGATAGAGCCCCGGGTTGCACGATCCAAAGGTCACTTTTAGCGTGATGGTGGGCGAGAAGGTGAAAAAATAAATCAAAATAGGGGTTGCTAGCCGCATTGCCTATTTAAGGCGGACAACTAGCCAAGTTATTGAACGCAACGTTTAACGAAATCGCTAAACGTAGTGTAGTCATTTAGTTAAGGTGAATATATAAGCAAATGGCCTTGAAGTGTGAAATAAATTGTTAACTCGTAAATATGGTAATAATTTCCATATTTCTCTTCGTCATGCACTAGATAGCCCTTTAAATTATTTTATGAACTGCCGTTGAAACATTATTGGTGATCCGCCTAGCTTTAAAACTTGCCGTGGCCACTTTTGGCGGAGGCAAGTTTCAAAGCTAGACGGACTAATGTAAATACTTTCAACGGTGGTTTATAAAATAATTTAAAGGGCTATCTAGTGCATGACGAAGAGCAATATGGAAATTATGTCCATATTTACGAGTTAACAATTTATTTCAAATGAGGGCGCCACTTCATGGCCATTTGCCTATACCTTCACCTTAAGATGATGATCCTTGGTTGTAAGACGCAATGGTCTTACAACCAAGGATGCTCAAGTCCGTGCGAAGTGGAGAAGGAAAAACCGGAAAGCGGACCCCGGGCTTCACAACATTACAGCTGAGGAAGCAACTGGGAAAATGCTGAGATGAGAGAGATCATTTTCGCCCATCGGATCAGCTTTTACGATCGGCGGGAAGAATCAGTGTGATTTGTCATCACACTGATTGAGCTCGCCCCAAAGTAAGTTTTAAACTTGTGTTATAATAAAATACATGTATAGATAGCAATGAGAAGGTGTTAGAAAGAGTGGGAGAGAGAAGAAATATTTTAAAAACTATTGAAAATAGAAGAGGGAAGATGATTGGGCATTTAATAAGACATGACAATCTATTCAGAAAAATAGTAGAAGGAAAAATAAAAGGGAGAAGAGGAAGGGGAAGACCAAGGATGAAGTTCATCCAACAAATTAAGGAAGGGTTAGGAGTAAGGTCCTACCAAGACATTTAAAACATGGCTGAGAGAAGAGATGAATGGAGGCATCTTCACTTAACTCCACCGACAAGAGCAAGCTCTTTAATTAAAGAAAAAGAAGATAGATAAACACCCAAAACCCAGGACAATTTGAAAAAGGCCATTTTCCAATTTTCCCTGGCTGGGACCGAACCCAGAACCTTCGGATTAGCGGACTAGCGTGTTGATCATTACACTACGGTGGTCGTCAGTTTAATGTAATCATATGACCGACATAGTGGACATTGGACAATTTGGATATGCACTGAGAGAGGCCTATTATTATCCACTGTTGGTATAAGGCCTGAAAACTGCCAATCATGATGATGATTGTTTGTGACCATAAGGGTTAAGTTACATCTGGTTGCACGGAACAGCACTTTCCTGCCATTATCATCATCATCATCAGGTCTTTTTAGTCCACTGCGGAAGCATGACCCTCTCTGTACTATCAGAGCCATATATTAGCCAGAGCAGTCAGACTTGGAGTGGTCCTATTCTACTCTGCCGGGAACCACACGGCTAACGCAGCACTTTCCTATGCTGCTATCCTTTTCGTCGCTCAGAACCGTCATTTGCTAGAGTGAGAAACAGAGCGCTCTCTCTCACTCTAGCAAATTAGAGCGAGAAAGAGTCTACATTTTAAAAATACAGTGTAAACTCTATATACCTAGCGACATTGAATGGGACTGCACATTTTGTGGCGATATAGAGAGTCATTGTTAAATGGAGAGAATAAAAAACAATATAATTTTACTTATATAATATGTAATGCGAGTAGTAAAGTATCAAATTTAAAAAAGGCATACCCGCTCTCTTTTTCGCTGTAGCAAATGACAGTTCTGAGCGACAGAAAAGGATAGCAGGATAAATGCCGTTCCATGCGGCCAGATATAGCCTATTCCTGACACGGCATTTCCTGTTCTTTCCAGCCTTCAACGTCTACTTGCTGTTGCTGGTGAGAAGTATGGTGAAGAAGCTTCAGGTCTCCGACGGCAACACCTTCGGCAACCGCCTGGCGGACTTCATAGAGGGTGCTCCAGCAGAAACAGAGTCAAACCACACCGTCGCTATCACCTTACCTAGTGAAATCGAGCAATAAATCTATAATTTATATTATATTACTTATTATAGCTGTGTTTTTTTCTGTCCAACATTTAAGAGCATTCCATGCTGGTCTGAGTGTAGAGAAAAAACTTAGCATGTACCAGCTGCTTCTCTTCCCGTAGGTGCCGATCGAGAGGTGGGTGAAATGCAAATCATGTTATCAGGCGATGCAGCTAGCAACCCATCACTATTTTGATTCCTTTTACCACCTTCTCGCCCACCATCACGCTAAAAGCAGCCTTTGAGTCTTGCGGCCTTGGGCTCTGTCTGCGAGCCGCAAGTCTCAAAATGCTCTGTCTATCCCATTAGACGTGATAGTGGCCTGCATCCAGCGTGTTTTATTAAGAGATAGATATGATAATACATCTTCATGTATCATCTTAAGAGCCCGTACTATCCTAAAGTTCTTAGAGCGATCTTAAATATTATCAATATTAACGAAATACTCATTTTGGAATAAAAACAGCAAAATTCAGGACTGACTCTAAACATTATTATGTTTTTAGAAAATTTTAAGCAATCGTTAGTTTCGAAAACACGTTTTACTTAAAATTTTCTCGATAGAAAAACATTGCGAAGTTGCCTCCAAATCACCTCAGAATTATACTAAAACAGAGAATATTAAAGAAATACAATAAATTAGCACTTGTAACTTTGGTTTATAATTTTATTAAACATAAGGCAGTCATCATATGTCTTACTTTTTAAATAACTCTTAAATATTCTTTGTAAAACGAAAAAAACCTCAAAACCAGAACCAGCCTCATTGACCCACCGCGATTCCCGACGCTCCGCATGGCGCGCTGTCTCGTTTCGGCTAGAGTAAATTTGTGTGTGTGGAAGCGGGAGCAAAATTTAGATTATTGACATCAGGCGCCCCGTGATAAACACGCTGGATGAACGAAAAACGGCCACTTTTGGCAAATGTGCGAATAAAAGCTTCACGTTCTCACTTTGAACTGTAAACAGTAGTTCATAAAATAGTTTGAAGGTTTATCTAGGGTTTACTAATACGAAATTTTCAATGATATCTCCGTTTCCGTTCAAATATTTTTTTTTTTCAAATGGGGGCAGCACTGGACCCTATGTATCATCTTAAGAGATATGTTGATTAATTTATGATCATCTTTATCGACCACTACTTGCTTTTGGTGAAGGAAAACATCGCGAGAAAACCTACAAACTGTATCATCGTCATCAGGTCGTTTTTAGTCTCCACTGCAGGAGCACGACCCTCTGTACTACCAGAACCATATATTAGCTAGAGCAGTCAGAGGATTTGGCCTACACTCTCCACGCTGGCCAGACGGGTTGGAGTTCTCACTGATGTTTATAAGCTTTCTTTAGCTTGTGTTTCCTAAGTCGCCTTCTACGACATCCACGGGAAGACTTGGAGTGGTCCTATTCTACTCTGCCGGGAACCAGGGACTGAATAACCCAAAAAATACGATATCTTTCAATTGCGGTATGACGTCATATCGAAAAATAACGATTCCGCTTTATTTCGATACACAAATTTATTTCAGTCCCTAAGTTTTTGTGTACAGATAGAAAAAGGTATATTTCGGTATCGGTATTTGAACGTTAATAAATAAAGGTATGAAAGAGATAGATAGCAGAGAAGAACTGGCGACACGCGACGAAAACAGGTTCTATCAGGTTCGTCGACGCACGCGCTCGTGTCTTACCTACCCTGGATCGCACCCGCACCCCTCGCCCCACGCCCCGCAACGGTCGATGCTTTGTTTTTCGGTACCGATATCGGATAAAGGTTAAGACTGCATTCTTCGACCGTGGGAATTTTTTATTAAACACCCGAATCTATATTTTCTATCTATACATACGCATTGCGCTGTATTGTACATGCACCATGGAGACGAATTTAGACGAATTCAGAAGTGCAGCGAGAGGTCTGCCTTATCAGCGTTTTCCTCCCCATATTTATTTGAGAATTTCGGAGAACTTTAAATTTTTCTATCTTTTTAGAAAAGAAAAATTATTTTTATTTATTTATTGTACGTGTTTAAGCATAAATCAATCTTCATATATGTGTATTTTTTATTTTTTAACTCAGTCGAACGCGCAAGAAGTCCGACGACGTATTCGCTTATATTTTCTTCAAAGTTTAACCTTTTTAACGAAGTTTTTGAATGAATTAAATTTTTTTAAATAAAATCTTCTCATCCACTTTTTAGGATTTTCCTTTGTCATTTCTCTGTAATTTAAAATCAACTTCATGTTTTAAATTCCGTGTAAACAACATTGACATGAACGTCACACACCGCAAAAAATCGAAACACGTCTCAGGTTATTTGGAATTAAACAAACTATTACAATAAAAATCAATAAATTGTCTAATTCACTTTTTTCATACTTAAATAAACTTCAATTTAACATATCTTAACATATTGTTACTAAGATAGTTTGGCTCCAATCAGCTCCGAAAAAGCATTCAAAATCATTAAAAATAAGGACTGGGCCCTTAAATAACGGTATGGCCCTACCTTTATGTTATTAATGTACACTTATTTTATACCGGTACCGTAACGTTATACCGTAACCGCTTTCAGTCCCTGCGGGAACCACACAAACTAGATCACTAGTGTAAAAATTACTGTTGTTACTGATAGTGATTGAGCTTGGTCAAATGCCTTTAGGCAGCTCGAAAAATCTAATCGCAATATTAGCTGTTACCACACAAATACTCGATAAAATTTGTTCGTTCTCCCATACAAATCAGCGCTCAGCCAAACGGATTTTGCATGTGAGGACGAAACATTTTTATCGATTTTTAATAACTTTTTTAATAGAAAGTAGTTCATTATCATGGACTGAAATTGCTCCAAAAATTTGGCAGGTAGTTAAAACTCACCCTGTATAAGAAAGAAAGGATAATTAGCCCGGTCAATTTAAACATCCGAGGCTACAATAATTCGCACCCAGCTGAAAGTTCGTAGGATTGTTCAAAACACCATCATAAATTAATAAAAAGTCCTCATCGATCCGATACATGAAAAAAAAAATCATGGGGGTCAAAGGTCCCAAAAACGGGCTTTTACGCAATTTTCAGCAAAACGGTAAATGTTATCATAAAATTAGTTTAGACCAAACTTGAAGATCAAATACTTATCTATAAAAAATGACTGAATACTTTTTTCCTAAGAGTCACCGTTTCTGAGATATGGTAACGATGAAAAAGTTGGAAGAGATTTTTTGCCGTTTTTTTGCTCGATACTAATAATAGCAACAGGTAGACGCTTGAAATATTCACCGAATATTTAGTTTTATTTTTTATTTTATTTTATTTAAACTTTATTGTACAAAATACAATTTGTATAGCACAATAGGCGGACTTAATGCTAAAAGCATTATCTGACAGCCAACCTTTGGGTTGTTAGAAAACTCAAAATGGGTACAAAAAATATTAATTTAATTTCAGATCATTCAGATATATATTTAATATTTATATTCACTTTAAAAATAAATAATTTAATTACAATAAAATAAACATTTAAGGGGGCCCCCATACATCACGCCAAATCTCTAAAATCACGTTCGTTGTATGGGAGCCCCCCTTTAATATTTATTTTATTCTCTTTTTCGTATTTTCTGTTATAGCGGCAACAGAAATACATTATCTGTGAAAATTACAACTGTCTAGCTATCACGGTTCATGAGATACTCCTCCCAACTTTTAGCTGGGTGCGAATTATTGTAACCTCACACCCATTTTTTCGTCTAATTTGACCGGGCTAAATAGCGGATGTGTGGTTAAAAAGGGTATTTTGTTTATGTTACAAAATTGGAAGTCCTCCTGGACTTCTAGTTTTTCCAGGACAAAAATTAGCTAATAACATGCCAATTTTCCTTCCATGCTGGTCTGGGAATATAGAAAAATGTACTAACCATAGAGATAGGATTGTTTGTACCTATAACTGCTTCTCGATAGGCGATGCGGCTAGTAACCCATCCCTATTTTGAATGCCTTTTTCCAACTTTACGTCCATCATGAAGCTAAACGTAGCCTCTGGATTTTATGGCTAGGCTCTGTCTGCCCCGGTAGTGATAAAGACGTGATAACGTATTGTGCCAAATAAATCCCTACCTTTACCTATAAATAATTATTAAATATATAGAGACAAATCATACTGACAGAACCTCCGGTGTGGTGGACTGGCGTGTTAACCACTACGCCACGGAGGTCATCCACCACGTCTAGTTTACCTATACCTTCCTGTCTCTTCCAAAACAATACTTTTTATGCTAGTCTCGTAACAGCTGCAACTTTTCCATTGCAGAATTGCCTAGTAATCGTTACAATTGGGTATTTTACGGGGTCAAAAATAAATGATTTGGTACTGTTAATAGCATAAAATGTCACAAAATAATGCCACTTATCATTGATCACATCCACTTTGAACGTGATTTTAAATTAATAATGCAGAAAACGAATATTAAGAGCGCTATTTGACTCCAAGGAACTATGAGGTCATAGTCCGATATTTTATACAAATCCCATAGAAACTGTTTGTTTTTGACGTTAAGAAAAAAGTATCTAATTTGACTTGTTGTAAACGAGCGTATTGTAAAGTACTTAGTAAAAAATAAAAGTACAAATACAATATTTTCACATTTTTCCTTTTATTCAAAATGTTAAACTTGAGGGAAGTCCTATCACTTTATCTTGTCCCAACTACTGTTTATTTTCCTCCTATATACCTACCTACCTGCATCGTATTCCCCTCCACAAAGACCACTGAGTCAAGAGTTGTTGACAGAAGCACGTGTATTTTGTCCCAATCACAGATATCTGAGTCACAACCTTCTTGTACAGACAGCTATGAAACTTGTCAAAGATTAACGGGCAGAAATGTAGAGTTAAATATTCTTTCTTCTTTTATTTTTCTTTCTTATTTCTTTTTTTTTTCTTTTTTTTAAATCACACTGATTAATCTAGTCCCAAAGTAAGTTTAAACTTATATTATGGGATACCAACTCAACGATACTATATTCTAGACCAGCCTAAGTACTTTATCGTCATAATATCACCACAGGAAGTCCGTTGCTAGTCTTAAGCCTACCAAAGTACTTTCTACTTTTAGATGTTTGTTACTTAGGCTCAATTTACATTGCCGTGAAACCTAGTTTTAGCTACTAGCGGTTTCCTCCCGCTGTGCTCTTCACGTGGTCGGGTTTTAGTTTTTAAAACGAGTATATCTTGTTGATATTCTATTGTCATTAATCAAATAAACAAACTTTGATTAAATACAAAATTATGGTAAACATACAGATCAGCTGGAAAAATGTAAAAAAATTAAACATAAGAATGTCACTTCTATTTTAGCAACTTTTTCTTTGGTGCTTTGTGGTGTAGACCAAATGGTAGTAGACTCAGCCTAAAGAGGATTCAAATATTGGCCCAGTATTGTAAAACCCGTTTTACATCCAATATGAACGATCATAGAGATCAATTTTCTTTGGCCGTTTCAAGCAATTATTCAATAAGCAACTGAATGACGACAAAAACGCAACTCCTGTTGCGGTCACTATTTATTTGCAGACGATGGCCATCTTTGGTCATTATAGTGTGCGACTTTGGAAATTGTTTACATTGTACAAATATCCCGCGTAGTGTTTACTAACAGAATTGTTTTACCCAGAAGGCATGTCTAACTTCTGTTTGCTCTCAAAATTTATGATTAGATAAGTTTCCTTTTTAGGACTGCAGACGTTATTGTAATTTTGTGAAAATTAAAAATATATTTTTTAAAAGACAACCAAAAATGTATTGTGAATTGCCAGAATTTCGAAGATGCTGCCTCTGCTTACCGTTGAGAAAAGGAATTTTAGCGTTTGCATACCTAAATATTGTAAGTACTTATTCAAAATAATTAAAATGCATCTTACTCATGCATATCAAAATTGAGATTATTCGTATTCTTTATATTCTTCTTGTCAAAATAGATTATTAATATACATACAAGCCATTGCTTTGTAATATTGTGTGTCTATTGATCTAGGAGTAATAAACGTTGTGTTGCAATGCTCTCCATTTCCTTTAATATTGCCACCATTATCGTAAGTTTTTGGCGGGAAGTCAAGGGGCTCTGTTAGGGTTTGCTCAAATTGATTCTAGTGGACTTTATAATGTGAAATTGGTGTAGTTTAGTGTTATAAATGCTCATACTTATGAACAATATGTGAAATAGTTAAAGGGGACGGTCATAGTACAGCTGTAGTGATATTTGTGTAGTCTTTAAGCGCTGTCTGCCTATCAATCGGCTATCAAAACTAGTGGACTCGTATAGATTTGTCTCCAGAAACTCCCCTGAAGCAAACAAAGTACCTACACCACCCTTTGATTGAAAATTGTTAGGTTTAGGGTTAGGAATAAAAAAACGAAAAACTAAAGATAGATTCTAAAGGACTCGTATCCAGGGCCGTAAAATAATTCTTAAAAAAAACACATTGATACTATAGGCTAAGATAATATAATTACTAACGTAACTATAGGTAAGTATATTACTTTCGGCGTTCTAATTAAATTATTTTTTCTTTCAGACATTGATAATTCTTCAAATAGTTGTGTTTTACATGGAAAATGTAGATGATTTAAACATGATGCCCTTACGTCCCGTGGACTTTCAGATGCCAGTGATCATCTCGACAGTGCTATGTGTATGGGAAATCATAGCTAACATTATGTTAATTTATGGGGCGCATACGGTAAAAATAAGTATTTATCTAGAAATAATTTTAAAAGCAAGCTTTTATCTAAATAAAACAATGAAAAGTGGTCAAGACGAATCAATTGAGCCAAAACTTAGAGGGGTTATGTTGTTTTATCACTGAGATTCCATGGCCACCGTCTGCCTTAATCATGTGATCAGGTCATTGGTACCATAATATTGAATTGTCACCAAACTTACATAGGTACGTGAAATTTCAGCTCAATCAAATAATGGGAAGTAGGTCTAATTTTGCAAGATTTGATTACGGACAAGACAACGTGACAGGTGAAACTAAATGAAGGCTTGTCTTCTTTAATATAAAAGCTTGCTCTTGTCGGTAGAGTTAAGTGAAGATGCCTCCATTCCTCTCTTTTCTCTGCCATCTTTTTAATGTTTTGGTAGGACCTTACACCTAACCCTTCCTTAATTTGTTGGAAAAACTTCGTCCTTGGTATTCCCCTTCCTCGGCTCTCTTTTATTTTTTCTTCTACTATTATTCTGAATAGATTGTCCAATCATCTTCCCTCTTCTATTTTCAATAGTTTTTAAAATATTTCTTCTCTCTCCCACTCATTCTAGCACCTTCTCATTGCTTATTCTATACATCCAGCTTATTTTCTCCATTCTCCTCCAGCACCACATCTCGAATGCTTCTGTTCTTTCTCTGTCCTTCTTCCTCATTGTCCACGTTTCACATCCATTTATAGCTATACTTCAAAAAAATGTCTTTATAAATTGTATTCTTACTTTTTTACTAATACTGGAGCAAAATATATCTTTTCTAGTTTTGAAAGTATTCTTAGCTATACTGATTCTTTGTTTTATATCCTGTAAACATTTTCGTTGTTTTATTTAGTTTTATATTCTCCTTTTTTGGTCCAGTTTTTGATACTATTAAAGTTTGTGTTTTATTTGTATTTATTTTAAGTTTTTTAATAAGTTTTCTAAATCTTTGAAATGTTCTGCAAGTGCAGCTATATCGTCAGCAAATCTGATAATTTGTATTTTTTTCTCCGTTTCTTATGGCTCCTCCCTGACTTTGATCTTTTATGTCTCTAATGGCAATTTCGATAAAAATATTAAAAATTAACGGTGAAAGTGGACAACCCTGTCTGACTCCTTGTTTTATTTCAGCTTCTCCTTTTTCATTATTTTTCCCTATAATTGTTTTTTGATCTTTGTACAATTCCATTATTATCCTTACTAATTCTTAAGTACCTATTATCAAGATTGATTTGATACCGGTTTTCAAGCTACCTGAACGGCATCTGACGTAAATCAATGATTGTCATCTAGTGATGTTATTACTACCTAGTAGTTCTGTAATAACAGTAGACCTCGCGAGCTCTTATAGCTTAAATAACCGACACTTTCGCCTGGCCTAGCAAAGCCATTTCATGAAATCCGTCCATATAATAAATAAATATATACCGACAAATCACATAGATTGAGTCCCAAAGTAAGTTGGAGGCTTGTGTTATGAGATACTAACTAAACGATACTATATATTAGAAAAAATACATATATAGATAAACATTCAACTGCCTCCGTGGTCCAGTGGTCAAGGCGTTTGCCTTGTGATCCGGAGGTCGTGGGTTCAAATCCCACTGGGAAGCATACTTTGTGAAAAGTTGTTTCTACTCGTAGTCTGGTTAGGATATTGCATGGCTTGAATCACCTGATTATCCGAAAAGAAATATGATTCCGTGCTTCGGAAGGCACGTAAAGCTGTTGGTCCCGAACGCCATCCAGCGTTTGTACCTATCCTAGGATTGGTTCTGGTCTACCCCTTGGGTTGCGGAGGTCAGACGGCAGTCCCTTTGTGTAAAAACCAGTAACCTCGTCGAATCACTTAGGTTTGGTAGCGGACCCCGGGCTCTGAAGTGTAACCGCTGACGATGCAACCGGAATACGCTCGGATGATGATGATAAACATTCAAGACCCAGGTCAATCTGTAAAAATTATTTTCCATCTTGACCTGACCAAGAATCGAAGCCGGGACCTCCGGTGTGACAGTCTGGCATGATGACCTCTAGGCCACAGACGTCGTCAATATAACACTGCAGCAAACTTTTCCCCCTTCCACTCCTTCCTTTTGGAATTTTATTTGCAAAATCTTGTGTAGAATTAAGACCCTAATGTGGATCCTTTAAGACGCTACGTTCTCTCGGTAAATTAATCAATTGGTTTAAAATCTAGATTTGTTTTTTCTGCTTTGTTTGCTTTCAGAAACGAACCTTGTACATAAAGGTGTTCTACTACTTCACGATGACCATGCTGGCAGCGTCTCTAGTGTCGGAGATCTGGAGTACCTTCATGCACCGGAATGACGAGACCTTCATTATATATTTCATTTTTTGTTTAAGTAAGTTTTGTTTAAATTTCTTCTATGCTGGTCAGTGAGAAAAGAAAACCTTAGATTCTACTAGCTGTGCGAACGCGATCTTAAGACCGCGTATGACCCTGATAGTACTTAGAGCGATCTCAAATATTATCAATATTAACAAAATACTAACTATGAAATAAAAACACAGCAAAGTTCAGGACTAACTCTAGTCATTATATGTTTCAAAAACCCAATTGCTTAAAATGGTTGTGCTAAGTATTTTTATTTAAACTTTATTTACTAAAACTAATGGTACAAAAGGCGGAGTTAATGCTAATAGCATTCTCTACCAGTCAACCTTCGGGATAAATAGATGCTATATTGTTAAATTAAACGAACAGTTAATATAAATACGTGTGTAGATTGTAAAAGCCGAATTGTCTTTACCCCTAATGGGACAGACTTGCGGCTTTAAGGCCCCACCAGTTCAGAGCCAAGAAAACTGTAAGTGTTTGTAGAAAATCCTTAAGGTGAAGTGGCAGCATAAGTAATAAAATTTTATTATGTATATTGTATTACTTTTTTGCGCCGCATAATTTTTCTGTTTATCCCTATGGTTGACTGGGAGAAAATGCTCTTAGCATTAAGTCCGCCATTTGTTAAACGTATATTTTTATTTTGGAACAATAAAGTTTTATAAATAAATAAATAAGTGGCTTGGTCATTTGAAATAAATTGTTTAAAACTAAATATGGTGATATTAAAAAAAATTGATTTGTATCAATGTCTAAAAAGACCTTTAAACTATTTTATGAATAACCTTTGAAAGTAATATTGGTAGTCCGTCTAGTTTTAAAACGGGTTTTCGCCAAAAGTTTTAACCCGTTTTAAAACTAGACGGACTATTAGTAATAATTTCAAAGGTTTTTTATAAAATATTTTGAAGGTTTTTTTAGACATCAAATAATCAATAGATACAAATCAATTTTTTAAATATCACCATATTTACGCCACTAGCGCCACTTATGCTACCATTTCACCTTAAGATTTTTATGTAAATTTTTTGAGGAATAAACTGTAGTAGTTTAATACCAGTGATTTTTCAAAAACACGCACAATATTGCAAATTGTGAACCCACGTCGCCTTAGGCAGACAGAGCCCAGGGCCGCAAGCAAGACTCAAAGCCTAGGTCACCATTTAGACGATCCCATTTTCTTGCACATTCAAGTTCAATAAAGTATAGTAAAGTCGGTAGGTTAGCTTTTTATTAGAACTTTTGGTAGAAAAAAAATTAAAATATAATTTTTCTTCTTAAGGTTTTGTGTTCTATTAGTGATTCTGATTCCAAGATATATCATAGAGCAAGGTTACACCATCATTCTAGCATCATTCAATTCCATTAGTCTGATCAGAATGATCGGAGAATGGTCGTGTAACCCGGTGAATGACCGACTGATGGTTTTGACTGATGAAAATTAAAATTGTTTTGAATGATGAAAGACTGATGGGAGACTGATCGCGTAACCCGCTCGTATCATTCTCGCGTCATTTACCGTACTTTAGTTACTTTACTACACACCGTACACCAATATGTACATAAGGTTCATTTTAGCCCTTTACCGTACACGTACTTTTTATCAGTCTGCTGTAATTTTGGATTGACCGTGTAACCGTGAAAAACATCCATCATTCTGGCGTCAGTCACGTCATTCCTGACTGATGGAATTGACTGATGCCAGAATGACAGTGTAACCTACCTCATATACATTTTCGTTTTGTAGTGTTTGACGACCTTCTTGGTGAGGTCAACACGCTTGTCTGCCAATTCGGAGGTTCTGGGTTCGATCCCCAGCCAGGGCAAGTTAGAAAATGGCCTTTTTCAAATTGTCCTGGGCCTTGGGTTTTTATCTATATATTATGTAATTATTATAAAATATACTGTCGTTGAGTTAGGCGATTCCCCCACTGGCAACGCGCCCCACCCCGCGGTGCGCGGAATCTGCGCCGCGTTTTCAGTTTGTTGGACTAGGCGTGTTTTCTAAACAGATTGAGATACTTGCATGCAATGTTAAAATCTGCGGCCCCGCGGTCCGCGACGGAGCGCGGTGCAGTGGGTTTATCGCTTTAGTATCCCCTAAATCAAGTGTAAACTTACTTTGGGGCTAGTTCAATCAGTGTGTTGTCCTTATCTATTTATTTATTGCAGTAATCAACCTGTACCTGTTGTTCCTGGTTAGAAGCCTCATCTTGAAGTTGCAAGTGGCAGATAGCAACAAATTTGACAAACGGCTGTCAGATTTAGTCGAACCGGTTCTACGACACGTATATTCAGAGATAGTGAATCCAATAGAGAACGAGACTGTGTGAAATAACCATATTTATGGTGCAATGTAGATTTGGGTAGTGTACTGGGTCAAAAAAAAAAAGTTTTTACTATCTGTGCAGTAAATGATATTGTTACTTGTTTTTATTTAGTTTTACCTGTCCCGTTGTCAGTGTGTCTGTAATCAAATCTTGAAAGCTGAATTAGACCCACTTCCTACTCGTATTATTAGATCGAGTTGAAACTTGGCATACTTATGTTAGTTGGGTGAAAATGCAATATTATGGTACTAATGTCCTGATCTCATGATGAAGCCGGAAGCTGGCCATGCCATCTCTGTGATTAAACATTATAACCCCACCGAGTTTGGGCTCGATTGATTTGTCTTGTGGAGCATTTTAAACTTTTTAGTTTATTGTTTTAGATTGCTTGAACAAATATAATGTAAAATATATTTTTATTATTTAAAAAAAGTTTTTAAATAATTACTTGTTTTTTTTTCTTTCTTCTTCTTTATCACAATGGAGAAAATGCTGCAGTGCAGTTTGTTGCCGCTTATTCTGCACTAGCGCTTAGGAAGTGGCACTAAACTTAGCTACTCGTATAGCAATACTAGTAGCGATTTGACAGATTTTGAATTGAATTGAATCAGTCTATTGCTATAATTTAAAAGAGGTAACTTTATCATAATAAAGTCTTTTGCTTACTAAAAGGTAAAAAAACCAAACACAGACGCAAATTGTCTGAGTATTTACGATGACTCCCTTCAATGTGGAGCTTATATAAATATTTTAACACAGCTGAACTGTTAACTCGCCAACCACATCTCGGCAACCCCTTGACCAATTTGGCTGGTCTTGGAACTTGGAATTAATGATCGAGCGAACCAAACAAGGGAAGCGTCTCGGTTTTGATTGTCCGTATCTGTTATCGTCTTCAGGTTACATGTTTCAACCGATTTTGACGAAAATTGGCACACACAAGATCCTTGTTTTTTTTTTTTTTTAATCGATCGCAATTTTTGATTGAGGGAGAAATATGGGGAAGAGAGAGGAATTTTGGAGTAGCATTATTTATTGACGGATTTAAATTTTTGAGAGGCCCACTAAGGATTTTATTCTACACAAGATGTTGCAAAAAAAATCCATGGAGTTGAGGGGTAAAGAGGGGAAGTTTGCTGTAGCGTTATATACGGCCGGATGTCACTGAAATTTGCTAAGCCAAGGGAAAGGGGAAAGTGTCGGTTGTTGCATAGTTCGCTAGGTCTACTGTTCTCACAGAACCACTACGAGTAGGTTCTATCTACTTGCCTACCAAATTTACTACTACTACCTACTTGTTTTCGATCTAAGATTCTCGAGTTGCGTTGAAATTATGATTGACCAATATGAGAACTTCGGTCACTTCGCTCGCGCGATCAATTTAAGTTAAAAAAGATTTTTCTAATAAGTTTTATATAGACGAGGAAGGGGAAGACCAAGGATGAAGATTTTCCAACAAGTTAAGGAAGGGTTAGGAGTAAGGTCCTACCAAGACATTAAAAAGATGGCAGAGAGAAGAGAGGAATGGAGGTATCTCCACTTAACTCCACCGACAAGAGCAAGCTCTTAAGTTAAAAGAAGAAAAAGGCTTATTAAAAATCTTGTTTTGGTCAAAATTGAACTAATCTAAGTCACTTCTATGTGTCTAAATTTTCCTTGTCACTTTGAAGTGGTACACCAAATTTTACGCCTATTATTTCAAACTTATATTCATACCACATTTCATCCTAGGTCACACCACTTACAGTTCAAATTCCTCTGGCCGTAGCAAGCAATTATCCAATAAGTATCTGAATGACGTCAAAATCGCAACACATCCGTTGTAGAGTCTCCTTCCAGCGGTCACTATTTATTTGCAGACGACAGCCATCTTTAGTTACTACAACTAGATTTAAACAGGGAATAGTGCGTAGGAACATTGCCAGTAATATTACGGGAAGTTAAGAATTCGGTTATATCATGCAGAATTCCCTGTGTTTACAAACAGAAGTGTTTTACCCAGAAGTCGTCCTCTTATCTCTAGAACTTATATTTATTGTCACAGTGAACGTTATTCTCATATGAATTAGGTTAAGTTTTGTTATTATCGACTACTGCTGCCATTTAACGAGAATTCAGATAAGATGTCCGATTCTGAGAGTATTTAAAATACTGTCATATTTTTACAAACATTACAAATAATTTCGGTTTATGAGATCGTGGACGTTAGTGTGTTTTGGTGAAATTTTAAAAAAGAACTTCATAAAGTGAAGTTAAAAAAGATGTATTGTGAGTGGCCAGAGTTTCGAAGATGCTGCATTTGCATGCCGTTGAGGAGAGGAATTTTAGTGATTGGATATTTAAATGTCGTAAGTATTTTACATGTTGGGCAAAGGTCTCTCCCTACATATATATATATAAATACTAATTATATATAAGCTTGTGGATTTTTGTTTTTTAAGGGTTCCGTACCTCAAAAGGAAAAAAACGAAACCCTCATAGGATCAATTGTTGTCCGTCTATCTGTCTGTCAAGACCTTTTTTCAGGAACGCGTGGAGGTATCAAGCTGAAATTCATATCAAATACTCAAGTCCATGTCCCTTGGAGCTGTGAAAAAATCAATCAAAAAACTTCTAAGCCAACGCAATCAAAAGATACAGCCGTTTATGCCGCAAATTTTCGACACTCGCAAGGGAATCAAAACCTACATGGTACTTCCCGTGAACTCATAATCTTGAAATTTGGTACGAAGCAACGTCTTATAGCAGATAAAGGAAAAATTGCGAGAATGATAATATATTTTTAGTTACATCATATAATAAATATATTTAAAATAATTTTAAACTTACTTATATAAGTACCTATAAGTTTGTACGGAACCCTCGGTGCGCGAGTCCAACTCGTACTTGGCCGGTTTTTTTTATTATATTGATACAGTTTTCATAGCTTTCTAAAAATTTGTTCATATTGTTCAGAAATCTACGAAAATAGTTTCCTTCCTATTTTCAAAAATAAAGAATAGATATAGTTTACCTACTTTGATGAAAGATGCTCTTCTATAAGTCCCATTTCCATGTATATCCAGTATAAGTTGTCCACTAGGTAATATTCTATTCAGACCTATATTGTACCAATACAAAAAAGCGGCCAAGTGCGAGTCGGACTCGCCCATGAAGGGTTCCGTAGCAGCAAGTAACATAATATAAAAAATCTTGTAGTTCGTTGTTTTCATTTTTATATTTGAGTTGATTGAATGAAAGGTAAATTGATTTTACCACTTTGGAAGTGTCTCTCGCGCAAACTATTCAGTTTAGAAAAAAATATATTAGAAACCTCAATATCAACCTCATTTTTGAAGACCTATCCATAGATATGGATTTTATGAAAAAATATTTTTTAAGTTTCAGTTCTAGGTATGGGGAACCACCATAATATATTGTTCTTTTTCTATTTTTGTGTGAAAATCTTATTGCGATTTACAGAATACATCTACTTACCAAGTTTCAACAATATAGTTCTTATAGTTTCGGAAAAAAGTGGCTGTGACATACGGACGGACAGACAAACAGACAGGCATGACGAATCCATAAGGGTTCCGTTTTTGCCATTTGGCTACGGAACCTTAAAAACTACTTTTTATTTTAATTGAAAATATGTTTGTATTATAAATAATACGATATACTCGTAAGCATTTCTTGACGTGACCTTACGAGACAGACTTTGCTAGTTCGATAACATATGGACTGATAGCATTTGCATGCATTGTAGGTAAACATGTTATTTAGTTTAAACATTGGATTACGCACTTTCGCATATTTATCCATAAATGGGTACTTGAACAAAGCTTAGATCCAAAGACTATAAGATCCAAAGGCCAATGTTCAGTGTGAATGTGAAAAAAAGCTAATCTAAATAGATATTGACATGGTTTAAATTCTTGCCCAAGAAGAGAAGAATTTCTTTTTAATTTGTGAATCAACATAACTTGTACTTATTATGTTTATACATCGTGTTAATGAAGGAACGCAAAACCTCTCAGATGGTACCTCAGCCCATGTTTAGTTGTGTTGTGGTAGAGCCACGCTACCGGCAAAACTCAGTTTTGCTAGTAGCATGAATGGGCCGGCTCGTCCGGGAAGTACCACACTCTTACAAAAAATCGACGTCTGAGTAGTAGCTTCTATGCTTCGTTCGTTGAGTGAGAGAGCTGGATATAGTTCATGCAGTTGAAAATCGAATCAATGCTTGAATGGCCTCATCTCATGATATTAGACAACTTTCCCCGGTTTTTTTTATTCAATCAATCAACTTCAAATTATTGCTTCAGATCAGAGCTATTTGTTCCGTAGAGAAATATCTTAATTAGGGACATTTGCTAATACTAAATTTGGCCTTTTGTCTGCTCAGAGCCGCAGGACCCAAAACGTGTCTGCCCCATTAGAGATATCTTTATCGTAGATAGTGATAGTGTAGGTATAAACTGACATTTTTTTCAATTTTACTAATAACATCATTTTAAGGCCGTACCTAAATTTTCCGGGGTCCAGTGCTGCCCCCATTTTAAATAAATCATTTTAAAGAAAACGGAAACATCATTTAAAATTTTGCTACTACCAAGTCCTAGATAACCCTTCAAAGTATTTTATGAACTACTGTTTACAGTTTATAACGAAAACGTTAAGCTTTACTACGCACATTAGCCAAAAGCGGCCGTTTTTCGCAAATGTGCGTAGTAAAGCTTAACGTTCTCACTTTAAACTGGAAACAGTAGTTCATTAAATACTTTGAAGGGTTATCTAGGATTTGATAGTAGCAAAATTTTAAATAATGTCTCCGTTTTCTTTGGAATGATTTATTTTAAATGGGGGCAGCACTGGACCCCGGAAAATTTAGGTACGGCCTTAATTTATAATTTCAGAATGCTTGAATTACATACAGAAAACGCTGTATGGTTCCCGGCAGAGTAAAATAGGACCACTCCAAGTCTTCCCGTGGATGTCGTAGAAGGCGACTTAGGAAACACAAGCTAAACAAAGCCTATAAACATCAATTAGACCTGCCAACCCGTCTGGCCAGCGTGGATAGTGTAGGCCAAGTCCTCTTACTGCTCTGGCCAAGTATGGTTCTATAGTAGTACAGAGAGGGTCGTGCTCCTGCAGTGGGGACTAAAAAAGACCTGTTGATGATGACATATAGATGTATAAGGTATCGTTAGAATCTTTAAATCATCCAAGAGATAACGTAAGTAAGATAACGTGCTCTTCCATGCTGGTCTGGGAGAAAAGAAAAACTTAGAATGTGTTACTAACTAAGCTCTGCTACCAAAAATGTTGGGCGCAGAGTAGCTAAGATTCCGTTCTCTCAGCGGCAACGAACAAACACACATACAATCTACGCAGTCTGCTACCACCCGGTATATACATACTGTATATAAATACTGTACATCCTTATCCTTACTAATATTATAAATGTGAAAGCGTGGATGTTTGTTACCTTTTCACGCAAAAACTACTTGACGAATCATCATGAAACTTTGTACACATATCCTGGGAGGTACTAGAAGTAACATAGGGTACCTTTCATCCCGGAAAAAAGTAATGTTCCCGTGGGATACGCGAGCGAAGCCGCGGGAAAAAGCTAGTACTGTATATAAATACTGTACATACATAGGTACCGGGACCTATTTTAATCTAATTTAACTTAATTATGAGTTTAACTGAATTCTAATTAAAAGTAGTTATACTAATTATAAAACTCACCGCCTCCCCGCGGTCCTCAGGCAGCCTCGCCTGGCCTTCGCGTCGATCTCCTGGTCCTCCTCAGGGATGGCGACGGCCTGAGGTCTCTTCATAGACCCGAGATCAGTGGTGGAGAAGAATTGTGTCCCTAATTACCCCCACATGAGCTCATGCCCCAAGATGAATACGTAGTATTTATAACACCAATTCCAGACCGCACAATAAGTTTCTTGTTCTTCTTTATTATTCACTATTGTTCACTTTCACTATTTAGTGTTTCTAAAACACGCGGTTCACTATTGTCATACAAGTCAATGTTCCTTACGCAATACAAACAAGTTCGGCGCCCCGCCGTTCATATGAATTGGTCACACACAATTAACGACAATTCTCATGAAACTTACAATTTTATATATCAAATTACAAACTTAAGTGCTTCTAAAACACGCGGCTGCCACACCCAGATACATTTTTTCTCACAAAAAGCAAGTACATTATTTTTTACTGGAATGACAAGTTGAGACTTTGACATAAACGACAATGAATATTTTTCTGGTCGGGCAAAGACAATCCCCGCACGGGAAATCGATGAATCGATAATTTTGCCCGTGTTTGTGGAGATCACACGCAGATGGCGCTAGTCTCCTTACAAAGCACTTTTATTCAAAACAGAATGTCTTAGCTGCTTCTCATCCCGCGCAGATATTAAATCGACTATCGAGGGAAAGGGCGAAAATGCGAATCATAGGCGATGCGGCTTGCAACTCATCACTATTTTCATTTACTTTCCATCTTCCCGCCCTTCATAACGCTAAAAGTGGCCTTTGGGTCTTGCGACCCTGGACTTGGCTGCTTATTAGGGATAAAGACGTGATGGTGTATTAGTTAGCGATGAGGGCTATATACAACGTGTAACAAAAAGGGGGTATCAACCCGAAAGGGAATTTACGTACTATTCAATATGAACACCAGACATACTTATAAAACATATACCGAACAAATGTACAAATAAAAAAAACGGTTAAGGGCGAGTCGGACTCGTACATGAAGGGTTCCGTACCTCCGTACAATGTTTTAAAGCGCTGAAGAAACATGTTTCTTGTATGACGACCACCTTTAATTTTTAAGTTTATCTTATTTTTAGTATTTGTTGTTATAGCGGATATAGTGATACATAATCGGTGAAATTTTCAGGTGTCTAGCTATTACGGTTCAAGAGATAGAGCCCTGTTACAGATCGAGTTAAAAACGCAGAAAAAACACGTTTTTTGTATGACGACCCCCTTTAATTTTCAACATTTTTTTATTTTTAGTATTTATTGTTATAGCGGCTATAGTAACACATAATTGGTGAAAATTTCAAGTGTCTAGCTATTACAGTTTAAGAGATAGAGCCCTGTGACAGACGGAGAGACAGACGGACAGACAGACGGACAGACACCAGAGTCTCAGTAATAGGGTCCCGTTTGTACGGAACCTAAAAATTAAAAAACGTAGTACTTATCTCAATAAAAAAATCAGTATGATGACAACGATAGCGAATTATTTAAATGCTGTAAAATCTTGCCTCTCCATACTCAATTTAAGTACGTACTAATAAAACAAATTTTTTTTTAAAGGTGGTAAAAAGATGGCGTCTTGGAAAAAAGTCGACCATCCAGTGTATACTCGGGCTATGGCAGGGAATCTGTTGTCAACAACGACAACAACTCGGTGAGCGAACATTCACCTATCTGATGCCTCGATTTAGAATTACCTCCCGAATTACGGGACCAAATTAAACCAAAAAATATTAAAGTAAAATTAAAGAAATATTTCTTGGTGAATATCCGATGTTTTTTTTTTATGTTATAGGGTGGCAAACGAACAAGCGGGTCACCTGATGGTAAGTGATCACCACTGTCCATGGACAACTGCAACACCATGGGTGTAACAAGAGCGTTACCGGCCTTTCAGGAAGATAAAGACTCGTTTTTTGAAGGTTTCAATGTCGTATCGGTTCGGGAACACCGCTGCAGGTAGTTGATTCCACAGTTCGGTCGTACGTGGCAGGAAGTTCCTTTTAAAACGTACGGTGGTTGATTGCCAACTATCCAGGTGGTGTAAATGGTATTTTAATTTCAGGCGTTTGGTGTGGTGGTGGTGAAATTTTGCAGCAGGTATTAGGTCGAACAATTCTTCAGAACATTCCCCATGATAAATGCGATAAAAAATGCACAAGGATGCAACATCCCTACGTAGAGCCAGAGGATCGAGACGGCTGACGAGAGTCTCATCGTCGATTATACGAGTTGCGCGATTTTGAATACGGTCAAAAGGAAGAAGTTGGTATTTAGGTGCCCCGGCCCAGAGATGGGAACAATATTTCATATGCGGCCTAACTTGTGCCTTATACAGCTGAAGGCGATGTGCCGGTGTGAAATATCGCCTTGCTCTACCGAGGATACCAAGTTTTTTAGAAGCCAACTTAGCCTTGTCATTTAGATGACCGCGAAATTGAACGTCGCTTGAAATCTCGACGCCGAGAATTCCGATCTTCGGTTGTATATCGAGGGAAGCGCCCTGAAACGAGGGAGATACGACAAAGGGACTTTTTTAGCGGTGAACGCACAAACTTGTGTTTTATTGGGGTTAAATTGGACTAAGTTGGATAGACCCCAATCTGAAACTTGGTTCAACGAAGTTTCGATATCAGAAACAAGTTTTGTACGACACTCAGAGACGCTTGCCCGAGAAATATTGGCTTGGCCGAAATAAAAAGTGTCTACCGTGGTATCATCCGCAAAGCAATGAGTGCTGCTGGATTGCAGCATATCATTGATATGCAGAAGAAAAAGCGTAGGAGACAGAACACAGCCCTGCGGGACACCAGCATTCACGGGCTTACATTCAGAGCAGGAACCGTCAACAACGACTTTGATGCTACGCCACGTGAGGAAACTGGTAATCCATTGGCACAATCTCTCAGGCAACCCGAAAGAAGGAAGTTTTGATAAAAGTGCCTTGTGCCAAACCCGATCGAAGGCTTTCGCCATGTCGAGGCCAGCCCCCAAGGCCTCCCCCTTACTCTCAACCGATTCCGCCCATTTATGGGACAGGTATACCAGAAGATCGCCAGCAGACCATCCTTGACGAAAACCATACTGGCGATCGCTTATAAGCTGGTGCTCCTCGAGATACAGGAGGAGCTGGCGGTTAATAATGGACTCCATTATTTTGGAGAGTAAGGAGGTAATGGCAATAGGCCTGTAATTGCCAGGATCAGAGCGATCCCCTTTTTTGGGTATCGGGTGGACTAACGCAGTCTTCCATGCTGACGGGACAACGCCAGTAGAATAAGAGTGTCGAAAAAGACGCATCAAGACCGGAGCCAACTCAGGAGCACAGGTTTTGAGCACAATGGCAGGGATACCGTCAGGCCCATTGGGCTTGTGAACATCTAGGGAGAAGAGTGTTTGACGAACAATTTTTTGTGTAAACCGAATATCTGGCATAGTACTCCCACATCGTGGGATATTCGGTGGTAAATTCTCCCCGTCATCCAAAGTGGAATTAGTTGCAAAGAATGTGCCCAAGAGATCGGCTTTCTCCTTTGCATCTTGGACCAACACGTCATTTGCCGTGCGTAATGGTGGAAAGGATGGCTGACAAAAATTACCCTGAACAGCCTTAGCAAGAGACCAGAATGATCGTGTTCCTGAGGGGAGATGAGCCAGTCTCTCACCAATTCTTCGAATGTGTTTCGCCTTCGCCGCAGCCACAGCCTTTTTGAGGGATCTAGAGGCAAAGTTATACTCCTTTTTAAGAACATTCGCTTTTGGATCCTTAGCTGCCGCCGCATTGGACCAGGTCTGATATTTTGTCTGCTTTTGGCTATACGCCTTTTTGCAAGAACGGTCAACGGTCATGTTTATCTGGTTTCTAAGTAGGTATATATTATAAGGTTATATAAGGTTGTTTAAGTACAGATGCAAATGATTACAAACATAAGGACAAACCTGCGTGGTTTATGTATTTTATTTATCTAAAAAAAAAATGTTTTTAATTTCGTATAAACAAGGTTTCGTAATGTAGGTAAGTGAAATATTATTATATTATTCGTCATGTGTACATGATGAAATATTTCGATTATTACTTTATATTCGAATTAAAAACACATGATTAACCAGGGAAAATAAGGAATATGATCTCACATGTTTTCATCAACTTTTAATTGGCTATTGTTCCGTGATGTAATGATATCATCTCAAAAACATTTCGTTGACAAATAAGCCTATATATGTACCTACCACTAAAATTTCGATTAACGAGTACATTACTTCTACAATTCCAATTATGTACATTTTCATTAAAGTTAGTTTTTATTAAAAAAAATCCTTTTTTCACACACAATTAATATAGGTACGAGTAAGTACTTTCTTTTAATAACATATTTATGCGTCCCACTGCGCTGGGCAAAGGCCTCTAAGGTAAGGTCTACATAGATAAAAATATAAGTAAGTACTTGTGGTAAGTTACCCGTGTGGTTCTGTGTCAGAATAGGACTACTCCATCTCCTTCTGTGGATGTCGTAAGAGGCGACTAAAGGACTTAAGCACAAAAATTTTGTGCCACAATTGCATTCCCAAAAGTTAAAATTTGAGGTGTCCCCTCACCGTAACTTTTGAAATATTACTAAAATAATTCTGGAAAAAAATTGTATATACCTCAAAGTATGTACTATCAATTAAAACTATAGTGGTCACGGTATCATACATAGTTATTTTTTAATACGTCATAAATCGTAAACCGCAATTTACCTTTAGAACTTTTATATTATGTTACTTGCTGCTACCCTTCATGGGCGAGTCCGACTCGCACTTGGCCGCTTTTTTTTTGTCTTTAAGATAGTCATCGGTCCTATAATAAGCCTTCTCACAAAGTACCTTCCTAATGCTTTATTTCTTTTCAGGTATTGACAATATATCAAATGGTGCTACTGCACAGAATGAACACAGACAATATGTTCGTGATACCACTCCGCCGTGTCTCCCTAGACCTGCCTGTGACCCTCACCATTGTATTGTGTACCATGGAGCTCATTGCCGGCATATTGTTAATTTATGGAACACACACGGTAAGTTACAAACCAGGTGGCTTCCGGTTTAGAATAGGACCACTCCATCCGTTTATGTGGATGTCGTGAGGACTAGAGGAGACTAAAGGAATAAGCACTAATATCTTGGGCTACTACTGCATTCCCAAGGAGGGTTATTAAAGTCAGGCGGCGGCCGGTTGTAAAATTTTTTGCACAAATACATTCCCAAAGAGGGTTGACGTCAGGCAGGCCGGTTCTAAAATCATAATGTTCGGCTATTTCTTCTCCATTTTGCAAGGTCTTTGGCGAGTTAGTATCCCATAACACAACTTTAAACTTACTTTGGGGCTAGCCCAATCAGTGTGATTTATCGAGTTGTACACTTAAGAAGAGTCGCCTTACCCTAGACAGAATCAGAGCTTCCCATACAAACGTAGTCTACGTTTTATTTTGAAACGACATGTCAGATTTAGATAAAATTTTTAACTTTAAAGAAATTGCATATATCTAGGGTTATAATTGGTTTTGACAGTCAAAATATGATCTTGAAAGAGAATATAGTGTATTGTATCATTTTTGACCATTAGTATGGAAAACTTTTACACCCTTATATTTTCTTTCAAGTTCATATTTTGACTATAAAAACCAAATATATATATATATATATATATATATATATATATATATATATATATATATATATATATATATTATTATTATTATTATTTTATATATTTATATTATAACCCTAGACATGCAATTTCTCTAAAGTAAGTAACGAATTTTTACCGAAATCTGACATGTCGTTTCAAAATAAAACGTAGACTACGTTTGTATGGGACAGTTTAGGGTAAGGGGATTCTTAACATGTAAGTTGGGTGACAAAAAACGAGTCTATATCTTCCTGAAAGGCCGGTAACGCTCTTGTTACACCCCTGGTGTTGCAGTTGTCCATGGACAGTGGTGATCACTTACCATCAGGTGACCCGCTTGTTCGTTGGCCGCCCTATAACATAAAAAAATAATAATAATATTATGGTGCCGTTGATTTGATCTCATGATGAAGCCGAAAGGTGTCCACGGTATCCCTGTGATAAAACAACATAACCCCACCGAGTTTGGGCTCAATTGATTCGTGTTGAGGAGCACTTTAAACTTTTTAGTTTATTGTTTTCAATAAAAACTTGTTTTTATAGTACATTACGATATAAGTGCGTTATGGTGGTTATAACACACGAAGCGGAACATCAGCCCGAGCGAATTCGAGGGCGTTAGGAGCTGAGTGTGTTTAACCAATATACGCACGTATATCGTACGACGTTTTTCAACATACTTGCGAGGGAAAATACCTAATAAACTGATATTTTTGATTTTAAAAAAACTCAACCATAAAACCTAATAAACTGATATTTTTGATTTTAAATAAACTCAACCATAAAACTTTGATTACTGTTGCTTTCCCGCCGTTTTACTTTTTAAAATCAGCCAGCACGGTGCGCGGCCTACAGGACGGCGGTGCCGCGCAGCATGCGAATTCGAAATTTGTTAAAAAAAACCAGTTTGAAGCGTATGTGGCGTACGTAAGATACAAAGATAAATATTGAAACAACGATGACGTTCGATGTCTGATTTATTCTTTTTCTTTGTCTTACCTTCACCTTATGTTATCTAACTATCTCGCTCACACACAACTGTCAAACTTTCTTACTCTCTCATTCATACTGGATTTACCATAAATTCTGTCCCTTTCTTTCGCAAAAGCAAATCGTGAGTTATAGAAAATATAACTACACTATTTGCGTTTCTAACACACGCGTGTTTTACGAGTATAGGCTGCTTTATATATCTAAAACCGGTGAAATTAGATCGATTTTATGAGCAAGGGTGTTAAAAAAACTATTTTTTGACGTGACAACGTCTTATAAATTGGTTAGCCGGGTGACACTACAAGAAACTGCGTTACGCTCCGCTCACGTTATGCGCTCACAATGAGAGCGAGTGAGAGGCACGCGTGCCTTTCACTTTTTATGTCTGTCTCTCTCGCTCTTAGGCGGGCTAACCATGCCCGAGTGGAAGTCAAGTTTGGAGTGAAGTGGAGTGAAGTTCGTTCGTTGTCACGTAAAACTTTCGCCCGTATACCGACTTTACAGGCAACCAATTTTTTAATAATTATTTTGAATTAATGAATAATCAGGTCTTTTTTAATCTCCACTGCAGGAGCACGACCTTCTTTGTACTACCAGAGCCATATATTAGCCAGATAAATAATTACTTGTCTTATTTTATTTTCAGAAACGTACGTTATGTGTTAAGGTGTATTACTACTTCATGATCTCTATGCTACTGGCGTCTGTTTTTTCGGAAATCCTGAGCACAGTTATGTCGACGAGAAGTAACGATGACATTTATATCATATATTTCCTGTTTTGCTTAGGTAAGTTCACATAATCATTACAGCATTTAGAGCAAAATGTTGTTTGATTTACGTATGTGAAAGTTACTTATACAGGATATGCCTAGAGGCATCTAATAGCTTCACGACTGTCATGTAGATAAGGGGATACATGAATTTTTCGGGGTCCAGTGCTGCCCCCATTTGAAATATTTTTTTTGAAGGGAGGCGGAGATATAATTTACAATTTTGTACCATACGGATCTAGATAGGTAACCCTTCAAACTGTTTTATGAACTACTGTTTACAGTTTTAAGGCCGTACCTAAATTTTCCGGGGTCCAGTGCTGCCCCCATTTAAAATAAATCATTTCAAAGAAAACGGAGACATCAGTTAAAATTTTGCTACTACCAAGTTCTAGATAACCCTTCAAAGTATTTTATGAACTACTGTTTATAGTTTAAATTGAGAACGTTAAGCTTTACTACGCATATTTGCGAAAAACGGCCACTTTTGCGAAAAACGGCCATTTAGACCCATTTCCCATTGTTAGATTGAGCTGAAACTTGACATACTTACTTATGTAAGTTGGGTGACAGTGCAATAGTATGGTACCAATGACCTGATCTCATGGTCGAAAGGTTGCCATGGCATCTCTGAAATAAAACAATGTATAACCCTACCGAGTTTGGGCTCCATTGATTCGTCTTTTTATTGTTTTACATAAAAGCTTGTTTTTAAAAATATTTTAAAATTAGTACTGGTTTCCTTTTCAGCGATGTTTTAGATCTTTTAGCACCATCTGTGGTCCCAGTATAACCGTAGCTAGTGCTGTGCCGTTCCCGAGAACGTTCCCAAATTCCCCGGAATTTAGGAACTTTCCCGGGGAATTTGGAAATTTCGGAACGTTCCCGTATTTCTAGGGAATGTAACGGAATATTGGATATATTTATATATGTATTTGTATTATAACCATATCAAGTGATGCATTTACGTAATGAAATATATTTACAGTGGTAAAAATATGTCTGATAGATAAAATTACAACTTTTGCCGACATTTCCATTTTTTGGGAACATTCCCGGGAATGTTCCCGGAAATCTGGGGAACGGTCTCGGCACATCACTAACCGTAGTGAATTACTTGTTATAATATATCTAATTTCCTTTTTCAGTTCTCAACCTGTACTTGCTGTTCCTGGTTCGGAGCCTCATCTTCAAGCTGCAAGTGTCAGATGACAACAAGTTCAGTAACCAGCTGGCAGATTTCATCGACGGAGTCCCAGTGAGAAACGGAGATGTATATCCCGATATTGTGATCCCTAGAGATAGTGAGAGTGAATAGTTTCCTCTTTTTTCATCATTAACACCATCAGGTCTTTTTAAGTCTCCATTGCCATACCAGAGTCATATTAGGCAGAGCAGTCAGAGGATTAGCCGTGTGGTTCCCGGCAGAGTAGAATAAGACCACTCTAAGTCTTCCCGTGGATGTCGTAGAAGGCGACTAAGGAAACACAAGCTAAACAAAGCTTATACTAAGAAACTAAGAGGCATCTTGTTACAGGCACAAATTTCACAGCGGCAGTAAAAAACAAAAAAAAAACTAATTTCGAAAGGATTTTGCATTGACTGTGCGTTGAAATCAACGTTGCTAAAAAAACCTACCTATATTATTCATTTTATACCGTATTTATTTCTTTAGTTATTTCTGCTCTCTGTACACATTTACGCTTATTTATGTTATCAATTCGTATATATTTATCCTATCTACTTATTTTATAGACACACACACACATACTATTTACACATAAACCACACTCGCCCGTGAGTCACATATTACATAAGGTCCATTGAAAACCAGCGTTGCGGTAACATCATCGTGACCGCGACATATGCTGAATGGGTCTTTTTGCCAAAAAGGAGAAACCACACCACGCTATGGCAATGCTGCACAAATGTATGAAATAAAGGGGACAATTATTATTATTATTATTTGTCCTTTATTCTATCTCTCTTATCTTCATTTGTGTATATAATTTCTGTTTATTTGTTGTGGTATTTCTTTTTGGCAATAAAGTAAAGTAATTCTATTCTATTCTATTCTTATAAACATCAATAGACCTCTCCAACTCGTCTGGCCAGCGTGGAGAGTGTAGGCTAAATCCTCTGACTGCTCTGGCTAATATATGGCTCTGGTAGTACAGAGAGGGTCGTGCTCCTGTTAGTGGAAACTAAAAAAGACCTGGATGATGTAACTCTGTATTAAACGCTTTTACCAGCAAAGTGCCTAGTTTATTAAACTTTATTTTAAGAGTCTCTTGATTTTATTTCCTTATCCCCACTGGCTTTTTAGATTATACTAGTGGCCAGCCCCGGTGTTGCCGGGTATGCGCTGTGCATTTTAACTTACCCGGTAAGTCGGTGCAGTTTTCAGTAACATGTTAGAGAGCTTATTGAGTGTAGAGAGATGGATACGCGCCGGGAGACTTCAATTTATAATATGTAAGTATGGATAAAGTAGTGTCATGGACTAATAATACTTAGAGGTAAGAGGACAGTCAATCTTTATACTTTAAAACGTAATCTGATTTTTAGTTCAAATGTAGTAGCTAGATGGAGCTACTGTTAGACAGAAGGTAGTTTCGTAGTGGTGCTGCTCAATTGCAGAAAGATGGCGGTATAAGCGTTCATTTTCTACGAAAAAACAAGCGCCATCTCAGATTTTTTGTAGTTACTGTCAGCCTAAATACCCAGCATCCTTTGTATGGCTAGCGGGCGAGATAGTAGCGACATCTAGAAATCATACAGGATTTTGGCTTTCTAGCAGGGTAGGCTTTATTGTTTAGGGTTACCAGTCCTCTTGTTTTTTTTTCTCGGTGGTCAATTTGTTAGCTGAGCGATTGAGGTAGGTTAACAAAAGACATTCTTGATTATTGAAGCGATATTAATAATTGCACATGAAATAAATAATCACCCATCAATTTAATCTCATTATTTATATACTTTTTTACATCAAATAAATTAACAATCTCATAAGAAATAATGACTGCACAGCAAATAAATACTGAGTATATATGACTAGGTTAGGGCAAACCTATAGGTAGGTTAGGTTATGTTAGAACTGCGCCAAACACAAGCTAGGAAAGTTCTATCCATTTTACTACGCCACAAATAAAAATTGCAGTTTTTTTTGTAATATTTTCAGCCGAGTATTTTGCTGTCAGTCAGTCAATCAGTAATTTTGATTTGCGTTTAAATACTACCCATTATTGAATAGGTATATACTATATGTTTGTATAGATTTGTCGCCAAGTCTTTTGACAAAAAAGTCTGTCGTACAAAAAAATAACTAGTTTAGGTAAGTAATTAGTATATTTTGTAATGCTTGAATTTTGCAACTCACTGTTCCTTTGCTCAATTTGTGGGTTTGCGTAAACATACATAATCATCATTATATCGTCTACTGCTGGACATAGGCCTCTCCCAAAATTTTCCAAAACGACCGATCTAGAGCAGCCTGCATGCAGCGCTTTTCAGCGACTTGGTGACGTTGTCTCACGAGCGTGTGGGTGGGTGGGAATCCTACGCTTCGCATGCCAGTACGTGGTCGTCGAGAACTTTTTTGCCCCATCGGCCATCGGTTCGTCGCGCTATGTGTCCCGCTCATTGCCACTACCACGAGCTTATCCGCTGGGCTATGTTAGTGACTTTTGTCCTTCTATGAACGTCGCGCGTTCAGCGACTTCAAGCCTTCTTATGAGACCCCATAGTAAGGGAACTAGTTTCAGAGCCATAAGTCATCCATCACTGGTAACACACATTGATTATACACTATACTTACATAAATTAAAGGTAAATGCTAAACTTTGTTGTGAATGTTGTTTTACAGCCTATATTACTTATCCCTATAAACGTTTAGTAACAACGTGAAATATGACCACGCAGTTTTGATAATCTGAAACAAAAGAAGATATTCCTATTAGGAGAGCTAGAACCAATCTATGGGCATTACATAAGATGGCTCAAAGTTGGATATGTAGCACCTGAAGAATATATGATTTCAATATGAAACCTAATATAGAAACAGGCTTGCACGATAAGACTTTATACAGAAAGTACGGCTAATGGAAATTTCTATTCCTAGAATGAACGTTTCGTTTGCCGAAAACTTTGTTGATAGGATTTTGTAGTAATTTAAGCTATTATTTAAAGTAGACTTCCGAGCATTGCGACATTTGCGACCGATCGCAGCCGCAAAACACTAAAAAGAAATCCTTTTCTGAAAACACCATGAATATTGTTTTTTTTAAACGCAGCAATTATATATATATATAATTGTATATTGATAAAAAAAAATTGGGAGCGTGGTGGGGATATCTCGCTACCTTTTTCGTTCGCGCGAAACTTAATAGTAGTGACGTCACAAGCGCGGTATCATGCATCCATTTACTGTTAGTTGACTTGACAGTTTCCCTTTCCACCATATTGGGAAAGGCTTATTACTTAATTATTTATTTATTAAAGGATTAAAATAATTATTTTTGTTTTCTGTTCCGGATTATGTGACTTCTTGATATAATTAATTTAAAAAAATTTAGTTAATTTTTTTATTTGTTTTTTTTTTTTAATTTTTTTCCATTTTTTATTATTACAAACTTATATTAAGTACATAATAAACAATAAATTTAAGAATCTGAAATACCATATTGTTCTGATATACATTTTCGTAGTTCGAGTATTGTCGAGTGCGCGATTGCGATCGGTTGCCTGCCGCGACGCTCGGAAGTCTGCATTTAAACTTACTGTTGTGTAACTTGCTAAGCACAGTACGGAAAATCCATACGTGGTAACACGTACTGCTTTCTGGGATCTGAAATGAAAAGTTACAATAAAGTTTCACAAACACTAGCTTTTGTCGGCAACTTCTTTTGTCAACTTCTTTCGTAAATTTAACCTACAGATAAATAAAATACATAATTATATACATATACACTACATATACGATATATATAAATTAAAAAATGCAGTAATTCTTAAGTCTACGTACCTAAACACCTGTTCCTTAGAGCTAGCGCGACTAGGAGCAGTTCGAATGGATTCGGGAAGCGCGTTCCAGAGTCTTACTGCCGTATAAATCCAATGTAGCCTAATCCAAACGTTGACCGTTGCTCGAGTGACGTAAAGGGCGGATCAATTTTAAGATCTTTTCTCATGAAATCACCAATGCGCTAACCTAAACGTGGTCTTTGTGTTTTACGGCCATGGGCTCTGTCTGACCCATTAGGGATAAAGATAGGTACAGATATATCTTTACAGCTTAAATGAATAAATAAATTTACCTGTGAATCATTATACATATAACACTGCGGTTCCTCTTCGACATTCTGTACCAGCCGCATTTGTAAAGGGCTTCCGAAACTCCTAGGCTCTAAAAAGTGTAAGTATTAGTTATATTCTGGATTCTTCATGGATTGGAAAATCATTTCAATTATATTGTTTTGTTTCAAGGCCGTACCGTATTTATAATTTTTTCTGTAGCCAAAACGGATAGATATTTAGATAATACATTTTTTGGTCTAATTTTCATATAAAAAGGTGATTGTATAAAATAGTAATAAGGCAAATTTAGGCAAATTTAGGGGTATGTTTGTGATTTTTTTCTATCAAGCCACAAATGCTCAATCGTGTTGTGGCTATTGTGGGTGTCTGTAGAAAATCCTTAAGATTTTTATGTAAATTTTTTGAGGAATAAACTGTAGTAGTTTAATAACAGTGATTTTTCAAAAACACGCACAGTATTGCAAATTGTAAACCCACGTTGCCTTAATCACTAAAATTAAAACTACTAATATCAATTTGTACGTTTACAACTTCTTTATGTGTGGAAGCTACGAGTGCTACGAGTGCTACGACGTGCTACGCTCGTAGCGTATCGTAGCAACGTAAGTCATAACCTCTACTCGTAAGCTCGCAGCACCTGAACTAAGGTTACTTGCTACGAAGAATTGCCTTCTGAAACTGTTTTTACAAAAATCTTGCATCGTATTTTGAATAATTCGCCAAATTACGTAAAAAACACCTAAATTTATTAACCTATTCGTGATATTATTTACATTGGTATATTCACGTGAAAATATACTTAAAAAGTCCTACTTTCTAAGAAGTCTGTTGGTCCAGCGGAAATATGGTTCAATACGCCCGGCCCGACTTGGCTAATTTAGAAACTGAGACACTTCGCTCGCTTTGTCAATAAAGGCTGGATTTACATTCACTAGTGCTGAGATAAGGGACCACTATTGCCACTAGTGTGTAAAAATGACTGTTGTAACAATATGGCATTCATTGAGCTACGTTAAACACCAATTTTAGCTAATATCACAATTCACACTCAATATGGAAGAAATTTGATTGAAAATGTTGAAATACCAAATTTAAATCTTACCGATTCCAATAGTCTTTGTCCGTACCAGCACAACAGCCAGGTCTGTACTAAAGCCGTAATGAGAAAGGATTTGTATACCATGTCCGTCACCTTCTCCACTATCTGTAAAACTTGAACAATAATGAACATGCTTTCTTACAACGTGGAAGGGACATACCCGTAATAAATCGAACCACGGGTTATACTAGATCACTAAAGTATACTGAAATTAAAATAACAGTAAAAAACCAAAAAAAATTCTACACTCCCATACAAATCGCCCGGGCGGCTGCACACTTTTGTAGTTTTTTAGTGTTTGTGAAAATGCCGAATTTTATGTTTTGTTGTTTGGATGATATTTTAATTTCATTATACTATAATGATCTAGTATAACCCGTGGTTCGATTTAACCCCTTCCACGTTGTATACAACGGACGACCCAAAGGTAATTATTGCTTTGCCAATGTGATTTTACATTAGATAGGTACATTTTACAGCACTCTTCTTCAACTGAACGCGTTCCCGATTGCATCCTAGGCTATGCTGCTTCGGAGCCCGGGGTGCGCTTTCCCGCTTTTTCTTTTCCAAACTTAATATGCATAATATCAATGGACACACAAGGATGCCAAAAATCAAGCGAATTGGACAAGAAATAGCCGGAAAATTTTAAACGATTTGGCTATAATTTTACGACCGGTCGCCTGCCTGACGTCATCCCTCCTTGGGAATGCTATTGTAGCACGAGCTTTAAGTGCTATTTTTCCTTTAGTCGCCTCTTACGACATCCACAGGAAGAGAAAGAGTGGTCCTATCCTGCCCCGGAACCACACGGGTTATAATATTAGTTAGGATTAGGATTAGGATGTAATAAAGGTACAAAATCTGGAAAACGATATCGAGTGAAAAACGACGTTTCAGCTCGCACCAACTAAACGAAACCAAATAAAACTTACGATAGAACAGAATCCACAGAAGCATATTATGATGGAGCTATTGCAGAAGTTCAACAGTAACGAGAAACTCATCAGCTCCTCCACATCGTCCGCCAGTCTGCAGAATCATCAAATTTACAGAAACGCACTAATATAATTATTACTATATACTTAGTGTGTGTACGGTGTATTTATTTATAGAAAAATAATAATATCAGCTGTTTTTAGAACTTAAGTAAGTTTATATAATTGTACTTAGTTATGTAAATTTAAGTATGGCATCCGCTGAAGATCAGCGTCATGGTAACCCCATGACAAAATACTAAGCGGAGACCAATTTGGTACTGTTCGCCAATTTGTAATTGTAAATTTTATTTCTTATTTGTGTACCAAATAAAAAAAAATTCTTTCTTTTTTTCCTTCTTTCTATTAACTCACGAAGTCTAGTCGGAAGTGATAACTTATGGCTCTGAAGCGTGGTCCCTTATATATTATTATTAAATAAAATGGATAAATTTTAGCATACAAAAGGCGGCCTTATCGCACAGCAATCTCTTCCAGGCAACCTTAGGGTAACCAACAAATTTAGATATGTTACAGGTGAGGTGCAATATTTCAAGGGTGATATAGAACAAATAAAATACAATGCGTACTTAGATAATGTCTATGAGTCTCATAAGAAGGCTCAAGGTCGCTCAACCCGCTATGGAGAGGGCTATGCTCGATGTTTCTCTACGTGATCGAATCAGAAATGAGAAAAGATCGTAGAAGAACCAAAGTCATAGACTTAGTGTGGGCGGGACACAGCGCGACGAACCGATGGCCAATAGGGCAAAAAGGTTCTTGAATGGCGACCACGTACTAGACGGCGAAGCGTAGGTGGTCAGACGACCTGACTAAGGTCACTGCAAAGCGTGCATCCAGATGCACACCGCTCTAAATCGGTCATTTTGGAAATACTTGGAAGAGGCCTATGTCCAGCGGTGGATGTTAAACGGTTTAGTAAAATTAAATCTTCTACTTTTGTCGTTAACAGTACAAATATTGGATTAATTTTGGGACGGCTTCTTAAACCGCTGTTAATTTAAACTCTTGTGAAAAGTAAACATATTTTCATACCAACCAACTTTTGCTATATAAAGTGTTTACTACTCGTATGTAACAAAAGTTGGTCACATATGTTACATACTTATGTGACCAATTTTTACTAGTCTTACATATTTGTTAATATTAAAAGTTCGATTAATTAAACTAAGGTTTAGTAATGTATGTATATGCTTCCATAGTATAGTAGATAACGAAATATATCATATTTCGCTGATTATACGCATTTGAATTACTTTTACGAATCCTTACAATCTTATTTTGGAAAAAAAAATTATAATTATCTAAGTCCTTCTTCCGCCCACATAGGCTTCTTTTAGCCTACGCCACAAAAAATAGGAAAAAATATTCTAAGACCGATAAAATAATAAATTGTTTACCTTATCAAAGCTCGATGCCTGTGTATAATCTTATTTAGCTCTTGGCGATGTCTTCTGTCCATTTCATGTTCATTGAACGTGTCCATAATGCCTTTATTGTTTTTAAATATTTTACCATATTCACCTAAAAGTATAAAGTAAGGAATTGCAAACCTTTTTAACCGACTTCAAAAAAGGAGGAGGTTATCAATTCGGCTGTATGCTTTTTTTTTAAAAATTTTTACGTATGTTTGTTACGCGATGTCTTCGTTAATTGTGAACCGATTTTGATGATTCTTTTTTTATTTGAAAGCTTTTACTATCAAGTTGGTCCCATTTTAATTTGGTGAAGATATGATAAAGAACTTTGGAGATATGGAAGAAACTCCTAAAAAAAATTGAAGTCGGTTTTTTTTTGTTAAAAATTTAATTATTACCAATAAGTTTACTTTTTTTTTTGCGCGATGACCTATTTATTTATTTTTTATTTTTAAACTTTATTGTTTAACAATGAAATTGTCTTACAATTGGCGGACTTAACGCTAAAAGCGTTCTCTGCCAGTCAACCATAGGGTTAAACAGATAATTCGTTGCGGCGCAAAATAATTACTTATACCAAATAATACACATACATGCATATATACTCATAATAAAGATATATATACGCAGACATATAAAATATATGTATATATATTATATAATTAAATTATATATGTAATTAAACCTAGACTCCTATTCACCAGACTGGCAGGCAAAAGTGCAAGATAGAGAGGAATGGAGAGCTAAGAGGGAGGTATTTGCCCAACAATGGAATCTAGTAAGCTCTAAGTAATAACAATAATATATTTTTTTTACATACATCCTATGCTACATTTGATCAGTTGTTTTTTTTGATAAGTGTTTTTAGGGTTCCGAAGTCCAGAGTCTAAACAAGGAACCCTTATAGTTTAGCCATATCTGTCTGACCATCCGCGAGACTAGTTAGTACTAATTTTGCTAGGGCATACATATATACTACATCGACAAAGTGATAAAAATAAATTGGGCTAAAAATTTAATTTGTAAATCTCTCTTATACATAAAATGGACTCTGTAACAATTAGTTCAATTTGATACTAGCTCGTTTTGACAATTGAACTATGCAACTTGTAATGCATTTGAGAATTGTTCTTTCTAAAAATCGTATTTATGTCTGTTATGCATTTTGACTGTCGTATTAATTAGTACATAGGCAATCGAACCATTTGGACATTCAGTCATTTAAATAGCCATGTCCCGGAAGGTTATTTTCATACACACCCCATCTTGTGAGGTATCGTTTGAAAGGTATTTTATAAAGCTTTACCTAGTGGATACGTAGATGGTAGTTGCTGATCAGTCGGTACTCTCACCAGCCTCTGGATCCTCAGGGAGAGGAGGTCGAACTGCGTAGAGATGTGGCTGAGCAAAATGCAGAACATCATGTCTCCGCTCAGAAGGAACATCACTGCGATGTTACCTGAAGGACAGATAGATATGATTTCAAGGTGGTGTAATAGGACCAAAGCAAAGGACTCTCTAGCTACTCTTGAGCCTATCCATCAAAACTCCACGCTCATTTTCACGCAATGAAACCGTTAATGGGTTTTATTTATTTTTTCTACTTCTGTAAGTTCTTTTATATGTCTTTTACATGGTCATAAACAATAATATAAGAACATATATAATATGACTCTAGTCTGGTCCTAACCAGGTCATAATCCGGTGATTCAAGCCTGGAATATCCTAATATGCTTTCCGGGGTGTGCCTGTTCCTGTCACCCGTCATCTCGAACTTCTTGGTATGGATCTCTCATCAAATCTTAACTTCGGTAGCTATATTGAGTCCAGGGCTAAGACGGCTTCTAAAAAACTGGGCATCCTCTCCAAGGTTTAACGATATTTTACCCCTGACCAACTGTTGAGCCTTTACACAGCTCAAGTCCGCTCATGAATGGAGTATTGCTCCCACCTATGGGATGGATCTGCCCGCTATCAGCTCGAAGCCCTGGAAGCTATCGACAGACGTGCCAGAAGACTCGTTGGTGGATGAGTTGCTTACGGCAGGACGGCTCCAGAGCCTCGAACATCGCCGACTAGTAGCAAGTCTGTGTCTTCTACAGGCTGCACTTCGGGGAGTGTGCGCAGGAATTACATAATTTAATTCCCCCTGCACCATTCCACCATCGGATAACACGACGTGGACAGGGATTCCACCCATTTGTGGTCGATATTCCTCCTCATCGTACCTCTCGATTCGCCTTCTCCTTCATTGTGCGAACCGCTAAGGTGTGGAATTCCCTCCCTGCGTCGATGTTTCCCCATCCATATAATTTAGGGATTTTCAAGGCAAGAGTGAACAGGCATTTTTTTGAGTCTGCGTGATACACCTTAGATCTCATCTTAGCTTCCCATCAGGCTAGATAGAGGTCAAACGCACTCAAATTTCTAATAAAAAAATAAAAAAATTGCAAGCTTGAATCACCTGATTATGCGAAAAGAAAGATGATTCCGTGCTTTGGAAGGCACGTAAAGTTGTTGGTCCCGAACGCTTTTTAGCGTTTGTTTAAACCTATTCTAGGATTGGTTCTGGTCTACCCTTTGGGTTGCGGAGGTCAGACGGCAGTCGCTCTGTGTAGAAAACCAGTTACCTCGTCGAATCACCTAGGTTAGGTAGCGGGCCCCAGGCTCTGAAGCGTTACCTAACGCTCCTACATTTACCGCTTCGATTCTGATTCCATTTACGCAAACAAACGAACAGTAATTACAACGAAACACTCGAACGCACACATAGACAAAGATGCATGCGATTGTTCGCGACAAGGCCACGCGTCGTCGTCAATCGGGTGGGGCAATCAACGCAATAAGCGGTGAGATACAACGCGCGGATGGTAACTAATATGCAGTACGCTACGCTAAAATAAATAACCTTGTTTACGTGTTACTTTTTTTTTGAATAACTAATTTCTATGTCTGTATGGCTTCTACACCACGTCACGGCACATGACGGCATTTTTAATGAATCGATTATCGCAAAAACACGGCAATATTCTCAAAGAAAACTTCTTGCGACGCAACCGCACGACTCGAGTGTCACGGCGAACTGTCGCGCCGCGCTGTTAATATTTTAAGGCCGTACTTGAATTTTCCGGGGTCCAGTGCTGCCCCCATTTAAAATAAATCATTTCAAAGAAAACGGAGACATTATTTAAAATTTTGCATTAGCCAAAAGTGGCCGTTTTTCTCAATTGTGCGTAGTAAAACTTAACCTTCTCACTTTAAACTGTAAACAGTAGTTCATGAAATACTTTGAAAGGTTATCTAGGACTTGGTAATAGCAAAATTTTAAATGATGTCTCCGTTTTCTTTGAAATGATTTATTTTAAGTGGGGGCAGCACTGGACCCCGGAAAATTCAGGTACGGCCTTAAGCCCCGCCCGCCGCGGTACATATCGCGTGGAATTATTTTTCGGGATTACTTACGATTATAGGGAATTATTGTTTGTAGACTGTTGCATAAAATACTATAACTTTATTACAAATGGCCTTAAAGCCCGCTTCGATCGCTTTTTTAATTAGAAAAATGCAAGTTTAAACTTGAAAATACTCGTAGGTTACTACTGACACATTTAAGATAGAGGTACATATTATACCCAGATGTTAATCTATCGTCCCAAACCGTTACTAAAATTTCTCCTAAAATTCCTACTGAAATATGATTTATGCAATGAATAGCAAACTTTAACAATATCCAAGTTATGAACCCAGAGTTCAATTCTATTCATAAAACTCGCGCACAATATTTTAATTTTGACTGTGAAAAATAACTATGAAGAAAATTTACTTTTAGTACTTTAAAATTAAATACAATTTCAGAGTTGGAATTTTTGCGAAAGTTTTTCGTATTGATAAATTTAACGTAATTTAGATAGGTATGTCAAAATGATTTACCAGTCAAACTAATTAATTGGCAGTTACTGAAAATCAGTGCTTTGCTCTTCGAATAATACATGAGCTGAGTTGCTGCCTATTTGTATCACTGCGTCACATATTCGCAGTCCCTGTTTATATTAGTGTAGTCTCATTTATTATGTATATATATTGTATTGAATGTGAATATGTGTCCGGTTTGATGCAAATAAATAAATCTAAATCTAAATTTAATTAGTAATAACTATATTATGTTTAGATATACATAATCTTAGTAACGGTAAACTATCGAAAGAAAATAAAGATTATTATCATTATGTACTTAGTTTACTATACAATAATACAATATATATTTTACAGAGTAGAATATAATGATGTAACATTTCATTGATCATAAGTAGTTAGCTATTCATTTCTTATCATGTCATCAGAATAATTTATAAATAAGTACATATCTAATATTAGTGACGAGGACATTATTCATTTGGCAGGTTATAATAAAAATCTTATATAAAATGTTAAATTTATTTTTACATTTGAAAAAGAGATTGTTAAAAATATTTTTACAAACAAGCTTTTAACTAAAAAAAATACCTTAAAAGTTCAAAGTGCTCCTCAAGACAAATCAATTGAGCCCAAACTCGGTGGGGTTATGTTATTTTATCATGCCGTGGCTACCTTCCGGCTTCATCATGAGATTAGGTCATTGGTACCATATATTTCATATATATTACATATCATATATTTCATTATCACCCAACTTACATAAGTATGTGAAGTTTCAGCTCTATCGAATAATGGAAATTGGGTCTAATTTAGCTTGCAAGATTTGATTCCGGACACAGACAACGGGACAGGTGAAATTAAAGAACCATCTTGTAATAAGCATTTCATTTTACTCTGAAAACTAGTCTACTCGTTTTATTAGGTAGATGGTTGTATTGTTGAAGTGATATTGCAATCATTAACTAATTCACAATTTTATATAATAATAACATCATAAAAGTTGCAGCACTTGGAATATGTTTAACTTAAATTGAAGATAAACATTACTCCCTGATAGTTAATACAACGAAAACGTTTACTTAAACTATGCCATAACACTGGGAACATATTGTTTGTAAGCTAAGCATTGATATATTTTATAAAATCTACTCAAGGATTTTGTTGTTTTCATGAGCAGATGTATTGTTTACAACTAATAATTTACTGTCTGTTTAATTTTAAATTGAAATAACAAAAATTTGCTAAGAAATATTAAAAGTAACTAAAAAGATTGCTTACATAATAGAAGGCCAGAGCCCCCCGTCCCCTATGTCATCAATAATAAGCAAATCAAAGACTTTCCCACTCCCTATTGGTGCTTACGTAATACTTGAACGGTCGCAATGTAGGTTAGCAGTAGAATTAGCTGGTTCAAAAATGTTAACTGTTAAGAGGATAAAACGTCACAAAATAATGTCACTTACATCATTGATCATATCAATTTTCAACATGATTTTAGACTTATTATGATAAAAACTGATATTATGAGCGCTATTTGACTTCACAAAACATGACGTCACGGTTATGATTTTCATACAAGTCCCATAGAAAATATTTGTTTTACAAAAAAGTGACTGATTTAATTCGATCTGATTATTGCCGCGTGGTTCTCGGCAGAGTAGAATAGGACTACTCCAAGTCTTTCCGTGGATGTCGTAGTACCCGTCTGGCCAGCGTGGAGAGTGTAGGCCAAATCCTCTGGCTGCTCTAGCCAAGTTTGGCTCTGGTAGTACAGAGAGGATCATTCCTGCAGTGGAGGCAAAAAAGACCTGATGATGATATCTGATTTGACTTCTTGTCATCTAGAGGATTGCAGAAGTAAACATGCTTACCCTGCCAAGTCTGTACCACGATGAGAGCTTCATAGATAATGGGCTGGTACGGATCAAACGGTAGGCAGTAGAAAAACAGCAAATCCTTAGGCTCATCATGCCCCAGGCCCCTCTTCAGCTCGGCTATGTACGGGCGACACATATAGATCACCAGAAGTATAATGTTACAAAAGTAGTAGCCTGTAAGGAGTTTGTACAAAACAAGTCATTATACAAAAAATATTTTTTAAAGCAGGCTTTTACCTAAAACAATGAACTAAACTTTTTTAAGTGCTCTTCTAGTCAAAATATTGAGCCCAAACTCGGTGGGGTTATGTTGTTTTAAACACAGAGATGCCATGGCTAGCTTCCGGCTTCATCATACGTTCAGGTCATTGGTACCATAATATCGCATTTTCATCCAATTTACATAAGTATGTCAAGTTATAACTCGATTGAATAATGGGAAGTGTGTCTAATTTAGCTTGCAAGATTTGATTACGGACACACAAACACAGGACAGGTGAAACTAAATAAAAGCTTGTAAAAACGCTAAAAGTCGACAATGAGCTTTTACCGTTTTTACAGTAGCTTTCTTGGCGTGCTTCGGAGCCCGGGGTCCGTTTACCGGCTTTATTTTCTCTACTTCAGATGGTGTTCGGTATCTTAGGTACGCTTCATAAAAAACTGGCACAGTTCAAATCATGATAAAGAAGGAAGAAAAAATTATATTTACATCCAAAAAATACAGTGTCAGAAGTTGGTCAGAATCAGGAGTAAGCTTCTTCTTATACAATTACTACAGAACGCATTTTCAGAACAAAAATCCAGATATAATACGAGAACGAATAAATATTTTTTTAACAAAAAAAACTGACTGTTTTTTTTGAGTTTTTTCAAAAGTTCATCATATGTTCACCAAATTAATATAGGACTAATAAGGTAGTAAAGGCTTTCAAGTAAAAAAACATAAAAATTGGTTTACAGTTTGCGAGGATATCGCGTAACATACAAAAAAAAAAAAAACATACGGGAAGAATTGATAACCTCCTTTTTTGTAGTCAGTTAAATATTCAATATTTTACGAAGATCTTTGTATTTTCTTTGTTTCCGTAAAAAATACTGAAAGATTTTCCAACCTTAACCTTCCAGAATATTGAAAACCCGGTATGCAAAACATACATAAATGTCGGAAATATGAGGGTGAATCTTGCACCCGTACGTGGCATGCATAATGCGAAGCCTTCGTGCTATAATAAATATGTGTGTAGATTTGCCTGACATGAGTGCATTATTACTACGTGAATCTATTTTACCCAGCATAGTATTTTATTATTCTGTGCTCGGAGTATCGTTTATATTTTTCCCGTGGTTTTAGTGTGGTTCCTGGTAGAGTAGAATAGGACCACTCCAAGCATACTCCAAGTCTTCCCGTGGATGGCGTAGAAGGTGACTTAGGAAACACAAGCTAAACAAAGCTTATAAACAATAATGAGACCTCTCCAGTTCGTCTGGCAAGGGTGGAGAATGCAGGCCAAATCCTCTGGCTCCTCTGGCCAAGTATGGCTCTTGTAGTACAGAGACGGTCGTGCTCCTGCAGTGAAGACTAAAAAAGGCCTGATGATGATGATTTCCCAAGGTTGTGCTTTTTAGGGTTCCGTAGCCAAGTGGCAAAAAACGGAACACTTATAGATTCTGTCTGATGTCTGTCTGCTGTATGTCACAGTCACTTTTTTCCGAAACTATAAGAACTATACTGTTGAAACTTGGTATGTAGATGTATTTTGTGAACCGTATTAAGATTTTCACACAAAAATAGAAAAAAAAACTATAAATTTTGGGGGTTCCCCATACTTACTCGTAGAACTAAAACTCAAAAAATTTTTTTTTTATCAATCCCATTCTTGTGGGGTATCTATGGATAGGTCTTCAAAAATGATATTGAGGTTTCTAATATATTGTTTTTCTAAACTGAATAGTTTGCGCGAGAGACACTTCCAAAGTGGTAAAATGTGTGACGTCCCCCCCCCTGTAACTTCTAAAATAAGAGAATGATAAAACTAAAAAAAATATATGATGTACATTACTATGCAAACTTTCACCGGAATTTGGATTGAACGAGATCTAGTAAGTGTTTTTTTTTAATACGTCATAAATCGTAAACCGCAATTTTCTTTTAGAACTTTTATATTATGTTATTTGCTGCTACGGAACCCTTCATGGGCGAGTCCAACTCGCACTTGGCTGCTTTTTTTCAATTCTCTTGTTTCAATTCGTCCTCACATGTTGTATGATGCTTGAGCTTTAGACTCCTCTTTCTAAATCAATAGGAAGAGATGGAGTGGTCCTATTCTTAGCCGAAAACCAATTGCCCTAAAATGATAAATTATGTCCAGTGATATGAACGTGACTAAGTATATAATGAGGTACCTTGAAAGTATGACATCGTTGTCTTTGAACTACATTCACCTCCCGTACGGGGAAGATTTTACTCTAACCTTGGCGTAAAATGAACCACATGTACAATTTCATGTACTTACGAGTACATTTAAGCAAAGAAACCGACGCGATATTTTTTTCTCTGTTGCAAAGAATTGGGTATTTTATTGGAAAAAAAAAAAATTATTTGGTATTGTTTATAGAATAAAACGTCACAAAATAAGCGCTATTTGACTCCAAGGAACTGTGACGTCATAAATCGATATTTCATACAAATCCCATAGAATATGTTTGTTTTTGACGTTAAGAAAAAATATCTAATTTGACTTGTTGCAAAATAGCGTATTATAATGATATTAGGTTGCTTATGGCTTGAAGAACCAAAACGTGTAGGAAGTTTTGAAAAGAAGATGAAAGAGCTGTTGTAAGAATAGATCTGCGATTAGGAATCATAGCAAATTCAATTTTAATTTCATTTATCTCGCCGCAAGAAAAAATTACAAGCGTGCCTACTACGCCGCAACCAGTTTATGTGACACGAATGTTGGCGTTTCAGGACAGTTTCCAACGGACGCCTAAAGGTGTCCACGGCGTTCAAAGGGATAAGATAACACGATTGGAGTCTTATTTTAATTAGTCGCATGTACCCTGCCAGGGTGTCGCAACACAGTATATAATCAGACTTTCACCCAAAAATGTGTGCGAACGTGCAAAGTTAAAAAGAATATGCCAGAAAAATTAAAACGACTTCACTATACGAATTCGCTGTAAGTGCCCGACGTCAACAGAATATATTACATTTACAGAAACAAATGAAGTTGTCCTATTAAGCCAGGGCAAGTTGGAAAATGGCCTTTTTCAAATATTTCTGGGTCTTGGGTGTTTATCTGTATATGTAGATATTTATCATAAAATATAGTATCATTGAGTTAGTATCCCATAACACAAGTTTATAACTTACTTTAGGGCTAGGTTAATCAGTGTGATTTGTCCTTATATATATATATATATATATATATATATATATATATTTATTTATTTTATATTCTATAGGCACCAGCCTAGAGGTACCGACTTACTACATCTACTCACCTCGGATTACAAAGTTGAGTCTCGAAGCAGTAGTGGTAGCTACTCGATACTCTTCCTCAGAGACTTCCCCCTGAGGATACATGTCCCTCAGCTCCTTCACGAGGTTCTCGAACACATCGCTGTGGTACACAATCTTGTAGCATTTCACCATACCTAGATAAAACGAAAGGTTTGATCATCAAGGACATTTTATGGCCTAGGAAGACTTTCAACCAAACTTTCTGCCGTGTGGCTGTCAGCCTAGAATAGAACCACTCTTTATCATCCTGTGATTTCGTAAGAGGCGACTAAAGACTTATCACAAACATCTAGTTCTACAACTGCATTCCTAAGGTTTATATTCCGGCTGTAAAAATTTTACAACCGGCCGCCGCCACACGTTAACCCTACGTGTGGCGGCGGCCAGTTGTAAAAGTTTTCGCACAAATGCATTCCAAAAGAGGGCTGACGTCAGGCAGGTGGCCGGTCGTAAAATTATAGCTAAACCGTTTTTAACTGTTCCGGCTATTTCTTTTTCACTTCGCAAGGTCTTTGGCATCCTTGGTGATCATTGACATGCATGTTAGATTTGGAGAAGAAAAAGCGAGAAAGCGCACCCCGGGCTCCGAAGCAGAACAGCTGAGGATGCAACCGGGAACGCGCTTAAACGAAGAAGAAGATCATAAATAAATACATATACAAAACATAGTAAAATAATAGTTACAGACACGACAAACTTATCTATCAAGCAAATCTATTATAAATTTTAACTTACCTAATATGACATAACCGACGCAAGGCATCATGACAAATATCTGCACGGCATCATCGAAGGTCCCGCCTCTGCCCACCATGATCATGTACAAGATCTCCATCATCACCGCACCGAACAAGTTGGCGAACTCGAACCAATAGTAGATGTTCCAGAACAATCTAGAGTATATTTTTTGTCAAACAATTTACGCTCCACGCAACTATTAGAATACAAGTAGGTACATTGAAAATTAAATAAAGAAATAACACAAAGCGCTATGCCTCAACGAGGCTGAACTGAACTACAAACCACGAGTCCATCTTTGGGAACCTCTGCAGTCCACATCTGTCGTCCGATCATTTATTTATTTACCAATTTATGTACACGGACAATATATACAGAGAATACATAAACAAAAAGTTGTACAAAGGCATCATCATCATCAACTAAAAGAAAAGATCATCTACTCAATGAGCTTATGTTGTAGCCCAATTCAATCTCCAGAATATTTCTCGTAATTTTTTCGAATTTTGATTAAAGCCTACGAAAAAAGTTTTTGTCCGGCAAGTCGGAATTTTTTTTTATTTTTTTTACTTTTAAAATTTTTAAAAACTATCCGACCTATTTAAAATTCAAGCGCCATACGAAAGATCTCCGCGCCCTGCACATTTTGACACTGGTCCCATATCTCTAATTTTGACCGAGCTACGGCCATGTCGCATTTTTGGCTAAACATCAGGCACATACACTGCTCACCACGTAAACATTTTCAAAGTTAAGTATCTATGGCAAATTTCAGCTCAACCAATTACCAGTAAGAGGGTGAAAAATGGTTTACGAACAACAAACAAATTCAGACACATAAATACAAAATAAATGTCCACTTCTGAGAAGAAACGCCGAAAAAAGACGGTTTTGGTCGCCTAGGTATTCTTGAAGAGCTTTCTAATAATGTCTACAATAATTCAGTTACGTCATCATGGTTAATTGTCTACTACTTCTTATAGTAGTTTTAGGATTAAATCTTTTTGGTTTTGAAGGATGTGCAATCTTTAAAAACTCTAAAAATCTTTGTACGTCTTGAAGCTACCTACCAGCTCTAACTGTGTTTAGTAGCTAAAAGGCATTCATTAATTTCCAAATTACAGCTGAATAACACTTTTACTACTTTTCAATAGACGTTAATGTGTGAAAGATGGAGCCCGCTGTGATGGAATGGACTTCGGCTAATAGAAACAATCGATTCAATCAGATTATCGAAGGGTCGTTGGACATGTTTAGCGGTTGGCACAGATGAATGGGTCACCTCAATTATAGAGTCCTTTGGTGATATAGAAAATCACACTAAATGAAGACGAAATCGTCCATAAAGGACTATTTCGTCGTTCAGTGTAGTTTCCGGCCTTTGAATAGGACTACTCCATTTTTTCCTGTGTTGTAAAGTTAAAGCCTAAATATGACATCTCATGACGCAACAAATGCATTCCCAAGGAGGATTGAAGTCAGACGGCGACCGGTCGTAAAATCCAAACGTTTTTATGGTCCGGACATTTGTAATTTTTTTTTTGATCTTCGGTATCCGGCCGTAAAACTGTAGCCAAATCATTTAAACTGTTTCGGCTATTTCTTTTCCATTCGCAATTCTTTAGAATCCTTCGGTGACCATCGACAATATTATGTTTGGAGAAGAAAAAGCAGGAAAGTGTACCCCGGGCTCCGAAGTGCCTAAGGAAAAACCTAAGATGGGGAAAAGATAAACGTACCTTGCAAATTTAGAATCGTCCTTATTGAGCCTGATGCCGATTATTTTGAAGATAAACATAGGGGTATCATACGTTCTATCGTAGTCCTCGACACTGCACATAAACTTGTCACAAAATCATGATGTAAGATATATACAACGTGGAAGGGACATACCCGTAATAAATCGAACCGTAATAAATTTGTATGGTAATGTCGAAATTTGTTTTTGTTATTTAACTGTTATTTTAATTTCATTAAACTTTAGTAAGTTTAGTGATCTAGTATACCTGTATACCTTATCCGGCATTGCTCCGCCAAGTGTCAGACGTGATGTGGCAAGTGCAGTGGAAAAATCTAAGCAGGTAAATGACAAAAGGCACCTACTCTACGGACAGACCCCGCCACTAGCACGTCTCAAGAGTCGTAACAGCTTTCTCAGGCAGCCAAGCATACCAGCAATAGAGGCTTCTAATGCAAAAGTTGTGAGGTGGATAAATAAGTATCCACCTTACGAGTCAAATATCCCTCCTGCTGAAAAACTCCCACCGGGTAGAGACCTCCCCTGGTCAGTCTGGAAGTCTCTCAATAGACTCCGGGCTGGTGTTGGGAGATGTCGGGAAAACCGAGTTAGGTGGCGTCACGCTGATAAAAACCTTTGCGGCTGCGGTGCCATTCAGTCGATGGACCACCTTTTGTCATGTCCGGGCTGCCCTACGTCATGTACCATAGAGGACCTTAATAAAGCTAACGACAGAGGGATCGCCGTGGCCACATACTGGTCACAGGTGATTTGAAATTGAAGCTACAGTGTAACCATTTCGACTCGATAAGAAGAAGAAGTGATCTAGTGTAGCCCGTGGTTTGATTTATTAATATAAATGAAACCACGATCTATACTAGATCAATATAGTATAATGAAATTAAAATAACAGCCAAAAAACAGAAAAAAAATTAGGCATTTCCATAGGTGTGCAGCCGCCTGGACAATTTGTATCGAAATGTCGAATTCTTTTTGTTTTTTTTTTACTGTTTTTTTTTTAATTTCATTTTCCTTTAGTGATCTAGTACAGCTCGTGGTGCGATTTATTACGGGTATGTCCCTTCCACTTTGTATAAGGTATATTGCTAATTTTGTAGTTAATTAGAATGTGCCATAGCATCCAAAATTTGCTTTTATCAGCACCACCTGTGTTGACTGGTAGAAAAAGTCCTGGGCCATGTCCGCTTGTTACATGTTTTGTAATAAAGTAAAAAAAAAAAAACAGATAAAGAATTCACACGGATTGAGCTAGCGCACACATAAAATACACAATATGGTTTAGGAAAAATATAGAGATAAAAGTTTTAATAAACCAGAATAAGTAGCAACAAAAAATACAAAAGTAAAATTACATTACAGACGTAGTACCAAGCATTTTTCATGATAATGAAAGTTTTAGGTGAACGTAATAAACGTAGAAAAAAAAAATATTTATCTCTCCCTTTAAAAATACAAAATTATTGATTGATACGTTACTTTCTTTTATGCTGGTGTGGGAAAAAAAGCCTTAGAATGTACCAGCTACTTATCTTCCCGCGCAGATTGTAAAAGCCGATCGAGGGTATGGGCGAGAATTTAAATCATGTTTAAAGGCGATGCGGCTAGCAACCCATCACCATCTTGATTCCGTTTTTCATCTTAGCGCTAAAACGCGTAAAGTGGCCTCCTGAGGGTCTTAAAGTACTGGGCTCTGTCTACCCCGTTAGGGATAAAAACGTGAAATGTAATGTATGTACAAGAAAAAAAAATTTTACTCTCCCTTAAAAAATACAAATAGATCAAATGCTTTTAAAATTATTTTACATTTCAAGAGCGTATTTTCATATGAAATCTAGCAAAACTTACTTTTTTCTCGTCTCTGACATGTGTATTATTTCTACCAAAACAGTTTTTGAGACAAGACGTCATGACTCCTGATATCCAATTAGATAACTCAGACAAAATGGCCGTTACTGTGTTTTTAAGTACGGCTCGTGTGAATTCTTGCACCAGTTGTTTGCAATTTTTATGTTGTTAGTTGTTACAAACTTCTTTGTTAGAGTTTTGGACATTCAAGAACTGCGTAATGTTAAATATAACAACTGATTTAATAAGTAATGTTGTTTCAGGGATTCATAGAAGTAATAACGAACTTAAAAGATTTGTTCATACTTTATTCGTCGTATTCTTTGTAGGTATGTATTGCATTGGCATGAAACTGTAAAAACTTATTAATTGGGTAGATGACTGGGTCAAAAATAAATTATTTGTACTGCCAAGAAAATAAAACGTCACAAAATAGTGTCACTTGTCATTGATCATATCCATTTTCAATATGATTTTAGATTTATTAATGCAGAAAAACTGATATCAAGAGCTATTCGACTCGAAGATAAAACCGGCCAAGTGCGAATTAAACTCGCGTGGAGAGGGTTCCGTACAATTGATTGAATTCTTATAGGTTTTCCTGTAATCTGCAAGCAATGAACTATATTTCGTATTTTTTTCAAAATTTTAGGCTCAGTAGTTTCGGAGATCAGGTGTCAATTTTCGTCTTCTTTCATGAATAAAATCAAACTATTTATTTTATGATTAAAAAAAAAATATATTTAAGATCCTCATAACGAGCTTACACCATCCTACCAAACACCTGATTCGGTCCAGTAGATTTGAAGAAGAAGATGGCTGTGACAGACGGACGGACAGACAGACGCACGAGTGATCCTATAAGGGTTCCGTTTTTTCATTTTTTGTACGGAACCCTAAAAATATGACGTCACGGTTTTGTTTTAATACAAATCTAATAGAAAATGTTTGTTTTGACGTTTTGAAAAAATTATCTGATTTGACTAGGTGTCATCTAGCGGTTTGACTGAGCGAGCGAAGCGTCCATGTTTAGAGATTGGCCGAATACATATGTTTTTGTCCGTCTGTCTGTGCTCGCCTACAGATCGCACTTTTCAACCAATTTTGACGAAAATTAGCACAAAAGTTCCTTGAATTATTTAAATTTTTAAGTCAATCGTGATTTTTTATTAAGGAAGAAATAGGGGGGAAAGGGTAGTTTTGATTTTATTGATGGATTTCATTAAAATTTGAAAGGCACACTAAAGATTTCATTCTACACAAGTTTGCAAAACAAATTCCAAAAGGGGGAAGTGGAAGAGGAAAAGGAAGGAAGTTCACTGTAGCGTTATATGGACGGATTTCGATGAAATGGATAGGGGAAAGTGTCAATTATTACAACCAAGGGTGCTCAAGACCGTGCGAAGTGGAGAAGGAAAAGCTGAAAAGTGGACCCCAGGCTTCGCAGCGCTCCAGCTGTGGATGCAACTGGGAATACGCTGAGATGAGAGAGAGAGTGGGTAGGGAAAGTATCAATTATTGCATGGTTGTATGGGCTCGCGAGGTCTACTATTCTCACTGAACCATTGGTAGTATTATTATATTCGTATCGTGTAACATTTCCAAAAAATCTATTACTTACCAGCTTTTCATGGTATTGTTCAGAAGAAATAGATTGGTTCGTCATGTTACCTACTAACATTTACAATGAATATTCAAATACAAAGTTGCAAACTCAATATGAGTTAGACCTCCTGCCTAACTAAACAAGGCAATTCCCTAATTCTCTAAACGCCGACATGACAGCCTGCGAACGTTATTGCCTCAAATAGTCGTGTATGAAGTTTGGAAGAATGTTATTTTATACAAGTTGTAGGATGTGAGGTTTGTCTAAAGAGTCTATAATGTAAGATGAGTTCGAGTGTGTGGCTGGCACGCAAGAAAAGATGTAAGAAACAATTTGAATGTAGAATGGGTGGTTTTGTTTTAGGAAACAGGATGGAGAGGGAAAACGAGTAAGACGTCAACGATAAAAAGAAGAAGCCTATAACGACTTTACTTTAATGAACTAACCATCTTACTTTTAATGGTATAAAATGGAGAAAATTAGATAGGTACCTACTAACTGTATTTTTCTTGCAAACCTCGGTCGCCCCGGTTGATAGAACTGTACTACGCATCGCTTTTCAATTTAAAGATATTTTACGTTTTTATAAATTGTGCCATAAATAATTTAAGCGCCATGGTATGGCGGTCACGTGCTGGCCATTTCAGCCGAGATCGACTTTTCTTGTCGCCGACCAGATTTGCATTCCCTGACAAAGACTGCGATGACTCGAGACTTATCGCAAAAATGTTAACATTTTCCGTTGGTAACTTAATCGTAATACAATCTTCTTCGTCTAAGCACGTTACCGGTTGCTTCGACAGCTGTGCTGCTTCGGAGCCCGGGGTATCGTTAAGTTAATATCCCGTAACACAAGTTTAAAATTTACTTTGGGGCTAGCATAATCAGTGTGATTTGTCCCTATATATATATATATATATATATTTATTTATTTATTTGTTTCGGCCACGGTTAAGTGCTGCTTCCTAAGCACACGTGCAAGTGCATAATCGGCTAAAAAATACCTAAGTCTAAAGCGTTGGTACTCATTTGCCATGGTCACCCTTTTCGCTATAGCCGCGAATCGAATAATAATCTGCTACAATGTTTTTCTCGCATTCTTAAAATGTTATTGTTGTATTATTAAAATCAAATTATATCAAATTGTACCTAGGTAGGTATGACTTTTTACTTCATACAATATAACGTGTAAATGACAAATGCGTAATAAATCGAACTACGGCTCTACTATACCTACTATTAATATTAAAATAAAACAACAGTCAAAAAACCAATATCCTTCATACTAAATAAAATATGCCGACATCTGACATGTCTTTACAAAATAATAGCTAGACTACGTTTGTATGGAAAAGTCTATACTTTTCCACAAGACGAGATGGGTTCACAGGCCGTAATACTGTGTTTTTGAAAAATCACTGCAATTAAAATTCTACAGTTTATTTCTCAAAAAATTACAAAGGAATCTTAAGGCTTTTCTACAGACACCTACAATATCCAAAACACGATTAAGCATTTTTGGCTTGATATAAAAAAATCACAAACATACCTCTAAATTTGCCAAAAACTACTTTACACAATTACTTCCTTAGATTCCTTTGTAATTTTTTTTGAGAAATAAACTGTAGTATTTTATTTACAGTGATTTTTCAAAAACACTCACAGTATTCTTACGACCTCCGTGGCGTAATGGTTAATACGCTAGACCACTAATCCGGAGGTTCTGGGTTCGATCCCCAGCCAGGGCAAGTTGGAAAATGGCCTTTTTCAAATTGTTCTGGGTTTATCTATATTATTTATTTATCATAAAATATAGTATCGTTGAGTTAGTATCCCATAACACAAGTTTAAAACATACTTTGGTTTGTCCCTATACATATATTTATATTTATTTATTCACAAAATAATAAATAATTATAACTAAGTAGGCATATAACAATAAAATTAGGATAACTAAACTAAATATAATAAGTATAAAAGACATTAAATTATATAAAAGATGAACCCCAAATCGCTGCGCTCGCTTTATGTATTTATTTATTTATGCTATGTTTTAACAATCAATGACATTTAGTTATTGACGCGTCGAAAGAAAATATAAATATAATCCCCGTCATCCGGTAGCAACCGAGATAAGTTTTAAAGTAGTCCAATACGCTATTTTACAACAAGTCAAATCAGATACTTTCTTTTAACGTCAAAAACAAAAAAATTCTATGGAATTTGTATGAAATATCCATTTATGACGTCATAGTTCCTTGGAGTCGAATGCGCTCTTGAATGATACGCTAGTAATATATAAGTCAATGGCGCTCTTAATATCCATTTTTCTGCATAAATATATGTAAATCTAAAATCACGTTCAAAGTGGATGTGATCAATGACAAGTGGCATTTTTTTGTGACGTTTTATTCTATTAACAGTACCAAATAATTTATTTATGACCCACCAAATATTATATTATATTATACCAAAAATACCCAATTATATCGAATTCTTATGTCGATTCAGTTTTTGTAAATTTTTCAAAATTTAAAACTTTAAAATAATCATTTCGTAAATAGTTTTTGTTACCCTTATTAAGACGTAACTTCTTTGTCTAAACAACTTTATTGTCTGAACAACTTTTTTATTCGATAAACTTCAACGGATTGGGGTGAGTCGCGAGGTTTAAAGCTCAAAGAGACACTTGTTATAGAAGGTTTTATCTCCAGATAATATGTCACCCTCGTAGATGATAAAAAAAAATCATATATGGCTAATTAAGGCCGTACCTAAATTTTCCGGGGTCCAGTGCTGCTCCCATTTAAAATAAATCATTTTAAAGAAAACGGAGACATTATTTAAAATTTTGCTACTACCAAGTCCTAGATAACCCTTCAAAGTATTTTATGAACTACTGTTTACAGTTTAAAGTGTGAACGATAAGCTTTACTACGCACATTTGCGAAAAACGGCCACTTTTGGCTAATGTGCGTAGTAAAGCTTAACGTTTTCATTAAAAACTGTAAACAGCAGTTCATAAAATACTTTGAAGGGTTATCTAGGACTCGTTAGTAGCAAAATTTTAAATTATGTCTCCGTTTTTTTTTAAATTATTTATTTTAAATGGGGGCAGCACTGGACCCCGGAAAATTCAGGTACGGCCTTAATACGAGTATTTGAGTGTGCGCGGAAAGATAACCGTCGTGGCGAAAAATGGAACTAAGACTATGTTTTCAGGGTTCCGTACCCAAAGGGTGCCAATGGGACCCTACTGTGACTTCGCTGTCTGTCCATCTGTCCGTCCGTCTATCACAGGCCTCTTTATCTTGAACCGTAATCGCTAGACAATTGAAATTTTCACTGATTATGTATTATTGTGGCGGTTATAACAACAAATACGATAAAAATAAGATAAAGGTAAAAATTAAAGAGGGTTGTCATACAAGAAACGTGTTTTTTCATTGTTTTAAAACATAGTACGGAGGTACAGAACACTTTATGTACGAGCTCGAATCGCACTTGACCGGTTTTTTTATATTGCTACCCGATTGAGACGTTTTTTCGATTAAATACAATTTCGTGTAGAAACTCTTTAAGTATCGTGTTATTTTCTTGTGATTTTTGTTCCAAATAATGTCGAAAAAGGGTAAAAATCTTATGCAGTTCTACGAGACAAACAGCAGCGCCCCCAAATACGACGGTTTCATTTTGACACAGACTCTAACAATTTGACAAATGATCCTTGCTGCCTCCGACTATCGTCAGCTATCATAGACTCTTGATTATCTTTTGTATCGGCTCAAGCAATGACAATAATTGCATAACGACTTCCTTAATATCTTCGGTTTATTTTGAAGTCGACGCATACACTTGCGATTATTTTATTGCAGTTTTTGAAATTCATTATACCGATCACGTCCTTATACTTAACGGAGCAGACCGAGCATAGGGCTGCAAGACCCGACGGCCACTTAGCGTGATTGTGGAAAAATGTAAAGCTCGGTGGTGGTTAGTATAATAAATTATGATTTAACGTCACTAGGTCGACTGTTGTGCTTATGATAAAAATTGTTATTTTTTTTTATTTGGTTCGCAAATGGTTGTTACATTATTAACAAATGATAAAAGTGAGTTCACAAAATCAAATATAAAATGTACAACCTTCTAGGAACGAACACAGCATGCATACAAAATATGTTAGCTCACAGTAGAAAATTTTAAAGATATAAATATATATTATGATTAAACTATATATTTATAAAATAAATAAATTATTGAAGGTTTCTCAAAAAAGAACCTTTTTATAATATTGGGCGATGCACTAAAGATATCTATATTTTGGCAAATTTTGTTATATTCAGAACACATGCGAATTAATGGCGAATGCTGACGATAATTTGTACGACACGAAGGCAAATTAAAAAAAGTCATCACCCAAAATGCGAGAATTTCCAATTTTTTCCCGCGCTCTACCATTTATAACAAGTATAACATATTACAACAAGTAAACAATATAAAGTACAAAAAACACTTATGTACTTAGGTATTTCAATTATAAAAAGTGCTGTAAATAGTTAATAGTACATGATTGTTTATTTTGTCGGAATATATAATTAACTAACATTAATATATTTAATTGAGATCTGTATGAATTTATTCCCATGGATTAGGGTAATTTTATTTAGGGTAACTTAAAAAAACTAAAAGGGTTAACTTACTATTGGCGAAGGGGTATTACTCGTTCAAGGAATATTTATAAAATAACGTTTTAAAGAGGACTTTAATACACATTTTAAATAACTAGGTCTAGTTTTCAGAGTTTAAAAATCCAAATAGCATCTGACCCACGCACTATTGTAGTAATTGTGTAATTAATTATTAGTCTATGAGTCTTTTTAATTATCTATTGACATTGATTTGATTTAATACTACTTACTATTATCACAATTATTGTTATATAAAGAAATAAATAAATAACATTTTTAGGTTGAAACGGCTTAGGAAGTTCCTCTGATCATGTAAAATAAAATACGTTCAAAAAAATTTCAAAATCATGTTTCTTTATATAAAGAAAATAACAACATATTAGTGACTCGGGTCTGTAACATGTTTTAAAATTAAGTTAAATACATAATTAAAGAAATAAAATAAAAAAATATGTCCCTTCAATTTCTAGGTGTGAATGCTAAACACACTAATATAATGTGTAACATTTTAGTTTAAGTAAAAAGGTGTCATTTTAATATTCTGGAAAGAAAAGTATTAGGAAAATATTGATAAATATTAGGGAAAAAATTATGCAAATTAACATAAATTGGTATCTTATTTTTTAAAATTACCATTGCTTACAATCAGATGATTGAGAAAAAAAGGCATTGAAGATGTATTACGATAAATTAGGGATATTTAACTAGATATAAATAATATTTAAGGAAAACGCACGGCAAGCGAATGTTGTTAATTGAATCTTACAAATCACAGGCAGATTCAGTCGGTTTCTTTTGTCTCATAATGAAATCCGCCTTTTGGCTTTATGCTACCCAGATTAAGACAAAGATTAAATAGGTGGGTGAGGCTAAATAAATGGTTTGATAATTGTTGTTTTTACTTTTTCTCAATCAAGTTAGATTTATATTCAATTTAGATTATTAATATTAGAAACTTTGCTAAAAACTAACACGAGATAAAGACATTACCTGTAAATATTTAAAAGACATATGCTTATTAAATCGAGCCACGGTCTTTACTAGTCTACCCCGTGTGGTTCCGGATTAGAATAGGACCACTCTTCTCTTCCTGTGGATGTCGTAAGAGGCGACTAAAGGTATAAAGCACAAACATCTCGTGCTACAATTGCATTCCCCAGGAGGGTTAACGTCGGGCGGCAGCCAGTTGTAAAACTTTTCGCACAAATACGTTCCCGAAGAGGGTTGAAGTCGGGCAGGCGGCCGGTCGTTAAATTACAGCCAAATCATTTTAACTGTTCCGGCATTTTCTTCTCCACTTGGCAAGGTCTTTGGCATCCTTGGGTGACCATTGACATGCATGTTATATTTGAAGAAGAATTTGAAGGATGCAATTGGGAATGAGCTTAGATGAAGATAGTGATTTAGTCCGGGTGGTTTGATTTTTTTATTACGCATATGTCCCCTACACGTTGTATAGGCAGGGTACGTAATTAAGTTTTTACCCTATTATAAAAGATAAAGGTTTAAAAAGTATTAGGTAGGATATCACTAATTTTGAAGTACTTACGTAGCTTCTTTTGATCAGTGTGATTTGTCCTTACTCATTACTCAATTGTATGATCATTATGGTGCGCAATAAATGAATTATTATTATTATAAAGATTTAGATTTTAGACTTATTTATTGTCACAAAATCCACAGCTCTTAAATAATTTACAATAACCTTAGTAAGTACAGCACTGACAGCCAATAATGGATATACATTTTTTGGATTTTTTCGTAAATACAAAAAACAAAAATTGTTATTAAATATTATCTTACACAGTGCGAAAAGTATTTTTATAAAAGAGGGTAAACAATGACAATTGACAACAAACATGACTCTATGCCCATATCTAATGATTATCTGAAGTTAAGGCGTGTACTGTATAGTGTGTGTGTGTGTGTGTGTGTGTGTGTGTGTGTGTGTGTGTGTGTGTGTGTGTGTGTGTGTGTGTGTGTGTGTGTGTGTGTGTGTGTGTGTGTGTGTGCGTGTGTATGTTTCTAAATGGATATTTTACATAACTGTAGATTGTAATTGAGAGAAGGTGTTCCTATACAATATTCTCAATCACCCGGATTGCAGTTTTCTTGAAGGTGTTCTTTTTCAAATGGGAAAGATCGATATCGCCAAACCTGCTGTTGTACAAAAATGGTCAAAATTAATAAATGAAACAATTTATCGTGTCTAAAGTCTGCGCGTATTACGTACGACATCGCGTGCGTCCAATGTTAATTAAGGTGCGCCAAATATAAATTCAATTGTCGTGTCGAGTTTTCGGCCATGTATGGAGGCATGCCACCTGAGCGTCGAACATCCCATTGTCAACCGACTACAGAAAACAGTTTATATTTTATGTGCAAAAAGTTCCACGTTATTACAACATTTGATTTAACGAATTCCATGGCGTATTGGTTACCACGCTAGTCCGTCACTCTGGAGGTTCTGGGTTAGATCCCCATCCAGGACAAGTTAGACAATGGCTTTTTTCAAATTAACTTTTATTTATTTATTTACCAATTTATGTACACGGACAATATATACAGAGAATACATAAACAAAAAGTTGCACAAAGGCACTACTTATCTCTTAAAAAGAGATCTCTTCCAGTAGGCCCGTGAGTGCCGTGAGGGAGAGGTTTTAAATATGTAGTATTATACTCGTAAATATGAGTTAGTATCCCATAATACAAGTTTAAACTTGGGTAGTTTGGGGCTAGCTCAATCAGTGTCATCATCTTCTGGTCTTTTTGAGGGATCCGTACCCAAAGGGTGCAAACGGGACCCCTATGACTGAGACTCCGCTGTCTGTCCGTCTGTCTGTCCGTCTGTCTGTCCGTCTGTCTGTCCGTCTGTCTGTCCGACTGTCTGTCCGTCTGTCTGTCCGTCTGTCGGTCTGTCCGTCTGTCACAGGGCTCTATCTCTTGAGCCGTAATAGCTAGATACTTGGAAATTTCACCGATTATGTATTACTGTGGCCGCTATAACAAAAAATACTAAAAATAAAAAAAAGGTAAAAATTAAAGGGGGTCGTCATACAAAAAACGTGTTTTTTAGCGTTTTTAACTAAATCTTTATAATGACATTAACTAGATACTTGAAATTTTCACAGATTATGTATTACTATAGGCGCTAATACAACAAATACTAAAAATAAGATAAAGTTTAAAATTAATGGGGGTCGTCATATAAGAAACGTTTTTTTTCAGCGTTTTTAACTCGATCTTTATAATGGCATTAACTAGATTCTAGAAATTTTCACCGATTATGTATTACTGTGACCATCATAACAACAAATACTAAAAATAAGATAAAGTTAAAAATTCAAGGAGGTCGTCATACAAGAAATGTGTTTCTGGAACGTTTAAAAACATTGTACGGAGGTACGGAACACTTCATGTACGAGTCCGACTCGCACTTGCCCGTTTATTAGTCTCCAATGCAGGAGCACGACCCTCTCTGTACTACTAGAGCCTTATATTAGCCAGAGCAGCCAGAGGATTTAGCCTACACTCTCCACGCTGTCCAGACCGACGGGTTGGAGAGGTCTCATTGATGTTTATAAGCTTTGTTTAGCTTGTCTTTTCTAAGTCGCCTTCTACGACATCCACGGGAAGACTTGGAGTGGTCCTATATATTCTACTACTCTACCGGGAACCACACGGCAAAATCAAATAGTGTGATTTGTCCTAATCTATTTATTTATTTGTACTTATAATAATACAGACAGAGCCTAGGGAATAAGACCCATATGACCGTAGAATCATAAGAGCTTCTTTTAGCGTGATGGTGGACTTGTAAGTGGAAAAGGGAACTAAGGTAGAGACAGTTGCCAGCCATATCGCCTTTTGGAATAATTCATCGAGATTTTTGCCCATTCCTTTAACGATCAGCGCGGGAAGAGAAGCAGTTGGTACATTCTATATTTTATCTCCTAATTCAACATGAAAGAAGAAGCAGTATTTTTTTAAATATATTTTCCTTAGAACTGCAACCCTTCAAAAGGGTTCATTGTTTATTTATTTTAATCTTTATTCATCATCATCCAAGGGTGTTCCCGGTTGCATCGTCAGCGGTTACGCTTCAGAGCCCGGGGTCCGCTACCTTATACCTAGGTGATTTGACGAAGTTACTGGTTTTTACACAGAGCGACTGCCGTCTGACCTCCGCAACCCAAAGGGTAGACCAGAACCAATCCTAGGATAGGTACACTGGTACAAACGCTAGATGGCGTTCGGGACCAACAGCTTTACGTGCCTTTCGAAGCACGGAATCATCTTTCTTTTTGGATAATCAGGTGATTCAAGCCTGCAATATCCTGCAATACCAGACTGCAAACAACTTTTCACAAAGTATGCTTCCTAGAGGGATTTGAACGCACAACCTCCAGATCACAAGGCATACGCCTTGACCACTGGACCGCTGAGGCAGTCAAAATTATTTTAAGTTATTTTACTTTTTATTGCACACAAATAAACAAATGAGGCACATATGTACAGAGATAAATGGAAGAATACATAAGGCAACCTTATCACACAGCAATATCTTCCAACAAACCTAAGGGTAGTAACGGACACAAAAGAAATAAGGCTCTAGCTAGACAGACGGATCGCACTCCGACTGCATGCTAGCCACACGGTTGTTTTGCAGTCCTATTGCAAAATTCGACTCGATAAGAAGAAGACAAAACAACCGCGGCTAGTATCGCTTCGAATGATGCTGCAAAACATAATTGAAGATCAAACGAACTTACAAAGTCAATTTCGATCGAAATTATGTAAGCAGGTTAGGAGCATCATTCGAAGCGATTTAACGTACGAGAATAATATATTATGTTATTGTACTATAAAACAATTTTTTCTATCTAGAAAATTATTTCCTGGATTATTATGTATATATCACAGACAGAAACACGCCTTTCAAAATTTATTTCATATTTATGTAGCACCCTAAGTATGTATTTTATAGAACAAATGAGTAAATAAGTACCTATAAATATTGTAAACATGTACTAAAATAAACAATATTTTAATAAAATATCTACATATAGATTTAGAATTACATATCCTGTACCTACTTGTATTTTCCTACAACATTGAAGGTAAAAAGAACTAAATTACGTAATGACGTCACGCCTTTATCCTGCCGTTAATTCGCACAAATACTAGGGTTACAATAAAATTGCAATCCGCTTTTCCCGTCGAGTGTACCGCGCCTGCGAGCGCCATCCAGACACGAACGAGCCTGAATTGTACTCAGTTGAGCGGTGGCCTTTAGGCGCGCAAGTCTACTCTCGCCCTTATGTGACACATTCAAAACGCGTGGGAAACGTGCGCTCGGAAAATTCAAATTTAAAATTAAACTAAATAGAAAACTTTATTGTTCCAATTTCAAAGTTGTCATGTGAAAGTTGTTTTTGTTTGTGTTCTGTTTGTGGGTGATCGGAAGTTTTCTTTTTATTTTCGGCTGCTTGTTTTTATTGGCGGGCGAGAATTAAGGTAAGTTTATAGCAACTTTTATTTTTCTTTTTAAACTAACGATGGTCTCGTCGTAGGTTGAAATGAATATTAAAAAACTTTGACGTTATTTAATTTTATAAAACTGGAAAGTACTTTTATTAGTTGTTTTGTTTACTGTGTGACGTAAAATGTAGATGCATAGATAAATAAAAGCATATCGTCTTGAGGGCTATCGCACCTGTTGCTTTCTTTTTGTGTACTTTTTTTTATAGTATTCGATACGTCTTTATCCCTAACGAGGCAGACAGAGCCCAGGGCTGCAAAACAGGTAGGCCACTTTTAGCGCCTTAGTGAGCGTGAAAATTGAAAAAAGAATTCAACAAAATAGTGGTGGATTTAGATTCTCTCGCCCATTTCCTCGATTGGCTTTTACAATTTGCGCGGGAAGAGAAGCAGTTGGTACATTCTATGTTTTTTTTCTTTCAGACCAGTATAGAAGAACCTTTTCTTGTTTTCAGATACTTATTAACTATGATTTATGCAATAAAATAAATAAATAATTATGGACAAATCATTTTGATTGAGCTATAAAGTAATATTAAACGTGTATTATGGAATACTAACTTAAGGATACTATATTTTATAATAAATACATATTCCTATAGATAAACACCCAAGAACCAGAAAAAAACGAAAAATGCCATTTTCCAACATGACCTGGCTGGGGATCGAACCCAGAACGTCCGGATTGGCGGACTAGCGTGTTGGTCATGGTATAGTATACTTACATAAAACAAGAGGACGAGGAAGACCGAGACATAGCTACATGAAACAGATGCTTTACCCGTTGACATTAGAGAAATGTCTACCAAATTCTGTTTTAAGAGGAAATTCCACGCCCACCTTTCAAACTCCCTTTCTTTATAAAGTCATCATCATTCAGTTCTTCTTTTCATTAGCTATTTCTTTGTTATTATATTTATTAGTATATGTATTGTGTAAGTAGGTATTTACTCTGATATATTTATATATAATAGTGTGTATTAAGTACTTAGTATTTTTGATGTAAGTATATAGGTATTCATAGCTTTTGCGCCGCACAATTTTCTCTGCTTATCCCTATGGCACAGAATACATAAGAGTCAAACAGAATGGTATCTCACAGCGTCTCCCGCAAATTGGCGTCCCCGCACCTGTCCCCCGCACTTTGTGAGCTTTGACAGCTCCAAACCAGGGTTTAATTACTAGCCGCACGCAATACGCGACGTGTGTTGTCTTGAGAACTGTCAACCAATAGTAACCATCATGGTGAGAAGGTGCGCGTATAATAATTATTTATCCACCTAATACTCTAAAGAACGTATATTTCATACATTTCCAAATGATGAAAACAGGTAAGCAAAGCAACAATATAATTTCACGTTATTACCCAGCAACCATCTTGATATATATACCCTTCTCGCTCTCTCGCATTGGTGGGAGATACACAAGAGCGAGAGGGGTATTAGCAATCCGGTAATGTTACATTGGCTCCTCGCTCACAGGTAATCACATACACGCAAATGCCAAATAGATTTCCGCGGGTTATAGTGTAAATGCCATTGTTGACAATGACAACTTGACATGCTGTGCGTGAAAATGTGATAAACATTTGTTTATTTTTATTGAATTTATTCATATAATTACCGTATAGTTTTGCGCCGAATATGCAAATTACTATATTACAATAGTGAATTAGTGCGTTACATTATAAATGACTCAATAATAATCAGTAAAGTGAACTAATGGTGAAATGGACAATGGACATAATGAAAAATATTTGTGAAGTGATATTATGTAGCTGTTTCCGACTTTTCTGTAACATTTGATACATATAAAACAGAATATTTTTTACGTCATAGTGTTTGCAAATCTTCAGGTATGGAAAAATATAATCGTAAATATGTCGAACTCGTTAGTAGGTAAGTATTAAATTAATTCTGCGGTGCGACCCTAAGTATTAAACTCACACATCGACGTGTGTACGGATAAATTGTTTCGTTTGTAGTAGTAGTAGGTATATATGTTACTCTGAATCAATGGAGTGTCCTACCAGTGCCTATGGTTGACTGGGAGAAAATGCTCTTAGCATTAAGTCCGCCATTTGTTAAAAGTATATTTTTCTTTGGATAATAAAGTTTGATAAATAAATAAAGGAGAAGGTGAACGTCGTGTCGTACAGCGAAGTAAAACAGCTGGTGGATGAGAGAGACAAATGGAAGAGAATTTATACTCAACCGACAAGAGCATGGCTCTTAAATATAGATAGTTATACAAGGATTACAAATATTGCCATTAGGCCAAAGAAAGGGGGATGGAATGAGTAAACCATGATATAGATACTAAAAGATGTGACAGTTTAAATGACGGAGGACAGAGTAGAATGGAAGCGTCTTTTATGATTGCCGACATGTTGCCGACCCTATTTAGAGGGGGATAAGAAAAGAAAAAGAAGACATGGGTTACAAATAATGAGCGACAATATTACTATCTCAGAATAACTGTACTATACTGTGTGGTTCCGGGTTAGAATAGGACCACTCCATCTCTTCCTGTGGATGTCGTAAGAGGCAACTAAAGGACAAAGCATTTCCAAGGAGGGTTATGGTCGGGCGGCGGCCGGTTGTAAAACTTTTCGCACAAATACATTCCCAAAGAGGGTTGACGTCAATCAGGCGGCCGGTTGTAAAGCTATAGCCAAATCATTAAAAGTGTTACGGCTATTTCTACTCCATTTTGCAAGGTCTTCGGCATCCTTGGGTGACCATTGACATGCATATTATATTTGGAGAAGAAAAAGCGGGAAAGCGCACCCCGGACTCCGAAGCAGCACAGCTGAGGATGCAACCGGGAATTGTGCTTAGACGAAGAATAAGAATAACTGTACTAATACTGATGTCTTTTTGTTGAAATATACACTTTACAAATTAATTATATGTGCTTAATTTATAATATAATTAATTTGGAATTCGCAATGGTATTGATTTACAAAGTGTATATTTTAATAAAAATACATGTCAAGATTGTTTACATTTCGGAATTAAATGCTTATCTATTGTAATATAAAGTTTAAAATATCTTGATTTAAAATACGCGCGCTCGCTCAGAGGTCGCGTAGTAACAGCGTCGCGCACGCGTCGCGATCGCACAGCTCACGAGCAGAGCCCGCGTCGCCTCCACACACCCCAAGAGATTTTAAACTTTATATTACAATAGATAAGCATTTAATTCCAATGTTTCTTAAGAGGGAGCGATGGTTACGCAAAGCGCCCGCTGTATCGCGCCGAAAAAAATCGCGCTCGTGTGAACACGGCCTAATTGTGTAAGTAGAGTCAATACTTAAGAAATTAAAACATAAAACTCCTGTATCCAATTGAAAGAGCTAAGTAATTATGTTTATACAGGGTGATTTTCACCCTCAAGGAATCTCTTTAAGCGAAATAAAAAATACATATTCTGTCATTATTTTTAGCCATTCACTAGAATTTAGGGGAAAAAAAATTACAAAAGATCGCGGTGCAGAGGGGTAATGCTGCCAGCCTTTTGGGTACCCTGCCTCGCGGCGAGGCGTTGGAGTCTCTTTTTAGGCTTTTGTACCCAAAGGGTGCAAACGGGACCCTATTACTGAGACTCCGCTTTCTATCCGTCTGTCACAGGGCTCTATCTCTTGAACCGTATTTATTTATTTTATTTATTCAAGTACACTTGGAAATTTACAAACATATACATAAAAAAATAAGGAAAACATAGTACTTAGGTGCTACTTATTTCTAAAGAAATTTCTTCCAGTAGACCCGCGAGAGGAAATGGGAAAAAAGAGGTAATAGCTAGACACTTGAAATTTTCACCGATTATGTATTACTGTGGCCACTATAACAACAAATCACTCACTCTGCGCGTTCGCGACGCGATCGCAACGCGGACTCTTATTGAAAGCTGGCTCTACGCGATCGGCGCTCGTGCGCGCGTGTAGTCTGAGCGCGCCCTTATGTTACTTTACAATTTACATATTTGTTGTCAAAACGCACATCCATAACGTAATAAATAAATAAACATATAATTTTATAATACAACGGTGTAAGTACTTAAGTGACTTATGGATTAAGAAAACCCAACGTGGATTGTCACGTTTGCAAGTATCCAGCCAGAACCAGAATTTCCTCTTTTTTGTAGTCACTAAATAATTGAATAAGCGAGCAAAGAAGATTAGAAAGCGAGCGAGAAATTTTCTGGGGTCCAGTGCTGCCCTTATTTTAAATAAATCATTTCAAAGGAAACGGAGATATCATTTATAATTTTGTCTCTACCAATCCCTAGATAACCCTTCAAACTATTTTATTAACTACTATTTACAGTTTAATGTAAGAACGTGAGGATTTTCTTCACACATTTGCCAAAAGTGGCCATTTTTCGCTCACTTTAAATTGTAAACAGTAGTTCATAAATTAGTTTGAAGGGTTATCTAGGGCTTGGTAAAGACAAAATTTTAAATGATATTTCCGTTTCTTTTGAAATGATTTTTTTTCAAATGGGGGCAGCACTGGCCCTCGGAAAATTAATGTATGGCCTTAATTTGGGCAGTGTAACGTCTCCATGTAGGTATGTTTTTATTTATACAGGGTGATGTCGCGGACGCTCGTACGACTGTACACGTTTGCACTTACTGACTTCTGTAATATTACTAAATCGCATCATTTATTTCTAAAAACTTTATTACAAAATAGTCCAGTATCGCGTCTGTGTGCGTCTGAGTGTGCGTAAACTCAGACTCCACCGTTATCCAGTGAATTGGCGTGCAATCTAGATTGTAAGTGATTTAAGCTACAATATCCTAACCAGACTGGAAACAACTTTTCACAAAGTATGCTTGCCAATGGGATTTGAACCGACGACCTCCGGAACACAAGGCAAACACCTTGACCACTGGACTACAAAGGCAATCCAACGACTCTTTCTTTTTCTTACTTTGAAATGTGGCGAGGAAGCAGATGAGAAAAAAAAGTTTAAACATGCCCCATGATCGCGAGACCACATTAAGAATAAAACGTGTACGCAAAAGTGTACAAAATCTCTATTAAATAAATAAATATATAAGGACAAATCACACTGATTAAGCTAGCCCCAAAGTAAGTGTTAAACTTGTGTTATGGGATACTAACTCAACGATACTATATATAACTATATTAGGATAGTAGAAATGCACGTTGTTACATATAAATCATCGATATAACTTAAGTATCGATAATAACTTGCCGATGCAAACCCTACGAAGATTGTCACGTACGCTCGTCGATCTCCCCCTTCAGTATGACAAGGTCAAGAGCGGAAGGATTTAAGTACAAGTAGATGTACGTACTATCCAGGAAAAGTTAAATTAAAATTAAAAGAAAGCTAAGAAGGTTTTACAAATTAAAAGGTTAAAGTCCACCAACTTGAAAACTCGGCAAAGGAAAATTTCATACAAATTCAGTTGAAAATTAGTTAGACAGTTGTTAGTTACGTAAAAAGTATTGACTATGAAATCCTACACTGTGCGTGGCTCGATACGCACTTGGCCGGTTTTTATTTAAGAATGTCTGCAATAACATATAACTTATCGATTGAGATTTCAACGCATCTCCGCGATGTTACGGGCGATCCGAGGGCGGGCAGCTAGGTACTTTGCACAAAAGGATTTCTATCGCGGTGCAGAGGGGTAATGCTGCCAGCCTTTTGGGTACCCTGCCTCGCGGCGAGGCGTTGGAGTCTCTTTTTAGGGTTCCGTACCCGAAGGGTGCAAACGGGACCCTATTACTGAGACTCCGCTGTCTGTCCGTCTGTCTGTCTGTCCGTCTGTCTGTCCGTCAGTCACAGGGCTCTATCTCTTGAACCGTATTAGCTAGACACTTGAAATTTTCACCGATTATGTATTACTGTGGTGGCTATAACAACAAAAAAAAAATTAAAAGTGGTCGTCATACAAGAAACGTGTTTTTTTCAGCGTTTTTTACTTGATCTTCATAATGGCATTAACTAGATACTTGAAATTTTTACCAATTATGTATTACTATGACCACAATAACAACAAATACTACAAATAAAATAAAGTTAAAAATTAAAGGGAGTCGTCATACAAGAAACGTGTTTCTTCAGCGTTTTAAAACATTGTACGGTGGTACGGAACCCTTCATGTACGAGTCCGACTCGCACTTGCCCGTTTTTTTATTTGTAATTTTTATTTTATTAAAAAAAGAAAAAAACTTATCGATAGGTAGGTGAAACTTAAGTATGGATAACTTGCCGATGCCAACCCTGCAGAGATTGTCACGTACGCTTTTCGATTTCCCCCTTCAAGGTCACGAGCGGGAGGTTATACCTACATTTAAGTAGATGTGATACTATCTATTCTGTTGTCTGTACTCTGTGGTTCCAGAAAAGCACACTCATTTTGCTTTTTAGGGTTCCGTACCCGAAGGATGCAAACGGGACCCTATTACTGAGACTCTGCTCTGTCCGTCTGTCACAGGGCTCTATCTCTTGAACCGTAATAGCTAGACACTTGAAATTTTCACCGATTATGTATTACTGTGGCCGCTATAAAAACAAATACCAAAAATTAAAAAAGTTGAAAATATATGAGGGTCGTCATACAAAACAAAGTGTTTTTTTTCAGCGTTTTTAACTCGATCAATGGCATTAACTAGATACTTAAAATTTTCTGCGATTATGTATTACTATAGCCGCCATAACAACAAATACTAAAAATAAGATAAAGTTAAAAATTAAAGGAGGTCGTCATACAAGAAACGTGTTTCTTCAGCGTTTTAAAACATTGTACGGTGGTACGGAACCCTTCATGTACGAGTCCGACTCGCACTTGCCCGTTTTTTTTCCGTTCCGCCAACCCCCAACATTTACCCAAATCACTATTTACCCAAAGATTAGAGAGAGATTACCCAAGCTGGAAGAAATCGCTTTAGTGATAAGCCCGCCTTTGTACCTACTTATATTTTACTTTTATATGTAGTGCAATAAAGATGTTTTATTTTATCTTTTTACCCGACTACGGCAAAAAGAAAGGGAGGGTTAAATATTTTTTTGCTGATATCCAATTGCGACAGCAAAGCAAAGGCTTGGACTCTTATGTGATTTCGAAGACAATGCAATATTTTGGTAGCATCGAGATGAATAAAATCAAATCAAATCATTTATTTACGGTAACAATTTAGTTTTTTTCATCATATCCTTATCATATGATGAAAAAAATTAAATTGTTACCGTTTATTTTATTATTATGTTAGGTATTTATTTATTTTAATATTACGTTGCCTGAAATAAATGATTTGATTTGATTTTATTCATCTCGATGAGAAGAACGGGTGAGAGAAGCGTCGGGCGTCCGCCTATGCGATGGGTTGACGATATAATCAAAGTCGCGGGTCGCACCTGGATGAGAGCAGCACAGGACCGAGATGGGTGGCGTCGGCGAAGAGAGGCCTATGCTCAGCAGTGGGCGGAAGAAGGGCTGGGATGATGATGATGACGATGATGGTCCTTATCATATGTTATATTATATTTATTTCAGCGTAGCAATGCCACCAGTCTCTTAGGCACTCTGCCCTGCGACCGTAGTGTTCTGGGGTCAATTTTTTATATAATATAATATTTTTATTTAGTTATAATAGTAGTCTATAGTTTTCTATTTATTTAATTTGTATAATTATTAGGTTTTAGTTAACAAATATGTAATCTTATGTATTCTTTCAATAAAAATTATAAATGATTTTCCTGTTTATGTTTTCCTTATCAAACTAAGAGGACACCACGACTTCATAGACTATCATTAAAGGAAAGATAGAAGGGACAAGACCGAGGCGTAGCTACATGAAACAGTTAAAGGAGAAGGTGAACGTCGTGTCGTACTAGGTAAATCAGCTGGCAGATGAGAGAGACAAATGGAAGAAAATTCATACTCCACCGACAAGAGCATAGCTCTTAAATATAGATAAATAGATAATATATAAACATAAATTTATAAAAATATAATTTTAACATAATTTTATTTCACATATAAACATGTTCGCGGCTTAGGGTTGGCCCATGGGCCACTCCCACCGCACCTTAGCTCGGTGGCCCGGTGGGAGTACGCAAGTTTTCACAAGTTAAGCAACCCCGGGCGTGGTCCTTACTTCGATGGGTGACTACAAGTGGTACAAAAATTTCTCGAGCTCCTCCGTGCTTCGGAAGGCACGTAAAAGCCGTTGGTCCCGGCTGTCATTGTATGGCATTTAGGCAGCTTGAAAAACTGACGCCAGTGTTGGCCACTTACACACACGAAAAACAAACCGCACCTTAACCTTAACCGCACCGTAAAAATCATATCATGTGTTGAAGATTATGACTACAGAAAAATTATAAGATGACCAAAAAAACGCACTTCACGTGCGCGTTTGTATCGCGTTTTACGTGCGTTAAATTGGTACAACTGCAACAATCGGTATCTACGGCGCCGAAAATGCGCATTTTGGTTGCTGGTTCAAAATAGGCTGTGTGCTTAGGGCCTTAATCATCATATAAACCACATGAAGGGTAATCGGCCTCCACCAAGGATTTTCCAAAGCGAAGAATTGGATGTGACCTAAAGGTTTTTAAAGCGTTTTTTCACAAGTTTGTAGTATAGAAGTCTACTATCTAGAAGGTTCTACGCTGCGCTTGCTGGTTCATGGTTATCGTTCGATATTCTACAAATCTTCATTCTCCTGATTTGTGATTTGATGACGTCCAGTTGTTGAGTTATTCACCTAATAGATTTTAAAGTTTATGTAATACTTGCAGGAACAATGCAGTTTCCTTTTTTTAGAGGCGGGCATTGATATCTGCAACACCGTTTTTCACTGCAACTGTATCTGCGATTTCCTTCATAAAGATTTTTTTTTCACCCTTGATATTATTTACTTATCTCGTGGTACCTTGTGAAAACCTTGATGCTTGTTTTTGTCAGTTGTGAACAAAGGGACGCCTGAACCTGCAATTAAATTTGGCCAACGGCGATAATAAACCACACGGTTTCATACAAAATTAACTAAAGTAGAGAAGAATGACTTTCAAACTCGAATCTTGAGCGTTGAATATGCTACTTAAGCTGAGGACATAAGTTTTCTAACGTCTGTTACACTATCACCCTAATGGGGCAGACGAGCATTTTGGGTCTTGCGGCTCTAAGCAGACAGAGCCCGGGGCCGCAAGACCCAAAGGCTACTTTTAGCGTGATGGTAGGCGAGATGATGAAAGTGCGAATCGGACTCGTACATGAAGGGTTCCGTACCACCGTACAATGTTTTAAAACGCTGAAGAAACACGTTTCTTGTATGACGACCCCCTTTAATTTTTAACTTTATTTTATTTTTAGTATTTGTTGTTATTGTGGTTACAGTAATACATAATTGGTGAAAATTTCAAGTATCTGGTTAATGCCATTATAAAGATCAAGTTAAAAACTCTGAAAAAACACGTTTCTTGTATGACGACCCCCTTTAATTTTTAACTATTTTTTATTTTTAGTATTTGCTGTTATAGCCGCCACAGTAATACATAATCGGTAAAAATTTCAAGTGTCTAGCTATTACAGTTCAAGAGATAGAGCCCTGTGACTGACGGACAGACAGCGGAGTCACAGTAATAAGGTCCCGTTTGCACCCTTTGGGTACGGAACCCTAAAAAGAACTCAAAATACTGATGGGTTGCTAGCCGCGTCGCCTATTACATGTTTCGCGTTTTCACGCATTAACTAGTGCACGGTAGATTCAAAGTTTTTTATTTTCTCTCAAACCAGCATGGAATGAATATCTTAGTCTGTTAAAAAGGAATATTTTTAATTCGCTTGATGAGTGCACTCATGCCATGGTATTGGAAAAGAGTAAAAATCCTTTTTAAACCATTGGATGCCTTATGCATAATTTTTTTCCCACCGATTTCAAAGGGTTTGCATTTGCTGGTCAAGTTTAAGACCCCTTGTTGCGAACCCTCCGACTACATCGATACAAAATGCTGCATATTGTAAATGAACAAAAACTAATTTGATTTGCTACTCTTGGTTGCCTGCCATATTAAAAAGAATGTAGGTAGTATAAAATGTTATTCTGTAATATCTTTTATTTGGAGTGGCGTTTATAATGTATGCAGAAAATTAATGACAGGAAGCGCTTGTAAGCTTAAACACTTCTAATCCTCGAGCTTCGGTATTGTGATATGTTTACGAATGGATAGTAAAGTCCTTTACCCAACACTGGGCAAAAAACATGAACACAATTGTCTCCTATTTCTAGATACATTTAAATGAATACGTTATTATTTAAAAAAATTGTGTTATGTTAAGCACATGGCTTGTTAACATTATCCATTTAGAAAATAAAACCAAGTACCTTTTAGAAAATATATAACAGACATTAGTTGTGGGCGTGTAGAGTGTGGGTGTTTAATTATGTTAAATGAAAATTATGCCATTCAACACAAATTACGCCAAACATTATATACCCATTTGTAGTAATACTACAACTTGCTGGAAAAGGTCATCGTAATAAAATCGGAACATTAGAGATTCTACAAAAGTGTCAAGAAGGTAGTTTTTTGGGTGTAACTCCATGTGACGCGTCGTAATATGGAATATGACTAGAGAGAAAATTGTTTTTAATACGAGATAAAACGTCTTCATTATAAATTACCAAGTACTGTAGATAATGTCCTTTTTATCCGACTGCGCTTTATTATATTATGTTTTTTCAAGTTATGTCTTTGGCACGCTCTGCACCTAAACAGCTTGGTGGATTTTAGTTTGAGAGGTGTCGTTAGATTCGCCTTAATTATCAGAGTGACACACTAAAATGGCAGATTTTTGGCGCCATGTCTTCAATTGTTTTTTATTCAAAACCTATTGTGTGGACTATCCAGTCAAAGTTGGTCGAAATTCAGTTTTGTAGTCTTTCAGATTATTTTTTTCAGCAGTCGGATATTTGTTTTTTTTTTAATAATTGCTTGTGTTCTATGTGACGCACCATATGGAATGTTACTCAAGAGAGAAATTGTTCCTAAAACGAGATGGAATGTTTTAATGAATTTCCAAGTATTGCACTATACCTACAAGGTTCTTTTTATTAATTAAGTAGGTACCTAAGTACATTGTTTTATATGGTGAAGTCGTGAACTTATAAGACATGTGAATAAACCATGAGTGTTTTAGAAGAGTTGATACTATAGACTACTTACATTTACGACCTGTGTGGCGTAATGGTCAACACGCTAGTCCGTCAATCTGGAGGTTCTGGGTTCGATCCGCAGTCAGGGCAAGTTGGAAAATAGCCTTTTTCAAATTGTCCTGGGTCTTGGGTGTTTATCTATATATGTATTGAATATAAAAATTTAGTATCGTTTAGTTAGTATCCCATAACACAAGTTACTTTATAAAACTTACTTTGGGGCTAGTTCAATCAGTGCCATTTGTCCCTATATATTTATTTGCGACCATGCGATATTATCTCTTCTTTTACTGTCTCCTCCTTATCCCACTATTATGTAAGGTCGGCACAGCATGTCAGCTTTTTCATCTCATTCTATCCTTTGTCAAATAGTCCGTTACTCCCATACCGTTTCCTTGGTCTTCCCTATTTCGATGTCCCTTGTAAATTTAAAACCCGTCTTGTAATGTGACTTTCCTCTCTCCTCATAACATACACCAGTCCAACCTATTTTCCCTTTAATTTTTCTGTTACAGGCGCCACTTTTAAACTCTTACGATACTATCTCTATGCCTCTTTAATAATGCAGTCGTACAGATAGATGAAAAAGACAAGTTCCTTGTGTGATAATAAGAATTTCCTTTGGTTTTACTTTGAATCTGTGCACCTCACCTTGTTTTAAGAATCGGATTCAAGCATCTTGATAGCTTACTTTTCATAAATATTTCCACCACTATTTTATTTACATTCACAAATTCTTTTATCTTGACTCTATTGAAAGCGCTTACAAGACTTGAGGCCCAGACCGGCCATTACGTAACTTCCGGCCGAAAGTCTTGTCCAAGAGAGCCCGTATTAGGTAATATAAGTACCTTCAGACAGAAAATGCGATGTACTTAAATTTAATACGATTGTAGTCTTACAGGATCCTTTATACAGAATGTTACAGAAGGGCGAAATAATCTTTCAAAGGCCTGCTCGGTCATGATAGACAAACAAAAAATAATTATATACCTACCTATACATGTCGCAGCTATCTGGTTAAAGTAGCCAGCTCATTGGACGCCTAGCCCAGTCATTCAAAGCCGGCATCTAATTAAATGGCTGAAGGACAACTAGCCAAGTTATTGAACGCAACGTTTAACGAAATCGCTAAACGTAGTGTAGTCATTTAGTTAAGGTGAATATATAAGCAAATGGCCTTGAAGTGTGAAATAAATTGTTAACTCGTAAATATGGTGATAATTTCCATATTTCTCTTCGTCATGCATTAGATAGTCTCTTGGTCAAAACTATTATTGGTGACCCTTGTTGAGCTTGGTGAGCTTTAAAACTTGCCGTGGCCACTTTTGTCGGAGGCAAGTTTTAAAGCTAGACGGACTAATGTAAATACTTTCAACGGTGGTTCATAAAATAATTTAAAGGGCTATCTAGTGCCTGACGATTAGCAATATGAAAATTATCTCCATATTTAGGAGTTAATAATTTATTTCAAATGAGGGCGCCACTTCAAGGCCATTTGCTTTTATATTAACCTTAATTGGATATTGATAAATTTGTGATGTATGCTTAGGGTTCAGAAATTATGTACGACTGCGTTTTACTAATACACGACGCGACGCGACGAAGCGCGCACTTAGTAGAAATATGGAACTTGTTCACTAGACAAAAAGAGTGAGAGCCCGCTGCGCCGCGTAACGCAGCGTTGCCCAGCGCGGCATAGCGGGCTATCGCTGAAATTAGTATCTTTTTGTCTAGTAAACAAGTTCTATATTTCCCCCAAAAAGCGCGCTACGTCGCGTCGCGTCGGGTCTCGGTGTGAACTGACCCTAACATTCACGGTTTGCGCTGTTGACGCCATATTTGTTTTGAGAACTACTAACAGGTTTACTTTATATTATCTGTCCCCCCTCGCAACCTCGAGTTGCGTATATTCCTGAGTCCTATAAAACGAACATACTTCTCTCGTATATAACAACGTAGATAATCTGATAGAATAGACAACACAATAATTCAGAGGATATAGTTTTAAAAACTAAAACCCGACTACGGTAAAAAATCATACTAAAAGTACATTTATTCAGTTATTGCAAGCACACCCACCCATCATACACTCGGTATGATTCAATTTATTTTATTTTTAGTTTCTTACTTCAAAAATAATATAATAGTGCATTAAATTAAAGACACACGAACAAAGTGCCTTCCCCTTAATAGAGACAGTAAGAAAAGTGCCGATGGACACATTCTAATGCTATAACTAATAAAACTAGGTCAATGTTAAATTACTAATTAGTCTAAGTTTAGGCTAGATTGTAATAATATTAACGTACTTATTCAATCGAATGATTTTTAGTATGTACGTTAAGAAATTACGAAATACGTTAAAAAAAAAGTTTCTTACTTTACGGTCTATAGAGGTCATTTGTCAAGGTATCATGGATATCTTTAATACCAGGGAACAGATGAACGAACATACATACATAGCGGAAAAAACATAACCATCCTTTTGGCTTCGCCGAAGTCAGGTAAAAAGTACAAAATGTTAGCAGAATTGTTGACGTCGTCCGAAAAAACATCAAACAGATTAGGACCTAAATTGTTATTTAACAACGCTGATAGCCACACACTCATTATGTGATTAAGACGAAGGTTACGATCCGGTGGCGCCCTCATTTGATTTAAATGGTTTAATACTCCTAATATTATATATGTTAAAGTTGTATGGATGTTTGTTTTACGTCGAAACGGATTGGAGTTAAATTTGAAATGAAGATGGGTTATTATCCGGATTAATATATAGAATATTATTATCCCGGAAAATTTGAGGTATCCGTGGGGTGGTCAAATACCCTTTTACCACGCGTGCAACGTCACGGGCAACAACAAGTCGTAACTAAAGTCGATCTTCAATGGGTATAACTGACTTTGTATACAATAAAAGTTATCGTATTAGTAGTTTGTGGTTAAAGCGGGTGTACCGCGGAATCGCCGCATATCCGCTCTGTTTCTTGCTCTAGCAATTGACAGTTGTAAGTGATAGAAAAGGATAGCAGCATAGGAAAATGCTGTTCCGCACGGCCAGTTGTAGCGCAACCGGCTTATGTTGTTAGAAAGTCGTAGACGTGTAGCTCGTAGACCCTCTACGGCGTAGTCTTCATTATATTTTATATCTTATCTATTTAATTTTGTATCTGTTCTCTACAAATTCAATTTATCGAGGACAAAAAGTTATTATTATATTTGTGTACTTACTATAAGGATACCGTAGAATTCTATGTAGTCATGTGTACTGAGCCAGAACACTACATTGTGCTGTCTTTGGTAAATTAGAGAATTATCTTCCATTTTGTTTGTTAGAAAATTTAAGCTTCAGCTCGTCTGACAAATTATCTTGAAGGGTTTTGTCTTTTGTAAAGCTATTAAGGTGAGTTACTGTTGCAAATAAATATACTTACGTTGTTTTCTAGAATTTATAGTTGACATAATGATCGAGCGAGCGAAGCGTCTTTGTTTTCAGATTGGCCAAAAATACTTATGTCCGTCTGTCTGGTCTCGCCTACAGGTCACATTATTCAAACGATTTTGACGAAAATTGGAACACAAGTTTCTTGACTTTTTTTTAAGTCGATTGCGATTTTTGATTAGGGGAGAAATGGGGAGGAAAAGGGGGTAACATTGCTGTAGCGTAATTTATTGACGGATCACAATCAAAGTTGATAGATTTTTTTAATTTTAAGATTAGTTTTAATTTTTTGATATAGTTTAGTTTTATATTCATATATTATTGATGTAAATGAAGCTATATTTATCAGTTTATCAAAGTAGTGAAAGTTTACAAAGATATAATGCGTCGAAGTTTCGAAGTGGGAAAATAGTACTTGAACGTGACGTCTTGCGGAATTCAAATACGCTGTATCTTTATAATTATATGATTATCATAAAAAAGATATTTTTCATTCAAATCAGTCGCGCATTGAAATAAAAAGCGGTGTTTTGTTGCATTTTAAAAGACCTTTTCAACGATACCCCACCGTTGAGGTTAGTCCAATTTAATTTTTTAAATTCACTTTTCGTTGTATGGGAGGGGGGCTGAAAAAAAATCATTTTTTCATAATGTTAAAAACCAACGTTTGGAACTTCAATATCTATCTCTTAAACAATTTTCGTGACAATCGGTAGAGTAGCGGCGGACAGACGGACGGACGGACGGACATGACCAAACTATAAGGGTTCCTTGTGAACTACAGAACCCTAAAAACGGCTTATAAAGTACATCTGGAGTATAGCATTATATGGTAGTGAAACATGGACTTTGGCTAAAAAGGATCGAGAACGTTTAGAGGCATTCGAAATGTGGTGCTGGAGACGTGTGGAAGGTATAAGTTGGACAAAGAAAAAGACAACTGAAGAAGTACTTAATTTAGTTAATGAGAAAAGAATCTTATTGAAAACAATCGATATTAGAAGAGATATTATGTTTGGTCATCTTATACGCTACGATCAATTTATTAAAAATATAATAGAAGGAAAAATAGAAGCAAGAAGAGGAAAGGGAAGACCAAGAAGAGCATTTATAGATCAAGTGAAGGAGAAAGTTGACACCGTGTCGTATAGGGAGGTCAAAAAGATGGCTCAAGAGAGGGAGACATGGAAACTACTCCACCGACAAGAACGTAGTTCTTAAATTATAGATAAAAAAGAAAGAACCAATACATGAACAATATTTTTAATAGTGTACCTGATGAGCTAAACATATTTTATATCTACATCCGTATTGTCAGTAAAGAGAGAGTGGAAGACCATCCAATGTATACAAGTGTAACTGATAAATCAATACACTACGCTAGCTAAATTTGCTAAAGAAAAGAAATCGTCAATATATAAAATTCTATATAATAAGATATTGGAAACAAAAATGCTATCGTCCAAATCCAAAACAACTCGGAAATAACTCCGATGCATTCGGATTTACTCGTCCGAGTGAAATGAATCGCCCAATAATAGCGAGAGCTCGGTCCTAACTTTTCCAATAAGATGATTTAAATAACCCAGCTGTTTTATTATTTCGCTGCATTGAATATTGATATAACTCTAATCCTCTGTTACGTTATGATTCCCTGGTACATGGACAAATATGAGTTCTGTATATGGTAATTAATTCAAAGATTTCTTTAAAAAACCGGTCAAGTGCGAGTCGGACTCATACATTAAGGGTTCCGTACCTTCGTTTAATTGGCTATAGCTATATAATTTAGTTAATGCCATTATAAAGATCCAGTTAATAACGCTAAAAACCACGTTTCTTGTTTGACGATTTCCTTTATTTTCTAACTTTATTTTATTTTTAGTATTTGTTGTTAAAGCGGCCACAGTAATACATAATCGGTGAAAATTTCAAGTGTCTAGCTATTACGGTTCAAGAGATAGAGCCCTGTGACAGACGGACGGACAGACGGACATACAGCGGATTTCAGTAATAGGGCCCCGTTGGAACCTTTTGGGTACGGAACCCTAATAATTAAGTACTTGTTAGCTAATCTAACTTTATGTTTAGGTAGTGCAAATTATTACCAAAGTTGATCTCATCCCCCGGCATTCAAATAAATAATGTCTCAAGATATACAATTTTTCAGCAAAAGTGCTTTTTGGGTTCCGTACCCGAAAGGTGCAAACGGGACCCTGAGACTCTGGTGTCTGTCCGTCTGTCCGTCTGTCACAGGGCTCAATCTCTTGAACCGTAATAGCTAGACACTTTAAATTTTCACCGATTATATATTACTATGACCACTATAACAACAAATACTAAAAATAAGATAAAGTTAAAAATTAAGGGGGTCGTCATACAAGAAACATGTTTCTTGAGCGTTTTAAAACATTGTACGGTGGTACGGAACCCTTCATGTACGAGTCCGACTCGCACTTGCCCGTTTATTATTTTACGCATCGGCCCGAAGAGACTGATGACCACAGAGTAATAATATACTACGTACTGATACGCAGTTGTCTTTCGCAGCCATGTATACTCGTATACTGCTATGAACCTGAATGCGACTTCTCGTAACTGCTCTGAATTATCACTGCTTTATAACGCCACTGTGACTACCGCCGAACCGACATCTTGTCACAGCGACAACCGCCAAAGCGACGGCATACTTAACAATGCAATTGTGACTGCTACAATCATGAATGCGATAGATATAGGAAAAATTACTCTCATTTGGTTGCGAAGCTTGAAAATTCACAAAAAGAACTCACCCAGAAGCTCCATGTTTTTGTAAACCATTGGCCTGAGCCAGATTCTCGGCATTCACTGGTTCAAGTGAGTCGAGACAGCTATGACACGAAACCCCGATCGACCGACAAATAAAACGCAGGAGTGGGATTGGCCACACTATCCAAAGGGACTCTGATCACATACCAAAAAAGGCTATGGATTGGAATCCCTAAGGAAAACGCAAAATCGGCCGCCCCAAACAAACCTGGTGACGTACCGTGCTCGATGAAATTAAGAAAATCGGCAAGACCTGGAGTGAAGTTAAGCGCGTAGGTCCACACAGATCGAGATGGAGAGTCTTTGTGGACGCCCTCTACCCCAAATAGGGACATAGGACCATAAGTAAGAAAGAAACATTATTTACCAAAAATAATAACAATATATTCGTATAGAATAGCTTTTATTTTAAATAGACATGTCAGATTTCCACTGTTTTTTTTTTATTTCAAACAAATTAAACTAGTTTTCGACTTTTAAAATATAAACTTGAAACAAAATATAGTTTTCCATACTGATGGTCAAATTATGATATGATATTCTCTTTCAAGTTTATATTTTGACTTCATAAATCAGTTATATTATATGCCTAGATATATGCAATTTCTTTGAAATCACAATATTTCGCCGAAATCTGACATGCAGTTTCAAAATAAAAGCTAGAATACGTTGTATCGAAAAGTTTGATTCTGTCTACGGTAAGGAGACTCTTTTTAAACCGAACTGTTGCAAGCATTGCAACCCGCCAGAACGATGGATCAATAGTCCAAATCCCTCCACGTTATATGGAGCCTAGCAATAGGTACAAAACAAAATCTTCGAGTTATGAAAAATAATAAATAAAAGCGACATGAAAAAATTCACTGCCATTATGACAACCAATTTGATATGTTTTAAAACTGAAAAGCTAAAAGAAAACATTTCAACAACGCCGCATTATGTGAAGAATTTTCTTTGTAAATTGGTTTAGACATTCATTTTATCAGAAAATATTTTGTGTCAATTGTGAACAAATGGCAATTTATATAAATAAACGTAGGTAAAATGAAATTTTACATGTCACATTCCCTAGACAATCACTTTGATAAAATTTTTGAAATTAAATAAATTTGAAAAATATTCAAAGCGTAATAACTTCTTTGAGGCTTCGTTTGTGTTCAAAGTTGGGCGAACTTTGATAACTTATATATTTGCACATTATTTTTATGATAGATATGAAGAATTATTGGAAATACCATTTTTATTGGGCTCCACTATACCACGAGTAGTATGTAGTTTAAAAAAATATATGGAAAGATAGAAAGAAAAAGAGGAGTAGAAAAACTCAAAACAAAAATAGGCAAGGGTGATCACTTACCATCAGGTGACCCGCTTGTTCGTTTGCCGCCCTATAACATTAAAAAAAAACATAACATAAAAAGTGTGAAAGCATATGAGGAGGTTAGGAAATTAGTGGAGGAAAGAGAGACATCGATAGCACTCCACCGACAAGAGTGCGGCTCTTAAATACAAGAAGAAGAAGTAGTTCGCCGCTATTTATAAACTGGAGACCTCTCCTTAATTTAGAAAATTATCATATTTCAAAACCAATATGTCCAGTACCTATATAAGTACCTCTTAATTGTTCGTTCAGCTAAAAACATATGTGCTTATTGCTTTTTCGATACTTACCTATGTTCATAAACCAAATCCCAAGATTGAACAACAGTTTGCAAAAAAATCTCAATATCAAAAACAACACAACAAGGGACCTTAGTAAATATATCCAAGTCGCCACATTCCAGCAATGTTCTAATACGGAGACCTAATAAAATATTATTACTTGCGACACGAGGCAGGCCACCGGAATTAGCTGGTCCTTTTCTTAATCTCTCCAATGCTCGGAATCCACCACGTTTACGACCCTTGCACACAGATTGCCTCCTTTGATTCACGTAATACTCGTACACATACACTTCATCAAGCAGAATATAAACGGAATATCCTACCCTTCGAGTTCGAATCTGATGTGTTACATGCGGTATTGTTTATTGTTTATTATGACATACACAACAGGGTCTAAAAAGTTAGGTACAGACACTGCTCTAGATTGAGACCCAAAAGCGTGAGTATGATAGGCAATGTAAACATTGTTATGCTCAAGAGCAATATTTAAATTGGTAAAGGAAAAGTTTAAAGTAACAATTGGTGTTACTGTACCCCATAAGTACATAATGCTCGAATGGGATTAAGGAAAAGTATAGAAAAAAACTTAAGTAATTAAATATATTGAATTCATCTTCCATGTTCCATCTGAGAGAAAAGAAAAATCTTATAATGTACCAGCTGCTTCTTTTCTCACGTAGTTCTTTAAAACCGATCCAGGGATTAGGCGAAAATGCGAATGATGTTAATATTTTCGATTATAGAGTGTTAATGAAATAACGCAAAAACTCTCAGATGGTACCTCAGCCAATGAAACTGAACAACTTTTGTTCAACTACTTTCACGAAATCCAAAAGAAATTATTCGGATTTTCATACAAATTGACTCGATCAGCTGATCAGTTTGTATGAAAATTCTAATTTATTTTTTTTAGTTTCGTGAAAGTTGTTGAACAAAAGTTGTTCAGTTACATGGGCTGAGGTACCATCTGAGAGGTTTTGCGTTCTTTCATTAACACGATGTATAATATCTCGTTTGTTTGGTTTTGCAGAAATGTTGACGTCAAATCGTTACTTACAGCTAAGTTTAGTGCCGTTTCCTAGGCGCTAGTGCAGAAGAAGCGGCAACAAACTGCACTGCAGCATTTTTCCTAAGGACGTCTTGGAATAGGCGATGCGGCTAGCAACCCATCACTATTTTGATGCCTTTTTCCACCTTCTCGCCCACCAAAGTTCTTTATCCCTAATGGGATTATGTTTGTGATAGTGTATACTGAATTCATTTATTCCCGAAAACTATTTGCAAACTGAACTTGGATGGACGGTATTTTTCGTGCCTTAGAAAGTACGTTGCGCAATTGGTCTATGCTGTCATCGTTACATTAAGGGTTTGTTAAATCTGACACAAATGGTGTCACAAATTGCCTGTATACAATGACAGCCTTTGATTCAATCTACAAAGAAATCAGTGTCTTCGACCCTCTACCCTCGTCATGGTAAGGCTTGTTTACACGTCCGTTACTCGGCCTTTATGCCTTTTCTTATTTGAACGACGTAAAGGACGGAAGGCAATTGAATTAGGGAGATTGTACACTTTGATAGGTTTAAAAAAATACTGTTTTTATATTAAAAGTACTTATGTTAACTTATTTTTTTATTAAACAAAAAAAAATAAAGTGGAAAAAAAAATAAGAGATAAGAAAAAATGCCTAAAAACCAACAGATCTAGATTTTTTTCAGCATAATTTTACAGTCTGACACCATAACAAAAAAACGCACTATTGGGATTCAAACTTGGTGCAGACAGCATTATGTGTTTAATTTTTACCGGCATTTTATAGTTGACCTAATGACATAAAAAAAAAATTCTGCGTACCTAATAATTATAATTTACTCGTACTCCTAACCAAATTATTGTTTATTATAAAAACGCTTTTGAATTAAGAAAAACCACGTGGGGAGTAAATATTTAATAGATTATATCATTATTATTAGTAGTAATGCCAAGCTTATGAAGTAGAAAGGGCCAAGGGTTCCATAAGTAGAAATACTAAAATACGCCTTATGACGTTCAGTCCGCTATTTGTGTGTTACAGAAAATAAATTATCTATCATTTGTAGACTTCAAAAAGTTTAAATAAATAAATAAAAGAAACAATATTTTATTATTTATATACTTAAGGCACACAATTTCATGTATATTCAAATGGCGTCTGCGGTAGACCAGCGTCGTGGCTCACGCCTGACATAAGCTAAGCGGAAACCATTGTGGTAGATTTAAGTTTAATTTGTGTCTAGTGTGTATTAAATGTACCTCTACAAAATAAACAAATATTCTTTCTTTTAAATAGCGACGGGTTACTGCCCCATCGTCTACTTAATTCCAAGGATCCCTAAATTGGTATCTATTCCCTTAATATAATTTTTATTACTTTACAAAGGTTGTTGTTGTAGGTCCTAGCTTTAAGGTGAGCCCTCGTATAAAGTTGTTGAGCATCGTAGACGCTCCGAAAGCAATAATACAACTTGACAAACTGGTTATTTACTCGTACTTCACTGGTTAACTATATTTATAGTACTGTTACAATTTGTAATATACTGAAATAAAACTTTTATTAAACATTCTTCACTCTCCTGATTGATTGTTCAGGATGAGAAGTGGAGGAGAAATGAGACAGATGATGCGGTATGTGTGAAAGATTCGAAAACGGAATTAGGAAATGAAATTTGAAATGAAGTTATAGGTGGACAGGACAAAATGGAGAAATGAGGTGAAAACCAATGTAGCATGCAGCATGATTACAAGGTCAAGTTTAAAATTGTCAGTAGTCTCCTTAATATTTTACAAACCGGCACAATTGAGTCCCTTCCTTTACCCCTTTCCTCGAGTCTGAAGGTCTCGTCAATCCTATATTACATTTCCTGAACTTATGCGTTCTGATTAAAATTTGTTTAAGAAAACGGTTGAAGAAATAAATGCTTAAGGTAAAGGCTATGGCCCTCCGTGGTCTAGTGGTCAAGGCGTTTGCGTGGGAAGGAAGGCACTGGGAAGCATACTTTGTGAAAAGTTGTTTCCAGTCTGGTTAGGATATTGCAGGCCTGAATCACTTAATTATCCGAAAACCGCCTGACGACAACCCTCTTTTGGAAATGCATTTGTGTGAAAAGTTTTACAGCAGCCGCCGCCCAACGTCAACCCTCCTTGGGAATGCAGTTTACGACATCCACAGGAAGAGATGAAGTGGTCCTATTCTAGGCCGCAAGCCACGCAGCACAAGTTCTGAAAAGCGATATAGGATTTTTTTATTTACAAAAAAAAAATTAGTAACTTCGAAATGGAATCAGAAAAAACTATTCAAGGTCGGAAAAACCATTCAAATGCAATATAACAATATTAATATACCACTCTGTATATACGAGTATTACAGCATTGCCATACATACTCTTCAAGAGTTAAATATCGAACAGAATTACTCAATTTACACGGAAGAACAGCTTGAAGAACAAAAGCTTTTTTCGTATTTTGAAATATCTTTCCTTATTAAATTAATGCATACGGGAATTAACGCGAAACGTACCTTTTTTTTTTTTTTTTGCTGACCTTTCGCAGTCAACCTGGGACCACGTTCGGTGAAACCCGAGCGAAACGTCAGCAAAATAAATAAAAATAAAAAGAAAAAAAAAAGGTACGTTTCGCGTTAATTCCCGTATGCATTAATTTAATAATAATGCAACGCGATAGTTTAAAAGTATTTATCTTTTCTTAGTACCTAAGCCATTCCAAGCATGGACTGATCATGCTCTTTGAGAAACATTTCGCCGTTCTAAACTTACAATTTAAGGCCGTACCTAAATTTTCCGGGGTCCAGTGCTGCCCCCATTTAAAATAAATCATTTCAAAGAAAACGGTGACATCATTTAAAATTTTGCTACTACCAAGCCCTAGATAACCTTTTTAAGTATTTTATGAACTACTGTTAACAGTTTAAAGTGAGAACGTTAAGCTTTACTACGCACATTTGCGAAAAACGGCCACTTTTAGCAAATGTGCATTGTAAAGCTTATCTTTCTCATTATAAACTGTAAACAGTAGTTCACAAAATAGTTTTAAGGGTTATCTAGGATTTGGTAGTAGCAAAATTTTTAATAATGTCTCCGTTTTCTTTGAAATCATTTATTTTAAATGGGGGCAGCACTGGACCCCGGAAAATTCAGGTACGGCCTTAAGAAAATCAACTAAAGTAAAGCTACAATAGTGCGGGCAGTAAATAAAGGGCATTCCTCTCCGCTTTGATTGTCGTAGCAGGTCGTAGCGGGTCGTAGTTGACGTAGCGGAACGTAGCTACGTGATGCTACGACGTGCAAGATTGGAATGTAAGGCGGTTATCCCACTGCACCGCGCATCGTTGCGGAGCGCGGTTTCTACATACTGTCGCTCCCGCGCGGTGACGCGTTTTCAATTAGTTGGGAGTAGGCGTGTTTTCTATACAAACTGAGCTACTTGCAAACAATGTTAAAAATCTGCCGCGCCGCACTCCGCGACGGTGCGCGATGCAGTGGAATCACCGCCTACGGTTACGTAAGTGCGAAATGGAATGCGCAATATTAATCCCGCTTGTTCTGTTACACGAGGAATTTCGTGCAATAAGATTCTTCAATGGCCTGGGAGAAAAGAAACGTAGAACGCACCGGCTGTTTCTCTTCCAGATCGTAAAATCCGTTCAAGGAAATAGGCGTGAACCTGAATCATGTCAATGTGGCCAGCAACCCATCACATTTTTTTTTGTTTTTTGGTATTCATAAATATACTTTCTACATGCATACATACGCATACGCCGGAAAAGGTTACCTTTGAGGGTTTAATGATGAGACAGATACGGTGTTTGACGTACAAAGTACCGAACATTTGTAAATGAATCGGTTAATTTTAAATACAATACTGCTCTTTTCCTTGTACTAATTATCCCCATAACTGATATTCATATTTTCAGACAACAATACCTAGAAAAAATACATATTAGGTAATGTAATCTTTTCCTGCTAAAAATCAGTACAAATTGCCATTTGTTACGAATAACTTAAAGTATTATATGTGCAGTACGAGTATCATGTAAGCTTTCATATTTTTGAAACTTTCATGTTCGAATTTCAGTTGTTCGAAAACGTATGTCAAAATTTTAAATACAAGATTTTCGAACAAATTAATTTCGTACATAAAAATTTCGTCTTTAAGATAGGTAACGCTGTATCATCATTTTTTAAATTAAATTGAGCTAGTCCCGGCTAGGTCTATAGAGACCTACCAATTTAGTCCTATCATTAATTTTAAGAGAGTCCCAATAGACACTAGAAATTCTTTTAGGCTGTTTTTAAGGTTTGGTTGTGAGATTTTGTTTTAAGGCGACGTGGGTTCACAATTTGCAAAACTGTGCGTGTTTTTGAAAAATCACTATTATTAAACTACTACAGTTTATTTAGCCGAAACGGATAGATATTACATTTTTTGGTATAATTTTCGTATAAATAGGTGATTGTATAAAATAGTAAAACGTATTATAAAGGCAAATTTAGGCAAATTTAGAGGTATGTTTGTGATTTTTTTCTATCGAGCCAAAAATGCTCAATGGTGTTTAGGCTATTGTGAGTGTCTGTAAAAAATCCTTAAGATTTTTATATTTTATGTATGACACGTTTTATCGCAACTTTAACAACATAGTTACCTACTTCAATTTAGAACATTCAAAAGGCCCTAGGCCTTAAGTCCGCCTGTAACATTTTTTTGTAATAAAGTTAAATAAATAAATAAAATATACATTTAAGAGCCCGTACTACCCTAAGTTCTTAGAGCGATCTTAAATATTATCAATATTAACAAATACTCACTTTGAAATAAAAACACAGCAAAGTTCAAGACTAACTCTATACATAATAATTTTCAAAAACACGATTGCTTAAAATTTTCTTGATAGAAAAAAATTGCGAAGTTGCCTCTAAATCACCTGAGAATTATACTAAAACGAAAAGTATTCAAGAGATACAATAAATTAGCCCTTGTAACTTTGGATTATAATTGTATTAAACACTAGCTGACCCGGCGAACTTCGTTTCGCCCTTTCCCGTTCCCTTTTCCATAATTTCTCACCGTTTAAACCTTCCCTGGACTTTCATGAATATTTCAAGACCAAAATTAGCCAAATCGGTTCAGCCGTTCTCGAGTTTTAAGCAGACTAACGAACAACAATTCATTTTTATTTATATAGATAGATAGATAGATAAGGCAAGGATCATGTCTTATTTTTTTAATAACTCTTAAATATTCTTTGTAAAATGAAAAAACCTCAAAACTAAAACCAGCCTTATTGACCTACCATGATCTTTTCACCCCGCATGGTCTCGCGGTCTTGCTTCGGCTAGAGTAAATTTGTGTGCGTGGAAGCGTGAGCAAAACTTAGATTATTTATATCAGGTCCAGCCTCTTGAATAAAATATCTCATTACAATAAATTGTACAGTTTGATGCACGCAAATGGGCAGTAAATTACCTATTACATTGGATCGCTGAAGTTAATGAAAGAAAGTTCTATTACTTTACATAATATGTATTAATATGCCGTAATTCAAGTAGCTAGTCATTGTCAAATTAGAAATAAGTAAGTATATTTTATCTGTACTTTTTACTAAGAAGGTTTCCCGGCATTTGTTCCGTAGAAAAATATGTTTATTGACAAGTTAAGTTACCCATCAAGGATATGTGTGAACTGTATTTTAACAGTACACAGTTGCCCTTATGATACCCAACCAAACGGCTACACTAAACGCACGTAAAGCTACAATGGAGACAAAAGAACAAGGAAGCCCCACATCACACCTATATTAAATGAGTCAATTTGTGCCTCATTATATTACATTTTCTGCCCTCTTTTTTTTTTAATGGCTTGACGCGACTGCGTATTTATATTTATATTTATAAATATTGTTCATAAGCATGAGCATTTATAACAGCAAACAACACCAATTTCATATTATAAAGTCCACTAAACACAATTTGCAAAATAATTTAAAGAAAACCCCAACCGAACCCCTTGACTTCCCGCCAAAAACTCCTTTTCTGCCCTTTGTGCTTTGAAATATTTTTCAAAACATAAAGGAAAGGGTAAGCACCCTTTCCTTTATGTTTTGAAAAATATTAAGTGTTTAATGGCCTGGATATTTTATAATTGACGAATAGAAAAACGAAAAAAAAGATTACTTCCCAAACAAAATCCATTTGGCTGAGTGTTGATATATATGGGAAGCCAAATTTTTTTTTTCGTTTTTCTACATTGGTTTTTATGGAAAGTTCAGTATCTTGGACTGAACTTGCACCAAAAAGGTTATTCGTTAGGTACCAGTAACCTTGTACTGGGTGGCGCAAAAGTACTGGCACTAAAGAAAATACTTTTATTTTTTTTATATGACATTTTCTGTCATTCTGTTGTTGAAAATTGTGTAGTGAACAAATGTAAAATACACTGAAAATAAACATGGACCGTTTTACTCCCCAAGAACGTGGAATAATTGTGTCAATGTTCTTACGGAATAATTCATCAGTGATAAGAACACAACGTGAATTTCGTCGACGATTTCACCACCGTCCGGCACCGATTGGTCGCACAATTCGACGCTTTGCCACACGCCTTGAAGCAACTGGCTCAACATTGGATAAACCTAAGTCTGGGAGACCAAGAACAGGCCGTTCAGCTGAAAATATCGATGCTGTGCGCGAAGATGTGGAAGAGTTATTTTTTCGAAGACGCTGGAGGCAATGCGATAACTGTCACTGGAGAACGCTACAGAACCATGTTACGAGAGTTTTTGATACCCAGTTTGGACGAATTGGGGCTGGAGCACATCTGGTTTCAACAAGACGGCGCTACGGCACACACAGCGCGCGACACTATGGACTTAGTGAGGGACGCTTTTCCAGGCCGAGTTATCTCTCGTTTTGGCGATTTGCCTTGGCCTGCAAGATCACCCGATCTGACCAGTCCAGACTTCTTTCTTTGGGGTTTTTTGAAATCTCGGGTGTATGTGAACAAGCCACAGACTCTCGCAGCTCTAAAAGAAAACATTCGTCAAGAAATAACGAACATATCGCAGGAAGTGTTACGGCAAGTTATGCAAAATGTCATAAATAGGGCTCAAATGTGTATCAACTCTGGAGGTCACCATTTAAAAGACATCATCTTTAAATCCTAATGGTACGAAATTTAATGGCACAAATATACATTTAAAAAAACCTAAATCTAGTTTTCTAATTTAGAAAAAATGTTATAGCTGAACCAAATAGGGTCTTTACTTTTGCGCCACCCAGTATAAAGCCCAATGGAGACAAAAGAACAAGAATGGTTCATAAATACTTTTAAACTATCGCGTTGCATTATTATTAAATTAATGCATACGGGAATTAACGCGAAACGTACCTTTTATTTATTTATTTTGCTGACGTTTCATTCGGGTTTCACCGAACGTGGGTGAAGTCAAGCTGGGACCACGTTCGGTGAAACCCGAATGAAACGTCAGCAAAATAAATAAATAAAAGGTACGTTTCGCGTTAATTCCCGTATGCATTAATTTAATAAGAATGGTTCACACCTCATATATCAAATAAGTCAATTTGTGCCTTAATATTACATTTTCTGCCCTTTGTGTTTTGAGGCATAATGAAGGGAAAGGGTCCTGTATTCGTATTTAATGACCTGATAATTTTAAAGTATGAATTGGCATTGAAAGGCTGTAGGTATGGTATTCATAATCATACAACGTGTTAATTAACTAACGCAAAACCTCTCAGATTGTACCTCAGCCCATGAAACTGAACAACTTTTGATCTACAACTTTCACAAAAACAAATTTTCATACAAATTGACTCGATCAGCTGATCAGTTTGTTTAAAATTTCACATTTTTTTTTTGGATTTACACGTTGTATAACATTCCCTTATGTTGCACGAACTAATGGCCATATTGAACGTATGTATACTGTTTAGTCACCATTTCTTCAATGTTGATTCAATAGTGGGAAAAAAGAAAAATCTCGTTAGGGATAAAGACATGATTGCGTCTGTATAGGTACGATTCAGACCTATACAGACACAATCATGTCCAGCTCGCATCGCGTCGCGTAAGTGCGTATGCGTACACCACACACACTCAACTCTCTGCACCTCTAATCTCCGTTTCCATTTCGCGACGGCCGGACGGACCCGACTAGTGTTTCCGAGTACTAGGCATTTAGCCTTAAAGCCTATCAGTCCTTTTTTAGGGCTATGTCATTATAAAAGCCAATGAGCCTAAAAAGCCTTTTTTGCAGCTGTAGGTTTTTTCAAGTAATAGGCTTGTTTTAGCTAAATTAAAAAAATAAAAAGCCATTTTTGAGACTTAGTGTTAGTAAGCTATCATAAATATGAATAAAGTATTTATTTTATTTTGCATTTATTTTGAAAAAAGAAGAAAATTAATATTTTACTTTATTAATTTTACTTTTTACTTAATTTTACTTACTACAACGGATTAGCTCGTTGAAGTGGCAGTGGGCGGGACACATAGCGCGACGAACCGATGGCCGATGGGGCAGAAAGGTTATCGAATGGCGACCACGTACTGGCAAGCGAAGCGTTGGACACCCACCCACAAGGTGGTCAGACGATCTGACTAAGGTCGCTGGAAAGCGCTGGACGCAGGCCGCTCTAGATCGGTCATTTTGGAAATCCTTGGGAGAGGCCTATGTCCAGCAGTGGACCTTATGCGGCTGAAATGATGATGATGATTTTACTTAAGTATCGCCAAAATGACATCGAACCAAAAGCCTTCAAAGACTTTTAGTCCTTTAGGCTTGGCCTATTCAACAGGCCTAACCTAAAGCACTAAAAGCCTATAAAGGCTTTTAGCCTGTCAAGCCCCTTAATTAAGAGCCTTCACGAAAAGGCTAAAACCTATAGTTCTCAGAAACACTAGACCCGACGACAGCCAAACGCAAGCCGGCGGAGCCGGCTATCTATGAGCAAGGTTACACGCTCAGTTTGGCATCAGTTCAGTCTATCAGTCTGGATTGAATTGACTGACGCCAGAATGATAGATGCTGATTTTCACGGTTACACGGTCAATATACACTGACAGCAGACAGATAATAAACGGGCAAGTGCGAGTCGGAATCGTACATGAAGGGTTCCGTACCACCGTACAATGTTTTAAAACGCTGAAAAAATACGTTTCTTGTATGACGACCCCCTTTAGTTTGTAACTTTATCTTGTTTTTAGTATTTGTTGTTATAGCGGCCACAGTAATACATAATTGGTGAAAATTTCAAGTGTCTAGCTATTACGGTTCAAGAGATAGAGTCCTGTGACTGACGGACAGACGGACAGACAGCGAAGTCTCAGTAATAGGGTCCCGTTTGCAACCTTTGGGTACGGAACCCTAAAAAGTACGTATACGGCATAGAGCTATAATGTACCTTATGTACCTTGGTGTACGGTGTGTAGTAAAGTACTCTGAATGACGCGAGAATTCAGTCTTTTATCTTTCAGAATAGACTGACAAAATTATAATTTTTATCAGTCGGAACTATCAGTCTGTCATTCCGTAGGTTACACGATCATTCTCCGATCATTTTTACCAGACTGATGGACTGAACTGATGCCAAACTGAGCGTGTAACCTACATCTATCGCGGAATCCGTCCGGAGCCGTACTTGCGGAATGTGAACAGACGACCGGGTTTCAATATGCATAAGTTGCATGCAAATTTGAACTGTATTTCCTGTTTACACATTTCTATTTCCTTTACATCATTGTTTACATCATTTACCGTCCGGCCCGGCCCGATGCGAGCTGTAGGCTGTAAGTCAAAATTGTACGATCACTATGTAATCGTACGGGTGATCGAATGGAAATTCTCGCTATAGAATGTCAACGCCATTGTTCCAGGGCCGCACACCCCTTTCCTCTCATTAACCCACAACCCCACAAAACACAATACAGAATACGATCTGTGAGAGAATGATATACGTAGGGCGTGAATTGGTTAATCTAAAAATAAGGTGTGATGTCACTCTTTCTAATCCTTATACATATATATCGCTTGTGACTAAGTATACAAACGTTTACTTAGCCCATTTGTTTGGGGAAAATCTTTTCAACTTTTTTCTTTTCCCTCAGACGTTGACCAGAATAGTTAACACGCTAGTCCGCCACTCGGAGGTTCTGAGTTCGATCCCCAGTCAGGGCAAGTTGGAAAATTGCCTTTTTCAAATTGTCCTGGGTCTTGGGTGTGCCCAGGAAACTTACTTTGGATCTTAGCTCAATCTGTGTGATTTGTCCCTATATAATTATTTTATTTTATTTATTTATATCTATTTTAGCCGTGTGGTTTCCAGTAGCAGTAACGACCTAGAAAACACAAGCTAAACAAAGCCTATCAGTGAGATCTCTCTAACCCGTCTGGCCAGCGTAGAGAGTGTAGGCTGAATGTAGGCTGTAGGCTAAAAAAACACGTTTCTTGTATGACGACTTTAATTTTTAATCCTCTAATTTTTTACTTTATGTTATTTTTAGTAATTGTTGTAATAGCGGCTACAGTAATACATAATCGGTGAAAATGTCAAGTGTCTACCTATTACGGTTCAAGAGATAGAGCCCTGTGACAGTCCCAGTAATAGGGTCCCCTTGTCACCCTTTGGGTACGGAACCCTCAGGACTATCGTAACAACTACGAGTACTATCGCACTCAGACACATTTTTACTTTTCGCTAAAGTAAACTCGACTGTACTGTGGGTGGGATTGGAGTCTATATTTGTGTAAGTACCACTGAAGTGCTTACTCGTAATTAAACTCTTGTACCTGATTTTCATATAAAGTTCTATCCTCTGTCAGCTTTTTGCGCTCAACAGATATATAATATATGTTGTGGTCTTAAAATATCGAAGCTCGGGATCATAATTAAACAGCGAATAGATCAATACATAATGGTCTTGTTTTATTATCGCTCATCATTTGTGTGTTTTGCATCTTTACGTTTATACAAATATGCGACCGTTCTCTTTTCAAATCGAACCACGACTGCCGGAGTCTGGAGCGGAGCGTTTATTCAAACCGTTCTCAAGTGAAGTATGAATGAATGAACGAAACGTCAAACTCACTGCGCCGGTTAGAACTGGCGGTTTGATCAAAACAACTTCTAATAATAATGAAAATAATAAATATACATTCTAATTAATTACAGATATAGTAAAATTGGCTTCTAATAACTGCGCAACTATTTAAGATTGATAATATATATATATATATATATATATATATATATATATATATATATATATATTTTAGATATCTATGACGAGGCATAAAGGTCTCATCATGAGAGCACTAAACTTTTCAATAGAAGAAGGAATGTGTTTAGCCGCCACTTTGACTGTGGAAAAACGTACCGTGTGTCTCTCTCATCTCAGCGTATTCCCAGTTGCATTCCCAGCTGCAACGCTGTGAAGCCCGGGGTCCGCTTTTTGCGGTGGCGCCCTATCCCTGTACCTGATCCTTTTTCGACTTTCCATCAGATGATTTGGCTTTATTTTACGACCGGCCGCCTGCCTGACGTGAACCCTCCTTGGGAATGCTATTGTAGCACTAGCTTGTAGTGCTATTTAACGACATCCATCGGAAGAGATGGGGTGGACTATTTTAACCCGGAACCACACGGGTAAAACGCACCGTGTGTGTTTCGTGAAAATGAAAACACATATGGTGTGTTTTTCCGCAGTCAAAGTGTAGCTACGTTATAAGGAAGGCTAGTGCTTGATTGATTATATTAAAAGAAACAAATTACCAACGTATCTATTCCAAAATGTTATTTGTCTTTATTCATAGAGAAAAAATGCATTCTTGTAAATTATTAATTCTTCCTTGTTGGTCAGGGTGAAAAGAATAAAACATAGAATATTCCAGCTGTTTGTCTTCTCGCGCAGATCGTAAAAGCCAATCGAGGGAATGGGCCAGAATCTGCGATGCGGTTAGATAGATAGATAGATAGATATTCATTTATTCCTTAGAATATGGTGATACAATGGTGTTACAGAGTTGAGTGTGTGCTACATACTCTGCCTATAAGGCGTAGAAATATTTAGTTAAATTAAGATTAAATTTAAGTATTATTATTTTTTAAATTAATTATACCTATTTATGTTCACAAATCATATTACATGTCAAAGCGTTTAGTATACAATTTAGCTGTCATTTAAATATTTCCTCGGTAGTATAATAACATTTATCTAGCAGCCAATTAAATAAAGTTGATTGAAATGCACTCTCTCTATTAATTTCTCTAATTTCCCTCGGTAATGCATTGAACACTTTGATTGCCATACAATAGACATTTTTACCGTAGAGTTGCAGTCTCTGTGCTGGGATATACAGTTTGGTTAGCAACCCTTTACTATTATGGTTTTCGTTTTTCCACCTTCATGTTCACCATCACGCTAAAAGAGGCCTGGCCCATACCACCCTAGGCTCTTTTTGCCCCTTTAGGGATAAAGACGTGATAGCGTATGCATGTATGTTTAAGTAAACTAAAAACAAACTTGTAAAGTGGTTTTCCTAACGTGACGAAACAGAATAAGCTATCGGATCCGATAGCTTAGTCTGTATCGTCACGTATCCGATTTTCAAGCGAAAATAAATCGTCCGGCTGTCAACACAACACTGCCTATAAATAAAGTTCACCCAAACCACAAAACAAGGATGGCATAGAAGAATACCTTAATTTATATTAAATTTTTCAACACTTATATATTCTAAGCTATCGGATCCGATTTTTAAACAAAAATATAAGGTTGGGGGAAAATATTCTTCGCAATTTATATGAAAAGTCAAGACATTCTATTTTCAAAGTTTTTTTTTATATTTAATAACTGTATATAATTGCCATTTTGTTTGATGTATTTTTGCTGTAGAAATTTTGGGACTTCAACTTCAACAAAAAAAAACAGCCAAATACAAATATTACAACCAAAAAGAATTAGTTAATTTTTTTTCCAGATTTAGACATCCTATATGCGAGAAGACTTTTTCTTTTCATATAGCTGGCCGACATTGCCGATAAATAAACTTCGGAAAAACCACAAAAAAAGGATAACACAGAAAAATACCTTAATTTAGGTTCGTATTAATTAGGTGAAGACATGATGAAGAACTTTGGAGACGAAGAAGAAAAAATAATAAATATGGAGAAAGGTAAAAAAATAAAACCTCTCTTCATTAGACAGAAATAACATGGCACAGGCGCGTGGTAATATTTAATAAGTAATCTGTGAATAACGTAGTCAGTAACAAAATTATGTATACGTATTTAAATAAGCCAATACATACATTGTATTTTGTAACTGTTTTTCGTTCCGCACCTAATAAATATATGTGTCTCTTCTGTCGCCTTTATAATGTAAATGCAAACTAAGTTGGCAAACTAATTTATTTTGTCAACCTCATGCAATTAATATGCTAGGCGGAAAATTAAGCCAAAATTCTGGGTCTAGTTTTAACTTATTGAGTCCGTTACGTATACACGTAGCAGTTTAGTCCAATTTTCTCATTAGATTTTCCATTGTTTATAGAATAATAATTTAAAAAAATGGGAGCCTTGTGGTGGCAGAGTAGAATAGGACCACTCCAAGTCTTCCTGTCGATGTCGTAGAAGGCGACTTAGGAAACACAAGCTAAACAACGCTTATAAACATCAATGAGATCTCTTCAACCCGTCTGGCCAGCGTGGAGAGTGTAGGCCAAATCCTCTGACTGCTTTGTGATTTATTTTTTACATTTGATTGACTGAAAAGTAAAATCTGATATTTTATTATAGCAAAGAGGATTGTAATTCCTAACAGCAAAAAAAAAATATTCAAACTTTTTTAAAATTTTCATCCCTTCTCTATTTTTTAACTCATCTCAAGCTCGGCAGTTAAATTGATATCAAATACGTTCAATATTATTTGAAGTGTTTTGTACTGGTTTCGCAAAACAAATAAATCCTCCAGCATTTAAATTCCCACCCACGCTACGAAACCGTTAATCTGAATATTTAATTAATTTCTATTTGTCTATACCAGTAATTTGATCTATTTGTACTCGTAAACAACAAACAAAAGGATAACGACATAGATGAAAAAGCATAGATATTGCTAACATGTTCTATTGTTTTAGCCGTGTGGTTTCCAGCAGAGTAGAATTGGACCACTCCATGTCTTCCCGTGGATGTCGTAGAAGGCGACTTAGGAAACGCAAGCTAAACAAAGCTTTTAACATCAATGAGACCTCTCCAACACCTCTGGCCAGCGTGGAGAGTGTAGGCCAAATCCTCTGGCTGCTCTGGCTAATATCATAATATAACTCTGGTAGTACAGAGAGGGTCATGCTCCTGCAGTACAGACTAAAAAGACCCGATGATGATGATTATATTTTTTTTACAATTATAATTATTTATAGGTAAGTAATATTTCTAAGTAATCATCATGAACGAACGACGACGGCATCAAAAAATCTTACTCTGTTAGAAAGCCCAAATCTTCGATCATATAATCTATAGATGTACAGTTCCTTGCAAAATCAAACAAAATATTGTCCCCGTGTCAATACGTACATAGGCAGATGTATACCATTTCAAGTATTGCGTAAAATGGTTCTGAGATAAGCGTGGAAATAAATCCGTATTAAATTCGTTACATATTACCTTCTGGTTAGATGACAAGATAAGGCAATAAAATTTGACGTAACGACACGCGCGCGACCACCGAGCGAATGAGAGCGAAACAAGGCATAATTCTGTTTTATGCCTTGTTTTTCCGGTGCCATTTTTTAGGTGGCAACTGTGCATCTATAAAATATATGATCGAATGCCCAAATCCTGTATTATTTCTAGATGTCGCTACTATATCGTCCGCTAGTCATACAAGGCTGACGATATCCAAAAATCAGAGATGGCGGTTATTTATTCGTAGATAATGAACGCTTTTACCGCCATCTTCCGAAATTAAGCAGCACCATTAAGAAACTTCATTCTTTCGAACTAGTAGCTCCATCTAGCTCCAACATTTAAACTAAAAATTTAACTACGCTTTAAAATATGAAGGTTGTTAGTCTTCTTCAAAGAAATTGTATACAAATCTAGAATGCTTACGAAATGGCAAAGCCGTTCCCGAAAATTATACCTAAAGCACAGAATACATAAGAGTCAAACCTAAAGTTATAGCTCTCCCCTTCTACTTTATTGCACGGACAGTTTGCGGTAAAGGGACGCCTAAAATTTTAGGTACATTTTTTGGGAACGTTAGGTATTTATATGTAAGCATTATGAAAATATGAGCTTTATGTGCGTGGCATTAAGTTTAATTTTGAATGTTGTTTTTTTAAGATTATTACTCGTAGTTATTCTAGATAGTATTATAAATTCTTTGGTCTTCTTGTATTTGTTTGTCAATGGTAATCATGGAAGAAAGTCCTAGCCGCTTTAACACTTCTTTTCAATTAAAACTTTCTGCAGATATTTGCTTAATTAAGCGAGAGAAGGGTGTGACAAGGCTGTCCTTGCTTTTGTTTCCTAAATTCCCAAGTAACAATGATCTGCCTAATTTAATTATCAAGAAAACAAAATGACATCACTTTCCTTGTTTCAATGTAAGGAAAATTCCCGGAAATTATATCGGCACCTGTCGATTGAATTGTTATGTAAATGCTAATATTCATTTCATTTTCCTTGAATAAATATCAATCATAACAATTTATGTCTATGTGTATATTACGTAAATGTATCGAATTTTACGTAATTAATCGAATAACCATTTATATTTACGTGTATATTACGTAAATGTATCGGTGTAGTATAATGCAGAATTATACAACGTGGAAGGGACATACCCGTAATAAATCGAACCATGGGCTATACCAGATCACTAAAGTATAATGATTTAAAACAACAGCCAAATAACAAAAAAAAAATTGCCATTTCCATACAAAAGTGTGCGGCCGCCCGGGCGATTCGTATGGGAATGTCGAAATATTTTTTGGTTTTTTGATTGTTATTTTAATTTCATAATAACTACTTTAGTGATCTATACTAATATTATAAAGCGGAAGAGTTTGTTTGTTTGTTTAAACGCGCTAATCTCAGGAACTAATGGTCCGATTTGAAAAATTCTTTTTTTGTTGGATAGTCCATTTATAGAGGAAGGCTTTAGGCTATATAACATTCCGACAACCACGCGAACGAAGTCGCGGGCACAGCTAGTGTAGCATATAGCCCGTGGTTTGATTTATTACGGGTATGTCCCTTCCACTTTGTATTTATTTTTCTCTGTATGTAAGACATACAAGTTGTTCGTAAAACTAGGAAATGGAAAAAAAAATTGAGTGATCGTGGTCCAGTGGTCAAAGCGTTTGCCTTGTGATTCGGAGTTCGTGGGTTCGAATCCCACTGGGAAGCATACTTTGTGAATAGTTGTTTCCAGTTTGGTTAGGATGTTACAGGCTTGAATCACCCGATTATCCGAAAACAAAGATGATTTCATGCCTCGGAAGGCACGTAAAGCTATGGGTCCCGAACGCCATTTATTGTTTGTTTAAACGTTATTGTTTTCTGCAGAGGTCATGCGGCAGTCACTCTGTGTAAAAAACCAGTAACCTCGTCAAATTACTTTACTCACCCCCTTCCCTCACAGCCAGGCCATTCTCACCTGAAACGGCCTCCACCGGGCACGGGGAGGCCTTAGCTTCAAGTCTCAACCCGGGCAATGGGTTCCGCTGAGCTTCCCCGCGGATGTCCAGTCCACAGGTTCTGAGCCCCCCCATTGCGACAAGATGGGAACTCCGGGCGGGAGGAACTATTTCGTCTGTCCTGTGCCAATGCCTCCAAGAGAATGTGAGCCAATTCATAGGCTAGGCCAGCCACCATAATGAACATCCAGTGTTCCCATAATTCATTATGGCATTACTTTAAAAAAAAACAGCTATGGTAACAACTTCTAGTCTCATTAGTTTATTTTTTTTTGAGCAAGATGGCGTCACTTTTTTGCCATAATTAAATATTAGCATAATTTTGTGACTATTTTTAGGGTTCCGTACAAAAAATGAAAAAACGGAACCCTTATAGGATCACTCGTGCTTCTGTCTGTCCGTCCGTCTGTCACAGCCAATTTGCTTCGAATCTACTGGACCGAATCAGGTGAAATTTGGTAGAATGTTGTAATCCTATGACCCAAACATATGTGCAAAATAAATAAATATTTTTTTTAAATAAGGGTCATTTTCGGGGGACAAATTAGGAAATAAAAAAAAAGTTTTGCACACCTTACTGTGTCATATATCGAATGAAAGGACTCGTTATGAGGATCTCAAATATATAAATATATTTTTGTTATTATTGTAAAATGGATAGTTTTGATTTTATTCAAGAAAGAAGACGAAAATTGACCATTCCCCCCTGACCTCCGAAACTACTGAGCCTAAAATTTTGAAAAAAATCCGAAATATAGTTCATTGCTTGTAGATTACAGGAAAACTTATAAGAATTAAATTAATTGTACGGAACCCTCTCCACGCGAGTTTAACTCGCACTTGGCCAGTTTATTAAAAATAATGACACACTTATTTTGTTAAAATACGTCTTGCTTTTCTTTTCAGGTACTTACTTAAACAAACAGAGGATCCATTTCAAGTAAGCATGTAAAAGTTAAAAGCCCGACTCGCATTTTTATTACCTGTGTCTAAATAAAAACTCCTCTTTACTCGAATAGAACGTTACGTTTTTCCACTTTGCCAAAATATTTATATTTTTCAATTTTGTTTACACATTCTGTCGCACTGCCTAAATTATTTTTCTACTTTGTCTAATGGTTGACTGTCAAAGAACGCCATAAGGCGTTAAGGTGGTACTGGAGGCGCGGGCGAACTCCACAGCGAGTTGCCTACCGACGCGCTTCGTCGTGTTGCTATTTCGTCGAGAAAGAGAAAGGGCGCGTAAAAAATGTAGCTCCGTCCTGACCCCCGCATGTGAGAGCTACACCCCCGCGTACGACAAAGAGAGTGCACTGAACGCCAGCGAAACGGGCCGTTATAGGCCATGAATCGTAGTTTTCGTTTATTTCGATAAATACGATACATACCCAAATAAAACTAAATTATTTGGAATTTAGAGTCTTCACTCTAGTCGTATAATTAGTTTCCATAAGGATCGAAAATATAATTATAAGTGTAATAGGCGTCTAAATATTACTCGATATCGTCGATAAAAAAGGCAAATTTTAAGTTGCTATAACTTTTTTTTTGTTTATTATTTTCGAACCAAAACTAATTACAGATCTAGATATTTATCATCTTAATGCTTGTAAAAAATTTGAATACGATGAGTTTTATGGTTTCGAAATTAAAACAAAAGTACGTTTGTATGGGATTTCGTCCCTCCAGTTAACCCTTAAGTCCGCCATTTGTACCCTTTTTATGTACAAAAAAAAGTTTAAATAAATAAATAAAAGTCTTGAAATTCAGTGAACAAAATAGGTGAGACTCGAATGTGTTTTCCGAGAAAAGTCTTTCGTAAACCCAAGTGGAAATTATGCGCCAATCCAGGTTAAGTAAGGATTCTAAGACAGTCCTTGTTATAAGTGCAAAAGTTTGGAAGTTTGTGGACATATATTGGTTTGGATGCCTTGATTTGATGCAATGAATTTAGGTATACTTAAACACGTTGATTTTGAACCCCCCATTGCAGATATATAAAAAACTTAAGTATTACTTAATCAAAACCATAAGAAAAAATACATAGTAATTTTTTTAATTCCAAATTTCTAATGTATGGCTTTATTATTCGCGTAGTATAGGCATTCGCTGTGCGTCTGTAAGGCACCGAGTTTGACTCACTATGCGCGCCTTTGACCCCTGAGTTATTACTCATCTAAGGTCATTTTCAACTAACACCACTTTCTTAAGATGAAGGAAAACATCGTCTTTTTTCAGAAAAGATCTTGGCTCTTAAATTCAGAAGAAAGAACTGGGAAGATAAATTTAATGAGCTCTAAATACTTATTTGGCCGCATTCTTTAACCAAACTACAGAAGACAGTAAGAGTATACAGAACGGAATCTCCCCGTTCCCCGTCGCACCTCTTCCCGGTTCTTGTATGGCCGCGTGCGCTGTGCAGTGTGTGTTCGCCTGCTCTGCCCTCGACAAGGCGAGAACGGGGGAGAGGTGCGGGGACGGGGAACGAGGACGCATATTGTGCCCTTAGGAGATTCCGTTCTGTAAACTCTTACTGTCTTCTGTGACCAAACCTAACCATTCTTCTGATTGCACAAGCATACGTATACATATGTTTAAGATGTCCGTTACATAATTTATAAACCACTTACTAATCCACATTTTAATACTAGATCGCAATCATACATAGAATACTTGTAAAGATTACAATAAAGTTTAATGACGTCATATAGGACATAGCTTTAACCATAGGAAGCCATTTACGAAACTACGCAACCCCTCAAGTTTGGGTTTGTTTTATTTATCTTGGCTAAGGTGCTGACGGAAATAATATCCAGGGTCGAATGTCATAATCCGGAAGGTACTCACAAATCTATTAATAGAGATCCTAAAATTAGAGCTAACAATTAGGTTAGGCTTGACTATTATTGTGCAAAAACATCAATTAGGCTAAACAATAATTTTGCATTACAAGTTTAGGCCAATAAGGTTCGGCGAAGTGAAATTAGAAACAAATATCTTAAACGAATCAAAGGGCACTTTACACTATCACGTCTTTATCCCTAATGGGACAGACGGAGCATTTTGGGTCTTACGGCTCTAAGCAGACAGAGCTCAAGGCCGCAAGACCCAAAGGCCACTTTTAGCGTGATGGTGGGCAAGAAGGTGGAAAAAGCAATCAAATTAGTGATGGGTTGCTAAACTCATTCTCTAGGCCGGTTTTTAAGTACACGGGAACAAAAGCAGTTGGTACATTCTAAGCATTTTCTTTTCACCCAGACCAGTATGGAAGAATATGGGTATATTAATTCTGCCTGCGGCATATTTTTATATACACACTAGTAATTTTCCTGTAATTATTTTGTTTTATTGCGAAAAAGATATAAGTTTATTATTACGTGTAGACGTTTGCAGTATAAATTTTAAGGTGAAGATATAGGCAAATGACCTTAAAGTGGCGCCCTCATTCGAAATAAATTGTTAACTCGTAGATTACAGGAAAACTTATAATTTCCATATTACTCTTCGTCATGCACTAGATAGCCCTTTAAATTATTTTATAAACCACCGTTGAAAGTATTTACATTAGTCCGTCTAGCTTTAAAACTTGCCTCCGCCAAAAGTGGCCACGGCAAGTTTTAAAGCTAGACGGATCACCAATAATAGTTTTAACGGCAGTTCATAAAATAATTTAAAGGGCTATCTAGTGCATGACGTAGAGCAATATGGAAATTATCACCATATTTACGAGTTAACAATTTATTTCACACTTCAAGGCCATTTGCCTATATCTTCGCCTTAAGAGACTTCAATAACTCAACAGGTTACAAAATAGAATTTCAAGTAGGTAAGTATCAAAATCAAACCTAAGCTTGACATTACAAGTTTTAAGCTTACTGATAAATTTTAATGATAAACTCCATTGCGTACTTAGGTATATCTAGTTTTCTGGAATCAGGAATATGCATGTAATACCAATCCGGCTCATATTTTTATTTTACAATTTCTATTAATACGTTACCACGCCTAGTTAATTATTTTTCTTACTGACTCTTATTTGGATTAGAAATAAATTATCGAAAATATGCAAATATTGCGCGGGAACTTTTGATAAACAAAAGGGAAATGACGTCAAAGTTCACAAAAAGGAAATGACAAGTTTGGGTGCGTTCGGTAGGACTGTCCGTCCATGTAGTTTGACTATCGATGACATTCGAAATGTATGTACTTTTATATAGAAGTTTAACAAACATCACTGGCTGATAATATCGAAAGTACCCAAAAAAGAAAAACATGCGTTGACAGCTTCTGTCTCTAGCGGATATTGCAGACGTTGACGTCATATTTTAAAATGGCGTGTTTTAGTTGTTATAATCTATTTGCTATTTTTAATATTTATTTTCTACACCATAAACATGTTTTTCGGCACTGATTTATTTTTTGCGGCTATTTCTCGACGAAGACTATCGAATACAAATTTTAAAAAAAAGTATGCATACTCTCTAATATTTTACATCTTATTAAATTTTCTCTCTTAACTAAGATATTACTTAGAGCATTTTTATTTACCTACTTACTTATCACAAAGGTAATTATTTAAAAATATGAGGTGTCGGTAACAGTATCACGAGTTTAATGGTTTTTTCCCATCTCAAAAAATGCCCAACACGCATAAAGAAGTTTTTACTTCAAAAACAAACAACAGCTGTAATACAATTAAATCATTTGGGAATAAAAAACAAAAAGTAAAAAGTCGGAAAACACAGACGTAATAGTCCCCCAATCAATCTACAAAGGCGACCGTCTAGTTGTATTTCTTTGAAAATATGAGACAGGTTGTTTTACGAATGTTCTGCGTTACGTGGAACGGAACGGCACTTACAGCGGATTGCGCAGGTATTCCTACAAACTTGTACTTCTAATCTGATTGACCAACACGAAGAACTTGGTTTGGTATGAGAAAAACTTACTTTCAAACATCATCCATCATATATCTGTGGTTTAAATTCAAGTTGTACAAGGAATATTAAATCAACTTATTGGCAGATTTACTCATGTGCCGCCAGTAAATGAAAATCTAAGTAGAAAAGTTCGTATCTATTGAGACGTTTTCTTTAAAAAAATTGTACAGTAATTTAAATGGCGCAGCAAGTCAATGTCAAATTAATTTAAAATTTTCATAGTGTGTAGTTTTGGAATATTTAATTTTATTATATTTAGTTTAAAATATACCTACTTTTGTACATATGTCTGTATAATTAAATAAAATTAGTTATAGTAAAAATTATTAGAAAACGTGTTAGACTCTACTATAGCTTTAGTTTGAAGAAAAATGCGGGCCTGCGTCGTTGTGACGTGCAAGAACTAATTATACGTCAATGGCAAGGACAAAGAAGTGCATTCTTTTCCTACTAATTCAACACAAAACTGATGTGATGAAACGAATTTTTCCCATTACATGACAGAAAGGCAAAAGGATTGAATCAACGGCCTAGTCCTAATAGGTATTTCTTTTGACAGAAGGATTTCAAACTATTAAACGCCATCTATTAGGAGTGTTTTTAACCTCTTTTTTACTGGAAAACGCCTCATTGCAAATATACAAAGGTGACTAATTTATTTGTCTTTCATTAAAATATACGAGACTTTTACGAGTGAGGTTTGTTACGTAAAACGGAGTAGCACTTACAGCTGATTGCGCGGGAAAACCAATTTACCGAGAGGTTTTGCCTACGACTAAGTTGTATAATCTAATCTTATTGACTAAGTTAAACAAAAGTATTTGTCTTTGAAGAAGAGAAATACTTATTTCCATACATCATCCACCAGATATTTATACAAGAAAAAAGTGCATGATTCACTTTTTGATCTTTCAACAATTAGGAGAATTCATCGTTTCTGTCTGATCTTCATATATATATGTATATAATCTGTTGTATGTATAAATATAGTATTTATTTTATACGATATACGTATGATCATTTAAAAATACTTATTATTTCTGGATTGTTTCTACCTATTTTAGACGCCAACTATTATATCTGTTTCTCTTCTCCTAAAGGTTGACAGGGAGAGAATGATTTAGCATTAAGTCTACCTATTGTAGCTTTTGACTCAGTAAAAATTGAATAAATTAAATAAAATCCTTCTTTCCCTTCCTATCTACGTGAGCCCTTTTCCTTTTTATATTCTCCAAATTCTCTTTGCAGATCCCACCTAAAAACTGTCCTTAAATATCCTTCACACAGCACCACTACCTTTTCCTACTCCTTCTCGGTACATGCGGTCAGACTATGGAACTCATTACCACCTTCTATACGCGAATCTAAATCGATCTCTGTGTTTAAAAGACGAGTAAAAGATTATTATTTATCGGAATCATCATAGTTGTAGTTTATATATTATATATTAAGTATATTTGTTTCTAAATAGACATATGTATTTATTTAAGTATGTATGTAACATATGTATATGTATGTTTATCTGTAGTTTCATAGTATGTTAATTTCTTCTTCCTTTATTTAACGAACACGCCTGTATGCCTTTCATATATGAACATCTCCTCTCACGGGCCTACTGGAAGAGATCTCTTTTGAGATAAGTAGTGCCTTTGTACAACTTTTTGTTTATGTATTCTCTGTATATATTGTCCGTGTACATAAATTGGTAAATAAATAAAATAAATAATCTTCTTCTAATCGAGTTTTTTATAAGCGAACACTGGTGTCATATTTTCCAAGGCACCTGAATTTTTAAGAATTTATTTATTACTTGCTACCCAGCGAAGTTCGTTCCGCCCGTTCCCGTTCCTTTTTCAATATTATCTCACCATACAGGGTGACCACCTGCTAAATTTTTGGAGCAAGTTCACTCCATAATACCGAACTACTTTCTATAAAAAAGGTTATTAAAAATCGACAAAACATTTTCGTCCTCCCATACAAAATCCGTTTGGCTGAGAGCTGATTTTTATGGAAAGACAAATTTTTATTTTAGTTTTTCGGTAATTGTTTTTATAGAAAGTACGGATAGAACTTGCTCTAAAAATTTGGCTGGTGGTTAAACAGTCAGCCTGTATACAGAAGATAGATTATACGGCCCTGGATAAGAGACCTTTAGAGCCTATCTTTACTTTTTCGTTTCTTTATTTCCAACAAAGCATCTGTAATAAATAAATAAATATATAGGGACAAATCACACTGATTAAGCTAGCCCCAAAGTAAGTTTTAAACTTGTGTTATACTAGCTCAACGATACTATATTTTATAATAAATACATATATAAATAAACACCCAAGACCCAGGACAATTTGAAAAAGGCCATTTTCCAACTTGCCCTGGCTGGGGACCGAACCCAGAACATCCGGATTAGCGGTCTAGCGTGTTAACCATTACGCCACGGAGGTCTTCATAAGTGAGCACTATTGATGATTGGTTATCCAAGATATCTATTTAATTTGTTGATTTTGTATGATTTAGAATTTAGAGTGTCCACTGCATGAATAATGAATGTCTTTTTTATCTTTATAAATTAGATCAATAACTGCATGTATTATAGACATGCTTACTAATTTAAGAAAAAACTGTAAGAATTTTACTTACTTTAAGAATTAAGAAATCAATTATCGCTTAATTTATTTCTTAATTAAGAAATAAATTTAGTCATTCATCATTGCGTCATACTATCAGCAAAAGTTATGTATTAGAGACTTAAAATGTCAACTGATAGAAACAAAGATCTAAGTAGAAAAGAACCTAATTACCAAGCAGCAGTAAGTATTTCTTTAAAATATGGGACTTTAACGAGTGTTGTGAGATTACATAAAACGGAACTGCACTTGAAGCGAAATGCGCGGGAAACCCGATGTTTTCAGGAAAATGGAGTGTCTTGTTTATATACTACAAATTTGTATGAAAGAAAATAAGTTTTTTGAAAGAAAAAAATCATTTTTTAGTTTTTTAGTACAAGCTTTTTTATTGCGAGGCCTAAGTACTAATCGAGCCAAATTGAATATTTATAAGCCCAAACTCGATGGGGTTGCATCGTTTTATGACAGGGTTCCTATAGCCACCTTCTGGCTTTTTCATGAGATCAGCTTCTTGTTATAATAATCTTGCATTGTCATCGGGGCTCAAATTTAACTTGCAAGATTTGACCCACACAAATAAAAAAACAAACAAGGCGAGCTAAATAAAAGCTTGTAACGACGATTTCCTTGTATTTTTAAAGGTTTGTAACAAACTTACAAAAATATATATATTTTTTTAATAATGTTGTCGTCGTCAGGTCCTTTTTAGTCTCCATTAAGTACAGGAGCACGACCCTCTCTGAACTCCCAGAGCCATATATTAGCCAGATCAGTCAGAGGATTTGGCCTACATTCTCCACGCTGGCCAGGGTTGGAGAGGTCTCATTCATGTTTATAAACAAAACATGAATGAGACCTCTCGCTTAGCTTGTGTTTCCTAAGTCGCCTTCTATGACATCCACGGGAAGACTTGGAGTGGGTCCTATTCTACTCTGCCGGGAACCACACGGCTAAAATAATGAATGATTAGTTTTTCCCAATTTCCTTCGGGTTTCTAACCAACGACAGCAAAGCTTTCTTACTCTAAGATGCTGACTTTTTTGTTACTCTTCTTAAGACGCAACTTTTTTGTCTAAACAACTTTTTCATCAGATAAATCAAGGCGTCAGAGGTTATATACAAAGTCAGACTCGCGAGGTCTACAGCTCTCAGAGCCTCTAGTCTATAGCCTCTAGTTTATAGCCTATGTTTATCAGACCAGTGAAGACATCTACTATAAAGGAAGGATTAGTCTGTAATCACCACGCTGGGCAGGCGGGTTAGTGGTCACAATCCGCTGGTTTACAACAAGTCAAAACAGACACTTTCTTCTAAACGTCAAAACTATGTTCTTGGAGATTTGTACGAAATATCGGACTGCGACGTCATAGTTTTGGTTTTTCTGCAATAATAAATCTAAAATCACGTTCAAAGAGTATGTGATTAATGACAAGTGACATTATTTTGTGACGTGTTATTCTCTTATCAGTACCAAATAATTTATTTTTGACCCAGGAAACTTCCTAATTAGATGATATAAAATCTATGCACAAAGGAAGCTGCTGCCCATTATCTGTTAAATACCTTTATTAGTCTTAGTGTGGTCACGAAGACCAAACCATGCACCACCTTCTCTCATGCCCTTTGTAGGTAAAAATTACTATTGTTCAGAGCGTACTGCACCTCGCTGTACACGTGCAGCCTGTGGGCCACATACTCGCAGGGTGTCTACAGCGCTCTCCGTGTACAATTCAATAACGCGTTCAGAGCGGTGTTGGGGCTGCTTCGCTTCTGTAGCGCATCAAGGATGTTTGCAGACGCGCATACTGACTGTTTTCATGCTTAGAAGCGCAAGCGCACCGCCGCGTCCATGGTGCACAGGGTGCGGGCCTGCTCCAATACTGCCCTGGCGGCGATCGCTGAGAGAGAGGATTGTCCTTACTTGAGACACTGCTGTGACAGGCACGTACCGTGCTGCCCATTTAAGAGGCATTTGTAAATAAATATTCTTTGCTGGTCTGGGAGAAAAGAAAAAACATAGAATGTACCAGCTGCTTCTCTTCCCGTGCAGATCGTGAAAGCCGATCGAGGGAATGGGCGAGAATCTGAATCATATGAATAGGCGATGCGGTTAGCAACCCATCACTATTATGATTTCCCTTTTCCACCTTCATGCCCACCACTACGCTAAAAGTGGCCTGGGCTTTACCGCCCTAAGCTCTATCTACCCCGTTAGGGATAAAGACGTGATAGTGTATCTAGTATGTTGTAAATAAATAATTTTAAAATAATAATTGTTAATTCTTTTGCCATTTAAAATTGTATATGTGTTTTTTTGTGTATTTAATTGTATACATTTTCGAGCGACTTAAATTATTTTTATATTGTACGAGTATATGGGTCAAATAGTTACCTGAAATAAATTTAAATGTATTTTATTTTTTATTTATTTTATTTTGTACCCCACCTGCTGTACCATGCATGAACTTTTATACTCTGCCTCGCAGGGAGGCGTAAAAGTGGCAACGTTCTGGAGAAACGAGAAGTATTTACATTAGTCCGTCTAGCTTTACAACTTGCCTCAGCCAAAAGTGGCCACTTTTGGCGGAGGTAAGTTTTAAAGTTACACAGATCACCAATAAATAGTTTCAACGGCAGTTCATAAAATAATTTAAAGGGCTATCTAGTGCCTAACATTGAGAAATATGGAAATTTTCACCACATTTACGAGTTAACAATTTATTTCAAATGAGGGCGCCACTTCTGCTTGGTAAATCCCAACTTCCCAACTAATATTATAAATGCGAAAGTGATATTTGTTTGTTTGTTTGTTACCTCTTCACGCTTTATCTACTGAACCAATCTTCTTGAAAATTCGCATACACATAGTTAAGAGTACTGAGAAGGACATACCTAAGGGGTACCTTTCATCCCGGAAAAAAGTAATGTTCCCGTGGGATACGCGAGCGAAGCCGCGGGCAAAAGCTAGTTATCTATAAGAAAATATGATTTCATTAGCAAACATTTGTAACCTACTTTGACGTTATGTCACTTGGTCTGAACGAATATCTAGGATGAAATCTAGGCTAATCCAAACGAAAGCGTCTAGAAAAGGCCAGACTTTATTGGTTTCCAATAAGTGCTACTGTTTTACACACTTGCGATTTACATTGCTAGAAAAGAGTCTAGAATTTTCTAATGTGGTTTAGATTTGTGGAATTCTTGAAAAGGAACTAACTATACATACATATATTATCTTCTCTTTGCTTTATTTTGATGTTCATGATATTTATGACTTTACCCTTTACCGTTCAAAGTACAACTTAAGTATTTTTAACCGACTTCAAAAAAGGAGGAGGTTATCAATTCGACTGCATGTTTTTTTTAAATGTATGTTTGTTACGCGATATCTTCGCCAATTGTGAACAGATTTTGATAATTCTTTTTTTATTTGAAAGCCTTTACTACCAAGTTGGTCCCATTTTAATTTGGTGAAGATATGATGAAGAACTTTGGAGACATAGAAGAAACTCCTAAAAAAAAATTGGAGACGATTGTTTTTTTTGTTAAAAATTTAATAAATTTAAATTTAAAACCAAGAGTACCTAAGTAAGTCCATTTCAAATGAGTGAAATAAATAAAAAAAAATACATGGTAAAAAATTAATCTGTAGTCCAAGTAGCCACTTTTACCACCACGGGTATAGTGGTCACGAAAACTGGGCAAAGTATAAATATATCAACTTTGTTTAGAGTTAAATAATTTATTTCAAACGAGGGCGCCACTGGACATGGTCTGGGGCCTGACAAGAAATTTTTAACCGACTTCAAAAAAGGAGAAGGTTATCAATTCGTATGTATGTGATATCTTCGCCAATTGTGAACCGATTTTGATGATTTTTATTTGACAGCCTTTACTACCAACTTGATCCCATATTCATTTGGAAAGACATGGTAAAGAACTTTAGCGATACAAAGAAAATAAAGCCGGTTGTTTGTTTATTGCTACAAAAAAAAAATATTATGTAAATATATTATATACATTGTTGGCTGTATTTTTGCGACACAATTGCCAAGATGCCAGAAAAAGATGTTATTCCCCGGGCTCCGTGTTCATCCCACAATATTGGCAATCTCCCCGCAGCGTGACGGACACTGCATACTTATTAGATCACAATCGAGTTATCTGTTATCACACCATATGCAGTGACAGCGACATGTTAAAAGAAAAAACCGGTCAAGTGCGAGCCGGACTCGTACATTAAAGGTTCCGTATCTCCGTACAATGTTACAATTACCTCTTTTTTCAATTTCCTCTCGCGGGTCTACTGGAAGAAATTTCTTTAGAAATAAGTAGCACCTAAGTACTATGTTTTCCTTATTTTTTTATGTGTATGTTTGAAAATTTCCAAGTGTACTTGAATAAATAAAATAAATAAATGTTTTAAAACGCTGCTAGCTATAGCCGCATTGCCTATTAAGAGCCCCTAGTACCTAAAGTTCTTAGAACGATCTTAAATATTATCAATATTAACGAAATACTGACTTTGAAATAAAAACACAGCAAAGTTCAGAACTAACTCTATACATATACTTATGTTTCGAAAACACGATTGCTTAAAATTTTCTCTATAGAAAAAAATTGCGAATTTGCCTCTAAATCACCTCAGAAATATACTAAAACGAAAAGTATTCAAGAAATACAATAAATTAGCCCTTGTAACTTAGGATTATAGTTGTATTAAACATAAGGCATGGGATCATATGTCTATTTTAAATAACTCTTAAATATTCTTTGTAAAATGGAAAAAAAAAACTCAAAACCAAAACCAGCCTCATTGACCTACCGTGATCTTTATACCTACCCCGCATGGTCTCTCTGTCTCGCTTCGGCTAAAGTAAATTTGTGTGCATGGAAGCGGGAGCAACTTAGATTATCCACATTAGGCCCAGCCTTAACATGATTTGCATTTTCGCCCATTCCCTCGATCGGCTCGGCACGATTTGCGCAGAAAGAGAAGCAGATGGTATATTCAAATTTTTTTCTTTTCTTTCAAACCAGCATTGAAGAAATTTTTCAAAATCGTATATATACGTGCAAGGTTCGCTTGCTCTACTGGTTATGGAACGGTTGATTCCCACAAGAAATCTTTTCAAAATATACTCACAGTTTAATGATGGATTGTATGTACTATTTCGTATACCTATCGTGTGATTTATCTGTTTACATTTATGTATTGAATTATTAGTTCATAATTGGTTTGATAAGTTAAAAAATGCATATAACTCGGGTAATTCATACACACACAGTAGCAACACTCCCAACTGATGATATATTCTTGGGCTAATCACGTCACCCAACTGTCACGGGAAGAGAATGCCGTGTCTTATTATACTATGGTTTCTACGATCACTTTATCTTCACCACTTCGCAAGGTCATTGCAACTTTGGGTGACCATGGTCATGCAAATCGTCTTTGGAGAAAAAAACGCCGGAAAGTGTACCCCAGGATCGAAAGCAGCACAGCTAAGGATGCATCCATGATCGCGCATAGATGACACATGATCACGCCATGATGATACAAATATATGTACATACAGATTTTGCTGGATGTCATAAGAGGCGACTAAAGGACTTAGCACAAACATCTCGTGCTACAATTGCATTCCGAAGGGTTACGCATTACGGGTTAACGTCGGGCGGCGGCCAGTTGTAAAACTTTTCGCACAAATACATTCCCAAAGTGGGTTGACGTCAGGCAGGCGGCCGGTCGTAAAACTATAATAAATAAATAAATAAATAAATATATAGGGACAAATCACACTGATTGGGCTAGCCCCGAAGTAAGTTCGAGACTTGTGTTATGGGATACTAACTCAACGATACTATATTTTATAACAAATACATATATAGATAAACATCCAAGACCCAGGCCAATCTGAAAAAGATCATTTTCCATCTTGACCTGACCGGGGATCGAACCCGGGACCTCCAGTGTGGCGGACTGGCGTGTTAACCACTACACCACGGAGGTCGTCAACTATAGCCAAATCATTTAAACTGTTCCGGCTATTTCTTCTCCATTTTGCAAAGTCTTTCATCCTTGGGTGACCATTGACATGCATGTTATATTTGGAGAAGAAAAAGCAGGAAAGCGCACCCCGGGCTCCAAAGCAGCACAGCTGAGGATGCAACCAGGAACGCGCTTAGACGAAGAAGAAGAAGAGATACATACAGACTTTGCGGCTCTAAGCAGACAGAGCCCAGAGATGCAAGTATCAAAGGCCATTTTTAACGTTACGGTAGGCGAGGAGATGGAAAAGGAATCAGTAATGATGCGTTGGTAGGCGCTAACATGAGCATTTTTACCCATTCCCTCGATTAACTTTTACGATATTACAAGAAACTCATTTAAATCAGTGCCTACTATGATTATTCGAGCGAGCACAGCTGTGTGCTGTAAGCCGGAATATTACTGTCAAATACTCGTAATGCTCTTGCACAAAATAATAAATAAAAATCAGGTCAATACGAGTGTCAATTTGCTCGCCAATGATTGATCACCACAATATTGTGATAATGTTGACACACCCTCCATTAAGAGGGATAATGACACCCGTCTTTGCAAACAATTTGTGTAAATACACGATTGTGTTCGACATACTTTCTGGAAAATTATGTCTCTGTATTTGACTAATCGACCTTTGGAAATAGGTTGTGCACAAACGCCTGTGGTTAGTTAAAATCTTTATTGCACCAAAACATAGTGATACCACATAATTAATAATACTGACGTACAGAAGTCACTCTCAACAAAGAAATTCAAAGAAATATCTACTCAATGTGGCTAGCGATATGGTTTAATTTAGCTAACGTCAGAACTCAGTACCTTTTCGTTTATATACCTAGACATCCATTGCAAGCCAATTTCATTCTTATTGCTCTGGACAAACGATTCGTATAACTAAATTTACCACCCGGAGGGACCGCCTGTGCGCATAGTAAGTACCTACAGGTACATTATCGATACCTAAACGGGGAGGCCACACAGGCCTGGTGATACAGAATATGTAATAGATTATAGAAAAAGGCGGCCTTATCGCAACTTACGCTAAGTTGACTTAAGAGCCCGTACTACCCTAAAGCTCTTAGAGCGATCTTAAATATTTTTAATATTAACGAAATACTCACTTTGAAATAAAAACGCAGCAAAGTTCAGGACTAACTCTAAACAAATTAAAATTAAAATTTTTTCGATAGAAAACCATTGCGAAGTTGCCTCCAAATCACCTCAGAATTATACTAAAACAGAAAGTATTTATGAAATACAAAAAATTTGCACTTGTTACTTTGGATTATAATTGTATTAAACACAAGGCAGTCATCATATGTCTTACTTTTTAAATAACTCTTAAATATACTTTGTAAAACGAAAATAACCTCAAAACCAGAACCAGCCTCATTGACCCACCGCCATTTCCGACGCCCCGCATGGCTCGCTGTCTTGCTTCGGCTAGAGTAAATTTGCGTGCGTAGAAGCGGGAGCAAAATTTAGATTATTGACATCAGGCGCCCTCTTAACGATAGGTGGATTTCAGTTTATTGCTAATTATAATTAAACTACTTTTAATTAGACCGTGATTTTCGAAAGGACTTAGTTTTAGATAATACTTAAGCGTATGAAAAAAAGAAGGGTTCGATTTGTTAAGTTTTTCGGGCGTTATCGTGACCACGCCATTTTCCATACATACAGACACACGGACGTGCACGAAATAATTTTCTTAAAGACTTGTTTTATTATTTTAAAGAACAAAATGTCCTTTAAAAATATCATGACTGTTGAAACTAGTGTTTTTTCTTGACATTTGTGTGTAAATATTATTCTACAAGTACGATAAGAAATAAATACCGACATTTTTAGTTCGAAAAATCACTTGATTTTTGTAAGGCGAGAGTAGAGCACTACCTCAACGCTCCGCTTATGAGGCGTGCAATAATAGGGATGATGACTAGGTCAGAAAAGTATTATTCTAATTAGTCCGTTAGTTTGATTATCCAGAAATAATGTACCCATATTTTACAGTTTATCAAAAAAGTAAAAATCAACAGAGTATCTAAGTTCCAAGTGGGGGTTGACGTCACCGATGTGTAAAAAATAGTAAGAAAGCATGACGTCATGCGAAATTTAAATGCGCTGTATCTATAGGTAATTTATTGTTTCTCAGAGAATAGAAAAAATATGTGTACAATATTTTTTCAGTCATCATCATGCCTATTAAGCCCAAACGTGGTGGGGTTATATGGTTTTATCACAGAGATGCCGTGTCCACCTTCCGGCTTCATTGGTACCATAATATGCAATGTCACCTAATTTACATGAGTATGTGAAGTTTCAGCTCGATCGAATAATGGGAAGTGGGTCCAATTTAGGTTGCAAGATTTGATTACGGACACAGAGAACGAGATAGGTAAAACTAAATAAAAACTTGTAAAAAGAGGCTGTCCTGTCACAAAGTAACCACGTTCGACATGATTAAAATTTCAAAAACATAACATCCTAAACCAATTACCATTAACAGTGCAATAGTCATTGGAATTTTATCAGCAGTATCTTTTGTTATCAGAATTTAATTAAAGCCAGCCAATTACCTGCAGACGCTATAGTGACAATATACACCGCCATTTGGACGAGTTAACATTCTTGGGCAAATAGGAAAGCTTCTGTTTACATAGCTGTGTATTTGGTACCAACTTCAAAAAAGGAGGTGTACTTGATCTTTTTATTTTGTCCTTTTACATATTTGGTTATATATATATTATTTGTTGATTAGCTCGGTGGCCCGGTGGGAGTACGCATTGCTAGCGTTTTCAGAAGTTAAGCAACGCCGGGCGTTGTCCGTACTTGGATGGGTGACCACAAGTGGTACAAAAATGTCTCGAGCTCCTCCGTGCTTCGGAAAGCACGTAAAAGCCGTTGGTCCCGGCTGTCATTGTATGGCAGTCGTAAAGCTATGTCAGATGCCTTTAGGCAGCTTGAAAAATCTGACACCAGTGTTGGCCACTTACATACACGAAAAACAACAACAACATATTTGGTTTTTGTAGGACAAGCGCATCGCAATTTGGTACATTAGTACTCGTAGGTATATTATTTTTGAAGTAAAATAATTTCATTTTTTTTGTTTATACAAATGGGAAGTCTTTTTAATTTTATACTTACCTAATACGTTTGTTTGTTTGTTAAAACTTTATTGTACACAAAGAACAAATACAAAATAAAACGTGACATCTGTGCAAAACATCAAGACATCAATAGGTACAAAGGCGGACTTGTCCCAGATTGGGATCTCTTCCAGTCAACCTTGAATTGAAAGGAACATTTACAACACAGGGTAAAGAGTGGGTATAACACACCCACGTTTTGAATACCTTACTAATTTATTGTAAGTAATTGTCTTTAGTTCATATACATACAGGCTGACTTTTAAACCACCAGCCAAATTTCTGGAGCAAGTTCAGTCCATGATACTGAACTACTTTCCATAAAAACAATTAACGAAAAACTAAAATAAAAATTTGCCTTTTCATACAAATCAAACGGTCAGTCAAACGGATTTTCTATGGGAGGACGAAAAATTTTTATCGATTTTTAATAACTTTTTTTATAGAAAGTAGTTCAATATCATGGACTGAACTTGCTCCAAAAATTTGGCTGGTGGTTTAAAAGTCAGCCTGTATATAAATTTTCTATAGTACCTATCTATGTATTTATTCGCCATTTTACAAGAAAAGATTCCATTTTGAAACAAGTCCCCCTTTGTATTATTACTCTTATGTATCTACCTTTAATCGTTGTGTCTAAATAGATAATACTACAGTAGTTTGTTACGCCAAGCTAAACTTTAACATATTATCGCTTGCACTGTCCCCAAGGACGCTGCATGCGGACCGCCGGAAAGCGCTACGTCCGAATGCACCTGTGCCCAAAAACCTCCCACATCGTTCAATCGAATAAAATTGTATTATTGGTCCAACTTCGATCGTAATCAAATGTATCTTTGTTAATTATATTTTGACGACCTCCGTAGCGTAATGGTTAACACAAATGATCTAAGGTTAACACGCTAGACCGCTAATCCGGAGGTTCTGGGTTCGATCCCCAGCCAGCAAGTTGGAAAATGGCCTTTTTCAAATTGTCCGGGGTCTTGGGTGTTTTTCTATATATGTATTTATCTATACTAATATTATAAAGCGGAAGAGTTTGTTTGTTTGTTGTTTAAACGCGCTAATCTCAGAAACTAATGGTCCGATTTGAAAAATTATTTTTTTGTTGGGTAGTCCATTTATAGAAGAAGGCTTTAGGCTATATAACATTACGTTCCGACAACCACGCGAACGCAGTCGCAGGCACAGCTAGTCATAAAATATAGTATCGTTGAGGTAGTATCCCATAACACAAGTTTAAAACTTACGAGTACTTTGGGGCTAGCTTAATCAGTGTTATTTGTCCGTATATATTTATTTATAATTTTTAATAAATTAAACTAAGTTAACTCCAGTAAATCTATCTTTTTCTGCGACCTCTACTGTAGAAAACGTAAATAGTTTGTAATATATTACAAACAAACAAAACAAAATATTTGTGCGTACCCACTTACTACCTTATAAATTTACAATCATTTGCTAAACATATGTTAGTTAAAATATATCACCCTATCACTCTTTTCAATATTTTACATAACAAACCCTTGTAATATTTTTTGAATAAGGGGGTTAGCATTTAATCCTCGGTGCTAATGTTATAATTTACTTATAACAGTTAAAAATACGATCAAAAGTTCCATTAAAATGCCAATATTTTAACTTCATCATAATTTAAAAAGGATGCATATTTTGAAAATAGTTCTTGTTAGAGTCAATAGTTATTCGTTTCATACTTGGTAAGTGTAAGAGTATATAACATTCAGCATTATTTACGACTGAAATCATTCAATACATGCTTGGAAAGGAGATTTTTGGTCGGGGTATGATTGATGACCGCCGGAGGACAGACGAGGGTATGTTTGATGACAATGCAAATTGGTTAACCCATCACTTGTCATGCGCACCCAAATAAATTGTTTTACTATTGTTTTATTTGTATTTACAGGTTAATAATATAACGTAGAATTGAAGATGGGATTTCTAAAAACTAGGCTTCGCTCGAATATGATAGTTTAATTAGGAAATCTCGCCGATAGAAGAGTGTGATCAAATGTTCTTCAGTGTTGTATTTTGGTATCATGGACATATTGATATTTAACAAATTGATATGCTGCTTACTATACATGCCTGCTTACGAATGCTATATTATAACGTAAAATTCAAAATAAGGCCTCTGCGGGCACTTTTACATGTCAATTAGTTTTATAAAAATTACGTGTCATCATCATCATCATCAGCTTTCAAAAACCCACTGCTGGGCATAAGCCTCCCTTTGTCCGCGCCATCCCGCTCTGTCCGTTAATTACGTGTAAAACTTATTAATTATTTTAAAGAAAAGCTATTGATACCATCGTTTCGCAACGACCACTGATGAGAATAAACGCCGAAAGAAACCCAGTATTAGTCGCCCACGCACCAGGAAGGCTTTGTCATATTTCTGTCAATTTACAAATTCTTATAATAGAGGTATAATACAATGTTATAAACGGGTATTGATTGCGAACGAGTGAAGAAACATACTCGTAAATAACGTAATAAGAAATACTAATTACTTGCTCAAAAAGCGAAGCCACGTGAGAAAAAGAAATATGAACCAGTTGTGCTACTTGCGAATTTGGTTAATAGATACCAAACTTTCGTAAACATTAGTAGAACCAATGCTTAAATACTAGTAAACATTTTAATTAAGTAGCCCTGAGTTCAACAGTCACTCGATTTTGGTTATGTGTAGCAAATATTTAAGCTACCAGCAACCATTCTTTTTTCTCGGGCGAGTTGTAGTGTGGTTAACATAGTGGATCATTGGTTTTATATCCGAGTGGTCTCAAGTTCTAGATAACTTTTCTCGTATTATCCTACTGAGTTTGAGTTTGTGAATTTGGATCTTTGTTACTCAATGGCGCAAAAACCACTAAACGGATTGGAATGTTTGTCATAGGATCTTCGATCAACAAAACAACTAGATATCGGGTTGGCACAAAAATACGCTCTCCCGGCAGTAAGCTCTTATTTTGTTTAGTTCAGTCAAGTATGACTCGCGATAGAAAAAATTGGAGAGAAAAGACATTTTGCGCCGACCCCATATAAATAAATGGGAACTGGTAAGGAAGGAGAAGAAGAAGAAGTCAAGGCTAAAAACGCTGTATACGTAATAAGGTTGTCATCACACGTGAATGTTATTTGATATTCAAGAGGATCAAATAACATTCACATATATGTATTATATTGTTTTGATTTTGTAGGTAACTCGTTGTATAGTTGTGTTTTTGATCGAAGAATGGGATGGGATTTTGAATTGATTTAACGGCTAGTAACGAAATAATAGTGTGCATTATTTCGTTAGGTATACGGCTTGTTTCGGCACCCGTTTCGGGTTTGAATAGGACCACTCCATCTCTTCCTGTGGAGGTCGCAAGAGGCGACTAAAGGATTAAGCACAAACATCTCGCGCTATTGCATTCCTAAAGAGGGTTGACGTCAGGCAGGCAGCCGGTCGTAAAATTATAGCCAAATCTTTAAACTCTTCCGGCTTTTTCTTCTCCAACACTTTTCTCTTTGGCAACCCTGGGTGACCATTGACATGCATGTAATATTTGAAGACGAGAAAGCGGGAAAGCGCACTCCGGGCTCCGAAGCAGCACAGCTGAGGATGCAACCGGGAACGCGCTTGGATGAAGAAAAAGAACGAAATAATAGTATTCACTTAATAAGTTATTGTCTTAATTACGTACCTATAATAAGTTTTAAAAGTAGTGAAAACAAGAGATTACCTTAAATCTGGTCCTTTTATTTACTTACTTAGGTACCTACCCATTTTATTTACTTGCTCAAAATTTCCCAAAGTATTCCTGCGAGTTCACATAAAACACGAAAGTCTTAAAACACAGCCGTAAAGTTAATCCAAATATCTACGAGACTTCGGGATTTTATTAATAGTACCTAAGTACATATTTCATCACAGAAACTTAGTTTATAATATATAATAATAGCCACGAATAAAATAATTAAAATGTTTAATAAATTTAAAAGCATGTGCTCGTATGTATCTATGTCATTCCATAATATGTAAGTATTTTATCAGCTGTACCTAGAGCCTAGAGTTTCTTTTTCTTTTAATTTTCTTTAACTTTGAGCCACACCTGTTTTGTGAAACATCTCCAAGCACCTCGGTTGCCTGGAAGAGATTGCAGTTGCGATAAGGCCGGCTTTTGACATCTGTTTTATGTATTATATTACCCTGTATTATATTTTCGTGCAACTTATTACATGCTAGAACCGATGGAAAAAAGGAGCTAAGAGGTCCAGGAATGGCGATCACGTGCAAGCACAACGTGAGGCATCTTACAAGGTGGTCAGAAGACCTCACCAAATTTTCTTAAAAAAGCTGGAAGCTTTCGATTGGTAATTTTTAAAATCCTTCCTGAGGCGACTGAAATGATGCCATTTGAGCCAAAAAGAATTAATACCTTGACACAAAGACGATTCCAGAATTGTAAGAAGAGTCACCTGAACTGAAAGCACTCCATTGGATATATTTAAGTATATAGCATACAGTGATATACATAAGATCTATAATCGCAATTCGTTCCGCGGTTGTTTGTGTTGGTCGATCTCGGGCATCAAAGCAGGTCAATATTGATACAAAATGGTGACGAAAGGTGAATTATTTGCACTGAATCAACGATTGAGTAACTTTCCGGTGTGAGACTTGAATTTATTTCTAATAGACTTGCTATTTTGTAAGCACAAAACATCTCGTGAAACAACTGCATTCCCAAGGAGGATTTACGTCGAAAGGAGGCTGGTTACAAAACTTTTCACAATAATTTGTCATTAAAGCCGTACCTGAATTTTCCGGGTTCCAATGCTGCCATAAAATACTTTGAAGGGTTATTTAGGACTTGGTAATAGCAAAATTTTAAATGATGTCTCTGTTTTCTTTAAAATGATTTATTTTATGGGGGCAGCACTGGACCCGGAAAATTCAGGTACGGCCTTAAGAGTCCCCATACCCTAGACTTTTCCCTAAAACATAGACTAGCTTTTATTTTGAAATGACATGTCAGATGTCAGCAATATTTTGTTATTTCAAAGAAATTGCATACAACTAGTTTTTACAGTAAAAATATGAACATACTTGAAAGAAATATAATGATATAGAAGTTTTCCATACTGATGGTCAAATATGATATGATATTGTCTTTCAAGTAATCTATATATTTATTCATATAATTTAATTAAAAATAACAATAAATCTACTTACATGTAACGTTTATGAAACTAACCTAGATATAAAGTCTTTCAAGTTCATATCTGTAGCCCCTAAACGAAAAGACCGATTTTGATCCAGTTTTTATCAAAAGCCTTGTTTGTCGTCTTAGCTATGTTTGATGGAAATAATTTTACCTGTTCAAAAGTTATTGGGGGTGAACGCTTGAATGTAGGGAGTTTTTCACTTTTTCTGGCAAATTAACTTGTTTCCTATTACTAAAACAATTTTCATCTGCCAAATTGGCACTGTGCAATTCTCACTTCTCTAAATCATCACGTCAAAAGTACCCTTACCAGGTTTCACAAGGTCGTACACCCTTAACCCCCCCGCTTACTGCGCAGTAAAAGCATAGCAAATAAGAATATATAGGGTCTCACGGACCGCAACACTTTTATTACAACTGCGACGAAAAGATATGCGCTGTGCGCGGATTACTGCGGGCTTAACGCTTTAATGGCTGAAGTTCAAGTTTCAGAGTAGTAAGTCGAGAAATGTTTGATATTATATGGAATCTTCTAGTTTCCAACAAGTTAAATCAGCGAAGTGGAGAAGAAAGGGGCGAAAAGCGGACCCCTGGCTTTGCATGCGTTTTTGACCAGTTATCTATTGTTTTCTCAACTTCACGAAGTCTCAAAGGATATACAACGTGGAAGGGACATACCCGTAATAAATCGACCCACGCATACTAGATTATTATACTTAGTAATAATAAAATAAAAATAACAGTCATGATGCGAAAAAAGAATTCGACATTCCCATACAAATCGTGCGGGCGATTGCACACTTTTGTTTGGAAATGCTGAATTTTTTTGTTTGTGATCTAGTAGACCATGTTTAGATAGACCATGGTTCGAATTAATTACGGGTATGTCCCTACGATGTTGTATATATTTATGTTGTATTATTTTATTGTAAAGATTCGCTGATTGAAAAGTAGTAATGAAATACAAAACCGTCGTAGTTGCGCTCTTAATGGATACATGAATTTTTCGGGGTCCAGTTCTGTCCCCGTTTGAAATAAATTATTGGAAAGGAAACGGAGATATCATTGAAAATGTTGTCTCTAGTATCCCTTAGATATCTCTTCAAACTATTTTATGAACTACGAGTACTGTTTACAGTTTAAAGTGAGAAAGTAAAGCTTTTCTTGGCACATTTGCTTCGAAAATTTGTGCAAAGCTTTACGTTTTCACTTTAAACAGTAGTTCGTAAAATAGTTTGAAGGGTTATCTAGGGGATACTAGAGACAACATTGTAAATGGCTTTCCCAAGGATTTCCAAAATGAGCGATCTAGAGCGGCCTGCATCCAGCGCTTTCCAGTGACCTTGGTCACGTCGTCTGACCACCCTGTGGATGTCTGTGTGAATCTTATTTTTATTATTTAAGAATTTCTTAGAAAAGGTTTGCAAAGTTCGAACTTGGTCACTTCATTAACCCTTCTCATCCCCAAAGTTATCTCTACGTCGCCAAAACTTATTTTGTGCTCTAATCTTGTCGAAGACAAATGCATTTATTTAGAATCCCTTTTCTTAAAGTTCATTAATTCCAGATGAGTAATCCTGCAAATTCTGCAATATTAATAATTAATTGAATGAAATAAATTTTGACGACATTGACGAATGGCATAACAATTGTTTAATTATGAAACACGAGAACCTATTATTAATTATCTTTGGACTAAATTGGCTTTGGAGAGGTCTCACTGATGTTTATAAGCTTTGTTAGCTTGTGTTTCCTAAGTCGCCTTCTACGACATCCACGGAAAGACTTGGAGTGGTCCTATTCTACTCTGCCGGAAATCACACGGCACGACACGACGGCACACTCCAACCCATCTGGCCAGCGAGGACAGTGTAGGCCAAATCCTCTGACTGCTCTGGCTAATATATGGCTCTGGCAGTACAGAGAGGGTCGTGTCGTGCTTCTCCTGCAGTGGAGACTAAAAAAGAGCTGATCATGAATTGGCTTTGAAAGACGAGAATCATCGTCTTCCTTGCCTTCTCCCTATTTGGGGTCGGCTCTGCATGTCAACTCCCTATACTGGGTGTAACAAAATATACTGAAACTATTATAAGGGCGAGTTCAGTCCATTATACTGATCAACTTTTCCCGAGGGATATACAAAGTGGAAGGGACATACCCGTAATAAATCAAACCACAGGCTGTTCTAGATGACTAAAGTATAATGAAATTAAAATAACAGTCAAAAAACCAAAAAAAAATTTGACATGCCCATACAAATCGCCCGGGCGGCCGCGCACTTTTGTCATGTTGTCTTTTGTTGGAAATGTCGAAAATTATTTTTGTTTTTTGGCTGTTATTTTAATTTTATTATACTTTAATGGTCTTGTATAGACCGTGGTTTGATTTATTACGGGTATGTCCCTTCCACGTTGTATATCGAAATACGAAAAATCACAAACCGGGATCAGCTGATCGGTCAACTTGTATGGGAGGCCAAAAATTTTTTTACATATTTCTTTATGTGTTCCTTAGGGAAAGTTACTCAGAATCATAGACTGAATCCACCCTTTGAATAGTTTCAGTATATTTTTTTTAAAATCATAATCATCTTTTTTCGTAAAAAAAAGGAAAATCAAACAACACCTCAAATAACATGTCAAATAAAATGTATAAATCTGAATATCTGACGGAAAATAATTTACTTTAGAGCACAAAGTAATTTAAATAGGGTACAAATCACGGTCTAGGCACTGGCTGCACGTCTGTGAGGCACGTATTCGATCCTCATTTGGCGCGACTTGTACTCCTGAGTTTGTACTTACGAGTATGTAGGGTCTTTCAACTACCACCACCTGCTTCCGATGAAAGAAAGCATCGAGAGGAAACCTGCACACTAGTGACGTATACAGGGTGATTTTTTAAACACCAGCCAAATTTTTGGAGCAAGTTCAGTCTGATGATACTGAACTACTTCAGGGTTCTGGGTTTGATTCATATCATAAAATATAGTATCGTTGAGTTAGTATCCCTTAACACAAGTTTAAAACTTACTTTAGGGCTAGCTTAATCAGTTTGTCCCTATATATTTATTTATTTATTGGGATGATAAGTTACCATAAAGAATAACAGTTTCATATCCAGAGTACTCTGCCACCTATAAAACAGGTCGCGTCTTAATTTTATTTTCATCTACGAACGAGTTCGTAATGAATCGTTCAGAAAACAGATAAAACTTTCTGTTTGTCTGAAACTGAGAAGTATTTTCATTCTGCGCTTCAAGGTCAAGGTGAATCCTATTGATTATTGTAGCATTTGTAGCCGCCATGTTTCCACCGCAGGTTTCCTTGTATAAATTTTTATAGCACGAGTTCGCTTTAGGATGAAGGGTGAATTTGTAACAAGGATAAGTAAAAGAATATCATGAAAAGGTTTTGAATTCTGCCAGCCAAAAAATAAATTGTAAGCTGACCCGAAATGTAAGGCAAGTTTGTTTATTGACGGATTTAAAACTTGCCGTGGCCACTTTTGGCGGAGGCAAGTTTTAAAGCTAGAGGGACTAATGTAAATACTTTCAACGGTGGTTCATAAAATAATTTAAAGGTCTATCTAGTGCCTGACGAAAAGCAATATGGAAATTATCTCCATATTTACGAGTTAACAATTTATTTCAAATGAGGGCGCCACTTCAAGGCCATTTGCCTATACCTTCACCTTAAAAGCTATTCAAGATGTTTTATTCAAGAACAATATAAATGTTTACTACCTACCTACCTTTTATTCTAAAATTTCTATCAGCTTCGTTGCCACATTTGTTCCAGCCTCCACTGAAAAATTTTACGAGAAATGTTACTGTAACTAAGTACACATTTAAAAAACGGGCAAGTGCGAGTCGGACTCGTACATGAAGGGTTCCGTACCTCCGTACAATGTTTTAAAACGCTAAAATAAACACGTTTTTTGTATGACAACCCCCTTAAATTTTAACTTTTTTTTATTTTCAGTATTTGTTGTTATAGCGGCCACAGTATACATAATCGGTGAACATTTCAAGTGTCTAGCTATTACGGTTCAAGAGATAGGGCCACAGGGCTCTGTCTGACGTCCGTCACAGGACAGACGTACAGACAGCGGAGTCTCAGTAATAGGGTCCCGTTTGCACCCTTTGGGTACGGAATCTTAAAAACGGTAACGTTGCTGGAAGCCAACTTAGGTGTAATGTAATGTAACTTGAGTGTTTGCGTGAAAGCATAATAAATTACTTTTATTTATTCGTTTAAATTACCACAATAATTATGTAAGAGTGTTTCTTCTTGAGTTTCAAACTTTGTCAACATTATCTCAAAAACCTTTCTTTACGTTTCAGGTACAGATGGAGATCATCAAACTTCGTTTGTGTCAAAAGTTGTCAAGTCAAGTCTTCCCGTGGACGTCGTGGAAGGTGACTTAGGAAACACAAACTAAACAAAGCTTATAAACATCAATGAGACCTCTCCAACCCGTCTGGCCAGCGTGGAGACTGTAGGCCAAATCCTCTGGCTACTCTGGCTAAGTATGGCTCTGGTAGTACAAAGAGGGTCGTTGCTCCTGCAGTGGAGACTAAAAAGACCTGGTTAATGATGATGATAATGACCTTCAAATCCAAAACCAATATTAAAAAGACAAAAAACACATTATTATTACTTATTTGATAAAGAATGGAAAGTGAAGACGAAGAATAGGGAATTGTGGAAGAAAAGGGGGGAGGCCTTTGCCCAGCAGTGGGACATAAATCGCTATGAAAAAATAAAAAAGATGGAGTATATTTAACCAGGGCTTGGAATATCGTTAAAAATCTGGTAACGTTAATTCTGTCAAACGGCGTTAACGTTATCAGCAAAGATAACGTTATGCTGGGTAATGGTATTTTTCCCACTATTTACCGTTAATCAGATAACGTTACCAATTATATTAACGGTAAAAGGTATTGTTAACACTGTATTTCTTTTCGATATTTGACAGAATCAATTGATGAGAGTTTGTCTAGTAGGCTACTAGAGCTATTTATATAATATTTTACAAGTATTGAAAAAAGTATCGTTACTTATATCGTTATTGATAACGTTATAAACTGTATTATCGATACCCTTTATAACGTTACCACGAAAATAACGTTATTTATCGTTACTTTTAGTGTGAATTTGGTATCGTTAACAAGCCCTGATTTGAACCCTCTTTGGCTGAACATAACAATCCAAACATCTCAAATAAAAGGTTTCATTCTAGTCTTAAAAAAAAAATACTTGTAACTCATCTTCTCCCCATAACATTTTGGTGCATTATTCTCCATAACATATTACTACGAGTATTATTAGTTATGACATAATATTTTACTTTAAAACCACCAACTTTATTCAGCCGATAAGCCCGACTGGGGGAGGGTAAAAACCGACTAATGAGAAATTAACGACTCTTACGTAGCCGCTTAATTTGTAATGTCCTCTTCATTTTCGTAGGCTGTCTATGTTGACTTTAAAGTTCGATGGCCCAGCAGGCAACACACCGGTTATACGCCCTTTTAACTTAATCATTTAAAACATGTGGTTCTATGAGAACAGTAGATCTCGCGAACTCTTATAACTATAGGTACCTATATGCAATAGCCGACAGTTCCTCTCCCTGGCTTAGCAAAGCCATTTCAGTGTAATCCGTCCATATACCTACAACGTGTTAATGAACTAACGCAAAACCTTTCAGATGGTACCTCAGCCCATGAAACTGAACAACTTTTGTTCAACAACTTTCACGAAACCCAAAAAAAAGAATTTGAATTTTCCTACAAACTGATCAGCTGATCGAGTCAATTTGTATGAAAATTCAAATTTTTTTTTTTGGGTTTCTTGAAAGTTGTTGAACAAAAGTTGTTCAGTTTCATGGGCTTAGGTTCCATCTGAGAGGTTTTGCGTTAGTTCAATAACACGTTGTATAACGCTACAGCAAACTTACCCCTTTTCTCTCACAATCAAAAATATCAAACGATTAAAAAAATTTAACAAATCAAGGAACTTTTGTGACAATCACAGATCTGTATAAACTACTAGATAAAGAAGTCCTTCAATTTGTATGAAAACCTGGCGTGCCTGTTTTCAATACAATATTTAATAAGAAGTTCACTTACAAACGGAAGGAATCTTTTTTAGGGTTCCGTACCCAAAGGGTGCAAACGAGACCCTATTACTGAGACTCCACTGCCTGTCCGTCTGTCACAGGGCTCTATCTCTTCGGCCGTAATAGCTAGACACTTGAAATTTTCACCGATTTTGTATTACTATGGCCGCTATAACAACAAATACTAAAAATAAAAAAATGTTAAAAATTAAAGGGGGTCGTCATACAAGAAACGTGTTTTTTTCAGCGTTTTTAACTAGATCTTTATAATGGCATTAACTAGATATTTGAAATTTTCACAGATTTATGTATTACTATGGTCGCTATAACAACAAATACTAAAAATAAAAAAAAATAAAAAATTAAAGGGGGACGTCAAACAAAAAACGTGTTTTTTTAGCGTTTTAAAACATTGTACGGTGGTACGGAGCCCTTCCTGTACGAGTCCGACTCGCACTTGCCCGTTTATTATTACTTTCCTACAACGTTTTTGACGAGTTTCTACTGCTCAAAACAGTAAATTTAGGTATTTTACAGTAGAGAGCTTTAGCTTTTTTTTAAGTTGACATACACGGACTACAGTGACGATCCTGAAGTCAATTTGACGTCAGATCGACACGCAAATTCATACAGAGGCCGTGACTACCTTGATCCATGGTCTGTGGTGCCAATTTTCGTCAAAATCATTGAAAAATGCGACCGAGACCAGACGGACCAAAGGATTTTTGGCCTAACTCGAAACTAAGACGCTTCGCTCGATTTTATTAGTATAATAGGATCTAAATTATTTATGATATTTTTTCAAAACAAATAACCGACTTCAATACCAGTGAAGACAGTCACAGAAAAGCATACGCAACAATTGTATACTTAGACGATATATTTTTTAGTTTTTTTTCGTTTAAAAACCAAACTACTAAATCGATGTTGTGAAAGTATACTTTCCAGGTGGTCCCATACAATTTTTTTCAAACAAAAAAATATTTTTTAATTCGGTCCAGGCGTCTTCGAGAAATCGGGGAACATACATAAAAAAAAGATTCCAAAGAATTGATAACCTGCTTTTTTTGAAGTCTGTAAAAAGAATCATTCCATCTCTTACTATTGATGTCATAAGAGGCAACGTCGTAATAAGCACAAACATTTGCATTCCCAAGAAGGGTAGACGTATAGACTGGCCGCAAGACCCAAAATGATCTGTCAGCCACATTAGGGATAAAGGCGTGATAGTGTAGTATTCAACGTGTAACAAAAAGGGGGTATCAACCCGAAAGGGAGTTAATGTACTAACCAATGTGAACAACTTTTACTATGGGACCATCCCTGAAATCGCAAAAAAAATCTACAGCTACATACAAAATTAAATACCTACCATGCCAAAATGTATGGAGCTGCAGTTTTTTTTTGCGATTTCAGGGATGGTCCCATAGTAAAAGTTGTTCTGTATGATCTGGTAAATTAAAAAGCGGCCAAGTGCGAGTAGGACTCGCCCATGAAGGGTACCGTAGCAGCAAGTAACATAATATAAAAGTTTTAAAGGTAAATTACGGTTTACGATTTATGACGTATTAAAAAATAACTATCTATGATACCGAGACCGCTATAGTTTTAATTGAAAGTACATACTTTGAGGTATATACCACATTTTTTTCAGAATTATTTTAGTAATATTTCAAAAGTTACGGTGGGGGACACCTCAAATTTTAACTTTGTATTAGATTATCTCAAGACTGGGGGGTTGGATCTACATAGTTACAAAGCAGTTTTTGTTGCATTTTAAAAGACCTTTTCAACGATACTCCACACGTTGGGGTAAGTCCAATTTAATTGTTTAAATTCACTCCTCGTTGTATGGGCTGAAAAAAAAACATTTTTTCATAATTTTAGAGACCAACTTTTGGAACTTCAATATCTTTCTCTCCACCAATTTTCGTGACAATCGGTGCAGTAGCGGCGGAGTACGAGCCCGGACGGACAGAGAGACGGACGGACGGACATGACGAAACTATAAGGGTTCCTTGTGGACTACGGAACCCTAAAAATGAAAATAACATGGTAATCACGTGACCCTGCTGTCACGGGGAGACCCTATATTCTTGTACCATGGATAATAATATGATTTTGGTGATCCAATGATAGCGCTCGGTACGTTCTCGATTCTCGTGCCCCTAGCATGGCACAGTCTGGTGAGAGCGTTTATCGAGCGCCATCATGTATCCTATCTTGCTCTACGTAATAGTATGCCGAGTGGGATGTTACTCGTTTGTCGAGCGATATATATAATACTTTATTTGGGTTTATCAATGGGCACCATACTACGGGTAGCATCTATCACTATCTCACTCTCTATAATAATAACGAGCGGGATGGCAGTAGACCATCTACGGCGGCAGGTTTCTGAAGCAGCTCAGTTACGAGTACAACTAGGTATTACGTTTAGATGAGAAGCAGAATATAATAGTACAAAGTATATAAGTAGTTACTAAATGTCAGATATATTTATTCGCGCCACGGTGTTTAATTGAATAAAAAATTGAATAATAAACTGCGCAGGTGTTTCCCTTCGATACTGAAGAACAAAAATAGCCTTCATATATATTTCATATGCGAATGCTGGATGTGGACTGAAATGTTGCGTTCCTTTTCCTTTAGGCAAGAAAAAAATAGAAGCCCTATTATTGGAAACGAGTCGGTAAAGAGGAATATTAAGACGGCGCCTGATGTGGATAATCTAAATTTTTCTCCCGCTTCCACGCACACAAATTTACTCTAGCCGAAGCGAGACAGCGAGCCATGCGGGGTGAAACGGTCACGGCGGGTCAATGAGGCTGGTTTTCGCGTTTCTGGTTTTTGAGGTTTTTTTCGTTTTACAAGGAATATTAAGAGTTATTAAAAAAATAAGACATATGATCCCTGCCTTATGTTTAATACAGTTATATTATAATCTAAAGTTACAAAGTCTAATTTCTTGTATTTCTTGAATACTTTCCGTTTTAGTATAATTCTGAGGTGATTTAGTTGTGAGGCAACTTCGCAATTTTTGAGGCACAATCAATCAATCAGTTTATTTGCAGAAAAGTGGTACAAAGAAGAAAGTGGCACGGGCGCAAAAACGACTTTATGGTAGATATTATTAAGGTTTATATTGTGTTGCGTTTACCATCCGCCTCCGCCACACATCACCACGTCTCTCCTGTATGTTTTTCGCCTATAAGTCTCACACGGCGTATTTTCGAAACTGTCGTTTGAAGCGTGAAGCTAAAGTTACGTTGTTTTATGAGAATGTAGGTAATTAGTACCATAGACTGTACTCGATACAAATTTTTTCAGTACATAATATACAGGGATTAACAAAATATACTGAAACTATTTTAAGGGTGGATTCAGTCCGTGATACTGAACAACTTTTCCCAAGGAACATATATCGAAATATGAAAAATAATTTTTGATCTTCCATACAAGTTGAGCGAACAGCTGATCCGAGTTTGTATGGAAAGTCAAAAAAATATTTTTCATATTTCGATATATGTTCCTTGGGGAAAGTTGTTTAGTATCATGGACTAAATTCACCCTTAAAATAGTTTCAGTATATTTTGTTAGACGTTATACAAAGGTAGGTACATAATACTTAGGTACATGATTTAATAAGTGCGCAAACATTGAATACTCGGTACATAAATCCTGTACAATCCCTCATATCCTCCTTATTTACGTATTTACGTACTTGAATAAATAAAATAAATAAATAAATCCTGTGCCTGTATTTCACAGAAATTTAAATTGCTTTCATAGAAATAGAAATACGTTTTGGAAAAACGAGCCATTTTACTTTCATAAATATTTTAAGATGAATGGACAAGTTCTTTTTTGGATATTTGGAATTGATAAAATACCTTAGTGGATTCATGACTGGTATTGAATTTTATGTAATTTTAGATGATAGGTATTTCAAAATTGTACCTAAATGTCCTTAAAATTATAAGAAAGATGTCTCGAGAGTGCTAATGGCCCATTACCTACAAAAAACAAAAATGCCTGCTCAAGAAATAAAAATGTTTTCTACACTGACATTTTGTTTATTAAATTATTTCATTTATTAATATATTTAATTATCTTGAGTGTCTCATCCAAATTAATGTTTCAACAAAAGTAAAGCTATTTCAACATGATGCTTATGTTTGTATGTTAATAAAATATCCGTTTTTAAAGCAAACCATTTGTTTCGTAATTGTTTTTTATTTGATTGGGAAGAAATTTTGCATATGGGTCTGATGATATATAGCTATTATAAAGTCACTATTGATTTATAGTACAAACCTGAATGACCAGTGGTGCAATACTCGCGACGACGATAGTGAATAATAAATAATAATTGCATTGACATGAAAATATTTAAATTTGAAAAAAAAATTGAAATTAAATTATTGCTTGATGTATCTGTGTATAATTATTATTTTTTTAATTTTTATGTGTGATAAATGTAATAGATGTAAGTCGTTTTTATCACAATAAACAATGATGAAGTCAAAAAGTTCTCACAACAAATACTACACATTGTTACTTCATGCATCACATATATCCGTCAGTATAAGCTTATGTTTTAGATTAATCCTAGTTCTAAATAAAATCTAAATGTCATGTCTCTCTAATATTTCAGGTCCCTAAATGGTAGTTAAATGCTTTTAGAAGGCAATATTGTTGCCCCCTTAATGTCCTAGGGTTTCCTTTTTAGTCGTAAGGTCGTCCAGTTTAGGCTGGCCAGGTCGTAAATCACTTTGACCACGTGTTGGTAAAACCTTTTATCCCACAGACCGTAATCAAATGAAAGGCGTTACCACGTAAGGCCAGGGGGTGACCTAAAACCGGAAAACGCTGGACCTAGTTAGTCTGTTATAATTTTAGTTTAGTTTATCTAATCAAAATGCAAAAACAAAAATCTACAAAATAAAACTTGTCAAAAAGGAACAAGTACTTAATTATCCAAAAATATTAAAAATAAATGGGCAAGTACGAGTCGGACTCGTACATGAAGGGTTCCGTACCTCCGTACAATGTTTTAAAACGCTGAAGAAACACGTTTACGTGTATGACGACCGCTCTTTAATTTTTAACTTTATCTTATTTTTAGTATTTGCTGTTATAGCGGCCATAGTAATAAATAATCTGTAAAAATTTAAAGTATCTAGTTAATGCCATTATAAAGATGTGTGTGTGTGTGTCTAGCTGTAACGGTTCAAGAGAAGAGCCCTGTGACAGACGGACAGACAGACAGACAGCGGAGTCTCAGTAAAAGGGTCCCGTTTGCACCCTTTGGGTACGGAACCCTAAAAATTATGGAAATAATATAGCGAAGCTACGTTGTAAGTTTTCCAATATTTTTATTTGTGCGACAAATGCACAAATATCCTGTAAACTGTAAATCTTCTGTAAATTATATAAAATACTTAATCCATTTGTTATCTTATCACTACGTCTATATACGTAAATCAATTGTTATTTCTATTGTATATGCCTTAGTGTCTAGCAATGCGTTAAAAGTATATTTTTACTTTGGAACAACAAAGTTTATTAAATACCTAAATAAATTCTCGTAGGTATAATTAAATAATTGAATAATTTAAATCAAATAATTGATAATTGAATTGATAATGTGCCTTAGCGTCCAAAATATGCTTTTATCAGCCTTAGTAGCCTTAGTAGAAAAGTAAAGAACATAACTCACAATTAACAAAACCGGACACGCTTTTTATTTTAGGGACCGAGTTGTACGTTACCATACTCATACAGTATACTGTAGGTATACATAGCTACAATATTTAATGCCATAGTCCATGGTAAACGGGTCAGGGAGGATGCTAGTCAGCGAAAGGGTTAATTATGGCCGTTAATATAATTTATAGGACCCTTTTTACCTTAAGTCATCGAAATATAATTCTCAAGAATCGTAAATAATCCCGAAAAATCATTCCACGCGATATGTACCGCGGCGGGCGGGGCTTAAAATATGAAAAACGCGGCGCGACAGTTCGCCGTGACACTCGAGTCGTGCGGTTACGTCGCAAGAAGTTTCCTTTGAGAATATTGCTGTGTTTTTGCAATAATCGATTCATTAAAAATGCCGTCATGTGCCGTGAAGTGGTGTAGAAGATATACAGACATGAAAATTAGTTATTCAAAATAAAGTGCGAGTCGGACTCGTACATGAAGAGTTCCGTACCTCCGTACAATGTTTTAAAACGCTTAAGAAACAAGTTTCTTGTATGACGACCCCCTTTAATTTTTAACTTTATTTTATTTTTAGTATTTGTTGTTATTGTGGTCATAGTAACACATAATTAGTGAAAATTTCAAGTATCTAGTTAATGCCATTATGAAGATCAAGTTAAAAACGCTGAAAAAACACGTTTCTTGTATGACGACCCCCTTTAATTTTTAACTATTTTTTATTGACGTGACAACGTCTTAAATTAGGTTGCGGCTGGGAGTCACTTATGAAAAAGTGTAACGCTCGGTAACGTTACGATGAGTCACCGAACGAGAGAGAGGCCCGCCGAATGCCTTGCGTCTCTCTCCCACTCAACTATGATCGGTCTGCCGCCGTTGTCACGTAAAATCTTCGCCCGTAAAACCGACTTTACAGGCAACCATTTTTTTTAGTATTTGTTGTTATATCCGCCACAGTAATACATAATCGGTGAAAATTTCAAGTGTCAAGCTATTACGGTTCAAGAGATAGAGCCCTGTGACTGACGGACAGACAGACAGACGGACAGACGGACAGACGGACAGACGGACAGACGGACAGACAGCGGAGTCTCAGTAATAGGGTCCCTTTTGCACCCTTCTGGTACGGAACCCTAAAAAAAGTAACACGTAAACAGGGTTATTTATTTTAGCGTAGCGTACTGCAGATCCACGTGTTGTACCTCAGCGCTCCTTGCGTTGACTGCCCCACCCGACCGACGACGACGTGTGACCTTGTCGCGACCAATCGCATGCATCTTTGTCTATGTGTGCGTTCGAGTGTTTCGTTGTAATTACTGTTCGTTTGTTTGCGTAAATGGAATCAGAATCGAAGAGGTGAATGTGGGCGTTAGAATTCTAGAGAATTATTGTTCGTAGCCTTAAGTTGACTTCTGGATTGGAGACGACCTTTTGTCATGCTAGAAGGGAATATTGATCAAAACTTTGTTTTAACTTTAGATTAGACAAGAAAAACAATTATAAGTAACAAAAATGAATTCTCATTTGTAGCAAGTTCTCTTTCTTCATCTAAGCGCGTTCCCGGTTGCATTCTCAGCTGTGTTACTTCGGAGCCCGAGGTGCGCTTTTTCGCTTTTTTTTCTCAAAATATAACATGCAGTCAATGGTCACCCAAGGATGCCAAAGACCTTGCAAAGTGGAGAAGAAATAGCCAAAACAGTTACATGATTTGGCTATAGTTTTACGATCCGCTACCTGCCTGACGTTAACCCTCTTTGGGAATGCATTTGTGCGAAAAGTTTTACAACCAGCCGCCGCCCAACGTCAGCTCTCCTTGGGAATGCAATTGTAGCACGTGACGTTTATGCTGCATGCAGGTTGATTTATTTTAATATGATATCGTCGCCAAACGTCAACTCTGAAAGACATGAAATCTTATTTACAAATCTTAAATCATTTTTATCACGAAATAATTTGAAAACATTCCGAGCTGGGTAATTTTACCATAACATTGTTTAAATGGCTTCAACCGACGCCGACGTAAAAGGTAATAATTGAGAGTTTCTCTTCCGATTTTTCCTTGATTTTTCTTTCCATTGCACAATGTCATAATTAAAAATAACAGCCTTGGACTTTTGTAGTGGAAAATGAAATATTTAATTAATTAAAGCAAGCCTTTGACCGTCTTCAAAACCATTATAATGTAATGATATCAGTCTGCATTGTTCTTTATATTCTGTCTCTCTCTCACCTTGGCGTGTTCACGGTTGCATTCGTACTTTGCTGTGATGCCGAGCCCATTGTTTCTTTAAATATATTGCTCGTTATTACAATTACTTTGAAACAATAATTTTTTTCTAGTATATAATTTCGTACAAGCTGTGTGTGTGTCTACCTCATTTTACGTAAAGTTTTTCGTTCGTCGTTTAAGTTTTTATTTAGTTCCACCTGTCTCGTTGTCTGTCTGTGTGTCCGTAATCAAATCTTTAGTTCATTGTTTAAGATAAAAGCTTGCTTTTAAAAATATTTTGTTAATAATTAGGTACTCGTTTTCTGTCCAGTTTGCACCAGGGACATCTATTTACTACCACAGATTTATAACTAGAATACGATACTGTGAATTACCCCACCGAGCTTATAGCTCCATTGTTCGACAACTTCTACTACAAATCCACCATTAGACCTGTCATTTTTATGTCGCAATGAAGCAAAGCCATTGCTTGAGTGACACAAACAGGAACTGCACGGATATCGCGTGAGAAACATCCGTCGCATCCGTAACCTTCCTGTCCGTGACATAGCAGACAAACTGCAAGAAGGTCGCCTACGCTGGTACGGTCATGTCTTGCGGAAACCGGCAAGTTACGTGGGAAACAAATGTATAGCCATGCCGCCTCCGTCGGGGCCCGGCGAGGCTAGAGTGGTAGACCCAAGAAATGCTGGCTTGACGTTTTCACGAATGATATGCGCGCCAATGGTCTTAAAACCAGGGATGCTCAAGACCGTGCGAAGAGGAGAAAGAAAAGCAGGAAAAAGGGCCTCGGGCCAAGCAGCATTACAGTTGAGGATACTCTAAGATGAGAGAGCGAGAATTCGACAACTTCTTGACAAATTTATTTATTAATAAGGGACAGTTCCCACCGAGACGCGACGCGAGACGTGACGTAGCGTGCACGTGAAAGAAATGTAGAACTTGTTTACTAGACAAAAAGAGTGAAAGCCCGCTACGCAGCGCGGCAAAGCGGTAATCAGTATATTTTTGCCTAGTAAACAAGTTCTATATATCTTCTAAAGTGCGCGCTAAGTCGCGTCGCGTCGCGTCTCGGTGTGAACTGACCCTAAATCTTTATTGGCCACAGTGGTACAATATATAAAATACAACAATTTAAGATAATGGTTACTTCTGCTGCACCAAACTAGCAAGTAAGTGCGTGTGGACATTTCTTTTAAAAAGATACCTATTTAAGATGCTTTAATGCCTTCGGGTAAGGCACAAAGTCGCTTGAATAGTAAGAGAGTATGACATACAATTTAAACGAAAAAGTGGATGTTCAAACTCAAAAATTCCTTTTGTCAACCAACTTTCATAAAGTTCCGATGAAAACAAGACAAAAAAATGGTTGCCTGTAAAGTCGGTTTTACGGGCGAAGATTTTACGTGACAACGTACAGACCGATCATAGTTGAGTGGGAGAGAGACGCAAGGCATTCGGCGGGCCTCTCTCTCGTTCGGTGACTCATCGTAACGTTACCGAGCGTTACACTTTTTCATAAGTGACTCCCAGCCGCAACCTAATTTAAGACGTTGTCACGTCAATAAACATAAATAAGTACCTAGTATAAACGTAACGTTAGCCGTGAAGTTCCCGGCAGAGTAGAATAGGACCACTCTAAATCTCCCCGTGGATGTCGTAGAAAGCGACTTTATATCGTTTGACGAAACAGAAGCTAAACAAAGCTTATAAACATCAATTAAACCTCTCCAACCCTTCTTATAAAATTGTACTGAATGCTAATAATGTAACTTTTACGTTAAAATAAATTGTTCTATGGTCTAAAACTTTGTTTGAACAGTCGAGCTCGTGTAACCGAGTATGTACTTTGGGGCTTGTCAAGTCCGTTAATGAGAAAAGTTGTCTAAATCGCACCTCAACATTCGACATTAGCATTTCATAGAAAAGTTACTAAACCGTAAGGACTTCTGACAATGATGTAATGATTTTCTGAAGATGTCGCATCACATCACAAACTGTATAGGAAGCACTATTGAAAATCTTATACCTTGCTCGAATAACAAATACACTGGTGTTCTCTTCCCGTGAAAGCTGGATCACGTGATTGGCCCAAGAATCGTCATCAGTTGGGAGTGTTGCCACTTTGTGTGATTGAATTACTTAACAAGCCAATTAACTTTTTAACTTAACAAGCTAATTAATTATGCACTAATAAATGAATACATAAATTTATTAAAAATGTAATAGATAAATCACACTATATGTATACGGAATAGTAAAGTTAGTGAGTTATATTATATTCATTAACTAATGGAGAAAGTTCTTAAATTTATTGAAAAGAACAATAAGTCGTGATACTTATCGTGACATTCGTGACGTAGTCTTGGGTCATCGCGAGAAGAGAATAGGTGCCCTATATTCATGTACCATGTACACGAACACCAAAGCTAGATAGATAGTTAACCTCTTGACCAATTTGACTTATTGTAACTTTAAAATTCTCGAGTATAATCATCTCGAATACGTCCTCCAAACAAACATTGGTTTGTAGCAAAACAAAATTCGGTCTAGCGAGACATGTTGAACGCTAATATAAATGTACATAACATAAATAGAAGTTGGTTAGCTTTGCTTTTACATGAAGACAGTGAGCTTAGCTAAAATAAAGCTGCCTACACACGACACAACATGGCATACACTTACTTACTTCTTTCTTCCCTCGAGGACATTTTTCCGAGGAACCCGTTTTGCGTAGGGAGCCGTACTTAGGGAGCGAGTGTAACTTATTTCTGTAAATTGTATTTGGCACTCATTTGCAAGCTTTACATATTATGTTGTGATAACATTGTATTAGGCATAATATCTTTGTGAACTGACAAAGCCCTTCTGGCGCGTATGCGACAGATACTGTGTAAATGAGTTTCTTTCGGCGTTTCTTCTCAGCAGTGGTCGTTGCGAAACGCTAGTATCGGTAGCTTTTGAACAAAAAATAATAATTTAAATATAAATAAACATTACACGTAATGTACACTATAATTACTGACGTGTAAAAGTGCCTGCAAAGGCCTAATTACTGAATAAATATTTGATTTTGATCAGCTTTCAAACCAGCCCAGCTTTTAAGGAAGCAGGAAGCTGAGCACGCTCGCAGGTGTACTGACAGCTTCCGCCATGGTTCCCTGATGTTCTAGGAACCTTCTTCTTATGTAGGCGATGCCATTGCACGTGAGGAGGAGATGGCTCGCAGTTTCATCAGCTTCCATGCAAGCTCTGCACAGAGGACTGTCTGTAATACCTAGGGTGTAAAGGTGTTTATTTAGTGCACAGTGACCAGTTACAAGTTAAGTTACCTACGCACAACACAACATGGCATACAATCTGCAGTAACAATCTCGTGCTGTGCTGCAGATTGTAATGTGTATAGGTAGACGTGTTGTACTACAGACTGTAACACAACACGTCTTGTAGACATGTTGTGTTACAGCAGCACAGCAGTACAGCACGAGATTGTTACTGCAGATTGTATGCCATGTTGTGTTGTGTGTAGGCAGCGCTGTATCTCGCCTCAAACGATTTAAATTTAATCCACGAATAATGTTCATATTAATCTAAGAGCAGTCTTTGAAATGTATTTTGGGTTGAACGTCTTAAATCTCCGAAGCTTAAGGATAAGCTTTACAGATATTATGAATGCTAATGACAGAAAATAATTGTAGCTATCTTTTTTGTTATATGCATACGCTATAAAGTAGCTTCTTATATTCTTCCTTCTTATTTACCGACTACAAAAAATGAGGAGATTCTCAATTCGTCGGATTTTTTTTTTTTTATTAAATATCTTGTAATATATTAGTTTCATACATACCTACATATTATCACGCCTTTACCCTCAGGGGCAGGCAGAGACTGCGGACCTCCACTTGCTACGATCCTGACAGACCTCTTTCGTTTATCTATATCACGCCTGTACTCTCAGGGGTAGGCAGAGACTATGGACTTCCACTTGCTACGATCTTGACATACCTCTAAAAAGTGTCCTTTGTTTTTATTCAGGTATGTAGATAGCTTAATTTCTGGGTTAATATATACGAGTAGAATACTTGTATATGCGAAATTTAATCCTGTCTGTTAGCCATACATACCTATGTCTTTATAGGTGCAAACTTTCACATTTATCATATTATTAGTATAGGATGTATAAGAGAAAAGTCAATTTCCTCAATGCTATTCCATTTCCTAAGGTTGCTCCAGATTCAGTGGAAACTCCTGTCATTACATTGAGTATTAATGGCGGTTTTATTATTTCCAAATACAATAGCGATAAAGTCAGAGTGCGCTGACCTAATTATTTTTCCCTCTTACAATACTTTTCAATAACGGCAAATGAACATTTTTGATTTATGAATTCGTCAATAGTGTCAATAGATTCCGTTTTCGTATGCTGTCCATGCTTCATATCATAAAGCACGTACGTTTGTACATTTCGTTGGTCCCAGCTATAAATCGCTAGGTATGTTGTTATAAATTTAGTTGGCTCTTAAATTAGTAATGTCTATAATAACATTTATTTATTAAGACTGTCGTCCATTGAATGTTGGTAACTATTAAAAACGCTAATAAAAAACACTGAAAAAATCACGTTTCTTATATGACGATCCCCTTTAATTTTTAACTTTATCTTATTTTTAGTATTTGTTGTTATAGCGGCTACGCAGTGATACATAATTGGTAAAAATTTACAAAATGTCTCGTTATTACGATTCTAGAGAAAGCCCTATGACAAACGAACGGACAAACAGTCAGGCACAAACACAGATGAGAAAGATGACAAAGTAAAAATAAGTATAAATATTTTTTTTAAATAATAATAAAAATCTGTTTTTTTTGCAAAGTTTTTGGAGCAAGTTCAGTCCATGATTATGAACTACTTTCTAAAAAAAAGGTTGTTAAAATCAATAAAAAAAATTGTCCTCCCATAAAAAATCCGCTGATTTGTATGAGAGGACAATAAATTTTTATCGATTTTTAACTTTTTTATAGAAAGTAGTTGAGTATCATGGACTGAACCTGCTCCAAAAACTTTTCCGGTTGATAAAAAAATCAGCCTGATATTCTACTGCTAACAAGAAAAGTATGTCAGTTTACTTATGTCCGATAATATTTTCTACACAATAATGCCACACATCGCGGGCAATGTTTGCCGACGGGCATCAAGTTACCGAGTCGAAGTTCGAAACATCTGTAATGTTAGGCTGTGAACAGACATGACAAATTTGAATCACAAAGTTCTGTTAAACACAGACACTTACTGCTGTCATACTGCTAGGCAAGACATGTTGGGTTTTGCGGCTCTAAGCACACAGAGCCTAGGGCTGCAAGACCCCAAAACCACTTTTTGCGTCATTTTATTTTTTATTTATTTAACTTTATTACAAAAAAAATGTAACAGGCGGACTTAAGGCCTAGGGCCTTTTCTACCAGTCAACCTACAGGTGGTGCTGATAAAAGCAAATTTTGGACGATTAGTACATTCAAATTAGCTATTTGACCATTATTAAGCATTTACCTAAGACATATATTCATATATATACTTTCTTATACATATAAAAATACACAAATATTTTATAAATTCATAAACCCTATCATAAAAGTCATGGTGGGCGGGAAGATGGAAAAATTAATCAGTAAGTATAGTGATGGGTTGCTATCCGCATCGCCTAATAATTAACAAATATTTTATAAATTCATAAACCCTATCATAAAAGTCATGGTGGGCGGGAAGATGGAAAAATTAATCAGTAAGTATAGTGATGGGTTGCTATCCGCATCGCCTAATAATATGATTCGCATTTTCGCCCATTCCCCCGATCGACAATCTACGCAGGAAGAGTAGCAGCTGGTACATTCTAATCTATAGGTGGGTAAATATAGGTAATCTATAGGTGTCAACTTTGTTACCAAAGTCATTCAACTATTTGCATAGTGTGATCGCAGCTTTAGATCACGGTATCAATACAGTGTGACTTTTATACCAGCAGCCAATTTTTGGAGCAAGTTCAGTCCTTGATAATGAACTATTTTCCATAGACACTTTACAAAAACGCGGCCAAGTGCGAGTCGGACTTGCCCATGAAGGGTTCCGTAGCAGCAAGTAACATAATATTATATAAGTTCTAAAGGTAAATTGTGGTTTACGATTTATGACGTATTAAAAAAAAACTACTTCTAGATCTCGTTCAAACCAATTTTCGGTGGAAGTTTGCATGGTAATGTACATCATATATTTTTATTATTCTCTTATTTTAGAAGTTACAGGGGGGACACACACACACACACACATTTTACCACTTTGTAAGCATCTCTCGCGCAAACTATTCAGTTTAGAAAACAATGATATAAGAAACCTCAAAATCATTTTTGAAGACCTATCCATAAATACCCCACGCGGGTTTGATGAGAATTTTTTTTTTGTGTTTTAGTTCTAAGTATAGGGAACCCCCAAAATTTATTGTTTTTTTTCTATTTTTATGTGAAAATCTTAATGCGGTTCACAGATTACATCTACTTACCAAGTTTCAACAGTATAGTTCTTCTAGTTTCGGAAAGAAATGGCTCTGACATACGGACGGACAGACATGACGAATCCATAAGGTTCCTTTTTTTGCCATTTGGCTACGGAACCCTAGAAACGCCTTCCTATACAAATCAGCGCTCAAATTTTTTTACAGAAAGTAAAAAAGCTACCAAAAATTAAAAGTCATCTTGTAAACGGTGACTTTTCATTGGCTTTGGAGCCGAAGGCCACTTCATAGGGATCGTTAGTAAGACCTCTAACTAGCTAGTCAAAACAAACTTCAGAAACAAAAAATGTTGACTAAAACTCGAAAGTAAATACGTGAGATCAATTGGTAGCGTAACAAAGTTCCTTGTTCGCCGCGCAAGTACCTACGTATTCGTATGATAAGACGGGCGTAACTACGTGATCTCGACCGAAAATCATTTCCGCAACACTTTGGATTACGTAGGTATAGAGGAATTTATTTACTAAACGACATTTTTTTTCCAAAGCCAATGATAAGTCAGCGTGTATAATAAATAACTAAAGTGTTTCCCACACGAGTCAGTTTTGTCGCTTCTGTCTTGGCTATAGCAATAGTATCTTTGGCAATAGTCTCGCTAAGTTGTCGAAACACATGTAATGTCCGAACTTGACCCTAACTCGTCCCTGGAGCGTTGTGGAGGACGTACATCGATGAAGATAGGATCAAATTGATAGTTTCAGTTAAGGCCCTATCTGAATTTTCCGGGGTCCAGTGCTCCATTGCATCCAGTCCATTTAAAATAAATCATTTCAAAGAAAACGGAGACATAATTTAAAATTTTGCAACTATCAAGTCCTAGATAACCCTTCAAAGTATTTTATGAACTACTGTTTACAGTTTAAAGTGAGAACGTTAAGCTTTACTACTCACATTTGCGAAAAACGGCCACTTTTGGCAATCTAGGACTTGATAGTAGCAAAATTTTAAATATTGTCTCCGTTTTCTTTGAAATGTTTTTTTTTAATGGAGGCAGCACTGGACCCCGGATATACTCGTAGCCCGAATTAAAGTAGATAAGTGTCTAGTTTCGATAATAAACGAGAGATTTTTCTATTTATTATTCCACCACTGATAGAGAATGCTATTAGTATTAAGGCCGTACCTGAATTTTCCGGGGTCCAGTGCTGCCCCCATTTAAAATAAATCATTTTAAAGAAAACAAAGCCATTATTTAAAATTTTGCTACTACCAAGTCCTAGATAACCCCTCAAAGTATTTTATGAACTACTGTTTACAGTTTATAATGAGAACATTTAGCTTTACTACGCACATTTGCTAAAAGTGGCCGTTTTTCGCAAATGTGCGTAGTAAAGCTTAACGTTCTCACTATAAACTGTAAACAGTAGTTCATAAAATACTCTAAAGAGTTATCTAGGATCTGGTAGTAGCAAAATTTTTAATGGTGTCTCTGTTTTCTTTGAAATGATTTATTTCAAATGGGGGCAGCACTGGACCCCGGAAAATTCAGGTACGGCCTTAAGTCCGCCTTATGTACATTTTCTTTTGATAAATAAAGTTTGAAATAAATAAATAAAGCACGTCACGCATTGCATGACAACCTACTAGTATGTACCTACTGATTGGTTTTTGCCAGTTGTAAAACTTTTCAAACAAATGCAATCCCAATTGACTTCGGCCAGGCAGCCGGTTGGAAAACTATAGCTATATCATTTGAATTTGACTATTTCTTTTCTACTTTGCAAGGACTTTGATATCCTTGGGTGACCATTGATTTTACATTTGGAAATGAAAAAGTGGTAAAACGCACTCCAGGTTCCGAAGCACCTGGATGTGTGGATGCAGCCGGAAATGTGCTAGGATGTGTCACAAATGCACTTCATGACAGTGAGTACGATATCAATATGATATTTAAATGTCTAGTCTCTGTCTCCTACAATGTTTTCATGATTGGACAGCACCGCAACACAGAATACATAAAAGTACAAAACCGCAGTGTCATGTCATAACACTGCGGTGCTGTCCAATCAATGACCCATCTATTGTCCTGCCACAGGTCCTGCCCCAAATGCCCTACACCCTGCTCAATGCAGGACCTCAACGAGGCAATGATCGGGCATTCACCGTAGCAAAGCACTGGTCAAACCTATTATGAAAAAAAATGTCAATTTTTATATAGCCAATCAACTCAAAAAAAGAAGATAAGAGCCATTTTTTAACCGATTTCAAAAAAGGAGGAGGTTATCAATTCGACTGTTTATTTTTTTTATTTTTTATGTATGTTTGCAACGTGATATCTTCACCAATTGTGAACCGATTTTAATGATTCTTTTTTTATTTGAAAGCCTTTACTACCAAGTTGGTCCTATTTTAATTTGGTAAAAACATGATGAAGAACTTTGGAGATATGAAAGAAACTCCTAAAAAAAATTAAATAGGTTGTTTTTTTTGTTAAAAATTTAATTATTTCGCTTCTGAATTGACAATAGTTTTGCCAAGTGATCGCTAAATATGTGTTACGTCCGAAATTGGCCCTAACTCGATCGTCTCTGGAGCGTTGTGGCGGACGTAAATTGATGAAGATAAGGTCAAATTGATAGTTTCAGATAATAATTTAGCCCGAATTAAAGTAAGTAGGTATCTATGTAGTTTCGATAATATAGCGCGTCAGGCATTGTATGACAACCTACCTACTGATTAGTTTTTTGCCAGTTGTAAAACTTTTCACACAAATGTATTTCCAAAGAGGGTTGACGTCAGGCATGCGGTTGGTTGTAAAACTATAGCCAAATCATTTAAATACGACTATCTATTCTCCACTTCGCAAGGACACAGAGCGACTACCGTCTGACCAGAGCTCCCAAAGGGTAGACCAGAACCGTCCGGGGAAGTACCACACTCTCACAGAAAATCGACGTCTGAGTAGTAGCTTCACCGCTTCTATGCTTCGTTCGGTGAGTGAGAGAGACGGAGCATATTTTGGTCCTCCGTGGCGCAATGGTTAACACGCTAGACCGCTAATCCGGAGGTTCTGGGTTCAATCCCCAGCCAGGGCAAGGTGGAAAATGGCCTTTTTCAAATTGTCCTGGGTCTTGGGTGTTTATCTATATATGTATTTATCATAAAATATAGAAACGTTGAGTTAGTATCCCATAACACAAGTTTATTTGGGGCTAGCTAAATCAGTGTGATTTGTCCCTATATATTTATTTATTATATTTTGGTCTAACTAAACTCTAATGCAAGGTCTATACCTTATTTATACAGGTGTACAACTGTACAATGTAATGTCGCGTTGAAGTGCAAAAATATCATTCCATATTTATGAGAAATGAACCGTCTCTCGGGTGGCTGTGATATATGGACTCTGTCTGTTAGTACGAGTATGTTATTTTTAACCATTTTGACTCGATAAAAAGAAGAAGTACGAGTATGTGCGGAATAATAGTAGAAATGCACAGCTATTCTATTATTCTGCACATACTCGTTGGTAAGTAGTTAAGTACATTTGTGAGTGAAGGCTTGTTAGCAAACTTCTAAACATGCAAATCACATTTTTAGGGTTCCGTACCCGAAGGGTGCAAACGGGACCCTATTACTGAGACTCCGCTGTCTGTCCGTCTCTCCGTCTGTCCGTCTGTCTGTCTGTCCGTCTGTCCGTCTGTCACAGGGTTCTATCTCTTGAAACGTAATAGCTGACCACCTGAAATTTTCGCTGATTATGTAATACTGTGGCCGCTATAACATCAAATACTAAAATTAAAAAAAGTTGAAAATTTAAGGGTGTCGTCATACAAAAAACGTGTTTTTTTCAGCGTTTTTAACTCGATCTGTCACAGGGCTCTATCTCTTGAACCGTAATAGCTAGACACCTGAAATTTTCACCGATTATGTATTACTATGACAACTATAACTTGTTGTTATAGTGTATACTAAAAGTAAGATAAAGTTAATAATTACCCCCTTTAATTATCGTCATACAAGAAACGTGTTTCTTCAGCGTTTTAAAACATTGTACGGTGGTACGGAACCCTTCATGTACGAGTCCGACTCGCACTTGCCCGTTTATTATCAACCTAAGGTCTTACCTTTTTTTTTTTTCTAGTCTGTTGGTCTTCTGGTTCGGCCAGAGGCCTCTCCCTTATTTATTTGTTTATTTAAAAAACTTTATTGTTCCACAATAAAAAAAATGGTACAATCTTACCCTCGTAGTAGTAATTAGCAAACATTTGTCTAAACGTAATTTAGTTTAAATATGTGTTTATCATGTATGTTTATCAATCCTTGGCGGAGGCCTATGTCCAGCAGTGGACTTCCTGTGTGATCTGATGATGATAATGTGTTTATCATGTATGTAAGTGGTCAAGACTGGTGTCAGATTTTTCAAGCTGCTGATTTTTTATCTGACATGGCTTGACAGAGTGATGACAGCCGGGCTTAATGTGCCTTCCGAAACATGGAGGACCTCGTGTTTTTGTGCCACTTGCCACGTATCCAAATGCAGGCCACACCCGGGGTTACAAAATTGCGTACTCCCACCAAGCCACCACGTTCCTCAATCAATCAAAAACATGTTTTGTCTCATTCTTTCAATCTCCAACATTAAGCATGATAGAGACAAAACATATTTAAACAAAACTAAAGGTTTAGCAAACGTTTAGTATCGGTAGCTTCAAAAAAGAAAAATAATTTAAATATAAATAAACATTACTCGTAACACATAACACTGGTTCCGGGTTAGAATAGGACCACTCCATCTTTTCCTATGGATGTCGTAAGAGGCGACTAAAGGACTAAGGACTTAGCACAAACATCTCGTGCCACAATTGCATTCCCAAGGAGGGTTAACGACAGGCGATGGCCGGTTGTAAAACTTTTCGCAGACACATTCCCAAAAGGGCTGACGTCAGGCAGGCGACCGGTCGTAAAACTATAGCCAAATCATTTAAACTGTTCCGGATATTTCTTACACGACCATAGACATGCATATTATATTTGGAGAAGAAAAAGCAGGAAAGCACACCCTGGGCTCCAAAGCAGCACAGTGGAGGATGCAACCGGGAACGCGCTTAGACGAAGAAGATTACACGTAATGTACACTAAAATTATTGACGTGTAAAGTACCTGCAAAGGCCTAATATCTAAATAAATATTTGATTCTTAATTATGACTTCTATGTTATAAGAAAAGAATAGAATAGTTGCAATTTTAAACGTTTAATGTAAAATATAATGTAAATACATTATAAGAATAAGTGTAAATCTGTAATGCAATAAAAGCCCATCAGGCTGTAAGACCTATACTGAACTGGGTTTTTTTCGGCGTGATCCTCCCAGCAGTGGTCGTTACGAAACGCTAGTAGTTTTTAGCTGTTGCACTTAAAATAATTAAAAATAATAACATTCAATAAGTGATATATTTATCCTACATTGAATAAAAAATTTTAACTTTGACTTTGAAACATTTATGAATTTAGTGAATACGAGGGTTAGGCGTGTTCAAGTCGTAATCAGAATCAGACCTTAAATCCAGCGAATAAATGATGCTGTCTCTAAGTACTTACGAGACATATAGGGCCTAAGTGATAATACATACATACATACATACTATCACACGTGATGGTGGGCGTAAAAATGAAAAAGGGAATAAAAATATTAACGGGCTGCTACATGCAACGATGAAAAGTTTTATTTTCTGTCTGTCCTTCTATTTGGCATAAGCTCTTATATTTGGAAATCTTTTAATAATAGCGATACTGAAAACCTACTAACCCCTCCAAAATAGCATTACTTCTAGTCCTCTAAAACTAATATCCATTCTCATGCTTCCTTACCACTATTCATGTTCCTACTTGCACAATTGCACATACAATGTCATTCACTTCCAAATTGTTAAAATGTTTGTACAATTATCAACACAACTATATGTTTAGCGTCATAGAAACAACATTTTATGTACGCATCCAAAAAGGAGAACTTTGGAGAACTGTAATGCAGGCGCGGCGTACATCAGTCTCCACTCCACTAATCTAACTGGTAACTTAAAACAGTTATGTGTTATACATTGCCTATTATCTATGTACTTAATGAGATTGTTCAAAAATCAATAAATAACTAGGAACTAGGTAGGTAAGAGCAGTGGGTGCCAACGTTATACAAACTATTGGTAGGCAAGTAAATAGCAAACTTGTAGACTAAATAGGTACATATTAGTACCAATAGCTATCATAGATGGCAGCACACAAATTACTAGCATACCTGCTAGAAATTTAAACTATATTACCTACGTGCCTTCTAATAGTTTGTATGAAGTTGGGTATCTGTTACGTCAGTAGTAATTATATTATTGTTATTTGATACTTTTCAGAGAAGCCCACTCGTTGTGCCTAAAAATTCAAAATTTAAATTTTATTCTCATTAATTTTACGCCAATGTCTATTGCCTATTTTATTTCAACCATAAGTCTACTTGTACTTAACTACTTATGAAAAATTTCATAATATTCAATAACAGTATTTTACATAACAACAAGGTTTTCATAGAGTCAAAGTTCCCAACTCGACGCTTTTATCAAAATTTGCACGAGAATAGTTCAATCTCGGAGTAACATTGGCCATAGCTGTGCTTTTAAAAGGTTTTATACTGAAACCAGGTTCATAAAATAACAAGAGTCCGCGGAGGGATTTTAATCATTCCTCCTGTGTTTGTTTTCCACAAAAATACCACCTGCATACCCATTCGCGAGCAGAATGTTTTTGTTTTATTTTATTTGGAGAACCATGTAGTGGTAACATCTACACGGGGTTATTGGTTTTTACGAGTAGATGCTATCCTCCCAAAGGGTTGTAGGGAGAGGTATTTGGCATTGAGTGGATCCTATATTGTATTATGTAAAAGTTAATCATTGTTGAGTAAATTAATGATATATTTATTTAAAAATTTGCTGATTGCTATGTTCAAATATTTATTTTTAAAACTAACTACTAATAGAAAATAACTGTACAAGTCACCCTATGTACATAACTCTATGTACGTAATTTCTAGGGGAGGGGGGTGTGGGGGTTGCAAATAGAAATCCAGACTTTTTACGATGGGCAAAGTCTAAATATCTAAATTATGCCCCAACCGGTGACAATTTTAAGGCGATTGGGAAAGGTCAAGTTTGCCTCCTGTAACCAACCGCCTCCCCATTGTGAACCGCGGAGGGTGGGCGAAAGAAGGGGAGGTGCATATATTCGATGATTTTGCCCCTACGCCCCTAGATCTGGGCCTGCTTCATCATCATCATCAGTCTTTTTTTAGGTTTTTAGGTTGAAGAGGTCTCACTTATGTTTATAAGCTTTGTTTAGCTTGTGTTTCCTAAGTCGCCTTCTACGACATCCATGGGAAGACTCGGAGTGGTCCTATTCTACTCTGCCAGGAACCACACGGCTTGCGGGAACTACACGGCTTTGGCCTGCTTTTTAGTTCTTATACACCAAATAGTGGAATATAACTAATACTCCAGCTTTCGCCAAGTATAATCAAATGTATAATGTCAACCTTCAACAGCCCCATTTAACTTTAAATCATTATAAAGTATCGCTCAATAAATATATTCGGGATCTGGTGCACAAAATTTTTGCGACAAAGTTTTAATACGAATTTTCAGGTCCCCCATTTTTTTGCTAAGACGATGTCCTCTGACTTGGCACCTCTTTCACTTCAAACTAATTAAGTATAAGATTTTTTTCTCCTAGATTATTTGATCCAATTCATGGTAGGTATAATAAAATATGGTATTCTCTTCCTGTAACAGCTGGTCTCAATTAGCCGAAGAACACGTCATCAGTTGTGAAGTGTGAACTCAATGATACTGTATTTTATGATAAATACTAGATAAACACTCAAGCAAGACCTAGGACAATTTGAAAAAGGCAATTTTCCAACTTGCCTTGGCTGCGGATCGAACCCAGAACCTCAGAACAAGTTGGGAAATAACCTTTTTTCAAATTGTTTTGGCTCTTGGTTACACCCAACCTATACAACGTGTATAACCTATACAACGTGGAAGGGACATACCCGTAATAAATCTAACCACGTTCTATACTAGATAACTAAAGTATAATGAAATTAAAATAACAGCCGAATAACAAAAACAAATTGGCATCTCTATACAAAATGCCACTCGGGTGATTTGTATGGGAATGTCGAATTATTTTTTTTGGCTTTTTGACTGTTATTTTAATTTCAATCTACTTTAGTGATCTAATAATTTATAATGAGAACGTTAAGCTTTACTACGCACATTTGCCAAAAGTGGCCGTTTTTCGCAAATGTGCGTAGTAAAGCTTAACGTTCTCACTTTAAACTGTAAACAGTAGTTCATAAAATAGTTTGAAGGGTTATCTAGGACTTGATAGTTGCAAAATTTTAAAAGATGTCTCCGTTTTCTTTGAAATGATTTATTTTAAATGGGGGCAGCACTGGTCCCCGGAAAATTTAGGTACGGCCTTAAACTATTATTTGTGTTGGTTTAGGTAGCTTTTAGAATATAAAATTTAAATTACAAGAGAACAAACTATTACGTGTAATAGCTAATCCTAACTTCCTAACTAATATTATAAATGCGAAGCGAGTTTGTATATTTGTTTGTTTGTTACCTCTTCAAGCTTTATCTACTGAACCAATCCTCTTGAATTTAAAATTCGCATACACATAGTTAGAAGTACTGAGAAGGACATAGGGTACCTTTCATCCTGGAAAAAGTAAAGTTTCTGTGGGATTTGGGATACGCGAGCGAATATCTATGGTTGAGTTCAGCGATGGCTGATCCACGAGTCAGCTCGTGAACGGGTGCCGCCAGTAGGGACTGGTCAGCTCGGCTCCGTTTTTTAAGACTAATCAGTGTAACTTATTTCTGTAAATTGGATTTGGCACTCGTTCGCAAGCTTTACATATTATGTTGTGATAATATTGTATTAGGCATATCTTTGTAAACTGACAAAGCCCTTCTGGCGCGTAGGCGACAAATAATGTGTAAATGAGTTTCTTTCGGCGTTTCTTCTCAGCAGTAGTCGTTGCGAAACGCTAGTATCGGTAGCTTTTGAACAAAACAACTAGTTTCATTAGGTTGACTTCAATTTAGTTAAGCTTTTTATTTATTTTTTGTTATAATTTAATATTAGTTGAATTTATCAGTAAACTAAAATAATTACAGACCACGATACTAATTTGGTACCGTAGAATTCGAGATTAAAATAATTCCTTGAATTTTTTGTTAATTTTCACTACTTTGATAAACCGTAAAATATGGGTCCTTTATTTTTTTATAATCTAACTGAAGGACTAAATAAAATACTTCTAATTTTTCGGAATCATTCCACATGCCCCTTTTATTTATTTATTTATTTTTATTGTAAAAATTTATTGAGACAAAAGCTACAATAGGTAGACTTAATGCATTCTCTCCCTGTCAACGTTTTTATAACATTTTCTGTGAGTGTTTTTGAAAAATCACTGTAATTAAACTACTACAGTTTAATTCTCAAAAATTTTACATAAACATCTTCAGGCTTTTCTATAGACACTCACAATATCCAAAACACGATTGAGCATTTTTGGCTTGATAGAAAAAAATCACAAACGTACCTCTAAATTTGCCTAAATTTACCTTTAAAGACATATTACTATTTTATACAATCACCTTTTTATATGAAAATTATACCAAAAAAAATATAATCTAAATATCTAGTCGATTTCGCTACAAAAAAAATATAAATATTATACAAAAAATAATAATAAATAAAACACAGTGATTCGTCGAGAGCGAAGAAAGTCCCGGAGCCGTGCTCGACGATATTTCGCTGTTTTATTTATTTTTTGTGATTTTTTTCTTTCGAGCCAAAAATGCTCAATCGTGTTTTAGATATTGTGGGTGTGGAAAATTTTTTGAGGAATAACTGTAGTAATTTAATAACAGTGATCTTTCAAAAACACGCACAGTATTTCAAATTGTGAACCCATCTCGCCTTAAGCCATCAAATCACGATCCCGTGGGAGCTAATCATTTTCCAGGAATGATTGATGCGGCAAAATCTCGGTGGACGGTTTGAAACTCTACCCATTAAATTACTTGGTTATGTAGATATATCTCTATTTTACAGCAGTATGTCGTAAGAGGCGACTAAAGGACTAAGCACAAACATCTCGTGCTACAATTGTATTTCCAAGGTAGACATCGGGCGACGGCCTCTTTAAGAGCCCGTACTATCCTAAAGTTCTTAGAGCGATCTTAAATATTATCAATATTAACAAAATACTCACGTTAAAATAAAAACACAGCAAAGTTCAGAACTAACTCTATACATATATATGTTTCGAAAACACGATTGCTTAAAATTGCAGTAAATCACCTCAGAATTATACTAAAACGGAAAGTATTCAAGAAATACAATAAGTTAGCCCTTGTAACTTTGGATTATATTTGTATTTCTTAAATATTCTTTGTAAAACGAAAATATCCTCATAACCAAATACAGTTTTATTTTTTAATTTAGTTTTTAATATTTAGATTTTAGTTTAGTTTTAGTTATATAAATATTTTTATTGTTTAAAAAAAAACAGCCTCATTGATCTACCATGATCTTTTCACCCCGCATGGACTCGCTGTCTCGCTTCGGCTAGAGAAAATTTGTATTCGTGGAAGCGGGAGCAAAACATAGATTTATCCACATCAGGCCCAGCCTTAAAACTGAAAAAAGAGGGCGTCAGGCAGGCGGCCGGTCATAAAACTATAGCCAAATCGTTTAAACTGTTCCGGCAATTTCTTCTCCACTTCGCAAGGTATTAGGTAAAAATAAATAAATAGGGACAAATCACACTGGTTGAGTTAGCCCCAAAGTAATTTTTAACTTGTGTTATGGGTTACTAACTCAACGATAGTATATTTATAATAAATACATAAATAGATAAACACCCAAGACCCAGGGCAATTTGAAAAAGGCATTTTCCTACTTGCCCTGGCTGGGGATTGAACCCAGAACCTCCGGATTGGCAGTCTAGCGTGTTGACCATTACACCAAGGTGGTCGTCAAAACATGCATTATTGATTATATTTGAAGAAGTGAGTAAGGAAGAAACCGCACCCCGGGCTTTGAAGCAGCACAGCTGAGGATGCAACCTCACAACGCGATAAGATGAAAAAAAAAACATTTTGAACTAATAAACTTCTTGAAACAAAGCTTTATAGAAAATATAATACCAAGGAATGTTCCATTGAAGTAACAGCTTATGTAAAGCCCCACTTATTTGCTCCAATATACGCAGATGTGGCATAATGAAATACTTTTCCTAAGCTTTGATACTCGGGGAAAATGAGGATGAATTCTTCGAGTGATTATTAAATTTCTCAAAAGTATTAAGACGATATTGAGGGTCCATTTGGAATTCTGGAGTGGAAGTTTATTTCGTTATTAAGTCGAAATTTATTTTGATTTTGGTATTGATATTTAGATGACATAAGTTATATAAGTACCTAATTTAACTTTTGATTGACTTTTACGAAAAATAATCTGTTTTACATATGGCAGACAATTTTTTTTACAAAAGGAATTGTTTGAAATAACTGAAAAATATTGATTTACTAGATTTTGCCTTTGCAGGCCATACACGTCAAGTGTATCAAAATATACACGTAAATTTTTTGCCAAAAAGTCCGCCCCGAATCGTACCTAACGCAAAAGTGCCCATAACACTTGCAGCTTGCGGCATTCCCCCTCTGAATTGCGAGGGATATGCGTTGCTTCAGGTATAATATAACTCGGCTCGAAGGTCAGCACCCAATTCTTAATCGAATAGTTTAGAAGCCGAAAGTCTGCCAAAAGCCGTCGGCGAAATTCGCAAGTTTTTAATAAACCGCTCACGCTCACATTCCCTCTTCGGGCCTGCGAAAGTAGACTGGCATAATAATATAATTCGAGGTCAATCTAAAAATAGCTCGACAATAAGTCAAATCCATTTGGATCCAGTGATTTGACTCTTGTTAATTGGGTAGATGACTGGGTCAAAAATAAATTATTTAGTACTGTTATGAGAATAAAAAGTCACAAAATAGTGTCACTTGTCATTGATCATGTCTATTTTCAACATGATTTTTGACTTATTAATGCAGAAAAACTTATTTGTAATAAAATTATTTGTAAGGAAACAGAGAACCCTTCAAACTATTTTATGAACCTCTGTTTACAGTTTAAAGTGAGAACGTTAAGCTTTAGTTTGCGTTTTTACCAAAAGTGGCCGTTTTTAATAATAATATAATTCGAGGTCAATCTAAAAATAGCTCGACAATAAGTCAAATCCATTTGGATCCAGTGATTTGACTCTTGTTAATTGGGTAGATGACTGGGTCAAAAATAAATTATTTAGTACTGTTATGAGAATAAAAAGTCACAAAATAGTGTCACTTGTCATTGATCATGTCTATTTTCAACATGATTTTTGACTTATTAATGCAGAAAAACTGATATTGATTTGAAAATGTTTGTTTTGACGTTTAGAAAAAAGTGTCTGATTCGACTTATTGTCATCTAGCGGATTATATGTATGTTTATTATACTAATTGTTTATATGTATGTTTATTATACTAATTGTTCATATGTATGTTTATTATATTGACCACCCCGCACTAACTACCTAATTTCCTGTCACTTTTCTATTTGAGCGAGTTTGCCTGGAAGAAATTGCTTAGCGATAAGGCCGCCTTTTGCGCATTTCTTAGTTTTTAAGATAATTATGTCCTGTATTTTTCGTTTAGGATATGTATTGTATTATTTTTAATTGATTTTACTCCCACAATATTGTAATTATGACTCAAACCATGTTTCCAAATAGAGATTTTTAAACTTGTCTGAATTAAAAAAACTACTTTATTCGGACAGGTTAAGAAAAAAACCCTATTTGGGAACATCGTTCGGATTCATAATGACGATTCACTCACGATGGCTCTTACCTATTTAGTATATAGCTATATATCCATTTTAGCTATTGCTAGCTGCATAATAAAAAGAAAGTAATTTTCAAGGCATTTACATTTAAAAAGTAAAATAAAAAGCGTGTTTCCCTAACACAGGTTTATACATGGTCTAACAAAATATACTGAAACTATTTTAAGGGTAGATTCAGTCCATGGTACTGAACAACTTTCCCCAAGGAACATGTGTACATATATCTATCCATATGCAAGTATGTACGTTTACATTTAAACTGACGCACTTGATTACTTGAGTACTTTTTTTAATGATAAAATAACAAAACGAGGGTCTTATGGGAATAGAATCGCAATTACTGAAATGTATATCGACAATAATGTTTTGAAAACAGAAAACTGGGAACGAATTAAACTTTATTTGCTTTGACGCAACGGGAATTGCAACAATTAGGTGACAACAATTAGCGACCAATCGCCATTCTAATCAGGTTCGTATTTTTGCTAACTACTCTTAATTGGTGTCGTTTCACTATATGCTCTTTGCATACTGCGTAGTGACCTTCCTTTTGAATGGCAAGTCAGTCTGGAGTGCTATTTTTCATTGAGGGAGTCAGCGAAACACAAAACGTGTAGTTTTCGTAAGAAAGAACCTAAACAAGATGCAAAAGGAATACAGTGCTTACAAAGAAGAAAGTAAGTGTGATTGACTTGTGATGTGTGGGGCGGACTGCTATTTGCCCCCCTCCCCCATCCCATCTCTAGAAATAACTGGACATGGGGCAGTATTTTGCCCCTCCTAAAAAAAGCCTCCATCTGGTACTGCTGGATATTATGTCACCGCTAGCTACGCCACTGATGATACACACGCCAAAGAAGCTTAGATAAGTGAAAATAATAATAAAAAAGCGGCCAAGTGCGAGTAGGACTCGCCCATGAAGGGTTCCGTAGCAGCAAATAACATTTTACGATTTATGACGTATTAAAAAAAAACTACTTACTAGATCTCGTTCAAACCAATTTTCGGTGGAAGCTTGCATGGTACATCATATATTTTTTTTAGTTTTATCATTCTTTAAGAAGTTTTATTTAAGAAGTTACAGGGGGGGACCAACATTTTACCACTTTGGAAGTGTCTCTTGCGCAAACTATTCAGTTTAGAAAAAAATGATATTAGAAACCTCAATATTATTTTTTAAGACCTATCCATAAATACCCCACACGTATGGGTTTGATAAAAAAAAATGCGTTTCAGTTCTAAGTATGCGGAACCCCCAAAATTTATTGTTTTTTTTTCTATTTTTGTGCTAAAATCTTAATGCAGTTCACAGAATACATCTACTTACCAAGTTTCAACAGTATAGTTCTTATAGTTTCGGAAAAAAGTGGCTGTGACATACGGACGGACAGACAGACAGACAGACATGACGAATCTATAAGGGTTCCATTTTTTGCCATTTGGCTACGGAACCCTAAAAACGGATTGAATGTCAATCACAATAAAAAAATTACTACAACGGTCCATTATCCAAGAAAGGTAATATTTTTTATTTACTTCTGTGGAATTCGTTCATTAAAACTATTTAATCTATCAGACATCTGGACGGGTCAACATCCTATAATAAATTTCAACTACAGAACTTCCGTATCTGTGATATGGGCCCTCAGAGACCCAAGTTTTATGTTACGATGGAAACACAAAATACAGAGCTAACAGAAGGATAACTCATGTTCTCTACTCAAAACTTCACAATGTTTTGTATGTTAAATTGTGCTATACAAATTGTATTTCTAACAATAAAGTTTAAATAAATAAATAAAACTGTAAATAGGGATGATGACTGGGTCAGAAAAGTATTATTCTAATTAGTCCGTTAATTAAATTTTCCAAACATAATGTACCCATATTTTTCAGTTTATCATTAAAGTAAAAATTCACAAAGATACAGAGTGTCAAAGTTCCAGGGTGGGGGCTTGTGACGTCACCGATGTGTAAAAATCGTACGAAAGCGTGACGTCATGCGAAATTTAAATGCGCTGTATCTTCGTTATTTATTGTTTCTCAGAGAAAAGAAAAAATACGTGTACAATATATTTGAATAATCTAACCGACGGGCCAAAAATATTTTTTCAGTCATTATGCGTATTGTCTAAAATGACATTAAAAATGTGGCAGTAGTACCAGATGCATCATCGTCATCACTTTAGCCGCATAACGTCCACTGCTGGACATAGGCCTCTTCCAAGTATTTCCAATATGTTTATTTCTATGGACGATTTAGAGTGCCCTGCATCCAGTGCTTTCCAGATGCATATAATCAAATAATTTATTGATTGACTTGAAAATCAGCCCGCCTAATTATTACCCGGGGCAAAGCCAAAAGGGGGGTTATATTTATACTTGTGTATATACGAGTATATGTTCATCTGTTTGCTCATTTCTTCAATAATATGAGTTGGAGGCTTGGCTGCCCGCTGGTTAAGACGATACACGGAGTCCAGTACTGCCCCCATTTGAAATAAATTATTTGTAAGGAAACAGAGAACCCTTCAAACTATTTTATGAACCTCTGTTTACAGTTTAAAGTGAGAACGTTAAGCTTTAGTTTGCGTTTTTACCAAAAGTGGCCGTTTTTCGAAAAAATGCAAACTAAAGCTTAACATTCTTACTTTAAACTGTAAACAGTGGTTCATAAAATAGTTAGAAGGGTTATCTAGGTTTTAGTAGCTTAAAATTTTAAATTATATCTCCGTTTCCTTATAAATAATTTTGTTTCAAATGGGGGCAACACTGGACTCCGTGTATCGTCTTAATAACCACAACCCCCCGTGAGATTGACCCATTTATAATTAATAAGTATAAAATTAGGTAGGTACTCTCCAAATTCAAGAAATCTCATTGAAATTGCCACATCTATTTCTTCCATAATTTGTCATAAAACTTATACGTTTTTACTTGTTTTTACTTGTTTTTATCAGGCTTTAATAGGCTAACCTTTCAGTGAGTCGGTCGGATATAACCCCTTCATCCACAAAAAGGTAACACTTTCAGGATTATTTTGTGACCAAATAGCTATTTTACACAGTTACAAACAGTATCATATGAAAATAGAACACTATTTAGCTTTTATGGCCCGTGTGCCTTACCACCAGTACCCTGGAAGATTTACTCCCAGCCAATGATAACACAGTCGTGTGGTTCCCGGCAGAGCAGAATAGGACCACTCCAAGTCTTTCCGTGGATGTCGTAGAAGGCGACTTAGGAAACACAAGCTAAACAAAGCTTTTAAACATCAATGAGACCTCTCCAACCCGTCTGGCCAGCGTGGAGAGTGTAGGCCAAATCCTCTGGCTACTCTGGCCAAGTATGGCTCTGGTAGTACAGAGAGGGTCGTACTCCTACAGTGGAGACTAAAAAAGACCTGATGATGATGATGATGAATGATAACGCCGTCGAAGTGGCTCTCTACTGGGCTGATAAAATATAAAGTGACAAAAAAATACCATCGACATGCAAAGAAGAAGAACGCTATTTTTAGTCTCTCAGACATCACAATGCAAAAGGAAGAAAATTTTAAAAAAAATTACTTAAGAACAAATTTTATTTAAAATATTAAGCATATAAATCTTATTCCTTAAATTATATGTTTGATATTATACATTGTGGAAGGAAATACCCGTAATAAATCGAACCACGGTGTATACTAGATCACTATAGTATAATGAAATTAAAATAACAGTCGAAAGAACAAAAAAAAATTCGAAATATCCATACAAATCGCCCGGGCGGCTGCACACTTTTGTATGGAAAGGCTAAATTTTTTTTTTGTTATTTGTCCATTATTTTAATTTCATTATACTATAATGATCTAGTATAGACCGTGGCTCGATTTATTACGGGTATGTCCCTTCCACTTTGTATTTAATTGTTGATGTAAGGTTTTGAAAAAAAAATATACTAGCTTTTAATTTTATAATTAAAAGCTAGTATGATTTTTTGGCCTACTTAGGCCTCATCGTCCTTTTACTAGAGCGTTTCTATAGATAGCCACCTCCCGACTCTATCATCAGATCGGCTTCTTGTCATAATAATATTGCATTGTCAATTTACTTAGCATACAAATCTGATTTTCTTAGCATACAAAATTTCATCTCAAACAGAAACCTGGAAGTGACTCAATTTTAACTTGCAAGATTTAATCAAAAAAACAACAAACTTTTTACCAACTCTTATTAAGGACAAGCTAAATAAAAGCTTGTAAAAAGGTCTGTCATTTCTACAGGTCAGACAAATCTAATGATCTCATTCGTCCAAACCACTAAAACCCAGGAAAAAATCTAGCAAACTAATATCAATATAGCGCAGAAAATACGCGGAATATAATATATTTTTAAATATATATGCAGACCACTGAAACAAACAGAATGATTTTCCAATGGGAAAAGTTTTGCAGAAGGGTTTATCATAAGGGAAGGGTAAATCCTCCAAAATATTTTTTGTCGAAAACTCCCGTTAGCTGTAAGCTTTCAACAAAATCATTTGAATAAACAAACAAACAAAAACGTTTATTTGACGACCTTCTTGAACTAGGGTACATGATTAAAAATTTATAAATTAAAACTCTTTATGGCGCCGAGAAACGTTACAAAATGAAATAATAAGTATCAATAAAAGCGAGATATCAACACGTAAACTTTTTCGTGTAAATAATAGTTTAATCCTAGAACTAAAGTAGTGACTTGAGGCTACCATTTTGGCGACAGTAACAAGAAGCAGAACGTAAAATTATTTCTTACTGTCTCAGCCGCCTAACGAGGTGCTTTGGCTACGATTCGGTTTACGGCTTATCGGCTGCACAAATAAAGGTGATACAGATATTATACAGATAAACACAGATATATATATTTTTAATTCAATGTAGTGTTCCTCCTTATTAAACAGGGTGATTCTGAATCTCGTAGCTATATTCAAGGAAAATAGGGTCGGCACCATGTAAAATGGGTTTGCGCGGGCAACAAGTTTGTACAGAAAGCGTTTGATTTAAGTCAAATAATGTATCCACATAGATAGAGGAAGAGTTGGGACAGTAGACGAAAAAAAGGATTTTTTAAAATATTTTGTAGTTTTCCTAAAAACAAGCATTGAATTTACCCAAAAACATGCAAAACGCACTTTGCGCGGGCAATAGTTATGGCTTAAGTAGAAAAGACCACTAAGAAAATTACATACCTAGTTAAAGGTGAATAGACTAGCCAGTAGACGAAAACCGTATTTTTTTAATTTTCATTCAGAAAAAGTAAGATAATTGTAAAGAAACCTGAAAGAAATATTTTAGAAAATCTTGCTACAAACTGGCTTGTTTTTCAGCGTAAAGAAATATTCTAACAAGGGATTGCATATATTTTATAAAAATAAAGGCTATTTTGAAACATTATTCTTTATATTTGCTTACAATGCAATCACGCAATAATAAAAAAAACAATTTTAAAAATTGGATGTTTTGCAACGTTTTTGACAGAATTCTCTGAAATGGCGGCCATGTTACTTCCATACAAATTTAGTTGCCCGCCGGGCGTTCAGGAAGGAGGCCGTGTCGAATTTTTAAAAAAAATCATTTTCGAATTACGTAAAATTGCATTACAGTCTAAAATATTTCAATAAAAAACTATGTACAAACTGCCAAATTATGTCATACTTTTGCTACACTATGGTACAGTTTTGACATTTTGTTGACATTCAAGCAAAGATGTAATGCTATCGCAGATACGGCATCGCACTTTTTTTTTTTATTTTATTGTAAATTAAGTCAATGAAAAAAATAATTTGGTTTGATTTATTACCTATATTTTTTAATTGGCGATTGGGGTGAAAATCGGATTGGAACTTTCTCGGGTCGCGGAATCATATTAACTGTTTTTGTAATAAAAGCTGCTGTTTAATTAGGGTTTTACAATTATAGAACAAGATCTATACTTGGCTAGGCAGACAGGCTATATTAGGCTATTTATCTATACTAATATTATAAAGAGGAAAGATTTGGTTGTTTGTTTGTTTGCATTACTTGGCTCCGAAACTACTGGACCGATTTAAAAAAAAACTTTCTCCGTTGGAAAGGTACACTATCGCCGAGTGACATAGGCTTTGTGTGTACCAAGGGCGAAGCCGGGGTGGACTGCTAGTATAGTATAATGATATTAAAATAACAGTCAAAAAACAAAAAAAAATCTGCATTTTCATACAAAAGTGTGCATCCGCCCGGGAAATTTGTATAGGAACCGATTTTTTTGGTGATTTTACTGTTTTCAGGGTTTCGCTTATCTGTCTGTCCGTAAGTCACAGCCAATTTGCTACGAAACTATTAGAATGATTTAGTTGAGATTTAGTACCTACACTTATGTAACTTAGTGACCCAAAGATAGACGTATAACGTAAATAAATGGAATTTAAAAAAGGGGGCCACTTATGGTGGGTAAATTAGACATTAAAAAAAAGTTTTGATAACAAAATCGTGTGACATATCAAATGAAAGAACTTTTTATGACAATTTTAAATATATATATTTTTTTTATATTATTTCTTAGATTGGTATTTTTAAGTTATTTAAGAAAATGGGCGAAAATTGACCCCCTCCTAAGAAACTACTGGACCGATTCAGTTGAAATGTGGTGCACATAATGTAAATTTGTGACCCAAAGACGGAAGTAAAATGTAGGTAAATGAATAAATTTAAAAAAAATGGGGCCACTTATGGGAGATAAATGAGACATTAAAAAAAGGGTTTTGTGAACTACATCGCGTAAAATATCAAATGAAAGAGCATTTTATGATAATATTAAATAAATTTTTCAAAATTTTTTAAGTTGGTGTTTTGAAGTTATTTTTGAAAATAAATAATAAAAAAAATTGGTTGCCTGTAAAGTCGGTATACGGGCGAAAGTTTTACGTGACAACGACTCTCTCGCTCTTAGGCGGGCTAACCATGCCCGAGTGAAAGGGACGCGTGCCTCTCACTCGCTCTCATTGTGAGCGCATAACGTGAGCGGAGCGTAACGCAGTTTCTTGAAGTGTCACCCGGCAAACCAATTTATAAGACGTTGTCACGTCAAAAATACCCTTATCTCCGAAACCACTGAACCCAAACTTTTGAAAAATATACAGTTAAAAGTTCTTTACCTATAGATTACAGGAAAACCTATTAGAAGATAAAAAATAAAAGGGTGTAGTAATTACTGCTTCATTAATCAACCAATTTTTTTAGCTGTTTTCAGGAAAATATTTTTTTTTAGTGGTCTTTGTTGATTCGTTAAAAATATTGTACAAAATCAAACAGTCAAGTCATTGATTGAGCACATACAGCTGCTAAGCCAAGACTGTTGATCTGTTCAATGTGCAATCCTTTTTTACCCTCCGTACTTACATAATAAGGTGAATAGAAGTGAAAGGTGTTACGATTGCAGATGGTCGCTAAACGTATTGTTTCAAACAAAGACACTTGACAAAGACAAAGAAAATTCAAATGTGTACATTTTCTGTCAGTGGAACACAAAACGTGTAGTTTTCCAAGTTACCGCTCGCGTAAAATACTATTTGATTGTATTTTTGAGAACGCAACGAGAACGATATTACGCAGAAATATCATAAATTTGTCTATGGTTCCCTAGAATTTCAACTTAACCAAAATAAACGGGCACGTGCCGTAACGGGCCACGTCCAGTGTAGAGTTCCGTAGTCAGTACCTACTTGTTTTATGTAACTAACAACTGCCTAAAAAGTTAGGCAGTTGTTAGTTACATTGTTGTTCAGTATCATGGACTGAATTCAGACCTCTTTAGGTCTGAATTCAGTCCATGATACTGAACAACTTTCACCAAGGAACAAACGAAATACATAAATTATTTTTGATCTCTTACACACAAGATTTGGCAAAATGTAATATTTATGGAATATATGTATGGAATATATGTATGGAATATGTAAGGACGAATCACACTAATTAAGCTAGCCCCAAAGTAGGTTTTAAACTTGTATTATGGAATACTAACTCAATGATACTATATTTTATGATAAAAACATACATAGATAAACACCCAAGACCCAGGGCAATTTAAAAAAGACCATTTTCTAACTTGCACTGGCTGGGCCTCGAACCCAGAACCTCCGGATTAGCGGTCTAGCGTGTTAACAATTACGCCACGGAGGTCGAATGGAAAGCAAACATTTTCTTTTATATTTAATTATGTGTTCCTTAGGAAAAGTTGTTCAGTATCATGAACTGAATCCACCTTAAATTAGTTTATGCACAGGGAGACGTTATATACCTACTACTGCCGTGAATTTTTTTAAGTGTCCATATACAACCGTTTAACTGACAGAGAGGGGAGACACATGATTCTAACAAAAATTTGCAATCAAAAACCAAATATTTCACAAACGGATTGCTAAAACAAAAAAGGGTGTTCATAATCTTACAATATTTTTGAAAGACCTATTCAACGAAGACTCACAACACACAATTTTTTTTCAAGTTTTTATTACCACATATCCATGCCCATGCCTAATTACAGCTTTCTAGTACTAATAGTCTATGAGTAAAACTGGGGACAGACAGACAGACAGACATGAAGGATCTGTAAGAGTTTCTTGTTTACTACGGAACCCTAAAAAGCTGCGTGAAACAAAACAGATTCTCTATTCTAAGGGTTCTTTGTCATTTGCGCTTTAACAAATTTCAAAATACGACTAATCAAAACCACTTGTGCATATATTTCGCTCCACTTCGCATACGATAAATTCAAAAATTGATGGATGAATGACCGTGCTTTTACAGGTTAAGCAACTTCTAGCTTCATCACAGTTAGGATGGGTGACCGTGCTTTAAATCTTAATGTTGTCCAAGTCAAATGTTGAGATTCTTATGAATAAATTTCAGTTTTCTCTACCTACATAACTTGGCAGCTATTTAAATTTCAATTGTTTTGTCGGAATTTGAACTTGGCATTTTTACATTTATGTTTTTGATGGGGTAAAATAAACACCCAAGAACCAGGACAAATTAAAAAATTTACCAACTTGCCGTGGCTGGGAATCGAACCCAGAACCTCCGAGTGACGGACTAGCGTGTTAAGGAATCGCCACGGAGGTCGACTAATAAATTGAAAAAGTAATAAATTTTACGCAAGATTCGAATACCTATAACTTGGATTTTTTAGAAAGTGCTATATGAATTTCACATATATTTAAACTCGCTTTTTAAATAAACGTCTTGCATTCACGCACACTACTGTATTTTCGACTTTACTTTTTCTACTGATAGCCTGTCTACTAAAGTGTTAAGTACATTATAAAGACGTCTGCCAAGGCCTTAATTCAGAAATAATAATTCAAACAAAATAATTATTTGATTTGATTGATTTGAAAATTTTAATAAGTATCGCGGACTGGAAGTCTTGACGAAAAGAAAAAAGTAAGCTGTATACTAATTCTACGTTACAATTTATGATAACCTACATCTATTATCCCGTTTACACATTATTAACTCTATGCAACGTCATCTTGACATTTTTATCCCCCTAGCGGGAAAATTTTGCATATTTTAGAGCCAAATCCGACCACGTGGCTTTGTGCATACCGTCCTTAAGCGAAATGAATATAGAGGTACATGATCTGTCATATGTATCTTGTTTTATAATAAAAACTACTTACTTACTTCTTACTTCTCCCGAGGACTTCTTTTCCGCAATTTGGTCCATTGCGCTGAACCTGTTTTGCGTGTGGAGCCGGCGTAGTTATCAGTTTTCAAACCAGCCCAGCTCCTGCAGGAATCCGAGAACGCTCCCCGGCGCCCTCACGGCTTCCTCCACGGTTCCTTGATGTTTCAGGAACCCTCTTTTTATGTATGCGACGCCACCGCACTCGATGAGGAGATGACTCGCAGTTTCATCAGCCTCCATGCAAGCTCTGCACAGAGGGCTGTCTGTAATTCCTAGGGTGTAAAGGTGTTTGTTTAGTGCACTATGACGAGTAATAATGTCAACCATACGGCGTAGATTCCTCCGGGGTAGTGCTAACAGGCGTCGGGATAGGCGACTATCCCATCGGGGTAGTGCCTCCCTAGCCTGCCGACATGTCCATAATAAAAACTATATCAGCCGACAAATGCATACCAGAAATCTCCATTTGTACGTCACCACCCGCTACCGGGCTCGTAGCGGGCAGCGGTGGGGAGGGCAATGGCCGCGCGTATAGTAAAGTCAGTAGCTAAGCCATTTATTAGAAATTTGGAAGAAAAAAAATACAAAAAATATGTCTTACGGTTTTGGTTTCTACTAATGATTCTGATATGATTTCAATAAAGGTAGCTAGGTGCAAAATCAACCTGTCTGTATATATAAATATATAATAATAAAATATAGTGTATAGTAATACACTATCACGTACTTTTGAGGCAGGCAGAGCCTGTTGGGTCTTACGGCTCTAAGCAGATAGAGCCCTGGGCTTCGAGACCCAACGGCCACTATTACGTTTATTTCACAAAAACGGCACTAGTATCGATGAAGACCAAAGATGTGCTGAGGCTTCGAGACGCGATGGTGGGCGAGAAGATGGAAAAAGGAATAAAATTAGTGGTGGTTTGCTAGCCACTTCACCTATTAAGGGGCTACATGAATTTTCCGGGGTCCAGTGCTGCCCCCATTTGAAATAAATTATTTGAATTGTAAGGAAACGGAAATATGTTTAAAAATTTTGTCTCTACCAAGCCCTAGATAACCCGTCAAACTATTTCATGGACTAGGTACTGTTTACAGTTTAAAGTGGAAACGGTGACGCTTATCTTCGCACATTTGCCAAAAGTTGCCGTTTTTCGCATTTTCAATCAATTCGCATTTTCATCCATTCGCTCGATCGGGTTTATAGATCTGCGTGCTTCATCCAGAAGATAGATGAAGCTTTTCTTTACTCCCGGACTAGCACGGAAGTTGTAATTACTCGCATTTAAATGACATAAATTGTAATGCTAAAGCTACAACTAGTAGTTGTAGCCTTAGTATTTCGGAACAAGCACTGCTAAAAATAATACTGAAATACATTTTATTTGACATTGGACGGAAAATACAAGAATACTAAAAACTTTCACGTCACTAGTAAATACCTTCATATTTCATAATATCATTCATACATGGTACTTGAAGCTAGTAGAAGTATGTTTTTGTTCTATCTGTACCTGTTTCTATTTTGTATCAATATCAGCATTGCTACATATAGGTAGGTACCTAGTATGTGAATAAGATAGGATCGCTACGCGCTTGTTGCTGTAAAAATGTTTTATGGTAAAATAAGGGTTGTTTCCTTTGTTCCCATTTAATCCAGATATAGAATATATTTAGCATCTAGAATATAGATATTAAGATATATGTAGTTTGCGTATAGTTTATTATACAACGTGGAAGGGACATACCCGTAATAAAACGAACCACGGGCTATACTAGATCATTAAAGAAAAAAAAAAAAAAATAACAGCCAAAAAACAAAAATAAATTTTGGCATTTTCATACAAAAGTGTGCAGCCGCCCGGGCGAATGTATGGGAATGTCGAAATTTTGTTTTGGTCATTTAACTGATATTTTAATTTCATTATACTTTAATGATCTAGTATAGCTCGTGGTTCAATTTATTACGGGTATGTCCCTTCCACGTTGTATATTATATCCATGTATATTTTGATTGTAAGTTTATTCATATATTTATATGTATATATATTATTTTGTTATTGCTATCCTTTTAAGGTAAATGTTACAATACTTACATAACTTCCACCTCCTTCTAAAGTTTTCTTTTTCTCGGCATCACCAGTGGGTCGACTGGTGGATAAAGCCTATGGCTTTAAGTCCGCCTATTACGTTTAAAATAAAGTTAAATAAATAAAAAAATAAAATAATCTGGAATATTGAATTTTCCAACAAGCCTTCAAATATTTGCGACGGAATTAATTAAAGTTGGGACAAAACGTTACTCCGTTTTATACCTACTTTAATTAATTCTCTTATAATAAAAGCTATTAATGATCACTATTACGCTCAAATAAAATAAGCCAAGCCAACTCGAGGATTACAAATGTATATACAACTTATATGTTTAAATGTATTTACTTAATAAGGTATGAGAAATGCGAAAAAACAACATAATATTCGTACATCCGAGCGTGTTGTATCAAGCAGTCAGGTTTCTTATTTTTCTTTTTTTTTTTTTCTTTCTCTTTAAATATATGCTTTGAAACAAATAGGTTAACAGGGATTACGCCCATGTCACAGCAAAGAGTTTTATTGTATTTTTACAGAACTCAAGCGGCGCATTTTTAAATCGTAAAACAAGGGAATATAATATCAGATTCCATAAAATCCGGTTAAACAATAAACGCGCCTACGTGTAAGCCAGATTTAGATAACCGTCCGGAACTCCGGACACGAGATTTGTTTAATCTTCAGGCCTCTTTTGATAGACACGAAACTTTTTGGTGCACGCACTTAATTTGTATTTGGGGGCATTTACTACACTTATACATAACTCCTATGTAGGTACGTATGTAATGTAGGTTAGAAGCAATGATATGTTTAAGGGTTAACTATCAGCTTCCCTTAAAACTTATTGCTGGGGAGAACTTGGTTGCAATCGCCTATCCCTGGTCATTTCCTGCCCCAGATACCTGTGTATTTAGGGTTGCTATCTCTAAAATTATAAAAGCCAGACTAGGCGTTGAATAGAGTTTGGCCAGGGAAAGAAGTCCACGGCTTTTTTGCAAAACTTTGAAATGGCAACACTTTTTGCCTGTCAGTGTTGTGACGTTGACGTTTGAGCTTAACTTATTTTCAGAAATTTCTTCTAACGTATTACATTGTACAGTTGTTAATAATGCCGAAAACCGTAAAAAGCAATACGAGGAAGATTCTGTTTACTATGATTGAGAAATTCAAAGATGTGCAAGGTGAAATAAATCGGACTAACGCAGAAAAAATACGACAATTAGACTCGATCAATTCAATTTTAGGTTAGTATCTCAGAGTTATACGAAAACGTCTTGATACTAATACATTATTTTGAACGATTTTGCAATGATTCTCACAATTAATTAATTGTTTTTGTTGTTCATTCTTTTTAGAAAGTATTGACAATGTGGAAACAAAACACAAAGTGGTGGAAATTGTTAATTCACTAAAAGCTCTGGAAACAGACGAAATGCTTACAAGTGAAACACGTTACTTGGAAAAAATATCGTTAATGACAGGTATTTTATCTCATGAAATAATTTTCTGGTAACAATCTAATGTGGCATTGAGAACCTAGTGTTTATATTACCCATCTACTATATTATTGATGAATGAATATCATAAATGATTGATAAATGAAAATAAATCTATAGTTTGTCTACAATTTTTTTCCTGGTATGCAAGGTACTTATAGGAAATATAATATATTTCGCATAAGTACCTCCAGATTAAAATATTATTTTGTTTATCAACAATTAAGTCTGGCTAAATAATTAATGATTATAATTATTCAATGATTATAATTAAGCTAAAGGGGGTCAAAAGTATGTATATTGAGTGTACTTGAAAATAATTGTCTGAAGGATTTTGGTCTGTATTGTATTGTCAATAATAAAATTAAAAGTCACTTTATTTATTTATTTCAGAAATAAGTGTTAAGACATTAAGAAGAATAAAAACTGAAGGTTCTATTAACCAGGGACAGTGGAACACTCCAGGAAAAAAGCGACCACACCCAGCCCATGTATCTAACTTAGATGATATTGATATAACAGCCATCAGAACTAAAATAAACGAATATTACTGTGTGAAAAAGCAAGTCCCGACACTGCGCACTTTGCATACTGAGTTGAAAGACTCAATTGGATTTAGAGGATGCCGTGAAACATTGAGAAAAACATTGCACAATATTGGGTTTAAATTTGAAAACAATAAAAATGAACGAGCTCTGCTTATAGAAAGATTTGAGATTGCTGCATGGAGACACAAGTACTTGAGAACAATACATCAAAAGAGACTTGAAGGTAAACAAATTATTTACATCGATGAAACATATGTGCATCAAAATTATAAAGTAAAAAAATCATGGCAAGGCCCTTCTACTAGTGGTGTTATCAGTAATATATCCTCTGGAAAAAGACATATAATTGTGCATGCAGGGTCTGAGGACGGTTTTGTACCGGGTGCATTATTGGTCTTCAGCACAAAATCCAAATCGACTGACTACCATGATGATATGAATGCATCCAATTTCATGAAATGGCTAGAGGAAATGCTGATACCAAATCTGACAAAACCCAGCGTACTTGTGATGGATAATGCAAGCTACCATGTAAAACAAGTAAATAAACCACCTACTATGGCTACCAACAAACCTATTATCCAAAAATGGCTTCAAGAAAATGGTGTTCATTTCGAAGACTATCATACAAAAGATGAATTAATGTGTCTTGTGAGAGATAATAAAACTGCAACTATTTATGAAGCAGAAGAAATACTCAAGAAACATAGCCACATTCATAATCATGAAATTTTACTACTACCTCCATATCATTGTGATCTTAATGCAATCGAAATGGTCTGGAGTCAGGCAAAAAGAATAATCGCAAGCAAAAATATAGGCAGGCCAGGGACCGAAATGCAAGATTTAATAAAAGAAAGCTTTTTGACTGTGACTGCTACAGACTGGAAGAAATATACAGATCACGTAATACATGTTGAAGATCAGTACAAAAAGAGGGATCACATTATGGACACTGAACGTGATAGCTTCATTATAAATGTTGGCAATAGTAGCAGCAGCAGTGAAGAAAACAGTGACGCCGAATCAATTATTTCAGGTGTAGAATACTTGGAATCCGATTTCGACTATGAATCATCCTGAGTTATGTTTGTGTCTCATTAGTAATAATAAAAAAGTTTTTTTTATAACGTTAGTTTAATTCATCTGCCTTCTTACCAACCTCAACAAAACATGAGATATCAGCTGTAGTTTAGCTGTACAGTAAGACAGCGTTTTGTATTGTGTGAATAATTAGTATTATATAAATAACCCTTTGAGATCGAAAAAATTGTAGAATTTGATACTTATGAAACGACTTTTACTTGGGACAACGGGCTGAATAAAATCTTAAGAAAATTAGGGATTCACTCCATCCATATTTCACTGTAAAAGTTGTTTTTATTCATGACTAGCAGTCTGCCCCGGCTTCGCCGGTGGTACATACATGTAGCCTATGTCACTCAGGGATAACTTACCTATCCAACAGTGAAAGAATAAATAGCATAGTATCAACTCTGTTTATTCTGTATATAGTCAGTGTTGCAAGATGCAGATTTTTTAAATTTGCCGCCTTTTCTTTTGGACTTCTTTCCCTGGCCAAACTCTAAGGCTGGACATTTAGCCTTAAAAGCTGGAATGGATACATGGTGGAGCAAGATCAAAGTTTTACGAGTTCTGGCAATAAAGGTAATAACGTCTCACGTCTCACGCACGTCTCACATCTTACGTCTATTTGGACATCGTACTTATCTTCTTACCAAGTGTGTTAAAAGTACTTAAGCAGAATTACATTAAAATATTATATTATTAAATACTATTTGTGATATAATGAGTTCTACAAAATTTTATAAACAGGTAAATAATATTAAAAAGTGAGATCAACTTATTGTTTTTAAGCCATCTAACCAATGACCTTCCATACACAAGGTCATTGCATCTAACCTCTATTTTTGGTACCAGCTGAAAATCAGCATTGAGGTTCCTACACCACAGCACGAAGCTGAGCTGGCCGCCTTTTCGGCATTCATGAACTGATTTTCGTCGAACATATGTATAATTCTTTTTTGTCGGGGGTTAAAAAAAGTTGTCCAAAGAATATACAACGTGGAAGGGACATACCCGTTATAAATCGAACCACGGGCTATACTAAATCACTATAGCATAATGAAATTAAAATAACATCAATAGAACAAAAAAATATTTGGCATTCCCATACAAAACTGTGCAGCCGCCCGGACGATTTGTATGGAAATGCCAATTTTTTTTTGTTCTTTGGCTGTTATTTTAATTTCATTATACTATAGTGATCTAGTAATAGCCCGTGGTTTGATTTATTACGAGTATGTCCCTTTCACGTTGTAGACATACTTACATTTTAACTTCATAAAAAAACATAATACCTATATTCATCAAGACATCAAAATCTTCCATCAGTTTCCCATCAGAAAAGCATGAATAACGTACAGTACATTATTCCGTTTTAATAACACATAAACTACAAATTATTCAGAGAACAAAATTATAACATTTTTAACTACTAAGTGAGCAGCGGGTACTACAAATCTTTTCACAATCTTTAAGTATCCCCTTACCCTAGAGTTTCCCATACAAACGTAGTCTACGTTTTATTTTGAAACGACTTGTCAGATTTCGGTAAAAATTTGTAACTTTAAAGAAATTGCTTATATCTAGGGTTATTATTGGTTTTCACAGTCAAAATATGTACTTGAAAGAAAATATAAGGGTGTCAAAGTTTTCGATTCTGATCGTCAAAAATGATATAATACACTATATTCTCTTTCAAGTTTAAAAACGACGGAACCCCATCGAGTTTAGATTCGATGGGGTTCCGTCGTTTTATTACAGGGTTCCATAATCACCTTCCGGCTCCATCATCAGATCAGCTTCTTGTCATAGTAATATTGCATAGTCATCTGATTTAAATACATTAGCTTACAAAATTTCATCTCAGTCAAAAATCGGGAAGTGGCTCAAATTTAGCTTGCAAGATTTGAAAAACAATAAAAAACTAAATAAAAGCTTGTAAAACCTTTTTTATAATAATTTTGTGACAAAACGGTGCGAGGCGGTTCCTAAATTACATTTACGAAAGTATTGATATTATCAATACGGCTTGACCTCCTATATCAGTTCTTTATTTTTTTTTATGATCGAACTACATTCCAATTACCACAATGAATATCCATAAGTACGAATATTTTCAAAGTGTAGTTATGTTATTTAAGAGCTTATTTTAGGGATTATCTTATCTGTATCGTCCTTAGTTTGTAGTTTTGTACACGAGCGATCGACAATGTATGTGATATATGAGGAGGCATTATTTTATTTACGACAAACACAAGTAAACACAAACGCGTGATGGCGTGAAATCAATGTCTATCTTTTTTTAATCTTTGTATAAAATATATATTTACAATTTGCTTTTTGTTAATTTTTTATTTATTTTTAGGTGCAATAAAGAGTTTTTTATTCATTCATTTATCTTTGGGTTAGATATATTAAGTAACTTTTTTTTCCTTTTGGATTTTCATGTTTCTTTTATAAACGACTTCAATAAACTCGAAAAAATCTCAATAATTATACTCACTGAGCGATATGTTCATTGCCGGTATTTATATAATACCATGGCTTTATATTCGTACCACGCGGAGTAATACAGAAGCAGGGCAGCTGCTCCCGCAGCATGACACCGTTGATAAAACCATATAAAGTTTATATCGCGCGACGGACTAATACCATCCCGCTCGACATTATTACGTACTCGTAGAGCGAGATAGTAATAGATGATAGCGCCCGATAAACGCCTGTCGCACGTGCTATGTTATGGGGGGACCAAAAGGCCCACTTAGCAAGAGGTACGCATATTTTTTTTTCTAATAGGTATCCTGTTGATTTTTTTTTATTAGTTCAAGTACACTTGAAAATTTACAAAGTACTTAGGTGCGTTTAATCTATAGCAAACGAAAAATAAGATAGGGTTGTAATCTATGTAGGTACATTTCTTTGATCTGCGCGATCTAAGGGAAATGTTGATGATTCGCAAAAAAAATACAATTTAGATCGGCAGAGATTTTTTTCGGCGGGTCAGTTAAGGCGGGTCAATAAGTTGTGACTTTTTGAATTTCCCGCCTCTTACTTGAAATGGTGACAATGCTCCTGTCAACAGGCAACTGTCAGTTGACTCCTGTGAAAATTTGAACAAGCTGCGTCATTTAGTTTGTGTTTGGCAGCCGTTGATAGCAGACTACCGCGCGTTTTGAGAGAAAAAAACCATCACTCAAACCAAGGCTAAGCTTGATAAATATTATGGGGACTCTGCACCATCCATTTCCATGGTAAAGAAGTGGTTTACTGAATTTCGATGTGGCCGTACAAGCAAGGAAGATGCCGAACGTTCTGGACGCCCAGTTGAGGTCTCTACATCCAAAACAATTTAAAAAAATCACGATATGGTTTAAGCCGATTTGAGATTGAAAGTGAGAGAGATTGTGGAAGCCAGGTATCTTACATGGCTCAGTGATGAATGATCACTTAAGTATGAGAAAGCTTGCCGCAAGATGGGTGCCGCGTTTGCTCACAACACACAAACGCAACCGTGTGACAATTTCGCAGGAATGTTTGGCATTGTTCAACCGCAATATGGACGAGTTTTTGCGCCATTTAGTACCCGTGGACGAAACGTGGATCCACCACAACACACCGGAGACCAAACAGCAGTCAAAACAGTGGGTTTCTCGAGGTGAATCAGTGCCAAAGAAGGCAAAGGTGGGTTTGTCAGCCAATAAAGTCATGGCAACCGTTTTTAGGGTTCAGTATCCGAAGGGTGCAAACGGGACCCTATTACTGAGACTCTGTCCGTCTGTCCGTCTGTCCGTCTGTCCGTCTGTCCGTCTGTCCGTCTGTCCGTCTGTCCGTCTGTCCGTCTGTCCGTCTGTCCGTCTGTCCGTCTGTCCGTCTGTCCGTCTGTCCGTCTGTCCGTCTGTCCGTCTGTCCGTCTGTCCGTCTGTCCGTCTGTCCGTCTGTCCGTCTGTCCGTCTGTCCGTCTGTCCGTCTGTCACAGGGCTCTATATTTTGAACCGTAATAGCTAGACTTACACTTGAAATTTTCACCGATTATGTATTACTCGTACTGTAGCCGCTATAACAAGAAACTACAAATAAAAAAAAAGTTAAAAATTAAAGGGGGTCGTCATACAAAAAACGTGTTTTTTAAGCGTTTTTAACTAGATCTTTATAATGTCATTAACTAGATACTTGAAATTTTCACCGATTATGTATTACTATGGCCGCTATAACAACAAATACTAAAAATAAGATAAAATTAAAATTAAAGGGGTCATCAAACAAGAAACATTGTACGGAGGTACGGAACCCTTCATGTACGAGTCCGACTCGCACTTGCCCGTTTGTTTTGGATGCACGCAGTATAATCCACATTGACTACCTTCAAAAGGGGAAAACAATCAATGGCGAATATATTAGATACCATGGACAAACAAATGCAAGAGGACTGACTGCTTTCACACTTTGAAGCGTAATACGATTTTTAGTTTAAATGTTGCAGTGCCGCTTAATTTTGGAAAGATGACGGTGTAAACGTTTATTTCTATTAACGAACAATCGCCATCTTTGATTTTTTGTGGATACCGTCGATTCAATGAGGAATTGAAAAAAAAGACCGCATTTTGCCAAGAAAAAAGTTCTTTTCCACCAGGACAATGCAAGGGTGCACACATGTGCAGTTTCCAAGGTAAATCCATGAATTGGGCTACAAATTGCTCCCTCATCTGCCCTATTCCCCAGATTTAGCCCCGGGTGACTATTTCTTGTTTCCAAACTTGAGGAAATGGCTCGGCAGACAGAGGTTTAACTCCAACGACGAAATCATCTCACAAACAAATGCCTATTTTGATGACCTCGACAAATCATATTTTTCGGAAGGGATAAAAAAATTGGGGAAACGTTGTACTAAGTGTATAGAACTCAAAGGAGACTATGTTGAAAAATAAAATAACTTTTTATCTAGAAACCTTTGTTTTATTCAAAAAGTCACGAACTTACTGACCCGCCCTCGATTTTTTTTTTATTTGCGTTTATCTTGGGCAATATTATACGTATCAGGACAAAACATTTGCACAAATAAAACATATCGTTTCCTCATACGACATTATGATGTTAGTTAGGAAATCTTATGGTAAGCTAAGTAAAAAAGCCCTCGAATCTTCTCTTTATTTTTCCGAGCTCTAAAGCGCACTATCCTACGTGAGTTACGTGTATTCCTACACGTAGGTAAGCAGTAAGAATAGAACGATAAAACAAAACCGTACTTAGCTCAGTCACCCACTTTAGGAACTCTGACGCAATCCTATCCAATCAAATTCATCAATGAAGTAGCATCCTATAAGGATTCGCAATTGTCTAGACTTGTATGCTAATAAATTAGCGTTTCCTTAGTATTCCTATATAAGATAGAGGACAAGACCCATTCCAAAAATATGTAACCTTTTTAAGATCGGGTTGACTGGAAGAGATCTCTTCTTGGGATAAGTCCGCCTTTGTACAAGTTATTTATTTTTCCCTTTGTATTAAATAATGTACATTTAAATGTAATTTTTGTGCAATAAAGAAATTAAACGAACAAACAAACAAACAAGAGGACTCACAGCCTTCATACTTTGAAACGTAATACCATTTTTAGTTAAATGTTGCAGCTAGATAGAGCTACTAGCTCAAAAGAAGGTAGTTTCGTAGTGGTGCCGCTTAATTTCGGAAAGATGGCGGTGTAAGCGTTCATTTTCTACGAACAAACAATCGCCATCTTTGATTTTTTGTGGATACCGTCAGCCTAAGTATAAGTACCCATTATACTTAATAGACTCCTCCACACTGCTTAGAAAGATTAACTTCGTAGCTCATGTTCGTCTGCCGGTACGCCCCTCACGTCTACATACACTTTCAGTTTTCGTTCCTTCAAATCTAAGTAAAATATATACAGCCAATTCCTTCATATGTCGTTACACCAATGAATACAACAAAAAATTTAATGAATTAGATATTTTTTATTTGTCTTTAAATGCTTTGAAAAATAAATTAAAGCTAAAACTTGGCCCCTAGGCTAAAATTAAGTACTTATAGTCTTTGTAGAAATAATTCAATAAGTTTTGTTTGTATATTTACTAATTTACTTGCTTTCTTCTTTTTTCCTCTCTTTTACGGAAGAGAACATTTTTTTTTCTCCTCTGTCCTGAGTAACTTACCCACAAATTGTACCAGAGTTTATTATTGTTACAAACTGTACTTATCCAAATAATTACTAGCTCAATAATTGTTTTTTTGTTATGTTTTCTATTTTGTGAGTAAATCGCATCTGTTCATTCGCGTCTGTTACAGTAGATTCTTTTTAAAGTATGTTATTGTTAAAATATTTACTTTACTGGCACTGTTTAGGTCTATAATATAAACTTTTCTTATACATAATGTTATATATCTGTACATGACTGTTTGTTGCCATGAATAAATAAAAAAAGAAAAAAAAAATATGCTTGGTATGGCTAGCTTCGACGATACAAAATGGCTAGCGTGCGAGATAGTGTAATATCAAGAAATAAATAATACAAGATTTTGTCTTTATAGCAGTGTATGCTTTTTTATGGGGTTGTTATATAGAGGTATGGAACATTAAATACCCAATATTGATACTGTTTTCAGAAAAATATTTATTTTTATTAGTTATTATTATATTTGTGGTTTCGTCTTAGGTAAATATTGTCCACCAAACACAGTGAAATACCCTATTCTTTGACATAGTGAGCCAAGCAGCTGGTAACAGCTAGTTATGCCTACATAAATCATGAGGAAATACGATATTGTTATTAACCTGATTTATTAACTTTATTCACGTCAATAACTGAATCCACTTTCCATTGTGCTTATTTTAGAACTGGTAATCTAAGTCGCCGTCTCGATTTTCAGCGGAGATAATTTACGATTCCGACTGAACTTGAACATAATCCGGAGGGATCGGTTACAGCGTTATCTAATAGACATCGAGGGATTATCAGCGATTAAACCAGGGGCAGGGAACTGAGACTGGGTATTACGTAGTAGCTGTCCACTTCGTAACGCCTTTTAGAAAAACAGATCTTGTCTTGACTTGACTTGCTTGTGGCATAACATTTCCAAGACAAAATTAAAAAAACTGTGTGGACACGTTTATACAAGTTCTCACAAAATATACTGACTATTTTAAGGGTATTTTTATAGGGTTTTTTAGGCATTCAAGATGCAAGCCTAGTGCGTGTAGGAATATCAAATGATGGCGAAATTCGGCGTTTGGAGTTGAACACGTGATGCCTCAGATGGTAAGAGTATAGTCGTATTGAGACTAAGGTCGCGGGTTCAAATCCTGCTCACGTGGTATTTTTTCACCATTTCTTATTTCATTATTTAATTTGAGTATTTTAAGGGTGTTTCAGTCCATAATACTGAACAACTTTCCACAAGGAACAAAATATGAAAAATAATTATTGCCCTTCCGTACAAGTTGACCGATCAGCTGGTCAGAGTTTGTATGGAAAGCCAAAAAAATATTATTCTTAAATGTACTTTTTTCAGTATGAATTTTTCGTGGTCAGGTTGTTTTTAAAACTATATCATGTTGTCCAATTTTGTCACATTTAGGAACTCTCGCGTTATTCGCCAAGCCAAACATCAGGATCATGCAAAGCAGGGTCCAAAACAAATTATTTCGTATACATCCTGCTACATACTGTACCACAACGAATTTCGTCCTTATCACAAGTCATTATTGTTGAAATTTGAGTGTCCTGTATTGGAATTTGGGTCAAAAGAGACGTATTTGTGTAAATTGATGCAGTGAAATGTGTTATTTGCGAATATATTGGATCGTGGTCAAAGAGAGGCTGTAGTCTGTCGCATCGTAGTATTTATTGGAGCTTATTATGATATTTTACACATTTATCTGTAGGTATCTTTTCTTTATAGTCAATAAAAGTATAATGCTAGACTACTTAGGCCCTATCATAAAAGCACTGGGTTTATACTCTGTGCTGCCATCGATCGTAATCGTAATTATTAGTATTTATTTATTTTATTTATAATGTTACTAACTAATTATGGAGAAATCTGAGATATATTATTATTAAAAAATATTATTAGGTATAAGCAGACCTGTGTCACTCCCCGTTAAGGTATCGAGAATGTACCTACATTATTACTATACACGCTGCCGGCGGCCCCTCGGTGTGGTAAATTCAGTTATACGAATCGTACGTCCAGAGAAATAAGAATGAAATTGACCTGCAATGGATGTCTAGGTATGTAAACGAATAGGTGCTGAGTTCTGACGTGATCTAAATTAAACCATATCGCTCACCACATTGAGAAGATATTTCTTTGAATTTCTTTGTTGAGTGAGACTTCTGTACGTGAGTATTAGTCTCTATTCTGTGGTATAAGTGTAGTGTACACGGCTTTCGCGCACGAGGTTATCATTTATTTTGTCTCTACCAAGCCTTAAATAAACCTTCAAACTATTTTATGAAATAATGTCCTAGGTAACCCTCTAAACAATTTTATGAACTACTGTTTACAGTTGAGAACGTTAAGCTTTTTGTCGCACATTTGCGAAACGGCCTCTTTTGCCATTTCTCTGACTCATTTCATTTTTGACTTAACATAGCTGTAATAACAATTTGACGTCAACATTTGTGCAAAACAAAAGAAAGTGACTATTATCTAAGAGATATTATAAGTAAATATCCTATGATATATACTAAAAATATTTTGAATTGAATTGAATTGTCCAAGATATCATAGCTAAAAGCAGCTACCTCCTATTTCGGTAGAGATAGTAGAGTCTTCTTATAGTTTATTAAGATATCATTGGTGATGGCCGGAGGGACAACAGCAGTAACTATATATTATTTCGGTAGAGATAGCTAGAGTCCTCTTATTCTGAATATAAACGACTCGACTCTATCGATACTCAATAACATAGATATAATAGAGTCATATAATCTGTAAGAGCAGCCAAATGGACTCATTTCATTTTACGACCTCCATATAAAGGTAGCTGGTACTTTGCGCCCCATAAAAGGTTTCTGAACACAATGTCATTGTATCTATTAATAGACTGAACATGTACTTAGATCATTTAGAGGATATTCAATCCAAGCTCAGTTATTTTAAGGTTGTAATTGAGTCATTTTGGCGATCTCCGTGGAGTTTTGGTGGCCAAACTCGTCTGTCACCGGTCCTGGGTTTGATTTCTAGTGCAAGACAAGTGCTTGTACTTAAGTATTTTCATATGTATTATGGGCGCCATTCGTAAGCGCTGATGGCAGATATTACTTTGTACACCTTTTTATACTAAAAAATCCTCTAAATATCTAATTTGTTGCAACTAAATTGTTTGTATTTTAAATTATGTATTTTTTAACCCCCGACAAAAAAGTGGGGTGTTATAAGTTTAATAGATTGTACTAATTAGGTACTGTTATCTCTAAACGCACAAAAACATCCCAAATTACATCATACTTTCTATTTTCTGTCGGTCTGTCTGTCTGTTACAATAAAATTCCAGACACTATAGTAGCGTTGCCATTATCCAAAGTTTAAATCTGCCGTTCAAAATAAAATTATAAAAAAAGCGTATTATCAATATCATCAGGTCTTTTTAGTTCCCACTGCAGGAACACAACTCTCTCTGTACTGCCAGAGCAGACAGAGGATTTGTCCTAAACTCTCCACTCTGGCCATACGGGTTTAAACCACCAGCCAAATTTTTGGAGCAAGTTCGATCCATGATACTAAACTACTTTCTATAAAAAAAGTTATTAAAAATCCATGAAAATTTTTCGTCCTCCCATAGAAAATCCGTTTGACTGAGCGCTGATTTGTATGAAAAGGCGAATTTTTATTTTAGTTTTTCGTTAATTGTTTTTATGGAAAGTAGTTCAGTATCATGGACTGAACCTGCTCCAAAAATTTGGCTGCTGGTTAAAAAGTCAGCCTGTATAAGCTTTCTTCAGCTTGTGTTTTCTAAGTCGCCTTCTACGACGTCCACGGGAAGACTTGGAGTGGTCCTATTCTACTCTGCTGGGAACCGCACGGCTTATTATCATATAAATAACTATTTATCTGATGAAAATTCTTGGAAGTAGTTGATATTATTAGAATAGAATACCTGTATTTTTTAATGTATAATGTAAGTATATAATAAGAATAAGAGTGCAACTCTGTATTATTGCAATAAAGCCCATCAGGTTGGATAGAGACCTATACTGAACTGGGTTTCTTTTGGCGTATCTTCCCAGCAGTGGTCGCTCCAAAACACCAGTAGTTTACACTAAAAATAATTTAAAAATAATGACCTTCATTAAGTGAGTTCTTGTTACGCCCCTGGTGTTGCAATTGTCCATGGGCAGCGGCCATCACTTACCATCAGGTGACCCGCTTGCTCGTCTGCCGTCCTATAACATAAAATAGTGACATATTTATCCAACATTGAATGAAAAATTTTAACTTTGACTTTCGTCTTCAGTTTTAATCTAAGTTAAGTACAGTACTTTTAGCTACAAGTTTGTGCTATGTGTAACATGCCTCGCTACGCGAGAAGCTATGAAAAACAGCTCACAATGAAATCCGAAGATGCCTCGAAGAATAGAGATGAAAACAGATGCGAATCCCACCCAGCTTCCCGATAACATGACTTCTAGATTTTTTTTTAATTTTATTTATGTATCTCTTTGAATTTTTCTGGACAAAGATAAATGATTTGACAATCAATATTATAGTATTATACTCTGTGATATTATGTAGAACCATTTCAACTCCACTAGAAGAAGTTTTTCCCTTTCTTTTTTGCTGTACTTTTTAGTCAAGGGTAATTCGAAAAACCGCTGAGAAGTCATTGTTTTTACCCAACTACGGTCAAGCCAAACGGAAGGGTTATGATGTATGTATGTAGGTATGTATGTACTCGTATGCTCTTCCACTGTAGGCGCGTAGCTCATCATGAGATGTCATTTAATTCGTCATTATTGTAATGGTGACAGGCTTTTGTATGCAATAAATATTCCTATATATAACTAATGTTATTATAGAAAAAAGGTCAAAAGTCAAAACATAATTTTTTTTTTGTTTCGATATCGGCACTATTATATGAAAGGTCATAATTAGCACATTTCAAAAATATATCTGCCAAGCTTGGATTAATTGGATAATTCATACTTTTCAGTAATATTTTTTCCGTAGTTTTTAAACGTACCTACGTACTTATATCTTGTTTAAAATAGAAAAATTTCGCTCGCTCATTCTAATGCGTGATCTAAGCCTTTTTTACTTACCTTAAGCGTGAATACAATTTCTTACCCCATGGGTAAATCTATATATATAAAAGCGAAAATCACTCACTCACTCATCACGAAATCTCAAAAAATACTTAGCCAATGAAGACAAAATTTGGCAGGAAGGTAGATTGTGACTAGGAGACGTCCACAAAGAAAGTATTTTTAGAAATTCCGTCCCTAAGGGGGTGATATATGGGATGGCATGGGTATGAAACTTCATAATTTTTAAAGTGTATGTTAATTATTTTAATATTAGTTTAATATTTATTTATTTTAATGCAATACATTTCCAAAAGTGAAAACTGTTTGTCAAGTCAATACTACTTTTAAAACATTATTATTGTAACGGGTATTGAAATGAATACACGGGCAATACTGGTTGTCAGTGATGGAAAGGCATTGAAGGAGAACGGATCGCTTGAGCTGGGCGGTTATGTTGGGGGATTTCAATGTTAACGTGTATAGGGTATCTGTGGTTATTGTTGGATATTTCATCGAGTATCATTTAATTGTAATATCAGTGTTGTAAATAAAATAATAAGTGAATACGCCAGTACGTGATTTATTACAAAATAATAATGCATTTATTAGATTTTGAAAATTACGTCCCTATAGGGGTTGCAAGTTTGTATGAATCTTCGTCATTTTTGAAGCAAGACACATGACATTTTTGAATTAATGGTTAGTAAAAAATAATAATTCATAAATTGGATTTTAATAAATTGCAACCCCAGTTTAAAAAAAAAACTAATTTTGCAGTCTACGCGGGCGAAGCCGCGGGCAAAAGCTAGTACATAATATAAAACACGCTTGCTTATCCTTCTGTGAGCTCTGTATTTGGCGCCTCCGGAAATAGCGTCGCAGAATGTAGCACTTGGGACGGCGTGTGATGTAAAAAGTTGTGATGCGATGGCAGGACTCCTCATTTTAGCGTTCCGTAGCCAAATGGCAAAAAACAGAACCCTTATAAATTCATGTCTGTCTGTCTGTCTGTCCGTCCGTATGTCACAGACAAAATATAGTTCATTGCTTGTAGATTACAGGAAAAATTCTTATGAATTTTATCAATTGTACGGAACCCTCTCCACGCGAGTTTAACTCGCACTTGGCCGGTTTATTTTAATACAATCGTTCGTCATAAATCGTTAACCGCAATTTACCTTTAGAACTTTTATATTATGTTACTTGCTTCTACGGAACCCTTCATGGGCGAGTCCGACTCGCAATTGGCCGCTTTTTTTCTTGCTATGAAGAACAACACTCATTTCGTACTATTATAAAACACGTTACTAACTTTTAGCACAGAATACATAAGAGTCAAACAGAATGGTCTCTCACAGCGTCTCCCGCAAATTGGCGTCCCCGCACCTCTCCCCCGCACTTTGTGAGCTTTGACGGCTCCAAACCAGGGTTTAATTACTAGCCGCACGCAATACGCGACGTGTGTTGTCTTGAGAACTGTCAACCAATAGTAACCATCATGGTGAGAAGGTGCGCGTATAATAATTGTTTATCCACCCAATACTCTAAAGAACGTATATTTCATACATTTCCAAATGATGAAAATAGGTAAGCAAAGCAACAATATAATTTCACGTTATTACCCAGCAACCATCTTGATTATATACCCTTCTCGTTCTCTCGCATAGGCGGGAGATACACAAGAGCGAGATTGTAACATTACCGGATTGCTTATTAGCAATCCGGTAATGTTACAATCTCGCTCCTCCTCACAGGTAATCACATACACGCAGATGCCAACAGGTTTCTGCGGGTTATAGTGCTAAATGCCATTGTTGACAATGACAACTTGACATGCTGTGCGTGTCAATTTGTCATCATCATCAAGCGTGATAAACATTTGTTTATTTTTATTGAATTTATTCATATAATTACCGTATAGTTTTGCGCCGAATATGCAAATTACTATATTATAATAGTGAAATTAGTGCGTTACATTATAAATGACTCAATAATAATCAGTAAAGTGAACTAATGGTGAAATGGACAATGGACATAATGAAAAATATTTGTGAAGTGATATTATGTAGCTGTTTCCGACTTTCCTGTAACATTTAATACATATAAAACAGAATATTTTTTACGTCATAGTGTTCGCAAATCTTCCGGTATGGAAAAATATAATCGTAAATATGTCGAACTCGTTAGTAGGTAGGTAAGTATTAAAATAATTCTGCGGTGCGACCCTAAGTATAAAACTCACACATCGACGTGTGTACAGATAAATTGTTTCGTTTGTAGTAGTAGTAGGTATATATGTTACTCTGAATCAATGGAGAGTCATACCAGTGCTTTTAGGGTGGATTTAAACCTTAGTATTAAAGTTAGTCTGAATTTAGTCTTTAATCGAAAACACTGAGTTGGCAAAGGGACTTTGAAACAGAAAGTATAATGGAATTTGGGATGTTTTTGTGCGTTTAGCGATAATATTAATTAGTACAATCTAATAAATAAAAATATAAATAACCATAACCACTATCCCACCCCGTCCGGCTAGCGATGCCGTGAGGTTTCCAGTAGTCTAAATAGGACCACTGCAAGTCTTCCCGTGGATATCGTAGAAGGCGACTTAGGAAACACAAGCTAAACAAAGCTTATAAACATCAATAAGACCTCTCCACTCCAACCCGTCTGGCCAGCGTGGAGAGTCTTCTGACTGCTCTGGCAAAGTATGGCTCTGGTAGTACAGAGAGGGTCATGCTCCTGCAGTGGAGACTTAAAAAGACCTGACGATGATGAACCATTACACGGATGTACACAACACTTATAATTATTGATGTGTAAAAATGCACGCCTAATTTCTGAATAAATATTTTATTCTTTGATTAGCTGCTATAGGATTATACAAATATACATATACGTACTTCCTATGAAAAGCGAAAAATAATCATTGTTTTTAGAGTAAAGTTATTCAGACGTTAGAGGTTATTCATATATGTCTTTATCGAACTTTCCCAATACCTTGTACTGATATGTATTCTGTGGTTACAATTATAAATTCATTCGTCTATTTTAAAGTTTAACGTACTATGAGTTGATACCAATACTATCAAGAAAATCTGTACAAATTCAAAATCTTTTCGAAACCTCAATATCTGGGTCACACTGCGACCCTTTAAAGCTTTTCCTTTAAAAGTTTCCGATAAGAAAAATTATATATTTTGAGTAAACAAGATTTGATGGATTGCGTGTCATATTTCTCTTTCATGTTACTCATCTACCTGGGTATTCCAATTTTTGTATCAAATATTTTGCTCTATGTAAGGAACGCACTGAAATTTAATAAAGGCATTAGTGTATTTTAAGGCTGTGTTGATTTTGGGGTGAGATTGCTATACGCCTACGGCATGACCCTATCACGTCTTTATTCCCAACGGGGCTGACAGAACCCAGGGCCTTAAGGCAAGTTTAGCATGAGTTTTGTAACACATATTTTCTTTATGTAAGGAGAGCACTGAAGTTCAATAAAGGCATTAGTGTTTTTTGAGGCCGTGTTGATTTTGGGGTGATAATGCTATGCGGCATGACTCTATCTCGTCTTCAACGGGGCTGACAAAGCCCAGGTCCTTAAGCCACGTAGGGTTCACAAATTAAAGAGTTATAAGTCGACTAACTTATAAATTGGTAGTAAAGGCTTTCAAATAAAAAAAGAATCATCAAAATCGGTACATAATTGGCGAAGATATCGCGTAACAAACATACATAAAAAAAAACATACAGTCGAATTGATGACCTTCTTTTTTTCCTCGATAAAGAAAGACATAATTCGCGTTTCCGCCCTCATAATTCCACTGACAAAAACTTTGATCGTCAAGTGATACCAAGTACATAAGTGCCTCCTAATGAATCCTTTGAAGATTCGTAACATATGGGAATATAATACTCTGTTAAACAACGAGGAACATACGTAATATGCAATAACTCTGCCACAGTTAATATAATATATTTCAGCCAAGCATAAAGTCGCGTTAGGAAGCAAAATTGGACCGCGATTCTAAAGTAGCGAGGATGCAGAGATAAACCACTACAACATATACAGCGTGATTTTGAACCTTATAGCTATAATATTCAAGGAAAATACTCTAAAAGCGAAATAAAATAATTAAATTTTTAACAAAAAAAACAATTGACTTCAATTTTTTTTAAGGAGTTTCATCCATTTCTCCAAAGTTCTTCATCATATCTTCTCCAAATTAAAATGGTACCAATTTGGTAGTAAAGGCTTTCAAATAAAAAAAGAATCATCAAAATCGGTTCACAATTGGCGAAGATATCGCGTAATAAACATACATTAAAAAAAAATCATACAGTTGAATTGATAACCTCCTCCTTTTTTGAAGTCGGTTAAAAAACATATTTTGTCATATGTACCTCGCATATGTATTTTTATTCTTCTTTGTCCAAGCGCGTTCCCGGTTACATCCTTAGCTGTGCTGCTTCGGAGCCCGGGGTGCGCTTTCCCGCTTTCTCTTCTCCAAATAATACATGCATGTCAATGGTCACCCAAGGATGCCAACGACCTTGTGTTAGAAAAGAAATAGCCGAAAGATTTTAAAGATTTAGCTATATTTTTACCAACGGCCACCTGCCTGACGTCAACCCTCTTTGGAAATGTATTTGGGCAAAAAGTTTTACAACCGGCCGCCGCCCGCCGTCAACCCTCCTTGGGAATGCAATGATAGCACGAGATGTTTGTACCTTATCCTCAACTCGCCTCTTACGACATCCACAGGAAGAGATGGAGTGGTCCTATTCTAACCTGAAACCACATGAGTAAAGCATATGCATTTTTATTCTTTCGTAATAAAAACCAAAGATAATAAATAAATAAATATATATATACGGACAAATCACACTGATTAAGCTAGCCCCAAAGTAAGTTTTAAACTTGTGTTATGAGATACTAACTTAACGATATTTTATGATAAATACATATATAGATAAACACCCAAGACCCAGGACAATTTGAAAAAGGCCATTTTACAACTTGCCCTGGCTGGGGATCGAACCCAGAACCTCCGGATTAGCGGTCTAGCGTGTTAACCATTACGCCACGGAGGTCGTCAATATAAGTCGACAAATGCATTCCAAAAATCTTCCATTTGAATGTCACCGCCCACTATCCGGGCCGGCTCGTGGCGGGCAGTGGCCGGTCAATAGGTAAGCTTTTTATTAGAAACTAGCTTTTGCCGCGGCTTCGCTCGCGTCCTTTCTTAGCTGATGCCTACGTCATAACATCTACCTGCATGCCAAATTTCAGCCCGATCCGTCCAGTGGTTTGGGCTGTGCGTTGATAGATCACTATACATGTCAGTCAGTCAGTCACCTTTGAGTTATATATATTTAGATATAAGATATATATATATATATATATATATATATATATAACGTCTAACAAAATATACTGAAACTATTTTAAGGGTGAATTCAGTCTGCAATATTGAACAACTTTCCCTAAGGAACATATGCCGAAATATGAAAAATAATTTTTGACTTTTCATACAGACTGATCAGCTGATCGGTCAACATGTATGGGAGGCCAAAAATTATTTTTCATATTTCGATATATGTTCCTTGGGGAAAGTTGTTCAGTATCATGGACTGTATCCACCCTTAAAATAGTTTCAGTATATTTTGTTAGTCCCTGTATATATATATATATATATTCATATATATATTCATATATATATATATTCATATACATATATATTCATATACATATAAAGACCATTTTCCAACTTAACCTGGCTGGGGCCACTGTTACTACTTTGGTAACATGTTTGATTTCACTACTCTCTTTATGTTGTGTTGTGCTTATGCTACCCGTATTTGATCCAAATAAACGGCGTAGTAAATATTTAAATTTTGATTTCCCGATCTTGTAAGTGAGCGGGATAAATCTGGGTTGAGGCGGGTATAGTCCGGAGACCAGATTTTATAGTAATTATACATAATGCCTTCCTCATTTTATAGTCGGCGAATCAGCCTCTACTAATCAACCTCTTCCTTTAGATGTAGGTAGATAGATAATAATATACTTTCTATACATAGAGGCTGATCGGTAAGTAAGTGACATACTTACTGAAATGGAATGTGGAGTCCATCATCATCAGGTCTTTTTTAGGGTTCCGTACCCGAAGGGTGCAAACGGGACCCTATTACTGAGACACCGCTGTCTGTCCGTCTGTTCGTCTGTCACAGGGCTCTATCTCTTGAACCGTAATAGCTAGACACTTGAAATTTTCACCGATGTATTACTGTGGCCGCTATAACAACAAATACTAAAAAATAGTATATATAGTATATAGTATATATAGTATATAGTAAAATAGTGTCTAACGTGACCGGGGAGAGGGGCCATGCAATGGTTAGCGTAAACTTTCTAATAAAAAAACCAAAACCTGTGCCTAAAACAATAACTTACAGGTCACTAAAAAATATGGACTTTGATCTTTTTAATAAACATCTTAGTGAATTGGATTGGAGTTCGATAAGCCGATTGGATACTGTGGATTGCATGGTGGGTCAGCTGAATAATATGATATTAAATCTTTTCGATATTCATGCGCCGGAAAAGTCTATAAGAATAAAAAGTCCATCCCTCCCTTGGATAACTGAGACTATCAAAGAAATGATGCTGTTACGTGACAGAGCTCTGGATCGGTGTCGCAAAACAAAATCTGACATACATAAGCGTTATTATAAAGATCTCAAAAAGGAAGTGGAAAATGCTATCGTGAATGAAAAACGAGCTTATATTAATCACTATATCAACTCGCAAAGTACAAATAGCAAAGTTCTTTGGAAAAATCTAAAAGACAAGGTTTTAACTGATCCCTGCAAAAATGACTGTTTGCCTCCTAAATTTAATGATCCTGATATCATTAATAATCATTTTTTAAATGTGCCTGGTCAGGGTATGGTACCCTTGTCTTATATGACTTATTTTGAACATCATCGCTTCGGTGACTCCACTTTCAAGCTTAGACCAGTTTCTGAGAATGAAGTGCTTGGTTTCATTAGGTCCATCAAAACCAACTCAACAGGTTGTGACAAAATAAGTAGAGATATGATTGTCTTCACACTATCACACACGCTCCCTGTTATTACTGAAATTATAAATAAGTCCATTTCCTCCGGCATGTTCCCAAGTTGCTGGAAGAGGGCGATTGTTAGCTCAATTCCAAAATGCGTCGATCCTACAGAATTGGGTGACCTAAGACCTATAAGCATTCTGCCATTCCTGTCAAAACTTTTAGAAAAGGCCGTCTATTTGCAGCTTTGTAAATATATGGAGGAGCATAACATTTTACCTGATTTGCAATCAGGTTTCCGTGAGGGTCGTGGTACAATTACAGCACTTCTTGATGTAACCGACAATATCCTTGCGGAGCAAGATCTAGGTCATGGTACGATTTTGGGCGTGCTTGACTATTCTCGTGCATTCGATAGTATTAGTGTTCCGCTCCTTTTATCAAAGTTAGCTTATTTTGGTCTTGACCACCATGCTGTCAAATGGTTTGACAGTTACCTAACTGGTAGGTCACAAATTGTTAAGTTGACAAGGGAAAATGATTCTCCTTCTTTTTCTTCTCCGGCTCTGGTAAGACGGGGAGTCCCACAGGGTTCCATATTGGGCCCACTACTGTTTATTGTATATTGTGCGGATATAACTAAGGAAATCAAAAACTGTAGATATCATTGCTATGCTGATGACATTCAACTTTATATCTCGGAGGACCCATCTAAAGTATCTTCTGCTGTGTTCAAGATGCAAGAGGATCTAGACAAAGTAGTAAATTGGTCGGCTAGAAATGCGTTGGTACTGAACCCACTCAAGTGTAAATTTATGGTTCTTGGCACTAACATGCAGATTAAAAAAATATTACAAACCAACCCTGCTCTTAACATTCTTGGTCAAGATATACAGCGTGTTGAAAAGGTTAGGAACCTGGCATACATTTTGACAGCCACTTGCGATTCGAAAGTCATGTGTTGAGCCTTGTGAAGACATGCTTTTATAGATTAAAGCTTTTATACAAAGTGCGTAATTTGCTGAGCGAGCCTGTCCGTATTATTTTGTGCGAATCTCTTATTCTTTCAAAATTAAATTATGGTGACCTGGTCTACGGCCCGCGACTTCTACGTAGAACACAAAAAATTGTTCAACGTATCCAAAATGCGTGCTGTAGATTTTGTTTCAATATTCCTCCTCGTAGTCATATTACACCGTTCCTTAACAAAGCTGGCATGTTGAACATGGCGTCGCGTGGGCAGCTTCATCTTGCAATGCTTATGTTTGACGTAATAAAGTATAAGCAACCCGAGTACTTGTTTGATAAATTGAAATTCTGTAAGCCACGTGGTACTGGTACCCTTCGATCAATGCGACCTCCGTTATTGGGGCACAAGCACAAAACAGCGGCATTTGAAGGCAGCTTTCGTTACCATGCGACGAAGTGTTGGAACAATATTCCACCCCCTCTTAGACTTCTGCAATCTAAAAATAATTTTAGAAAACGTTACAGGTCTACTCTGTTGGATAAGCAGATGAGCTGACAGATGTAGAATTTACCACAGCCGGCGGCTTATCTGTTCTGTCCAATGACCCGAAATTAAAAACTTCGTCGCATGGTAACTTGTGGCTTCTTAATACTTTTTTTTTTCATTAATTAATTAATTTTATTGCACAGTTCTTGAAATTATCTATTATTCGTATTAAATGTGATCAACTTAATTACCTATCTATTTAATCAAATAACATTTTTTTCTTCTTCTTATGCGTCATTGCATTACCATTACACCCGACTGTACCTGAAGGCTAAAACTGAAAACCAGTGTGCCGCCATTTAGGCCAACCACGCTGAGTTTTGGCCTACTTTGCGCTACTGCAGCACATACATGTATTGTATAGATAGTATTATTGTTGTTTATTGTGAATTGTGATTGTTGCATGTTTATTATTAAGTATTGTTTGTTTTGAACAATAGTTATTTTCTTGTACCTTATATATCTGTGTATGTGATGCAGTTTTCGTGAATAAACGTATTATCTATCTATCTATCTATCTATCTAAAAATAAGAAATAGTTAAAAATAAAGGGGGTCGTCATACAAGAAACGTGTTTTTTTCAGCGTTTTTAACTTGATCTTTATAATGGCAATAACTAGATACTTGAAATTTTCACCAATTATGTATTACTATGACCACAATAATAACAAATACTAAAAATAAAATAAAGTTAAAAATTAAAGGGGGTCGTCATACAAGAAACGTGTTTTTTTCAGCGTTTTAAAACAATGTACGGTGGTACGGAACCCTTCATGTACGAGTCCGACTCGCACTTGTCTGTTTATTAGTTTCCACTACAGGAGCATGACCCTCTCTGTACTATTAGAGCCATGTAGTGCCACAGTGTGACTCTGGTAGTTAGTACAGAGGGGGTCGTGCTTGCAGTGGAGACTAAAAAGGACCAGTTGATGTTGATGATAAATCAGCTTCTAGTTACATGTGATAGGGATTACTCGAATGTCATCATTATTTCAGCCGCATAAAGGCCACTGGCAAACGCCTCTCTCAAGGATTTCCAAAATAACCAATCTAGAGCAGCCTGCGTCCAGCGCTTTCCAGCGACTTTTGTTAGATCGTCGGACCACCTTGTTGGTAGGTGTCTTCTATCGAAAGTTGTCTCTTACTAAAAAAGTAGCCCACTGGATAAAAATGTTTATTTAAATATATGACCGACAATTTATCAGAATTCCGGCCCGCACGCGACGGACTGGCTTTTGAAGGATAAAAAGCTAAGAACGAAAATTCTTATTTGTATTTATTAATTTAGGATCCATTTGAACCTTGAACGTTGGTTCTGTTGAAACAGGATACTGGAATTGTTGATTTAGTTACCTCTTGTTTTTTACCGGAATGAGGCTAAGCTAAAATGAGGGTTTGTGATTTCACCGGAAACGTCCTGAAGAAACCGGCTCACTCGTTGCCCTTGATTCTCTATTTAAGTTTACTGTGGTTGTTGACGAAGTTAAGGCCGTACCTGAATTTTCCGGGGTCCAGTGCTGCCCCCATTTAAAATAAATCATTTCAAAGAAAACGAAGACATTATTTTAAATTTTGCTACTATCAAATCCTAGATAACCCTTCAAAGTATTCTATGAACTACTGTTTACAATTTAAAGTGAGAACGTTAGGCTTTACTACGCACAATTGCGAAAAACGGCCACTTTTGGCTAATGTGCGTAGTAAAGCTTAACGTTCTCATTATAAACTGTAAACAGTAGTTCATAAAATACTTTAAAGGGTTATCTAGGACTTGGTAGTTGCAAAATTTTAAATAATGTCTCCGTTTTCTTTGAAATGATTTATTTTAAATGGGGGTAGCACTGGACCCCGGAAAATTCAAGTACGGCCTTAACTTGGTGTGGTCCTATTCTACTCTGCCGAGAACCACGGCAAACGGTTTTCCAAAAAAAAAAAATTTGGCCTCCTAAATCCATTGTTCTTCCTCAGACACAATGTACGGGCTACTCCTGGAGAACATGGCGGAGTACATCCGGCAGACGTACGGGGAGGATCGGTGGGAGGACATCCGGCGGCAGGCGGGGGTTGAGCAACCATCCTTCTCGGTCCACCAGGTCTACCCCGAGAACCTCATCTCGAGGCTCGCGAAGACTGCGCAAGAGGTAAGAGGAACCGTACGAAACCTACGAATCGTAGGTACATATCCGAAAAACTGTGTGAGTTTCGTATAAAAACTTCATGCACAGGTCATTCTACTCCTTTTTACTCGACTACGGCGAAATTAAAAGGAGTGTTATGTTATGTGTTTCGCCCATGAACGTTGTAAGCTCAGATTAAATATAAGGTTATAAGTATGTAATAAATGTTCATCTGTTCTTCGTATCTTCAAAGATATCCATGATACCTTGATAAATGAAGTCATCGGAATCGTCTTGGCTGACCGTCGACATCATTCCGTGTAGGGCTAGGGTATCAAATAAAAGGGCTTAAAAGGCACATTCCAAAAATATATATAGTATTAGCCGTTGCTCCCTGCTGTTATGAATTTTTCCGTAGTGGGGTTCTTGTTAGTCAAACTTATATAACGTCTAACAAAATATACTGTAACTATTTGAAGAGTGCATTCAGTCCATGATACTGAACAACTTTTCCCAAGGAACATATATCGAAATTGCGCCTAACTAAGCTGTAAGTAACGATTTGACGTCAACATTTGTGCAAAACAAAACAAAGTGACTATTATTAAGAGATATTATAATTATCCTATGATAATAAAGATATTTTGAATTGAAATATAAAAAAAATTTTTTTGCTCCAACGTCAACTTGTATGGGAGGCCAAAAAAAATTTTTCATTTTTTGATATATCTTCCTTGGGGAAAGTTGTTCAGTATCATGGACTGGATCCATCTCTAAAATAGTTTCAGTATATAGGTTGTTAGACCCCGTATTTACGAAAGAACTCCGCCTGGAGGAGCTTGACAGCCAGGGGAAACATTTAGCGGCCATTTTTCCATACAAACGTCTCGACTGTTTTCTCCCCGGTTATTGACCGTAGATCAATTATTTTATTAAATAAAATCACTATCATCAGTATCTGTGTCTATGCATTTTGCTTTTTTTTCATATTTTTGTTTTTATAAGTGCTACTTCAAAGAGTGCTTAAGGTGAAGATATAGGCAAATGACCTTGAAGTGGCGCCCTCATTTGAAATAAATTGTTAACTCGTAAATATGGAGATAATTTCCATATTGCTCTTCGTCATGCACTAGATAGCCCTTTAAATTATTTTATGAACCACCGTTGAAAGTATTTACATTAGTCTTAAAACTTGCCTCCGCCAAAAGTGGCCACGGCATGTTTTAAAGCTAGACGGATCACCAATAATAGTTTCAACGGCAGTTCATAAAATAATTTAAAGGGCTATCTAGTGCATGACGTAGAGCAATATGGAAATTATCACCATATTTACGAGTTAACAATTTATTTCACACTTCAAGGCCATTTTCCTATATCTTCACCTTAAAATGGGCTATTTTTATAGGCCGTAAACAGACGCCTTAAGTACACATACAAATTTCAGAACAATCGAAACGGTCCGACACAGAACATTTCCTTACCATTTAAAAAGTATAAGTACCTACTTATATACAAAGTTGTAGATAAATTCTCAATAAATCCTAAAGCTTACTTAGTTACTGAATCTAAATTTACTTATTGAAAAAAGATCCGAGCCTATTTTTAGATAAAAGTGTTTATTTCTCAAATCGTCTCGTCTCGCAAGCTGTCTCGATGACACACGTATTACTTCAATGTGCTATTTAAAATAGGTAGGTAGGTACCTATCCCATTGATCTATTTCATCATGTCGGAGAAGTACTCTTATTACAATACTAGTCAAATTGTTAACTATATAAATTCCAGCTAGACCAAGTGTAGATTTTATTTTTGGCGTCAATTAAAAAAAATGTATTAGGTATGTAGGTGTGTATGTACAACGCCTAACAAATACGTAGGTATATAGTATACTAACAAAATATAGGTATAAATCAGTACTTTACTGAGTAGATTTATACAAAAGTTCTCTGTGCATGTAATAATAAACTGCTATAATTTATTCATTTTCCCCTCCCTATCTAAATCCTGTTACATCTGTTTTTTTTATTAATAATTTCAACATTTGTGTCATCGGCCCATTAGCTCAGTTGGTTAGAGCGTCGTGCTAATAACGCGAAGGTCGCGGGTTCGATCCCCTCATGGGCCACATGATTTTTTAACTGTTTAATTTTTTTAATTTGTATTTCCAACTAATACCATCGATGCTAATACTGATTGACAAATATTTTTATATTGACTACTTTTTCTGTTCATAAATTATTAAAAATAATACCAAAAACATTCTACATAAAATGCTAGTAAGAAAAAACCTTAGTAACAAAACAAAGCAAAAAATAGGCATTTGGAGATGCTGGGATTTGAACCCAGGACTTTCAGCATGCGAAGCAGACACTCTACCACTGAGTTACATCCCCTGTTACAATATTGAGTGAAATTACGTGATACAAGCTTTACCCTCACATATCTGTATTTACCCTGCAAAGTTACAACTTTGTTTGTAATAGAAGTTTAGGCGCTTGATATTTTACTCAAGTAAATTTTACACGTATCATGATTGAAATCTGACTCAATCTGAACTGAATCGATGTGAAAGATTAAAGAGGCCGAAGAGCGAGTGCGACTAAACCAGACGGTGGTGCTTTGCCATATTTTATATAAAACTGCGCGTTCCTGTTATGAATTTCACGCTTGCAGAAATATACTAAAAAAGTGGAAATGCGGCGATATCTTACTTCTTTTCTTAATGAATAAACAAATTCCTCCAAACGGTATTTTGTGACTAAGCTCGTACAAATAAGTATGTGGTTAGGTCAGGGGTTGCCAAATGGCGGACCAGGGTCCGCATTCGGAGCGCGCCGTGCCAACACCCATTTTGTGCGGACAGCGAGAACACAGCACAGCAACTTGCTTTTATTTTTTATTTTTTTTCGAAGATGAACTTCATTAAGAATAAATTTCGATCTCGACTTACTGATGAACATCTCCAGGATTTAATGTCAATAGCTTGCACCAATTTTACTCCAAACTTCAGACAGATAGTCCGCAAGAAAAAAATATTTTTTTCTTATGTAAAAAAATACCTTTATTATTTCCGTAATTACATTTTTCTATAAAATTTTGTGCGGACCGCGAGTCCGCGATGGTAATTTCATTTTTTTAAACGGACCCCGAGCGCAACTAATTGGTAACCGCTGGAATAGGTAGTTAGCTACTCAACTAAGCTACTTATAGCAAAATTAGAAATCGAAGCTACCCACCTAAGTTATTTACATATTTATAGTACTTACATATCTTCTTCAGACATCGTATCGTATTCAGATGAACTGGGTACCTATATTTCCCATAAGTTTTATTTCTTTCCCACAGGTACTAGGCATATCAGAACGCGAATTTATGGACCAAATGGGAGTGTACTTCGTCGGTTTCGTCTCACAATACGGCTACGACAGAGTATTATCAGTTCTGGGACGGCACATGAGGGATTTCCTCAACGGATTGGACAATTTGCATGAATACTTAAAATTCAGTTACCCCAGAATGAGGGCCCCGAGCTTCATATGTGAAAATGAGACTAGACAAGGACTTACACTACATTACAGGTCGAAAAGAAGAGGTTTTGTGTACTACGCCATGGGACAGATTAGAGAGGTGAGGAATTTGGATAATAATGCATATAATGTACAAGACATTTAGTTTTATATTATACCACACTTGAATTGAATATCAATATCCAAGGGCTGGCGTGCATTTTGGCCAAAGGCTGAGCCTGGCCATTCAATGTGGGAATGCCGCCAGCCTCTTGGGCACCTACCCTGCGAGTGCAGCGATTTGGGGTCCATTTTTTTATATTATTTACTTAAGGTTATTTATATATATTATTTACAAACCTTTGCCCAACTATGGGACCTAAATGGCTAGAAAAAAAAATATTTATTTATTTATACCTTTCTATCTACGAGTAGTAGAGGTTAGTTTCATAAATATGTTACTTTTATTTAAATTATAAATAAATTAATCTAATTTGAATATTGAAAAAAAATTAATTTCATTACTTAGACTGATTGAATTTGAAATTTTTATTAAATATCGAATAACATGTACAAAAAAATATAATAAGAATAAGATTGGAGGCGCCGGGTATCGATCCCGGTACCTCTCGCATGCTAAGCGAGCGCTCTACCATCTGAGCTACGCCCCCTGATGAAAATGTTAACGAAGATACTCAACACCTGGCTTAAGTTTATAAAATTCGAGTTATTTTATACAGCGCCATCTAGTTAAACAGTATGAACTATTAAATATACAGATGAGTTTTATAGATGTCGCTAAATTCGAAAACAACATCTGAATTCTGAGTTCTTTTATGAAATGTTATTTAGCGATTTTATAACAACTCTTTCTCCAGGTAGCCCGCCACTTCTACCACAAAGAGATGCGAATAGAGTTGCTGCGCGAGGAACTACTCTTCGACACGGTCCACGTGACCTTCCAGCTGACCTTTGACAACCGCGCCTTCACACTGGCGTCACTCGCGATGACCAGGGAGGAGAAACATCTGCCCATCAGTGCAGCCGTGCTGTTTGAGATATTTCCCTTTTGTATTGTATTTGGGTAAGTTGGTAACATCAAAAACTAGGCACTTATACCTACCTATTATAATAAGGTTATAAAACCTACCTACAATGATTTGGCATAACGTAACTGCATCACCCTCGTGATTAGACGTAAAGCGGTGTTTATTTTGTTTAAGCATAGGTATGTTAAAGAATAACAGCTAGATTAGATACAGAGGTTATTAAATCCTACCACAGAATACAGTAAGAGTAAACAGAACGGAATCTCCTAAGGTAGGTACGCGCAATATGCGTCCCCGTTCCCCGTCCCCGCACCTCTCCTCCGTTTTCGCCTCGATGTCGCACGTTGGCTCACAAGAACCGGGGGAGAGGTGCGGGTGCGGGGAACGGGGGCGCATATTGTGCGTACCTTAGGAGATTCCGTTCTGTTTACTCTTACTGTATTCTGTGATCCTACATTAATTTTTCGAGGTCCAGTGCTGCCCCAATTTGAAATTAATTATTTGAAAGGTAACGAAGATATCATTTAAAATTTTGTCTCTAGTATCCCCTAGATATCCCTTCAAACTATTTTATGAACTACTGTTTACAGTTTAAAGTGAGAACGTTAAGCTTTAGTTTGCATTTTTGCCAAAAGTGGCAGTTTTTCGCAATAATGCAAAGTAAAGCTTAACGTTCTCACTTTATACTGTAAAGAGTAGTTCATAAAATAGTTTGAAGGGATATCTACCTTTTACTAGATCAAAATTTTTAATTGATATCTCCGTTTCCTTTCAAATAATATATTTCAAATGGGTGTAGCACTGGACTCCGTGCATCGTCTTAAAATTCGTTATAATATGTATACCTATTTACACTTAGGTGCTTGCCCCTTCCTTATTGTTTGTAATAACGATCAATTTCCGATCTTTCAATATTATTACAGAAAAAGACACAGTAAGAAATTAATGGAAAATAAACACATTAGCTAATGGTCATAATGGGGCCCTAAGTAATTGCTTAATTTCTCTAAATGTATCATTCTAGAAGAAAAGTATACAAGAAAAACATTTAAAAGATGACCACGAGCGAAAAAAGATAGTCTAACTACTTTTCAAATTTTTTTTTTTAATTTTTCCATTCCAAATAAAAGGAAAGAAATTGCTGCCAACAGCAGGCTTCGGCTTTTTGGAAAACTGGTCTCATTGACATAAATATGTTACAAAATATGTTTTAGAAGACTTCAATACTCATCTTGACGAGGAAATTGATAGAATTCTTATCATACCCTCTCTTCGACTGTATCACCTCAGGCCGGAATCTCCTAAGGTACGTGCAATATGCGTCCCCGTTCCCCGTCCCTGCACCTCTCCCCCGTTTTCGCCTCGATGACTCACGTTGGCCATCAAGAACCGGGGGAGAGGTGCGGGTGCGGGGAACGGGGACGCATATTGCGCGTACCTTAGGAGATTCCTTTCTGTTTACTCTTACTGTATTCTGTGGTATCACTTCAGCTTATAAGCTAGTGCATAGAAGATTCTTGTCCACAATACAACTTTAGAAAATTTCAGTTATAATTATGTTTTACTTATAGGTATAATAATAAAAACATGGTCTATGGATTTTAATCATTACAAATTGTGTTTCCGGATGTCCATCTTTATTATATTCTTACGAGTACTTCTTTAGATTAGGGTTTATCTAGTCTTCGTTTAGATACTTCCATATTCTCTTTTCTAGTGATGTCATCATCATCATCCGAGCGTATTCCCGGTTGCATCGTCAGCGGTTACGCTTCAGAGCCCGGGGTCCGCTACCTTACCTAGGTGATTTGACGGATTTCTGGTTTTTACACAAAGCGACTGCCGTCTGACCTCCGCAACCCAAAGGGTAGACCAGAACCAGTCCTAGGATAGGTACAAACGCTAGATGGCGTTCGGGACCAAAAGCTTTACGTGCCTTCCGAAGCACGGAATCATCTTTCTTTTCGGATAATCAGGTGATTCAAGCCTGCAATATCCTAACCAAACTGAAAACAACTTTTCACAAAGTATGCTTTCCCAGTGGGATTTGAACCCATGACCTCCGGATCACAAGGCAAACGCCTTGACCACTGGACCACGGAGGCAGTAAAATCTCTCTCGTCTCTTTTCAAGTGTTGTGACTCATTAAAATTGGCGTCCTCGATTATCTTTCAGCCCAAGATTCTTTACCGTGACTCCTTCCGACTCGTCCGAGAGCTCATTCCTCTTGTCTGGAGACTTCTCATGCATGGCTACTTCCACCGTCACCAGTTCGAAGATGTTGTTGGATCTGAAATATTCAGTATTATTCCATGATACAGACTTTCACGCGCATTGAGCGCGTGAAAATCTGTCTGGGTCTCAGGTGAAGATATAGGCCAATGGCCTTGAAGTGTGAAATAAATTGTTAACTCGTAAATATGGTGATAATTTCCATATTGCTCTTCGACATGCACTATATAGCCCTTGAAATTATTTTATGAACTGCCGTTGAAACTATTATTGGTGATCCGTCTAGCTTTAAAACTTGCCGTGGCCACTTTTGGCGGAGGCAAGTTTTAAAGCTAGACGGACTAATGTAAATACTTTCAACGGTGGTTCATAACATAATTTAAAGGGCTATCTAGTGCATGACGAAGAGCAATATGGAAATTATCACCATATTCACGAGTTAACAATTTATTTCACACTTCAAGGCCATTTGCCTATATCTTCACCTCAATGGATCTCCTATGACGTAGGATATTATATTTTAAAAAAAATTGTGTTTTTTTCGAATCTTGTCTCTTTGTGATTTGTAATTAATGGCATCGACGTACAACATCTCAATACTACAACGACAAAAAGTTGAAACCAAAACCTAGTTGAGTGTTGAATGAACACTAAATATCAAGTTCTCCAGAAAGCCATTTCGCTTTTCGCCGAGCAAATGTACTGAAGGGCGATTAGTCAATGTCTCAACAGGCGGATTTATATAAGCTAGACTAGATTAACTAAAGACGAAAAATAAGATTTAGTTAACTAAATAAACTACTAAGTCCTTTATCCTTTTCTTATTTATCATTTTCATTATGTACCTGAATTTTCCGGGGTCCAGTGCTGCCTATTGGCAGATTTATTAAGGCCGTACTTGAATTTTCCGGGGTCCAGTGCTGCCCCCATTTAAAATAAATCATTTCAAAGAAAACGGAGACATTATTTAAAATTTTGCAACTATCAAGTCCTAGATAACCCTTTAAAGTATTTTATGAACTACTGTTTACAGTTTATAATGAGAACGTTAAGCTTTACTACGCACATTAGCCAAAAGTGGCCGTTTTTCGCAAATGTGCGTAGTAAAGCTTAACGTTCTCACTTTTAACTGTAAACAGTAGTTTATAAAATACTTTGAAGGGTTATCTAGGACTTGGTAGTTGCAAAATTTTAAATAATGTCTCCGTTTTCTTTGAAATGATTTATTTTAAATGGGGGCAGCACTGGACCCCGGAAAATTCAGGTACGGCCTTAATCATTTCAAAGGAAACGGAGACATCATTTAAAATTTTGCTACTACTAAGTTCATATTTCAGTGTCCCACTGCTGGGCAAAGGCCTCCCCTATGGACTTATGTGTGTGAAAATGAAAGAGGCTTTGCTGAAAAACCCGGTGAAATATAGATCTAAAGGAGCAGGTACATACTTAGACATGTTCCAAGATCTTTTTCGACCACAAACCTCTATTTTTGATGCAACGTTTTACACTCGAGAATGGAGATGCCAGATTTTTTTACTATGTTTCAAATAAATTCCATACTTTAAGTTATTTACCTGTTTTAATAATTTACTTGTTTTAGATCAGATATGGTGGTACGTAGCATCGGCAATTCTCTGATGGTGATCCTACCAGACCTTGTGGGCAAGAAGATCACAAATTGGTTCGATCTGGTCCGGCCTCTCATAGCGTTCAAGTTTCAAACAGTGAGTTTCATTATTTTTGATACTAGTGTTTCGTAGCAAAAGAGAGATCTTGAAGGCTCTACAAAGATATTGGAGGTCTACATAGGCATTGATAAATAATAAGGTCCTTCCTTATTATTTATCTATGACAAAGGTACATACGTCATTGCTCTTTGAGGGTCAACGGTGCGGATTGTTTGACTTCATTGAATAATAGTGCTTCCACATTGCTGTTACAAATGTATAATAACATAAAATAAAATTATTTATAACAATAATATTATATAAAACGTTATATTAACAATATTACAATAATAAAACCAGTAGTTATGTAAAAACCAGTAGTCTCGTAAAATCATCTAGGTTGATTTAATTAAATTAATAAATAGCCTTTCGACTCGAGAAGAAGAAGATTATCTAGGTTAGGTAGCGGACCGGCTCTGAAGATGCAACCGGGAAATTAAAATGATTAACAATATTACAATAATAAGTTATATTATTTGAAAATTATACTTATGTTTTTTAGCATTTTAAACAGCAGTGAGCACCACAAACCATACAGATCTGTGGGCAGCACCTTACCTAACTAGCAATAAGGAATATGCATGTAATACCAATCCGGCTCATATTTTTATTTTACAATTTCTATTAATACGTTACCACGCCTAGTTAATTATTTTTCTTACTGACTCTTATTTGAATTAGAAATAAATTATTGAAAATATGCAAATACTGCGCGGGAACTTTTGACAAACAAAAGGGAAATGACGACAAAGTTCACAAAAGGGAAATGACAAGTTCGGGTGCGTTCGGTAGGACTGTCCGTCCATGTAGTTTGACTATCGATGACATTCGAAATGTATGTACTTTTATATAGAGGTTTAACAAACATCACTGGCTGATAATATCGAAAGTACCCAAAAAAGAAAAACATGCGTTGACAGCTTCAGTCTCTAGCGGATATTGCAGACCTTGACGTCATATTTTAAAATGGCGTGTTATATTTTTCTCGACGAGGACTATCGATTAAAAATATTAAAAAAAATGCATGCATACTCTCTATTGTTGTATGTAATAAATCTTAGTGATACTTCTCCTCCGCTTTACATAGGTACCTAAGTAAAAGTGAATCTTTCTTTTGGCTCATCGGTCGCTTTTATCACCTTTTATTAGTTTTTACCGTTGATTCATGTAAAATATTAACAGGTGGCGCCAGCTTCCTCTAAATCGTACAATGTTATATTTGTGTGTGACATTAAAACGCCTGATGTAAATAAAATACTTTTTTCCCAGAGAGACGACAATTTACAGAAAAGAATTTGAAGGTCCCATGTGTAGCGGAAAGCCCGAAAACATTGAATTATGAAATATGTTTTCGGGTGTTACTTATCACCTTAAAATTATCCACCAAATTGTGTTGGTTTGCTTCCAATCACGCCAAAACGAATCATCCGTACTGTAATGGATCGACGTGACATGCAGAATTGCAGCTACTTGAGCGGTCTCCCGAAAGCATACCTACATAAATGTGATGATTCTAGACTGACACGCTTTATATAGAAGACACGCTTGATCTCATAAGAGATATTTCAAAAAAATTGGTTAAGTGCGAGTCGGACTCGTAAATGAAGGGTTCCGTACCTCCGTACAATGTTTTAAAACACGAAAAAAAACACGTTTCTTGTATGACTTTAATTTTAATTAATTTTAAACTTTATCTTATTTTTAGTATTTGTACTTGTTATAGCCCGCACTGTAATAAATAATCAGTGAAAAATTCAAGTATCTAGTTAATGCCAATAAAGATCGAGTTAAAAACGCTGAAAAAACACGTTTCTTGTATGACGACGCCACATTAATTTTTTTTTTATCATTATTTTATTTTATTTTTAGTATTTGTTGTTATAGCGGCCACAGTAATACATAATCGGTGAAAATTTTAAGTGTCCCGCTATTACGGTTTAAGGTGACGTGGGTTCACAATTTGCAATACTGTGCGTGTTTTTGAAAAATCACTGCTATTAAACTACTTCAGTTTATTCCACAAAAAATTTACATAAAAATCTTAAGGATTTTCTACAGACACCCACAATAGCCAAAACACGATTGAACAATTTTGGCTCGATAGAAAAAAATCACACACACCATATAGCGTGTGGGGAAATCTCCATACCCTGTCATCATAGAACGATTCATAGGCGCGAGCAAAATCTAGTCACAATTGTTTTATTCTCTTTTTCTTTTTTAAGTTAAATGGTAAATAACATAACACATATTGTTCGTTTGCCATCCTATGACATAAAAAAACTAGCTGTAAGTCAACCTATTACATTTGTTATAAAGTTAAATAAAAAATAATAAAGGCTGCACAAACGACTTTACCTAACAATCCTAAATGTTTCAGATTCTCAACCGCACTAACAACATCTTCGAACTAGTGACGGTGGAAGCAGCCATGCACGAGAAGGCTCCAGACAAGAGGAATGAGCTGATGAGGCTCTCGGACGAGTCAGATGGAGTCACGGAAAAGAATCTTAGGCTGAAAGGTAATAGGATATTTCACTGTGTTTGTTTTGGACAATACTTTATATGAAACAACAAAACACTAAAAATAAATCTTTTTATGAAATAAACCGGCCAAGTGCGAGCTAAACTCGCGTGGTGAGGGTTCCGTACAATTGATTGAATTCTTATAGGTTTTCCTGTAATCTACAAGCAATGAACTATATTTTTTATTTTATTCAAAATTTTAGGCTCAAGAGTTTCGGAGATCAGGGGGGGGAATGGTAAATTTTCGTCTTCTTTAATGAATAAAATCAAAACTATTAATTACATATAAAATAATAACAAAAATATGTTTGAGATCCTCCTCCTAACGAGCCCTTTCATTTGATATATGACACAGTAAGGTTTGCAAAACTTTTTTTTTACATGAAGTAAAAAAAAAAAGTTTTGCAAACCTTACTGTAATTTGTCCCCCGAAAATGATCCTTTTTTAAAAAAAAAATTTACTTTGTAAATTTATTTTTATTTACTTTGCACATATGTATATGTATTTTTAAATATTTATTTTTATTTACTTTGCACATATGTGTTTGTACAACTTTCTACCAAATTTCACCTGATTCGTTCCAGTAGATTCAGAGCAAATGGGCTGTGACAGACGGACGGACAGACAGACGCACGAGTGATCCTATAAGGGTTCCGTTTTTTCATTTTTTGTACGGAACCCTAAAAAGTATGTAGATTGGTTATTTCATAAAGCAGACAATAGCATTTCAAATATTGGTACGAAGAAAAGTGGGAGCGTGGTGGGGACATCTCGCTTTTTATTTTCGTCGCGCGAAACGTACTGGCAGTGACGTCATAAGCGCAGTATTTGCACCCTTTTTCTGTAACTTAACAGGTTTTTCACTAGATTTAAAAGGCTTATAACTTACTTATATAAGAGCGGAATAAAAACATTGATTTCGGTTTCGGATTATTTTTTGATACAAATAAGACGCCTTTACCTTTACTGACACTCATTTATGTAGCAAGTTCTGTCCATTACACGGAAATAACTTTCGCGAAATAAGGAAAAATTCTACCTGTCAATCAAACGCGCTATCAGCTGTCAATATTTCTTCTGTAATTCACCATATTTTTCTTGATATTGCCAGTATAGAAGACTACTTGGTACAAAAAGTTCGCTCTGGAAAACATCTTTCTTATCACGGAACACTAAAAAAAGTAAGTTTGTACAAGATTTACAAGATCCAGTAGTTAGCTACTTTTTAAATATCTATAAATCTTACGATGTGGAACGAGCTCCTGCGTCTTCCCAAATAAGTAGGTTTTTTTTTAATCTTTTGAAACTTTTAAAATATTTTAAAGAACCTACAATTAAATTAAACAGGTATCGATGGCGTTCTAAAGTTTTTCTAAATAATAAATCACTAGATTCAATTATATTAAACTAATAATAATATATTATAATATACATATAATATATTAATTTCAATAATCATTCATGAAAATCATGAAACATGATAATTGCACATTTAACATTAAGTACATTTACCTATAACCCACTATTTATACTTTAAGTATCTATAATTTAAAAAACTAATCCAAGTAGTTTAATTGCCTTTAATTCCGATTAAGTTAATTTTTTTCGAGAATGAATAGTTTATACAGAAACTTCACAATAAACACCTCTCACTTTTTTCAATGTCTCATAAGACTCAAGACATATCTTATGAAGTAAGGGCATTTTCTGCGGGTGATCCAATTTATTCCGGCATCCAATGTCAACTAAAGACATCGTTATCCTAACGACAAGATTAAAATTAATTAAAATTAATACCGATATTATTCAACAGAGCGAAATGTCTATGTAAACAATAGAATGGATTACTACGTAGGTACAGAGGAAAGTTAAGGCCCCGCCAGTTCAGAGCCAAGATAACTGTGAGTGTTTTTAAAAAATCATTGTAATTAAACTACTACAGTTCATTCCTCAAAAAATTTACCTAAGAATCTTAAGGTGAAGATATAGGCAAATGACCTTGAAGTGTGAAATAAATTGTTAACTCGTAAATATGGTGATAATTTCCATATTGCTCTTCGTCATGCACTAGATAGCCCTTTAAATTATTTTATGAACTGCGGTTGAAACTATTATTGGTGATCCGTCTAGCTTTAAAACTTGCCGTGGCCACTTTTGGCGGAGGCAAGTCTTACAGCTAGACGGTCTAATGTAAAACTTTCAACGGTGGTTCATAAAATAATTTAAAGGGCTATCTAGTGCATGACGAAGAGCAATATGGAAATTATCTCCATATTTACGAGTTAACAATTTATTTCAAATGAGGGCGCTACTTCAAGGCCATTTGCCTATATTTTCACCTTAAGGCTTTTCTACAGACACCCACATTATATAATATATGGCTTATAACGCGTAATTCCACAGGCCACACACCTCAAAGCTCCTCAGAGCTTTTTCGAGGATCAGAGGATTCATCGGACAAATTTTTGAAGGGTGTTTTAATTTTTTTTTATGAACCAATAAAGTATGTCGACGGGTTCGTATTTTACTGCTATCTTACATTTCATAGAAAGTGAATCTGAAAATTTATTTTTTTCTATATATTACTCGTTTATTATAATAGTTTAAATTAAATTAAAGCTAAATAATATTTTTTTTTATAAGTTAAAACTTATACCTTTAGGAACTAAAACTAAAAAAATTATAAATTATGTAATCCCACTAAGATATTACCCCTCGGCAGCGTGGCCAAAAGGCTGGCAGCATTGCCACGTTGTATGGATATGCTGATTCTTTGTGCCAGATAATTTCCAGCCCTTTGGTCACGGGATACCTCGGATAATCTTATGGACAAGTATTTAAATAAATTATGGGCTGAAGGACCCCACGGACCAAAAGTTTCTACCCCAAAAGGTTCAAATATGTAGTTTACTCCGATGTCTACATATTTGCGCCTTTTGAGGCTTTCTGCTGTGGCAGCTGCTGCGGCGGCCTTTGACTTGGTGACCTGAAGATGGGACGGTGCGAGGGTATCCACACAAGTGGCATCCCATACTAAGGGCCGCCCCAATCTCCAAGGCACCAAGGTCATCCCGTCCGGCCTCTTGCCATCATCTCTAGCCAGACCATTGGGTTTCTGGTAGAAAGTTATGTTTTTTTAAATCGAACGGGCAGGTTTTAAATACAGGTTGGCTATAACATAAGTCTTCGTTAACGTGCAATTCAAAAGTTATAAGCTTATACTATTTTCTACTGACGGCCAGAATTAAATTCGTATAAGTTCTGTGTTAAATTATTAAAAAGAAATGCTTACAGATCGTTCCACTACAAGCATGGACGAACTAATACTAGAAAACTGGCAACTTTCATACTTCGAAGCATAATTTGTTGTTTAGTTTAACTGTTGTAGCTAGATGGAGCTACTAGTTCGATAAAAGGTAGTTTCGTAGTGGTGTCGTTTAATTTCGGAAAGATGGCGGTATAAGCGTTCATTTTCGTGGATACCGTCAGCCTAAGTATCCAGCCAGCAATCCAGCATCCATTGCACGACTAGCGGGCGAGATAGTAGTGTCATCTAGAAATAATACAGGATTTTGGCTTTCTAGCAGAGTTTTTTTTTTTGTATGGGGGTTGTCACTCCTCTAAATTATTTATTCGTCAATGACTACAAGAAGTAAATCCAGTTACATTTTCCAGGCGAAACGACTAAGAAGCGCTTTGCTTATGACGGGAGACGGTTGCCTGACGATATTAAATTACATCTCAAAGGTAGAAGGCTTTCCAATAGGAACCTTATGGCAAAGGCACTAGATTGTATTTTGATCAGCACAGTCCATGTTGACGAAGAGTCGTCTACATTCTGTACAGTTACACATTTTAAAATTGGTGTTACAAATAGAAAATGCACTTTTAAATTGCAGTTTTACAAGACTGACACAGCTGAAAGCATTAAGTATGCTGTAAATATTGATGGCTTTTTAATTTGTTACGCGGTATCTTCGCCAATTGTGAACCGATTTTGATGATTCTTTTTTCATTTAAAAGCCTTTACTTTATTTTTTACTTTTTATGTAAGATGATCCCATTTTAATTTGGTAAAGATATGATGAAGAACTTTGGAGATATGGAAGAAACTCCTTAAAAAAATTGAAGTCGGTTGTTTTTTTTGTTAAAAATTTAATTATTTATTTATACAATATTATTTTACAATACCCTGGCCAATTTATGAATAAAGGAGATACCTATATTCATAAATTGCCAAATTCTTGACAACGGGAAGACCCCCAGTCGCCCACGGACGGTGATAATACAGAATGACTTTTTAACCACCAACCAAATTTTTGGAGCAAAGTCAGTCCATGATACTGAACTACTTTTCACATAAACAATAACGAAAAACGATAAAAAAAATTTGCCATCCCATACAAATCAGCGCTCAGCCAAACTGATTTTGTATGGGAAGGAGATTTTTTTGCCATTTTTATATTTTTTTATAGAAAGAAGTTCAGTATCATGGACCGAGCTCGCTTCAAAAATTTGGCTGATGTTTAAAAAATCAACCTGCACATTACAAATAAATGTTTTTATTTATATCACTCTTAGTATGCAAGCATTGTTTTGTTTTTTGTGTGTGTATTGCCCAACACTGGTGTAAGATTTTTCAAGCTGCCTAAAGGCATCTTGCTATATACTCGTAGCTTGAAGGCTATCATACAGTGATGCAAGCCGGGACCAACAGCTCAACTTGCCTTTCGAAGCATGAAGGAACTCGAGAACTTTTTATGCCGTTTTAACTGTAGTGCTGACCACGCTCGGTGTCACTTAACTTGCGATAGCGGTAGTAATAATGCGTACTTGCCGGGCCACCGAACTCCTCCACCAGAGGTAGGTAATGTGCCTTATGTACCTTGTAGAAGATAATCACTTTACTTAGATGTGCGTGCACTAATGTAAATACGTTCTTGCAGTAACCATTATTTTACTTTTATAATATTACTGTGATGCACTGCAATATTCTGTTCATATCATAGTAACTATACAACTATGATAAAATCTGCGTTGTTTTATTATTAAATCAAACACAATTTACCTTCTATCACGACTTACACTTTTTTGGTTAAAACTAATTTGGTAAGTGCGATTTGGGACGTCTTCGTGTGCGCGTCGCGAGTCACATCCGCCCTGAGAAAGACCTCTGAATGAGGTCGAAACATGTCAGCCAGTAGCTGACTTTTTACCTGAGTTACCCGTGTATGGCATATGAATAATGACTTAAATTACACTTTCATAATATTCTTTCTAATTTAACTAAAGATTCTAGAAGATTCCTCATTCCTCCTTTAGTTTCAAAAGCCAATTGGACCAATAAAACTGAAGAAATAGGGGTTCTTGATTGCTACCATTATCACACTACTGTCCAGATCGTCTTGATGTGTAGAAAGCGCACACAGATGTTAAATTGTTGTTATAAAAGTATACAAAACTATAACAATGTCACCCATAACGATGAATCGATTGACATATATTTTGTGAAAATTAGATAAGTGGTTTGGATGGTACGGTGGAAGTTGTAACACACATAGATACATACATACATAGACTGCTAAAATCATTACCCTTCCTCCTGCCGTAGTCGGGTAAAAAATGGACCCCAAATCGCTGCGCTCGCAGGGTAACTCACAGGCTGGCAGCATCCCTGTGTTGAATGGCCAGCCTTTGGACAAAATGTGCCAGCCCTTGAATCCCCTGAGGCATCGTGCGTGCGGAAATTTCTTTGTATAACTACGGGCTTCCGCACCCCAAGGCCCCAAGGTTATGATAAAATATTAAGCATTGTTCTAATTTTTAGGTCAAATGATCTACATGGATAACTGGCGCATGATGATGTACCTCGGCACACCTGTCATGCCGGACCTGTCTGCTTTGGTCTCCACAGGACTGTACATCAATGATCTATCGATGCATGACTTTAGTAGGTATGTACGTACTTTTAGCTGCGCTACGCTACGATCCTTTAAATGCTCTTGGTTCTATTAACATTTTCTCCTCAAGTACATGCGTTCCTTTAACCTTGACATCTTTCTGAAGTCTTTTGCATGCAGTCGATCCACTTGCTGGACCTGCTTCTTTAAGAGAAGTTTAAGAGAACTTCTCTTCTGTTCCCCGATGTGATCCTATTTACATTCATCGCCAGCATTCTTCGTTGAATCGCATGAATGCAAATGATAGTAAAATGTAATGAAATTGATATTTTCAATGCATCAGCCAATATGATTAGAGGTAATTTTTTTAAACAAGCGTCGAATTCTTGATTTAAAATTTAAATAATTATGCAATTAACTTTCAACTTAATATCATATTAAATGTTACTGAATTTTTCAATTCTTCTTCTTATCGAGTCGAAATGGTTACACTGTAGCTTCAATTTCAAATCACCTGTGACCAGTATGTGGCCACGGCAATCCCTCTGTCATTAGCTTTATTAAGGTCCTCTATGGTACATGACGTAGGGCAGCCCGGACATGACAAAAGGTGGTCCATCGACTGAATTGCACCGCAGTCGCAAAGGTTTTTATCAGCGTGACGCCACCTAACTCGGTTTTCCCGACATCTCCCAACACCAGCCCGGAGTCTATTGAGAGACTTCCAGACTGACCAGGGGAGGTCTCTACCCGGTGGGAGTTTTTCAGCAGGAGGGATATTTGACTCGTAAGGTGGATACTTATTTATCCACCTCACAACTTTTGCATTAGAAGCCTCTATTGCTGGTATGCTTGGCTGCCTGAGAAAGCTGTTACGACTCTTGAGACGTGCTAGTGGCGGGGTCTGTCCGTAGAGTAGGTGCCTTTTGTCATTTACCTGCTTAGATTTTTCCACTGCACTTGCCACATCACGTCTGACACTTGGCGGAGCAATGCCGGATAAGGTATACAGGTGGGACCGAAGTGTTGGCTTTAGAGTGCCTGTGATGATTCGGCATGAGTCGTTAAGAGCTATGTCTTTAATTTAATGAAATATTTTTAATAATAAATATTTTTCAATTTAATGTAATTTATAACTTAAATAATTTTGCAATTTAATGCAATGTTAATATACTGAGAGTAGTACGAGTAGATATATCAATTCTACATGCTGTATTCGCTTTAAAGTGTATGTGTTTTTTCAGCCAGTTAGCGAACCAAACAAATAAATAAAAAATTACAGAAAATACACAGTTTGTATTTCTATCTGTAGAAGAAGTGGCATCCAATACCTTTATAGGATGGTCACTTCTTCTAGTGTTAAACAATTAGAGAGTCACACTACAAAAGCGATCAGCATGTCAGCATTTCGGGTTTTGCTCTCACCTGTTTATTTCGTGATGGAACCATGATGCATTTAATGCAACTATGGCTACATGTACCAAAGCAATAATGGCTGATTTTGTCCACATGTACAATAGCAATAATAGCCATTCCACTGCAAGGGATTGTCCTCAGGACAATGACCAAGACAATCCAGTTAAAGGCTCCATTCAGACGAACCCATTGACAGGACAATCCACTAAGACAAAGGATTGGCTTAGTGGATTGTCCTGTGTGTAGATAGATGGGCCATAAAGTACATATTCGAAGGAAGTAAGGTTATAATCTTTATAAATTGAATATTGGTGGCGAAGATGACTTTTACAATATGGATCAAAAATTCTTAGTTTTTACCATGCGAAATACTATGATAAATTCCAGAGACCTAATGTTAGCCGGAACCCAGCAATCAGTGGAGCTGAAGCTAGCTCTAGACCAGGAACAGCAAAAGAGTAAGAAGCTGGAGGAATCCATGAGGAAACTGGACGAGGAAATGAAGAGAACAGATGAGCTGCTGTACCAGATGATACCGAAGCAAGTAGCTGATAGGCTGAGGAATGGGGAGAACCCTATAGACACATGTGAGGTGAGATAAATATAATAATTTAGGTAGTTTTAAAATATTAGTAACAGACGTATAGAATATGTCAACTTAGATGAGGGTTAATGTAGGTATTCATTATTAACTCAATTTATTCTTGTTTTATGTACCTATGTCGCAGTTGGATTGTATAATCCGCTATTTGAAAAAACCTCTAACAATTTGGCAATATTGCTCGGTTTTGTAAAAACAGATTTTTAAGATATTTGACAAAATAAAAAAGCAAAATCTTTTTTTTTTAATTTTTTCCCCGTTTGTTACCTACACTATTTTTTATCAATATGTTTTATGAAAATCGGACAATTTGCCCGTTTAAGGGTAAAAAATTATATAATTATGAAACGTAGTTGGTATATACCTGTCCATAAAACTATTTCGGTAGGTATTACGGAGTTATTTTGGGCATATCGAAAATACTATAAACCTCGCACTTAGGATTTGAAGCACTCCTAATCCCAAAGCTCTTTAATAGACAGACAGTAAACCAATATTAGCGATAAACTCAGCCCTTAACCCTTAATAATAACGCGTTAACCTGGAGGGTAAAGAGATCGTGACAAAAAGGGCCCAGATCGGCTTAAGCGCTCCTAATTATTGTTAATGCAAAGTGTGGAATATTTGCAACAATTGTTACAAATATTCCACACAATGTCAACGAAGTTTACCTTTTACTTACGCTAAAAGCTTTGTATATTAAGATCATTGAAGTGACAATGGGCGGGACAGACAGTGCGACGACCCGATAGCCGATGGGACACAAAGATTCTCGAATGACTACCACTCGAAGCGTAGCGTAGGACACCCACGTCACTCACTACCAACAAGGTGGTCAGACGACTTGACCAAAGCGCTGAATGCAGGCCGCTCTAGATCGGTCATTTTCGATATCCTTGGGAGAGGCCTATGTCCAGCAGTGGACTTTATGATGATGATGATTAAGATTTTTAGTTTATAACTAAGATAGACTAAATAAGAATATAGGAAGCCTAAACCTAGGACGGACGAATAAATCTTTTAATTTCACCATAAGTGGGTCCAAAAAGATCATCTACCTACATAAAAAATAATGCATTCATTCATAAACAACTATAATATAAATAACTATTACATAATAATGTATATTTATGTAGATATTTATATTGTTGAAGTATAGTAAGTATTAATAAAGTAGTTTATGTAGAAATTATATATATATATATATATATATCTGAATGCTTATCAATATATCTTTTGTACCCATTTTAAGTTTTCTAACAACCCAAAGGTTAGCTGTCAGATAATGCTTTTAGCATTAAGTCCGCCTATTGTGCTATACAAATTGTGTTTAGTTAAATTTAAACTTTTTTGTACAAATAAAGTTTAAATTTAACTTACCATTCACTCATATCACTTTTGTAGTTGTGTGTATCAGGTGTACCTTTTTAATTTATAATTGCTTGGGGCTCTTCACTGCCTAATCTCATTATGATAAGAAAAGAAACTAATAAATTTAAAATTTTCTATTTAGAAACCAGAACACCCTTTATTATGGTAAGCTTGTTTTAACACAGATGTTCGACAGTGTCTCCATCCTGTTCTCGGACGTGGTCACCTTCACGGAGATCTGCTCCCGTATCACGCCCATGGAGGTAGTTTCCATGCTCAACGCCATGTACTCCATATTCGACACTCTTACCGAGAGGAATAGGGTTTATAAGGTAATCTATTTTATTTTTGCTAATGCTAACAGGCAAATTGCTATCGGACCAACTAAAAAGTTATATCTTTGAGAAAGAAAAAAAAATATCAGTTTTATGTTGTGTGGATGGGAACAAATTTGAATTGATAAAATATTCCTATCGAAAAAACTAAAAAATTGTATCGTTGAGAAAGAAAAATAGTTGAGCCGTTTCAGTTGGTCGGTTTAATTGGTCACCTGTGGCCATCTAAGCGCATACCCGAAGTAAGCTGAAGTGGATAAAGATACAAACATGTGTAAATACGTAAAAATCTTTGCTTATGCTGGGAATCAAACCCAAGAACTTTCGAGTGACAGACGGACAAGAACATGTTATTAACTTATACGCTAAGGAAGTCGTCAATAGTAGTTACATTTTAAGAATGTACTGTCGATTACTACCATAGTTTCATTGGCTACTTAATAACTATACTTTTATTGATCATGCTCTTCTAAGCATTAACATTAAATACAATCTTAAGTTTCAGTAAATTATATTATTCCAGGTTGAGACAATAGGAGATGCATACATGGTCGTATCAGGAGCCCCTGAGAAAGAAGATAACCATGCCGAGAAGGTGTGTGACATGGCTTTGGATATGGTTGACGCTATCACTGATCTAAAAGATCCTAGCACTGGTAAATATCGCACATTTTCACTCTCTAATAGACCTGCATTTATTTGTAACTGCGATCAAATACTCGTATACTCATTGTTAAATTTCTGAGAGATTACTGTCAGTCAATAACACAACGTGACCCACATTAGGGGTCACAAACAATTGCTTTTCTTTTGTATCTGGTTACTGGACTGTGAATGTGTTAAGCCATCCTTCATGATTAAGCCTATGTTAAGCTGTGGATTACTTCTTGTGGCTGAAATCATAAATGATCATCGGTGGTCAAAGTTTATAAAAAAATCCAACATACAATCTTACGTTTTTGCAGTAAACTCAAACCTCGTTTTGTGTCAAATCTTCTTTACAAATATCAAATTTTCAATTTCTGAATTCCAGGATCCCATCTTTCCATTAGAGTAGGTGTCCATTCCGGTGCTGTTGTCGCCGGCATTGTTGGTCTGAAGATGCCCCGATACTGCTTGTTTGGAGACTCAGTCAATACTGCTTCAAGAATGGAGTCTACTTCCGAGGCCATGAGGATACACATTTCTCAGACTACACAAGAGTTGCTGTCACCGTCGTATATGGTCACGGAGCGGGGAGAAATTCAGGTTAAGGGAAAAGGTACAGACACACCGAATATGATGATGATGAGGCAATATGAACATGACTGTCATTAGAACACTATCGTAAACCTTTTCTCCACTAGATTTTAAGATTTCTAATAGAGTGGTTTCATATTTTCAGGGACAATGAAGACATATTGGTTAGAGGGACGTGAGTCAAGACCATCACTCACAAAAGTAATATCTCCTCAGCTCCAACCCGGCACTGAACTAGAATGGGAAAGAGCTGCAGACGTCAGAGACAGTATCGCAGAACACTCAGCTATGCAGCTTATTAATAAAGAAAATTCTGGAAACTTCAATCACTTATCGAATACAGTTAACTCTGGACCTAACTCTCTAGTCAATAGCGCAGGAAATTTAATGGCAATTCAGCCTTCTACTCCTGGGGTGAAGACTTCTCAAGTTGTAAGACCTAATACTCCAGCGCCGACTGTGACGTCACCAGTGGAAGAGAGACGGATGTATTCTCCTGTTACATTCCAAGATGTTGCCCGGAGAAGCATAGCTAACTCGCCTAATAGAACTGAAAAGGACCGGGGTAAAGGTAAGTAAAGTATTAACTGTAAACTAAATAAAATGATAATAAATTGCTTGTCCCTGACTTTAGTAGATATTTCTGATTTCAGACACAAGGTCAAATTCCACTAGTTTTGCCGGGGCCTGGACAGATGTAGAATCTACTGACCATGCTAAAATAGCTGACAGCCTTAACTCTTCATTGTGGTACATTATTTTCTCTACTACATATTATTTACTTTAATTTCGTTTTGGTTATTTTTATATTGTGTGTGAATAATTTTAAAATAACCATTGTAGTGTTTTTTGTTATTTTTCTAGTGATTGCTTGAATTATCTCTTTTCAACGCAAACTAAATGTCTTCCATGAAGTTTGATCACATATTTTTACGTTTTAAGTTACAGTTCGACATCCCCGTGCAGAGCTGACACTGCTCCCAATTACAAAAACAGGGAAATAGACAGCTATAATGAAAATGTGGTAAGTAAAATAAATATCTACGCTACGTACTCGTACATAACGCATACCGTTTACCCCCATGTTAATCCAATCTTACTAACAGTAGAAAACTCAGTACAAAGAAGCCGGGTACCTATAGAAAACAATAATACAAGAACTCCATCTGTTGCTCATCTTTTCTGTAGGGTCTCATGCTATTCTTTCTTTCGTTCCGGGCCAATACTCGGATTTAGAATGACAGAATCAACCACTTACACACAATATAAATGGTATATCTCACATCAGTTTTTATCGTTGTTTCAACAGTAGAGATGTACCTAATTTGTTGTTAATAATAATTTGAATATTTTCAGTGTATAGTACGCATGTCCCCTTCGCATTCAGCACCGCCTTTAGCTGGCGATTCTTGTTCCACTCTCAGACCTGAAACCAGCTCCTCTGTGTCGCCAAGTCAAGGTAGAGAAGAAATAGGTAAGATGTAGCAACACAATAGAACACTTTTCGTTAGTTGCATGTTAATAAGGAAGTACATGTGGCGCTAAATGAATCCACATAAATATAATAAAGTGGCAAATGTGTAGCCATAAATGCTGCTTTGCATTAAAATTCAATAACAACAAATACCTAATTACTTATTTATACTAAAATAATAACCATTACTTAGTTTGGGTGATACAAAAAAAGTAATCGAGGTAAAAAACATTATTATTTAACTTTTTACTGTTAGTAATTACTCGTACTGCTTATTAAAAAAAATTAGATATAGTAGAATTGTGGTGGATGAATCTTAATTTTCGGAACATTAACGAAATTTTGCAAATGTGGAATGAAATATTAAAATCCAATAGTGAAACATGTACAAATCACATATACCATTGTAATCTTGAAGTCTTGACCAATTTTTGTAAATAGCAGAGACACACATTTAAATAATTAAAGGGTACTATTTTTTTTACAGAAACCGACACGGAATACCAAGATGCACACGCAGAAATAAGTCAAGTTCCCCATGTGTGCCCCATACCAGAATCAATAGTCGATCCAAACCACGCGAGACCCGGCAAAGTGGGCAGATTCCGGGCTAAAATAGCACCGGGCTACCAGAAAAGCTGTACATCTCAAAAATCTAAAGACTCAATAAAAGATAAAAGTCAACCACAAAATGTCCAGCCACATGGTCATCATCATTCAAAAAACGTGAACCATCACCAGTGCTGCGGTGCCTTCGGCAACCCTCATGTACGACATAGTAAATCAAGTAATTCTAGTTGTCACCTTATTTAAAATTAACACCAATTTTGGGCCCATTTATGTGTGTTAATATTTGTACTTAGCTTGTTGTCACTCGCAAAAGGATGTATTATATTTTCTTCCTTATTTATATTTTCCGTGTATGTGATGATTGCAGTCATGGTATGATAAAACAAGCTATTGGCGAATGTCAAGATAAGTGTTACCACTGATTGTTCTTTTCAGTAAAAAGGACTTTCTCAATTAGTTAATGAATATAAAATACTAACTTAACTATTTCGTGTATCGTGTGATTCGTCTGTTTAATTTTTAATGAATTTATATATTTAATTATTAGTTCACAATTAGGTAGTTTCCTGGGTCAAAAATAAATGATTTGGTACTGTTAAGAGAATAAAACGTCATGAAATAATGTCACTTGTCATTGCTTACATCCATTTTGAACGTGATTTTTTTATTTTATTAGAGTTTGAGTGCGTTTGGCCTCTAGCCTGATTTTAGATTTATTTATGTAGCAAAACAGATTTTAAGTGCGCTATTTGACTTCATAAAACTATGACGTCCCAATCCGATAATTCATACAAATCTCATAGAAAATGTTTGTTTTGACAATTAGAAAAAAGTGTCTGATTTGACTTGTAGGAAAGTAGCGGATTGGTTTTTCACGTTAAAATGCATTTTGCTGGAGTAATTCAATCACACACAGTAGCAACACTAACTGATGACGTTTTCTTGGGCCAAAGACGTGACCCAGCTGTCACGGTAAGAAAATACCTTGTTTTATTTACCATGATTGCAGTGTTAATTTATTAGGCTTTACAATTGAGCCAAAGTTTATTTAGGTTTGATCAATCAATTTATCAATTTTACCTAATGAAATATGTATACGATATTTTTCTACAGTGATACAGTGCTTGTGTAGTTCGTTAGGTGTATGTAGATTATTGAGTCATGATAAGTGATCATTGTCACTATCAAATCAATAATTTTATCACAATTGTCAATATCAGTATTGTTAATGTAATTGCTGTCAAATATCGGCCTAATATCGAACTGTATGTACATAGGTAATTAAAATTCAATTCTGTGGGATCACTGTATTTTCTCTAGTCTATAGTTACTGTAATTACTAAATAAGTATAATAATCACAAATATTCTGTTAAGCTATATTTGATTAATGAATGATATATAATTATTTTTAAAAATTATTTATAGCAGATCTCAGTACATGACATCCCAAAGATTATTCCAATGTTATTACAAAAAAATTTATGAGCTTTACGCATCGACAATAGAAATATATAATTAATAAATATACATATAATAAATAAATAAATGTTAACAATATATTTGACGCTGTGTAACGGCGGTTTAATGAGATTGTAAAAAAATAGATGAACGTGTTTAGATAATATTTATTTACTTATTGAAATTCAAAGATTCCTGTAAGTGAATATTTTATGTATTTTTACAAGTGTTACTTAGTAGCATTGTAATTATAAAGGTACAGTTAGACATTTATTTTTTAATGTTTAGAATATTTTATTATATAGTTTTACAACATTCGTGGGTTACTAAAGTTTAGTAATAATCAAAAAAGATAAATTTATAACTGTGATGAGAATACATGATGAATTATTAAGTTTGCTTAAGATAAAAGGTAGAAAGTCACTCATTGAACATAAAAAAGATATGTCCCATACGCAAATATGTGTAAAAGGAGGAAAAAATAACTATAACTTTCACCCAGATTGACCTTTGTCATAAAACCAGTTTGAATGTTTACTTGTTTCATGCATTTAAGGAACTGACCAGCATGAAAATAATAAAAATCTCAAGAAATTATAAATTTTATCTATTCTATATGTCTTTATTCCTCAATTTCAAACATTTACTTGACAGGACAAACTATGCTTTACAAACAAGACAATTTAATTCTAAAAACTGCCAAAATTCTATCAGAGATAGTTTCAAAGAAGAAACTCATCGATCAAAGATCGATTGACTAAACAAGATTAAAAAAAAAACTATATTTACTCACGGTGTAATATTTTAACAACAATTTTTATTAAATCCTCGTACTTACTAAATCTGGATTGGACAATTGAACTATCGTTTTTTTCTTTTTTTTAATTAAAAAACCGTCCTTTTCCATTTGTGTATTGCACGGTAAGGATTCTTGGAACGCTTCCGCGGTTCATGCGCGTGATTCGCTTGATTTTATGCAATCTATGCGCATAACCGTTACGTCACGGTTGTGCAAACTAGGAAATTTCTCCTCATTATAGCACGAATTTAACATCAACCTTCAACTTCCTATAATGGAAAAGTAATTAAGATCTACGTCCTTATCATTTACCTACGTAATGTTTAGGGATAACTTGTAACTACTTTCAATTTCCTAAGTACATTGTCTTTCTGGCGTCTTTAATTCTTTATATACAAAAATACGATACAGGATGTTACAAGCTTTTTTAAGTAATTTAGACTACAGGAGTACTTAATTATGAAGAAGAAATTGACCTACGTTACTCTTAAAACTTGGAGCTAATGTTGGTAATACCTACTTAGACGAATGGAAGTAATAAGTATTTAATGTATATCAGTATTAAATCCGAACCTAGTCGACCATTATTTGCTAGTCAACTTCAATATTAATAAGTTTAATGCTTTTAATTTAAGTACGCTTTCCGGCCCTTGCAGATTTGTAATGCAATTTTGATTATTTTTACTGTTTTGTCAAAAAATCCGAGATTTATATTGGTAAAGAAATCCAATATACAGTTAAAATATTAGCGAAATGCAGTTTGTGTGTAACTTATCTGACATATTCAATACAACCTAAATCAAATACTGGCTGGACATAATATTTATGTGTAACTTTGTATATAGACAGTTAAACATTATAAAATAATATAGTACTCTTTTATTTACATTTATTTATGAATTCAAGAGAGAGAAGCACAAACAAAAGAATTTGAGTCATCCTGTAGACGAGTGTTGTGAGTCAATTATGATATTTTATCTAGTCGTTTTGAGATTATAAATGTACTTAATTTTTGTTTACACTGTTGTAGATATTCTTTATTGCGTACAATAAGTATTGTCGTTTTAAGATACTTAAAATATATACACTCTGTTTTTTGACATTTATGAAGAACTCTGTTTCGGCCAAACGTTGTGAATCTCACTTTTGTCGAAATAAAAAAGTACATCAAACGTGTTTGTTGTGTTTTTTCTTTTACAAAAAAAATTACCTAAATTCCTCTACAATTTCCTTTGCCTTGCAGTGGAACTGTAGGTATAGGCTGAAAATACAAATAGAATGTCCGTGAAAACTCATTACTACAAGTATGTCTTTAGGGTTCCGTACCCAAAGGGTGCAAACGGGACCCTATTACTGTGACTCCGCGGTCTGTCCGTCTGTCCGTCTGTCTGTCCGTCTGTCACAGGGCTCTATTTCTTGAATCGTAGTAGCTAGAAACACTTGAAAATTTCAACGATTATGTATTACTGTGGCTGCCATAACAACAAATACTAAAAATAAAGTTAAAAATTAAAGGGGTCGTCATACAAGAAACGTGTTTCTTTAGCGTTTTAAAACATTGTACGGTGGTACGGAACCCTTCATGTACGAGTCCGACTTGCACTTGCCCGTTTATTTTGTTTTGTTATTATTAGTTTCAGATACTTTTTTTAGTTAGTTTAGTTTGTTTTCTTATTAGCTTTCGCCAGAATTTTTTTTAGTGATACACTATTTCGTAAGTCCCTATGTCGAAAGTTGCAAGACCCAATGACAATATTTATTCCAAAACCATTCCTAAGGCTTGGATTCATACAAAAGTGCCCCGCGCCGGACCCCCGCTTCCCTGCAACGGACGCAAGCGCAGAGGCACGCGTGGTGTCCGCCAGCGACTCGGGCTTGTTCAGCATGTTGTTGGCTACATAGCAGATAATAAAATCAGACGACATACTGCCATACATATTTCTACGTAGAAACTCCGTAATCCGGTCTCCGCGAAAGGTACCCGCGACGGGGACAATCGCGTATTTGTGAAGCCTGCGCACGGGGCCACGCGCGGAATCCCGCGACGGTCTTCCGTCGCGAGCTTCTGCTTTTATCACATTTCAACTGAACCTCTAGTACCTAAGTCAACGTGGATAAAAAATCCCGTTAGCACTAACGTCACAGCCAACTGGTAGGTCTATTGGGACGAAAATTCCCTTTAGATCTACTGGTAGGACTAACTTAATAATAGGACTAACTATAGGCCTACTGGGGCTAGCCCAATATGGCGGGTTGACAGGCTTGCAGGAGAAAAAATGAACATCGCATAGTAAAAAGGATCCCCCAAGACAATCAAGTCCACGGCGGGAGAAACAACTGATCATATCACACATAACTAATCATTATGTTAATACACGTAGTAAATTCTTCTTTCATCATCATCATCATGTCTCCACTGCAAGATCACGACCCTCTCTGTACTACTGGAGCCAGAGCAGTCAGAGGATTTGGCCTACACTCTCCACGCTGGCCAGACGGGTTGGACAGGTCTCTTTGATATTTATAAGCTTTGTTTAGCTAAATTTAAACATACACATCTTTGAAATTAACAATAACAATAACATTTTTAAAAAAACAAGAATTAAAATAAATATAATAATAGACAATATGCATGTGATTCAGAAACGAACAAAAAAAATTATATGTAAACTTTATTGCTAAAGAAAATTACCCATATATATATTTTTTCAATTTAACATGTTTCCATTGAGAAATTAATGATTTAAAAGTAGTCTTTTTTAAATTCCCTCGCAAATTTCCGAAACGCAATGCTATTGGCGGAACGAAACGTGACGACACCAAACACTGTCAAACTTAATTTTCTAAATAGTCAGTACTGTCAACCACAAATAATAAAGAAGGAGAATCTGTCACTGTCAATAAGTTGTTTGTAATTTGTATGATTGTTGGAGGTTATTTTCATTGTTTTGCAAAATTATTAGTGTTCTTTGAGAATTATTAGCTGAAAGTCTGACTCCTGGTATGTACTTCGCAAGTAATTCCAATGTTACATCCTTTGAACACGGAGGAGTAAAAGCCGCGAGGTAAATAATTTATAGATATTTGATAAATTTCCATTATTCTCCGTTTTGTACTTATGAGACAAGTCTTTCAATTAATTTATAACCTAAAATATGGAACTACTATTTTTTGATTTTCTTTTTTTATTGACACTGACATTGACAGTGTGCGGTGACGTCACATGATAAAAGCGCAAAATGGCACCGCGTTTAAGTTGTCCGAAAATGATAGTGGTTTTAATTTTTTTTTTAAGCTTATTTAATAATATTCTGTGAGTGTCATATTTTTTTCCATTTATATAATAACTTATAGAATCATTTGAAAAAATAAAAAAAAGACATGAATATATCCTATTGTTACCTACTCAAATATTCCGCCCCAATAGTACACGGCTCAAAGGTATTGAAATGAAATGAAATGAAATGAAATGAAATGAAATGAAATGAAATCAAAATGAAATGAAATGAAACGAAATGAAACAAAATGAAACGAAATGAAACGAAATGAAACGAAATGAAACGAAATGAAACGAAATGAAACGAAATGAAACGAAATGAAACGAAATGAAACGAAATGAAACGAAATAAAACGAAATGAAACGAAATGAAATGAAATGAAACGAAATGAAACGAAATGAAACGAAATGAAACGAAATGAAACGAAATGAAACGAAATGAAACGAAATGAAACGAAATGAAACGAAATGAAACGAAATGAAACGAAATGAAACGAAATAAAACGAAATGAAACGAAATGAAATGAAATGAAACGAAATGAAACGAAATGAAACGAAATGAAACGAAATGAAACGAAATGAAACGAAAAAGTAGAGTCTCACACATTTAGTCATCACTGACATGCAACAGATATTGTACATCAATTCAATTGGAAAATATTTTTAGCTATTATTTCATTTATGGTCTATATTAGTCAAATTATTATTATATATTATTATTATTATCATTATAGAATTCATATAATTATAGATGCGGATAAAAAGTCTTTAACACTATAAAAACACTTCTTAACCAGCCAGTCATACAGTTTTTGTTTAAATGATTTAAGACTAGGTATGTATTGATCTAATATTATTAGGCAGATCATTGTAGATTCGTACAGCCATAGGAAAACTGTTTGAACTATATAACCATGTTTTCATTGTGGTATGTACTAATCTGTTGGGATTTCTTTTACTGTACCTACTTGGCAAATCATTACTGGTTTTAAATAATTCTGGGTGTGATCTTACAAATACGCACATTTCGTATATATACATACTCGGGAGACTTAATATCTTCAGTGTTTTGAATAAGGGTCTACAGCTTGTTACAGTTGAGACCCAAAAAATTGAACGTATGCATTGTTTTTGTGCCATAAATGCTGTGTTAAGTTCTGTAGCAATTCCCTATAGGGGGAGTTCATACCTGAGTTGAGATGCTACATACCCATGATATGCAAGAATAGCGGTTTTCCTGCCTGCTATCCTTGTCAATCTCCTAAGTGAATAAGAAAATCTATTTATTTTACTACACACGCTTTCTACGTGTTTATCTCATGAGCAATTGTTGTCCAAAATAATTCCTAAAAATTTTATTTGGTTAGTTTCTTCAACGGGTTGTCCTTTGTGTGTAATATTTAGATTTTTCTTAGTGTCACTGCGTTTATTAAAGAATTGAATAAATTTAGTTTTATTTATATTGACCTTCAAATTATTACATGTCATCCAATTTATATATCATTAATAGTATTATTTATATCATTATTGTATTTTATTGCATCATTATAAATGTCAGGTATGATTATAGATATATCATCTGCGAAGAGTGTGCAAAAATGATTTGTAGCCTTAGGCAAGTCGTTAATATAAATTAAGAATAACAAAGGGCCTAGGATGCTTCCCTGTGGGACGCCAACTTTGTTAATAATAGGCTTTGATTTGTATGTTTTTTCTTCATTATTATCATCAATATTCTCTACTTCAACATGCTGTGATCTGTTCGAGAGATAACTTTGTAACCATTCTAACGCCTGTCCTCTAATACCATATTTTTCACATTTTGTCAATAATATTTCATGAGCTACGAAGTCAAATGCGCTTGACATGTCAAAAAATACAGTTGTAGTTGCAATTTTTTTGTCTATATTTTCTAATATTTTATTTACTAATTTAAATGCAGCCAACGTTGTAGACTTCCCCTTTTGAAAACCATTCTGCTCTTCTACCAAAATGTTGTGTTTTATAAGGAATGCTAAAATTCGTGAGTACATAACCTTCTCGTCGTATTCACTACGCTAGCTACGTTGCCTCTCTGAATAGCAATGGATATCCTTTGGACCAGGTACCATCCTGAACGTTTGATATAACCGCGGTCTCGCAAACGCCCTATCTTACGAATAAAACCTTTGGCTTCAGAACACCATGGGCCACCTGTCCACAGCGACCGGAACAAAGTCATATTTGGATGTTAAATTAGAATATCTGATACACTTTTGTCCGGCCGCCGCACGCGCAGCCACCCCGAAGTGCGTATACTACAATTGAGATAGGACGCCGCATAGGTACTCAAACAAGTGGCGTCCCACAGCAAACTGCGTCCCCTCTGCCAAGGAATTAGAGTCAAGTCGTTTACCATTTGTCCTGGAGAGTCCTGGAGGCTCCAATTGATACGGTATATTTGCCGATATGAGCGCTCTTCTAATGATGTCGTTAATTGCATTGTGCCGTGACAAACGTCCAGCACACTGTAAAGTACGATGCGGTTCACACATTGAACCACAAAACCGCAAAGCTGTCGCTACTCTAAGAGAATCGTTGTCCAGTAATGTGCCCATATGAGAAGGCAAAGCGTGTAGCCATGCCCCTGATTCTGGCTCAGCACAAGCCTTTAAGCGCGCTAAATTAGAACCAGTTGCCTCATTTTTCAACCGCTTCCGCATGACAACAGATCCTTCCTCATCCCAAAGTTTCTGCACATATGGCCCTGCTGGTGGGTAATAGTTGCATTAGAATACCTGCTCATCCAGACAGTCCAAAGCCTCACTCGCATGGGGCAAAATCAATCCGTCGCCATCAATGAAGAGTATTTTAGCAACAAGATCGACAACCCCATGGGAGGACGCTAAGAAGGCTGGAAGGGATATATCCGAAAGTCGGCGGACACCAAGACCTCTATGACGTACCGGTAAGGATGCCTGAACCCATTGATTTTGTCAAGTTTGACATTTAATATATTTTCGAGTTCTCAACGCATTGCGTTGTCAAACTGATGTAATTCTTGAGGGAAAACCCATGTTGGACTAGTCCTCACCATATACGTTAGGCAATCCCGTAAGAGCACCAAAGCCACATGTGAAGAAAGAGATCTAAGTCGCCCCTGCACGCCAAAAAAAGACGTCAACTTGGCCTGAATCGATGTAGGGACCGCTTCCTCGAATAGGAGCTCCCAAAAGATTAAAATTCGAGTCGTCCACTACATTCACCCCTGGCATCAGAACCTCGAAGCATGACAGCGAAGCACGAGCTTCTTCCCCAAACAAATATATTTCACACTTGTTTGTGTTAATCTTTAGACCAAGAGACTTGAATTTGTCAAGAAGATGTTCTAAGTCAGATGCCACAACATCTGGAGGACCCCCCAAAGTCCCGTCATCTAAATACCAGACATTCAAAGGAGCTTTAACATTTGTAATTTGAATTGCCAGACTGAAAGTCAAGGGACCCAGTGGATCCCCTTGTTGGGCTCCAACCTGAGAAACGCATAGCATTGATATAGAAAAGGAAAAATATGTGGAGTATGCTCAAGTACCTCATTTAGCATCACATCCCTTTCCACACTATTAAATGCGTTTTCTACATCAATTTTCACTATCACGCCGCAGGTGTCCCGATTAGAATTTGCAAAATGACGTGTTGCATGTATTGCAGCCTCACAACCTCTAGGTGTGCCAAATCCCAGCTGGTGTGGTTGCAAGTATTGAGCTGCATCTATTCTTACTGCACCACAACATAACTTCGACACTAGCTTGTGTTTCCCAAGTCGCCTTCTACAACATCCACGGGAAGACTTGGAGTGGTCCTATTCTACTCTGCCGGAAACCACACGGCTATTATTTTTGAGGAGTAAAAAATTGTATTATTATTTTGGAAATAAATTTTTATTTCAAATTATAGCTTAACAATTAATCAAAAGCCAACCCAGTCCCCTTCAAATTTTGTTCAGCCCATTCATCGAATCTTCTGGAAAGATCTTCAGACATATGATTCTTCCAATCCCCAATTTGTCCCTTTCTTATGAACCTTTTGTCTGATTGGTCCTGAAAATCTTTACCGAGGGCTTTTTCTATTATAGGTTCCAGGTTAACAGCTTTATTGGTCTTCATGTTTTCGAATGACAGGTGTTCACAGAGTTGGTCCATTTGGGAGTCTGTTAGTTCTTTTCCAAGAAATGTAGCGACTTTCCTGATAATTGACGGTAGATCTCTCTTCATTTCTTCATACTTGATGAATAGAAGGTTGGGGTCATCACGTCTATTCCAAAAAGCTGTGAGAATGTTCACAATGTTATATTTATATATTACTAGCTGTACCCGCGACTTCGTCCGCGTGGAATACTGAGTTTTGTTTTATAGCCTATGTCCATTTCTAGGTTATCATCTATCACCATACCAAATTTCATCAAAATCCGTTCAGCCGTTTAGGCGTGAAAGAGTAACAGACAGACAGAGTTACTTTCGCATTTATAATATTAGTAAGGATGGTATACTTAATATAGATCCAGAGCTGGCAAGAATTATTGGGTAGGTATTTGAGGTAAGTAGAAAACTTGTCATATACCTCTCCTATTATACCCCAACACGGAACTGCAGACCTGGCTGGTGAGTAGCGGGGCTAAACCATTTTGATTTATTTAGATTGACCTGGCAGGTAGAAAGTCCCATCAAAATGACCTGTCTTTTAGAGAATCTCATTTTTCAGTTATACTCGTAAGTAATACCCTATTAAAATTTCAAGTTGCCTCAAATACTATTTTTATATTTTTTTGAAAAATACTTTTGCACGCGCCTGGCAATATCAAAGCCCCGACTAAATCGTCTGGCTTATTGATTTTTTATTCTTTAAACATTAAACTACAAAATATAAAAAATGTATATTGCCTCAAATACCTTTTTTGAAAAAAAAACTTTTAAAAATTTTCTTATAGGTTGCCTTAGCCCCGCTACTCACCAGCCAGGTCTGCAGTCCCGTGTTGGAGTATAATAGGAGAGGTATGTGACAAGTTTTCAACTTGCCTCAAATACCTACCCAAAAATTCGTGCCAGCTCTCGGACCAATACAAGATGTACTTATACTCATTGACTTATACAGGGACTAACAAAATATACTAAAACTATTTTAAGGGTGCATTCAGTCCATGATACTGAACATTTTTCCTCAAGGAACATATACCGAAAATTGAAAAATAATTTTTGACCTCCCATACAAGTTGACCGATCAGCTGATCCGAGTTTGTAGCGAAATCAAAAAATTATTTTTTATATTTCGACATATGTTCCTTGGGGAAAGTTGTTCAGTATCATGGACTGAATCCACCCTTAAAATAGTTTCAGTATATTTTCTATTACATATGTGTGTAATTATTAAAGTATAGAAATATGTATGAAGTATGAAAAATAATTTTTGACGTTCCATAGAAATTGACCGATCAGCTCATCCGAATTTGTGGGGAGAGCAAAAAAATATTTTCATATTTTGATATATGTTCCAATTTGAACAACTTTTGGGAAAGTTGTTCAGTATCATGGACTTAATCTATCCCTAAAATAGTTTTAATATATTTTGTTTGACGGTATATAGATAAACAAGAGATAGACACCCAGCCCAGGACAATTTGACGAGACCATGAGAGTATACAGGCTGACTTTTTAACCACCAGCCAAATTTTTGGAGCAAGTTCAGTCCATGATACTGAACTATTTTCCATAAAAAGAATTAACGAAAAACGAAAATAAAAATTTGCCTTCCCATACAAATCAGCGGTCAGTCAAACGGATTTTGTATGGGAGGACGAAATATTTTTAACGATTTTTAATAACTTTTTTTATAGAAAGTAGTTCAGTATCATGGACTGAACTTGCTCCAAAAATTTGGCTGGTGTTTAAAAAGTCACCCTGTAAGTAAATTTCCTAGGCGTTAAAACAGATTTGAAAACCGATCACGAATGTAGTATCAAAAATAATATTGGCAGTCAGCAAAAAAACAGAAGAATTTAGTTTTAAAATTATAAAATATAGGCAACGACGTCGTAATTTTTTAAAATTGAAATAACTGCAACATGTTTTAGCCCGAGCCCCTACGGACCTCTCCCATGTATAAGATGTGGTGGTCCTAGAAAAAAAATTCATAGGTGTTCAGTGAAAACGCCACTAAATAAAGGTTAGTAACTGACTGTTAAACTCTGATTAGGTATATTAGGTAGGTATTCTGTCGTTAGTAGTAGGTAGTCTACTTTCGTTATAGGTATATATTTGCTTTTTCTCATAGATGGAGATGAAAAGAAGAATGTGCTACACGGTGTACGGTAATAGTTTTATCTCGGGTGACATACTTGAATCCCTCGCTTCACTCAGGATTCCACCGTAGAATCCCTCGCTACGCTCGTGATTCTACTGTGGCATCCTTCGTTTCGCTCTGCGTTAAAACTATTACCTTTACGCCTTGTAGCACAAATTTAATTCAAACAATGTATGCCATTTATTTATAGACAACTTTCAACTGCTTTATATGCATAGACGGCACTACATTATAGATATATGTAAATGTATAATTTGCATATATTTGTATATAAAGTAGTATAGTATTTTATTTGATCGATATCTATGTATATAACGTCTAACAAAATATACTAAAACTATTTTAAGGGTGAATTCAGTCAGTCAGTTTCCCAAGTGACATATATCGAAATTTGAAAAATAATTTTTGGCCTCCCATACAAGTTGACCGATCAGCTGATCCGAGTTGGTATGAAAAGTGTTTTGAATAAAAGTGCTTTGTTAGGAGACTAGCGCCATCTGCGTGTGATCTCCGCAAACACGGGCAAGATTATCGATTCATCGATTTCCCGTGCGCGGATTGTCTTTGCCCGACCAGAAAAATATTCATTGTCTTTATGTCAAAGTCTGAACTTGTCATTCCAGTAAAAATAGTGAAAAATGTAAAATCGGGTGTGGCGGTCTCGCGTGCTTTGGAAGCATTAAGTTTGTAATTTTGATATAATAAGCGAATGTTTCGTGAGAATTGTCGTTAATTGTTTGTGGCCAATTCATTTGGAACGGCGGGGAGCCGAAATTGTTTGTATTACGTAAAGAACATTGATTTTTGTGTCAAATGTGAACCGCGTGCCATGCGGCTTTGAAAATTATTAGTTTGTGATACTGTATGTGAATAATAGTGAAGTGTCCAAAGAAGAACAAGAAAATTATTGTGTTGGAGAAGTGGGGTAATAAATACAACGTATTCATCTTGGGGCAAGTACATGAGCTCATGGGGTTAGGTTATTGTAGGGACCCAATTCTCCGCATCACTGACTCGGGATCTATGAAGAGACCTGAGGCCGTCGCCAGCCCTGAGGAGGACCTCAGACACGACGCGAAGGCCAGGCGAGGCTGCCTGAAGACTGCGTGGACGCGGTAAGTCTTATAATTAGTGTAACTACTTTTAATTAGAATTAAGTTCAACTCATAATTAGGTTAAATTAGATTAAAATAGGCCCCTGTACCTATATACAGGGTGGTAGCAGACTGCGTAGGTTGTATGTGTGTTTGTTTGTTGCCGTTGAGATTGCTGGACTCGTACCAAGAGCGTAATCACAAAATCTCTTGGTACGCAGAGCGTAATCTTAGCTATCTGCGCCAACATTTTTGGTAGCAGAGCGTAGTTAGTAACAAAAAGCCACAAAAAAGTTTGTATGGAAAGCTAATTTGCATTAGTTTGTAAATACGATAGATTACATTTAAGTAAGAATAGATCGCCGTGTGGTTCCCGGCCCGGAAGTGTAGGATAGGATTACTCCAAGTCCTCCCGGGTATGTCGTAGAAGGCGTCTTAGGAAACACATGCTCCTGCAGTGGAGACTAAAAAGACCTGATGATGATGATGAAGTAAGGATAGAATGTATTTTATTTGTTCGATATCTATATGACGTCCAACAAAATATACTGACACTATTTTAAGGGTGAGTTCAGTTCATGATCCTGAACAACTTTCCCCAAGGCAAATAGTTATAATATACAAATTTGAAAAAAAAATTTGACTGTTTTTGTTTGTATAGAAAGCAAAAATACTGACTGAATTCACCCTTCAAATGGATTCAGTATATTTTGTTAGACGTTATATATAGATATATATTTAATGCATGTTTAAGTTCGAACAAACCTCCAGCTGGACCTTGGCTCCCTCAAAGTTCAGGTCATGCCCGACAAGCCAAATCATTTCTTGAGCCCATGTAGAACCTAAACAAAGGAAAATTCTGGTGGTCAAAAAACTGGAAACACAACAAATACCAATGGTGGATCCAGGATTTTGGTTGGGGGGGGGGGGGGCGTGAACCCAATGAGGGTAGGTTTTATTAAATAAAGTAAACACTAAAAGAGCAACATATTATGAAACTACACTAGCTGGGATGCCCAGCCAACTCGCGCTTTCTCTCAAGTGATAATACTTATTTTATAGCTTTACTTGACTTTATCCATTGGGCAGATCCATCCAGTCTAATTCAAATTACTACAAAAACATACAATTCAAATTCTCGCCCATTCTATCGATCGGTTTTTACTAAAACAGAGAAGCAGCTGGTACATTTGTGTTTTTTTTCTCTCCACTCAAGGATGCCATGTAAAATGGAGAGAAAAATAAAAATGGCCACTAAGGCCTAAAAAACTCACCCGTCCTAGGATAAGAGCACAACCACACATCATCATCCAGCACTTCCAAATCCAGTATCTCCTGTCCAACAGGCGTATAATCAGCTGGCAAGATAACCCTCCCTGGGCAGACTTCCAACATACGATCTCTTCTTTGAAAATAGCGGTCCAACAGTTCGGCATCCGCGTGGTCCAATCTTGAAAACGTTAACTTCGGGTGTTCCATTTTCAAACTTTTTATTTTATTTTGCTTCTTCTGATAAACGAACAAGGTTGTTCCGAGACTATTTTATTAACACTGGCATTATACAGGTAGATGCGAATCCAAATCAAGTTTTTTTTAAAGATAAAATCTAATCGTTTTTTTAACTAGATCCGAACTCGTTCTAATTCGAAGACTGTTTGAGTCACAAAACTTGTTTTTAAGGTGTGACCTCGTCCAACATGTTTGTTCATATCTTTGATAGGTATATCTACTTTTACTTGGTCTATATTTATTTTCCATAGACAGTAAAATGTCATCATAACTATTTTACTTACTTAAATGTAGTATTGTATTGTATAAGCCCTTTATCCTGAACTCTTGGATTATATTGGTGATTCTTATAGGATGTATCTGAGTTCAGTGTGCCTCTTGGCAAAGGCCTCCTCCAACCATTTCCACTGCTTTCTATCTCTGGCAACTCTTCTCCAATTAGGGCCAACAGTGAGTTTCAGCTTGTCCTCCCTTCTTATACTCGTATATTGTCTTTCCCTGTTTCTAAATTACTTAACTGTAGTAAATAAAAATAAAACTTAAATGTAGTAACTATGAGTAAAGATTTATACGAGAGAATTGGAACGCAATGGCCAGGGACAGAAACGGGATAGAGCAAGAGAGGCTTTATAACTGACTTCAAAAAACGAGGAGGTTTATCAATTCGACGAGTATGTTTTTTTTATTTATTTTTTTGTATGTACCTAGGTACACAATATCTTCGTTAATTGTAAACGATTTTTATGATTCTTTTTTTTATTTGGACACCTTTACAGCTTTACTACCAGGTTGGTTCCATATTAATTTAGTGAAGACATGATAGAGAACTATATGGAGATATTGAAGAAAGTCCTCACAGAAAATTAACCTGTTTTTTTTCGTAAAAATTTTATTAATAAAATATTACAGAGTATTTTCGAAAGCGGATGATGATTTGTATATTTGCAAGTTGGTATGCATCTTCCTTATAACACCACTGAGTTAATTAAATAAGCTTACAATGTTTCCATCCGCATTAGCGGCTAGTGTAATAGCTGTATTGCACCAGGAAACCTAGATGATGTATAAGGCCACGTCAGGCGTCCGTTATTACGTGAACGCATCGCTTTATTAATTACCAAATTTGTGGCACCAATTGGGAATTTGGGAATAATATTAGTTGCAATGAGTAACACTGGCACTTTTTGGGAAGTATTTTCCTCTTGAGTAACAGTGGTACTAAGGAGAGGGTGATACTAATCGGGAACAAACGAAATCAAAATGCAAAAATATCTTTGAAGGGCAAGCTCAGTCTGAAAAAGAAGGGTAGATTTTTTTGTGTTCGTCCATCCAAATTGAACAGCTAGTTAATTATGTTTCTATGAAAAAGTTAAAGAAATATTCGTCCCTATATCGAAATTGTCACGAACTGAGCATACACATGCTCAGGTGGTTATTATTTTGCTTTTCTGGATCAACCTGTATACAGGAAAACCTTGTCAGAGAGCGTCAATTGTATGTAGAGCAAGTTCAGGGTACCCTACCACAGATAGCAAAATACGCAAATCGCGGAATCATCAGATCACGTTTATTCCTATGGGTCGTGATTTTAGGGTACCACCATTGGTACCCTAAAATCACGTCCTATATTTTATTATATTATAATACCACCTATATCGTTCGACGACCTCCGTCGCGTAATGGTTAACACGCTAGACCGCTAATCCGGAAGTTCTGGGTTCAATTCCCAGCCAGGGCAAGTTGGAAAATGGCCTTTTTCAAATTGTCCTGGGTCTTGGATGTTTATCTATATATGTATTTATCATAAAATATAGTATCGTTAAGTTAGTATCCCAAAACACAAGTTTAAAACTTACTTTGGGGCTAGCTTAATCAGTGTGATTTGTCCCTATATATATTTATTAATTAATTAATTACTAACCTACTTTTTAATATTGACCCATATTTTAGTATTATGGTCAATATTATAAAATATGGACCGGACTTTCTGCAATTTGCACATTATAAAAAACATCCTGCATCTTGTACTGAATTCCTGCTTGTGATTATTTATTTATTTTTCATGCGTGACATGCTAATCATCTGACATAGATTGACGAATACTCTGATAATAACAGCCGGAAGTGCCGGAACCAATGGCTTGACGTATCATCATCATCAGGTCTTTCTAATCTCCACTGCAGGAGCACGACCCTCTCTGTACTACCAGAGCCATATATTAGCCAGAGCAGACAGAGAACGTACGCAATAAAGTGATCCTAATAAATATATAATTATTAAATAACTAATAACTATACACCGGGAAATCTGTCTGATGCACTGGATAATGCCGGGTCAGGATTACGTGAACGCGTCGCGTGCGACTCAGAAATGAAATGATTGTACGAGTAGGTAGGTACGAGTACTTGGCCTTAGGGGTCTTCCACACTTCTTTATTTCAATCCGCTAGTTTCCAACAAGTCAAATCAGACACTTTTTTCTAAACGTCAAAACAAACATTTTCTATGATATTTGTATGAAATATCGGAGTGTGACGTCATAGATTCTTGGAGTCAAATAGCGCTCTTATTATCCGTTTTAAATTTAAAACCACGTTCAAAGTGGATATGATCAAATGACAAGTGACATTATTTTGTGACGTTTTATTCTCTTGACCCAGGAAACTACCCAATTCTGAAATGAATACATACATTATACTATCACGTCTTTATCCTTTGGGGACAAATGGGACAGACAGAGCATTTTGGGTCTTTTGAGTCTTGCGGCTCTAAGCAAACAGAGCCCAGAGCCGCAAGGCCCAAAGGCCACTTTTAGCGTGATGATGACGAGAAGGTGAAAAGAGAAATTGGAATAGTGATGGGTTGCTAGCCGTTTCTCCTATTAACATGTTTCGCATTTTCGCCTATTCTCTCGATCGGCTTTTACGATCTGCGCGGAAATCCATAATCAGCAGAGATCAGAAATAAATACAAATATTTAATTGTGCTTATATGCAAAAAATTTGCTTAGGTAAACAACAAATTATTTTTTCTTTCCGTTTCCACCTGCTCGTTTACCACTTGCATATAAAGTCACATCAGTGTCTTCCAATCGTCTGGATCCACAAGTATGTTCGATTAGTATGTCTTTTACAAGTTGTACAAGCCTGCTAACCGCACCCTACCAAAACGAAAGTAATATCCACTGTTACGGAGAAGCGAACACCGTACGAGCTACACGCAAACACAACACTTCCTTTAAACGGCGGTTATAGACGTGTGTAGCTAGAAAAACAAAAAAATACAATTTCAGCCAGTGCATAAAAAATATTTCGAATTCAAAATGAGAACGCGGCCGAATTTGACGTTTTCTAAACTGGATAGCGATCCGGAAGGCGCGGGAGTTTTGTTAGACAGATTGTTTCAAAAAAAAGACTGTATGGTGGAAATTAACCCTGGCAGGGTGATTCTCCCCGTGGACTACATGACTATTGGACAAGATATATTGGACATGGAGGTGTTGGAAGACGATGTGTGGATGTGCTCTTATCCTAGGACAGGTACTTAATTTCTTTTTTTTTTAATTTTTATATTAAATACTATTTATATTTTTCCTCTGTTAAACTGCAATTTACTGGAGGTACCTACCCCTAGTTTTGATTTATAAACTTGCGCGCTATATACATGATAAACTGGTGATGTATATTGTACAGTAACGAGACTTGGCATTCTTCTTTTTCATCCAAGCGCGTTCCCGGTTGCATCCTCAGCCGTGCTGCTTCGGAGCCCGGGGTGCGCTTTCCTGCTTTTTCTTCTCCAAATATAATATGCATGTCAATAGTCACCCAAGGATGCGGAAGACCTTGCGTTGGAGAAGAAATAAACGGAAAAGTTCAAAGATTTGGCTATAGTTTTGCGACCGGCCGCCTGCCTGACGTCAACCCTCTTTGGGAATGTATTTGTGCAAAAAGTTTTACAACCAGCCGCCGACCGACGTTAACCCTCCTTGGGATTGCAATTGTAGGTACGAAATATTTGTGCTTAATTCTTTACTCGCCTCTTACGACATCCACAGTAAGAGATGGAAAAATAAATAAATAAATGTATAGGGATAAATCACACTCATTAAGCTAGCCCCAAAGTAAGTTTTAAACTTGTGTTATGGGATACTAACTTAACGATACTATATTTTATGATAAATATATATACAGATAAACACCCAAGACCCAGGACAATTTGAAAAAGGCCATTTTCCAACTTGCCCTGACTGGGGATCGAACCCAAAACCTCCGGATTAGCGGTCTAGCGTGTTAACCATTGCGCCACGGAGGTCGTCATTGGAGTGGTCCTATTCTAACGCGAAACCACACGGGGTGAGACTTGGCATTTAAATTTCGATTTATTTAATGAGCCTAACGGTTCAAGGGAGTTAGATACATTCGTGACCAAAAGATAACACTGCTAAACTCTGTCTTTGAACTGCAATACATAAATCATGTAGTCCTATGCTATGCCTAGCCTAGCATTGGACTTCCTATGGCTAATATGACTATGACATTAACAACAATGCCACGGCAACTTTTCTGACATAATGTGATTATATGCAGTGAAATTTTATTTTTAGGGTTCCGTACCTCAAAATGGAAAAACGGAACCCTTGTTTGTACGGTCACTCGCTTGTCTCTCTGTCCGTCTGTCGCAGTTGCAGCCAATTTGCTCCGAAAGTACTGGACCTGCTAAGTTGAAATTTGGTACACTTATACATATAGTAGCGTCTAAGAATATATACTGAATCTATTTTAAAGGTGAATTCAATCCATGATATTGAACAGCTTTCCCCCAAGAAAAATATACCGACATATGAAAATTAATTTTTGAGATTCCATACAAACTCGGATCAGGTGATCGGCCAACTTGTCAAAAAATATTTTTATATCCCGATATATGTCTCTCTCTCGTCTTATGGTATTCCCAGTTGCATTCTCAGCTGTAATGCTATGAAGCCCGGGATCCGCTATAGGTATATAAATATCCCGATATATGTGCCTTGGGGAAAGTTTTTCAGTATCATGGACTGAATCCACCCTTTAAATAGTTTCAGTATATTTTGTTACACCCTATAAAAGTAACCCAAAGACGGACGTGTAACGTAAACAAATGAATTTTGTTTACGTTAGTCACGAGAGAAATTTTAGTTTTAGTAAAAAGTTGTTATGAGAATCTCAAATAGGTATATTTTTTTTTATAATTTTAGGATAAATGGTTTTGAAGTCATTTAAGGAAATAGGCGTTATCTAACCATCCTCCCTTATCTCCAATACTACTGGGACTATAAATTTAAAAAAAAAAAAACAGGAAATTGGTTGTTTCTTTTGTTACCGATCACAAGAAAAACGTCTATAAAAAAGTATTTGAAGTTTTACGTACGTAACACAGGAAATTTTGATTTTACATCAAATTAATATAAATTTATTATATAAATGGGAACTATTTTTTTTACTGTTTTTTAAATATTCGAGATGTTATTATGATCAGTTGGAAAACATATTGGGCAGTTATTTAATTTGATTAATTATTGCGACAGTAAAACATGAACAGTAATAAAAAATCAATAAGTCGGTTATTTTATCATATTACTAGTTCTATTAATTTTACTAGGTTAGGGAAAACCTATAGGTTAGGTTAGGTTAGAACTGCGACCAACACACGCTAGGTCGGTTTTATCCATTTTACTAGGTTATGGAAAACCTATAGAACCGATCGTAAAATTTTTTTTACCGCCCATTTAATTATTTTCCTGCTCAATTATATATTTACTGATCCACTTCATTATTTTTTATTACTCATTTTTGTTTACTTTTACTGAACTAGTTATTAAACATGCCATTTATAATTTTTAACTTACCAAAACTGATATTCACAACTGCCTCTTTAAATCAGTGCCTTATTAAATAGGTATGAATGGAACGAAATAGCCTCGGTGCGAGCGAGCTCGACTTGCATTTGTTCGGTTTTTTTTAATTAATTCAAACATCAAAAAAGATGATTTGAAATCAAAACTATCCTGGAACCATTTAATTTTTTTTTTTTCATATTTCTTTTTTTTTTCTTTACCCTTATCTATCACTGTCTGAGCAATGCCCTGGAATTAAGTCTATTGGGATGAACATTCCTGTGACACTACTAGTAGAACTAACTTGGAAGGTCTGTATTTGATAAGTTGTTTTTTTTATACCTTGTTTACTGCCAAACCAGTATATAACGTCTAGGTATTTATGTTTCGAATGCCGGTTACGTAAACGGCTTTCGCTGTTCGATAACAGCGTTATTTACAAGTTATAGAAAGTAGAAATTTATCGTAACATCTTTTGAGGAAGATGTTTGTTTTATAATCTTATTGATGTTGTGATCTGATTATTTATACGATTGATTTATACTTACTGGGTCTCACAAAATATACTAAAACTATTTAAGAATACGAGATACATAAATTTATTGTTATTTCCTATAGCTGATATAAGTTTGAAGCAATAAGTAACAAGCTAACTAATAATAAAACTCGTAATAACTAAACTAAATCTAAGTAGGTAACTGAAAAAAACTTACTTAATACTTTTTAAGTGTGAATTCAGTCCATAATACTGAACAAAATTCCCTGAGGAGCATATATCAAAATATGAAAAATAAATTTTGACCTCCCATACAAGTTGACTGATCAGCTGATTCGAGTTTGTATGGAAGCAAAAAATATTTTTCATATTTCGATACATGTTCCTTAGGGAAAGTTGTTCAGTATCATGGATGATGAAAATCTTTGCCACGAGTTCGAGCCCACGTTTATGAATGACCCTCGATTTACGGGTCCTGGGAAACAAACCTCGTTTATGAATGACCCTCGACTTATGGTTCCTGGGAAACAAACCTCGTTTATGAATGACCCTCAATTTACGGATCCTGGGAAACAAACTTCAATTTGAAAATTACCTTAGACCTAAATATTTCAAAATGCGATTTACTCGTATATCCGACAATTTTTGGATTCAGAAAATCCATCTCTATGTAAACATAGGTTTTTCAAGATTACGATATGTTTCTCCGAATAATGTTTTCTTTTAAAAATTCATGTCTATTTTTTTAAAACCAATAAGTATATTTTTTGTATAATATTACAAGCTTTTATTTAGCTTGCCTTGCTTGTTGTTGTTTTTTTGGGTCAAATGTTGCAAGTTCGTAGGCCTCACTATAACAGCTTGTAGATACGAAAAAAAAATGTTTTTTAAACTCCAGACGCCACGTGCTTGGATGCTCTCGCGTCCACGCATGTGACGTCAACCTACGTGCAAGCTGGTGCTGAAGATCTTATCGGAAATTAAATGTTTGTGCCCTGCGCCGTAGAGACGATATGGGCACAAAAAGGGTGGGATGGGGCCCAGAAGCAAAATCCTTTGAGACTGAGATGTCAACGCGTCTCCGCGATGTTACGGGCGATCCAAGGGCGCCCGCCCTACCAGCTAGGTACTTTGCACAAAGAATTTCTATCGCGGTCCTTGTGAGTACCTATAGGTACCTACCTCGCGGCGAGGCTTTGGAGCCTTTTGATTTGTAAATTTTTATTTAATTAGAATTTGTAGTGTGTTGAAATAATAAATAATACGACATCTTATTATATTAGGTTCAACATGGGCACAGGAGATGGTGTGGCTCATTGGGCACGACCTAGACTACGAAGGAGCCAAATCTTTGCAACAGGTTAGCAATTATTTAATTTTTTACCCGACTACGCCAGGAGGGTTATCTTTTTCAAGTGCATGTATGGTTGTAAGTATATTTCTTTGATACGCTCTACAGTTATATGGCTGAGGCTGAATGGATTTTAGTTAATAAAATTAAAAGTAAAAATAAACAAAATGGCGGATTTGACGCCAATTCATATCCATAAAAGGATTACAAAAATATATAAACCGACTTATATGTATGTTTAAATGTAATTTGGAATGAGAAATGCTAAACAACATAAAATATACCTACCTATACTTAATCTCGCTCATCCGAGCGTGTTCCCAGTTGCATCCTAGGCATACTTACCTGCTGTTGTATCGGGTACCTACCTATTTTGTTTTTTTTTAGTAATTAACTATAAGTACTTGTCCTACCTTCTATTAGCTGGGAAGTAGGGATATCTCCTCCCGCGCAGATCGGTAAACGGTAAGAAAGATATGGTGAACTACGAAAAAAATCCTGAACCTTGCTTACTTTTGACATGAGTTTGTATAGGAATTTCTTAGTGAATTAATACTTCTTATCTTATTAGTATTACGGATCAAAATTGCAAAAAAATATATATTGACAGATCAGATGTCCCCTCGTGGAGCTATCCTGCATCATGGTGGACGGTCACGCGCAGTGGCACAAGGAGTCAGTGAAGGGCACCTCGGTAGACCTCGTGAAGCATCGCCTGCCGCACCCTCGCTACATCCGCAGTCACCTGCCTTGGGACCTGCTGCCGGTGGATATTCAGAGAGAAGATGGATCTGCCAAACCTAAAGTAAGCCAAAACCTAGAGGCAGCCTTTAAAAGATCTTTGTAATAGGTTCATACGGAATGGCGTGCCTTGTAAGAGGCCTAATAACACGTCATGTGGTTCCCGGAGAGTAGAACAGGACCACTCGAAGCCTTGTCGTGGATGTCGAATAACGCAACTTAAGAAACACAAGCTAAACAAAGCTTATAAACATCAATGAGATCTCTCCAACCCATCTGGCCAGCGTGGAGAGTTTTGGCTAAATCCTCTGGCTACTCTAGCTAAGTATGGCTCTGGTAGTACAGAGAGGGTCGTGCTCCTGCAGTGGAGACTGAAAAAGACCTGATGGTGATGATGATGATAACACACATAAATTGTATGAAAGGGCTGAATAAGAAGACATTTAGACAAAAGCAAAAAACGGAAGCAATTTGCCCAACATTCGGACATGAAGTTGCTTTTTCACTCTTGAAGGTCGTAGAAGTAGACCAACTCAATGGTAAACGTAGGAATCTATTCTCGATGGGCTAGCGAGATGTCACTACGTATTTCTGTTTCTCGTTTTTCACATATACTATAGTGGGCTTTTGGATCTTTTGACCCTAAGCTCTGTTTACCCTAACTGTGTTTGTATCTGGAAAACTTTCACACAAAAGAAAGATACTGACAATCAATCGATAAGCAATTTGAAAGGAACATACATATACGTAATAATCGAACTACGGGGCTATACTAGATCACAATAGTATAATAAAATTAAAATACCTACCTAACCGTGAAAAAAACAAAAAAATATGTGCAAAAGTGTGCAGCCGCCCGGGAAATTTGTATGGGGATTTTGTTTTTTTTATTATGACCATAATTGGCAAACGAAGCGAGTAAAAAAATATCGTTCAGTCTCGCTAACCATTGAAATTTATCCCGTGGTACTACTGCAACTAATATATACGGAAGCCTATGACCGAAAACGAAAAAGGAGCAATGTCCTATCAGGACATTAAAATAAAAAGATGGCAGAGAAAAGAGAGGAAGGAAGTAACTAACTAACTCCACCGACAAGAGCAAGCTCTTTAATGATAAGAAGAAAGCACAAGGTAGAGCAGCATTGACATTAGACTGTAGAAAGGCCTAAATTCCCAGCAATGAAATATGGGGAGCTATCGACAATGATACTATTTATTGTTTCAGGTAATCTACACATCGCGTAACCCGAAAGACATGGTGGTGTCGTACTACCACTACTGCACGCTCGTGCATGGCCTTAAGGGCACCTTCGAGGAGTTCTGCGACCTGTTCATGCGGGACCGAGCACCGTTCGGGCCCGTGTGGAACCACATCCTTGGTAAGCTTTGTCGTCATTGTTTCTTTTTAAATCAAGATAGCTTATTGTCTTCTTGAGGAGCTCGGGGGCCCCGTGGGAGTACACATTGCTAGCGCTCTCACAAGTTAAGCAACCCCAGGCGTGGTCCGTACTTGGATGGGTGACCACAAGTGGTTCAAAAATTTCTCGAGCTCCTCCGTGCTTCGGAAGGCACGTAAAGACGTTGGTCCCGGCTATAATCATTGTATGGCAGTCGTCAAGCTATGTCAGATGCCTTTAGGCAGTTTGAAAAATCTGGCACCAGTGTTGGCCACTTACACACACGAAAAACGAAATGAACTATCATTTGCATCCAGTAGTATATCTGTGTGTGCAAGTATAGACACTTGCACACACTTGGTTAGTGTAAAATGGAGAAGGCAATGGCAAAATCACTACATATCCCTGCCAAAAATCGTCAGTGTGTGCGTCTATCTATTTCCATACAATGACACTGACAAGAGCCTGGCTCTTGAATGTAGAAGTGTGTCTGTTTATCATTACATGCCTGTCATTACATAAGTGGAAGATGTTGGTAAGAGAAGAAAGATAGGTTGAAAGGGGTTTGGCCTGGCCCTTTTCGAATACCACCGGAAAGATCTATCGAAACCTAGATAGTGGTGAAGGCAAGCAGACCTAGAACTAGAAAATATATGTGACTTCCCATACAAGTTGACCGATCAGCTGATCCAAATTTCTATGGAAAGCAAAAATGTATATGTAATTTCATGTTTCGATGTATATTTCCTTAGGGAAAGTTGTTCGGTATCAAGGACAAAATCTACCCATAAATAAAATATTTTCAGTATATTTTGTGAGATGTTATAAATGAAATGTCAACAATCGTTTAAAGAACTGACAATAATTTCCTTTACAGGATTCTGGAACAGACGCCACGACCCCAACCTGCTCTTCATCAAATTCGAAGAAATGAAACGGGATCTCCCATCCGTTATCCGCAAGACCGCCAAATTCCTAGGCAAGGATATGTCGGATGTCCAAGTCGACAAGCTCTGCGACCACCTCTCCTTCCAAAACATGAAGAAGAATAGAGCTGTCAACTTGGAAGCCATCTTGGAAAAATCCTACGGGGAATCCTACCTACAGCAGACAGACCTAAGGTTTATAAGAAAAGGAGAAATCGGAGATTGGAAGAATTATATGTCGGAAGATCTTTCTAGACGATTTGATGATTGGGCGGAGAGCCACTTGAAAGGAACTGAATTGAGTTTTGAATAAGTATTTTTTGGTAGTTTTTTTAGTAGCTAGTAGGTACCATGGACGGACAATACAAGAGCACTGACAACTCCTAAAAAAGCGTACTCTGCTAGAAAGTCAACATTCTGTATTATTTCTAGTGTCGCTACTATCTCGCCCACTAGCCATACAAAAGGATGCTGGATACTTAGGCTGACGGTATCCACGAAAAAACAGAGATGGCGCTTGTTTGTTCGAAGAAAACGAACGCTTACGAAACTACTTTCTTTCGAACTAGTGACTCCATCTAGCTACAAAATTTAAACTAAAAATCGAATTACCTACGCTTCAAAGTATGAAGATTCTCAGTCCTCTTGCATGTTTCGTAGAGAATAATATTTTTGGTGTAAGTGTAAATTAAAATTAATTTTATCATTATTCTAATGTACTATCTTATATACTTATTGATTAGACTTAAGTTTATTGATGACACTTAAGTAATTATATATTTACTTTACCTCATTTGACGAACACTGATAAACTAAAAAGGTACTTATACTAAAGAAATAATAGATATGCTATTTAACTATACGTAAGTAATTGTATGTTATTAAATATTTGTAACCCCGTTTATTTAACTTGTATTGAATTAATAAAGAATGAAATTCGTACTGTCTTTTATCTTTTCTTATTTTTATCTTTTATCTTTTTTATATTTCTTTTCGATACCAGGGTTTAGTTACTAGCCGCACGCAATTCGCGACGTGTCTTGTCTGGAGAACTGTCAACCAATAGTAACCATCATGGTGAGAAGATGCGCATATAATAATTGTTTATCCACCGAATACAACAAAGAACGTATATTTCATACATTTCCGAGTGATGAAAACAGATAAGCAAAGCAACAATATTACCCACCAACCACGTTATTACCCAGCAACCATCTTGAACACCGATTGAAATATATACCCTTCTCGCTCTTTCGCATTGGCGGGAGAATACACAAGAGAGTGCACAAAAATATTTGTGAAGTGATATTATGTAGCTGTTTCAGACTTTTCTGTAACATTTAATACATTATAAAACAGAATATTTTTTACGTCATAGTGTTCGCAAATCTCCCGATAAGGAAAGATATAATCGTAAATATGTTGAACCACAGAATAAATAATACTAACGTACAGAAGTCTCACTCAGCAAAGAAATTCAAAGAAATGTCTACTCAATGTGGCTAGCGATATGGTCAGAACTCAGCACCTTTTCGTATAGATACCTAGACATCCATTGCAAGCCAATTCCATTCTTATTACTCTGGACAAACGATTCGTATAACTGAATTGACCATCCGGAGGGGCCGCCTGTGCGCATCGTAATAATGTAGATACATTTTCGATACCTAAACGGGGAGTGACACAGTATACTTCGTATAAGGAATACTTACCTACTAACGAACTCGTTAGTAGGTAAGTATTAAATTAATTCTGCGGTGCGTGCGACCCTAAGTATAAAATTCACACATCGACGTGTGTACAGATAAATTTTGTCGTTTGTACTGGGTGGCGCAAAAGTAAAGACCCTATTTGGTTCAGCTATAACATTTTTTCTAAATTAGAAAACTAGATTTAGGTTTTTTTAAATGTATATTTGTGCCATTAAATTTCGTACCATTAGGATTTAAAGATGATGTCTTTTAAATGGTGACCTCCAGAGTTGATACACATTTGAGCCCTATTTATGACATTTTGCATAACTTGCCGTAACACTTCCTGCGATATGTTCGTTATTTCTTGACGAATGTTTTCTTTTAGAGCTGCGAGAGTCTGTGGCTTGTTCACATACACCCGAGATTTCAAAAAACCCCAAAGAAAGAAGTCTGGACTGGTCAGATCGGGTGATCTTGCAGGCCAAGGCAAATCGCCAAAACGAGAGATAACTCGGCCTGGAAAAGCGTCCCTCACTAAGTCCATAGTGTCGCGCGCTGTGTGTGCCGTAGCGCCGTCTTGTTGAAACCAGATGTGCTCCAGCCCCAATTCGTCCAAACTGGGTATCAAAAACTCTCGTAACATGGTTCTGTAGCGTTCTCCAGTGACAGTTATCGCATTGCCTCCAGCGTCTTCGAAAAAATAGGATCCGATCACTCTGTCAACACAGATGCCACACCATACAGTAACTTTTAGTGGGTGTAGAGGTGTTTCTTGAATAATGCGCGGATTATCAGTGCCCCAGAACCGAGTATTCTGCTTATTGACATGCCCTGAGAGATGGAAATGCGCTTCGTCACTCATAACCAATTTTGAAGGAAAATCATCCTCTTCAAGGTTGAGGTTTATGACGCGCTGGCAGTAATCTAGACGAGCTCGGTGGTCAGCAGGCAGCAGCTGATGAGTCATTTGAGTTTTATACGGGAACATCTTTAAGTCTTTCACCAAAATACGCTGCAGGGTCCGTCTGGAAATGCCCAATTGCGTGGCACGTCGCCTCGTTGATGTTTCTGGACACTCTTCCACATCTTCGCGCACAGCATCGATATTTTCAGCTGAACGGCCTGTTCTTGGTCTCCCAGACTTAGGTCTATCCAATGTTGAGCCAGTTGCTTCAAGGCGTGTGGCAAAGCGTCGAATTGTGCGACCAATCGGTGCCGGACGGTGGTGAAATCGTCGACGAAATTCACGTTGTGTTCTTATCACTGATGAATTATTCCGTAAGAACATTGACACAATTATTCCACGTTCTTGGGGAGTAAAACGGTCCATGTTTATTTTCAGTGTATTTTACATTTGTTCACTACACAATTTTCAACAACAGAATGACAGAAAATGTCATATAAAAAAAATAAAAGTATTTTCTTTAGTGCCAGTACTTTTGCGCCACCCAGTAGTAGTAGTAGGTACATATGTTACTCTGAATCTATGAAGTGTCATACCCAGAGATTTTTAGGGAAGGTACATCCTTTCTTGCTCTTAGGTCATACCAGTAATCAAACCATCATAATAACACATAGGTACAACCGCATACTTACCTTCTTTTTTAAAGCCGGTTACGCAATAAAAAAGCGTCAACAACGCCATCTGAAGAAAGCTATTGAAATACTTTGGATAATAGCGCCATCTAGATATGAGCCAGAAATACTATTTACTTTATAGCATTCTAATAGATGTCGCTTTTTACAACATCCTCGGACGGAACGTCAATGTCATGTGTCGTGTCGTGTCTGTCAGGTGTCATTGTTGTCACTTGTAAGTCAGTCAAAAATTGTAAACAAAACTTCCGATCTGAAACATCGATCGTTTTGTTTCTAGGCTCTAAATTTCGAAAAATTTACGAAAATGTCTAAAGTAACTAATGTAAATTCTAGCCTAGCCTATGAAATACTACTGTACCTAAACAGTTTTTATTTAGGTATGTTCTTCGTGTGTGAAGTGGCCATGGGCATTCTCAAGGCGATCAATGTTTCGTACCCCGAAAACGCTCTGCTGACTGAAGCCGGTATATTTTGCGCTTTGTGCCTTGTGGAAGTTATTCGTATATTCTTGGGAAGAAGAGGCAATTTGGCCAGCAAGAGTAAGTTACCTTATTATTATTTAATTCACATATATGTACGTGCACTACCTACTGCGTTTCAGATAATAATAAACATGATAAACATAAACGGTGAGGTTTTTGACCCATTTGCAGCTCTGGATTAGGGAAAGCTAAGCATAGTTTGCAGTAACATATCAATCCCTTTTCCTTTTCTGTACATATTAGAATTGTATGTAAGTCGTAGTTATTTTGTTAACTCCTGATAAACAGAAGGGGTGTTATAAGTTAGATGTGCCTGTGTCTGTCTCCTAAACGAATAAACCGATATCGATGAGACTTTTTGATCAAAAGCCATGTATGTTGAAATGGTTTTTAGCTATGTTTGATGAAAATCGGTTCAGCCATTGGAAAGTTATTGGGTTTACCCCCAATTACTTTTGAATGGCCCCAATAACTTGAAAGTCGGTGGATTTCAATTTGGCAAACAAGCTTCTTCCTCTGTGATTGTATTACAGATTGTACAGCCTCTATCTATAGCATATTTGGTTACCATGCATTTCTATCACCTGCAGCCATATCATGTACCGGCGACAGCATTAATCAAGCACTATCACTATCTCCCTCTATGTTATAATAACGAGCGAAATGGCACTAGTCCTTCGCGCGATACAAACTTTATCTGGGTTTACCAATGGTGTCATGCAACAGGGACTGGGCTTGAGTTTTATCTCCATTGCGAACAAAATTTGTATATTTTTCTAGATGTGCCTTTTTATCCATTGGACTCGCAATACAAGCTTAATATGTATTCATTACTTAGACCTGTTTTCTTTTCAGAAATTCCAGTTTTTCTCTCCGTGGTTCTGACTATACCGTCAGCCATTGGAGTGTGCTACTTCCTCATCTACCAGACCTACATACTTCGGCTGGAGTACATCTGGTGCGCCGTAATGCTCATGTTTCACGCTCTAGAACTGGCCTTTGCAATCCTCTTCATCTTCACCGTGTGCAAGAACCAGCAGTACGAATAGAATAAGTGGAAAAGTACCTCACTGCCAAAGAGATACTAAATGCCAATTTTTATGGACTGATCAAAACATTCCAAGTTTTGTGTAGATGTTGCCAAGATATTGTATTATTTTAGATAAGTACATTTTAAAAGCATTACAAAATTATAAACTACTGAAACTACTATAAATACCAAAGTGATAGCTGTTCCTGACACTCGCCCTGAAGATGATCGTCTTAATCGATCGAAACCTGGTCGGCCTTTACCGACTATATTACGTAAGTCAACCTTTTTTAAATCATTACATAATACAGGTATTTTTTAATTTACTTAACAGAATTTACAATATCTGGTAAGATGTTTATTGTTTTAGTGTAATTGTAAATCTATATCTAGTCAAAAAAGTATTACTAGTGTTATTTATAGATTGTAATTGTAGTCAATATGCATTACTATGTATATGTCGCAGTTGAATGGTATAATCCGCTAATACTACTAATTGCCATTGCAGAAGCCCTAGAATATGCAGCAGATTTAATACCGCAAAATATTGTAATCCTTACGGATGCAAGGAGTGCTCTGCAACATTTGGCTCGGTGCTCCTCGGATAACCGAGGGATGCCGATAGCCTATCAGATACTAGGAATGGTACTAAACACTAGAAAGAATATAAAGTTACAGTGGATACCATCCCATGTAGGAATCCATGGTAATGAGGTGGCAGACTCTTTGGCAAGGGAAGCAGTAAATGGGGGAGAGGAGGTTATGTGCCCTCCCTATGCCTCTGAACATGTACCTACAATGAGAAAATACTGTATGGATGTTTGGAAAAAACGTTTTGATAAATGTTCAGAGTCAAAAGGTATCTGGTACAAGACCATTCAAACTTCACCGAATCCAGTTCCCTGGTTTGATTATTCTAGACTTCCAAGAGAATATCTTGTGTGTGCATTTAGGGTGAGGGCTGGTCATATTCCGTTAAACAAATTTCTACTCTTAATGAGAGTGACCCGCTCAGACTTATGCAATTATTGTGATAAGACGGAGGACTTACTACATGTCTTGATGGAATGTGACCAGTTTACCGCCCTACGTGACCGATTTTTGGCGGGACTATCGATGTGCAACGGTGAGCTTAACATTATGTTAAGCGACCCACTATCACATATGGCAAAAGCCATATACCTTTTCATAAGAGCTGTGATGTTGCATAGAAACTAGAAATTATCTAATCGAATCCCCCATGAGGCTGGCATAGTCACACCAAGTGAACTGAAGCCTCGGAAAAAAAATAGATAAAAAAAAAAAAAAAAAAATACTAAACCTCTAGCTATTTGGCATTACAGCTCGGTTTTGTAAAACAGCGAACCCTAGTACGCGGAATGGAATGAACGACTTGTATTCATCCATGCGGCTAGAGAAGTTGTTGAACAATTCTATCTAAAGAAATTATATACAATTTAGAATACTTACGAAGTGGCAATGGCGAGCGAGCGTGCCGCGGCAGCGGCTGGCAAGTGCTAGAAAAGTTTCCATTTTACTAGGTTAGAGCAACCCTACGAGTATAGCAATAAAAGTCATGGAATAGTTTTCTGGGAAATGAAATTATAGGCCAAAAAAATCTGTATTCTAATATTTCTAATAGACACCCAGTTATATTTCATCATGTTAACCCTACACCAAATCCATATCATGCATGTGTCGCAGTTGGATTGTTTAACGGTTTCGTCAAACAGCGGATTACCGCTACTGTTTCACAAAACCGCTAGCCGTTTGGAAACGTGGTTCGCGGTTTAAATGAACGTAACACGATGCGCAATCTTAGACAATCCAACTGAACTATATTCGGCTGTTTAACAAAACCGAGCTGTAGTGCCAAACAACTAGAGGTTTCGTGAATTAGCGGCTGAGATTAGCGGTTTATACCATCCAACTGCAACATATACATAAATACTTTTAAACTATCGCGTTGCATTATTATTAAATTAATGCATACGGGAATTAACGCGAAACGTACCTTTTTTTATTTTTTATTTTGCTGACGTTTCGCTCGGGTTTCACCGAACGTGGTCCCAGCTTGACTCAGTCAAGCTGGGACCACGCTCGGACCAATTCCCGTATGCATTAATTTAATAACATATACATATTTCCTAAAATGCAAGAAAGGACAAGACAAGAGATTTTTGTAACATTGTATTTACACCAAAAAACTTGTTTCAATTTTGCTACATGCCTAAAATGCTGTGATGCTTTACCATCATCTCTAAGTAATATAAAAAAATCTAATAATTTCTAAGTTAAATATAAAAAGACTATGTAATTGCATTTGTATAACAATGTATTAAAATTATAAGATAAAAGGTTAAAAACGAAAGTCCATTGTTAGTTTTTTTTTCTCTATCTATGCTTCTCCTGCCAGAGGGTACAATACATCTCTCAGGGGTATATCATAGGTACAAACAATCCTACCTCTATGCGTATATCAAATAGGTTTTGGCAGAAGCGCCACATAACATCAACTTCTCCAAAGGGAATAGAATATTTTTCATAAGGGCCTGTACATGTTAAATCTGTTTCCTCAGCCTCCCAAGCAAGATCAAGGAAAAAGACCCGTTATTTCTTCAACATTTTACAATAGGCCATCACGAGTTTACAATTAAGAATAAAAGTAGCTCCTCATATGATAGTTGCATTGCAATATCGATATCTCATCGAGAACATCCCATTTATAGGTAGTACTCTATGTGAATTGAATCCACAATTATTTTATTCATAAATAAAAAAAAATTATGTTTTAGCATCTTTTTATTCTAAAACTACAAATATTTAATAAACCATTTATTCATCGCTAGGTGGTGTTAAATGCTCTGGAATTTTCTGACACTCTACTTTGGTGACCTTTAGAGCACAACCTTCCGGAAGATTCCTTTCAATGTATTCTAAATATGTGTCGCAGGTGGATCCGGTGAGCCGCTGCAAATGTATGAATCTGAAGTATGTCCGGATTTCGTATTGCACCTTATGTTTCTTGTAAATATGGACACATCTGAGTAATGTATGCCTTTCTTTCTCTGCCTTTCTGAGTGCCCAGCTGAAAAAAGTATATAAAATGTTGTAATTAGAATATAATCCATTCAGCGTGCCAACAGAGTGGCGTCCGCTTTTTCAATGACGTGGCCTTTGTAGCGCGCCGACGGCATGCACACTATTGCACACCATTTCAACAAATTAACTTTATTAAAACAACAAAGTGAATGAGTGGTACAAGATTCACAAACAAAATTTGCAATAATTAGAAAAGGCAGATCCAGTATTGTGGGCACGCTGGGTATACCCACAACTGTCGAATTGCGACGTCACACTTTCACAGTTGCTTGAGGTTAATAGGCTGATCAAGCCATTGTTTTGCCTATGTAGAATACATTGTACAAAATCTAGTCAGGGAGTCATATACAACGAGTTAATGATAAAACGCAAAACCTCTCAGATGGTACCTCAGCCCATTAAACTGAACAACTTTTGTTCTATTACATTCACGAAACCCAAAAAAAATAGTTTGAATATCATAAAAATTGACTCGATCAGCTGATCAGTTTGTATTAAAATTCAAATATTTTTTTGGGTTTCGTGTAAGTTGTAGAACAAATGTTCAGTTTCATGGGCTGAGGCTGAGGTACCATCTGAGAGGTTTTGTGTTATTAACACAATGCATATTGTAAACATCTCTTTTGTAGCAATGCACTCATTATCATACTCTGACTCGCATTTAGCCGATTTTTAGGTAGCTGTGACCACAAACTATTTAGGGTAAAATCTGCGCTTGCCTTCAGCAATCAAACTAAAACCTTATGAATTATAGTTTTTTTTATAATATAGTATCTCTTTTGACTAGTTGGAAACTAGCATTATATTAAAAAAATTAGGCACAGTATCTTAGAAAAGTACATACATATAAAGAATTTTCAAAGCTATTTTTTGACCAGTTGGTTATCTGATCAACTGATGGCTCATCCCAAATAACATCCTAGTTTGAATACGACGCAAATAAAGATTTACCTTTTAGTGACTTCAATTCCCAAATGTGAAGCTGCTGCAATGCAAAACCAGGAATAACTTAGCAGCACAGCAGGGTCAATCCCTCTCATCTCTAGTTCCACTCGTTTATATAGCTTGTCCAACTCGTAAGTCACTTGGACATTTTCTATAGGCTTAGTTGATATAGGGGTAACAGAAGGTGTTGATAGAGGCCTTAAGAAAGCCAGGTTGGCATTCAGAGCGCTGCGCACGATAGGTGCGAATCTCCAGATATTCTGGAAAAAAAGAAATTTTACTTCTGGCAGCGCTTACGTTCAGATATGTAATATTCTTACTGTCTTCTGTGGTTCAGACCGAAAAGATTATAACCATAAAGAAAGAAGCAGACTTTTACAATTTAGCTTGGGTGGGATAGCCTTGTGTTAGCTGTGGAGAGGAACAGGATCGTATTAAATATGTAAAGAAAAAATATATTTTTACTCACAAAAGAAAAATGAGATTTACGATACTAACCTTTGATAAATTCATTTCGAAATATGCACTAAGGTTATTATAATATGATGTTTTTTTGTAGGTAATCGGCTTTTTAATACATATTAAATTAATAAATTTCTTTATATTATTAGTATGGGATAAGACTAAAATAAGTATATCTATTTATTTTTATTTATAACCTGATTCGAAATTTTCTTTCGAAAATAATCAGCAAAACAGACATTGACATTGACAGTTCTTTCTTCTTGCTTTTTGTTTTTTAACGAAGATTCGCAAAGCCGTTCCCAAAAATGATACCTAAAGTTATTAAAGGTCTCCCTTTCTACTTTATTGCACTGGCATTTTGTGGGCAAAAGATGCCTTTAACTTTAGATAATTTTTTTGAGAACGTTAAGAATCCAGTACACGTTGGCCAAGGGCACTCGGCGAGTCTGCTCGGCAGATTTTCGTGGAACTGTTCACACGTTGGACGGTTGGCTTGTTTTATTCTGCATTGGACGTTAGATAAAGATCGCAGCGGCCGCTGCAAATACTTGTTATTGTAATAACAAATATAGCAATCAATGAACCTAAATATTTCCTCATTAATCCATGTTCGTGATCGTGAAACAATCGTTAAAGCGCGCGCGACGCGCGACACAACAGTCTATTCCGTGCAATGCGTAACTATAAACTGAACGAACACTCGGCCAACGTGTGATCGCTGTTTGCAGCTTGCGACAAACTTTGATTTGTACACGAAAAACCGACACTAAAGGCTGGTTTACACAGGGTCAGTGACTGACTCAACCCAATGTAAATTGATTTGAAGTCAGTACAGCGGTGTGAAGTCAGCGCTGACTTGTATATTCACATACGAATATTTTAAAGTCAGTTGGCACTGGCGCCGCTACTGACTTGTGTACTGACCCTCTGTAAATCAGCCTTAATCGGGTCACAGAGCAATAATGTATAGAGGAAACTTAAAAAAATGAACGGAAAACACTATAGCCTTTTCTTTTTTACAAATAAGAAATGTTATAAGAGTGACAGAGTTCGATATACTGCAACACTTACTACTTAAAACCCTCATGTCGCCATTTGTGCTATACAAATTTGTTTATATTAATGAATACTATTAGTGATGGGCAGAGCAGGATGATGGGATTTGCAATTTATCGATAATGACAATTAATGGCAGACAATACTCTTCTCTCACTCGCGAAGTTGGTGTTTGTTATGGGAAACCCAAAGGAAATGGGTCCTAGTTGTTAAAAAAACATCTCGAATTTCTCATACTTGTATTTATTGCCAAAAATGTTTTTTACAAACACCAACTTCGCGAGTGAGAGAAGAGTATTTATTAAAACTATTACACGCTACTATTTTCTAATACTTACTAAATGCACTTTAAATCAAAATTAAAGTTTCGTAAGTAGTTATGATCTGAAAAAAATAGTCAGAATCTTAATTAAATACGGCGATGAAGATTAATATGTTACCACAGCAGTGTTATCTTACATCCGACGTTTTTATCTGTCACATATAAGACGAAAAAAATATATAAAAACAGAATATAACAAAAAGACGTTCATAAAAGTATAAAAACACATAGAAGTAATTATGTAAATATGTATATCACTGTAAACTTTGAATTGCGATTAAATTTGAACGGTCACGCAGAGTAGTCGGGTTTCTTATGAATCATCAGGTAAGTCGGTTGTCATTGTACATATCGTCAGCATGAACTCTAATCGACTCACAAAGCAGCTGTCACGTGACTTCGTTCACAATTTAATCTAATCCAAATAACAAAGGAATGTTTAAATGGTTAAGTAATAATGCCTGCCTATGAAAAAGATCTAAATGTGCGACATATGCATATGAATGTAACAGTTTTTGATCTGATCCTTCACGATAGCAAGTGGGTTCAAAATGCAGTGAACACAATCTTGAATATTTAGAAGGAGTCCATTCTCCACGTATGATATTCCTGACGCATTTTTCTTTCAAAATTTTATCCTTTGGGAATCTGCAATAAAAACAAAATACAATATACCTAATGTGGTACACCTAAAATAGAATACTTATGTATTATAAAATAGTTATATCGTTCATTAAATTAGTCACAGAATGGAGAAATAAGTACCTATAAACTTATCGATAGCAACCTATTTAGGTGCAGCACTACGATTAAATTTCAAGGGTATTTCAGTTGTCAAAAATGGTACAGTCAATGAATACAAACATAAAAATGAGTTCATTTTACTAATAATGAATTCGAAACTTTGTTACGCCAATTACCAACGAATACAACTACAAGTCAACATGCTGTTTTACTCAATTAAGCCTTAATATCATTTTCTTCCTCGAATGTATTTAATACGACTTACCGATGGAAGGATATTTTTTGTCCTGTTCCGCTCAAAATACCTTGTTGGCTGAAACAACCGAGAGCAGAACACAGGATAGGCATCTTAGCACTTGTTTCCACACAAACAGTAACGATAAAACAACTTGATTTATAATTTTTTGTTAAAAACACAATTGACTCGCATACGTCCAGCTGGCAACGTGAGTACTTCAACCGGTCGGCTGACGGCGCGCGGCAGTTCAAGATGGCGATGCACTCTAGCGCTATCTCGCTTCGTTCATATGGGCCGGACAAATTAGTGCGAGTAGAGCAGATATAGTTATTCTGCTGCTATTTTTTATGAAGCGTCTAGAGATACTATGTTTATGAATCGGGTCGTCAGCAAGTGTTGGCCGCAAACGCCAAATATACAAAAAAAGGCACTGTCTGTGTACACATTGGCTGAATGCACTCGCCGAGTGCGCTGGGCCAATGTGTACTGGAGCCTTTACGTAAACTTATGCATTATGAAAATATGAGCTTTATATACGTTGCATGCATGAAGTTTAATTATCAATGTTGTTTTTTTGAGATTATTACTCGTCTCGTCGTAAGTCGCCGCGTCGTACGTAGTTATTCAGATTGTATTATAAATTCTTTGATGTTGGCTGTATAAATATAGTTTTGTTAACCTGGACTGGACTGGAGTCAATACAAAAAAAGTGCATGTCACTATTGTCACTGTCTGCACGGACCACGGAAAAATAAAACTAACAAAATCGACAAAATCGAGCAAGCAAGCCGTTTGAGTTGAGCCATTCATGCCTATGAAACTTAGAACATTGCAGAATTTTGATAAAAAAATTCAATAAAACGCCATCTAGTCACGAATCAAAATTCAAAATTCAAAATTCAAAATATCTTTATTATCATAGGATATTTATAATATCTCTTAATAATAGTCACTTTGTTTTGTTTTGCACAAATGTTGACGTCAAATCGTTACTTAAAGCTAAGTTTACGCCGCTTCCTAGGCGCAAGTGCAGAAGAAGCGGCAACAAACTGCACTGCACGTTTTCTCCAAAGACGTCAACTAACAAACTAAAAACTTAAAATTAGTTATATAGATGGACAGAGATTACATTGTTTATTATGTCATAATTAAATTGAATTATAAGAATTACGAAATTTAAAATAATGTCAATTTGTAAATTTAGTATGTACCAATGTACCTAAATTATGACATGTCTAAGTATACAAACCTTTAAGAGGGACCCGCGCCAAGCTCAAGCCAGACCTTTTTGTCTTTAAGATAGTCATCGGTCCTATAATAAGCCTTCTCACAAAGTACTTTCTTTACATAAGCTTTGAATTTTCTGTCTGGCATATCAAGGACCGATTCTGACAATTTATTATAAAAAAGTATACACTTCCCCATAAAAGACTTACTGACTGTATTCAGCCTGTAATACGGGCTAACTAAGTCATTCTTATTACGTAAATTTCTATCTGTAAAATCACTTACTTTATTGAACATGGAAATATTTTTCCTTACATACATTATACTTTCAAATATGAATTGTGATGCAAAAGTAAGTATACCTATTTCCTTGAATAATTCCCTCAGTGAGTCTCTCGATCCTAAACCGTAAATAGCACGAATTGCTCTTTTTTGTAAAAGAAAAATAGTCTGAATGTCCGCTGCACTCCCCCATAGAAGTATCCCGTAAGACATTAGACTGTGAAAGTAACTAAAGTACACTTGTCTAGCAGTTGCTACATCTGTCAATTGTCTTATTCTCCTAACAGCGTAAGCCGACCTTCGCCGACAAATCAGCTGACCTAACTACTAATGCGTGTTATAGAATAGTAATATCAAATGGTGGAGAAATTCGCCATTCGAGGCAGAACACGTGATAGCTCAGTTGATTAGAGCATGGTTAAAATAATAGCAACGTTGCGAGTTCTAGTCCCACTCACGCAGTATATTTTTTACACCATTTAAGCGGTTAATCACTTAATAGCTCAGTTGTTTAGGCTATTGAACATAGTCTTATTTGAAACGAGATCGCGGGTTCAAGTCCCAGCTCACGGAGTGATTTTTTCACTGTTTTATTTTTTAGGCCTTTGGTGTTGTGAAAGCATGTTACCAGATGGCGCCACTGGTTTGATCTAATGTTAAAGCTACAGTTTATTATCTATTTCAGTATATACAATATTAATCTATGGAGCCATTTCTTATAATTCTTATTTTCCATTGCTGGCAATTTCCTTCCATCACAAATTAATTAAGAACTACATTATGTACCTATGTATTTCCATACCATTTTATGATTTCAATGCCATTTGTACTGTATTTTGTGCTATGATATTGTCTGAGTGCATGTGCAAAATATCGTGTGTGTATACATCATCACAATTTCACATATAAATTAGAGACTATTAAAACAAACGTAAAAAAAGAAACAGTTACATACCCAATAATTTATCTGTTTGCTTCTAAAGTAATCTTTAAATAATTTGTATAGGTATGGTGGATTGTAATTATGTATAACTTAGTAGTGTAACTGAAAGACTCTACAATGGTTGGTCCAATTATGCTCATGAAGATACTGCATTGCAAACGAGTATGTCAAAGATCTGGTCAGAAGAAAAATCAGAGTACATCGCATGGAGAAAGAGATTCTGTGTTCATAAAATCGGAAAAGCAAGAGGAGGAACAAAAGATTTGCAGAGTTTGTTTAAAGGAAGGTGATGTTCCGATTTATGGAATTAAAAGGCATCATATTGCTGACGCCTTGACAACATTTGGAGGCATCAGTATACAACCTGATGATGCATATCCAAAATTCTTGTGTGATTCCTGCAACACATTACTTGAAGGTGCAATTCTTTTGCGGAAAACCGCACAACAGTCCAATGAGTTGTTAATGCAGTCAGTAGAAGAACAACCAACTGTGATTAATGCAGTTACTCAGGCAGATGAAGATGAAGAGATGCCTAACCACTTGGATGAAGAAGATAACACATTTGATGATGACGAAGAAGTCATCAAGATGATTGAAAACAAACATTACAGTTGTAAACGGTGTGATTTAGAATTTGAGAATTTCACAGAATTTTCTGAACACCGGCTTTCTGTGGACCATGAGAGTAAGAGGTTAACCTGCCCAATTTGCAATAAATCGTACACTGCTCATTACTATAACAAGCATTTAGCATTACATAAACAGGAAACCCCGTACATGTGCGATATATGTGGGAAAAAATTTATTATACAAGGACAGTTTACTCGGCATAGACTGACACACTTCTATAACCTTCCATTTAAATGTTCTCTATGTCCATATAGAGGGAGGTTTAGCGAGTCTCTAAAAATGCACATGAGGTCTCATACTGGAGAGAAACCGTATCAATGCGCAGAATGCGCTCATCGTTTCGTTAATAAGAGTAATTTAAGTAAGCACATGTTAACACATAAAGGAACTCACGATTATGTCTGTGCAGATGCACTTTGCGGCAGGGGGTTTTATACGAAACGGGATTTAGACTTGCATTTTAAAGTAGATCATACGGGGATAAAGGATCATGTTTGCAACTTGTGTGGCAAAGCATTTGGCTATCGGAAACAGATGATGAAGCACCAAGTGAAAGTCCACAAGAGAGAGAAGTTGAAAAGTGGACGAATGCCACTGTACTTAGTAGTGGAGAAAAAGCAGCAATCTGGAGAAGTTGTAACTGAAACGTAATTAATTACCGTAAAATTTTTTGATACGAGTAATATTTTAATTTCATTTTTGAAAGTAACTGTATAATGTGAGTGTAAAGTACTAGTATGTCTCATTTCAATAAACAAGTTGTAAAGGATTATTTTATTTTAAATTGTTACCTATTATCTACAATAGACCTGTTTGAAGAACCGCAGGAATAGGAATGAGGTGGCGCTAGTTTTACGAGGCCTTTGCGGCCTTTGATTTGTGTATACGTTAGTAAATATTCTTTATTATCTATGGTAGGATCAACGCCGGCAATAGTAAACGTATTGATGGGAGACCTAAAATTAAATAGCTCACTACGCACATGCAAGGCCCTATATACCACAAGGCTGTGGACCAACCATGCGTTGATTTATTCGTAAAAAAATTACTCTAGTTGACCCGCTACCCCGACCCCGCCTCTAGTTGACTGCACTCCTCAGCTGCACTCTAAGAACAATAACCCACCGAGACGGCATTACACAGTTAAAAAAAAATTATAGTGTAGGCTGTGGATTAATTTAATTAGGTAATTTTGAATAAAACCTATCTATGACTATGACAGTACTGGCTGGAATCCTGACATTTTTATATTGATCTCATTCCATGTCATTCTTGACATTTATCATTAAGTAATATCAAAGGTAAACTGGAATTTCGTCTTCGCCCCTTGTAAATGAATAATGGCAAACGAGGCAGAAGAAACAGTCCGCAAGCTTTCCACTCACAAGGGAGTTGCTGGAGTCATAGTCGTCAATGGTGAAGGTGTGTACTTCTTCATTTATTAGTGGATAACAAAACACTAGTGGTAGTAATATACATATACAGTACATAGCTATTACACCAGATTACTTCTCTCCCTCTCATCTCAGCGTATTCCCAGTTGCATCCACAGCTGTAATGCTGTGAAGCCCGGGGTTCACTTTCCAGCTTTTCTTTCTCCACTTCGCACGGTCTTGAGCATCTTTCATTGTAAGACCATTGGCACGCATATCATCCCTGACGACGTCAAGCCAGTATTTCCTGGGTCTACCACGTCTGCCGGGCCCCGGCGGAGGCGGCATGGCTATACATTTGTTTCCTACTTAAGGTGAAATGGTAGCATAAGTGGCGCCCTCATTTGAAATAAATTGTTTAAAACTAAATATGGTGATATTTAAAAATTGATTTGGATCAATGTCTAAAATTAAAATCGTTTTAAACAATTTATTTCAAATGAGGGCGCCACTTATGCTACCACTTCACCTTAACTTGCCGGTTTCCGCAAGACATGACCATACCAGCGTAAGCGCTTGGCTTAGCAAAGCCATTTCGATTAAATCCGTCTATATATATATATCCAGGGTTACTGGTATCATGATACTGAACTACTTTCCATAAAAAACAATATCGAGAAACGAAAAAAAAATTCGGCTTCCCATACATATCAGCACTCAGCCAAATGGATTTTTATTTATTTATTTAATATTTATTGCACAATAATCTAACGATTATAATACAAAAAGTAAAACTTAATGCTAAGCATTGTCTACCAGTTCACCTTAGTGACGTAGCAGAAAAGGTAGTAAATGGGGTGCAAGTTTAAATAATATATAATAAATTTAATAAAGAAAGAAGAGTGTTATATACAAATAATAAAACATACTTAATTCGTATAGTTACATAAGATATATACATTATACATATATTCATATATAAATTACATTAATCCAAATACATATTTACATACTTAAAATAAACTTACATAAATATGAATACATAAGCATAAAATAAATATACTTACTTAAATTATTGCAGCAAAGCTTTTTCGCGATAGTGTCGAATTACCAGCATTTTGAAGTGATCCCGCGTCTGTGCTCTCATGATGTTATCGGGAAGGGCGTTCCAAAGTCGTACAGCCGTGACGGCAAAAGAATTTGAGAGAAATCCAGTACGGTGAGAAGGAATATTAAGAGTTAATTTGTCGGAAGAGCGCAGTACCCTGTCATGATTAGAGCATAGAAGCTGGAATTGAGACGTTAAGTAGTTAGGGGCAGAAAGATTATATAGTATACTATGAAGTTGACATAAAATGTGAAGGTCTCTGCGTTGTCGGATAGTAAGCCATTTAAGCTCAGAACGAAAAAAGGAGATGTGGTCATATTTGCGAAGGCAATATATGAACCTAATGCAATTATTTAGAAGACGATCGAGTTTGTTGAGATGTTCCTCTCTGGTGTCCAGGTAACACACATCAGCATAATCAATGATAGGAAGAATGAGAGACTGGACCAGCATTAGTTTGGTTTTGAAGGGGAGAAAGTTTTTAAGGAGGTTTAAATGATGCATTGAAGCATAGACCTTGCGACTCACCTCAGCAATTTGTGTATCCCAGTTCAATGCATTATCTATATGGAGACCCAAGTCTTTAACTGAATTAGAGAAAGGGACGATATTGCCATTATACACTACATGTGCCATCGAACTGAAATCCAATTTTGGAAGTTGTCGCGTGCTCCCTATAATAATAGCCTTGCACTTAGTTGGGTTGACAGCAACACCATAGCTTTCCGACCAGTCTCTTATGAGGTCAAGATTAGAATTTAGTAAAGCTATGGCATCTTTAATTTGATCAACATCAGTTTGTACATAAAGCTGCAAGTCATCGGCATAGAAATGATAGGAACAATTGAGAAGACTAAAAAGAGTATTGATAAAAATAGAAAATAAAATAGGAGAGAGTATGCCGCCTTGTGGGACACCAGCAGTCACTTCCATCCAATCTGAAACAGATTGCTCAGAACGAACACACTGTTGGCGCCCACGAAGATATAAAGAGAACCAATTGATCACTGAGGGTGATACATTTATATGTAGTAGGACAGCTAAAAGTATATCTGTGTCGACAGTGTTGATTTTGTACGGGAAGACGAATTTTTTTTTTTCATTTTATTCGTTGGTTTTATGGAAAGTAGTACAGTATCATGGACTGAACTTGCACCAAATACACGTTAGATACCAGTAACCCTGTATAACCCAAGGTACAAAGCTAACTGTATGTAAATTAATAAATAAATATAAACTCCCCCTTCAGTTTTGGAAATTTTTGTAGGTCGTTTGATGCAGTCTATTGTTTGACCCCTCTCGAATTCCTTCACGCTAGGTATACCAATCAAAACAACGCTCGAAAACCACGTGTCCGTCCAATACGCTGGCCTCCTATCCGCACTAGTGGACAAAGCGAAGGCCGTCGTGAGGGACCTGGACCCTACCAACGACTTGACGTTCCTGAGGATCAGAAGCAAAAAGAGTGAAGTGATGGTGGCACCCGATAAAGACTTTATTCTAATAGTCGTGCAGAATCCGGTTGAATGACGAATGCTTTTGTTGTTTAGAGCCTCGTATTTATTGATGCAACTCGCAACTTTGGTCGTGTAATAAATCAAGGCCGTATAATAAAACCGTTTTAAAATTAAACACGTTTTACTTCAACAAGATATATTTTTAGTTTATTATTTATGGCCTATAGAGGGTGCCATATTGGAGTATATCAATTTCTACTGTGGTTGAATGCGATCGCATCTTCTCGACATGTTGCGCACCATTGTTGCATAGTAAATATGAGGCTTTTTACAATAATTTCTATATACCATTGGTATAGTAGATAAGTACGCGCGGTGAAAAGGAAATCTCAGATCAGAGTGATAAATGCTGAGGTTTTCTTTTTATGACCGCCCGTGGTTTATATAATTTTACGTTAACTTTTTGCTGGGATGCAGCATTTTTGTGCGGGCATAAAATAACACTCGTCCCGTTGGGATGTAGTACGCTTAGGGTTGGTGACACTGATCTGTCAGCACGGAACAGAGAGCGACGAAACGTCGCGGAATCGGCGATGCTGCGGCATTCCGTCACTCTCTCTCGCTCTAGCAAATGACGGTACAGAAGGATAGCAGCATAGGAAAATGCTGTTCTGTGCTGACCATCAATCCTTTCTGTTTTAGATACCTAGTTAGTAGTGTCAGTGTGAAATATGTCTGATAAAGACTCAGCAATGATATAGGTTTACTTATGGTTGGTATGCGATATTCCATATCATGTTTCTTATTGAAATAAAACCATTATATATTTATAACCTTTATTTTATTTAAAGTCACACTACTAAATACTGTCACATCACATTACCTACTTATGTAAGATCTATTCAGGAATGGTTCACCAGCGACGCAGAAGGCCGATCACAGCCAAGTTTCCGGCTTTTTATTCCCCACTTCACTCTTATCTAACATTTCAAGCTGCCTAAATGGCATCTGATTTAGCTTGACGACTGCCATACAATGACAACCCGGAGCAATGGCTTAAAGTGCCTTCTAAAGCACGGAGAAGCTCGAGATTTTTTTGCCTGTTTCGGTCACCCATCCAAGTGTGGACAACGCCCGTGTCGCTTAACTTGCGAAAGCGCTAGTAATGCGTACTATCCACCGAGCTCCTTAGTTGACCATTGACATGTATCTTTGGAGAAACAAAATCCGGACAGTACATTATGGGCTCCAAAACTACAGCAAAGGGCTCAGACAGACAAGCCACCAAAGAAATTACATACAATCTGGAATGCCTATGAAGTGGCAAAGCCGTTCCAAAGGAAGATAGGTGCCGTTCCTAAGTTAAAGGTGCCCTATTTCTACTTTAATGCACTGGCAGTTTGCGGAAAAAGGTAACTTAATACTTAGGTATAGCAACGTATGCATTATGGAAATATAAACTTTATGTACGTGGCATTAAGTTTAATTTTCTATGTTGTTTGAGTTTTATACTCTAGTCATTCTAGATTGTATTCAATTTCTTTACAGCGACAGCTCGCGACTTTGGTCGGCGACGGGCGGTGACCAGTGTCGCAAACTGTCGCGCGACATTTCGCGACTCGGTCGGTGACTGTAAGAGAGCCTATTTATACATTGTAAGTTTCTTGCCTCATGCAATAAATTTCTTCGTATTGTCAACGTTTTGTTTAGACCATAAAAATTATCTACAGGTGCATTTGAAATCATTGGCATCAATTTAACTTGTTAACATACTTACGCAAGAGATATATTGAAAAGTTTCTTGCCTCATGCAATAAATTTCTTCGTATTGTCAACGTTTTGTTTAGACCATAAAAATTATCTACAGGTGCATTTGAAATCATTGGCATCAATTTAACTTGTTAACATACTTACGCAAGAGATATATTGAAAGGTATACTGTTTTGTCTGAAAGTGAATCCCTGTACCAACTACGGGTCTCCTGAATATAGGGTCCCGCCGGGTGAAAACTAAGAAAAACAAAGTGTCAAGACATTGTCGTCAATCCAGTCGCAAGTGCTAAGTGTATGACCCCGTCGATATAGGTACGTTCCCCACAGCTGAGAGGTGCTGGCCGCCCAGCACTCAAAAGTAGACTTTAAGGGTCAGTTCAAACCGAGACGCAACGTGACGCGACGCGACGTTAAGTAAGAGCCCGCTATGCCGCGCTGTGTAGCCGGCTCTCACTGAAATGTCACTCTTTTTGTGTAGTAAACAAGTACTATATTTCTTCCAAAGTGCGCGCTACGTCGCGTCGCGTATCGGTGTGAACTGACCCTAACGTTGCGTGAATAAGGTTTAAATTCGTGTGGAGAAGGGCAGTCTTACGCGACCGCTTGAGGATAGTAGGTAATTCCAACTTTTGTTTGAAATAGGAACGAATGTTCTCGACGTACCTAGGTATTTTGATACTATTTTTTGACGATAAATCAAAATATGATTTATAAGTGTCTATCAGAGTCTAAAGCATATTTAGAGGTTTTCAATGACGTTTTATTCTGAAATCACTTTGTTTCTTAATATTGGATATTTAAAAGGATGCCAACGAATTCAAATTCACCCAGTATTGCTTTAATTTAATTGTATGCAACAGGTGTGAAAATTGGACTGTGTGAATAGGCCTTAAGAGTAGTCTAATCGGGAGTAGTTCACCAACTGCCGCCGCGCCAGCTCCCGCGGCCCCGCCCCCTGAATCCTCCCCGGCCGTACCCGTTGCCGAAGTTTCCGCCCCCGCCGAAACCTCCTCGGTTGCCGCCGAAACCGCCTCTTGCACCCCCGAAACCGCCTCTTGCACCCCCGAAACCTATAAAGCAAATTACACTTAGAATTTCAACCTTATCACTACGGCTTAAGGTTAAATTTTAATCGACGAAAAAGTTTTGAGCTTTCTGAATTCAGAAAGATGACAAATACGGATATAAAATCGACTTCACAAAACTTCGATCGAAAAAGTCGACTTTATACAACGAAGACGTTTAGACACCTCTTGACTCGTACTTTGTATTTGGAGAATTCACCGATTGTTCGCATGTGTTCCGCATATAATGATGTATCGTCAAAATTTGATATATTCAGTGTTAGTTTAATCATTTATTTATATTGTAGTAATAGTATTTTTCGGTGTAGTTATATGTACTTTTGTATAGCAGCTTGCTGTGTTCAGTGGTCACATCGAGAAGATTTTACACTTTCACATATTATGGAATACTCTTTACAGATACTTGTTACTGTGTATTGTCAGTTTTGTGAACCTAATAAAAAAATCAGTCCGTCGCGCTATGTATCCTGCCCACTGCCAAAAAAGGCTGTTAAAAAATAATTAAATTTTTAACAAAAAAAAACAACCGATTTCAATTTTTTTTAGGAGTTTCTTCCATATTTCCAAAGTTCTTTACCAAAATAAAATGGGACCAGCTTGGTAGTGGCTTTCAAATTAAAAAAGAACCATCAAAATAGGTTTACAATTGGCGAAGATATCGCTCAAAAAAACAGTCGAATTGATAACCTCCTCCTTTTTTGATCGGTTAAAAAGAACCCTATAAAGAAATAAGAAAGGCCTTTAGTAGACGAGTCTTACCTCTCCCTCCCCCGAAGCCCCCCCTGCCCCCAAACCCGTCCCCGCCCTGGCCGTCGTAGCCCCCCCTGGGCCCGGAGGTGCCCCAGCCGCGCACGCCGCGCTTGGGCCCGTCCGACCTGAACGACGGGGTGGACACGTCGCGCTGGATGTTGAAGTCGCCCGCGTCCATCACGCATAGGGATTTTATGCAGTTTATCACCTGAACATGGAGATAAACTGTTCATTTATTCTTGTTCTCGCAAATAATTTTCTATTTGAGCGAGGTTGCCTGGAAGAAATTGCTTAGCGATAAGGTCTTTTGCGCATTTCCTAGTTCAGAAGATAATTATGTCCTGTATTTTTCTTTTGTGCAATAAAGGCTTATTGTAATGTATAACTCTAAGGGACGAAAACTATAATTAGCGTTAATATGGGTAGTCAGCTAGAATTGTAGGTCTTACAATTCAAGCTGAATTTAGTAGATTTAGAGTATTTATTGTTTGCTTTTGATACCTACAATACGGGCCTAGCCTAGTGTAAGACATTAATCACTGTTTACCATTACATGTTACCATTACGATCATCATCAGGTCTTTTTTAGTCTCCACTGCAGGAGCACGACCCTCACTGTACTACCAGAGCCATATATTAGCCAGAGCAGTCAGAGGATTTGGCCTTCACTCTCCACGCTGGCCAGACGGGTTGGAGAGGTCTCACTGATGTTTATAAGCTTTGTTTAGCTTGTGTTTCCTAAGTCGCCTTCTACGACATCCACGGGAAGACTTGTGTGGTCCTATTCTACTCTGCCAGGAACCTCACGGCTAAAGATAAATAAACTATACTTTTTTTAGGAATTTCTTATGAGGAGACTGAAAAACTAATCGAATGGTCAAAAGATTAGTGATATAACACACACAACTTACAGCTGCTTACACCATATACCCCCTCCCCCCCCCCCCCCCCAAGCTCTTGTTAAATATTTCAAATTGGATAGTGTGTTTGCCTTAGTCTTTTAAAGTACGTATGTATACGGTTCATATTTGGACTCCGTAAATATGACCACATTTCGCAATTTCGTATTCAACTCAAGTGGCTCCCTATCCGCTTACGTCGTGATTGGCATATCCTTTCTCTCCTATACTCCATTCTTTTTAGTCCCACATATCCTGAGTACCTCAAGGAACGTTTTTTCTTTAGAACCTCTTCAAGGCCTCTACGCAGTGCAGATAAACTTCTTCTCAATATTCCAGTCCACTCGACCAATTTCTACAAATATTCTTTTACTGTCTATGCTATTCATCTCTGGAACACTCTACCCCTTTCCATTCGATTCGCCAAAACTTTGAATAAATTTAAAACCCTAACTACAAATCACTTTTTTACTTCTGTTTAGTTCCTCATCTCTTTCCCCTACTATTTCTGTTTACATCATTGTGATATTTATTTATTTGTATGTATGTAATACATTATTTATTATTATGCTATGTATATATAGGTATGAAGATGTATATATATATATATTCATTTATTTATATAAATATATCTTTTTTTGTATAATGTTATATATTTTGTATAAGTATTTTAATATCTATTGGTTATTTATAATTTATATTTTAAATTTAACTGCGCCACCTGTTATCTTACTCATATACTTCGCACTCCTTCTCTTTATGGTGACCTGTAAGAGATTGCTTCGGCGATAAGGCCGCCTCTTGTACCTTATTTATTTATAAGTTCCGTAAACTTTGTAATTTTTTATTGTTTTTATTTGGTGCAATAAAGATTTTTGTATTGTATTGTATTGTATTGTACTACACAGATTTTGTATAAATTTTATTTAATTTACTAAAGAACTTACCTTTTGCTCTGTTGGTGAGAACTGCAAAGCGGCATCAGGTTCGGCGGCCGCTCGCTCCACCAGCTTCTCGAGAGCCGGTCGGAGAGACACCACTAAAGCTGCCGCGCGGGGGGACATCTCGAAGTTCAGCCAGTTGTCCAGTCGGACTACGTTGTCCACCTAAAAGTCAGAAGAACGCTTTAGCGATCGCAAAAAAAAAAATATTGTTGTAAGTTAAACGGTTCAGTTTGTTACCCGTGTGGTTCCGGGTTAGAATAGGACCACTCCATCTCTTCCTGTGGATGTCGTAAGAGACGACTAAAGGACTAAGCAGAAACATCTCGTGCTACAAATACATTCCCAAAGAGGGTTGACGTCAGGCAGGCGGCCGGTCGTAAAACTATAGCCAAATCATTTAAACTGTTCCGGCTATTTTGCAAGGTCTTTGGCGTCCTTGGGTGACCATTGACATGCATCTTATATTTGGAGAAGAAAAAGTAGTAAAGCGCACCCCGGGCTCTGAAGAAGCACAGCTGAGGCTGCAACCGGGAACGCGCTTAGACGAAGAAAAAGAAGAAATGGTTTGCTTTAAATTCTTTTGCAAATTAATTTTAGTGGACTTCATATGGTGAAATTGGTGTATTTTATTGGTGTACTCAGCGATACTATAAGGAAGAGCATAGACCTAGATTTCATAGCCGAGTGCCACAAACAATAACGGTCACCACCACGAGCGCAAGAGATAGCGATCAAAGTAACATGTGGCAAGACTTAGTACAAGACGTACTTGCCATTGTCTGCCGGGCGCGACCACGGACGCAAGAAATTTAAAAAAAAAAATGTTTTACTGTATTTATTTATACGTTATCTTACCTTGGAAAGATGGTATCGTGCTACATTACCGATTGTTCGTGTCGTAGGCACAAATACTCGTACGCATTTTAAGGTCACACAAAAACATTTCATTTCTGGTCACATTTTTCATAGAGTGTATGTTATACTTCTATATCTATGAGGAAGAGAATGGAAATAGTCGATTTCCATCCCTTTTCCCATCTTCTTGCCAAAAGTTGCCTTTGTATCTTACGGCCTTATACTTTGTCAACCCTGTTAGGGATAAGGACGTGATAGTGTTTCTGTATCTAGTTTTAGGTGACTGTTTTTTATTATCATGTTAGATAGGTATTTACAGAAATTTCGACTGCCTCCGTGGTCCAGTGGTCAAGGCGTTGGCCTTGTGATCCGGAGGTTGTAGGTTCAAATCTCACTGGGAAGCATACTTAGTGGAAAGTTGTTTCCATTTTGGTTAGGATATTTCAGGCATGAATCACCTGATCATCCTAAAAGACGATTCCGAGCTTCGGAAGGCACGTAAAGCTGTTGGTCCCGAACGCCACTTAGCGTTTGTACCTATCCTAGGATTGGTGCTGGTCTACCATTTGGGTTGCGGAGGTCAGACGGCAGTCGCTCTGTGTAAAAAAACCAGTAACCTTGTCGATTCACCTAGGTTAGGTAGCGGACCCCGGGCTCTGAAGCGTCACCGCTGACGATGCAACCGGGAATACGCTCGGATGATGACGATGAGGAACAGAATGGAACTGTCACTTACCCATTCAACCTTCCTACAAGCAAACAGGAGCAAATGCAGCGGCGCCACCATCGTGGTTTGCTTGCAGCTGATCGCTCGAGTCCGCACTTTCTCTCCGAACACAAATAGTGGCGAGGGGAACTTCTGCTCCTGGTTGCTGCAGTTGACAGACGTCTTGTGGATAAGCGCCGGCTTGCCTTCCGTTGTTAGCACCTGGGGAAGAAGATTGGAGTCTAGGGTGATTCTTACACAACATTTAGAGGCGCCATTTCAGTTAAATAAATAAATAAATAAGGACAAATCACACTGATTAGTTAGAATCTTTATTGCACCAAATCTCAACGATACTATATTTTATGATAAATACATATGTAGATAAACACCCAAGACCTAGGACAATTTGAAAAAGCCCATTTTCCTTGCCCTGGCTGGGGATCGAACCCAGAACCACTGGTATGACTCTCCATTGATTCAGCGTAACATATATGCCTACTACTACTACAAACGAAACAATTTATCTGTACACACGTCGATGGGTGAGTTTTATTCTAGGGTCGCACCTACTAACGAGTTCGACATATTTACGATTATATTTTTCCATACCGGAAGATTTGCGAACACTATGACGTAAAAAATATTCTGTTTTATATGTATTAAATGTTACAGAAAAGTCGGAAACAGCTACATAATATCACTTCACAAATATTTTTCATTATGTCCATTGTCCATTTCACCATTAGTTAACTTTACTGATTATTATTGAGTCATTTATAATGTAACGCACTAATTTCACTAATTCACCATTGTTATATAGTAATTTGCATATTCGGCGCAAAACTATACGGTAATTATATGAATTAATTCAATAAAAATAAACAAATGTTTATCACGCTTACAGCATGTCAAGTTGTCATTGTCAACAATGGCATTTAGCACTATAACCCGCGGAAATCTAATTGGCATCTGCGTGTATGGGATTACCTGTGAGCGAGGAGCCTATGTAACATTACCGGATTGCTTATTAGCAATCCGGTAATGTTACAATCTCGCTCTTGTGTATCTCCCGCCAATGCGAGAGCGAGAAGGGTATATATATCAAGATGGTTGCTGGGTAATAACGTGAAATTATATTGTTGCTTTGCTTACCTGTTCTGTTTTCATCATTTGGAAATGTATGAAATATACGTTCTTTAGAGTATTGGGTGGATACACAATTATTATACGCGCACCTTCTCACCATGATGGTTACTATTGGTTGACAGTTCTCAAGACAACACACGTCGCGTATTGCGTGCGGCTAGTAATTAAACCCTGGTTTGGAGCTGTCAAAGCTCACAAAGTGCGGGGGAGAGGTGCGGGGACGCCAATTTGCAGGAGACGCTGTGAGATACCATTCTGTTTGACTCTTATGTATTCTGTGCCAGAACCTCCGGATTAGCGGTCTAGCGTGTTAACCATTACGCCACGGAGGTCGTCAAATGTCGTCACTATGATACTCACATAAGACAGATGTCAAAATTCGGCCTTATCGCAAATGCAATCTCTTCCAGACAACCAGGTACTTCAAATGAGGGCACCACTGGATGGTATTCGCCTTTAGTTTATACATTTATAATGCGAGCATGTCAACGGAGGCCGTAAACAAATCTGTAAGAATGTAGCGGGAGCGAGGTGATATGCCCGCCACGTTTGGTTACAATGTGGAGGGAATTTATACCCGTAATAAATTGATTGACAGACCACGGTCTATACTAGATCATTATAGTACAACGAAAAAAAATAACAGCCAAAAAACAAAAAAAAAACAGCATTTCCATACAAGTGTGCAGCCGCCCGGGCGATTTGTATGGGAAAGTCGAATTTTTTTTTGGTTTCTTGACTGTTGATTTTAATTTCATTATACTTAAGTGATCTAGTATAGCCCATGGTTCGATTTATTACGGGTATGTCCCTTCCACGTTGTATATGCCTAATTGAAAATGGCCGCTTGACATTGACAATGCGCCGTGTTATAGTGGTGGAATTACCTTTCGCTTCCCCTGGTGCAAGCACACATTAGGGTACAGCCCCATGCACATGAGAGCGATGACGGAGTCCAGTATGGGGTCGGGTCCGCTTGGGTTCCAACGCTGGGGAATGCAACACTCTTCCGAGAAACCGATTGCCGTTGTCAGAATGTCTGTAAAGTAACAATATACTTACAATACATTTTTCTAACAAGAATAAACGGGCAAGTGCGAGTCGGACTCGTACATGAAGGGTTCCGTACCTCCGTACAATGTTTTAAAACGCTAAAAAAAACATTTGTTTTATGAAAACCCCCTTTAATTATGATAATTTTTAGTATTTATTGTTATAGCGGCCATAATAATACATAATCTGTGAAAATTTCAAGTATCTAGTTAATGCCATTATAAAGATCTAGTTATAAACGCTGAAAAACACGTTTTTTGTATTGCGACCCCCATTAATTTTTAACTTTTTTTTATTTTCAGTATTTGTTGTTTTAGCGGCCACAGTAATACATAATCGGTGAAAATTTCAAGTGTCTAGCTATTACGGTTCAAGAGATAGAGCCCTGTGACAGACGGACAGACAGCGGAGTCTCAGTAATAGGGTCCCGTTTGCACCCTTTGGGTACGGAACCCTAAAAACCGACTTCATTTTTTTTGAGGAATTTCTCGTTCATACCATATCTTAGAAGTTCTTCATAATTTCTTTTACTAAATAATATGGGACCAACTAGGTACTAAAGGTTTTCAAATAAAAAAAGAATCGTCAGAATCGGTTCACAACTAACGAAGATATCGCGTAACATACATACAACAAAAACTATACATTCGACTTGATAACATCTTCCTTTATTTAAGTCGGTTTTGTTCAATTCAATTCAATTCAAAATATCTTTATTATCATAGGATATTTATAATATCTCTTAATAATAGTCACTTTGTTTTGTTTTGCACAAATGTTGACGTCAAATCGTTACTTACAGCTAAGTTTACGCCGCTTCCTAGGCGCAAGTGCAGAAGAAGCGGCAACAAACTGCACTGCACGTTTTCTCCAAAGACGTCAACTAACAAACTAAAAACTTAAAATTAGTTATATAGATGGACAGAGATTACATTGTTTATTATGTCATAATTAAATTGAATTATAAGAATTACGAAATTTAAAATAATGTCAATTTGTAAATTTAGTATGTACCAATGTACCTAAATTATGACATGTCTAAGTATACAAAACTTTAAGAGGGACCCGCGCCAAGCTCAAGCCAGACCTTTTTGTCTTTAAGATAGTCATCGGTTAAAAATTATGTCTGTCTATAGTGGTCACCGCCTTGCTAGTCAATATGGGTTATTAACCCAACACTTCTTCGTTTGTATGCATTTGAAGTATAGCTACATGCCGGAAGATCAAGAAGAACCATCAATTTAAATGGTTTTAATTAATTTCGGTAGGCACAGAAAAACGAAAGACTAGGACGACTTTAAACTTTCAACACACAGTAAAAGAGACACACATATAAGTTACATATGGGTCAATGCTCGATATATATTTGATAGCTAAAAGGAAAGTAGTATAGTCGAATTGAACAAGACCTTATTTTATTTTTAGATCTTACATTTGAGACAGATAACAAAAAAAAAAACAAAAAAAACTTTAGATGGAGACATAATAGATTAAACTAATAATAAGTCTTACTTGTGAGCTGATGTTTGGCCTCATAAGTGACCCGCAGCGTGGTCTGTTGGACTCCCTTCCACTCACACCATTTCAGCTCCGCCTCTTCACCCTTCGAATGCTCTCTTTCCCACATCTACAAATTAAATGATAAAATACAATTTAGTTACATACATACTTATGAACATTGCAAGTTGAATAAAAAAATCACAGAATTTATATAATTACTAACGTACAAAACGGAAACTCGCAGCGTCCCCGCACCTCTTCTCTTGTGCGTTTGATGGATTTGAACGCTGACTCACACATTGACGTGTGTACGGATGTAAAGTTTTGTTGGTAGTAGTATTACCACAGAATAAATAATACTAACGTACAGAAGTCTCACTCAGCAAAGTAATTCAAAGAAATATCTACTCAATGTGGCTAGCGATATGGTTTAATTAAGCTCACGTCAGAACTCAGCACCTTTTCGTATAAATGCCTAGACATTCATTGCAAGCCAATTTCATTCTTATTACTCTGGGAAGAACCGGGGGAGAGGTGCGGGTGCGGGGAACGGGGACGTATATTGCGCGTACCTTAGAAGAGTCCCTTCTGTTTACTCTTACTGTATTCTGTGATTACGCATAAATATTACTCCGCTTGTATGAAGCGCCATACCTGTGCCTAAGTGTAGTAATGATCTATCTACAGATAAATGATGATGATAATAAAGAATAGAATACCTTATTGTCGTGTAGTTCCCGGCAGAGTAGAATAGGACCACTCCAAGTCTTTCCATGTATGTCGTAGAAGGCGACTTAGGAAACACAAGCTAAACAAAGCTTAAAAACATCAACCAACCCTTTTGGCCAGCGTAGAGAGTGTAGGCCAAATCCTCTGACTGCTCTGGCTAATATATGGCTCTGGTAGTACAGAGAGGGTCGTGCTCCTGCAGTGGAGACAGAAAAAGACCTGATGATGATGATGAACATTTACCTGGAAAGCGTTGAGCATAGCCACGTGATCGGACGCCCTGTCTCCCGCCAAAGCGCGCTGGTGCATAGACAACCTTCTTCTGCCTTCGAGAACGAAGATCTCCGGGAATGTGGTGGAGTTGGCCGCCATCGTGGTGAGTGCGTCGCCGACGCCGAGGACGAAGCCGAGCACCATCATCTTGCCGAGACGAGGTTCTGAAGTCAAACGGGATTTAGGTATATTTAATTATTTATTTTATCAATTTTTTTTTTTTTTTTATATGTAAAGAGTAAAAAATAGAGTAAGTATACTGCTTATTTCACAAGTAATCTCTTCCAGGAGACCCAGGGGAGGAAAATAGAAGAAAAGGGTTGCCTATTCTATACGCTGTATAAAACGTATGACGCATTTTACATACCTATTGGTAGCTTAGCCAAGATAGCTCCATTAATCCGCTACATGACAACAAGTCAAATCAGACACTTTTTACTAAACGTCAATACTAACATTGTCTATGGGATTTGTATGAAATACTAAACCGTGACGTCATAGATTTTTCGAGTCAAATAGCGCTCTTAATATTAGTTTTTCTGCATTGATAAGTCTAAAATCATGTTAAAAATAGATATGACCACACTCATCACACTATTTTGTGACGTTTCATTCTCTGGCAGTACCAAATAATTTATTTTTGACCCAGTCATCTACCCAATTATTAAAAATATTTTTGCTACAATAACTTTTATAATTATTTCTTTTAAATTCAAGAATATTAAATATTTTTTATGGTGCATTTTACATACCTATTGGCAGCTTGGCCAAGATAGTTCCAAGAGGGGTAAGAGCATCTCCGGCACTGGGGTCCAAGCAGCCAAGCTCCCGGAGCAGGGCTTCGGCCTCGATGACGGCGTCCAGTGGAGGCGGTTCCGGAGCCTTGGACAAGAAGTGGCCGATGCTGCCTAGTCGGAGAAGCTTGATGCTGTAAATTGATACAAAATATATTGTGCTATACAAATTGTATTTTGTACAATAGTTTAAATAAATATTAGGTCCTTACATATGAAATTGCCGTTCAGTATCAAAAAAGTGAAACAAGTTTTTTTTAATGAAATTATTATTTAATCAATCGAAGTATGCGCCGTTGTTATCGATACACTTCCGCCATTTTATAGGCAGATCATTGATACCTTTGGAAAAAAAAACCTGGGAGCGAGAGTCTATGAACTGTTTGAAGGCGGTTTTGACTGCCTCATCAGATTTGAAATTTTTTCCTCGTAAAAAGTTATCCAAATTTTGAAAAAAGTGGTAATCGGTTGGGGCAAGATCTGGAGAGTATGGTGGGTGACGCAGAGGTTCCAGTCGCAGCTCCTTTAACTTGGCGATCGTTTGATGTGCAGTGTGTGGTCTAGCGTTATCCTGAAGGAGCAGTGGGCTAGAGCAATTCATCAGTCTCGGTTGTTTAATGGCGAGCTTTTCCATAATTGTTTGCAATTGTTGGCAATACAAGTCTGCAGTAATCGTCTGGCCTGATCTCAAGAAGCTGTAGTGGATAACACCAGCACTGGTCCACCAAACACTAACCAGAATCTTCTTTTTGGTCAGTTTTCGCTTAGGGCAAGGTTTTGCCGGTTCTCCAGGGTCAAGCCATTGTGATGATCGCTTCCGATTGTCGTACAGGATCCATTTCTCATCACAAGTCACGATACGGTTCAAAATCCCCTCATTATTGTGGCGATTAAGCAAAGAAACGCAGCAAGCAACGCGCGTTTGTTGGTTTGCTTCAGTCAATTCGTGCGGTACCCACTTTTCGAGTTTTTTAATTTTTCCGATTCGGCGCAAGTGGATAAGTATCGTTTTGTCACTTACGCCGAAGGCTGCTGCTAATTCAGAAGTGGTTTGAGATGGATCCGCTTCCACTATCGCCTTCAATTCTTCGTTATTCACTTGAGTATCAAGTCGTCCACGAGGCTCATTGTGTAAATCGAAATTTCCAGAACGGAAACGTTGAAACCAAAAACGCACCGTTCGTTCTGTAACACTTTTATTTTTCAAGTTAATCTTTCTTACCAAATTCGGGTACTGCATCCTTAAGAGTATTTCTTTTCGCATTCGCAATTTTTCTTATTCAAGATTATCATTAAAATATGTAAAAATCTAAAATAATAAATTAGGTTATGTTGTTGTTTGTTATTGTGGAGAACTGACATCTCGATTTGACAGCCGGTTGGAGAGATGTTTATGCGTCAGTGAGACCATTTAAAAATAAAACTATTAAAATCTACCAAACACACTTTTAACCGACTGCAAAGAAAGGGTTATGTCTTTAAATTCAAAAGTCTCCTTTTGTGTGCTTGTGACTTGTCAGGAGAGGTATTTAAATTAATTTATTGTTGTCGTTTGGAGCTTGGATTCTTGAAATTGAGGATGATACAGAGAAGGGGGAAACTACTAAAACCTATCCAAATGATTGACGAAAATGCTTCGAATCTACTAAAAAGATCTTCTGCAAGTGGTCACACTGTTGTGTTCAGTTTCACGTACTTTGTTATTGTTGACATTGATATTGCGTTCTGACTTGAAAGAAAGGCTTGTCAAAATGTTTTGTAATTTTTCAGGTTTTCATTGTGCTGAATAGTGGATGTGTTTATTTATGGCTATTTGTCATATTACGTGTCTTAAATATAAAAAGTTTAATTAATTTCTTTAATTTCGCATGCTGTGGATGTGTGTGGAATTGACTGCGGAATGTGTATAACGAAACGCGAGGTGAGCGTCTCTTTTTTGGAGCCGGCTTCTGGCGTGGCCAGGTGCTATCGAATTTGTGGACATGTGGATGGAGTGAAGTGTCTGGGTTCTCTTGGAGAGCGCCTGGACCCGCGTTGTTCCGTCTGTGGCTTTGGAGCACGAGTCGAAAGCTGTGTTAAAACTTATCGTGGTAAGTGAACCGCGCTTTGGTGAACCCATGAGCACATGTGGGATTGTGTTTCGAGGTAGTTAATCTGGAACCCCAATTTGTTGCAGCGTGGTGATTTCGTTCGTGTTTGGTGTCTCCGACTCGCGCATCTTCTGTCCGCCGGTTGACTAGCATATTAAACCCGAACCACCTCCGTAAAAGGTACGTCGAGTAAGTATTATATACTTTCCAACACACTCACTCGCTGTGAACTCTGATGTAGAAGTTTTTGTGTACTTATTCCTTTCTAAAGTAACTGGTAGCCGTCCTTAAAGTTAAAAACCTTTTAACTGTGAACCGTAGAAAGAGGGCTAACTATGTTTGGTTGGTTAGGTCTCAGCATGTTTGGCCTGAGAGGCTTTTCTGGCGGGAACGCATGGTTGCACCGCCACCGTAAGCGTCCAACCCCGAAGCGTTTACCTCCCATACCTGGGTGGGTGTGATCTTTTTATTTTGTAACTGATTTGAGTGAACGGCTTTATTCTTAGAGTACACTAGTAAATTATGTATCTAGAATATTCCCACAATCGGATAACTTAAGTATCCATCTGCACTTAATGCACAATGTATTATGTGTATTTAATTAGATAAGATTTTTGGCTTTGTGTTTAAATGAGACAGTTTAATACTATGGATGTGTAGTTTATTAATTGAGAGCTGTACATGCTAATGTTAGCATGATAATGTGTTTATATAGCTAAGACGTGTTTAATTTGTTTACTGCAGGAGGCGTTTGTATCGGCCAGGTACTCTGGGCTGGTTCGACGGCACGGGCTGGCAAGTCAAACTCAGACCTGAGTTTATATATTTTTTCATTTCTTTTATTTCAATTTAAAAACCTTTAAAAAGGAGCAGCCTTGCAGCATTAACACTGTTTAGTATTACTATGAGTGAGCCAAACCCAATTTGGTCCTTTTGTAAAACTAATTACAAAACTTAAAACTAATTACTTTTCTTAAACTTACTTAAGGTGCTTATTTCCGTGTTGTACTACGGCCAGTGGGTTTTCTACGTTCTTTTCATACCATACTGCCGCTTAAATTACTAAAAATTGTTTTGTAAGGCTAGATAAATTAACTTAAATTTAGTTTTTATTTTTGTTTGAATTGATGGTGTTCAAGAAGCTGCCCTGTATCTGCGACTGAATTTTGTGCATTTTGTTGTATAGTACTCGGACCAGCCAAACGAGCCAACAACCCTCCCCTTTATTTTTATTTGTGTTTTATGCTAAAACTAAGTGATATTGTTGTGATGCCGTGTATTTTCTTTCCTCCTTCACCGAGGTAGACATATATACATTAAAAAAAAATTACAATTACATGGCGCCCGAACAGGGACCATACTTTAAAAAAATATATATAATTACATGGCGCCCGAACAGGGACCATCCCATTAAAAAAAAATATAATTACAGTTCGTTAGCGGTGCCTGGTCCATACACGTCGTTAATTCTTCTAGTCGTTTCTGCAGCACTGGTGCCACGGTGGAACTCGTATTCGTAAATACCGCGAATTTTCAATTTGTCTATAGTTGTTGTTATAGCAATGTTGAAACTCAAACAAATGATGTTAAAACAAATGAAATACGAATTTCAAAACAATATTTTTTTGGCTTTATTTCGAAATAAATTTGAATTTGGAATTCCTAATGAAACGCAAGATATTTGATTTTAAAGTTGCCAGTATAGAAAATCGGCAATTTCATATGTAAGGACCTAATATCCACATAAAGCCGTCATCTCATAAGTAAAGTAAAAATTGGTAACAAATGATGGCGCCAAACTCCCAAACTTTTAATAAATGGCTAACCTGACTTGTCGTGCGGCCATTGCCCTCTTCGCTTGCCGCCCGCCAACCACCCGGTACCGGGCGGTGACATTCAAATGGGATATTTTTCGGTATGCACTTGTCGGCTGATATCTTTAGTTTTTATTAAGAAACAAGATACTTTGACGGAATATGTATTTATTACTTCGCTTAAAGAATACTTTCCTTGAAATAGCTAGTCTAATACTTTCCTTTAAATAGACTCGCTATTTCAAGGAAAGTATTCTTTAGGTTCAAAATCACCCTTTATTATGTGTGACTTTTAACCCACCAGCCAAGTTTTTGAAGCCAGTTCAGTCCATGATACTATCCTATTTTCGTTGATTGTTTTTATCGAAAGTAATTCAGTATCATGGACTAAACTCGCAGCAAAACCTTTGGATGATAGTTAAAAAAGCACCCTGTATTTATAAATTACCTGAGAGCCAGCTCATGCAGAGGAGTCCTGAACATCTCAGCAGTTTGATGCTCCTCGAGGCGGTCGTATCTCGCTTTAGAGCACATAGTGAAGCACACTCCCGGCCGGACTCGACCGGCACGGCCTTTGCGCTAAAAACAAAACAAGATATATTTTAAACAAGAAATTATTTAAAAAAATATCAAAACACCCGACTGCCTGATAATATGAGCGAGATTATATGTTGTTTTCTTTTAGCATTTCTCATTCCAAATTACTTTAAAACATATAAGTTATATACTTTTTTGTAATTCTTATACAAAATCCTTTCTTTTGATACCCCACTCGATTAGATTTGAATGAAAAAAAATTAAGACAAATAATTAAGCAACAAAGATCCGCCATTTTGGATTTATTATTTTTTTTATTATACCCTCTGTCACTCTTAGCATTAAGACGAATCTAAAGACACCTCTCAAGCTAAAATCCATCAAGCCATTTAGGCTGTAGAGCGCGCCAAAGAAATATACATATACATATATATTTCTTCCAAAATTTGCTTTTATCCGCACCACCTGTAGGTTGACTGGTAGAAAATGCCCTAGGCCTTAAGTCCGCCTATTACATTTTTTGTAATAATGTTAAATGAATAAATAAAATATACATACATATACTCGAAAAACATAACCCTCCTTCTCCTGATGAAGATAGTAGAAGTAATGTTACATACCTGTTCTAGATTGGTTCTGCTGGCCCAGACAGTGGCGTACGACGTCATGTTGTTGTGGGAGGTGAACAGTTTCATCTTCGCTTTGCAGGAGTCGATGACGTACACAACGTCGTTGATGGTGATTGAGGTTTCAGCTATGTTCGTCGACAGGATAACCTGTAACAGAATGTTAAGTTTTAAAACTCTCTCAATGATGCATATAAACGTGGACGATCAAACAATAAAGCACTGATAACCCCATAAAAAACGTAGTCTACTAGAAAACCAAAATCCTATAGTATTATCTCTAGATGTTACTAGTATCTCGCCCGCTAGTCATACAATCGTTGCTGGGTACTTAGGCTGACGGTATCCACGAAAAATCATAGATGGCGCTGGTTTGTTTGTAAATAATAAACGCTTGTACCGCCATCTTTCTGGAATTAAGCGGCATCACTACGAAACTACCTTCTTTAGAACGAGTAGCTCCATCTAGTTACAACACATAAACTAAAAAAATAAATAAGCTTTAAATCATGAAGGTTATCAGTCCCCAAGTATTGTGCGTCCATGATATTAATAAATAAAACCTGTCTCTTTAATCTTAGCGTGTTTCGGAGCGTGGCGTCAGCTTTCCGGCATTTTTTAATATTCATTATTAATAACGGTCCCAACATGCTTCCTTGTGGAACTCCAAATGTTCTGGTTATACAATCTGATAAATTTTTTAATTGTACCTTGCACTTTCTATTTTAAGGAGAATTTTAGGATCCTCATTGCTCAGGCAGTCCAATTCAAATAATACCCTTAGCAGAATCATTGTCAGTCACCGATTGTTGTTGATATTTTTTTCTCTAATTTAACTTTTGATGTGTAACATCTTTCCTCTCGCTTTCCTTGCAATCTGTGGGAGTGATTTCGTGATTTCGTTTCGATTGTGCGCGCTATTGGATTTGACCAAAGAGCGCGCGCGGTGGTAGAGTTGGCCATTACCGAGGTGAAATGTCAGGTTCAGATGTTACGCATTACTCGTATATGCGACTCCTGAATGGCTCGCTCGTTCGTTTTTTATAGTTTATTTATATGACTTGAGAGAAAGTTAGCGAGGAATGGAGGCATCTCCACTTAACTCCACAAACAAAAGCAAGCTCTTAATATAAAAAGATATAATATCGATATAAAGATTCTTCTATATAAATAAAAATGAATTGCTGTTCGTTAGTCTGCTTAAAACTCGAGAACGGCTGTACCGATTTGGCTAATTTTGGTCTTGAAATGTTTGTCGTAGTCCAGGGAAGGTTTAAACGGTGAGAAAATATGGGAAAAGGAACGGGAACGGGCGAAACAAAGTTCGCCGGGTCAGCTAGTATATAATATATATGACTCCGACACTGACTTATACGTAAAACTCGTTCTTTAAAAGAACGAGTAAGATAAGTAAGTATAAAGAACTTCTTTATTAGACCAGCCAAGGAACTGAAAAAGCTAGTCGTCTGCCCAGAACTTGACCTGTTCAATTCAAACCCCAGATGCTTCAATAGTATTTCTAGGTTTGAGGGTTCTCACTTTGTCAATAATTAGATTATTTTTCTTTTTTTCTTAGTAATTTTTTTTGTTTACTAGTTATTTTAGCCTTTTCTTTTGTTATTTGTATTTTTTTATTTACCTATCAAATATCCAACAGACTAGCATTTTTGCTACATATATGCGAGAACGTGTAAATGGTCTTTAGTATCTAAATAGTTTTATAATAAGATATAGTGGCTGTATATTTTCCAAATAAAATAAAGACTCCACTAACCTTAATGATTCCGGGTGGAGGAGTAACAAACACTTTCTTCTGGTCCTCCCTGGGTATCTGGCTGTGAAGCGGTAAGATCACATATCGCGACTGGTCGCCAAAGATTCTGTGCTGATTCAGATGCTTCATAAGAGCGAAGATCAGGTTCCAACCCGGCAGGAAAACTAAGACAGCGCCGTCGCTCTTCAAGGAGTCGATGTAGAGTAGGATAGCTTCTATTAGTTCGAAACTTAGCTGTGAAAATAAAAAAAAATAAAAAAAACGTGTGGCACTCGGGGACTGCCGCGGTAAAGCTATTGCATAGCATTCTGCCGAACTGAAACGACATTAGACGATGCACGGCTTTCAACGCCGCGCCGCTGTGCCGGTCGCCGGTTGTCGAGTGTTAGGTTTTATTTTCGTTATGGAATGTCTTGATTCGGTCGCCGCGCTCAAAGCCCGCGATAAAAGCTATGCAATAGCTTAAAATTTTGGTATATAGAAAGTCAATAGCTCTAACGGAAAGATATTGGTTGATAGATATAGCTAACAAAGTAAGTTAAAAGTTCGTTTGTTTCTTTATAAAGCTATTAGTACTTTACAGCTTTCTAGTACTAATAGTCTCCAAGTGTTGGGGATCCTTCGATGTGGTTGAATAAAAAGCGGACTGTACTGTTTAATGCTGGTTATAATAATAACTTTGAGAAATAGGTACAAGATCAGATGTATCACACACACCCAGAACGCACGCGCACACGCCGGCGGTTATATGTGGGAAGTGAGATGACGGGGACGGCGCGGCCTTCGGCAGCTCTCGGGCGCTTTTGGAAGTCTTCGGCGTAGGTCCTCGTTCGTGAGTAGTATGGGCGCGAAAACCAAGTATCACCGCGGACAGACAGACATGGCGAATCTATAAGGGTTTCTTATTTACTACGGAACGCGAAAAAAGTACTTTTTAAGTACTTACTAAGTACCTACATACTATATAAAAGCTACACAAGAGAAAACACAGACACAAAAACAGACAAGATTTACGTTAAAAAACTAATACCCGACTATGGGAATTATTTGATAATGTAACTTGGTGTAATATTTTTTTTTACAGCCATTTATGGCTAACAATGTATATATTTTTGAAATGTGCTATTAAGACCTTTCATTTGATACCCCACTCGATATCGAAACAAAAAAATTTTTTTTTTCTCGCACTATTTTGCATGTAACATTCGTTATATGATTTTTTTGAATACAAAAATGTAGCCATGTCTACCCAGACGAAAATGACAAATCGATTGACATCTCTTTTGTGAAAATTGGGTAAGTAGTTTGGATGCTACGGTGGAACACACATAGATATCCACATACATACATACATAGACTGCTAAAATCATTACCCTTCCGTTAGGTTTAGCCGTAGTCGGGTAAAAAGTAAACATACAACGGCGGATTTATCCCGTATAGGGATCTCTTCCAGTCAACCGACCAGTAATTGAGAGGAATGTTTACATAAATAAAATAAATAAAAAATAATATGCATTTGGGGCAGAAATGGTACAATGATAGTTCAGGATGCCGGAAGCAAGTGAAACCTTGATCACCAAACACAGACGAATCTCAACCTTATTACTATTGACCAATGATCTATATTTCCTTGACAAAAAGGCACACTCGATAAGAAAGGAAGAATTTGAATAAAATAAAAACTTACATCTTTTTCGGAGAGCTGTGCCATAGAGCGCGCGGTCGCTGGCGAGTAATTTTGACCGAGTTGGCAGATTTTGTTCAAGTCCTCATCTTGTTCGTCGGCACCTAAACCTGGATCAAACATTTTGAATAAGCGTGAGCCTTGTGCAATTTCCATGGACTGTATGATTTATATTAAGAATATTATAGAAAGAATAGGCAAAAATATTCAGTGTTGCCAAAAACTTTAACCATACCTAAAAATTAATTAAACTATAGCGGCGTATGCTATACATTACTAGCACTTTCCCAAGTTAAGCGACACCAGGCTTGGTTCGCACTTGGATAGTTAACCACAAGTGACATAAACATTTCTTGTGCTTCTCCGTGCTTTGGAAGACACGTTGAGACGTTAGTCCCGACTGTCATAATTGTATGTCAGACGTCAAGCTTTGTCTGATGCCTTTAGGCAGCTTAAAAATTCTAACACCAGTATTAGCCACATACACAACCGATTTTTTTTAATTACACAAATTGACAAAGATTTATAATAATATTAATTTATTCAGACAATGGAATCAGTAAACATTGACACTAAAAAAAAGAAATAAGTAAGGGTTGGATCTCATCTATCAGCAAGGAACAGCACATTCCTATGCTGCTATCCTTTTCTGTCGCTCAGAAGCGTCATTTGCTAGAGCGAGAGACAGCGACGGAAGAGATCCAACACTATGAATCCGCTAGTTTTCAACAAGTCAAATCAGACACTTTTTTCTAAACGTCAAAACAAACATTTTCTATGAGATTTGTATGAAATATTGGACTGTGACGTCATAGTTTTTTTGGAGTCAAATAGCGCTCTTAATATCCGTTTTTCTGCATTAATAAATGTAAATTCACGTTCAAAATGGACGTGATCAATAACAAGTGACATTATTTTGTGACGTTCTATTTTGTTAACAGTACCACATAATTTATTTTTTACCCAGGAAACTACCCAATTACCTTCATCATCATCATCGTCCTCGTTGTCCTTATTCGCCTTCTTCCCAGAGGACTTCCGCTTCCGGGTGTCCGGAGGGGGGACGAACTGTGTGAGTTCGATGCAGTCCTCCAAAAAGTACTGCTTCACAGGGAACGTACGGCCTGGTACCTATAATAGAAGGGTGAATTACCAAGGCTCGTAAGGCTGATAAGTCCAAAATCGCTTGCGCGGCGTGCTAACTATATGGAACTTTAGTACGCTGTAACTGGGTTTAATTTAGCAAGTTTTCTATCCAAGAGTGATTCTTCTGTATCTTGGTACTACCTCGCAAGCCCTTACAACTATGCAATAATCGACACTTTCCCCTTTCCCCTGGCTTAGCAAAGCCATTTCAGTAAAATCCGACCATATACAACGTGTAACAAAAAGGAGGTATTAACCCAAAGGGTGTTAACGTACTAACCAATGTAAACAAGTTTTACTATGGGACAATCAATGAAATCGCGAAAAAAAATCTGCAGCTCCATACAAAATTGAATACCTAAATATTGATATTGTGTCTCTCAACACACTAAGGGCGTGTTCTTCAGTCTATCTCTGTCAAAAACTGTATTGCGACAGAGACACGGCATCATGCGACGGATTCTGCTATCTCTTTCGCACATAGAGTTTGTGAGTGAGATAGACTGAACCCGTGGCGTGCGCCCACTTAAGGTGAACTTAGAAGCAAATGACCTTGAAGTGGCGAACTAATTTAAAATAAATTGTTAACTCGTAAATGTGGTGAAAATTTCCATATTTTTCAATGTTAGGCACACAAATTATTTTATGAACCACCGTTGAAAGTATTTACAATAGTGGCCACTTTTGACGGAGGCAAGTTTTGAAGCTAGACGGATCACCAATAATAGTATCAGTACATATATAGAATGTATTGATGAAGGCATATTTCCTAACTTGATGAAATGTAGTAAACTAATCCCCTTATTCAAAAAAGGAGAAAAAACAGACCCTGGCAACTACAGACCTTTCTCTATTCTGCCAGTTTTGAGTAAGGTGTTCGAAAAGATAATGCTCAAAAAATCGACCACCGATGCAGGAGTAGCACTTATTACTAATATCTACGACGCGTGGGAAAACAGAAATGATGCAATTGGATCATTTTGCGATCTTTCTAAAGCATTTGATTGCGTTGATCATCCAACACTTTTGCTCAAATTTCGTCAACACGGTTTTGATGATAAGTCAATTAAATTAATAGGATCTTACTAAACAGATAGGCTTCAAACTGTTGATATAAACGGCGTAAAATCACACGGGTCTAATGTGAAAATGGGCGTACCCCAAGGTTCAATTCTAGGACCGTTCCTTTTCTTAGTTTATGTCAATGACTTGCCTTACATGGTTGAGAAAGAGGCTGACATGGTGCTGTTTGCTGATGACACCTCACTAATATTTAAAATAGATTGACATAACAGTTATGCTAGCGCGGTGAACAGCACCTTATCTTCAATTTCTGATTGGTTTTCAGCCAATAACCTCATGTTAAATGCGAACAAGACCCAATGCATTCGATTCTCTCTTCCTAATGTAAAGTAAGCCTGCGTTGACATATTAATTAATGGTCAGAAACTCGATCTGGTTGAAAGTACTACCTGTTTAGGAATCACAATTGATTCGAAACTTCAATGGGGCGCTCATATAATTAAACTTTCTAATAGGCTTAGCTCTGCGGCTTACGCTGTTAGGAGAATAAGACAATTGACAGATGTAGCAACTGCTAGACAAGTGTACTTTAGTTACTTTCACAGTCTAATGTCTTACGGGATACTTCTATGGGGGAGTGCAGCCGACATTCAGACTATTTTTCTTTTACAAAAAAGAGCAATTCATGCCATTTACGGTTTAGGATCGAGAGATTCACTGAGAGAATTATTCAAGGAAATAGGTATACTTACTTTTGCATCACAATTCATCATTTGAAAATATAATGTATGTAAGGAAAAATATTTCTATGTTCAATAAAGTAAGTGATTTTACAGATAGAAATTTACGTAATAAGAATGACTTAGTTAGCCCGTATTACAGGCTGAATACAGTCAGTAAGTCTTTTATGGGGAAGTGTATACTTTTTTATATAAAATGCCAGAATCGGTCCTTGATATGCCAGACAGAAAATTCAAAGCTTATGTAAAGAAAGTACTTTGTGAGAAGGCTTATTATAGGACCGATGACTATCTTCAAGACAAAAAGGTTTGGCTTGAGCTTGGCGCGGGTCCCTCTTAAAGGTTTGTATACTTAGACATGTCATAATTTAGGTACATTGGTACATACTAAATTTACAAATTGACATTATTTAAAATAATTTCGTAATTCCTATAATTCAATTTAATTATGACATACCAAACAATGTAATCTCAGTCTATCCATATAACTAATTTTAAGTTTTTAGTTTGTTAGTTGACGTCTTTGGAGAAAACGTGCAGTGCAGTTTGTTGCCGCTTCTTCTGCACTTGCGCCTAGGAAGCGGCGTAAACTTAGCTGTAAGTAACGATTTGACGTCAACATTTGTGCAAAACAAAACAAAGTGACTATTATTAAGAGATATTATAAATATCCTATGATAATAAAGATATTTTGAATTTACATACCAATAAAAGTTCAGTTCAGTTCATCAGTTCATAAAATAATTGAAAAGGTTATCTAGTGCCAAACATTGAGAGATATGGAAACTTTCACCATATTTACGAGTTAACAATTTATTTCAAATGAGGGCGCCACTTTTGCTTGGTATTCACCTTAACGTAGCGTACGCCCTAAGGACTTGTAGGCGAGAACAGACAGATGGACAAAAGCATTTTTGGCTAATCTTGAAACTGATACGTTTCGCTCGCTCGTTCAATTACGTATTCTGTGGTCATGGGTTAAAATGGTGATAATTAAACTTACCTCAATGACTGGGCATGCTCCAAAGTACTGCGAGAACAGTGTGGTATCAACAGTGGCGGACATGAGAATGACTCTCAGTTCAGGGTAGGTGTGCACCATGTCTCGGAGGAGAATGAGGGCGAAGTCCGTATCTGCATCACGCTCGTGAACCTGTTGAAAAAGAGACTCCATTAACAGAGATTATTTTTTTTAGTATACGGGGTGAAACAAAATATACTGAAACTATTTTAAGGCTGAATTCAGTTCGTGATACTGAACAACTTTCCTCAAGGTACATATATCAAAAATAAGAAAAAATATTTTTGACCTCCCATAATAATTGACCAATCAGCTAATCCGAGTTTGTATGGAAAGTAAAAAAATAATTTTCATATTTCGGCATATGTTTGTTGAAGAAAGTTGTTCAGTATAACGGACTGAATCTACCCTTAAAATAGTTCAAGTATATTTTGTTAGACGTTATTGTATACGAAGCGAAGATTTTTCTAGTAAACAGAATTTTAGAACTAGCAGATAGCGTGATGTCGAAGCACTTAAAGCCGTCTACCTCCATTTGGACGGTGGCCTAAATCATAAGACTTAAAGTCATAGGATCTAAAGATACGCAATACTCGCCTCGTCTACTAACACGTGGCTTACACCTCGCAGTCCACCTTCCAGCTTCCTCAGCAGTACACCCACAGTACAGAACATGATGGATCCGTACGGACGAGGGAGTACTGACTCGAAACGCACGGAATACCTGAAAGAGATTGATTATTTAGCAAACGACTTGGTATAAGAGTTTATCGAGCTTTCCGTGCTTCGGAGGCCACGTTAAGCCGTTGGTCCCGGCTGTTATTGTATGGCAGTCGTCAAGCTATGTCAAATACCTTTAAGCAGATTAAAAAATTTGATACTACTTACACACAAAAACAAGCTAATAAAAAAATATATATATTTTTAATCCACATGCGTATTGCTAAGATACACTCTGAAGACTACAGTCAATACTTACCCACAACTGTTGCCCAACTCCTGACACCGCTCTGCCGCGACTCTCTCGGCCACGCTGACGGCTGAAATCCTTCGCGGCTGAGTTACGCAGATGTTGGCCCAAGCACCTTGCCCGCTGGCTATGTAGTCGTCGAGGATGAATTGACACACCTAAGGAAATGTTTCAAATTGACTTCACGTCCTCTTGAACGGGTCATAAAGTAGCGTTTTAGTGCCCGTTTTGCCCAGCCAGAGGAACTTATAATCCTGACCTTATGACTCAAGAGGCAAAGGGGTCATCCACATATACGTAATATGTGGATGACCCCTTTGTCTCTGGCCTTTCACAGCGCTAAGAAGAGGGGGTAATTCTAACTAAAGTGACAGTCGGTGTTAAAGGGATCGTAAAATAGCGTGACCCGTGGGGGGAAGGGGTTCGAAGTCGAAATTTTGTATGACGTAATACCAGGACGTCTCCTAAATTCTGTGATCTCAGTATTCATTAACCATCCTTGGTAACTAATTCATCAAGTCTTTTTTTGTCTCCACTGCAGGAGCACGACCCTCTCTGTTTCTCTTCTCTTCTTTTTTTTAACTAATTACTCGGCAACAATTAGCATTTAAAATATTGGTATAAAGAAAAGTGGGAGCGTGGTGGGGACATCTCGCTATCTCCAGGCCTGTGTCACTCCCCGTTTAGGTATCGAAAATGTACCTACATTATTACTATGCGCGCAGGTGGCCACTCCGGGTGGTAAATTCAGTTATACGAATCGTTTGTCCAGAGTAATAAGAATGAAATTGGCTTGCAATGGATGTCTAGGTATCTATGCGAAAAGGTGCTGAGCTCTGACGTGAGCTAAATTAAACCATATCGCTAGCCACATTGAGTAGATATTTCTTTGAATGTCTTTGCTGAGTGAGACTTCTGTACGTTAGTATTATTTATTCTGTGCTATCTCTTTCGTACGTACGACTCGTAGAAGGCAACTTAGGAAATACAAGCTACACAAAGCTTATAAACATCAATGAGATCTCTCCAACCCGTCTGACCAGCGTAGAGAGTGTAGGCCAAATCTTCTGACTGCTCTATATATAAATATATATAATATGGCTCTGGTAGTACAGAGAGGGTCGTGCTCCTGCCGTGGAGACTAAAAAATCCTGATGATGATAATCATCATACTGCTATATACAATTTGGCGTCAGTTTATAAAACTAATTCATAATGTGCAAACCTGTGTAGTCTTTCCGCAGCCAGTGTTGCCCCTAATGATGATCACCGAGTTGTCGTTGATGGCCTGCATGATGGTGGACTTCATCCCGTGAACGGGCAGTTGTTCCCTTTCACGTATGCTTTCCTGTCAAAATATGCATATACCAGAGTATAGTAGTTTGTGACACTGTCACACATGAGTGGGTTTCAAAATCGAGCCGCTAGGCGAGATTTTTAATAGTATCACACAAGTGTGATTACACCGAGTTATGTTCAGTGTCATACTCTCTCCTTCTTCGTCTAAGCGCGTTCCCGGTTGCATCCTCAGCTGTGCTGTTTCAGAGCCCGGGGTGCGCTTTTCTGCTTTTTCTTCTCCAAATATAACATGCATGTCAATGGTCACCCAAGGATGCCAAAGACCTTGCAAAATGGAGAAGATCCACGCGGAACGAGAACGTATTGAAATTGCATCAATGACTTGATTAAAACATCAGGACTACCTATTCCCTTTTTTCCACATAAGGAATCAATATGTCCTGCAAAAACACTAGTCTCTTACATAGAAATGACGCGTGAATTTAGGCAATTTTCAGAAACCGATAAATTATTTCTGACCATAAAAAAGCCGATCCACAATGTCTGTGTTTCTACGATAAGTCGATGGATAACGTCCGTGCTTTCTGAGAGCGGAGTGGACATTACCATTTTTTCCGCTCACAGTAATCCATTAGTTTTTGCTAAATTTTATAATCAACCCGTCCTTGAAGACGGGACTAATGAGTTTGCAGAAGCCGTATATGATCAATAAATACAATTCATATAATTACCATTGTATTTAAGTCAATAAAACTATTGGATTGATTTAAATTAATTTACCTATTGTTTAATTTTTGAAGTACCTACCTATTTCGCGTGTAGCGCTAAACATCTACCAAGTGAATAAATCTTTTCAGATGTAATGTGAAGTATAATTAGTGGTTAAACAAACTTACCTGTAAGTGAAGTTTGACCTTAATTATATAAGCATTACATCTGAAAAGATTTATTAGGTACCCGCCCTGCCCAAGAACTGTTATTTTTACAAAAATCATACCCTATAAGTCACGCGAAATGGTCATGGTCAAGCTCTGAAAATAATGACGTTTCAATACCGGGCGCGGGGAAGATCGACTGCGGCGCGGGGAGGGATTGAGTGATCACTTTGCTTTTTCTAATTCTAAATTCTAGATTGTCTATAAAAATTGTGGTGATGCCAGTTCATAAAGAAGTGAACTACCAAGTGAATAAATCTTTTCAGATGTAATGCTTATATAATTAAGGTCAAACTTCACTTACAGGTAAATTTGTTTAACCACTAATTGTACTGGAAACTATGTAGTTGTACTCTTTTCATACTTTTTCTTCTTTTCGTGGTTTAATGACTTCCACGAAGGCCATAACAGTTTGGATAGAAACAACAGGACGATGTTCTTGCAGTACCAGGAAATATTTTTCATGTTTGATTCTTTTTCTATAAAAAAAGTTTCTTTAACTTAAGTATATCAGTAAAAAGGTCATAAATACCTACCTGGAAAAGTGTGCTATTTTGATACATGTCTCTTTGGTGCTTCTCTAAGTCGGAGCTGATTTCTTCTAAGCTTGTTGACGCGAGAGGTCCTTCGTCTGCAAACAAATTTGTTCATAAAGTAACATTCACGATGGGGTGTTTATTTTTATGGGGAAGTGTATACTTTTTTTTTATAAAAAATTACAAGAATCGGTCCTTGATATGCCAGACAGAAATTTCAAAGCTTATGTAAAGAAAGAACTTTGTGAGAAGGCTTATTATAGGACCGATGACTATCTTAAAGACAAAAAAGTCTGGCTTGAGCTTTCCCTCTTAAAAATATTTTGACTGTTGTTTCAACGTCTGCTATAGCTGTCTCTGTCACGTTAATACAGCTGTCTCACTCACCGATATTGCAGCCGGTCCACGCGTTCCAGTTGGTCTGCGGCGGCGACCACGAGACCACGCCAGAAGGCGCCTGTCGCGCTTCTCGCATAGCCTTCACACGGTCCAACTGCAGCAGTGTGACCGCCGTTTTACCGTCGTCGCGTTCCGGATCCGGTCTGGCCGTTTCAACGTCTACTGGCTCTATATCTAGCTCTAAAAAAAAATATAAGCGCTGATGCAAAAGAAATACGTATCATTGGTTGGTTATAATAAGACTTAAAAATAAAAAAAAGGGCAAAGGCATCCTTCAGTCTAAAGCTAGTTGTTGCCAATTTTTAAATATACTTGAAGACTACTTAAGACGATACACGGAGTCCAGTGCTGCCCCCATTTAAAATAAATTATTTGTAAGGAAACGGAGATATCATTTAAAATGTTGATCTAGTTAAACCTAGATAACCCTTCAAAATATTTTGTGAACCACTGTTTAGTTTAAATTGAGAACGTTAAGCTTTAGTTTGCATTTTTGCGAAAAACGGCCACTTATGGCGAAAATGCAAAATTTATTTTACTCTTTATTCATCATCATCCAAGCATATTCCCGGCTGCATCGTTAGCGGTTACGTTTCAGAGCCCGGGGTCCGCTACCTTACCTAGGTGATTCGACGAGGTTACTTCCTAGGATAGGTACAAATAGCTTTACGTGCCTTCCGAACTACGGAATCATCTTTCTTTTCGAATAATCAGGTGACTCAAGCCTGCAATATCCTAACCAGACTGGAAACAACTTTTCACAAAGTATGCTTCCCAGTGGGATTTGAACCCACAACCTCCGGATCACAAGGCAAACGCCTTGACAACTGGACCACGGAGGCTGTCAATGATCACCCGATTATCATAAATGAATTATCAATAATAAAAGTTACTTCTACAATTCTACATAATTATTTAAGATTTCAACTCAAACATTACTTACCTTGAAGTGTTTCTTCAATTTGTTGTTCAAGCTCCGGGCTTATTGCCACTGGGTATGGCTTCATAAGACCTTCCGAAGACCTAAAAAAATAACTAGTTGAAGTAATAAAGCACATGACTTGGTGATTATGGGTCTCCCTTCTCCCTGGAGTCCTAAAATCCTGGCAGGGTCGCCGTGTGGTTGTAAGATATGTGGAGACTTGGTGAGCCAACGAGTGGTTTTAGAATGATGTTTATTTCAATTCTACCCCTTCTATTTATACGAACTTGCAAACCCATGTTGTAGGGATGTGTCGATACTAAAAGACAGTGCACTTATATAAGCTAGTAACTAAGATCAATAATTCTCTAGAATCGTAAGTAATCCCAAAAAACATTCCACGCGATATGTACCGCGGCGGGCGGGGCTTAAATATGAACAGCGCGGCGCGACAGTTCACCGTGACACTCGAGTCGTGTGGTTGCGTCGCAAGAAGTTTCCTTTGAGAATATTGCTGTTATAGCGATAATCGATTTATTAAAAATGCCGTCATGTGCCGTGAAGTCGTGTAGAAGCCATACATACATGAATATTAGTTATTAAAAAAAAAGTAACACGTAAAAAAGGTTATTTATTTTAGCGTAGCGTACTGCACCTCGCCGCTCATTGCGTTGACTGCCCCACCCGACCGACGCCGACGCGTGACCTTGTCGCGACCAATTGCATGCATCTTTGTCTATGTGTGCGTTCGAGTGTTTCGTTGTAATTACTGTTCGTTTGTTTGCGTAAATGGATTCAGAATCGAAGCGGTGAATGTAGGAGCGTTAGGTTTCTAGAGAATTATATTTCGATGGCTGGTAAAGATATATTAAATTGTAGGCTAAAAAAATGTATTTGCTTTTTTAAAGCGGTCTCACAAGTATGTGATTTAACTGTGTGATAGGGCAGTAGCCTTGCTTAACATATTCATCATCATCATCATCAACAGGTCTTTTTAGTCTCCACTGCAGGAGCACAACTCTCTCTGTACTACCAGAGCCATACTTGACCAGAGCAGCCAGAGGATTGGCCAACGCTCTCCAAGCTGGCCAGATGGTACAGTTGACAAACCAGCGACAGCGCGTAGGACTTGCTTACCGTTAGCTTGTCCGAAATATTCTCAATGGTGGACCTTCCGTAAACAAATACTGTGCCATATAGGCTAATAAAACATTCACCTGTCTTTCTTCAACGTGCCGCTGAAGGCCTCAATCACACCGAGATGGTACAGCTGACGAACAAGCGACAGAGCGCATGACTTGCTCGCCGTCTGCTTGTTCGACGCGGTCTCACGGCCGGTCACGTTGCGCCCCAGCTGACGGACGTATATGCTCATTTCGCAACAGAAGCTCCTGTAAATAGTAAAACAGGATAAAATTTTAGCACTGGGGGATTACTCCATAAAAAAGGTAATACGATAGTCGTCCAATAGTTACGTCCTATTTTTATGTCAAACCAAATTAGACTTAATCATAATTCATTAACGCTCAATGTTGCTTGACACTGAATCGCGGATACAAGTAACTTACGTCTTGCGTACCGCCTTTGGAGTAACCCTACAGGACCGAGATGGATGGTATCAAACTGAAGCCCTATGATAATGAAGATTCATTTTCATCGGCGAGGTCGATTCCTAAACACTGGATTCAGATCTCATGGACTATGTAAAAAAAACCTAAGAGTCTTGCTCTACACAACGATAGCAACAAGCAGCAAAAGAATCGTAAATATGAGAGAAAGAAACACAAAAGAACATACTTTACGTCCCCACAGGCCGCTAGTGGCGGCATTTTACTCCCGCGTGTGATAAGTGCCACTTCTCAGCCAAGAAAAGACGTAAAATTGTAAAGGCGTTGATAAAGAAACCGCCAGATCACAAATTAATCATTCAGGCTAGTTTGGCTAATTTAAGAATATAGACTTTTCCATACAACTTTATTTTTGAAACGGCATGTTTTTTGAGATTCTTTCTTTATCTAGAATTTAAACTCGTTTTCCACTCTCAAAGATGAACTTGATAAAAAATATAGTGTGTACTTGAAGTAAGTTCATATACTTACTGTGAAAAACCAGTTAAAATCATAATAATGTAATATATACAATTTCTATAAAATTACAATTTTTTGTCGAATTCTGACATGAAAAATAAAATCTAGATTACGTTTGAATGGAAAACTACAGGCTAAGTGTCTCCTTAAGCAATCTGAGACTTTTATTTCTTGAATACCTTGTTTAATACTATTGATATAGCTACGGGATGAGTTATACAAGTAAAAATCGTGGTACTTACGACTGCGTCTATCTCGAGCAAATGGTAGGAACATTCTGGAACTGTGGCCAAGTATATACCAGTGTCATCGTTTCATGACGCTCAAGTGTTCACCTGTGTTTAGAACAAAACCCAAGACTATTAATTTGTTTTACATTTTTTTTTCTATTTTTTTTTTTATTTAATAAAAATATGTGAAGCATAGAAACATGTAATTAAACTATTTTAAGGGTTGACTTAGTCCACAAGCTAAACAAGTTTCCTGTTCATATTTGGAAATATGAAAAAACCACAGAAACCTAGGATCACATGATTTAAAAACTTGAATGGAAGACCATTTTTTTATATTTTGGTAAAATTGTTTTATGTAATGGACTAGCATTTCCCTAAAACTAGTTTTGTTACATTTTAGAAATAACTTTTATGTTTGCTTCTTTCTATCATTGTATCATTAACAAGGAACAAAAGAAGCTTTTCTTATGTTATTTTTTAGTTTTTCAGTCTTGAGATTGGTTCAGCACAGATGAATAGCGTCAAGTGTCAATGTAATATTTTGAAACAAATCTTGCACAAGTATTGCAAAAATTGTTTCTAAAAAATAATTTTGTAATAGAAGGTAAACTGAAGTTCTATCTCACAAAGGCAGACAACCGTCTAAAAAATAATAAATCAGAGATGACAGCCAAGTCAGAACAAATTGTGTGCAACAAAATAACACTTAAATTGCTGTTCCTATTACAATATTTAAAATAAGCCTAATATTTAAAAAGTTAAGTAAGTATAAAAAGTAAGAAATCATTGGCACAGAAAATTAGTGCGCACTCTAATTGGACTATACTTGCCGTGTTCTATTTGCTGATAAATTATTAAAGTTACAAATCATTATCCTTTGTGAGATGAAATATCAGTTTTTTTATACTTGGCCCCATTTCCAGATCGGTCACAAAATAGTCAGCCAATGATTTTTCAAAATTCATGAATAATCAGCGGCTTTATAAATAAATCCATGAATAAAACACATAAGAAGAAAAGGTGCAGCAGCCCCCCTAGCATGACACTGGCGACAGCGTTTATCGAGTGTATCGTCTATCACTATCTCGCACTTCTTATCGAGTCGAAATGGTTACACTGTAGCTTCAATTTCAAATCTCGCACTACGTAATAATAACGAGCGGGATGGCACTAGTCCGTCGCGCGATATAAACTTTCTTCATCTTGCATTCTCAGCTATGCTGCTTCGGAGCCCCGGGTTTCCCGCTTTTTCTTACTCAAACATGATATGCATGTCAATCATCACCCAAGCATGCCAATGACCTTGCGAAGTGGAGAAGAAATAGCCGAAACAGTTTAAATGATTTGGCAATCGTTTTACGACCGGCCGCCCAGCCAGCAGTCAACCCTCCTTTGGAATGCAGTTGTAGCACGAGTAGTTTGTACTTATTCCTTTAGTCGCCTCTTACGACATCCACAGGAAGACATGGTCCTATTCTAATCCGGAAGCCACACGGCGATATAAACTTTATCTAGGTTTATCAATTGTGTCATGCTATGGGGGCAGGACTAGTGCATAAACGAAATTGCTAGTTTTATGATAATTTAACTTACAAAGGCTATTCTAGTAAAAATACACTAAAACCATGGAGATTAGCAATGTAGAATTGTTTAACAATGAGGAAATAATTGAAAAAATAATTAATAATCTGTATCACTATGTTTTGGTGCGATTAATAAAGATTTTAACTAACTAATAATTTAATAGATACATGTCTACTTACATCTGTATTCCACAAGTGATAAACTTAGTAGTGGTAAACGTAGTATATGTCCATAAATTAAGTAAATAAATAATGAAAGTAAAATCTTTAAAAGTTTTGATTTAGGCACTGGACAATTTATATAATTTGTGCACAGGTCATTATAATGTCAGTGAATAAAATGTAAGGTTATTAATGTTCTTTGGATGTAACATTGATTTTAGGCAGTAGTAAAAAAATTGATGAAAATATAACTGGTAAAATTACTATTATTTATGTATATTGTATGTGTATATATACTACTAAATGAAATTTATGTATAAATTAATAACATTTTAAATTGACTCGATTACAGTGCAATATTATGCAGGAATTTTGTTTTAGTTAATAATAAGCAAGCATGCTACACTCGCACCCATTCTACCAACTTCTCGACATGTCCTAAAGGCAAACTTGTAGTGTAGATAATGCATTCGCATTAAGGCCGTACCTGAATTGTCCAGGGTCCAGTGCTGCCCCCATTTAAAATAAATCATTTTAAAGAAAACGGGGACATCATTTAAAATTTTGCTACTACCAAGTCCTAGATAACCCTTCAAAGTATTTTATGAACTACTGTTTATAGTTTAAAGTAAGAACGTTAAGCTTTACTCCGCACATTTGCGAAAAACGGCCACTTTTGGCATATGTGCGTAGTAAAGCTTAACGTTTTCATTATAAACTGTAAACAGTAGTTCATAAAATACTTTGAAGGGTTATCTAGGACTTGGTAGTAGCAAAATTTTAAAATATGTCTCCGTTTTCTTTAAAATGATTTATTTTAAATGAGGGCAGCACCGGACCCCGGAAAATTCAGGTACGGCCTTAAGTTTGACCCACAGTAAGGGTTGCTACACACTAGTTCGGCATCGTCGGTTCGCCAGTATTTGTCAAACAACAAAGCTGACCCGAAGCAATTATATCGGCTTTACCCCCAAACATTCATCTACATATATTCGGTTTTACCGCCCAGTGAGATCACCGTGGCCACATACTTTTCAAAGGTAATTTGAAATTAAAGCAACAGTGAAATTATTTCGGCTCGATAAGAAGAAGAAGCTGTGCTGATCAATGGGGGCCCAAAAAGGTGTGTAGCAACATCGATCAAATATAATAGATCGAGAGCTGGCACCAATTTTTGGGTAGGTATTTGAGACAAGCTGAAAACATGTCACATACCTCTCCTATTATACCCCAACACAGAACTGTAGACCTGGCTGGTAAGTAGCGGGGCTAAAGCTAACACAAAATTTAGTTTTTTTTTTTTCGAGAATGTACTTGAAGTAATATGCATTTTTTATATGTTGTAGTTTAATGTTTAAAGAAAAAAAAAATAAGCCAGACGATTTCGTCAGGGCTTTGCCATTGCCAGGCGCGTGCAAATGTATTTTTCAAAAAAATATAAAAAAGGTATTTGAGGCAACTTGAAATTTTAATAAGGTATTATTTAAACAAAAAAATAAGATTCTCAAAAAGACAGGTCATTCAATTCAATTCAATTCAAAATATATTTATTATCATAGGATATTTATAATATCTCTTAATAATAGTTACTTTGTTTTGTTTTGCACAAATGTTGACGTCAAATCTTTACTTACAGCTAAATTAATGCCGCTTCCTATGCGCATGTGCAGAAAAAGCGGCAAGAAACTGCACTGCACGTTTTCTCCAAAGACGTCAACTAACAAACTAAAAACTTAAAATTAGTTATATGAATAGAATGAGATTACATTGTTTGTTATGTCATAATTAAATTGAATTATAAGAATTACGAAATTTAAAATAATGTCCATTGTTAATTTAATATGTCTCGATGTACCTAAATTATGACATGTCTAAATATACAAACCTTTAAGAGGTTCATTTTGATGGGACTTTCTACCTGCCAGGTCATCTAACAGGAGAGGTATGTGACAACTTTTCAGCTTGCCTCAATTACCAACCCAAAAATTGGTGCCAGCTCTCGGACCATAAGACTGTGTGCAAATAACTTAAATAAATATAAAATAAACAACAAACCGTGTATGATCAGGCCCCATGGCCTTATAAACGTAATCCGCATTAATCTTATTAAGCTGCATGAACTGGTGCAGCTTTGACTTCGCATTCTCCATGGTCCAGTTGCCATGGAGACTGGCATTCACATCCAGATCCTCGGCTTCTTCCACATTCTTCTGTTGTTGTAGACGGTCCATGTATGTAAAGTTTTGGTCTTGGCCTCCGTATGCGTGATAAGCGGGACCCATGCTTTCTGGGCCCATACCATCCTACAATTTGAATATTTTTATGTTTTTCACAAAAATAACAAACATAATATGCTAAGTGGAAGGAACTTACCCATTCTAAATCGAACCACGGGCTATACTAGATCATTATAGTATAATGAAATTTAAATAACATTCGAAAAACCAAAAAAAAATTGACATTCCCATACAAATTGCCTGAGCGGCTGCAGACTTTTGTATGGAAATGCTAAAATCCTTTTTTGTTATTGGCTGTTATTTTAATTTCATTTAACTAAAATGATCAAATAATAAAGCAATAAATAAATAAATAAATGAGCAATAAAGATTTTTGTATTGTATTCATCTAGTATAGCCCGTGGTTTCAATTAATTACGGGTATGTCCCTTCCATGTTGTATGTATAACATCTAATAAAATATACTGAAACTATTTCAAGAGCAGATTCAGTCCATGATACTGGACAATTGTCCCCAAGGAACATCAAAATATAAAAAAAAATTTTTGCTCCCATACAAACTAATCAGCTGATCAGTCAAATTTGTATGGAGGCCAAAAATTTAATTTTGCATTTTGCAAAATTTTGATTCTGAACAACTTTTTCATGCACCCCGCTGTGCGTGCTGATCAGCACTTCCACACTCCAAAGCCACAGAAATTAATAATAGTATTTCATTCAGAATGGAATCTTCTAAGGTCTCGAGCAATATGCGGCATGCGCCCTCATTCCCCGTTCCCGCACCTCTTCCCCATTCTCACCTTGTCAAGGGGGGAGAGTGGTCAATTGGTGACACGCACATGTATTGATGTATGCACAGATGTATAATTTTGTTTGTAGTAGTGTACGCATAGATGATACTCTGCATTAATGAAGTTTCCTACCTGTGCCAAAGGTTAAATATGAAGAATAACATACCTGAAATACTGGTCTCTGATACTGCTGCTGCTGTTGACCATATCCCATACTACTCCCCATATTCCCGCCATCATTACCCGCATCTAACGCTGCTTCCGGTTTGACTTTGACATCCTCCGGTACTTCATTAGCAGCGACTTGATTAGACCTGACTAAGTAGTTGACGAAGTCTCGGGAGGCGTTCATTTGAGCCTCCTTCTTGGTCATGGAGTTACCGGCGCCGACATAGCCGATCCCGTCGAGACGTACTTCGCATAGAAAGCGCTGACGATGCTTCGGCCCTATGAATGAAGGTTAAATAACCTATAACTTTACAAGCTTACAATGCCGTGATAAAAAGAAAGTATACGTAAAAAAGATAGTAAATAATAAGCAATTAGGCGTATAAATGTGTTAAATTTATAAAATTACGATACCTGTGGCTCTGACATCGAAGTTCGGAGTCAAGCCTTTTTTGGCTGCCCAAGAGTGGAGGAACGATTTTACGTCCATGGCGGAGTCTACGCTCTACCTATTAAATGTTTTCGTTATTAATCAGCTCTGACTAATGCTGGTCTGATGGCATAAACTAATGGAAAAATTTGAGAAATCCCAAATAATCAATTAACACCAATTTGCAGGCGACGCGACAACGCCGACAAATTTTACATTGACTGACAGTGACATTGATTGACATTTGACAGCACAGCACTCGATTTTGTGCTTAGATTTTTTTATGATTTTCATTGGGAATTTCGTAACGTACAGCAATAAAAAATAATATATTAAATAACCACGATATAAAGTAAAGTTTATCGACTACCTATATAAACAGACGCACAGCACCTATGTGGGCTCGCTCATACTCTACTAAAACTAGCCTGCCCACATAAAAATTAGATCTCGTTTCGCCATGTCCATCGACATGGTTTAGTAAATTGGTAGGTATGCTATCCTATATGTAAATGATCAGACGCCAACAACTTTTGAGAAATCGAAAGAAAAATTAAAAACTAAAGTGAAGAATTTCAAGTTGCCTCAAATACCTAACTTTTAAAATTTTTTTTGAAAAATTCTTTTGAACGCGCCTGGCAATGTTAAAGCCCCGACCACCGGCCCCGACTAAATTGTTTGGCTTTTTTTTTTTATTCTTTGAACATTAAACTACAACATAAAAAATGCATATTGCCTCAAATACCTTTTTTTGGAAAATGAAAAAAAAAGCTTTTAAAAATTTATAGGTTGCTTTAGCCCCGCTACTCACCAGCCAGGTCTGCAGTTCCGTGTTGGGGTATAATAGGAGAGGTATTGTCAAGTTTTCCGCTTGTCTCAAATACCTACCCAAAAATTGGTGCTAGCACTCGGACCACCAGTAGTGGCAAAGATTTGACATCATCATCATATCAGCCACAGGAAGTCCACGGCTGGACATAGGCCTCCCCAAAGGATTTCCAAAACGACCGATTGGAAGCGGCCTGCGTCCAGCATTTTCCTGCAACCTTGCTCAGCCTGCGCAGCGTAGGACATCCTCCTGGGGTGTCCTACGCTGCACTTGCCGGAAAGATTTGATATACTTACATGTAACTTTTATTTCAATATACTTATTACTTACCTCTACATACCTAATGCCTGATATCCTTACATGTAACTTTTATTTCAATATACTTATTACTTACCTCTACATAAAGCCCTCCTTTTCATGTCCTAAAAATAAACTTTTTAAAAATCATTTAGTAAGATAACTGGGGACAAAAAAATATCAATTCCATTTGCCACCACTGGAGTCAAATGGAAATCTAAAAACAAAAATTCCCATTCGTCACCTACCACTATACTTATCTGTCAGAACGTGTCTAACTTCACTCTGTAAGAGGAGCGGCTGATGCGAATAATAGGGCAAATATATTACTAAGAGGAGCTTGCAAAAAGAGACAATATGAAAAGTTTATAAATCATTTTATTTAAAACACACCATTACAACACTCTTACAATACATACTCGATTAGCCATGGATACATTTGAACGATTTGAAATCACACAATTTTTTTTTAACCATCACCGACCTTTTAATAAATATTACAAAAATCGTCTAGATATATCCATGCCTTAAATGGATGTTGACAACAATAATTATATTAGATATTATGCCATATGCTTTCTACCGTGACAATTCTAGAAATCTAAACATAATTACAACTAAAGGATATGCAACAAAATGGACGAATTTTGTAAGCTATCTCAATAGCAATTTTGCCAAAAGAAATAAGGTACCTATTTAAAGACAATATTCGGCAGTAACTGCTGCCGAATATTCTTCTTTAATTATTTTGTGTATATGTGTTAATATTGTGATTAAGGCAATGTAAAATTAGTCTATTTTATTCTACCCTCTTTAAAATATAGCTTGGTACCTATGGCTGCTATAAAAACGGATACATTGACATATTGTTAATCTTTTCTGTTACAAAAAATACACAAAATTATTCTTCTATTTGACCTCCTACCACCGACCATAATAACAAGGCGCATTGTCAATGACAAACAGCTGCATTTTTATCTATTACCGTCTTTGATCTACTATACATAAATAAGTAAAGGAATAGAAAATGGCCGGTTGATATTGACGTGTTATTGTGGTCGAGTAGCAATAACAACCAAAACGAAACTAATGCGAGCAATAGGGACACCGCATCATTTTGGTTGATATTGAATTGGCACCTAAAAAATCAATTAATGTATGTAGTTGATTGGCGCCGGTCATTCTACGCTGTATTAATAAGACCAAGTTAATCCCACCAGAACTTAGTAGGTTGGGACAAGCTCAATTTGTACATTCTGCCATCATAGGTATCAAGTTATGTGTACATGGTTCCAATTCCAACATATTTAAAAAAGAAATAAATGGGTCCACACATCTAATTTCCTAACACCGGAACCTAAGACTGGTTTCTTAAAAATAACTCTTGGAAGTCACTCTTTGTGAGCAATACAAACAAAAATATGCTTAGTGACTACATTATGGCAAAACACCACATACATCCATAAATGTAACTTAAAAAAAAAAGTGAACCACATACCAAAGTATAATAGATATAAATAAAAAACTTTCGCGAATACAAACAAATGTATGATGATAAATTCAAGTACATTTTAATCGATGGATATTTCTATAAGGAATTTATCTTTAAGGTAAACCTCAAACATCGGGTTTAAAAGGTTTTATGTTCGTGTATAAATCTCAAATACATAAAACTTTTATTACAAGACAAGAACTAATTTTAGTACAGAATTTAAACAATAGGGATGTGGAATGGGTCCGAAAAATTGTTTTTTTTTTATTTAGTCCGTCAGTTAGGTTATCCAAAAATAATGGACTCATATTTTTCGGTTTATCAAAGTAGGTAATGAAAATTTACAAAGATACAGTGCATCAGTTTCAGAGTGGGGGTGATTGACGTCACCGTCAAGTGAAAATCGTACTTGATCGTGACGTCATGAAGAATTTAAATACGATGTATCTTTGTAATTATTTGCTAATCAGAAAAAAGAAAAAAAAATCGTATACTAATATATAATATTTTTTAATAATCTACCTGCTGAGCTAAGCATATTTTTGAGTCCACATCCGTATGCTCGACTGTTTTAAATTGACACTGATAGCTAGAAAAATTACTTATAAGCAGACGTTGGTTGGATAATGGTTTGAATCCAGTACTAAAATTAGAATGCGTTCTAATATAAGAAAGATGCAAAGGTTTTTATCGAAGTGTTAAAAGAGGAAAATCAAAACTGATTAGAAACAGTGTTAACTAAAAATTAGTGACCAGATCTCGTATTAGGTATGCTATTGGTTACAAAAGTAATAATAATAGATGTAATCATTTGCTAACTAGACGTTCATATGATAATCTTATTCATATATTTTAAACACAAGAAAAATAAATATACCTACTCAATATAGTACACACACATATCACCAATAAAGATCTTCAAATCGCAAAGTGACATAATCAAAATAAATATTTTCAGTCAATATGATTAATATCAATGAAATTCAATAGCAGTTTGACTATACAAACTGTTTTAATATGGCAACACCTTTAGGTCTTTGCATGATAAATAGAGTATTGCCACTTATAATAATTTTAGTTTCGTAACTATACTTTTCAGTCAAGTTATTAGTAATATTCTGATGAAAGTTTTGGTATATTAAGTTTTAACAAGTAATTTTATTACTTATCAATTGTTATTAATTCTATTAATCCCGACCCGATCTTATGGAGACGATTAACGTATAAAGTTGTTTATGTACGCGCTTATTTCAATTTATTATATTAGTCCTTTCCTAGCCCACGGGTGTCGTAAGAGAAGACTAAAAGTGCAAATGGTTTCGGACAGCAGCATCTCCTGTGCAACGTCTTTACGTAATCTACTGCGTTTCCCAACCCCCCTGTATAGGGAAATCCTGGCTTTATCGGAAGAAGCCTTTAGTCCAGCAGTGGATGATATAGGCTGGTCAGAATAAGTTATCTAAGGTTTTTGGATGAAACTCATTACTAAAAGATATTTTTGTCTTCTATTGTAAACAATCCCAGTTGAAATTGTTTCACCTACAGTGGGAAACAGTAATAATTTTATTATAAAAGACGAATGTGATTTTGCAAAAAAGAAATCATAAATTTGTTACATCTGATTACATACTTCGTGAGCATTGTAGATAAAGTACACGTCTTCAAAAATAAGAATCAATCAGGCATCACTCTCATTCATTACATGGAATAAATTGACAGATGTTAATGTTGGTCTACCCCGTTAGGGATAAATACGCGATAGCGTATAGTGTATATTATATAGTATGTTTAGGAAAAGTACTAATTTTCTAATTGAATCTGGATAATGAAAAGCTTGTGGAATTCGAGTGTAGAATTAATTGATTATCAAAATCATTAAAACGGTATTCAAATGTCAATTTATCCCACCAAACTGCAAACCAGGAGTAAAACATATCAATTTACATACCTATAAACCAAATTGCAATGGCTATTTCGAGCACACTCTCATTCAAACAAACTCAATACAATCTTTTCCTCGAATGCTCTTGCCGCTTCTGGTACCACATGATGCCGAGTACTACGAGCACTATGATCACTATGGCGATCAGCATCATGTATAGAAAGGTTTTGATGCCAGACATGGCTGGTTTCGCGTCCTCTATCCTTTCTCTAGGAGCTTCATATGAGGACGCGGAGGGGATGATATTCGATCTATCTTCGTCTTTGACTTGCTGAAAATTGAAAAAAGAAATAAAATAGTCATAAAGTCTCACATACCTACTTTGTTCATCACAATGTTTTTCTACAAGGATCTTAAATATAGAATGTACCAGCTGCTGTTCAGTTCGAAAAGCCAACCAAACCGATAATCTGAGGAATGATACTCAAATTGAATAATTAAATAACAAATGGTGAAAAATACCACGTGAGCTGGGACTTCAACTCGTAGCCTTGGTCTAAACACAACCATGCTCTAACCACTGAGCTCACGTGTTCAACCCCGCACGCCGAATTTTTCCACCACTTGATATTCATACAACAAGCATTAGGCTTGCGTCACCAAGGTCGCTTTAGTACTGCATCTTGAATGCCAAAAACCCTATAAAAATACTGAGGAATGGACTCAACACAGGCGATACGGCTTGCAAGTGCAACCCGTCATTTTGATTCCCTTTTGTACCGATACATTAGAAGTCTTAGAGACCTTTGGGTCTTACTTATGGCCCTAGAGATAAAGACGTGATTAGTATGTACGTGGGGCGCACTATAAGTTTCCGGAATGAATATGAAAAAATACTATTAAAGGTACAAAATTAATTTATTGTTTTTCAAAATAATCTCCCTTGGCGTCTATGCACTTTTTCATTCGATGAAACCAGTTTTGAAAACTTTTGTGCCACTCCTCTGTGGTGACCTCTGAAACGTGTTTTTCATACTCCTCGACAGCCTCTTCTGGTGATGAAAATCATTGACCGCGTAATTGGTTCTTAATTTTTGGGAACAGAAAAAAGTCACAAGGTGCCAGGTCAGGACTGTATGCAGGGAGACTCATGAGTTCTACATTTTTCGCCTTCAAAAAGTCGTTTGTCTGTCTGGCCGTGTGAGAACTAGCATTGTCGTGGTGCAGGATGATACGGCGTTTACGGTTATTTTTACGGAGTTCGTCAATAACTTCCGGCAAACAAATGGTCGTGTACCACTATTCACTGTACGACGATTCTCTAAAGCAACAGTAGCCACGTGTCCAGTTTTATTAAAAAAAGAAGCAATCATCCTCTTAGATACACTTTTCACGCGCGCCACTTTGGTTGGTTTCGGCTCATCTTGAAAGACCCATACGCTCGATTGCTGCTTTGTTTTGGGATCGTAGCAATAAATTCATGTTTCGTCACCTGTTACTATGTCCCACACCAAATTTGACGCACCTTCGTTGAATCTGGTAAGCATGGCACTGCACCAAGTGACGCGGTCCGTTTTTTGAGCCTCGGTCAAGTTGTGTGGGATCCACCGCGAGCACAGCTTTCTCACACCCAAATGTTTGTGTAGGATTAATTGTATTTGACTCATGCCTATTTCTAAGGATGCGCGAATTTCATGGTAGGTCACATGCCTGTCTGTTTCAATCATACGGCCCACAGCATTGATGTTTTTGTTGGTCACAGCGGTGGACGGCCGACCATCGCGAGATTCGTCACTGAGATTGATACGACCACGCTTGAATTCTGCAAACCAGCTATAAACAGTTGTCTTGCATGGTGCTTCATTGCCAAAAGCTGTTTCAAGCCGAGCGATGCTCTGTTAAGCTGTCAAATTACACTTAAAATCGTAGAAAATCATACTACGAAAATTTTCCCGAGTTAAATCCATGTTGATGCAGAAACACAATTTTTTAAATGGCGCCACAAGGTAAAAACAAAAGACAGTCAGATGAAACAAACTGCAATTTACAGCCAAAGAGTTCTATTTTCAAATGTTGCAATAAATTTTTAAATATTGTTTATGTAAGTGGCCAGTTCCGGAAACTTACAGTGCGCCCTATGTATGTTTTTAACTTACAGTGTCTAGTAAGTCCAGCTCGTACATCTTGATAGAGATGATGTCGTGGTTGTCGCTGAGGTCTCCCGTGGTGGCTGACGCTCCGAAATAGTAGCCGGTCGGCAGCTGCACATTTTCCACTTTAAGGCATTCTTTCCACGCGTTCTTGCCTTCCAAGTCAGTTGACACTGTAACAAAAAGGACACGTAAGTAATGTGGCGACCTCTACGCCGCTACGAGGAACTACAACCACAACAACGAAGTGACAACATAGTTCACAAGAAGACTACGAGATGGCGCTATCAGTATCCTACATCACGATCTCAGAGTTCTAGTTGCAGTTAACCATATACAGGGTGACTTTTTATCCACCAGCCAAATTTTTGGAGAAAGTTCAGTCCATGATACTGAACTACTTTCTATAAAAAAATGTAAAAATTTTTCGTCCTTCCATACAAAATCAGTTGGCCTAAGCGCCAATATTTATAATTTTTTTTAACGTTTTTCGTTAATTGTTTTTATGGAAAGTAGTTCAGTATCATAGACTGAACTTGCTCCAAAACTTTGGCTGGTGGTTAAAAAGTCAGCCTGTATTACAACCTCCGACAATACACTATCAGAGTCGCGGTTCCCCAGGCTCAACACTATGCCTGGAGAGAAGATCTTCCCTTTATGGCGGTCAAGCATATCACCTCGGTCCCGCTACAGTCATCGTAGAGTGAATGTGAATGGGCAGGCAGGACGAAGGGTCGGCCACGGTTTCGGTAACGGTTAAAAAAAGGAGAAGTTATGGGGGAACATACATACAAAAAAATACATATTTATAAACATTCGAATTATGAAGGTCCTTTGAAGTCGCTTAAAAAGATTAACATGCATGTACATAAAAAAACCCATTCGATTCTTATCTTTAATATTTATTTATAATTGAATTCAGACTTATCATTATACAAGCTTACCTCTTGACCTACCTAATCTCTTATCAGACATCTGTCCATACAATGGCACACCACAAAGCGAGTCAATAAGTATAATCTAGTTTTAGAACTAGATTATACTTATTGACTCGCTTTGTGGTGCGCCTTATCTCAAACAAGGTTAAAGTCACGTATTGAATATCGACCACGTGTAGTAAACACCAAATTGTGCATTATCTTATGAAATAATGTCAATGGCCTAAGATTAACTGAGATATTATCTTTGTGATGTTACTGACTCAATGGACAGTAAGTGATGTTTTTTTTTAAAATTATTGGCTTGACTCTACTGCGGAACCAGGAACAAGTTAATAAAACTAAAACGTGGGAAATTCTTTTTTCCTAACAAGTTACAATCAAAAGTTGGTGTAGGCCTTTGATTGCTTTAAGGGAGCTTCTGGCGACTATGTAATGTTTATGTATACGAACATATCTATAGACTAGTACAGGGGTCACCAAATGGCGGACCGCGGTCCGCGTTCGGACCACCGCCGACCCATTTTGTGCGGACCGCGAGACTCACAGCGACTTGCACTTTTTTTTAAAAGATGAACTGCATTAAGATTAAATTTCGATCTCGACTTACTGATGAACAACTCCAGGATTAAATATTAATGCACCAATTTTACTTCAAACACAAAAAAATACCTTTCTTATTTCCGTAATTACATTTGTTTGATAAATATTTTTTTCTATAAAATGTTGTGCGGACCGCAATGGTAATTTCATTCTTAAAACGGACCTCGAGCGAAACTAATTGGTGACCCCTGGACTAGTGCCTCTGTGAGCTGTAGACCTCGCGAGACTGTCTGTGCATTACTCCCTTATAAACTGACCCCTTGAAGTTTATCCGACAAAAACACTCACTGCACTCTCTTTTCAATTCTTCTGAATCCTAATTCCCCTGAGTATCTTAGATTTAAATTTAAATTTCTTTCTGACACTCATGATAGGCAACTTCGTTCTACTGATAAACTTCTCCTTTCTGTTCCTCCTCATCGCACAAATTTTATGGCGAACTCTTTTAACTTACAAGCTATACGGCTCTGGAATGCTTTACCCATTGACAACAAAGATATTTCGACAAAATTTTCTTTTAAGAGAAGAGTGCACTCTTATCTTTTTGATCGATGTTAGTATCTTTCTTTATTTTTCACCATCATCATTCATTATTTATATATATTGTAGGTTTGTATATATTTATTTGTTATATGTATTATAGATAGTCTTGTGTACGTATGTAGGTATATTTTATGAGTTATATTTTATTTATTTGTATATTATATATTGTATTATATTATATAGTGTTAATTAGACATATATTATATTATGCACATATTTTAATACTTTATTTTGTATCTAGTTTTTTGCGCCGCAACATGATTTGTATCTGTTTATCCCTATGGTTGACTGGGAGAGAACGCTTTTAGCGTTAAGTCCGCCAATTGTACCATTTTTTTATTGTGGAACAATAAAGATTTTTAAAATTAAATTTAAACAAACTGAACAGCTGCATTTTCTCCAAAGACGTCAACTAACAAACTTACAACTTAAAATTAGATAGGTATGTGGATGGACTGACATTGTTTGTTATATCATAATTTAAATTGATATTTTAAATTATTTATTTAACTTTATGGCAAAAATTGTAAACGGTCAACCGAAAGGTGGCAAGGTACAAGTGAGAGAGTGAGAAAAACCTTTGGCTATTGGTAATAACGAGTTGTATACTTTTAAATCACTCACCAGTAAGCTTATCGTCCTTGTAAATGATAGACACGTATGTGTCGTGGTTTTAGATCCTAAACTTGGCCTTGCAGCCGGACAGCTGTGTGTGGATGCCGTAATAAATCCAAATGACTATCCAATTACAGAATGTGTGTGAGAAAAACCTTTGGCTATCGGTAAAATCGAGTTGTATAGTTTTAAATCACTCACCAGTAAGCGTATCATCCTTGTAGATGATAGACACGTGTGTGTCGTGGTTGTAGTTCCTAAACTTGGCCTCGCAACCAGACAGCTGTGTGTGGGTACCATCCCTGTCGTGGTCGTAGTGCAGGGAGCCGTTGTTGATCATCGCCGAGATGTACGGGTGCTGGTGCTGTAGGGGCAAGAAGGTAATTATACGTTATTTGTTTTCTTTGATAGGCTTTAAAGATACGTCAGAATTTGAACTCTAATACAATAAAGCTCAAATTTCAACCTACATTATGAACATCGTTAGGGCGGCTGCGACAGGCTCGCGTCGCTGGAGGCCAAGCGTGGACGCTCACGGCAACGCGTGGCCGTGCAACCTTTTCAAGCGATACTGGTCTAAATATAAGTATAAAGACCAGTATCGCTTGAAGTTTTTAGATAAAATTTAAAATTATTTCACACTGAAAGTGCTCGCCGCGCCGCTGCCATTCCGGTTTGAAGCGGCCCTTATGGTTGCTACACGTATCCAAAATTATGGCCAGACCAGAGAAAAATGTCTCCCAAAGACTGGACTGATGTGCATGAGGTCCCTCCCTAACACACTCTAACAGATCCCTAAAAGATACATGCAACACACTTCCACTGCTGAAAAATGCAACGTGTGTGTTTTTCCAAAGAGGAAAACACATACGGTGCGTTTTCAGCAGGGGAAGTGTTGAAGTAAATAAAGCTCAATTTCAACTTACATTATGAGCACCATTATGGTTGCTATATGTATCCAATATGATGGCAAGACCAGAGAAATAGTCTTTGCTCCCAAAGACTGGACCTGTCTGCATACGGTCTCTGACGTACCATATCGCGAAACCATCCCCAAAGAGGTCTTTCCCTCTTCCATGCACTTTGAACTGGAGTTGGACTTCCCAGTTGCGGGTGTTGCATGGCTAGAATAAAAAACAATCCATATGTAGATATGCCGCCCTATGTCGTTATATCTAGAGATGAGGGGGGGAGGGGTGCAAATAGAAGACTCGGGTGTCATCCCCACTGTCCCCGCTGGGAAAAAATGGAACAGTTTTTAGTCTTGTCGTGAACGAATGGGAATGACTATTATTTTACAGTTCCCCACTGGGGACGAATGGCACAGACTTCCATTAAAATTCCTATTCATCCCTAGTGGTGGCGAATGGGAATTTTGGTTTTTTGATTCCTATTTGACCCCAGTAAGGACGAATGGGATATAGCCAAAAAAAGTTGCGTCTTAATATCGTAACAAAAAAGTTTGACGTAAACTGAAACGGAGACCTTCTTTCCCTTCGCTCTCTCGGACAATTAACCGTTTAAATTGAAAACAATAACCATAAATAGGGACAGCCTAATCCTATTTAGGATAAATCACCAATTGTGACCAGCAGTGCGTAGAATTCGACCACGTGACCAGCCAAACGGTCGACTTTTACGCACATACTATGCGGGAAAGGCCGCTGGTACATTCTACGATTTCTACGTTGTCTTTTTACCCGTTCGCATGAAAGTTTTAGTAAAGTAGCATAGGTACTCGTAATTTCGTATAAAGTTATATTACCTTGAAAAGTTATTCTCTTTATTTATAGTTATTATTATTATCTCCATTTGAATTTTAAAGTGCAGCCAGAATCGAATTTGAAGTTAAGCTACGAGGGGGGGTCAAAAAGTTCGCGGAATGGAGGGGATAGCGGGGGGTGGGGGACCTGCCGCAGGTAGTAACTAATGAGCAACTCTTTGTGAGTATATATGCCAAGTTTGAACCTGATTGTGTCAATAACCTTTGACCTGTCGTCGATCAAACAAGTGAATCCGGAAGAAAAACTTGAACATGGAAAAAATCGAGTTTCGTGCCGTCATAAAGTTCCTCACTAAGCAAGGAAAACCACCTCAGAAAATTTTGGAAGAAATGTTATCAGTATACGGGGACTCTTGCCCTGGGAAAACCATGGTGTACAAGTGGAATAGCCTTTTCAAGCAAGGCAGAGAGTCTCTTGAAGACGACCCTCGCTCAGGACGGCCGATTGAGGCCACCACCTCAAACATCGTTGAAAAAGTGGAGAATCTTATACTGGAGGATACTCGTTTGAAGAAGAAACAACTTGCAGAAATGGTTGGAGTATCACCTACAACCATTTTAAATATTCTACACGACAATCTTGGGATGTCAAAAGTCAGCGCAAGATGGGTGCCAAGAATGCTCACACCACCACAGAAACAGCTGCGCGTCGAGTATTCAAAGGAGTTTTTAGACCTCTGTAGCGCCGACAAGGAAGGAATTTTTGCAAGACTTGTTACTGCAGATGAAACTTGGGTTCATCATTATGAGCCTGAGTCGAAGCAAGAGTCTATGCAGTGGCATAAAAAGGGTCAGCCCCCCCCTAAGAAATACAGGGTGTCACAATCGGCTGGAAAAATCATGGCAACTGTTTTTTGGGATACAGAGGGTATTTTATTAATAGATTATAAAGATAAGGGTGTTTCTATAACGGGAGAATACTACGCTAATCTACTAAGACAATTAAAAGAAGCAATCAAGGAGAAAAGGCGGGGAAAGTTGACAAAGGGTGTGCTGCTTTTGCATGACAACGCACCGGTACACAAGAGCCGCGTTGCGATGGCTGCCCTTCATCACTGTGGCTTCGAAATGTTAAACCATCCTCCCTATAGTCCAGACTTAGCCCCCTGTGATTATTTTTTATTTCCCAAATTAAAAAAAGAGCTTCGGGGGAAGAAATTTTCCGATGATGAAGAAGTCAAGTCGGCGATTTCGGCCTATTTTGAGGACAAAGACAAATCATTTTTTTTCGACGGTATTAATAAGTTAATAGAGAGATCTGAAAAATGTATTCGACTTAAGGGGGAATATATTGAAAAAGAAAAATAGTACAGTATTTTATTTCACCCCCCTTCCCCTCCGTTCCGCGAACTTTTTGACCCCCCCTCGTAATTAACTAAAATTACATTGAAGGAATTTCCTTCTAAAATTATCGTGTAAAATTATAAGTACTTTTACCTACATATACTACTTCTACTATCTTTTTTCTTTGGTAATACATTTATGTTATATAAATATTTATAATATATCTTCTTTTTATTTATAATAAGTACTTAAATTAACTTCGGCTGCGCAAGCACATCCGTTCTGGCGGTGGCTGAAAATCAGTGTTTTGCTCACTGGGCAATTCCCCACACTGAGCTACAGCCTTTTGTAATACTGTAGCACACACATGTCTTTGATTTATTACCTAGGTTGTTTTTTTTGTCATTTTCTATGTACTGTGTGTTATAGATGCAATCAATGATTTATCTATCTATCATATACCTATTAATTACCTGACTGCCTCTGTGGTTCAGTGGTCAAGGCGTTTGCCTTGTGATCCGGAAGTCGTGGGTTCAAATCCCACTGGGAAGCATACTTTGTGAAAAGTTGCTTCCAGTCTGGTTAGCAGTTAAAGCTGTTGGTCCCGAACGCGATCTAGCGTTTGTACCTATCCTAGGATTGGTTCTGGTCTACCCTTTGAGTTGCGGAGGTCAGACGGCAGTTGCTCCGTGTAAAAACCACCCAAGTAGCATTCGGGGTTCTATATAAGATGTCTTATCGTTCACATATACTCCACAAGCTGAGTAAGTCAGCTGTATAGCTTGCTATAATGCTTGTATAGAACCTGTTTGGGCATAAATTAGACAGCTTTAAGTTCACTATGGCTGTACATTAGCAGTATAACAGCCTTATAATAGCAGTTTAAGTAGTAACATCGGACTTAAGGCTGTCTTACAGCACTATATGAGACGTAGTGTAAACCATACAACGCACATGAGCGTAATAAAGAGTAACAAGTGGCTAAATACACAGCCTTCACAGTTATAAAATTCGACAACAGTACTCCAGTGCTACCTAAAGTTTACGTGTGTCCTACACTATTTCTTTATTTTATAAATTATTTATTTGTTTGGTTTTGTGAGTGCCATCAAGCAGACCTTACTCCGGCGGATATATATTGGATAAAAATTTATGATAACACGCGGTATAAGTACCTGTTTCAAAGACTTAATAATGTTATTGCCATGGGAATGCAACTTTATCGTGAAATGTATACATATTTACAGCTAAAATATTCACGCGCCTCTACAAAAACGCGATATTCACTTTAAAATATTTAAAACTGGCTGAGAGGAAATCTACAATTTTCAGTTTTCGATATTATATTGGCATTATAACTATACTACGGTAATTAATTATATAATAAAACCAAAACTCAATCGCTCTATCTGCCTTTATTGTGATAAATCTGCATGATAATTTTGGAGATTTATTATTAGGTAAATATTTTAGGTTAGAACAAAATGGTGGAAATGAAATACGGCTATGTGAACTGTTATAACTCCAATTTAATGCGGTGAGCGTATATAGGTTCACATGTGTTCTGTTAAAATGCTGTTATCTATTGAATTTATAATTATCCTCCGCATTATGTACAGAACCACCATGAACAACGGTTGAAGTCGCACTTGTTGAAGCCGTATCGACGGGCTCATTTTCGGGCGTCGTTGTCAATCGACTGTTTATATTTACAATTTGCGAATATTCTTTTGCAATTTTCCTTCTTATTCCACCGGTTCTCGCTCTTATTTTCCAAGATTTTTTATACATTTTCACGTGACGAAATAAACACACCGCAGCTTGTGGGATAAGTGTAATAGAATATCACATTCACATTCATGTTCAGCTTACAGCAGATAAGAGTGGTACTTGTGGACAAATAAACCGCTATTGATGTTATTAGACAACACATATAGTCTTTTTAACAGCCTATAGTGCACATGCGAACCATTTAAACACTTCTGTACAGATAGTAAAAAAGGTTATTTTAATGATCACAAACAAGTCCTACTGCAGCTACTAGCTGTATAACAGTCTAAAACAAGTAAACATAACAGCCTTTGGCTTTATAAATGACCATGTGTGTTCTATTATAATGCTGGCTCTATAACATCGTACAAGTAGGTCGTAAAGCAGCGGTTGCCGTATCTCTACCCTCCTATAATGCTCTTAGTCAGACGGCTGACTAAAGGATAGTTGTGAGAGTATTATAACACCAACAAACGTATAAAAGTATAACTCTACACTCCTATAAGTCCCTTAGACAGGTATAGGTGTTATTAATCGCAATAATGCAGCTTATACATTACGAGTGAACTGTAATAATGCTTCAAGTACACATGGGAACTAAATGTGTACTCTTAAATGGAGTAAAATGTTACTTGGGCAGTAACCTCGTCAAATCACCTAGGTTAGGTAGCGGACCCCGGGCTCTGAAGTGTTACATACATTAATACATACAATATAAATACAAGTACAAACACATTACACATACATGTGGAAAATAGTAAGAAAATATGAAATCTTGTAATTGTTTAGTTTCAATATGCCATTCAATAACAAATAATTTCTAAGCTTAAACATTTTAAACTATTCAGCTATGAAAATTAATGAACCATGAATTTCATTGTCACGTAGAACGTGATTAACAAACGATAATAACCATTACACTGTTACTAATAAAACTCAATTTTGAATAGCATGATGTCACCTTGGCTAGGTTTTAGTTCAACCTCATTTGCCGGTTTCATTGCCATATTATTAACTACTTCATGTTTAACTTTTTTCCATATTGTATTTTGTCAAAGACACATCACTACATAGTATAAAACAAAGTCGCTTCCCACTGTCTGTCCCTATGTATGCTTAGATCTTTAAAACTACGCAACGGATTTTGATGCGGTTTTTTTTTAATAGATAAAGTGATTCATGAGAAAGGTTTATATGTATAATACATACCCGTGCGAAGCCGGGGCGGGCCGCTAGTTTTGTATAAAAGAGACTCGAGTCGACGGATGGAGTGTGTAAATTAGGACATGGCTAGAAAAACGTGTAACAGTTTAGATGAAAAAAAATATAGATAACTAGCGGCCCGCCCCGGCTTCGCACGGGTATTAAAGCTCCGTAAGAACCATTTCTAAAAAAAGAGTTAGCGAAATCGGTTCAGCTGCTCTCGAGATTTGTGCTTAGCAACACCATATTGAGGTAGCCCTATAGTAAGTTTTCTAAACTTGTGTTGGGCTAGTAACTCAATGATACTATCTTTTATGATAAATACATATACATTACATATAGATAAAAAGCCAAGACCCAGAACAATGGGCTATAGTTTTTTTACCCCTAATTTTTATTTTTATTTATCAAAATATAGCATATTTCAAGAAACTAATTTGATTATTTTGTCATATTAAGGCTTTGTTCAATTTTTATAAATTATTATAAAAATCATGTCAAAGACAAAGTCGCGGCTTAACAAAAGAAACGGCCAAGCCCAATACATATTAAAAAAAACCATGCTATGGTCATAATTGCATCATAATTGTCTTTGTCAGTGTCAGTGTCATTCAGTGAATTCAGATCAGAGATATGGGATATTTATTGTTCTGAGATTTAGATGGAATTCAGTTGCCCATGATTGGTGGAAAGTTCTTTCCTTAGTTATGATTGGCGGAAATGGTGACATTTGACGTTTTTGTCAGTGATGGATAAATACCATAAAGGCGATACGTATTTTTTTAAGAAAGGACTCGAGCTTAAACTGATACTGCAATTACAGCCGTGGAGTAAGGTCAAGGTCATACGTTTTTTTGTAAAATATCCAAAACCATTGATTATTGTGGCAAAAAAATGACCCAGAACTATTCATTAACTCTGTACCTCGAACGGATTAGGAAAAAATTAACAATCCCCTTTGGAAAAAGGCCATTTGCCCTGGCTAGGGATTAAACCCAGAAGCTCCGAGTGGCAGGCTAGCATGGTTATCAATACACCACAAGTCATAAAAGATGTATGCAAAATGAAATGACTAACATACTGCCCCTATCCTATTTATAAGAGGGATAGAGGAAGAAGATAAAGGGAGAGAGAGCACAAATTGGGGGCCAACACTGGTGTCTGACTAGTGTCTTGGAATTATGTCATCATTAGGCATTGAACATTTAATTTTCCACCGTTGAAAGTGGCATTTGAGTCTTATACCTCTTGGCTGTGTCTATCACTGTCCCATTTTTATCCCTCAAGTAGATGACTTAGATGTATAGAAACCTTACGAGAATAAATAAGGATCATATAACTACTATATCCCTCATTCAGTCACATTATGTGACATACATACATAGGTGTAAAACTTAATACTCCTCTTTATAACCCCCAATGAAAAAGAGGGGTGTTAAAAGTTTGACGTGTCTGTGGGAGTCTGTGGCATCGCAGCTCCTAAATGAAGACCTATTTTTTTTAATCAATTTTTTTTCTAAGGCTTCAGTTCACTTGGTGTGAACTGATGCCGTATGATACTATGCCAGCCTCATGGGGGATTTCGATTAGATAATTTCTAGTTTCTGTGCAACATCACAGCTCTTATGAAGACCTATTTCTATGCGTTTTTTTTATTAAAAGTAGGGATGTATTCGATACCGATGCCAATACATCGGCGATACTTCGGGTTTCCCGATATATCGCCATCGGCGATATTTTTATTGCCGATACAATGATATTCTTAAAATTTTGCGCTTCAAGAAAGTAATGTAAACGCGCGTGCTGTTCGTCTATTGCTTTGTAAACGAGGCACAAACTATACTAGCAATATCCCCGTGCTTTATTCAGTGTATTTTTCGCCCGCTTTGGCCCCGCGTAGTACCCATTTCACTAGATGCTTTTGTTGGTTGTAGTTAGTATTTTTACCTTGCTCATAAAATTATAGAATTACATTACATACCATAATCCGCTAGATGACAACAAGTCAAATCAGACACTTTTTACTAAACGTCAAAAACAAACATTTTGTAAGTATGGGATTTGTATGAAAATCAGAACCATGACGTCATAGTTTTGTAGAGTCAAATAGCGCTCTTAATATCAGTTTTTCTGCATTAATAAATCTAAAATCATGTTTAAATTGGATATGTTCAATGACTGATACTATTTTGTGACATTTTATTCTCTTAACGGTAACAAATAATTTATTTTGACTTATTAAATAGAAAAGAATAATACATTTTTTAATTTATTTTATCTTCATTTAAATTCACTATGCGTATCGGTATCGGCATTGGTATCGCCGATATTTTTATAGGAGTATCAGTATCGGTATCGTATCGGCAAAAAGGCGTATCGATGCATCCCTAATTGAAAGCCATGTCTGTCGAAACAACATCATAGCAATGAGTATACCTAAAGGTTGACAGGGAGAGAAGCTGTAGCATTAAGTCTACCTGTTGTAGCTTTATTAAATAAATTAATACCTCAGAGCTACCATTTACACAGTCGGATTTAAGTTAATAAGAGGTACCTACTTAACTATGTCTGTAAAACTACTCATAAAATAAATCCTATTATGATTAATTCTAATATTAGTCTACTACCTACTAACACAATATTAGCTTATTAAAATCTGCGGTCATTTCGTTAATTCTTATCGCATCTAGTTGGTTTAACGATTACTTACCACCGTGTTCCATATAGCCCCTGATTTTGATTGCAAATCGGGCGTCAACCGAACGTAATTCGTAGTAACTATTGTGCTACCTAAAAAGTCCCAGTAAGGCACCGACATTCCACTCCCTGTAATCAAACAATTAAGGGTAACATTCGTGTAAATTGCACAAAAGTGGCCTCAAGATCAAAGTCAGACGGCAGGTCACTCACCTTGGTATGGTTTTGTGAGAGAATGCTCTCTTCTCACATAGTCTCGGGTGTTCCATTCTGCGAGAATAGGACTACACAATAATGATAAAAGGAGATATTGCAAAAGTTTGAACTTTTCGTGAAACATTTTCGTAAATAAATTCGTAGGCGAATTATATGTGACAAGACAAACGCCAAATCATAGGCTAGGCAAATGGTTGGTTGGCATTGGCAGCCGCTGCCATGTGTTGCCATTTATAGAAATAAAATAACCTATCAAGCAATACCGATGCCTTATCTTGCATCATGACATTCATGACTGAAAAAATATTTTTGACTCATCAGGTCAGAGATATGGGATATCATCAGGTAGATAGATTTTTAAAAAAATATTGTACACTTATTTTTTGTTTCCTCCGACTAACGATTATTAGGATAAGTATATAATTATATAAGGTACTATTTTCGTATGACGTCAATGCCTTTTTGACTCATCAGGTAGATAGATTATTAAAAAAACACTAACTTTTTGTTTCCTCCGACTAACTTAACTAACTCCGATTATTAGGATAAGTATATAATTATATAAGGTACCTACTATTTTCGTATGACGACAATGATAGAAAATGTAGTGATCTCACACACAAACAATCCCCAGCTCCATACTTTAGATGCTCTGTATCTTTGTTTCTTTGTGAATTTTTACTAATTTGATGACGTAGTGACAAAATTAGAGAAAGGGATGATGATGGTTTGGGGCTTTGGGCATTAAGAAAGGATGGCTGAAAAGAGACTTTTTTAAAATAACCTTGATTGTCCCTTTGTTGGGCAAAGGAAAAGAGATAAACAAAAAATATTTATAAGTCAAATAATATGAAAGGAAGAGCGGGACAGGGTTGACCTCGGCAGACATTCTGCGATCAGATTGCAGACGTTCTAAAAAACGGAGAGGTAAGAAGTACTCGTAAGTCCCTTAACCGAACGGCATATATAAAGAGGTTGATGAGTGTAGATGAAGCGAAAGAAGTCTGTCAGGGTCAGGAATTTAGGATCGTAGCAAGTGGAGTGGAGTTCCATAGTCTCTGGACTATGTGGGAAACAGGCGTGATAGTATGTATGTATGTACTTTGATAAACGAAAAAATATGGGTCCATTATTTTTAGATAATGTAATGTAAGCGGGGGCCGGGCGCTGAACATGGGATATTTTGGTTATAGGTTAGACTCTGAAACCAAAAAATCACTAGTTCTGTGAGATACGTACGTCTGTTGCCTTTAAGCATCTTGAAAAAAATTACACCAGTATTAGCTAATAACACATACTCGATAAGGAAAAGATAAATACGTATTATGGATTCAAAAGCTTAATTATGTAAGCAAAAACATGATGTGTATTTTGTTTCCATGTGTAACAAATATTTTTCATTTCGACAAACGAAAAAAAAACGATTTTGTCGTCGAAATAAAAAATAGTCCTACACTATTGGCAGTTTTTAAATTTGTGGCAACATTTTTAGAAACGTCAAACTATCAATGTTATCAAATGTCAATACAATGCCATCTATGAATAATTTTAGGTACTAAACTAAATATAGGAGTATATGCCATCTATGAATGATTTTAGGTACTATTAACTAAATATAAGAGTACATCAAAATTACCATGCAGGCAACGTTTGCTTAGTGTATCCAAAACGGATCAGATGGCGTGCTAAAAAAAATTTAGCATTAGTTTGTACTTTGTAAATCATTTCCTCGTCTTCGGAAGGCACATTATTTGGCGGTTTCTTACCTACTAGCCTAGTCTAGCCTACTCACTTAGCGGTTTCTTACCTTTTATGGAGCTAAGTGAGTAGGTTCCAAATCCGCTGAGCTGCGACAGTAACTTTTATTTTTCTAGAATGTCCTTATTTCTGACTCCAGGGGAATCCGGATAACACATACACCCTAGCATACACACAGCGCAATCCCCAAAGACAGGTACAATGGCCACGCTTAAATCTCCATTACATATTTTTTTAAACTTCTCTACTATTAAAGTGAGAACGTGAAGCTTTCACTAATTATGTATTACTATGACCACAATAACAACAAATACTAAAAATAAAATAAAGTTAAAAATTAAAGAGGGTCGTCATACAAGAAACGTGTTTCTTCAGCGTTTTAAAACATTGTACGGTGGTACGGAACCCTTCATGTACGAGTCCGACTCGCACTTGCCCGTTGCAAAGAAAAGCTTCACGTTCTCACTTCAAACTGTAAACAGTAGTTCATAACATAGTTCAAGAGAGTCAAAATTTTAAATGATATCTGTTTCTTTTCAAATACGATTCTTTTCAAGATCCTGGGGTCCGTTACCTAACCTAGGTGATTTGACGAGGTTACTGGATTTTACACTGATCGACTGCCGAAAGCCGTGTGGTTCGCAGCAGAGTAGAATAGGACCACTCTATGTCTTCTCGTGGATGTCGTCGAAAGCAATTTAAAAACACAAGCTAAACAAAGCTTAAAAACATCAATGAGACCTCTCCAACCCGACTGGCCAGCATGGAGAGTGTAGGCCAAATCCTGTGACTGCTCTGGCTAATATATGGCTCTGGTAGTACAAAGAGGGTCATGCTCCTGCAGTGGAGACTAAAAAAGACCTGATGATGACACAGATCGACTGCCGTCTGACCTCCGCAACCCAAAGGGTAGACTAGAACCAAACTTAGGATAGATTTAAACAAACTCTAGGACCCGCTATACGTGCCTTCCGAAGCACGAAATCATTTTTATTTTCGGATAATCAGGTGATTCAAGCCTGTAATATCCTATACAGACTGGAAACAACTTTTCACAAAGTATGCTTTTCCCAGTGGATTCGAACCCACGACGTCCGGATCACAAAGCAAACGCGTTGACCACTGGATCACGGAGGAAAGTCTGATTCTATCTAGGGTATAAATGCAATTTCTTTGAAATAACAAAATAATTCCGAAATCTGACATGTCATATCAAAATAAAAGCTACGTTACTACGTTAAAGTCTAAGGTACTTAATCCCCTTCCCCTAGACTTTCCCATACAAACGTAGCCTAACGTTTTATTTTTAACCGACTTAAAAAAAGGAGGAGGTTATCAATTTGACTGTATGTTTTTTTTAAATGTATGTTTGTTCCGCGATATCTTCGCCAATTGTAAACCGATTTTGATGATTATTTTTTTATTTGAAAGCCCTTACTACCAAGTTGGTCCCATTTCAATTTCGTGAAGATATGATGAAGAACTTTGGAGATATGGAAGAAACTCCGTAAAAAAAATTAAAGTCGGTTGTTTTTTTTGTTAAAAATTTAATTATTAAACGACATGTCAGATTTCGGTAAAAATTTAAAACTTTAAAGAAATTGCATATATCTAGGGCTATAATTGGTTTTCACAGTTAAAAAAAAATTAACTTGAAAGAAAATATAAGGGTGTAAAAGTTTTCCATGCTGATGGTCAAAAGTGATAAAATAATACAATATCATATTTTGACTTTAAAAACCAATTATAACCCTAGTGTGTGTTAAAACCAATTAAATATATCTATGCAATTTTTTTAAAGTTACAATTACAATTTTTGTGATATCTGACACTATCAGTATATATAATATATAATATCAATAAAACGTAGACTACGTTTGTATGGGAAACTTTGATTCTGTCTAGGGTAAGGGCACTCTTAGGCATGTCTTCCAGTTAACTTTCTGTAGGTACTTATTTATTTATACTTCTTCTTAATCTAAGCGCGTTCCCGGGTGCATCATCAGCTGTGCTGCTTCGGAGCTCGGGGTGCGCTTTCGCGCTTTTTCTTCTCCAAATAAACATGCATGTCAATGGTCACCCAAGGATGCCAAAGACCTTGCAAAATGGAGAAGAAATAGCCGGAACCGTTTAAATGATTTGGCTATAGTTTTACGACCGGCCGCCTGCCTGACGTCAACCCTTTTTGGGAATGTATTTGTGCAAAAAGTTTTACAACCGGCCGCCGCCTGACGTTAACCCTCTTCGGGAATGCAATTATTGTAGCACGAGATGTTTGTGCTTAGTTCTTTAGTTGCCTCTTACGACATCCACAGGAAGAAATGGAATGGTCCTATTCCAACCCGGAACCGAATTTATTTATACGTACCGGGTTTCAAAAATACGACCACTAGACCTCCAGAGTGGTCAAAAACCGCCATGGAGGGCGTGAAGGTCCCTTAGACGCTGAAGGGCGCGCCTTACTTTCGCCAGAACTGATGGATGGACTTTCACCGGTTTGCTACATATAGCTAAGGTCAAGCCGCACTTGTGCAGGTCATTGACATTCGCTTGGAAACTTTTACCATACCTGTTCGCTGAGATTTTAGAAGTTTGGTTAATGAAATGTCTTGTTTTTGTGAAAGTATCATTAAGAACTAGTGAGTATCTTTAATATTTCTAGAAGATACGATTTTTAGGGTTCCGGACAAAAAATGAAAAAACGGAACCCTTATACGATCACTCGTGCGTCTGTCTGTCTGTCTGTCACAGCAGATTTGCTCCGAATCTACTGGACCGAGTCAATTGAAATTTGGTAGGATGGTGTAATCCTATGACCCAAACACACATGTGCAAAGAAACTAATTTTTTAAAAAAAAATAAGGTTTATTTTCGGGGGACAACTTAGGAAATTAAAAAAAAAAGTTTTGCAGACCTTACTGTGTCATATATCAAATAAAAGGGCTTGTTATGAGGATCTCCAATATATTTTTGTTATTATTTTAAAATAAATAGTTTTGATTTTATTCAAGAAAGAAGACGAAAATTGACCATTCCCCTCTGATCTCCGAAACTACTGGGCCTAAAATTAAAAATACAAAATATAGTTCATTGCTTGTAAATTACGAGAAAACCTATATGAAAGAAAGAAAGAAAGAAAGAAAGAAAGAAAAACTTTATTCGGCAAGCAATTTACAGAATATAACTTACATAACTAGACTATACCTAATGAATGCCGAAAAGGTGGCCAGCTCAGCTTCGTGCTGTGGTGTAGGAACCTCAGCGCTGATTTTCAGCTGGTACCAAAAATAGAGGTAAGATGGTTTAAAAACAATAAGTTGATAAACCAAATATCATAATAACTTCGACAATACTCTCTTACAAAATACAGTACTTGCACAGAATTTTACCGGAACTAGTCATTAAAATAGCCATAAACACAAATTACAGGAATTGCTGTTTTCAAATTTATCTATGAACTTGAAAACTAAAATTAAATTATTAATAAATATAATTATACTATGTACTATGTGAGGAATAATTCAGAAGGGATTAATGGCAGTACCATCAACTTGCCGCGATAAGATTAATTCTTTAATATTTTTACGGAAACTGGCAACAGAAGAGAGATTACGAAGTGGTGGGGGCAAATTATTCCAAATTTTACTTGCGGCGTATTTGAAACATCCCTCAAAAGAAGTTAATTTGTGACATTGAACGATTAGAAGACCGAGCCGAGATCGAGAAGACCATATTAATTTATCGAGATGAATTCAATCAATTGTAAGGAACCCTCTCCACACAAGTTTAATTCGCACTTGGCTGGTTTATTAAGGAGAAGCTGGGTTGCACAGGGCTGGATTAGCCATTTGGCAAAATAGGTACTGCCTAGGTCTAGGTACTTCGCATAGACTAGGTGCCCAATGGTACAGGAGAGTCCTGATATTTTTTTGGCGAGGCATTGTCCACCTAGTAACTACCCACGCCCATGGGAAACAAACGTGATTCGGTGTAGGTATATAGTAGGTGAATTTTCAAATCCAAGCTATTGGCCGTTCCTAAACAGAAAATCGTTCGTTTAGCCAGTCTTTGCACTGAGTCGTCCCCTTTTGCTTATTTCTATAATGATTATTTCTGTAGGGTCCCCTACGTTTATGCAAAACCATATATTTAATTTTAAAGTGATCGCAGATGAGCAATGTAATGTACTGGTTATAATATTGAACGTTCAAAATGTCGAACTTTTGGTACATTGAGCGTTCAGCATGTCAATTGTTTATAAATATAAATATATATATATTTCTTATACGTAAAATTTCATAAAAAGTGCATTCCAAATTGTTCCAAGTTCACGATTACCGATGTCTCCCAAAAAGATCAAGACAAAATGAGATCCGATCACGATTCTAATCTCGAATGTTCTCGAACGGCCTGACCTACTTTCCTTTCCCTTTTACCGAGCCCTAAACGGTGACGTCACGACTTTCTCATAGATTAATGAAAGTGACAGATAAAACCAAAAGTGTGTGCCACCCCGAAGGCCAGGTCGACCTACGACAACGTTGGGCATTTAGGTCGGAGAAAGTGAGTGAAAGTTTGGCCGTGATCTACTCTTTTCTTCCTATTTTGCCGTGCACTTGACTTTGGACAATCTCTTTTGGTAATGACCGAAATTGTACTTTAATTCAATGGCAGTCAAGACATTTTCGAAAGGAGATATAAGTAGGCCATAATTGTTGATCTAATAGTTGATTTCTTTTTAATTTCTTTGGACGCGAAATGGTTACAATTAGTCTTTTTTATTTTACAGACAATAATAGTTTGTGTGGGATTGAGAGCACTAAGAAATTGCCTTTTTTCTAGATTAGACCAAACAGACCAGAGCGTAGAAAGCAGCTTCAGTTTTTAGCAAGAAACATGAGAAGATGACCTATTGGCTTGGCGGGAAGGAAGCGATACTTCCATGTGTACCTCTGTGATGACCGGATATACGTAAAATTACAGCTTGAGAAGGATTTTATTTAGGAGCTTGAGCACCGGCAGTTTCGTGAATTTTGTTTTTGTCACACTATAAGTACTGTGAATAATGGATTTTCAAACACCTTATTAAAATCAGGTCTCTATGTTTCTCGATAAAAAAATTACAACCAGCCGCCGACGTCAACTCTCCTTGCGAATGCAGTTAATTGCCTGTGATGTTGTGCTTAGTCACAGAATACATAAGAGTCAAACAGAATGGTCTCTCACAGCGTCTCCCGCAAATTGGCGTCCCCGCACCTCTCCCCCGCACTTTGTGAGCTTTGACAGCTCCAAACCAGGGTTGACCAGGGTTTAATTACTAGCCGCACGCAATACGCGACGTGTGTTGTCTTGAGAACTGTCAACCAATAGTAACCATCATGGTGAGAAGGTGCGCGTATAATAATTGTTTATCCACCCAATACTCTAAAGAACGTATATTTCATACATTTCCAAATGATGAAAACAGGTAAGCAAAGCAACAATATAATTTCACGTTATTACCCAGCAACCATCTTGATATATATATATACCCTTCTTGCTCTCTCGCTTTGGCGGGAGATACACAAGAGCGAGATTGTAACATTACCGGATTGCTAATAAGCAATCCGGTAATGTTACATAGGCTCCTCGCTCACAGGTAATCACATACACGCAGATGCCAATTAGATTTCCGCGGGTTATAGTGCTAAATGCCATTGTTGACAATGACAACTTGACATGCTGTTCGTATAAGCGTGATAAACATTTGTTTATTTTTATTGAATTTATTCATATATTTACCGTATAGTTTTGCGCCGAATATGCAAATTACTATATTACAATAGTAAATTAGTGAAATTAGTGCGTTACATTATAAATGACTCAATAATAATCAGTAAAGTGAACTAATGGTGAAATGGACAATGGACATAATGAAAAATATTTGTGAAGTGATATTATGTAGCTGTTTCCGACTTTTCTGTAACATTTAATACATATAAAACAGAATATTTTTTACGTCATCGTGTTTGCAAATCTTCCGGTATGGAAAAATATAATCGTAAATATGTCGAACTCGTTAGTAGGTAAGTATTAAAATAATTCTGCGGTGCGACCCTAAGTATAAAACTCACACATCGACGTGTGTACAGATAAATTGTTTCGTTTGTAGTAGTAGTAGGTATATATGTTACTCTGAATCAATGGAGAGTCATACCAGTGGCTTAGTCCTTAAGAGTCTTCTTACCCTAAACTTTTCCATACAAAGGTAGTCAAGCTTTATTTTGAAATGACATGTCAGATTTAGGCAGTTTGTAATTTCAATGAAATTGCGTAGGTATATCTAGTTTTCTACAATCAAAATATGAACTTGAAAGAAAATATAAGGGTGTAGTTTTCCATACTGATGGTCAAATATGATATACTATAATACACTATATTCTCTTTCAAGTTTATATTTGGACTGTGAAAACCAGTTATATTAAGTACTTATATGCAATTTCTTTGAAATTACCGAATGCCGAAATCTGACATGGCGTTTCAAAATAAATGCTAGACTACGTTTGTATGAGAAAGTCTGATTCTGTCTAGGGTAAGGGGAACTCTTAAGTCTCCTCTGACAACATCCTCAGAAAGAAATCGAGTTGCCCTATATTCCAGGTAGGAAATTACAAGGGCTCATCAATTTAATGTTCGTATTATGCCATATATTTCTTGGGAAACGTAAAATATCTTCTTACTTACATGTAAAAAAAACCGTAGAGAGTTCCAAAGGGTCAAGATTTGCCTTTATCATCTCGAATTAGCAATTAAGAAGCCAGAACAATAAACTGCATAGCTGCATCGTTAGAGCGCGAGATTTTCTCTCACTTTCTAAGTACTTTCACTTCCGAACAGACGAAATAGCTATCGGAACTGTGACTCAGGCAAGTTAGCAGGAAAAGCCGGGTGCTGAGATGAGTATGAGAATATTCGTACAGGAAAATATTTTTTCCTGTACGTTATTTGTACAAAATCGTAAAGATACTTCTTATAACGAGCATACATACAGAGATCTTATCTTGCATTTGGGGTCCAGATTGGGAAGCACGTCGAACCTTTGGGTTATATTGTATTTACCCCCTTGCCTTACTCACCCACCTCGGGATTTCTGAAGAAGGACTGCATAAACTTCAGAATATCACCTGGTGCGTAGTGCTTGTAGTCCTCTAGCTCAGGATATGCTGATCCGAAGACGTCCATGCGTTTACCAGCCATCGAGCCGCAGCTACACATAATGTGTCTCATTGTCTCCTCTGATTCCTCACATGCCCGACATTTTGGGCTCTCAACAAGTCTCATTTTAAAGAGATGACTGCGATTGTGAAAGTGTCCAATCAATGCTTCCAATAGCAAATAAATAAATACAGAGATAATTAGATACGTCTAAACGACGGGAATGGAACGGATAAGCTGAGTTGAAAAAATTACAAAAAAGGAGGTCTTGAAAAGAGTAGGAGAGAAAAGGTGCATTCTAGTAGTATAAGATAGAAGGGAAAAGAGAACCAGGAAGACCGAGGCATAGCTGCATGAAACAGATAAAGGAGAAGGTTAATGTCGTGTCGTACAGCGAAGTAAAACAGCTGGCGGATGAGAGAGACAAATGGAAGAGAATTCATACTCCACCGACAAGAGCATACCTAAATAAAATTTCGCACAAATACATTCCCAAAGAGGGTTGACGTTAGGCAGGCGGCCGGTTGTAAAACTATAGCCAAATCATTGAAAGTGTTCCGGCTATTTCTTCTCCATTTTACAAGGTCTTTGGCATCCTTGGGTGACCATTGACATGTATATTATATTTGGAGAAGAAAAAGCGGGTAAAAGCACCCCGGGCCCGAAGCAGCACAGCTGAGGATGCAACCGGGAATGCGCTTAGACGAAGAAGGACAAGAGCATACCTAGTTCTTAAATAAAGAAAGATAGAAAAAAAGACAGGGATACTACTAAATATTTTTCAAGAAGGTATATCCTTACTAAGTATATGTTACATATACATACATAGCGGGCGACATGTTTCGACCTCATCCGGAGGTCGTCATCAGGGCGAATGTCCAAATGAGGTCGAAACATGTCGGCCACGTTAGTTTTAACCAAAAAAAAGGTATATCCTGCTTGAAAATTATTTAGTACATAAAATCATGGAAAAGAATATCGATTTTCTGACTGATGATGCATTTATATGATATCTACATATACAAGCTTCTGCCGTAGCACGCTCACTGCTGGTCATAAGTAGGTTTTCCCCAAGGATGTCTAAAACGACAAATTGATAGCAACCTGAATTTAGCGCTTTACTGTAAGCTTGCTCTCAGGTTGTTTGGCCACCTAATAGGTGGGTGTCCTATGCTACTTTTGATGATAGGTGCAAGCTACGTATTCATCGCTTACGGGCTAGATTGAGCCAAAATTTGCAATCCGTTTATCAAAATTGACTTAGAGATGGAAAACGAAAATTGAAATAATGACTATGTCTGGCCAATAGTCTTTTTTAGAAGAGTCGCTATTATTCCTTAATTCAATTTAACGGTCTACCTATTTTAGAATGATTGTGTGTACTATCATGAAATGTATTTTTTTTTTTACTTTTGTGTAAGTGGCCACTTATGCTGTCAGATTTTTTAAGCCATCTACCTAATGACAGTCAAGTATTCAGTATTCTTTCCGAAACACGACGGAGCTCAAGATACATGCGCAATTGCACAAATGCTAGTTGCGTTGTAGTAATTTTATATGTAACGAATCTGATATCTAGAGAGTTCTTAGAATTGGATTCCTATGGCACATAGCTCCTATGTGCCATAGGAAAGTACTTCGTGAGAACATCCAAGGTCTATCAGTCGTCTGACTCACAGAGGTGGGGTGAAGCGTATATCACGATTGATATACGAGTAGACCCGCGGTCTTCATCATCATCATCTTCCTCGCCTTCTCTATATTTGGGGTCTGCTTTGTATTTCAACTTCCTCATCGTTTTTAGGGTTCCGTAGACCACAAGGAACCGCTACTCCGCCGCTACTGCACCATTTGTCACGAAAATTGGAGAGATAGATATTGAAGTTCCAAAAGTTGGTTTTTAAAATTATGAAAAAATGTTTTTGTTTCAGCCCACACAATGAAAAGTGAATTTAAAAAATGAAATTGAACTAACCCCAAATTGTGGAGTATCGTTGAAAAGGTCTTTTAAAATGCAACAAAAACTGCTTTGTAACTATGTAGATCAAAGCCCCTAGTCTTGAGATAATCTAATACAAAGTTAAAATTTGAGGTGTCCCCCCCACCGTAACTTTTAAAATATTTCTAAAATAATTCTGAAAAAAAATGCAGTATATACCTCAAAGTATGTACTTTCAATGAAAACTATAGCGGTCTCGGTATCATAGATAGTTATTTTTTAATACGTCTTAAATCGTAAAATGTTACTTGTTGCTACGGAACCCTTCATGGGCGAGTCCGACTCGCACTTGGCCGGTTTTTTTTTATCTTTCATTTATTATATCTGTACTAACCCTCCTCTCCATCATGTTCCGATTCACAAATTCCCTCCACGTCTTTCTAAGTAAGGTTCAGTTAATTTCATTGCAAAAAATCCACATGAGGATTTACAAATAGTGTTTATCGCGCAAAACTCTTTTAATCCCTCAAACATAAACACAATTTGGGGTAATTTAATTGAGAAACCAATAACGCAGTCTCTTTTATCACTAGCGATAACTTCCTCCGCATTATCTAAATGATTCCGACACAAATTACAGAGGCTTGAAACCCAAACTTGAAAACATACAAACTAAACATAATACAAGTTTAAACTTACTTTGGGGCTAGCTCAATCAGTATGATTTCTCCTTATCTATTTAGTAATTAAAAAATAACAAGTCTTTACGGGGCTGACAGAGTCGAAGATACTAAATTAAAAAATAAAATTAGTGACGTATTAGCCGCATCGCCTAATGACATGAATGAATCAGAATTTTGCTAATTTCATTTATTTGGCATAGACAGATCTGCGCGGGAAGAGATACGTACATTCTCCTTTTTTTTCTTTTCTCCCAGAATGACTGACAAAGACCTAAAAGCTTCTCATCTTCAGGAAGACGTAGCACAAAATAGTGTTAATAGGAATATACTGACAGGTAAAGCCGACCCCAAACTAATGGGGCTGGAGGTCTAGGAGGAAGAAGATAAATCAGAGATAGTAGTAGAAGTATCGCTCGCAAAAATATCGCAACAGGGAGGTGTTACGTGTAGCGTGGATGACGTGCATGGGCTCTTATCATCATCATGATCATGTCTTTTTAAGTCTCCACTGCAGAAGCACGACCCTCTCTGTATTGCCAGAGCCATATATTAGCCAGAGCAGTCAGAGGATTCGGCTTTTACTCTCCACGCTGGCCAGACGGGTTGGAGTGGTCTCATTGATGTTTGTAAGCTTTGTTTAGTTTGTTTTTTCTAAGTCGCCTTCTACGACATCCACAGGAAGACTTGGAGTGGTCCTATTCTACTCTGCCGGGAACCACACGGCTTTTATCAACCTTATCAAGCTTTATTTTCAAAATAGGTATCAACTGTTAAATTGACTGCAAGATACAGTCAATATGAAAATTGAAAGTTCTATTGTTTTCATCTATTTACTCACCTATCTTTTTAGGGTTGGATCGCATCTATCAGCACGGAACAGCACTTTCCTATGCTGCTATCCTTTTCTGTCGCCCAGAACAGTAATATGATGCTGATAGATCCAACCCTTACAAGCTTTTATTTTAGCTTGCCATTTTTGTTGTTGATTATTTGTTTCTTGGGTCAATTCTTGTAAAATTTAACACTCTTCCCGGTTTCCGATTGAGATGAAATCTTGTATGCTAATTCAGATAACAATGCAATATTACTAGTAGTCTGGGATTTTGTTTTTTTAACATTTGTCTTGATACTCGTAAGTGGCCTACGAAAAAATTCAAAACTTATATGGAGTTCCAATTGAAGATACGAGTTATCGTCAAGCATACACGTACCTATATAATTACAAACACCGGATAGTCCCAGTCGAATTGGAGAATTATCAGCCTGTGTCTGTTTTGTGCTGTGGAAATAAGAAACGTCATGTCTGTAGTTTCTACAATATGTGATTCCGTTTACTTTCTCGCGTTTTGCATCTGCGGTCAACGCCCGACTTAATACGTCTTATTGAAGAGTTCATTGATAAATTAATTGCTTTATTGGCTAATTAAGATTTGAGTGCAACTGGCTGGTTTGTCTCTGACGTTGCTATGGTGATAGATGAGAAAATTTTAAGATTTGTTTACTCTAAAAGTTTATTTGCGAAAGTTTTCTTGTTTTGTTTTCCAAATTAGGTAGGTATTATTTTTACAATCTTTTATTTTTTTAGTTTCACCTGTCCCGTTGTCTGGGTGTCCGTAATCAAATCTTGCAAGCTAAATTACACCCACTTCCCATCATTCGTACTCAATGAGTTGAAACTTCGCATACGAAATGTAAGCTGGGTGACAATGCAATATTATGGTAGCAATGACCATCTCACGATGAAGCCGGAAGGTGGCCATGGCAACTCTGTGATAAAACAACATTACCCAACCGAGTTTCTGCTTAATTGATTCATATGGTATTTGATTTAGATAATTTTTGTAAATTTGACTTCCGCAAAGTAACACCTGAATCCATTAATCATTAGTAAGATAACATTTTTTCTCCTTAAATGTAAAAAAAAATAAACATCCATTAACAACATCTTAATTGATTCATTTTGAGAAGTTGAATTTTTTTAAATAATTGTAAACTATTTCTAGGTTCATATTTCGCTATACATGTATTTATGTTTTATTCAGAACGCATTTTAATTGGCAAATATCATCATAAAAGCATGCAAATGGCAATTGAAATTTATCTAAAAAATAGATATATATGGAAAAATCACACAGATTGAACTAGCGCCAAAGCAAAGATAATATAATTACTGCCCAAAGTATAAGTTTTAAACTTGTGTTATAGGATACTAACTCAACGATACTATATTTTATAATAAATACATATATAAATAAACACCCAAGAGTCCCAGGACAATTTGAAAAAGGCCATTTTCAAATTTGCCCTGGCTGGGGATCGTTCGATGTTAACCGTTTTCCAACTTGCCCTGGCTGGGGATCGTTCGATGTTAACCACTATACTACGCTATCGTATATAATATATATAATGTATAAGCTATCGCTATCGTCTACGGTCGTCATGGAAATATGAAAACCATCACGGTGACCATGTGTGCTGAACCCAGCTTAGATACGACTTAAAAACTGATGATTTTTGTACGGAAAGCTGCAACTTGTTTTATTTTCATAGTTTGCCATTAATTGGCCAATAATGATCGTTTTGGCCAGGTCAGAGCCCCCCGGTGTGTTGCCTACATCATCCATTTTTATACTATAGTTTTGAGTCCATTAACAAAATAATGCAGAGCTAAAGGTGAATGCACACTGTATTTAGTTTCTAAATTTATTCTTAACATTTTCGAGTTTCCATGACTCGAAAATGTAAAAAAAAAGAATCTGTGAATTAGATATGGGCCAATTTAGTATTTTCTTCCATAATAAATATAAAGGTTATTTTATTATTCTAGTTAAAAATTCACCGATTCAATACAATCGCTTTTGATTCGCACTTTCTCTGATTTTTACTATAGTAATATAATGTACCCATATATCCTAGGAATTGTTAAAAATTTTTTATTATCTTCTTGTTATCTTCGGTAACATACGAGTAGGCTTGATTAGATTAACCGTAATTGTCTCGTTTTCAAAATTTCGTGGGTTTTTCTCCACATCTTTTGACAGTCGAGGCCAGTGTGTTGGCACCACTGGACAGGTTCAACCTGAATTTTATTTGACCAACATTAAGAAGTCTACGACCCCCATCAAACGAAAGTCGTAAAACTTTTAGATCAAACGATATGCGCTAATGAACTGGATATTTATTTCTATTGTCTGTTTAAATTAAATTGCACAAAAAAATAATCATTTTTTTTTCTTTAAAAACAAACTAAGTTCTTGTCTTCTATACTAGTCTTGGAGAAAAGGAAAACTTAGAACGTACCAGCTGCTTCTCGTCTTGTGTAGATTGTAAAACCATTCGAGGAAACGTAGGGGCGAGAAACCGAGAAACGGAATCATGCCAGCTATCACATGGCCGCTGTCCGTTTTTAATTGTGATTTCGTCCGTAAACATCCACACTTTTTCACAAGAAGAAAGGACATAGTCACTAAATATACACTCCGCCATCAAACTAGGTTGCAGCTACCTTCTTCACGCCTTGAACTTCACTCGTCTAGTCCTCTAGCTATGTCCATAAAACTATATAATAAACTACCGAAAGCCATACAAGACATAGAAAACTATAAAACATTTTTGAAACATCTTAAAGAATTTTTGAATAACAAATGTTATTATTCTGTTAATGAATATTTAGAAGATAAAGAAAAATTTTTTTTAAAATTGTAGATACTATTAATCAATGAATAAATGAAAAATGAAATCTATATCAATATCTAGAATTAATTTATATTTTATAATAATATAATTTAATAATTACCTTTGAATTTATTAAAATCTATGTAAAATTAATGAATAAAGAATAAAAACAAATAAATATTACATATACAAAAATACATGTATATAGTTGCCACATTAAATTGACCCTTCATAATTAAAATAGCCCTTCTCCCATTGCAGCGCCCATCAGGGCCCTTAATTGATCCTAATTTTGTAAAACACCTGTATTGTACATTAAGGAAGCAATAAATATTTGAGTATTGAGTATTGAATTCTTCATTTTATTTCAAATTTTGTTGCATTCCACTTTTCTCTCTGATCCTGGAACTACATCCAGGACTACTTGTTATATCTGTTGTATATAAATTAAAATTATTTAAAGTCTTATTATAACTATATTAGTACTATAAAGTGTCAGTATCAGATAATAAATTGAATATAATCTGTGTTGTTGAGTCTTTATTCTTCACTCCACCTATCTTTTATATGTGGGAACTCGCCTATATGCGCAGGTCGAGGTCCCACAGGCCTTTGGATCTAACAGGTTTCTTCTCGTAATTAAGAGCTTGCTCATGTTGATAGAGATGCTTCCATTTCTCTCTACTCTCTTCCATCTTTCTAATGATTTTTTCGCTAATTGTGTACCTAATTCCTATCATCTATCTATCTATAGCGGACCCACCATTGCACTTGGTATATCCTTTGGTACCAGGATGGTAGGACCTTTAGTTTGTTGGAAAAACTCGTTTCTCTTTTATTTTTCCTTCTACTATTATTCTGAAGAGATTTTAATCTTTTTAGATGTATACCTACCAATATTTTGAAGGTATGTTTACTTTCGAGATTACTACCTAGAATACTACCTATTCCTAATTTTTTTAAAATATAGTTTTATTAAAAAAAAAATTAAGAGTCCCTATTGTACCTACTACGAGTAAGTTGTAGAAATTTAACTTCAATCTCCATAATATTTTATTTAGTAACAATATACCTATAATTACTTTTTATTACAAAAAAAAAAAACAATAATTTAAATAAGTACCTACGTTTACGTATTTAGTACGTATTTATAAAAACAATATCTTTCCCGTACTTAGTTTTGGTGTTCTTTAAAAAAAATGGTTATCTTTATAAAAGTTTTGAGTGTTTAGTAAAAATGAAACAGATCATCACATACAAATACACATTCTTCTATTAAAAAAATATTGAAAATTGATAAACATTTTTGTCCTACCATACAATATTCGTTTGGCTGAGCGCTGATTTGTATGGAAAGGCGAAACTTCTTTTTCGGTTTTCCGTCAATTGTTTTTATGGAAAATCATTAACTGAATTTGCTCCGAAAATTTGGGTGGTGGTTAAACTTGGTGGTAACCAATTAATGAAATAAACGGGCAAGTGCGAGTCGGACTCGTACATGAAGTGTTCTGTACCACCGTACAATATTTTAAAACGCTGAATAAACACGTTTCTTGTATGACGACCCCCTGTAATTATTAACTTTAACTTATTTTTAGTTTCTGCTGTTATAGTGGTTATAGTAATACATAATCGGTGAAAATTTCAGGTGTCTAGCTATTACGGTTCAAGAAATAGAGCCCTGTGACAGATCGAGTTAAAAACGCTGAAAAAAACACGTATTTTGTATGAAGACCCCCGTTAATTTTCAACTTTTTTTTAATTTTAATATTTGTTGTTATAGCGGCCACAGTAATACATAATCGGTGAATTTCAGGTGTCTAGCTATTACGGTTCAAGAGATAGAGCCCTGTGACCGACGGACAGACAGACAGACGGACAGACGGACAGACAGCGGAGTCTCAGTAATAGGGTCCCGTTTGCACCCTGCACCCACGGAACCCTAAAAATCATTATATAGAAAAAGTTCATAAACGCGAAAAGAAAACGGCCCTGCTTTCCACAAAGAAAATATTTCAGTTAGCAACTCAATTAATAGTTAATAAAAAGTTTTATCGTTTAGAAAGCCGACACCAGTAGTCGCTACCTCTAAATTCCTAATTTATAGCTAGGAATCACTACATTAGCAACCAACTACCCAGAAAATTTATAGGCTCGTAAAACTAAAACGCAAAATTGATGGTACAACCATAAACACATTTTTTTACTGCTCAATGGTCCAACTATCACTCTCAAGATATCAATTAAGATGAGCGCTTATTATCGCATATTTCTCGCATATATGTATGTAAGTATATGTCTGTACATAGGTTCGCGCATAGATATAAATAACCAGGCGAGCAAAAGAGACAGGTGGTTCAGGTTGTGTGAACCCAGCGACGGAGTGTGACCGCGAAATTATTTTCAAGACTACACCAACCTCGAGATGCACACAGACAGCGTCGCTAGCATCTGCACGTGCGTCTCACTACTGATGTGCGAATGTAGGAGTAGTCGTGAGAAACTTGTCGGTGCACTTCACAACGTCATAAATGCATTTCCATGCTGATTCTAATTTAGACTTTCTTATAACAATATAATGCTTCAAATCGAGTCGAAAAGATAGGGTGTCTGCTACGTTTTGTATCTAGGTGTGTGTGGTAAAGTTGCTATCTTGTTCGTAATGTCCGCGAACGGAGGTACATTCAACTTTTAGCCCAGTAAACTCTCGAAGTTCGTTCACCCACTGCTTGTCAACTGACGTAAAGTGAGGGAGAGCGGTGATAATGCAGATAGCACCGTCTCTGTCCCGTGCTATGTTCAAGTTTAGAAGTTTTTATTGAGCGTTTGGCTGTCGAAATAGTTTACTTTTGTTCGGCTATGCTCTCCTGGTAGTTTTGACGGTTTACGTTAGCTATATCGATAGATAACGTGACTAGCCGCGTATGCGTGACGTTTCGATCGTTTGTTTGTCGATATGTTCAACGCTTTTTATCGATTAGAGGTAATAATCGATAAAACGCGATATTGCATGGAATGTGATAAATAAGAAAACATTATTGAATGAAAACATTGATAAAACAAAGAAAACATTGATAAAACTGAATTTAATGAATAAATTGTCACTATATTTCAACTTACGAGTACCACTTTACTTTTTTCTATCAGCACTTGATTAAATAATCAAAGAAAGGTGAAGCAAAAGAGGTCTCACAGGATCGAAGCAAGTGGAGGTCCATAGTCTCTGCCAACCGCTGCGTTGTGAGAAACAGGCGTGATAATATTTTTGTATGTAAGATCAACGAAGTAAATTAAATCACGAAACACAGAAATATTTCACTTAGGACGACACGATGAATATCCGAATTGGGAAGCCCACGTAATATTATGAAACCTCAACGCGTTATCCATACGAGTACCGAATTTATATTCACTAGAAAAGAGTTCGTGTGAACTAAAGGAATACCGAATCGAAAAATGGCGCCCACGTAAAAGACACACAACCAGAAATTTAGGCTAACATATTTAAAACTACTTCTTCCCCTCTTATGCTTCTAATTTTAGTAGTCAAAGGGGGTGCATGGAAGTATTTTAGGGGTCATGATACCCTGGTGGTGTTAAGACAAGAAATTGTATGTTTGCTGATACCGGTTTTTTATGGTATTTTTCTACATAATCTGGAGTCATTGTTTTATCAGGAGTATCGGGATCTATGAAATCGATCAGACCAGTGTTTTAATTTATAATATAATTTATACATCAGATGCTTTTAGGCAGCTCAAAAAATCTGACACCAGTGTAAGCTATTAACGCATTCGATGATAGAGTTTAGTAATGTATACAAATTATCGTCATCACCATCAGGTCTTTTTTAGTCTCCACTGCAGGCACGACCCTCTCTGTACTACCAGAGCCATATACTAGCTTTAGAAAAGTTTTAGCATGTATAGGTACGTACATATACTTACATTATCACGTATTCATCCCTGGGACAGACAGCATTTTGGGTCTTGCGTCTCTAAGCAGACCGAACCACAAGACTCTAAATTAAAGCCACTATTAAGGTGGATAAAGTAATCAAAATAGTGATGGGTTGCTAGCCACATTGCCTTTTCATGATTTGCATTTTCACCCATTCCCTTGATCGGCTCTTACAATCAGCGTGGAGAGAGAAGCAGCTATTCTATTCAGTATATTCTAAGTTTTTTCTTGTCTCCCAATAGAATATTTAATTTGCACTTGATAATGGTACTTATGATATACATACAAAGGTCTTAATACATCACAAAGTTACACTCCGACCAGCATGAAAGCATTTACCTACGTAATATTTATTATAGTATAAACTGTAGGTAGACAATAGGTATACGTACTTTTCTATCGCTACGGATTGCTTATTAAAAAGATTTAAACGCGCACGGAAAGCTGGAAAGTGTTTGAGGTAAAGAAATTTGTTCTCAGAGCATGTCCCGACACGCGCTTGGCCAGTTATTTACTTTCCTTTGTTCTTGTTTCAAAGTGCTACAGACATTCACATGAAATGTCAAACTTATAATACCCTCTTTTTATATCGGGGTTACAAATAAACGTTGTAATAAGGAAATGCCTATACATTGATTTGTTAGCGCCACTATTATTCATTCTCATTATCATCCCGGTTACAGGAAGTCCATTGCTTAACGTGGACAGGCTATATTTATGTGATTGCAAAAAATACTATGAAATTACTGTGAGTTTTATTTCGCCGACGCTTAGATATGTCGCAGTTAGATTGTATAATCCGCTGTTTGACATAACCGCTAGCAGTTCGGTTGTACAGTTCGGTTTTGTAGAACAGCTGAATGACTTGAATAAATATATAAACAGGTCAAGTGCGAGTTAAACTCGCGTGAAGAGGGTTCCGTACTTCTCATATGTTTTCCTGTAATCTAATAGAATGAACTGTATTTTGTACTTTTTTCAAAATTTTAGGCTCAGTAGTTTCAGAGATCAGGGGCGGTGGGAGGAATGGTAAATTTTCGTCTTCTTCCATTAATAAAATCAAAACTATTTATTTAACAATAATAACAAAAATATATTTGAGATCCTCATAAGCCCTTTCATTTGATGTATGACACAGTAAGGTTTGCAAAACTTTTCTTTTTAATTTCCTAATTTGTCTCACGAAAATGACCCGTATTTTAAAAAAAATATCTACTTTGCACATCTGTGTTTGGGTCAAAGGATTGTTTATTGTTTATTTATTATGGCATACACAAAAGGTAACAATCAATTCCATGCTTAAGTCTAGAAAAAAAAGTTACAGACACTGCTCTAGACTGAGACCCAAAAGCGTGTACATACAGCATGACAGGCAATGTAAACATTGTTAAGCTCGAGATAAATATTTAAATTAGCAGCAAAAAAATTAAAAAAAAGGTTACATAAATTTCACCGTTAAAAGATTAAACTAACAAGTTCTTCTTATCGAGTCGAAATAGTTTCAATGTATCTTCAATTTCAAAGCTTTAAGAATCTCCTTACCTTAGACTTTCCCATACAAACGTAGTCTACGTTTTATTTCGAAACGACATGTCAGATTTCGGTAAAAATTTGTAACTTTAAAGAAATTGCATATAACTAGGGTTTTAATTAGTTTTCACAGTCAACATATGAACTTGAAAGAAAATATAAGGGCATAAAAGTTTTCCATACTAATGGTCAAAAATGGTATAATGCACTATATTCTCTTTCAAAGTCATATTTTGACTGTAAAAACCAATTATAACCCTAGATATATGCAATTTCTGTAAAGCTACAAATTTTTACCGAAATCTATCATGTCGTTTTAAAATGAAACGTAGACTACGTTTGTATGGGAAACTGTGATTCTGTCTTGAGTAAGGGGACTCTTAAGTGTTATAAGTTTAGAACTTGCAACGATTATATAATTAGCTATGAAGACAAAGATAAAGTAAAGTAAGGTCAAGGATTACACCATCCTACTAAATTTCAGTAGAGTAGGAGCAAATTAGCTGTGACAGACGGACAGACAGACTGACAGACAGACAGACGCACGAGTGAGTCTACTCGTATAAGGGTTCCGTTTGTTAATTTTTTGTACGGAACCCTAATAAGGACAAATTACACTGTGTGAGCTAGTCCCAAAATAAGTTTTAAATTTATGTTAATACTAACTGAACGATACTATTTTTATAATAAATACATACACAATGTTAATGAACTAACGCAAAACCTCTCAGATGGTACTTAGCCCATCAAACTGAACAACTTATAAAGTTCTTTACCAAAACGAATAAATAACAGGTTGTGATCTACACCAAAGCCTTATTGTGCCTGCAGGTACCCTATTCTGCATTAGCAGTTGTACTGAACGATGTTTAGCTGTATTGCTAAACTGCTAGCGGTTTACAGTGTGAATGCAAACACAGCAGTGAATTATACAAACCAACAGCGACAGAAATACAATGTTAGTTGAAACTCAAACTCAAATATTTTTAATTATCTTTTTTAAATAATCCGTAATTGTGACGTGATATTGCTCTGAAAATAAAAATATAAAATACGTTTTATTTTATTTTTAACCGACTTCAAAAAAGGAGGAGGTTATCAATTCGACTGTATGTTTTTTATTTTTATTTTTTTATGTATGTTTGTTACGCGATATCTTCGCCAATTGTGAACCGATTTTGATGATTCTTTTTTTATTTGAAAGCCTTTACTACCAAGTTGGTCCCATTTGGTGAAGATATGATGAAGAACTTTGGAGATATGGAAAAAACTCCTTAAAAAAATTGAAGTCGGTTGTTTTTTTTTGTTAAAAATTTAATTATCCGTATAAAGAATATATTCCGTATTCAAACATTTTTCTTCAAAGTAAGCTGTTTTGTTTAAATTTACGGATTTTGCGTGCCCTTCAACGATTATTTTCATCATTCTGAAACATAGTATGTGGAAATAAGAATATGTCTTATCATAATTTGGACAGTCGTCCGTAAGTTGACTGCTTTTCACAAGCGGTAACACGACTAGATATTGGAACTCATTACTACAAAAGACAGCCGACCTCTACCAATCTATGGGTTCCTGGTAACTCGCTGGGTAGTGTTGGTTTCTGCTCAATGCTTTCTTTTACACCAACACCCATTTCCAACAACTATTTAACGAAAACCCAATCAATAATATCTTCTAATCCATTGTGATAAAGTCAATAATTGATTTTACTGACTTAAACATATTTGGCTTCTTGTAACTCTGGTACAAGTTTGTTCTTGTATCTAAACAATGAAATTTCACCTTTATTCACTATGTAATAAAAGTGAAATGGAAGGAAAGAAATATTATGGTATTACGACGACTACACATAAGGCTTTGCTGGTGCTGCGGCGCGTATGCGCATCCGCATTTTATGTTAGTTTTTGCCATACAGCCTTAAAACGGCCTTTAAACTAAGTTCATTTAATTTTATATGACGGTAATGTTAACTCCCATATTTATAAAAATCTGCCCTTCTAAATCCGTCCTATAGTAAGTATGTTACCAAATTAAGGAGTGCAGACTTATTGACAGAAAGTTCTTGAATTAGCAGTGTTATACCTACTATATATGTATAACTGTTAAATCAGTGCGATTTTTATGTCTGTCTGTCTGTCCGTCCGTATGTCACATCCACTTTTTTCCGAAACTATAAGAACTGTTGAAACTCGGTCAGTAGATGTATTCTGTGAATCGCATTAAGATTTTCACACAAAAATAGAAAGAAAAACTATAAATTTTTGGGGTTCCCCACACTTAGAACTGAAACTCAATTTTTTTTAATCAAACCCATACATGTGGAGTATCTATGGATAGGTCTTCAAAAATGATATTGAGGTTTTTAATATCATTTTCTTCTAAACTTAATAGTTTGCGCGAGAGACACTTCCAAAGTGGAAAAAACTAAAAAAAAAAAATATGATGTACACTACCATGCAAACTTCCACCGAAAATTGGTTTGAACGAGATTTAGTAAGTAGTTTTTATTAATACGTCATAAAACTCATAAATCGTAAAATGTTACTTGCTGCTACGGAACCCTTAATGGGCGAGTCTGACTCGCACCTGGCCGCTTTTTTTTATAAAACAGACGTTTAGTAATTTACTCAAGTTACATTCTTTTTTCCATCTTAGCGCAATCTCGAGTAAAGAAAAGCTGGTGACAAGTGATGAGATAGAAGATACTCTACTCTACAATTAAATCTAACACTTAAGAGTCCCCTTATTCTTGCTAGACAGAATCAGACTTTCCCATACAAATGTAACCCTTTTACTTTAAAACAACATGTCATATTTCGGCCGTAATTTGTAATTTCAAAAAATTGCTTATATCTACGCATATAACTGGTTTTCACAATTAAAGCATGTAGGTACTTGAGAAGTTTGGCGCATACTCCACCGACAAGAGCCACTAAGCTGTTAAATAAGAAGAAGAAGAAGGTACTTGAGATAGAAAATAGTGTACCATATCATATTTGACCATCAGAATGGAAAACGTCTACACCTAATTACTGAAACTATTTAAAGGGTGGATTCAGTCCATGATACTGAACTAGTTTCCCTAAGGAACATATATCGACATACAAAAAATAATTTTTGGCCTCCCATACAAATTGACCGATCAGCTGATCCGAGCTTGTATGGAAATCCAAAAATATTTTTTTCATATTTAGATATACGTTCCTTGGGGAAAGTTGTTCAGTAGCATGGACTGAATAAATAGTTTCAGTATATTTGGTTAGACCCGTAATAAATCTAACTACGGGCTATACTAGATCACTAAAGTATAATAAAATTAAAATAACAGCCGAAGAACAAAAAAAAATTCGACATTTCCATACAAAAGTGAAGTGCCTGGGCGAATTGTATGGGAATGTCAAATTTTTTTTTGTTTATCGGCTGTTATTTTAATGTCATTATACTATAATGATCTTATAGTATAGACCGTTGTCTTATTTATTACGGGCATGTCCTTTCCACGTTGTATATTTTCTTTCAAGTTTATAAGATATATATGCAATTTCTTTGAAATTACAAAATACTGCTGAAATATGACATGTAATTGCAAAATAAATGCTAGACTACGTTTGTATGGAAAAGTCTAGGGTAAGGGGACTCTTATGACGATAAAAAATATGACGTGATCACGTGACACTCTAAAATTCCTCTGCATTATGTTATCCTAATAAGCGATTACTTCGATACCAAGTGTCATCTATAGCTTTACGACTGACTTCTACGAATAAATGGATTCAAATTTTCATTCGTTTTCCTTACATTATTTCCAAATTGGAAGGCCAGCGTCCTAGACGTGTGTAGAACCTTTTCTAAACACGCAAATAAGTTATAATGCAAAGTTTTTTGTGCGCTTTATAGCAAGGGCATTGATGATCACATTTTACAAAAGAAAATTGATTAAATATAATAACTATAAAACTAGCATGTTACTTAATGTCTTCTCATGTAGGTAACTTAATTGCATGTAAGTAATTATCAGCAGATAAACGTCAAGTCACCGCGGTCGTCGACCTTTTAGCCCAGTCCTCGTAGACGCAGACTAGGAAACGGAACGTGTTTTCGTTCCTGCTCGCCTGGTAGGGATGATTCGTATGAGTTGTTACGGCCGTTGTAAATATGAGGATAGCGCGTTTCCTACTTCATGTTGTGCTGCTTCGGATCCTGGGGCAAGATGCACTGGCTTATCTTCCCCAAAGATGATCTGGATGTCAATACCCAAGGATGTCGAAGACCGTCTAAAATAAAACTCGCTTAAAAAAGTGTATTTTTGACGTGACAACGTCTTATAAATTGGTTAGCCGGGTGACACTTCAAGAAACTGCGTTACGCTCCGCTCACGTTATGCGCTCACAATGAGAGCGAGTGAGAGGCACGCGTCCCTTCCACTCGGGCATGGTTAGCCCGCCTAAGAGCGAGAGAGACAGACATAAAAAGACTTGTCACGTAAAACTTTCGCCAGTATACCGACTTTACAGGCAACCAATTTTTTTATTTTCTAATTCTGCATCAACGGCCCTAAGATGTCGAAGACCATAACAAATTGAGAAGGAAAAGCGGGAAATACGATTCTGCTGTTATCTGAGGAAACCATGAAATGTGCATGCCAGTTTAGAATATTTTCCTTCTGATGTCTGTATCTAAATTGACCCTGAGTGAACCAGTTGGCTTCTGACATTCAAGCCAGCTCTTTTAGTATACCAGAAAACGGAGCGTGTTTGAATTTCTGCTCGCCTGGTAGGGATGATTCGTATAAAATATTACGGCAATCGTATGATATTTGTATGAGATACATGTTAATGATCTCCTATGGATATGTACTCTTATTGTCTTCTGTGCCATGGATACAAAGATCCTGAGAAACTTTGCACGAGATGTATGAGGATTCTGAAGAAATTCAGTACCAGGAATTAGAATAGAAGCTGCATTTCTCCATTGTCTGTTTCAAAGATCTTGCTGAAATGAATTTCAGGACGTGTGTTTTTGCTCCTGCTTGCCTGGTCGCGATGATTCGTATTAGTTGTTACGGCGCCGTAATATGAGTCTCTTTTCACATTGTGCATTCCCGGTTGCATCCTTAGCTGTGCTGCTTCGGAGCCTGGGATGCACTGGCTTATCTTCTCCAAAGATGATATGTATGTTAACAATGGCCCAAGAATGCCAAAAACCTTTTTTGATCTTTGCTGAAGACCGTTTGCTGAAATGGGGACGAAAAAGATACAAAATTTGTCATAGAACTTTTTTGTTACTCTTATTATCCATCTTTTTTGTCTAAACAACTTTTTTATCCGATAAAATTCAATGGATGGGGTGAGTCACGAGGTTTACAGCTCACATAGCCTTATTTAGAGTACTTGTATTAGTATACAATAGCAATATACTTTGCTTTTTATGTCTGCACTAAATTGCTAGAAAAGAAATGCCGGAGTCACTAAAATTAATTTGACTGTGGTTTTTGGGACTAGCCGCTTGCCTGACATCAGGACAAACTAATAGTTACAGTTGTTGTTTGTGTTAAGTCCTTTAGTCACCTCTTTTCATATCCATAGCTGTGTCCATAGGAAAATATTCTTCCAATGGACCAGGAAACGGAACGTGTTTGCATTCCTGATTATCTGGTACTAGAAGGTACTGCTACGGCCGTAGTAAATACTAGGCGTAGGCAGGGTTATATTACGTGTAACAATTAATACTGAAACTTATTTAAGGGTAGATTCATTCCATGATACTGAACAACTTCGGCCAAGAAACACATATTTTTAGCTTTTCACAGAAAATCACAGAAAATTATTATTCATATTACGATAAATGTCCCTTGGGGAAAGTTTTTCAATCATGGACTAAGTTCAGCATTAAAATAGTTTCAGTATATATTTTTAGACCCTGTAGATTCTGCTTTATGAGTTGCAATTGAATTTCCGCAAGGGAAAAAGTATTTTTTGTACAAAAACTAAATGACTGCCATTAGTTAAAAATAAAAATTACAGGTCAGGGTGACTCTAACGATACCCTATGCATCCAAACCTTTTCAGGAATTTCTAGGTTAAGGCGGAATTAAGACGCATAAATGAACCCTGAAAATATTATACTCCTTTGTCTAGTCGTGTAATAAAATATAGTTAATTCTGTTGTTTGTGCCAGAATCTAGAAATTCTAAGATTATTTTTAAAGACAACCACAAAGTTTAAAAAGTTGACAATTACTATGTTATTAGTATGATCTTCTTCTTCGTCTAAGCGCGTTCCCGGTTGCAACCTCAGCTGTGCTGCTTCGGAGCCCGGAGTGCGCTTTCCCGCTTTTTCTTCTCCAATTATAACATGCATGTCAATGGTCACCCAAGAATGTCATAGACCTTGCAAAATAGAGAAGAAATAGCCAAAACAGTTTAAATGATTTGGCTATAGTTGTACGACCGGCCGCCGCCTGACGTGAACCCCCCTTGGGAATGCAATTTATTGTAGCACGAGATGTTTGTGCTTAGTTCTTTAGTTGCCTCTTACGACATCCACAGGAAGAGATGGAATGGTCCTATTCTAACCCGGAACCACACGGGTAATAGTATATTAATAGTATGGTCTTACCTTACCTAGTATGTATACATACCGTGTCGGTAATTTTTCACAAATTACTCATAGAACTTAGCTCTGAGAAAAAATGATTTCTTTTATTCCAAAGTAGGTACCGAGCAGTTTTTCCCGCGTTTCCACGCGCGGCCGGTCTTTCCGTATTTGCCTTGCAGTCATTCACCTCGGTAGGGTTGCCAGGTCTTAAAATTAAAAAGACGGACAGAACAGCCAGTTAAGCCAGAAATTTAGAAAAAAAAACAGATTTCTTTAATTTTTTTAAATTTTAATATAACGCGATATGTGTAAGCTAGCCCGCTCGGCTTGCGCTAGCGATCAAAAGCGAGGCGCGGACCTCAAACATAAGACAAGTAAAAAAAAGTCTTTAAAAAGCCCAACAAAAGCTAGACACGCCGGACAGCGTCTATTTGGCCGGACATGCAACCAAAAAGCCTGACTATATCCAGCCTTATCCGGACTAATGGCAACCCTACTTCTGCTGGAGACTGTACATTGATACTTGTATCATAGGAATGTTACTGAAGTTATTATATTTCTCATGTATACGACGTTTGTTTATTTTTCATGTGGCCAACACTAATGACAATTTTTTTAAACTGCAACAAAAAATCTGACATAGTTTGACTACTGCCATCTTATGATAAAATCCGGGACAACTTAAGGCCGTACTGGATTTTTCCGGGGTCCAGTGCTGCCCCCATTTAAAATAAATCATTTTAAAGAAAACGGAGACATCATTTAAAAGCAAGCAAAATTTTATATAATGTCTCCGTTTTCTTTGAAATTATTTATTTTAAATGGACCACTGGACCCCGGAAAATTCAGGTACGGCCTTAACATGTCTTCTAAAGCACAGAGGAGTTCGAAATATTTTATGATGATGTTATGAAATGTTTTATTTTTAAAAGAAAAGGTAGAAATCGAGTCGTATAGGGAGGAAACCTTTCCATGTTTTGGTTTCCATTTCCTGATGGAAAATACTCCAGCGACAAGAACCAAGTTCTTAAATATGTTATTTATAAAGTATATATGCACATAATATGTTGATAGGTTCTGTTATGATAAACGTCTGATCAAATATACTTGTAGACATCTCGAGTCTGCCGTGCATAGCTACGTATACGAGTATGTGCCGTCCTTGGAAACTTTGGAAATATTCCCGTAAATGTTCCCGGCAATATACCTAAAAATGGAAGTTTAGGAATATTTACGGAAATATTTAGGGAAATATTGGGAATCTTCTTCGTCTAAGCGCGTTCCCGGTTGCATCCTCAGCTGTGCTGCTTCGGAGCCTGGGGTGCGCTTTCCTGCTTTTCCTTCTCAAAATATAACATGCATGTCAATGGTTACCCAAGGATGCCAAAGACCTTGCAAAATGGAGAAGAAAAAGCCGGAACAGTTGAAATGATTTGGCTATAGTTTTACGACCGGTCGCCTGCCTGACGTTAACCCTCTTTGGGAATGTATTTGTGCAAAAAGTATTACAACCAGCTGCCGCCAGACATTAACTCTCCTTGGGAATGCAATTGTAGCACGAGATGTTTGTGCTTAATCCTTTAGTCGCCTCTTACGACATCCTCAGGAAGAGATGGAGTGGTCCTATTCTAACCCGTAACCACACGGGTAAAATTGGGAATATTTAGCGAAATATTGGGAATATTAAGGGAAATACTGCGAATACATACGGAAATATTGCGAATGTTTCCTTAAATTTACAATGGGAAAATTCCCGTAAATTTTGAATATTTCAAGCCGTACATTACTATCTTAGTTACGTAGGTCACTACAAAAGTCTAGAATAGATATTTTTTTATAAATAAGGACAAATCACACTGATTGAACTAGCCCCAAAGTAAGTTTAAACTTTTGTTATGGGATACTAAGTCAACGATATATTTTAAAATAATACATATATAAATAAACACCCATTAAGATATAAAATGGAACAGGTAGTAGCGTTCCTCTTTTCAACGACTATATACTATCTACTGCGATTACCTATCCGTTTGACCAGCGTGGCGATTACGGACAAATCTTCCTTGTTAAATTTTATTTAAAAAAAGAACAATTTGTTTAAGCCTGTTCAATCGTTGTATGTTTAATGCTGAGCTCAGAATAACTGAACATCGTTTAATGTGAGCTGAATATTTTTAAGGTGTTTGATGTGGGTAAAACATTTTTAAGAGGTTTGAAAATGTGCATTTGGTGGTGATTTAAATTATTATTTAGGATGACATGTGCTACGAGGCTACGACACTTCGTAGTACCGCTACGAAGTTACAAAAAGCGAATTAATTTTGGCCTAACATTTCAAAAGTACCGTTTTTGATAATTTCAAAATTTAAAGTAAGTGTTTGTTTTACTGCTATATTACAACATAATCATACATACCCGTACTTAACTACTCGTATAATGAATACACAATTAAGGACAAAATAATGACACAAATTAAGATTCTGTATAAAAATAAGATTTTTTAAAATAAATGTGAATGTTGTAAAAAAGAAAACATAAATACTACAAATTTACACTATAAAAGCGTGCCCATGTTGTTATGGTGCCAAGAACACTGGCAGCATTTCCGCACTGGATCGCGATACTGATCCGTTGTGCGAACAAGTTATACTTGTACTTTTATAATACTATAACACGACTACGGTAAAATTCTTACTGAAAAGTATCGGCAGCCATTTACGGCTAACAATGTATGTAATGTACATATGCATATTTTTGAAATATGCTTATACCTTGATTTGTAATTAATTTTTAACACCCACACATTTTTCTATGTGACAATTTTGAAAGGTCGTGTCGTGGTGGCTTTGATTGATTTCAGGTAGTAAAGATGTGCCAAATTGGACATCCCTATTCTGTCATAGTTTACTTTTTTATGCATATATATTTTTCAAAATAATGTTAGAATACGTCGCATATTTCCAGAAACTTTGTCTAAAATTGTAAGTACCTATACTTCCGTCATATCAAAGTATAACAGCTGAATTTTTAACCGGGCGAGCGAACGTCTTCGCGATTGGCCAAAAACGATTTTGTTCAGTTTGTCTGTCTGTCTGTCCGGTTGTTCTCGCCTACAGGTCGCATTTCTCAACCGATTCCCGTAAAATTTTATAAACAGGTTCGCTAATTCGAGATAACGATCCAGTTTCTGGAAATTTTTCAAAATGGCGGAGGTATGGGAGTTTAAAACTTTAGGAAAATCACATTTGAGCCATTTCGAAAAAAATCTAAAATGTCATAAATATTTTTTGTTACCCTTAGGTATTAAGACGCAACTTTTTTGTCTGAACAACCTTTTTATCCGATAAACTTCAACCGGTTGGGGGTGAGTCGCGAGGTTTACAGCTCACGGAGCCCCTAGTATTATATGTTATTTGGGAAATTACGAAATGATGTTTTCTCAGCAGCCAGAAAGTTTCGATGGTTCCTTCATCTTGCAAGTCTTATTGGAATAATAATATTGTCTGGCAAGCTGAGGGAACTATTGAATCTGTCTGGCTGCTGAGAAAACATCAGTCTAGATTACATAAGTTACTTAATAAGTATGTTAGTACAACAAGGAAGCCCTCTGTTTAAAGAAAAACAACAGCCTTATTAAGATTTATAGACATGTCTTGAAAATTAAATAACATATTTGTTTTCGTTAAATATAATAAGTAAGCGACACATTGTATTCTTACAATGCTTGTACTTAACATGTAAAATTTACGACTTAATCATTGTAAATGTATTCCGAATGCCTTCGTGAGAATTTGTATGCAACATAATGTACTTTAAACAGATTTTAGGCGCGAACGACCTTTTTTACTTTCCTGAACGCGGAAACGCAAAGACAATTTTAAGAAATGCCCCGTCAGGCCGGTTTTGTATTTTAAAACTGCCGATAAAAAAACTCGTACTAAAATGTATGCGCAAACAAGATCCGAAGTACCAGGTTTACATAAGTTGGAGAAGGCAACAGAGCCCGTCATACAACTTGCTACCACTACACGCAAACCTTATTACGTATCGCCTACGTATCGCCTACGTAGTCACGCGCACATAGCTATATTAATTACGGACGCGTCTCTTTCTAATATTGCCATTAATATAATTTAGGATCCCGGATAGGACGTCTTTTTCTTTTTGTCTGCGCTATTGATTATAATCAACTATAAGGTATTACTAAAATTATTAATAATTATTAGTAATTTAAGACGTTGTTTGTTATATTTTCGATATTTTGGAATGTTAATTAAAATTTAAATTGAATGTATAACTAAGTTTACCTTTATATTTGTAGTTATTAAATAGTCTTCAATAAGTACCTATAAAAAGGTATTAATTAAAGAACTGTAAATTGAAAGGCACCTATTTTAAAATCATTTTTCGTTAATCGATTTAAAACAGGTATCATCATCGTCGAAATCATCAATTTGCCAGCAATTTGTTTGCGTGGAAACGTGACTTGAATTCATATTACAGCTGATTGTTCTTTGCATTAAGAATCTGTGCATCAAACAAACACGCACATATAAATGACTGTGCCTCATGCACACGTCAAATTTAAAAGCAAACAGAGTTCAAAAATGGAATTCTTGTTGATTCTAAATTCAAACTCGGAAGTGACGATTGCGTTCACTAACGCAAGTGAGTTATCAACATTTCTCACGCTTCGTTTTTATCAGTGTGTGTCGTCTATCTTTGTTTCCTTGCACTTGTGTAGCTGGTGGCTGTGTGGGTTGGTGGTATCTGTGTGTGTTTTGCTGTCTGTGTGTGCGAGAGCTAAGAGCAACGAGACGCGCGCTCTTCCTAGGTTCGTTCAACTTTTAGCCCAGTAAACTCTGTGGATGACTGACTATAGATAGATATCTTAGTCTATGTACGTAATATCTATGGTGCAGGCACAATGGAGGTTCTTATGGCGCTTTTACAGCCTTATTTACATTATCTCCTTTGTTGCCGCCGCTTTGCGTTTCACTGTATGCAGATTATTTTATTTTTCACTTCAAAATAATCCGTGGGAACTTTTATGCTATTATTTTTTTATTATTTTAAGTGTTAGATAAAGGTATTAAGTTTATACGTATAATATAGTATCTGTGGTATAACCACAGAATAAATAATACTAACGTACAGAAGTCTCACTCAGCAAAGAAATTCAAAGAAATATCTACTCAATGTGGCTAGCGATATGGTTTAATTTAGCTCACGTTAGAACTCAGCACCTTTTCGTATAAATACTAGACATCCATTGCAAGTCAATTTCATTCTTATAACTCTGGACAAACGATTCGTATAACTAAAGTTACCACTCGGAGGGGCCGCCTGCGCGCATAGTAATAATGTAGGTACATTTTCGATACCTAAACACAGGCCTGGTATAACGTAGGTTGTCCCCATGTGTTTTAACCGACTTCAAAAAAGGAGGAGGTTATCAATTCGACTATTACCCGTATATTTTTTAATTTTATTTGTATAATATGTTACGCAATATCTTCGTCAATTTTAATGATTTTTTTTTTTATCTAAAAACCTTTACTACCAAATTGGTCCCATATTATTTTGGCGTAGATATGATGAACAACTTTGGAGATATGATGAACAAATTTGGAGATATGATGAACAACTTTGGAGATATGGAAGGAGCTCCTTAAAGAAAATGAAGTTAGTTGTTTTTTTTTTGTTAAAAAATTTGATCACCTCTTAATTAAATGATATAATTATTTGTAGAATAAAGACTTAAAAATTATATTATGCTTTTATTTATATTATATCCTAATTTAAAACAGAGGTGTTATAATCCTCGAGCCTATACGTACGTATGTGTGTACTTAGTAGGTGAGTGAGTGTCTGTCTCTGGAGTTATAGCTTCCAAATAAAATAACGTATTTAATTCTAGTTTTCTTTATTTAATATTTTAAACCTAGCTTTATCGGAGTTGATTATATTATAAACTTTGTAAAACTTATTAAAAACGGCTGGAATTTTGAATTTAGACTTAGATTATACTTTTATACCTAAGGGACGGATTCTACCAGGACTCTACATATAATAAATCCATAATTAAGTCGGAAACCGGTCGTCAGGGTGTATCTTACTCCGCATAGTCTTCAACATTCATTCATCCTTCCATGCTAGTCTGAGTGAAAAGGATAAACTTAGAATGTACCAGCTGCTTCTCTTCCTGCGTAGATCGTAGAAGCCGATCAAGGCGGGAAAGGGCACAAATGCAAATCATGTTAATAGGCGAATGGCTAGCAACCAATCACAATTTCGATTCCTTTTTCCACCTTCTCGCCCACAATCACGCTAAAAGTGGCCTTTGAGTCTTGTGGCCTTGGGCTCTGTCTGCGCAAGACCTAAAATGCTCTGTACTGTAATGTACCTCATTTATACTCATATATGACAATTTTCAACTGTGGTATACAGTACACTTGCTTCTGGTGAAGGAAAACATAGTGAGGAAACCTGCACACTAGTTCACTAGTGCGTAATGATGACTATTGTTACTCATCATCATCAGGTTTCCAAAACCCACTGCTGGGCATAAGCCTCCCTTTGTCCGCGCCATCCCGCTCTGTCCCTGGCTGCCGGGATCCAGTTCTTTCTAGCGACCTGTCTTATCGTCCTGGTATTGTCAAGCCAGGGTCAAGGTCGTCGTGTGGCAGCCTGATCGAACCGAGAGATTCTCTGCATCCTCTGCCCCACCGTTACCGTAACCGCTGCCGTAATTAGGAATAGCGGGGTCGCTGGGGACTGAAGGCCTTGGTTTTTTGGCGCTATTCATTTAGACAAAAGTGATTTGGCCATAAAACGCCGCGCTGGCACGTGCGTCTCGGCGAGTTTCTTCCTGTCAGGTGTGCTTATGGTGAGTAATATAGTATGAAGATACTGTATTACTCGACACAATTACCAGGGGAGACCACGAGGAGGTGTTAGCAAACCCCGGGCACTGAAGTGTTACCGCTGAGGATGCAACCGGGATGCTCGGATGATGATGATGAGGCAGAGAGACAGTCAGTATCTTGGTGTACCTGTACTTTTTCTCAATAGCTACTGAGAAAAGCCTTGTTTTGAAATTAAAAACAATCCCTATCATGTCATGATACCAGGAACATATAACCTGGAGTATGTCGTTAAGGATAATAAGGCCGTTTGACACCACTGTGGGTGTGATTCCGCGAACAGCCGAGACTTCGGTCACGTACATACAATTACTTAGTTTACCTCTGACAGCTGAAAATTTACAATCTATAATCGACTTTATTTTGATGTGCTCAAAACTCAAAAATAGTTGACAAAGACAGGACGTGCTACAGTGTAATTTCAGCTCTAAGTAAATCGTAATAAAGTTGGCTTTTAGTTGATCTTTAAGAGGAAAATAACGTACTCTAGCATTTCGGGAACATTTGACAGTAATTAAGTTCACCAACCGCTGCAAAGTGAATGAACCCCGAATGTGCTGTCTATGTTTATTGGATGTTAAATTAAGTGCTAAGACTAAGCTGTGTGATGCTAGATTATTTTGCTTAAAGTTGTAAAGTTAATCTTAATTTACGATGCGGAAATATTAATTCTGGCAGAGAAGCCGTGGACAAAAACTTTTTGGCTGTATGGTACCTCTTTAGTAACCTCTTTGCGTGTAAGTGTAGCTAGTAAGAAACGAATAAAAAAGTAAGAGAATTACAGTTCCAGATTTTTTCAAATAGACGTCCCGTCAGTTTTATTACCTGCAATATTTTTATACCTTCATATCTATGAGTTCAACGAAGCGTTCAGATTGAAATCAATTTGTCTTTTACATTTATTTGTTTTTATTTTATGTCAATATTAAAGGATAGACGAGATTTACTCGGGAGAGAGGAAGAAGATGGGAGACCTTTGACCAACAATGGGATAAACAAGGTTAATAAAAAAAAAATATAAGAGCATTTTCCTAATTTGAAATTGAAAATAAATTATTGCACAGTAAAAAAAAGAACTAGGTGGTTATATTGGTTATCTAAAGCGCAATTTCAGTTATTCTCACCTTTCAGTTATTAAGGTAGTGAAAGGTGAAGGAGAATAAATAAAATTGCGCATAAAATAAATAAAAAATAAAATAAAAAAAGCCTTTTATTTCTTGCATACATCATTACATTGAATACACACTGAAGTTAGAGTACATATTTGTTATCAACATTCATAAATTATTTGGATGGTTTTTTTTATAATCAGCATTTTTTTTTATTATCACCTTAATTGAAATATTATTTGGTTTGGAATAAAATAAATGATCCCAAATGCACCCTTTTGGACTGTGTTCCCAGCCTTAGACATAGGGCAAAACCTGAAAAAAAGTAGCAGCCATTGACTGACTTACATATTACTAGGGTAATGTCTACAAAATTTCTACCAAGATAATATTATTGTGTGTTCTCATTTCTTTTACACAAAGAAATCAAATCCAGCTAGCTTTTTTATATTAAAATTATAAAGACCATCGTCTTTTTTTAGGGTTCCGTACCCGAAGGGTGCAAACGGGACCCTATTATTGAGACTCCGCTGTCTGTCCGTCTGTCTGTCTGTCCGTCAGACACAGGGCTCTATCTCTTGAACCGTAATAGCTAGACACTTGAAATTTTCACCGATTATGTATTACTGTGGCGGATATAACAACAAATACTAAAAATAAAAAATAGTTAAAAATTAAAGGGGGTCGTCATACAAGAAACGTGTTTTTTTCAGCGTTTTTAACTTGATCTTCATAATGGCATTAACTAGATACTTGAATTTTTCCCCAATTATGTATTATTATGACCACAATAACAACAAATACTAAAAATAAAATAAAGTTAAAAATTGAAGGGGGTCCTTATACAAAAAACGTGTTTTTTAGCGTTTTAAAACATTTTACGGAGGTACGGAACCCTTCATGTACGAGTCCGACTCGCACTTGCCCGTTTATTTTCTTTTCTTGATAGTGGCGATCAAACTTCGTCGAAGCTTATTGAGCCAGTGTCCAGTAAGAACATTGTTAATTTAAATAAGAAATGCTACTATCAATGATTATAATTAAAATTTAAAGTTACGTTTACTAAAAAAACAGAAAAGGAACTAAGTAGGCCGATGCATTACTTTGGAAATAAAACAAAAAAATACGAGTATGTATAACAATACCTTTATGTCATTCAGATTTCGAGCGCTGACAATAAAAAGACTAGGCTATTCCTAATAAAAAAAAAGCTGTAAAACTAGACAGTTTAACTGGACCCCGGAAAATGTAATTGTTTATTAGACAATAAACAATTAAATTTTCCGGGGTCCAGTGCTGCCCCAATTTAAAATAAATTATTTGAAAGGAAACGAAGATATCATTTAAAATTTTGTTCCTACCAACCCTATATCCCTTCAAACTATTTTATGAACATGGTGAGAACGTGAAGCTTTACTTCGCACATTTTCCAGAAGTGGCCGTTTTTCGCAAATGCGCGAAGAAAAGCTTCACGTTCTCACTTTATCATATATATTGTTCATAAAATAATTTTAAGAATTATCTAGGGCTTGGTAGAGACAAAATTTTAAATAATATCTCAGTTTTTTTTAAATCAATTAATCTAATATTAAATAATTTATTTAGGGCAGTACTGGATCCCGGAAAATTCAAGTATGACCTTAATTTCATAACCGAGTATTAAAATAAGACTTTTCCTTTGAAATAAGGCAATTATATACAAAAATCTCAACTTTCACAACGCCATCTGTTATCGAATAGTGGCAACACAAAAACCTCTGAGTCACTGGCGGCTGTAAAGCGTTCTGTAATCTTATACAAATAGACTATTGTTCCTTGTGATTCTGACCTAGAATATGATCACTTCATCTCTTCCTGTGGATGTCGTAAAGGCAACAGAGGAACACCTTTTGCAACAACTGCATTCCCTAGAATAAATAAATAAATATATAAGGACAAACGTGTGTTATGGGATACTAACTCAACGACACTATATTTTATGATAAATACATATATAGATAAACACCCAAGACCCAGGAAAATTTGAAAAAGGCCATTTTCCAACTTGCCCTGGCTGGGGATCGAACCCTGAACCTCCGGATTAGCGGTCTAGCGTGTTAACCATTACGCCACGGAGGTCGTCGAAGAATTGACGTCAGGCAGACGGCCAGCTGTAAGCGCCGTACGCGTATCTACGAAAAAAAAAACAATACGCGCAGCGCAACGCGCTTAGATAAGGAGACCATTACGTCTTTATCCCTCCATGTGATAAACAAAGGCATTGGCCACAAGATGCTTATGAAAAGGTTTTGACTCTATTGTAGAGAATGGAAATCGAATAAAAATATTGACAGGTTACTGCTTATCGTCTGCTGCTGCTACATTTAAGAGCCAGGCTCTTGTCGGTGTCATTGCATGGAAAGATGCTTATCGTATATTTACAAGTAATTCTTCTTGTAATTTAGGAGCTTGCTCTCTAAATATAGACAAAATAAACGGGCAAGTGCGAGTCGGACTCGTACATGAAGGGTTCCGTACCTCCGTAAAATGTTTTAAAACGCTAAAAAAACACGTTTTTTGTATAAGGACCCCCTTTAATTTTTAACTTTTTTTTTATTTTTAGTATTTGTTGTTATAGCGGCTATAGTAATACATAATCTGTAAAAATTTAAAGTATCTTAAAATCGCTGAAAAAACACGTTTTTTGTATGGCGACCCCCTTTAATTTTTTTATTTTTTTTATTTTCAGTATTTGTTGTTATAGCGGTCATAGTAATACATAATCGGTGAAAATTTTAAGTATCTAGCTATTACGGTTCAAGAGAGCCCTGTGACAGACGGACAGACGGACAGACAGCGGAGTCTCAGTAATAGGGTCCCGTTTGCACCCTTCGGGTACGGAACCCTAAAAAAATACCATCGACACGCAAAGAAGAAGAAGAGCTTGCTCTTGTTTGCGGAGTTACGTGAAGATGCCTCCATTCCTCTCTTCTCTCCGCCATCTTTTTAATGTCCTGGTAGTACCTTACTCCTAACTTTTCTTTTATTTGTTGGAAAAACTGCATCCACGGTCTTCCTTTTCCTCGTCTCCCTTTTATTTTTCAGAATAATCACTTCAAATAAAAAAAAATGTAAATATATAGTAGTTATATTATGTTGTGAAATAGAGTCGCTTTTTACGTTTGTCTAATTGTCCGCTAATTACTTATCACAAGTCTGACCATAAACGAATATGTGTAGAACATAAACGAGTATGTGTATAGCATAAACGAGTATGTTTAAAGCATAAAAGAGTATGTGTAGAGCATAAACGAGTATTTGTAGAGCATAAACGAGTATGTGTAAAGCATAAACGAGTATGTGTAGAGCATAAACGAGTATGTGTAAAGCATAAACGAGTATGTGTAGAGCATTTCTTCTATAAAGACTTCATATGGAACTTGCCCATGCGTAGTCGGGGTGCGCTGCTAGTTTATACATAGATACGCGTCTAGTGGTCCAAAATTTGACTCAATTGTTTTTTTTAAGAGTAAGCCACTTTTTTGCAATTATTTTTATTTGCCCTGGCTGGAGATCGAACCCAGAACCTCCAAGTGCCAGACTAGCATCTTAACCAATACGCCACGGAGGTCGTATTTGGCCTATTTCATTTGCCTTTTCACACTCTCTGGTCATCATACTTGGCATTTTTAATACAAAATCTTGGTTTAATCGATAAATCAAACTCTATACTAATTATCTTTGATTCCATCTAAGAAGTTATTTTTCGAAACCTGCAAACTAGTATACCATAAATAAGGATAAAAAGTAAGGCTTCTAACGCACGCGGACGATCATGGCGTTAACTCTTCCTATAGTGGCTTTAATCATTTCCGCTAACAGATCTTCATAATTAATGGTTTTTAATTGGTAATTACCAAAAGCAGTTGCCATTCGCAGGTGATGGGGGGAAGGGGGGCCTAGGACGTCCGTTGAACTTACCAACCACGTCGTGAGTTAACTAAAACAGTCATAACTATCAACTTTCTTGATAAACAAATCTCATCTTTATTCCTATTCCGTAAGAGTCAATATTAATGCAATACGGAAGGGAGATCATTGAGCTTTGGAGCAATTCAATTTTCTAAAATCCAAATGTCATAAACACCAAATATAAAGTCGTTACAAATTAAAGTTTATTTCGAAAGATATAGAGTCACTTTTCGGTTGGGAGTCACGGATCGTGGTAAGGTCTATCGTAGATGTGATTTCCTGGTTAGTTCTTGTACCAATTAAATTGATTAGCGGCTAATTTAATGGGAGACCAGGGCAGGTCACTCACGCGTAACCTCGATATCTATTTCACGAAAAGGCTCTGAGATCTAATAAAGGCACATAAAACAAATTTCCTGAAAGAAAAGTATAGATAGATTACTAGCTGATGCCCGCGACTTCGTCCGCGTGAAATTCAGCGGATTTTTTTTACTCAATCATTTATGGCTTTCTTAATGTATTACATACAGGTCTTACTCCCATTGCAGCACCCTGACGGGTGCTGCAATGGGAGAAGGGCTTGTATAAAAGAAATGGTTTAATTCATGTATTTTCATGCACCGTTAATATTTATTTACAAGCTACTAAAAATATAATATCTATTTGGTAGGTTCCTCGTAACAGGCGTGCTGCAAAGAAATTACTATAAATATGTTCCCTGACATCAGATTTCAAAGTGGTAATCCGTGGTGTCAGTTACGGTAATGGTGTCGCGAGTTCAATGGTTTTTTCCTATTTTGAAAAAATTTCCAACGCGCCAAAAGATTCAAAGTTTTCACTTCAAAAATATGTAATAATTTTTATGTCATAGATTTTTTTTAAGAAAATTGAAAGTACCTAAAATTATTTGCCGTATATGCCGTATAATACGTCATAAATCGTAAACCGCAATTTACCTTTCATTCAATCAACACGAACTACAAGATCTTTTATATTATGTTACTTGCTGCTACGGAACCCTTCATGGGCGAGTCCGACTCGCACTTGGCCGCTTTTTATTTTGTATGCTAAAGAGTTGAGCTAAGACGAAATATTTTGTTTAATTACTTTATATTACAGGATTCAATAGTCGCCGAGCGCTGTCAATTAATTTTATTATAGACTAGCTGACCCGGCGAACTTCGTTTCGCCCTTTCCCGTTCCCTTTTCCATAATTTCTCACCGTCTAAACCTTCCCTGGACATTCATGAATATTTCAAGACAAAAATTAGCCAAATCGGTTTAGCCGTTCTCGAGTTTTCAGCAGACTAACGAACAGCAATTCATTTTTATTTATATAGATAGATGTAAGGATGTAGATAAAAGGCAAATTTCCTGGCAAAAGTTGTGTTGAAAGACGGAAGCGGTAACTTGAAAATTATTTGATTTGATTGATAATATTGTGATCTGATGTAAATAAAATAAATAAATAGATAAGGACGAATTACATTAATTATGCCGTGTGGTTCCCGGCAGAGTAGAATAGGACCACTCCAAGTTTTCCCGTAGATGTCGTAGAAGGCGACTTAGGAAACACAAGCTAAACAAAGCTTATAATTATCAATGAGACCTGTTCAATCCGTCTGGCTGGCGTGGAGAGTGTAGGCCAAATCCTCTGACTGCTCTGGCCAAGTATGGCTCTGGTAGTACAGAGAGAGTCGTGCTCCTGCAGTAGAGACTTGATGATGATGATAGCATTGGTTGAGCTAGCCCAAAAGTAAGTTTTAAACTTGTGTTATGAGATACGATAGTATCATAACACAAGTATTAAAATATCAAAGAATTTTTTTTTCTTAATTAATACATAAAAGTATAGTTTCGTTAAGATACATCAGAAAAAATTTTTGCCAAAAAAATGTTGATTCCTTTTTCCACTTTCTCGCCCACCGACACGCTAAAAGGTGGCCTTTGAGTCTTGTGGCCCTGGGCTCTGTTTGCTTAAAACCGCAAGACCCATAATGCTTTGTCTGCCCCATTGGGGATAAAGACGTGATAGTGCATATAAAAAAAATATATATTAATTCTTCCATGCTGGTCTGGGAGAGAAAACATAGAATGTATCAGCTGCTTCTCTTCCCGCGCAAATCGTAAAAGCCGATCGAGGGAATGGGCAAGAATCTGAATCATATCAAAAGGCGATGCGGTTAGCAACCCATCACTATTATGATTTCTTTTTTCCACCTTCATGCCCACCATCACGCTAAAAGTGGCCTGGGCCTTGCCACCCTAGGCTCTGTCTGCCCCGTTAGGGATAAAGACGTGATAGTGTATAGTGTAAAAAAAAAAATAAAGATTCCGACGAATTGATAATCTAGAAGGAGATTATCAATTCGTCGGAATCTTTTTTTTTTTTTGAAGTCGCTTAAAAACTATCAAATAGCATCTGTATTATCTAACTTTTCCACCCTGCATAATGATTTTCTATTGCAATAACAATGACGTTGTTTTCTCACCGAATTTAGCTCGTATACATAATACAGTAGTTTTGTACGAGTACATTCAAATAATTTGTGATGCAACTCGATTGCAAACCAAAAATATTACACACAATATCACGTCTATATTCCAAACGGGGTAGATAGAACCTAGGGCTGTAAGACGGAAAGCGTAGTGTAGTACTTAGAGCGGTCTTCAGTATTATCAATATTAATGAAATACTCACTTTGTAATAAAAACAGCAAAATTCAGGACTAGACTAACTCTTAATCAATCATATGTTTTAAAAAAATGCGAAGTTGCCTCCAAATTACCTCCGAATTATACTAAAACGGATAGTTTTCAAGAAATACAATAAATTAGCCCTTGTAACTTTGGATATGAGTATATTACAACTCATTTGGCGTATGGTTTATAAAAATTCATTCGTCCGTTTTTTACCTGCAGCAGCCCAAACTTGGTATGTTTTGAAAATGCTTTTTGTTTTTTTACAAAACAGGTAACTGAAATGTAATAATAAATACACTTTATTGCACCAAAACACTTGAAAAATACTATATGTAAGTATGATCACATCTCTCAATTTCGAACGCAACTCAAGTGGGTCCCCATTCAACTCCGCCGAGACTGGCATATTCTTTCTCTTCTTAACTCCATTCTCTATAATCCTTCTAATCCAAGCTATCTCAAGGAACGCTTCGTTTTGCTTAACGATACTCATGAACGCAATTTACGCAGCTCAGAAAATCTTCGGCTTCAAATTCCCCCTCACTCCACTGAAATGTACTCAAAATCATTCACTGTCCATTCTGTCCGTCTTTGGAATGCCCTCCCGCCCCGCATCCGTTTTGTTCAGACATTGGCAAGTTTCAAGAACCAGATAAAGTCGCATTTTCTTTTAACTTTAAAGTAATGTATTTTCTATAAATTATCATAATCTTCGTTTTCCTCTAGTTGTATATGACATGCGTATTTATATGTATGTATGTTGTATGTATGTATATGTGTGTAATTTTATATACGTATACATTTTGTTTATATATTCAATATTCATTTATTATTATATTAATATTCAAGGTTTTCCATCTTCTCTTTATTTTTACTGTTTGATATCACCATATGATTAGGTTATTACTACTCGTAGTTTCACAATCGCACCACCTATATATTATTTTTCAGCCAATCCTGTCACGCAAAGGTAGCCTGTAAGAGATTGCCTTGGCGATAAGGCCGCCTATTGTAAATCGTTCATTTCTTTTTTGTATAGAAGTTTTTTTCAATAAGTGTTTTGGTGCAATAAAGTGTTATTATTATTATACAAAAAAGAAATCAAAGGTGTACAATAGGCGGCCTTATCGCCAAGGCAATCTCTTACAGGCTACCTTTGGGTGACAGGATTGGCTGAACAATAATAAATAGGTGGTGCGATTGTGAAACTAGTAATAACCAAATTATATAATTAATAGTAATAATGTAGTATATTTCTAGAACCAGCTCATAAAGCCCTTTCATTTGATACCCCACACGACTGGTTTTAGAAAAACAAATTTCAAATGCCATAAAAATCTTTATGACGTCATATTAATTCACTCCACCAATTAGAAAGCGACAACGTCACTTTTCCTACTCAGGAAAAATCACTGAATCCAATGATACTACTGACTACTCAATCCAACGAAAGTCGTTATTTGACGACTTTTTGTAACTTAGCCTTTTGTTACTTGAGGGTTAACGTCGGGCGGTAGCCGGATGTAAAACTTTTCGCACAAATACATTCCCAAAGAGGGTTGACGTCAGGCAGGCGGCCGGTCGTAAAACTATAGCCAAATCATTTAAACTTTTCTGGATGTTTCTTCTCCATTTCGCAAGGTCTTTGGCATCCTTGGGTGGCCATTGGTATGCGTGTTATATTTGAAGAGGAATGGGCGGAAGGCCCACCCCAGGCTCCGAGGCGGCGCGGCTGGGGGTGCAACTGGGAGCGCGCTTGGACGAAGAAGTGTATGTGCAGTTTTCACAAATAAAAGATTTATCTATTTATTTAAGTCAGTTTATATAGTAGTAATTTTAGTTTTGTTTTAATTTTAGTTATGAAAGTAGAATATATGCAGTTGAAATGCGAGCGCTGAGGAGTATGTGTGGTGTTACCTTGAAAGACTGAATAAGAAATGATGTTATAAGGGATCGGTGTGGAGTGAAAGAGGACGTAGTGACAAAAGTAGAGTAAGAGATGTTAAGATGGTTTGGGCATGTAGAAAGGATGGATGAAAATAGATTAACAAAAAATAGTTATAAGGCAAGTGTGAAAGGAAGAGCGGGACAGGCTCGACCTCGGCGAACGTTCTGCGATCAGATTGCAGACGTTCTGAAAAAAGGGAGAGGTAAGAAGTACACGTAACCGAAGGGCATGTATGAAGAGGTTGATGAGTGTAAATGAAGCGAAAGAGGTCTGTCAAGATCGTAGCAAGTGGAGGTCCATAGTCTCTGCCTACCCCTGTGGGAAACAGGCGTGATAGTATGTATGTATGTATGTAATTTTAGTTTTGATATTAAATTCTAAACGTATAGTAATAAAAATGACAACATAAGGTTCTACGAAAACGTCTACGCCAAACTGCAGACCTCTACGCCACTGTTTAAAGGGTTATTCTAGGGCTTGATCAAGAATGTCAATCGTTTTAAATGATATCTCCGTTTCCTTTCAATTAATTTATTTCAAATGGGGGCAGTACTGGACCCCGAAAAATTCATGTATCCCCTTAAGAGCGGGCTAAACCACCGCCCGCCAAAAAGTTCAGTGACCCGCATGCAAGTAGACAAAATTAAATTGGAGCTGCACTGCGAGGTGAGTAACCTGTCACGTTGCCCACCACGGTACATCGGATCGCCTTACATTTTAATGAAAACTGTAAACATTTTGTAGGTACATGTAGTCCTGTAACCAAACAGTGACGATCGTCACCATCATCATCAGGTCTTTTTTAATCTCCACTGCAGGAGCACGACCGTCTCTGTACTACCAGAGCCATATACAAAGTGGAAGGGTCATACCCGTAATAAATTGAACCACAGGCTACTCGTATACTAGATCACTAAAGCATAATGAAATTAAAATAAAAGTCAAAAAACCAAAAAAATCGACATTCCCATACAAATCGTCCGGGCGGCCGCACACTTTTGTATGGAAATGCCGAATTTTTTTTTGGTTCTTTGGCTGTTATTTTCATTTCATTGTACTATAATGATCTAGTATAGACCGTGGTTCGATTTATTGCGGGTATGTCCCTTCCACGTTGTATTAGCTAGAGCAGTCAGAGGATTTGGCTTACACTCTCCACGCTGGCCAGACGGGTTGGAGGGGTCTCATTGATAGCTTTGTTTAGCTTGTGTTTCTTCTACGACAAGTCGCCGTCTACGACATCCACGGGAAGACTTAGAGTGGTCCTATTATACTCTGTCGGGAACCACACGGCTTGGTATAATCGTAGTATGCATGAGCTGAATTTAGAAAATCTAAATATAGGTCTAAAATTTTTAAATATTATACAATTTTTTTTGATGATGATAAATATTTATTTACTTTAACAACTAATCTAAATTATTACTAGATGAAAATAATTAAAACTAACTAAAAACTAGAGCTTAAAAACTAAACATATAAAATAAAAATCTAAAAATGTATTTACAAATGTAAAATATCATGCATATCATTATATATTTTATGTACAAAACAAATTAAAAAGAGTTTATTTATAATGATTAGTATATCCCTATTGCTAGTTACATTCATTTTATTATAGAGGTATATTCGTGGACAAGGGAGGCGCAATTTTTAACTTTCTTCCTTCTTAGATCCTGAGTCGTTTACTAGCATGCTTGGTTACTGCAAAAATACAGTTAGGCGAGTAAGACAAAATCAAAATCAAATATTTATTCAGTAATAAGCCTTTGCAGGCACTTTTACACATCAATAATTATAGTGTACATTACGTGTAATGTTTATTTATATCTAAATTTTTTTTTGTTCAAAAGCTACCGATAATAGCGTTTCGCAACGACCACTGCTGAGAAGAAACGCCGAAAGAAACTCATTTACACAGTATTGGTAGGCGACCAATACTGTGTAAATGTCTACCTAACCTATTGTAGCTTTTGGCTCAATAAAGTTTAAATGGGTGCCCCTTGTTTCACAGACTGAAATTTCATAGAATTTCGATTCACAGAAATTTTTTCATAGAATATTTAATTCTTATATTTTTTATATTATTTTTATTTTATATTATTGTTTCAAAGACTATTTACTTAAATGAAACACAATTTATAGAAACACAGTTCAATGAATTTTAGAATCTCATATTTTCATTTAACAAACTAATCAAACAGTAGAATATTTCTTTAAATAATATTGTATGTTCGGTATAATCTTTCATGGAATTTTATTGTACAGAAAATTATTATTTAAGGAAGTATTAAGTGAAAACATTGTTTAATCAAATTAAATACCATATAATAAGTTAGAATACATTATAAATGGCTACCACAATATAGGTTAGGTTAGGTTAGAACTGCGACCAACTGGGAAAGTTTTATCCATTTTACTAGAATAGGGAAAACTTATAGGTTATAAATATTATATTAACTTATTAAAAATAATAATATTTAATTTGATATTCGGATATTAGAAACATCGCAAAAGTAAATGTTATTTGTAATAAAATTCTATGATTTCAAATTATTCATAACAAACATTCTAATTATTGATTTTCTGTGCAACGAAAACCTATTATTAAAAATTCTTTATACTGAGTAACCTACATATTGATTATTCTATGATATGATAATCTTACAATCGTACACCCAGTTTAAATAAAATAAATAAATAAAATAAATGAGTTTCGCGGCAGAAGGGCTTTGTCAGTTTACAAATATATTATACCCAATACAATGTTATCACAACATAGTCGTAATATGTAAATTTGCGAACGAGTGCAAAATCCAATTTACAGAAATAAGTTACACTGAGTAGTCTTAAAAAACGGAGCCGAGCTGACCAGCCCCTACTGTTAAATATTGCACCTCACCTGTAACATATCTAAATTTCTTTTGTATCCATACTACCCTAAGGTTGCCTGGAAGAGATTGCTGTGCGATAAGGCCGCCTTTTGTATGCTAACATTTATCTCTATTATTTATGTATAATTTGTTAAATTGTGTGCAATAAAGAGTAAAATAAATAAATAAATAAAATCAATACTGGCGGCACCCGTTCACGAGTTGACGTTGATAAGTACTCCACATGTAGATATTTTTAGCCGACCACATGACTAGACCGTGGTCGGTAATGTGTTGCATCCATGATCATAATATGATCAATTACCATTGCACCACTCCATTATACATTTCGTTGACGTTGCCGAATTGGTAATGCGGTTATTCACATCTATGTTTATTGAACGTGTTGTTTCGGAATAGCTTTGGTTATGTTTGCTTTATATGTTTGATTTACTTTATGTAACTATATATTATGTGACTACATGTTTATTTATATATTTAATCTTTATTGGCCATCAAATTGTACAGAACAATAGGCGAACAAGCGTTGTCTACCAGTCAACCTGTGGGTTATACTAAGGGTCTAAGGTGGGTTGCAAGATAAAGTGTAAGTGTAGTATACATAAAATACATAATGTACATTAATAAATAAATATATATATATATATATATATATATATATATATATAATGATGTTGATATTCAATAATATATATATATATATATATATATATATATATATATATATATATATATATATATATATATATATTATTGAATATCAACATCATTATTCAGGAACTTCTATCTATAGTTTAAGTACTACGTTCTTGGTGGAGTAGTTTCTATCACAGAATAAATACCAGTAGTATTTCTATGTAGGTATATCTCTTAAACCATCCTTTTGACCTCCCTATACGACATGGCGTCAACTTTTTCCTTTACTTGATAAAGGAACTTACTCCCTTCAAAAGGTTCTAATTTAAGTATATTTATTTAATTATTGATTTATACAACATTAAATTTCTCGGAACTATATCTAAATTATATTTTAACTATAAATAATAATTATAAAAAAAAATACAATTAAAAATACAATCTACATAAGTTCCTATACACATACTTACGTTTGTTATTATATTAGCATCTTTACCAGCTGATAGGTATACATTTTTGGCATAGTTGGTATATATCTAAGTGCTTTTAAGTTTGTTTATTTGTTTGTTAAATTGTTTTGTTGTTAAGAACACGTATCTACGTGTTCGTCTGGTATTTATCGTAAGATAGATAGTAACTTTATTTGTGTACTGACTACTGAGGCACACACATATACCTAATAAAATATATTAACACAAAATAATAACAATATTCGTAGACATTTGGTGTAGGTAACGCAGTGACATAAAAAGAAATATCTCATCTATACCAATAACTACACTTGCTCAGGGAGCAAACTCTAATTTTCAGTCATTACCGTCAAGTGAAAGAACGTGAGCCTACTGATGATAACTGGGTCGGAAAAGTATTATTATAAATAGTCCGTTAGTTACATTATCCAAAAATAATGTACCCATATTTTTTAGTTGATCAAAAAAGTAAAAATTCACCAAGATACAGAGTATCTAAGTTCCAGAGTGGGGGCTTGTGACGTCACCAATATGTAAAAATCGTGCGAAAGCGTGACGTCATGCAAAATTTAAATGCGCTGTATTTTCGTCATTAATTGTTTCTCAGAGAATAGAAAAAAATACGTGTACAATATTTTTTAATAATCTAACCGATGGGCCAAACATAGTTTTTTAGTCATCATGCCTATGGACATGGGCTGGTAACGAGAAAAATGTAAACTGCACTCGTATGTACAATTATTCAGCATGTAGTGCGCTTGCATGAAGTATTTCGCAAGGAACTCTCAATATTCAGCCTTCAGACATCATGTGAGAATAATCACCACAAAACTCGGCACCACAACGTGCACTAAGCTACCGAATTATGTAGTTTACAGGACCGCATCCAGATCATGATTTATTTTGTTGTCAACTCATCTTCGGCTTTCATCTTTATACAGGCTGACTGGTAAATCACGTGTCATACTTAAGGACAATAAATCATGATCACACGTTATGTCAAAAAAAAGCGGCCAAGTACGAGTCGGACTCGCCCATGAAAGGTTCCGTAGCAGCAAGTAACATAATATAAAAGTTCTAAAGGTAAATTGCGGTTTACGAATTATGACGTATTAAAAAAAATTACTTACTAGATCTCGTTGAAACCAATTTTCGTAGAAGCAGTAGAAGCTGTGGTAGAAATTTGCATGGTAATGTACATATTATATTTTTTTTAGTTTCATCATTCTCTTATTTTAGAAGTTACAGGTGGGGGGACGGGGGGACGGGACGACGACACATTTTACCACTTTGGAAAAGTCACTCGTCTTTTCGATTTTGATGTCCACACTTCTTGTTTTTATTGGATAATTTGGTCAACTTTTAAGCACCTATTTTTATATATATTTGGAACGAGAATCGAGTACTGAGTGCCCCCTTTCAATATGTAACGTGATTTACCAGTCAGCCTGTATAATTATCCTCCTGGACCATAGTGAGTACGAATAGCTTTTTTATATGATTTCGGACTGGTTTCCTCCCATGCTGGTCTGGGAGGAAGGGACTCAGTCAGTCAGTTGCTTCTCTTCCCGCGCAGATCGTAAAAGCATGATCGAGGGAAAATGCAAATCGTGTTAATAGGCGCTGCAGCTTGGCAGCGATGGGTTGCTAACTAGCTATAGTTAGCAACCCATTATTACCACGTTACCGCTAAAGATGAAACCGGGAATACGGTCAGATAATGATGATGATGTGTGACCTCAATCTATACTAATATTATAAAGAGGAAAGATTTGATTGTTTGTTTATTTGTTCATCAAATAGGCTCCGAAATTACTGGACCGATTTAAAAAATTCTTTCACTGTTGGAAAGCTACACTATCCCCGAGTGACATAGGCTATGTGTGTACTACGGGCGAAGCCGGACTGCTAGTAACTGAATATGGAACAGGAGCTAGTGCAATTTCGGTGAATGAAAATAGAAACGATAGACATTAAACAGACACCAAAGAGGAGGAAGATGATGGCAAATAAAGTATTTGAAAGATTAGTATTTCTCAGAAGTGGGTGGTAGAAGTGCGATGTGTAGCGGGCCATACTTCTTAATTTCTTGGTAGTTTTAATTCTTGATTAATTGCTTGGGCATAATAATGCTTAAACACGTACATTATCAACACGTTTCCTCCATTATATTCTCTTAGGCTGGTCTGGGAGAAATGAAAAAAAATAGAATGTACCAACTGCTTCTCTTCCCGCGCAGATTGTAAAAGATTAAGGGGATGGGCGAAAATGCGAATCATGTTAATAGGCGATGCGAGGCATTTTTCCACCTTTTTACCCACCATCACGCTAAAATTGGCCTTTGGGTCTTGCGGCCCTTTCCAATTTGCCCTGACTGCGGGGATCGAAACTAGAACCTCCGGAGTGGCGGACTGTCGTGTTTACCACTACCCCACGGAAGTCTTTAAATGCTTACATACATTATCAACACGAAGTGCCTCAGAAAAAAACCAACAAGAAACATTTTGAAACTTCTGATGTTTACCTATACCTCCTTTACTATCTTACCTGAAGCCGCGCCAGTTCCAAACCATAAATGGGTCGACTATCTGAATAAATCAGCACATATCCCTACATTGCACAGTGTTCCATTTGACTCAAAAAATTTCCCTATGCTGATTATCGCATAAATAGATCAAGGAATGCATTTTAAATGCAAGACTAGAACACCCACGCGTCAATTCCAAATAGTTTTTTTAATAAAAAATAATACATGATTCGTGACCTTTAGCAAGAAAATTAAAAAAAAAAATTCTGTAGGCGTATCTGATCAAGATATATTTTTTTTATTAATACAGTTTAATAGTGGGTCTTTAGTCGCATATTTTACAGTTTTCATTTTTGGATTATCGCCTCTGGTTACCGAGTAATATTTTTTTTTTCAGAATTTTGTTTTTATTTTTTTTCTTCCAAAAAACTCAAAAGTGGGACTTGTGACTTGCACTGAAAGATTGCTCTTAATTAGGTCTATTATCCATAAAAAAATCACGTTCCTATGTCGCGGCGTTTGGGAGTTATGTAGAAAGGTCATACGGTACATTTTAGGGTTGTGTTGTCCTGACGAGGGTGGACCCCTTCCCACGCTACGCATGAACCTTCATCGAAAAAAAAAACCTAATAAGATTTAGCTCTCAAAAAATGCCACTGGCTATTTTTAAGTATGTACTTAGAAGTATATATATATACTATTATATAATATGTATATATTGAACAAATTCAAATGAACAAGGTATCTTTTATTTGTAAATAATATACAGATTTAAAATGAAGGAAAAATTTTGATTAATTATGACTGAAATGAAAGGTCAAGTTGAGTGACAACCCTAACGCGATATTTTAAAATTCGATTACTCGTAAACACCGCAATATAGGAACGTGATTTTTTTATCAATCATAGACCTAATTAAGAGCAATGTTTCAGTGCAAGTCATAAGTCCCACTTTTGAGTTTTTTGGAAGAAAAAAAATAAAAACAAAATTCTGAAAAAAAAAATATTACTCGGTAACCAGAGGCGATAATCCAAAAATGAAAACTGTAAAATATGCGACTAAAGACCCACTATTAAACTGTATTAATAAAAAAAATATATCTTGTTCAGATACTCTCGCAGAATTATTTTTTTAAACTTTCTTGCTAAAGGTCACGAATCATGTATTTTTTTTTAATAAAAAAACTATTTGGAATTGACACGTGGGTGTTCTAGTCTTGCATTTGAAATGCATTCCATTCCTGCATGGAAATTTTTTGAGTCAAATGGAACACTGTGCATTGTGTCGAAATGAACCTTCGGTGGACATGTTTGCTCGGTCCGCGTAAAAAGTGGTAAGTAATACTGCTTCTTCCAATCTTACCTCTGCAATCTTACCATTTTTTTATTTTTATTTTATTTTATTTGGGAAACAAACAGTTAGATTGACAATATTAATAAAACATAAATAAAATACCTGTGCCTGTGCGAGTCGGACTCGTGCACCGAGGGTTCCGTACAAACCTGTAGGTATATAATTAAGTTTTATTAAAAATATTTTCATTACCTATATGATGTAACAAAAAATTTATGCTTTTCGAAATTTTTCCTTTATCTGTGCTACAAGACGTTGCTTCGTACAAAATTTCAAGATTCTGAGTTCACGGGAAGTACCCTGTAGATTTGGGTTCCCTTGCGAGTGTCAAAAATTTGCGGCATACTTAAACGGCTGTATCTTTTGATTGCGTTGGCTAGGAAGTTTGATTTACACAGCTCCAAGGGACAGTAGACTTGAGTATTTGATATGAATTTCAGCTTGATAACTGGGCAAGCGAGGCGATGGGGAGTTTAGGATGGGAAATTTCGGATACGGAGTGCGAAATGATAGGGGACGTAGGCTGGCTGATTTTCTGGAGAAAGAGGGACTCTTTGCGATGAACTCTTTCTTCCAAAAGCCACCGCAAAGAAAATGGACCTGGGTGGGTCTAGGAAAGAAGAACCAGCCCCCTGTTAAAAACGAAATCGACTTCATCCTAACGACGAAGAGACGAATATTTAACGATGTTTCAGTGATCAATCGGATTAAAACCGGGAGCGATCCCCGAATATTAAGAGGCATCGTGAATATTTGTCTCAAAGTCGAAAGGTCGCGACTGCTGAAGTCGACGCTCCGACCGTCACAGGTCCAAATTGAGAACTCCGAAAGCTTCCGGCTTGAACTATCCAATCGCTTTGAAGGCCTTCAGGATTGCGTTACAGTGGACGAGATAAACCAAGGGTTTGTAAAAGCTGCCCAAGCGGTGCGATCGAAGGTGTTTAAGTCCCACCCCAAACGCAAACCTCAAAAAATCTCTGCACAGACCCTAGACTTGATGGCAGAACGACGATCCAGGCCGCTGCAGACCTTCGAAGACGCTGAATCATATCGGCAGCTCAACAGACGTATACAAAAGTCTTTGCGACACGACATCCGCTCCTTTAATACCAAATGTATTAAGGAGACGATAGAGCAAAACAAAGGCTCCAAAGTGTTCGCAAGAGCTATGTCGGTTGGGCAAAGCCGATTGATGAAGCTGAAGACGGAGGCCGGTGGCATGGTGTCGACAAAGGAAGGGGTTCTGGGAGAGATCGAGAGGTTTTATGGACAGTCATACACCTCAGTTGCACAACCCAGTAGACAATTGGCTAAAGACCCAAGAGCCAAGCTGACCCGACACTATACTGAAGATATCCCGGACATCAGCCTGTATGAGATTAGGATGGCCCTCAAACAGCTCAAAAACAACAAGGCGCCGGGCGAGGATGGAATCACAGCAGAGCTTCTAAAAGCGGGCGGAACGCCGGTACTGAAAGTCCTTCAGAGGCTCTTTAATTCCGTTCTGCTCGAGGGCGTAACGCCAGAAGCGTGGCACAGGGGCGTGGTGGTCCTGTTCTTCAAAAACGGAGATAACGCCCTTTTGAAGAACTATAGGCCTATCTCGCTTCTGAGTCATATATATAAGTTGTTTGCGAGGGTCATCACGAATCGTCTCGCAAACAGGTTTGATGCCTTCCAGCCTCTCGAACAAGCCGGTTTCCGTAAAGGCTTTAGTACCATGGACCACATCCACACGCTACGGCAGGTTATAGAGAAGACGAGGGAGTATAACCGGCCGTTATGCTTGGGGTTTGTGGACTATGAAGAAGCCTACGATTCGATCGAAACATGGGCCGTGCTTCAGTCTCTCCAGCGATGCCATATTGACTATCGGTATATCGAAGTGTTGAAGTGTTTGTACAGTAACGCCACTATGTCAGTCCGAGTACAGGAGCAGTGCACGAGGGCTATTCCACTGCAAAGAGGTGTGAGACAGGGAGACGTGATATCTCCGAAACTGTTCACCGCTGCACTGGAAGATGCCTTCAAGCTTCTGGAATGGGAAGGACTTGGCATCAACATCAATGGCGAGTATATCAATCACCTTCGATTTGCCGACGATATCGTTGTCATAGCAGAATCCATGGAAGACTTAAGTACCATGCTCGGAGACCTTAATCGAGTTTCCCAACAGGTGGGCCTCAAAATGAACATGGACAACACGAAAGTAATGTTGAATGTCCATGTCGCGCCCCTACCTGTTTGTGTTGGGAGCTTCACCCTCGAAGTTGTAGACCAATATATCTACCTGGGTCAATTGATCCAGGCAGGAAGTTCCAGCTTCGAGGAAGAGGTCTTTCGACGAATCCGACTTGGTTGGGCAGCGTTCGGGAAGCTACGAAGCGTCTTCTCGTCCAAAATACCTCAGTGCCTCAAGACTAAAGTGTATAATCAATATGTGTTACCAGTGATGACTTATGGCTCTGAAACGTGGTCCCTTACTATGGGTCTCATAAGAAGGCTCAAGGTCGCTCAACGCGCTATGGAGAGCCCGGCTATGCTCGGTGTTTCTCTACGTGATCGAATCAGAAATGAGGAAATTCGTAGGAGAACAAAAGCCACTGATATAGCCCAGCGGATTAGCTCGTTGAAGTAGCAGTGGGCGGGACACATAGCGCGACGAACCGATGGCCGATGGGGTAGAAAGGTTCTCGAATGGCGACCACGTACTGGCAAGCGAAGCGTTGGACACCCACCCACAAGGTGGTCAGACGATCTGACTAAGGTCTCTGGAAAGCGGTGGACGCAGGCCGCTCTAGATCGGTCATTTTGGAAATCCCTGGGAGAGGCCTATGTCCAGCAGTGGACGTCATGCGGCTGAAATGATGATGATGATGATAAGTAAACGTTCCGTAATAAAATATTTCGTAACTAATAAAATAACGTGAATACATGTATTTGTAAATATGTAGCTTATATACAATTCAAAGTGTCCTGAACTCAAAGTTCAAATGTTATATTCAAACTTTATTATAAATTAAAAATAGGCCATTATCATACAGTTTCTCGAGCGGGATATACACGTTCTAAAGAAATGGTTACGTTCCTAGTTTATGCGTGCTGTCTCGAAATGGATGGTAATATAACCATTTTGTCGCATACATGTTAATTTTTTCACGGTCAAGTTTGTCCCTATTGGCTAAAGAGTTCAATTTAGGGCATGAATTTAAATGATTTACGTCAATACTTGAAAGTTATTTAAAACTTTGAAAATAAATTCTGAAAAAGGGGTCTACTAAAAATATTCTTCATTTTAGGAATAAATTTTAAGCTTTTCTTGTGGATAATATCTAGCGGATTCTTCCACGTTGGTCTGGCAGAAAAGAAAAAAAAAATATTTGATTTATTTATTATTACAAAAAACTTTTACATTGTCATAACATAGAATTTTCCGACTGCTTCATGCTCACCATCACGCAAGTGGCCTGGGTCTTGCCGCCCTAGGCTCCGTCTGCCCCGTTAGGAATAAAGACGTGATAGTATACATTTTAAAAATAAAGTTTGTAAATAACTTAGCATAAGTTGTTCAAAATAATGAAGTGAATCACCCCATAAAATATATGTACTCAATTAAAAATAAGCTTGTATATTCAATACACATCGAAACTGAGTATTAGAAACCATTTTTCATTTCCAACTACCTCTGACAATCCAAAAACAGATTTTGGTCATTTAAATCCCCATTAATAATTCTAAAACGATATTGTACCACTTACAGCACATTGTCGTACATTGTACATGTAATCCCATTGTGGGGACTTAATAACGTGTGCATTTACAAGCTGCCTGCAAAGGACGTCTTATTATACTCAAAAGTATCACTGATTTCAACCTTATGCGTAAAGAAATAAGAGCAACCGGTTTTGACGCCGATAATACGAAGACAAGGTGCAAAAAATGAGTATGGACATGAATGACCGATGTTTTTGTACAGGATGTTCTTATTTGTGAGAAATATACTTATTTATTAAAAAAACTTTATTGTTAATCAAAGATAGTAATTTATTATAATTACGCATAGTAAAATAACAAAGCTAATTTTGCAAATGGTGGACTTATCCCAGAAGGGATCTCTTCCAGTCGACCAGTAGGGCAGAGGACAGTTACAAATTTAGTAGGAAGGCAAAAGGACGTACAGAGCAATGAAAAAACAAGTATAATATTAAAGCTTAAACACTACGAATACACTACATACATACCTAAAGAATATACTACATATAATATAAAAATAAATATTTTATATAACTCAATTTATGACTCTGCAAAGAATTTCTGAACTCTTGATTTAAAGGAGCCTAGTGATAGAGACATTCTTATCTCCACTGGTAAAGCGTTCCATAAACGCGCAGCGAGCACAGCGAAGGACTTCGCGTAGGTCTGTGAGGAATGAGAAGGAACTTATTTTACCCGGTTTTAGGGCCTGGTCTTATTACCGGACCACTGTCATGCTCAATAATACATAATCTAATACTTGTTTAGTCTCCACTGCAGGAGCACGACATTCTCTGTACTACCAGAGCCATGTATTAGCCAGAGCAGCCAGAGGATTTGGCCTACACTCTCCACGCTGGCCAGACGGGTTGGAGAGGTCTCATTAATGTGTATAAGCTTTGTTCAGCTTGTGTTTATTCTACGACAAGTCGCCTTCTACGACATCCACGGGAAGACTTGGAGTGGTCCTGTACTATTCTGCCTGGAACCACACGGCTAATACAAACACTATCACGTCTTTATCCCTAATGGGCCAGACAGAGCATTTTTGGTCTTGCGGCTCGAAGCAGACAGACCCTTGGGCAAGACCCAAAGACCAGTTTTAGCGTGATGGTGGGCAAGGTGAAAAACGGAAATAAAACCTACCTATTGTAGCTTTTGGCTCAATAAAATTAAATAAATAAATAAAATAGCGACGGGTTGTTAGCCGCATTGCCTATTAACATGATTCGTATTTTCACCCATTCCCTCAATCGGCTTTAACGACCTGCGCGGGAAGATGCGCAGCTGGTACTTACATTCTAAGATTTTTCTTATACAACATATACAAACGTCGGATTCTTTTTCTTCGTCTAAACGCATTCCCGGTTGCATCCTCAGCTGTACTGCTTCGGAGCCCAGTGTGCAATTTCCCCCTTTTTCTTCTCTAACTATATAATATGCATGTCAATTGGTCACCCAAGGATGCCAAAGACCTTGCAAAATGGAGAAGAAATAGCCAGAACACTTTAAATGATTTGGCTATAGTTTTACAACCGGCCACCTGCCTGACGTCAACCCTCTTTGGGAATGTATTTGTGCGAAAAGTTTTACAACCGGCCGCCGCCCGACGTTAACCCTCCTTGGGAATGCAATTGTAGCACGAGATGTTTGTGCTTAATCTTTTAGTCGCCTCTTACGACATCCACAGAAAGAGATGAAGTGGTCCCATTCTTACTAGGAACCATACGGATACAAACGTCGGATTGTCCATATACATTTGGAGAACTTCTATTTTCTAATCTCATTCCTTCAAAAAGAAACACGCTGTATACCAAGTGGCGGTGGCCAAGACTCGGACAAAGCTGCGCGCAACGCGGGCGCGAGTGCGCAAATCGGCCCGCACGGGGCGATCTGCACAGTCGGACGAAAGTTCTGCACCCTTTCAAAGCCAAATACGAGTACACTACTCTATACAGGGTCAAACAAAATATACTGAAACTAAGGGTGAATTCAGTCCATGATACTGAACAACTTTCCCTCAAAAACATATATCGAATTGGTCTTCCATACAAATTGACCGATAAGCTGATCAGAGTTTGTGTGGAAAGCAAAAAATATTTTTCATATTTCGATATATTTTCGTTGGGGAAAGTTGTTCAGTATCATGTACTGAATTAACCCTCAAAATTGTTTGAGTATATTTTGTTAGACCTTATATATTTTATTGACCGAGTGAACGAAGCGAAGGAAGGTCTCCGTTTCAGCTCCGGCAAATGTTCTTTCGTGTGTCCGAATACCAGTTTTCCGGCTGTTCTCGCCTACAGGTCGCATTTCTCAACCGATTCTCGTGTTTTGTGAGGTTCGATATTATACAACTTGGAAGGGACATACCCGTAATAAATCGAGCCACGGGCTATACTAGATCACTAAAGTATTATGGAATTAAAATAACAGTCAAGAAACCAAAAAACAATCGACGTTTCCACACAAATCGCCCGGGCGGCCGCACACTTTTGTATGGAAATGCTGTTTTGTTTGTGTTTCGGCTGTTATTTTAATTTCATTATACTATAATGATTTAGTATAGACCGTAGTTCGATTAATTATGGGTATGTCCCTTCCACGTTGTATAGAATTTTTTTGTCAAAATTTTCAAAATTGCGGAATAATAAATATGTTGTAATACTCTTGATAAACTTAAAAATAATTTGGAATTCCCTCGATTGTTAGATTTAATTGAGAAATTTCCGGTATAAAATGTTATTGTCCGTTCATGACAGATATATTTGGAAAACAGATTGTTGTGACTATGCGAATCGGTGGATTGTAATTCTGGAAACAATAGTCAATAATTTATGCAATAAGATGTGAATGAATGTGGTATTTTGTTGTGGTTTTCAGTCATTGAGTTACACCTATTTATGCCAGTTGACGCAAGTAATTTGTGATGAGATCATTTTGCATATCACTCAGATGAGGTAAAAATATTTACATCCCAATAATAATGATGTAATACGATTTTCACTAGGTATGTGGTGACGTAAATCGCCCCCACTCCGAAACTTCATATCTTTGTGAATTTTTAGTATTTTGGTAAACGAATAATATGGGTCCATTATTGTGCGGCACTGGGTACATGCTCATGCGGTTTTCCCGGGGTCGCCCAGTGGGACAAGAAAATATTTAAATTAATTTATAAAATATACTAACATAGTTTCGTAAGTTCTGTACTATACTAACACTAAATGGACGTTTTTGTCTGAATAAATAATTCTTTATTTTATTTTATTTATTATTTTAAATAAAATAATATTTTTTGGCCCAGTCAACATACCACTTCCTCGCTACTGCAGAGGCTGCCAAAAAGCTGAAATACGCAGGTCTGGGAGACATTTTATCTTACTACCATTCGTAGTGGAGACGATGGGACCTTGGGGCCCTGAAGCAAAGATATTTTTTCAAGGACGTCACAATGCGTCTCATCGAGGCAAATGGTGACCCTAGAGCTGGCAGCTTTTTCGCTGAGTCTCGTTATACAGCGAGGAAATGCTGCCAGCATATTGGGAACGTTGCCTCGATGTGGTGCGTTGATAGAGATATTTTATTTGTAAAAGTGTATTTTATAATTTTGTTTTGTTTTAAATATTGCTATTGATTTTTTGTAAGAAAATAAATAAACGCGTAATAAATAAATTTCTTAGTCCGGTAAAATCGTCCAGCCATACATTTTGTCCATCTTGATGTCACCCATCCGTCATATCGCCACAATGTGGTCAAGCCACGCATTGTCCAGAAAAAAACAGGATTAAGCCAACCCATTCGAGGACACGGTCGTGAACACGCTTTTTTGGCGAAATTAGCTATGAATAAGTGAACTTCAATCACCAATAATATGGTGTGGTGGGACGAATCAATCAATAATGTTATCGATAATATGCTTCCATCGTTTTATCGATAACTTTGTGCATTGTATCGATAAACGGACGTAGATCTATGGTTCTATAGGCCGTGCTTTCTGTATGTAGTCGTATCGTACAAGCGTGTTTCGATATTAAGTTCCTCACTCATGGTAAACTTGAATGACTCAGTTAGGTTATCTGAACTACTTTTCTTACGAAAAGTACCTCGGAAAATCTACATGTATTGAATAAAAAAACGTTTAGCGGTTTGGACTATTTGTACGGAAAAGATGAAAATTTTTTCGAGATCTTAGCAATGGTCCCATATTACTATGGGACCATTGCTGGACATTGACCAGCCTGAGACACCTCTTTATTTAAATATCTATATGTTAGCTGAATAAGTAGGTACATTTAGAGTAATTTTGTAATTTTCAGTTTTATTATTTCGTGATGTCGACAACTTTTTAACATCTCTAGTTGGCAAAAATGGCGGATATGTCGCAAAGCAAGACAAGCAAGGTGTAACGAGTGACCACCGGGTGGACGAAAAAATTGGAGGATGACAGCACAGTGGGCGCAGTGGCATGCTGATCGATCGCCAATGTGTTCTGCGGTGTATAGCAATATAAAATGCTAGGAAATGTGGAGAAGAATTCTTTTCATTAAACGAATAAGCGACAGGACCGAAGTTCTTAGTTCTGTGTTCTGTCCAAGTACCCAAGTAGTGTTAAGAGCTTCGCTTGCTCGACCGACGATAGCAATTTTTGATCGGTACTTCATGAAATTAATAGATAAGTAGTTGAGATAACCTAATGCGGATAAGATATTGCACAGACTTGGGGTATTTCATATGGTCGAGTCCTTTTTTTCTTTCTTTAAGGTTCCGTAACAAAAGGATGCAAACGGGACCCTATTACTGAGACTCCGCTGTCTATCCGTCTGTCTGTCCGTCTGTCACAGGGCTTTATCTCTTGAAGCGTAATAGCTAGACTGTGGCCGCTATAACAAAAAATACTAAAAATAAAAAATAGTTAAAAATTAAAGGGGGTCATCATACAAGAAACGTGTTTTTTTCAGCGTTTTTAACTCGATCTTTATAATGGCATTAACTAGGTACTTAAAATTTTCACCAATTATGTATTACTATGACCACTATAACAACAGATACTAAAAATAAGTTAAAGTAAAAATTGTCATACAAGAAACGTGTATCTTCAGTGTTTTAAAACATTGTACGGTGGTACGGAACCCTTCATGTACAAGTCCGACTCGCACTTGCCCGTTTTTTTAAGGTTATATAGTTCCATCGTTTAGTCAAAACGATGATTTTATCGTCATATGACGTGTAACATCTGTCATCTCATCTTGGTATTGGTCAACTTTACCACGACGCGCACTCGTTGGTCTAATCCAATAGCGCGCGCTTCCCCGGCTTGCCGTTACACACTTCCGTCGCATTTCAGGAAATCACTCCCACAGATTGCAGGAAAGTGTAAGGAAAAATACACACATTACGCTAGTAATATTTAAGTCAATCAACACATCAAACACATGCCAAATGGTACTAATGCGTACTAAAATTTATAAGACAGAGTCTTTATTTTTCAATTTGCCACGTTCTTTAAAAAGCCTCCTCCACATTTTCACCCGCGATATTGACCGATGCATGTCAACACGCGTGCTTATGATACGCTACAAAATGACAAGCAACCTTTGTAAACTTTATTCCCTTAACATAAGACATATTTTTCATCGCACACCGCCAGGTTAACGTTTGCTAAACACGTGTACTGTGGTTTGTTACCTCTTCCGCACGCGTCCATTCAGGCATGATAATCAAGTGTTCTTTTTTTTAAAAACAATAAATACTTCATTCATAATATATCATTGAAATATTGTTTTTATCTGACACCTCAAATAGGTCTAAAAATTAACCCACCTCAAAATAAGGCGACTTGTTTGAATTATTTACTTCTGTTTAAGTTCCAAGTTTTTCCGTGGATGTCGTAGTAGGCGACTTAGGAAACACAAGCTAAGCAAAGCTTATAAACATCAATGAGACCTCTCCAATCCGTCTGGCCAGCGTGGAGAGTGTAGGCCAAATCCTCTGCTCAGTATGGCTCTGGTAGCTCTGCAGTGGAGACTAAAAAAGACCTGATGATGATGAGTTTGCTTAAGAAATAAAATAAGAGTAAGCAATACATCTAGTTTAATAAATTGTCATCGTGACCGTGTAAGGTGGAAGTCTGGAAGGTCTAAAATCATTTGCGTTGCGACACACTGATCGATCCATACGTTTTCAAGCGGTAGGTAACTTGCTATGGAACAGCGAATTTATTTTCGCGATTTTGGAATTATTCCATTAGTTAAAGTTGTTCGTATATAGATGACGAAAGCATGTACTTAAATTATCGCTAGTCGGGAACCAAACACATTGTATAACCACAGAATAAATAATACTAACGTACAGAAGTCTCACTCAGCAAAGAAATTCATAGAAATATCTACTCAATGTAGCTAGAGAGCTACATTGAGTAGATATTTCTATGAATTTCTTTGCTGAGTGAGACTTCTGTACGTTAGTATTATTTATTCTGTGGTTATACAATGTGTTTGGTTCCCGACTAGCGATAATTTAAGTACATGCTTTCGTCATCTATATACGAACAACTTTAACTAATGGAATAATTCCAAAATCGCGAAAATAAATTCGCTGTTCCATAGCAAGTTACCTACCGCTTGAAAACGTATGGATCGATCAGTGTGTCGCAACGCAAATGATTTTAGACCTTCCAGACTTCCACCTTACACGGTCACGATGACAATTTATTAAACTAGATGTATTGCTTACTCTTATTTTATTTCTTAAGCAAACTCATCATCATCAGGTCTTTTTTAGTCTCCACTGCAGAGCTACCAGAGCCATACTGAGCAGAGGATTTGGCCTACACTCTCCACGCTGGCCAGACGGATTGGAGAGGTCTCATTGATGTTTATAAAATTGCAATGAAATCGTTTATTCAAAATAGCATCTCAAAAACCTTAGAAACTGATCTATAAGCCTCTTTAGACCCAAATCTACAAAGGGGTGCCACCCAAAAATATAATTATGCGTATTAGCCCCATCTATTTAATTTTTTCAGTCCAGTTTCTATTTCTAATAGTTCAATGGTGCAAAATTGTGCGACTAAATTGCATGGTGGTATTGTAAGAAAAAAGTATATCTTGGGTGGCGATTGTCTGTCAAGTGGCCAGTTTTGTCAAGATGGCCGTCCTCTTGCGTATTTATTTAAAGGATTACAGAGATTTTGGGACATTAAGTGCGCTGCTTGGCTTTTGTTGAAAGTGTTTTGTTAAGGACATTTAAGTCTATTTGCTTAAGCACGCGTATGTAAGAAGACGTACCGAAAATATTATTAAGAAAGAATTTAACAGCGTTTATTATTGTTAGTAATGAGAGATTAATTTAGTTTCATAGTAAGTATACTTTATATTTAGATCTAATAAAATTATTTCGCTTTATTAAAATAGATGACGAATCTGCATAAGTACTTATGTGAAAAGTACAATACCTAATCCAACATACAAACACGTAGGCTTAGCCATGGGCCACGACTAGCGAAATCAGGTTAGTAAGGCTAATCAAATATTTTACAACTAAAATAAAATAATAAAGCCATTATTGTACCAAAACCTTACAATTAAGGTGAAGGTATAGGCAAATGACATTGAAGTGACGCCCTCATTTGAAATAAATTGTTAACTCGTAAATATGGAGATAATTTCCATATTGCTCTTCGTCATGCACTAGATAGCCCTTTAAATTATTTTATGAACCACCGTTGAAAGTATTTACATTAGTCCGTCTAGCTTTAAAACTTGCCTCCGCCAAAAGTGGCCACAGCAAGTTTTAAAGCTAGACGGATCACCAATAATAGTTTCAACGGCAGTTCATAAAATAATTTAAAGGGCTATCTAGTGCATGACGAAGAGCAATATAAAAATTATCACCATATTTACGAGTTAACAATTTATTTCACACTTCAAGGCTATTTGCCTATATCTTCACCTTAATATAAATTAATTATTCTATTCTGTCGGTCTGTCTATCTGTCCGTCTGTCTGTCCGTCTGTCACAGGGCTCTACCTCTTGAACCGTAATAGCTAGACACCTGAACTTTTCACCGATTATGTATTACTATGACCACTCTAAGAACAAATACTAAAAATAAGATAAAGTTAATAATTATTAAAGGGGAACGTCATACAAAAAACGTGTTTTTTAGCGTTTTAAAACATTGCACGGAGGCACGGAACCCTTCATGTATGAATCCGACTCGCACTTGCCCGTTTATCTGTTTGTAGCTAGCCTCACCCTATCTGAACCACATCTTGTCCTAAATACGTCCAACCAGCGAATTCTTGGCCTTCCATGCTTCCTTTTTCGTCTCTGGGTGTCCATTCTACAACTCTTTTTGTCCATCTTTTACTATCTAGTCACATTATCTGTTATTATATATCATTATTATTATATCTGGCCCATTTCCATTTATGATTTCTTATTCTTTCCATTACGTCCGTGATCCTTGTTCTTTTTTTTATCGATTCATTCGTGTTTCTATCAGATAACCTACTTATTAACATATTCTTCTCCATCTTCCTCTGATGTACGGCCATACGTCAAGCATTTGAGAACTGCTGTTTCGTAGTGTTTACCTTTTATTTTATTTCCTATTGTTTTATTCTTCATAATTCCTTCCATGCCATCTATTCTCCTATTGACCTCTTTTCGGTAGTATCTCTTATTAATTTCTGTGGAAGTAGCCTCGAATGCTATCAATTGCCCCAAATAAATATATCCTTTGACATTTTCGGTTTATTTTCCTTCGACTACTATTGGCTGTTCTACATCATTAGTTATTATTTTGTTTTTGAGGCATTTCCTTTACAACTACTTAAATGTTATTAATATCTACTTCTTTTAAGTGCGATTTAGTTCCATGTATTTTTAAATCTTTGGTATGTATTCATAAGTACAGATATATTTTATGAAATCCAATCTGAAAAGCAATTTATTCTTATAAATAGTGAAAAATAATATAAAACTAGAAAACATATGTTATCTGAACATAATCAGTTGGTCAAAAATAGGGAATCGATTTTAAGTTTTACGACCATTCCATCCGCAGGGGTCCCATCGCAAAATATAGATAAGTACGAGTAACTCTTAGGGTTGGGACACATCTATCAGCACGGAACAGCATTTTCCTATGCTGCTATCCTTTTCTGTCACTCAGAATCGTCATTTGCTAGAGAAAAAGAGAGAGAGAGAGAACGACGGAATCTGGCGCATTACCGATTCCGCGGCGTTCCGTCGCTCTCTCTCGTCACAGAATACAGTAAGAGTATACAGAACGGAATCTCCTAAGGTACGCGCAATACGTCCCCTTTCCCCGCCCCCGCACCTCTACCCCATTCTTGTGTGCCAACTTGCACCATGGAGTGTATGTTCGCCCGCTCTCACCCGTCGTCCAGGAGAAAACGGGGGAGAGGTGAGGGGACGGTGAACGGGGACGCATATTGCGCGGGACCTTAGGAGATTCCGTTCTGTATACTCTTACTGTATTCTGTGCTCTCGCTCTAGAAAATGGCGGTTCTGAGCGACAGAAAAGGATAGCAGCATAGGAAAATGCTGTTTCGTTCTGATAGATGTTTTCAAACCACTACGCGCACTAAAAATAACTTTCATATTTAAAATATATATTAGGTCCTTACATATGAAATTGCCGATTTTCAATACTGGCAACTTTAAAATCAAATATCTTGCGTTTCATTAGGAATTCCAAATTCAAATTTATTTCGAAATAAAGCCAGAAAAATATTGTTTTAAAATTCGTATTTCATTTGTTTTAACATCATTTGTTTGAGTTTCAACATTGCTATAACAACAACTATGGACAAATTGAAAATTCGCGGTATTTACGAATACGAGTTCCACCGTGGCACCAATGCTGCAGAAACGACTGGAAGAATTAACGACGTGTATGGACCAGGCACCGCTAACGAACGAACGGTGCGTTTTTCTTTTCAACGTTTCCGTTCTGGAAATTTCGATTTACACAATGGGCCCCGTGGACGACCTGATACTCAAGTGAATAACGAAGAATTGAAGACGATAGTGGAAGCGGATCTATCTCAAACCACTTCTGAATTAGCAGCAGCCTTCGGCGTAAGTGACAAAACGATACTTATCCACTTGCGCCAAATCGGAAAAATTAAAAAACTCGAAAAGTGGGTACCGCACGAATTGACTGAAGCAAACCAACAAACACGCGTTGCTTGCTGCGTTTCTTTGCTTAATCGCCACAATAATGAGGAGATTTTGAACCGTATTGTGACTTGTGATGAGAAATGGATCCTGTACGACAATCGGAAGCGATCATCACAATGGCTTGACCCTGGAGAACCAGCAAAACCTTGCCCTAAGCGAAAACTGACCAAAAAGAAGGTTCTGGTTAGTATTTGGTGAACCAGTGCTGGTGTTATCCACTACAGCTTCTTGAGATCAGGCCAGACGATTACTGCAGACTTGTATTGCCAAAAATTGCAAACAATGATGGAAAAGCTCGCCATTAAACAACCGAGACTGATAAATTGCTCTAGCCCACTGCTCCTTCAGGATAACGCTAGACCACACACTGCACATCAAACGATCGCCAAGTAAGAGGAGCTGCGACTGGAACCTCTGCGTCACCCACCATACTCTCCAGATCTTGCCCCAACCGATTACCACTTTTTTCAAAATTTGGATAACTTTTTACAAGGAAAAAAATTCAAATCTGATGAGGCAGTCAAAACCGCCTTTAAACAGTTCATAGACTCTCGCTTCCAGGATTTTTTTTTCAAAGGTATCAATGATCTGCCTATAAAATGGCGGAAGTGTATCGATAACAATGGCGCATACTTCGATTGATTAAATAATAATTTCATTAAAAAAAACTTGTTTCACTTTTTTGATACTGAACGGCAATTTCATATATAAGGACCTAATATGTGTACTTGTATGGTAAACTTTCAGTCTGGTCTGGGAGAAAAGAAAAAACTTAGAATGTGCCAGCTGCCCCTCTTCTCGCGCAGATCGTAAAAGCCGATCGGGGGAACGGGTGAAAATGCGAATCATGTTATACTAATAGGCGATGCGGCTAGTCAGCCACCACTATTTTAATCACTTGTTAAAAGTTAAAAGTTGTTTTTGGGTCTTGCGGCTTCGGGCTCTGTCTACTTAGTGTCGCAATACCCAAAATGATCTCTTTTCTATAAGGTATAAAGACGTGATAGCACAGAGTGATAGTTAGTGTTTGTATTACAATACGTCTCGTAAAAGTCGACTAAGGGAATGGGCGTAAATGATCTTATTATAAATAGACGATGCAAATTCTATTACTGAATTATTTTTCCATCTTCAGGCCCAGTGGCTCTACTTACCCCGTAAGGTTCAAAGACGTGAAATATGCATATCTGTACCTACACAAAAACTGTTGCGATTACAATAAAGAGAAAACATACGAAATACCTAAACGCATTTTTCATATCATCCTGTGCATTGTACGAGGTTCACAAAACGAGACAGCGGGTCAAACGGACAGACAATCATAATTACGGCACGTTATGTAAAATTATGATAATTTATTTAGTCCTCAATACGCCGAGCAAAATACGATACATTTTGGCACAAGGAGGCAACAGGTCATCGGCACACATTTCGTTCATTTTTCATTCGGTGTTATTTTTTCTGGTGATTCAAGAGGTTTGTTCGCTTTGCTCCTATTATTTCTGAGTTAGTTAATTCCCAAAAAAAGTTAGTATTGTAACCACGTTCCATTATTTTATGGAGGTTTTTAAGCATTCACGAAGAGTCAAGATGGCGGCTGGCACATACATCTCTCAAGGCCGAATCTTGGTTTTTTATAAAATCTTCATATATTGCTTTTGAAAGGCAAAGACACTTTTATTCCTCTATTAATCAGACTAGCAGGAAGGAGGCAATGCAGACACTGTACCAATATAATTTCTAACAAAATACACTTATTACACAAATTCAAATGTGGCGTTATAGGCAATACGCCCCTCCCCCTAACTTTGTTCCTCCGTCGGAAGAGCTGCCCCCGGGCCACAAACTCCCTTGGGCACTTGGCCAACTTGGAAGTGCCTGAATTGACTGCGTACTGAGAAGGGCCGATGCGGGCACGACCTTGCGAAATGGCGCTATTTTAACAAAAAAACCGGCCAAGTGCGAGTCGGACTCGCGCACCGAGGGTTCCGTACAAACCTGCAAGGTTTAGTATTTGGTATGAATTTCAATTTAATACCTCTACGCGTTTATGAGGAAATGGGTAGTAAGTTTAAAATTATTAAAAAAAAAATATGTGATGTAACTAAAAATTTATGGTTTTCGTAATTTTTCCTTTATCTATGCTATAAGACGTTGCTTCGTACCAAATTTCAAGATTCTGAGTTCACGGGAAGCACCCTGTAGGTTTTGATTCCCTTGCAAGTGTCGAAAATTTGCGGCATAAACGGCTGTATCTTTTGATTGCGTTGGCTTAGAAGTTTGATTTTTTCACAGCTTCAAGGGACATTAGACCTGAGTAATTGATATAAATTTCAGCTTCATACCTCCACGCGTTCCTGAGAAAAAGGGTCTTGACAGAACGTGTCCTTCGTGCCCGACCAGCTGTACGACACACGACCTGTACACGGCGTCGGAAAGTGGCATAATATGCCTGACAATAAAAACTTGTACTAAGAAATGAAGTTTTTTGAAAATATTATTTTAAAGGACGTTTTATGTGATTATTATTAGAAAATGCAAATGCATTTTAGATTTAGATTTTTATACAAAATGTACGATTAAATATATTTTTTTATCATTAAAAAAATCAGGGTGTAATAAATAGGTACAGAAGAAACCCACCCTCAAAACATTGAACGTGCTAATTTGTATCTTTATCATGTAAATTGACGGATCGTTTTCCGTGTCCAACTGTGTCAGTCAGACAAAGAGTGTTTGGTTTTCAAGCTCTAACAGGGGCAGACGCTGTTAGTATAGGTCATTATCGTACTGACAACTTAATACTCTCTATTTGAAAAGTGGGCTAGTATATTATGCGTCATTCTCCAATTAACATGGAAGCGCAGATTTGCGAATATTAGCTTTTTTTCTAGGAATAACCGGCCTTATGTATGAGTCAGGTCATGTGTACTGTAAGGGTTTTAAAGTCACCCGTTCGTTACAGCATGGGGACTTAATTTTCATAATTTTATGTCTACTAAATTTCAAACAAGTAACAAATTATTTGTAAGGATTTATACGATTTTTTCATAAAGGTTGGTATCATTATAAAAGTTAGGTGACTAACATGCCTAATTTATCTATAATAGTTTCTGCTAAATTCATTATAAATCTACTAAGTATTATGATTTTTTTAGGTTTTTAAGCTAACAGGAAAAATTAACCTGTAAGCTTGACAAATCTGTGCATGTGTGACCCCTCATACACACACACAAACAAACACACGTGATTTCAACAAAACATCGCAAACGAACCACTGAATCGAAAAATAGTTTAACATCTATGAAAGTCAGTTGATTGCTGTGCAAGCACCATATGAATCACAACATGAAAATAATCATAGACCTAGATTTTTTTAAATAGTTATCCGAGCAAATGGCTGGCGACTGTTGAACCAAGATGGCGGTCGGAATGAGGAAATCTGAGTCGAGGCAGATTTCCCCTTTCACCAACCATTGAACTCTGCCACAGTGCGATTTTCCATGACAATACCTTACAACTAGGTTCCTATTTAGTGTCTTTAGTGTAACCTGTGGTGTTACGGAACTTAGCTATGCTTATTTGTTCATATGTGAAAAATCATGTTGTACTTGTTCCACTACAATACAGACGTCTACACCAAAATACGACGTTTCTTAAGGCCGTACCTGAATTTTCCGGGGTCCAGTGCTGCCCCCTAATATGAAAAATGTAATTTTTTTATCAATACCAGACTTACAATTAAAATATTTGCAATAAATAATAAAAATTGTTCAAGTACGAGTTAAACTTGCGTGAAGAGGATTCCGTACTCCTCATAGGTTTTCTTGAAAATAGGTAAAGAACCGTTTTTCTAGTTTTTTCAAAATTTTAGGCCCTGTAGTTTCGGATTGTTTCGGGTGGTTATTTTTGCCTATTTTTTTTAATAACTTCAAAAATATTTATCTTAAAATATGATATTCTTACAAGCCCTTTCATTTGATATGTCACACGATAAAGATTGCAGATTTTTTTTTTTGAAATTTATCCCTCATAAGACAGTGGCCCTAATAGACAGTGGTCTTAATATCAACGGTAAATATCTTTCACATCTTAGATTTGCGGATGATCTAATATTGTTTGCTGAAACACCAGATGATCTCAACGTAATGCTCAATCAACTCCACGATGCATCTCTCAAGGTAGGTCTAAGAATGAACATGTCCAAGACGAAGGTGATGGTTGACTCATCTGGCTTCTCGGACATCGACATAACTGTATGTAGCGAGAGGCTAGAGGTAGTTGATTAATACACATACATTGGACATTGTTTATCCTTTGACAAAAATTTTCGAACTATATAGGTCGATCGACGGATACAACTGGGATGGGTAGCTTTTAGTAAGCTGGCGGATGTTTTTAAAAACCGAAAAATACCACAGTGCCTAAAAACACGCCTCTTCAACCAGTGTTCTGCCCACAATTACATATGGTGCCGAGACATGGACTCCCACAAAGGGAACCATGTATAAGGTTGCGGTTGCGCAGAGAGCCATGGAGCGAGTCATGCTCGGCATCAAACTGCAAGACCGAGTTCGCAACGTGGAGATCCGACGTCGAACGAAAGTTCATGACGTGCTCTCCAGGGTTGCGGCTCTAAAGTGGAACTGGGCGGGACACCTGGCTCGAAGGAACGATGGAAGGTGGAGTAAGGCCGTCACCGAATGGCATCCTAGAAATGGGAAATGTAGTGTAGGACGTCCGTCGGCTAGGTGGGTTGATGACATCAGGTAGGTTGCTGGGAGGAACTGGATTGCGATGGCCAGTGATAGAGCAGGATGGCGCAGACAAAAGGAGGCTTATGACCAGCAGTGGGTACTTGAAGGCTGTTGATGATGATGATGAAGACAGTGGCCCCATATTATTTATGTCTTAACGGATCCTTAAATCGAAAAATGGTGTTCACAAGTTCATATTATTATTGAAAGATTCAACGACACCCCACAATATACTCGTAGGTTACTCAAGAAAAGAATATATTCCGATTTAAAACGTATAGGATAGGATTTCAAGATTTTATTTTACCACTTCGTTCATCATCATCCGAGCGTATTCCCGGTTGCATCGTCAGCGGTTACGCTTCAGAGCCCGGGGTCCGCTACCTTACCTAGGCGATTTGACGAGGTTACTGGTTTTTTACACAGAGCGACTGCCGTCTGACCTCCGCAACCCAAAGGGTAGACCAGAACCAATCCTAGGATAAGTACAAACGCTAGATGGCGTTCGGGACCAACGGCTTTACGTGCCTTCCGAAGCACGGAATCATCTTTCTTTTCGGATAATCAGGTGATTCAAGCCTGCAATATCCTAAACAGACTGGAAACAACTTTTCATAAAGTATGCTTCCCAGTGGGATTTGAACCCATGACCTCCGGATAACAAGGCAGACGCCTTGACCACTGGACCGTGGAGGCAGTCGAAATTTTACCACTTTGTTGGCGTGATTAATATACATACCCATGCCAAATTACAGCTTTCTAGTACCAATAGTATCTGAGTAAAACCACAGGCAGACATGACGAAACTGTAAGGGTTCCTTTTTTACTACGGAACCCTAAAAACAAGAATATAAGAAAACAACTTATGAAATTATTGTAACTAGCACATACATTTTCTCAATTTAGGACCTGCACGGATGTTTAGTACCAATAAGTTATCATCTCGTCGCATTAGATTATTTACCTTTCACAATTATTATAAAATGTCGTCAATTACGTTAATCCCCCGTAATAAAACGTAGTAAGTGGCCGTTGGCCGTCGTGGAAAATGGACTATGTCCGGGAAACTCCCACTCGCGCCGCGGAAGAGAAAGTCTAGGAAGCAGCTGCTTCCGAGGTTCATTGCTACGTAAAGGTAGCTTCCCACGGTACGTTAACGAAGCGGTTGTCCTAATGTATAAAACTAAATAGAGTCTAAAATCATTATTAATATGCGATAAACGGGTAACTTGTAAAAAGTCAGTTAAAGGCTGACATGTTTCGACCTCATCCGGAGGCCTTCCTCAGGGCGAATGTGACTCGCGACGCCTATACGAAGCCGTCACGAGCCGTCCATGATACTGAACAACTTTCCCCAAGGAACATAATATTATATCAACTACATTTAAAATCAATAAATTTTCCGGCGAAAATGATATAAATGTTGTATACCGATAGTCCCCAAGTCCCTAATGTTTTAACCCCAAATGGCTCAAATAGGTCTAAAATGGACCATGTTTCGGGTATAACACTCGTACCGGGCAAATAGGCGATGCGGCTAGCAACCCATCACTATTTTGATTCCCTTTTTCCATCTTTACGTCCGTCATCCATCACGCCAAGTGTGGCTTTTGGTACGATTCTGTCTACCCCATTAGAGATAAAGCCGTAATAATGTATGTGCATCTATAATAGGTATACTATAGAAAAACCGTACCGTGGGAGCTCACCTTTAGAGATTAGTATTTCTAGTTATTTACGCGGCTAAAGATCTTGCGGTCTCGTCATAATGTAATGAGTATTGAGCAAGTACGGCATATTTTATTTGCGAGTGAAACTTATTGCGATGAAAGTAATCTTGAGTCAATCGGCAGAGAAAAAAAAATAGATTCTAACAACTCTTCTATGTTAGTGTAGGAAAAAGAAAAAACTTAGAATGTACCAGCTGTTTCTCTTCCCTTGCAGATCGTATAAGCCGACCGAGGGAATGGGCGAAAATGCAAATTATATAGGCGATGCGGCTAGCAAGCTATTTTGATTAATTTTCCCATGTTCCAGCCCAATTACATGAATTTTCCGGGGTCCGGTGCAGCCGCCATTTAAAATAAATATTTTCATAGGAAACGAAGATATTATTTAAAATTTTGTCTTTATGAAGCCCTAGATAACCCTTCAAACTGTTTTATGAACTACTGTTTACAGTTTAAAGTGAGTACGTTAAGCTTTTCTACGCATTTTTGCGGAAAACGGCCACTTTTGGCATAAATGCGTAGAAAAGCTCAACGTTTTCATTTTAAACAGTGAACAGTTCATAAAATAGTTTGAAGGGTTATCTAGGGCTTCACAAAGACAAAAATTTAAATGATATCTCCGTTTCCTGTGTAATGATTTATTCCAAATGGTATAATCTCTTTATGTTTTTATTTTATTTAAGTCTCATTTAATGAGCACAATATATCTAAGATTTTACTAGTAAAATAACCTATTTCCACGCTTCCAAGAAGCCAACTTTCTTCTATGATTCATGACATGAATAATGAACATTCTTGCCGGCCAGAAATGACACTTGCTAATTTTAATGGTTGCACCAAAGCGGATGCAGCGCGATGCATGCTGCATACGGCAAGGCTCGGCGTGAGAATAATAATAGAGACTTAAATCATAGTATATTACTATGATCTAATATTCGACTGCCTCCGTGGTCCAGTGGTCAAGGCGTTTGCCTTGTCATCCGGAAGTCGTGGGTTCAAATCCTACTGGGAGGCATACTTTGTGAAAAAGTTGTTTCCAGTCTGGTTAGGATATTGCAGGCTTGAATCATCTGATTATCCTAAAAGAAGGATTCCGTGCTTCGGAAGGCAAGTAAAGCCGTTGGTCCCGAACGCCATCTAGCGTTTGTAACTATCCTAGGATCGGTTCTGGTTTACCCTTTGGGTTGCGGAGGTCAGACGGCAGTCGCTCTGGGTAAAAATCCAGAAACCTCGTCAAATCACCTAGGTTAGGTAGCAGACCCCGGGCTCTGAAGCGTAACCGCTGACGATGCAACCGGGAATACGCTCGGATGATGATGATGATGACTTAGATCATAGATTAATTTAGTATTGCTATTTTGGTTGTTGCTTGAAAATAGTTCCTTCAGTATAGAATAAATAATTAGGAAACTATAAATGAACGCTCTTATGGGGCTACATGATCTCCGGGGTCCAGTGCTGCCCCCATTAGAAATAAATTATTTGAAAGGAAACGGATATATAATTTGAAAATTCTTCTAGTAAGCCCTAGATAAACCTTCAAACAATTTTATGAACTTCTGTTTACAGTTTAAAGTGGGAAAGTTCTCACTTTAAACAGCACTGGACCCCAACTGACCCCACCCCCACTGGACAAATTCATGTAGTCCCTTAATGCACAAAGGACGCTGCTGCCCCTTCTCAGTTACCTATGCCTCCCTTAGAATGATCAAATACGAGAAAAAATGGAATAAGGAAAAATTTTACGACAGTCGTGGGAGAGGAAAGGACGGTGAAAAAACATATTCTACTCTGTCGTCACCAAACAGCAAATTGATAACTCTACAATTTTTTTAACCCATATTCAGAAAAGAGTAGTGTTGTTACTATACTACTTACTACCTAAAGTTACCGGCAAACAACTTGAACAAAAGTGGCGGCGCTGCGCACACTTTTTCTTCCTAAAATACCTACGCAGCGCCGCCATTTTTGTTCAAGTGGTTTGCCGGTTTTACTTTTAAACTATCATGCATTATTACCAAATTTTCATTTTGTACGTGATAGAGAGGGAAACGTCAATCAAATTCCTCCTATCATGTACAGCTTATCGATATAATTTTCCTTCTAAAATTCTATAAACATCATACACTTGCTATGTTAAATACTTGGAAGGCACGAGCTGATTTGTTTTTATAATCGCAAGTTTACACGGATTTAGAATCAATACTAAGCTATTCATATTACCTCGCACCTAAACTTACTTATTTACTCTCCTTTCCTGCTGACGTCCTCTGCTTTCCTGTTGGGACTGCTTTTCGGTTTAAAGAACTTTATTCTCATTAAGACATAATGCCACTTACATGAGAAATAATAAATATGATGGTCGTCAGCTTGCCCCCTGGCAAAGGTCTCCCCCATCTGTCGCCATAGCATTCTGTTCCTTGTAACCCTCCAGCCGCTTTTTTAAATTTCATCTCCCCATCTCCTCCCTTTGCCCTCCTCTCCTTATTCCATCACGAGAATACCACTCTGTAACGTCTTTTGACCATTTATTTCTCTTACTTCTCAAAGTATGGCCAATCCATTTCCATTTAAGCCTTCTTACAGTACAGGTAACATCCTCTATTTTTGTCTAAATATCTAAATGAACCTACAGTATTCAGTTAATCTCAAACCATTCATGTAAAATCTTTGGCTTTCCATAAATTCTGAGATCGTAGCTGCTTAATGTGTGCGAGATATGAGTACATATTGCAGATGTTTGACATATCAAATCATAATATTGTACAATGTGAATATGAAGGGTAGGTAAGTATAGTATTTTTTTTCTCTCAAAATAGGTATTTTTAGGTAGATTTACGCATACGCAGCACATAAAATATAGGAAATCAGTAGTGACTTAGGTTCTAAACTCACTATGCCGAAGTTCAGCGGCTACAGTTCGGCGGCTAAAGTTACGCTCATTCGTAAGTGGTGACTGGGGATGACACACCATATATTATCCAGTCTATAATACAATACAATACCCTTTATTGCATAAAATAAAAATACAGGACATAAATTTCTTAAAAACTAGGAAATGCGCAAAAGTCTATTGTTATTAATATAAAGTTCTACTGCGTATACGCGTGGTACTACCATCGATGGTACTACTAAACTAAGTTTACGTAAACATTCATATGGCATATACCTTCAAAACAATTAAATGAATCACAGTGACTTCATCTTGTGACTAATATGATCCAGATCGATAATTATTTTTGTTTTTGTTTACAAATTGTAGAAATAAGGAAAAACATTTTACTCTGATTTCATCTCTGTAGTTATTGTGTATGATATCATTGTTTGTTTTTAAAACTATAGTCTAAACTTAAATGTTTATCCTGTCTACCTTTATAGGGAAAGAACTTTAACTCTTGTCCGGAGTCTGTCCGGCTTTTTAATTTGTCCAGATTTTTTTTGTTATATTTTTTATTTTTACTTTACCAAGATTTCATTTTAAATTTATTTCACTATTTACGATCTTATACAAAATATTGATCCGCAACATCAATGGGAATTTTAATTTTTAAATTTAAAATGATATCTTTTTTAGTTTTCAAGAACAGCTTTTGTTGACTAGACTATCATTTACTAAGCTACTAGAACTAAGTAAGTAATTTTGCATTTTGTGACTAAAACGTCCGGAATTTAATCGAAATGTCATGCTTTTTCATCATCCTCATGTCCATGGTAAAAAAAAAACAGAACAACAAACAGAAAAACAGAACACAACAGCCAAAACAGAACAAAACAAAATCAGAACATGGTTATTCACTTATTAGGCAATACCTACATTTTTCTCTTTGTCTTCTAGTAGTAAATGAGAAAGTAAATACTTATAGCCTTAGAGATCCTTAGAGATGACGACAACACTGATAAATACTGATAATACAAGCTTCTTCCACTTATTTATCAATAAATTATAATCTGCTCTACGTAGAAACATTTTAACTGCAGTGCAGTAATATATTACGCAAATGATTCCTACTACATCATAGTAAAACGTTGTTGTTATGACGTTTGTGAAACGGGTTTTCCTTCTTTAGGATGTACAGAGTGATTTGGAACCTTGCTATATTCAAGGAACGTATTCTTTGAGCGACTCAGTTGTTGTGCCGTGTGGTTCCCGGCAGAGTAGAATAGAACCACTTCGAGTCTTCCCGTGGATGTCGTAGAAGGCGACTTAGGAAACACAAGCTGAACAAAGCTTATAAACATCAGTGAGACCTCTCCAACCCGTCTGACCAGCGTGGAGAGTGTAGGCCAAATTCTCTGACTGCTCTGGCTAATATATGGCTCTGGTAGTACCAATAGGGTCATATTCAGCTGCAGTGGAGACTAAAAAAGACCTGATTATGATGATGATAAAAATTCATATTCCGTCTTTGTAATAAAAACCAAAGATTAAGAGACAAATGCATACCAAAAATCTCCCATTTGAATGTCACCACTCTAGGATAGGTTTCAATAAACTCTAGATGGCGTTCGGGACCCACAGCTTTACGTGCATTTGGAACGAAATCATCTTTCTGTTTGGATAATCAGGTGATTCAAGCCTGCATTATCCTAACCAGACTGGAAACAACTTTTCACAAAGTATGCTTCCCAGTGCGATTTCAACCCACGACCTCTGGATCACAAGGCAAACACCTTGACCACTGGACCACGGGGGCATTAAATACCAACTACTAATACCATAAAATTCAGGAAAAACACCTAAAAATCAAAATATTACACAACAAACATAACCTAGTCCATATTACCATAATCTGGATTATGTCATGGGACTACTGGAGCTAGAATAGCATCACTAAGGTCAGCACATTGTGCATTCTATGCAACACCATCATTGTTATACTGAACACGTTCGCTGCCATTTCCTATGCTGATCACTTTCCACGACCAAGCAAACTGTAGGGACACTATGATTCCCTATTATTGACAATGAAAATTCTGAACAGCTTGATGATTAGTTTAGTATTAATTTAGTATAATTGCTGATTTCCTTTGGCTTGACTTGCATTTCAAATCGATCGATCATTAAACGATCGATTTGAAATGCAAGTAAAATTGATCGTTTTGTGAGTTGACGTCTTTGGAAAAAATGCTGCAGTGCAGTTGTAGTCCGCTTTTTTTGTATTTTAAAGCTATAATAGGCAATTTTTTTAGAAATTTAATTGCAATCTCATATTAGGACAATACAAAAATTAACGTGTATTTTATAAAAATTACTACGAGTTTTGCATCGACCAGAAAACACTAAAATATAAAATTTCTAAATGTTTATTAATAACAGAATATTTTATACTATTTCATTCGAAAATCTTTTTTCGTGATTCAGATGATTTTCTATACCCTAGACTGCCTGAACTTGTTTTATAAATTCATGTTTCTGTGTTGCCCTGAGATAAAATAATGGTTATTGTTTTTTGGTATTGCCACAGTAAAAATTGCTGTTAAAAATATATCACAGAGTTTTTTGTGCAGTTTCAGACTTATTTACGACGTAACATTTCATTACTCATTCATTCAGATATTGGCATGGAAGGGGAGACGAAAACAAGAAGATATATGTAAAATGGAAATATAGAATAAAGGGGAAACTTGACCCGACCGATTGTCAATGAAAATTATACGGATTTTAAAATAGCTGGTGATCTGAAAACCAAATGAATGCACAGAAGCATGAGTTTGCTTCACGCGTGGCTTTCTGTAAAAATTATTTTATTTCAACCATAAACAATAATAACGCTCTTTAGGAAACTATTGTTGAAATTGACCCACAATAGAGATGGTAGATCATCAGGTCTTTTTAAGTCTTCACTGCAGGAGCACGACCCTCTCTGTACTACTAGAGTCATACTTGGCTATTTAGTCATACGGCTTGGCAGCCGAGGATTTGGCCTTTACTCTTCATGCTTGCCAGACGCTTGATTTTTAGGGTTCCGTACAAAAAATTAAAAAACGGAACCCTTATAGGATCACTCGTGCGTCTGTCTGTCCGTCCGTCTGTCACAGCCAATTTGCTCCGAATCTACTGGACCGAATCAGGTGAAATTTGGTAGGATGGTGTAATCCTATGACCCAAACACATATGTGCAAAGTATAATAAATTAGGAATTTGAAAAAAAAAGTTTTGTAAACATATCATATACATAAACATGTCGTCCGTCCGTCTATCATAGGGCTCTATTGAAATGTTCACCGATTATGTATTTCTGTGGCCGCTATATGAACAAATACTAAAAATAAGATAAAGTTAAAAAATAAAGAGGGTCGTCATACAAGAAACGTGTTTTTTCGTTTTTTCAGAGTTCGTAGCTTTTATAATGGCATTAACTATAGATACTTGAAATTTTCAGAGAAAATATATTACTATAGACAATTGTATGAAGGTACGGAACGCTTCATGCACGAGTCCGACTCGCACTTGACCAGTTTTTTTGTATAATAAGCCGAGCTCAGCTGTTGTCCCTGACTGACTATCATAGTTACCCTACGCAGGTCAATGGTGCACTGGACTAAGCCGGACCGTCCGCCGGTCGGCACCGCGCCAATTGCTTATATCAGCCACAGGGTAGCTGATGGATACAGAGAAAACATTTTATTCACTGGTAATAAATAAATAAATATATAGGGACAAATCACACTGATTAAGCTAGCCCCAAAGTAAGTTTCAAACTTGTGTTATGGGATACTAACTCAACGATACTATATTTTATGATAAATACATATATAGATAAACATCCAAGACGCAGGGCAATCTGAAAAAGATCATTTTCCATCTTGGCCTGACCGGGGATCGAACCCGGGACCTCAAGTGGGATAGTCTGGCATGATGACCACTAGGCCACAGAGGTCGTCAAATATATAGGGACAAATCACACTGATTAAGCTAGCCCCAAAGTAAGTTTCAAACTTGTGTTATGGGATACTAACTCAACGATACTATATTTTATGGTAAATACATATATAGATAACCACCCAAGACCCAGGATAATTTGAAAAAGGCCATTTTCCAACTTGCCCTGGCTGGGGATCGAACCCAGAACCTCCGGATTAGCGGTCTAGCGTGTTAATTACGCCACGGGGGTCGTCATTTTGTCGTCAGTTGTCCAGTATCATGGACTGAATTCACCTTTAAAACAGTTTCAGTATTCTGTATAATAACAATAACTTCCGACTCTGTATCCTTCTACCCTGTACATAATGTGCTATCCTGATCACGCACGAGCATAGTAAAAGTACTTTCGTTCGAGGTCGCATTGTCATTCATGTTGCTTTATCGACGAGTGCCTAGGCCATGTTTCTAGCTGCGCCTAGCCTAGACTTTCTTAGCCATACGCGCCAACTAGAATTTTCCAGTGGAGAGTAAATAAGTGCCTTATGTTGCTTGGAAAATAAGCTTTTTGCGTTTACCTTTGAGATCAGTAATAGGCAAGTTACGTGGGAAATAAATGTATGTTGTATGCATGCCGCCTCTGCCGAGGCCCGGCAGGCGTGGTAGACCCAAGAAATGCTGGCTAGACGTCGTCAAGGTTGATTTGCGTGCCAATGATCTTACAATCAAGGATGCTTAAGACCGTGCGAAGTGGCTCCACAGCATTACAGCTGCGGATGCAACTGGGAATACGCTGAATTGAGAGAGAAAGATTAATTGTAACCAAAGTACGCCGTTAAAAAGATACTACATATTAGCTGTATCCTCTAAATTAATAAAACTATTAAATGAATTACACGATAAACGAAATAGTTAAGTCAGTTAGTCATTAACTACCTATAGACAATTTTATGATTTTTCAAAATCTATTTGCTGCTATTAGTAGGTACATTTTGTGTCTCCCAAATTAGTATGGAATTACTACTCCATGTTCTAACACACTATCACATTTTTATCCCTAGTATTTTTGTATTTGCTCGATCAAATAATATGTTCATTTTTCGACAGTGCTCGAAACAATATCTAAATATATTAAATGAAAAAATATAACTAAAACTACATTAAACTAACAGCAATAAATTAAATCTAATTGTAAAACTAATAAACTGATACTAAAAACAACAAACATTAATTCATGTTTATTTGGTTTTTATTTCAGTGGTCCTATAATATTCTACTCTGCCGGGAACCACGCGGCAATTCTGTGACTGCTCTGGCTAATATATGGCTCTGGTAGAACAGGGGAGGAGAGGGAGAGCTCGTGCTCCTGCAGTGAAGACTAAAAAAGACTTAATAATAATGATTTTCATTGCAAAAAATAATGGGGATTTTCGTCAATCGTTTATTACAACTCTGAATGAAATTTTCTATTACGTTAGTAAACATTTGACTGCTCTTGTATAACAGACAGAACTCATTATAAAATAAAATGTAAAGTTCCATTCAGAAATCAACTAGGGCGAATTTAAACACCACCGGATCCATGTAACTTAAATTTGTTTGTGGAAATTGCGTAATACGCATATTAGAATGATAATATTGGAATACAAAATGTTGGTTATTAGTGCTTTGGCTATTGTAGGTATTTTCTTTTCTTTCGTGTGTCCGAATTCCAACTTTCCGGTTGTTCTCGATTACAGATCTCAGACGATTCTCGTGAAATTTTGTGAGCAGGTTCGTTAATTATGTAGTTTTTTTGTCGAGCCAGTTATTCGTAATTAATTACAATGGCGTAAAAATAGGGGTTAAAAACGTAAACGTTTGGACGTCAGACGGCAGTCGCTCTGTGTCAAAACCAGTAACCTCGTCAAATCACCTAGGTTAGGTAGCGGAACCTTTGAACCATTACCGCTGAGGATGCAACCGCGGGAATACGCTCGGGTGATGATGAAGTCTTCTGATAAATATATATTTAATATATATATTTTTAATATATATGTTATATATATATATATATTTAAATATATATTTAGGCCTTCCTCAACGATTTTCTTACTCATCTTACCATGTCCACAAGAAGAGATAGACTGTCCTATTCCAGATCCCACACGGCACATAAACTGAATTAAATAATATCTATTTATAGTTATAAAAAACGGACCTACGACACAAGGTCTATATTTAGAACACATAATATATAATATGTTGTGGGCGTTATAGCATATAGCCGTTATGTATGTCGAACTGTATTTACTACGTCCAGCGTTTAACATAGCTTGTATCGATATTCCCAAACATATATACGACTTTTAATGAATAAAATATACTAAAATTAGCATGGGACTGAATCTTGATGAAAATGTTTCAGTTCAGTCTAGTAGTTTCCTTTAACAGCTGCGGCATTATAACATTGAAAATATATAAAAAGGTCGAAGACTCGCACTGAATTGATTTGTTTTCAAGGATTTTGGACATTAAATATGCAGTTTATTTTTTTTTAATGGTTTTGTTCGTGCAGTATTATTTGTGAAGTAAACGTTTATTTAATACATTATCTATGGGTTAGACAGAACATTTTGGCCCTTGGGGCTTGTCTTTTATCTTTTCTTCTTTTTAGTCTAGTTTAGTTTTATAGTTTAACGCCTAAGAGAGGCAAACATATATAGGGCACTTTTTAAACACCAGCCAAATTTTTGGAGCAAGATTAGTCCATGATACTGAACTACCTTATGTAAAAAAAGTTATTAAAAGTTAATTAAAAATTTTCGTCCTTTCATACAAAATCCGTTTGGCTGAGCGCTGATTTGTATGGGAAGGTGAATTTTAATTTTAGTTTTTCGTTCATTGTTTTTATGGAAAGTAGTTCAGTATCATTGACTGGAATTAAAACGTCAAGACTGTGGCGGTTTCTGCACATAGTATATATAATATTATATGTATTAGGTGTAAGCCTGTTGAGGTATCAGATGAGCAGCGGGCTGGTTATTTCTTCGCACAAAGAATAAGGATTGCCATCCAAGGTGGCAATGCTGCCAGCCTTCTGGGGAGTTTTTCGCAGGGAAGAAATTGCGAGATATTTTCTATTTATGATAGTTTATGTTTTACAAAGTTCATAAACATCAATAAGACCTCTCCAACCCGTCTGGCCAGCGTGGAGAGTGTAGGCCAAATCCTCTGGCTGCTGCTGTGGCATGTGTATACAGAGTCTAACACAATATACTGAAACTATTTTAAGGGTGAATTCAGTCCATGATACTAAACAACTTTCCCCAAGGAACATATATCGAAATATGAAAAATAATTTTTGGCTTCCCATTACAACTTGACCGATCAGCTGATCCGGAAAAGCAAAAAAATATTTCGTATATTTCGATATATGTTTCTTGGGGAAAGTTGTTCAGTATCATGGACTGAATTCACCCTTAAAATAGTTTCAGTATATTTTGTTAGACGTTATATATATGGCTCTGGTAGTACAGAAAGGGTCGTGCTCCTGCAGTGGAGACCTGTTGATGATGATTAATAATAGTTTATGTTTATTTTTTAGTATTTAAGTTTTATTATGTTTTATTTTAGTTACTTAGTTTTAGTTTAGTTTTTATTTATTATAACATAAATTGTAAACTTGTTATGGTGGAAACTTATTATTGGCTAAGTTTTGTAACTATTTGCTGTTATTGTTTACGTAGATAAGAAAAAGCTGTAAGTTTTCCGAAATAAAAAAGCCTTTTGCGCATTTCCTAGTTTTTAAGATAATTATGTCCTGTATTTTTATTTTGTGCAATAAAGGGTATTGTATTGTAATAAAAAAATAAAATTAATAAATAAGTAAATATTTATATCCCACTAAAATGAAAAATTACAAAATTGTTTTGGCCAATCAATCATCAAAGTTTACACACAAAGTACAAAGTATTTGTTTTACCTTGTTTTTCTGTATACAAATATAACTAAGCGAGAACACTAATATCACTCGTTACTGCGTAAGAAAGGAGGATGTTGCAAGCCAATTTCATAGTTATTTTACTGCATTCCTATAGTTACCTCATTGTCAAGCGACTTGTGGCTTCCTGACGCAGCTAGTTACAAGTAATAGCAACTAAATTGAGTCTGTCTTTCTATTTACTTTGGAAAAATTGTAAATAGGTGTGCTGTGGTGGTCCTAGGGCGGAGCGACCGCTGTGCGACCGCACCGGGTGCCATCTTTGGGCGCTAAATCGATCTAATGGGGGCGCCGAAATCTAGTATCAGATCTAGTTTTTTTTAAGGCGGGGAAAATCTAAATATGCCGCTTTATTCATGTCCAGTGGTGGCGATGGCAGGTTATGAAAATATAAGGGTGTAAAAGTTTTCCATACCGATCAAAAATGATTTGAAAACCAGTTATATGCCTAGTTTTCAAATCATTATTTTTGTTATTTCAATCACTAATTTTGTAATTTCAAAGAAACTGCACATGCAGTTTTTTTTCTATTTTTTCCCGAAATCTGTCATGTTGTGCGGAGACTCTCGATTGAACTCTTAATTAAATATTTATTAAAGTAAGTAATTATTAAATTTTTATTAAAGTTCGCTACACACGTTGCCATCTAGATCACGAAGCACGCGCCACACCTGATAAAATCGACATATTTATGATCACGCAAAGATGCTCGATTGAACTCCTATTTAAATATTCACTTACTTACTAGGTACATGTTTATTAATGTTATAAAGGTCGCTACACACATGCTATCTAGATATGAAGGACGCGCAACACTCGATAAAATCGACATATCGATAACGCGAAGACGCTCAATTGAACTCTTAATTACGCGCGGTCGTCGACCTCATAAAAAGTTCGCCGCCACGCCACGTGGTGAGCGAATCTCTGTTTGTTTATATCCGCCTGGTACTTTGATGAGTGCATCGTTTGTTTGTGCAACATTTTTAGAATCGTTTAATCATTTTTTATCTGTTATTATCTTCATATATCATCTTATAGCATTGTTCACCAATCTCCCTTACAATTTAGTCTGATATTGTAAGCAATTGCAAGCAATTGAAGGTCTCCCTCCTATCTCTATAGCAAGCAATTCTTTCACAATCGTGTCTACGTCAACCCGCCGTCTGTCTTCTCGCCTCTTGGTCTACCCACCCAGGCGCAGGCCTGCGCCCTTCTAGTCATCCTATAGTTACCATCCGGGCATACCTATAATATGACAAAAAGCAACACAAAAAATTAAAATGTGATTTCCAATAAAATTATTTGAGGTCTGGTCTACTTACTTCTTCAATATCTTTCAGTTCTCTATCCTACTGGTACAAATCCTTCATTATTTCTATCTTTACCAGTCTATACTGCTGGATTAAGCCTCTTCCAGGAAAGGAGGATTTACATGAGTAAATCCTCCTCCATAATCCAGCATTATGAAATCACCACGCCAGACATGCTAAAGTCACACAGAGGACGCTGTTGGATTTCTCTGTTACCATACATAGTCATAGTTACCTCCACATAGATCACCTCTTACGACATCAGTGGGAGAGTATAGGGGCGGTAACAACTTGTATTCTATTCTGACGTCAAAATGCAGCGAATTCTTCCTTCATATTTCATAAAACCCCTATCAGTATCCGATATCAATAGCATTCGAGGTATTTATAGTATAGGCGACAAAAACCGTGAAATCTCAATAAATAAAATGCACCCAGCCACATAGTTCTAAATCGCCACACGTAGCCATTAAATGACACTTAATTCGAGTTGACATGTCTAATGCCTTATGCGGTGGTGTGTGAATGAAAAAAGCGGGAGAATCCAGGAGCATAGAGTAAGGACATACGGAAGGGTTTTCTGACACACGGGGTATTTAATTGCTGTACCCATATAAAAAAATAATTGAAGGAAAAAGAGGAGTAGGAAAATCTAGAAGAAGTGATCAAATAAAAGAAAAATTAAATGTGAAAACATATGAGGAGGTTAAGAACTTAGCGGAGGAAAGAGAGACATGGAAAGCACTCCACCGACAAGAGCCCAGCTCTTAAATACAAGAAGAAGATCCCATCAGCAGCACTTCGTTTCTTGAAGGAATTGGGCTAGTTTGAAGAGTGAAATCGGCGCCAGTTCCCCACGAAAAACAGCAGAAACAGCAGATCCTCTGTCCTCGTTACCAACAAAAATAACCTGTAACACGTTACGTAAAATAAAAGGTTGATATATACGAGTAGCTATGTACGAAGGTTTTACAAAGTGTGACAGCTAGCCAAACAATATGTTAAACAATTCAAGTTATCAATAAATTACGTGTTTATAGTCTAGAGCGTAAACGTGAAACGGATTCGCGAAAATGCCTTGGATTACAATGAAAACTTGGGACAGGCGATTATCGATAGGCAAATTACTGCAAGCGGCGGGCGCGTGTCAAAAAATTCCACGTACGTTTTCCACCTCCATATCACAATGCGGCGGGCGAATGGTCTTCCTTAAGGAGAAGTCGGACGGGTTCGATGCCCGGGCTGAGCACGTGGTGGGTGCAACACCCTCTGTAAAAACCACACTGAATCAGCTCTAATCAAAGAGATTTAATTTTTATGGGACACTAGACCTCGTATATATGAGAATGTATTTTTAGACATATTTTGCATATTTTAAAAGTAACACTTCTTAGATATAGAAGAGATTAGAACAAATAGAGCCAAATGAAAGAAACTGACGCAATGTGCTGACCATGTGTGGCTCGGGACGTCTTCGTGTGGGTGTCGCGAATCACAGTCGGCCTGAGGATGGCCTCCGGATGAGGTCGAAACATGTAGGCCAGTAGCTGCCTTAATGCCTTTTGACTTGAGTTACGTTTATACTCGTAGCATATTAGTAGTGCTGACCCTATATAAAAGTGATGAAAACATTTTTTGTTGGCAAATACCAATAACAAAAGATGATCCTTCGGTTATTAGTCTTTGGTGGTAAAGGGGGTCAACTTCAAGAGTCGAGACTATTCAGACTTTTATATGATAGGTACCTTTTTTCAAAAGTATTTACCTATTCAACTAACTGATAACTTCCTCTACTTGGGCATTAGTTGTTTGTGGGTTTCAAAATAAAAATAATATAAAATAGACGATAATTTTTGAGACGCATTTCAGAGTGAAATGCAAGAAAAATAATGATGAGGAAGAATATGGATAGTTTCTCGTGTAAATGTCGAAGAAATTACGAGTCTCATAGGGGTAATGATCGACAAATCAGAGCAATGCTCGAGCGAAGAATCGTTGGATGTGGCATTCTATAGGTGCGTTTAACAACCAAGAGGTAAAATCACTTAATAAATAAATTTGACACTAGACAATCATCACATCAACATCAGGTCTTGTTTAGTCTTCACTGCAGGAGCACGCTCTCTATACTACCTGAGCCATATTTTAACCAGAGCAGTCAGAGGATTTGGCCTATACTCTCCACGCTGGCCAGACGGGTTGGAGAGGTCACACCGATGTTTAAAAGCTTTGTTTAGCTTGTCTTTCCTAATTCGCCTTCTACGGCATCCACGAGAAGACTGAGTGGTCAGCTATTCTACTCTGCCGGGAACCACACGGCTATCTAGTACCTATATAGCAGTGAAAGTATTTGGTATGCTGCTATGTATTTATTTATATATTAACAATGAGTTATTGCACTGTTTTGATATAAAATAATTAATAAAATATATGTAAGGGAATTTTCCGTGATGGCCGATTTGACAGGTTCGATATGAAGGGGCCATCCATGCGCGCGCACTGTTAGACGTGCGCTCGACGATGTCGTCATTTCTATGAGATTATTTACAAAGAAGGTTGGCGTACGGCAGGTCCGATACGCCACATTACTCCCCCGCTGAGACCGGTTCACGGTCGATAGTGCTGAAGATGAGCGGGGAATCTGACTACACGTCCGCTCCTTGTCCGTGGAGGATCCTTTTCTTCAGGTGCTGAAGAAGGATGGACGGTTGTCTTGTTTGAAGTTTTATTATCATCTAAAGTAAGATACGCTGGCTTCAGTCTGTCTACAGTGACAGTAATTTCTTTGCCCTGGACTTCAATTTTGTAGGCTTTGGCTCCTCTGTGCAGTACCTTATATGGGCCGACGTATGGCGATTCAAGGGCTCGTCTTTCAGGGCCCCGGCGTAGAAATACGTAATCCGACGTATGTATGTCCTTTGGCACGTAGAAAGTTTTGTTGCCGTGATTTGATGTAGGCACAGGAGACAATCCAGCCATGTGTTTCCTTAGGCGTGACACGTAGTCCACAGGATCCAGATGACTGGCTGAAGATGGAGTAAAGAATTGCCCAGGTAGTCTAAGAGGCTCGCCGTTGACCATCTCAGCAGCCGACGCGCCGAGGTCCTCCTTCCAAGCTGCTCGTATGCCCAACAGCACAAGAGGGAGGGTTTCTGTCCACTGCGGGTTGTTGTGGCACATGATGGCTGCCTTCAGCTGGCGATGGAGACGCTCCACCAGTCCATTGCACTGCGCATGGTAGGCAGTGGTGGGGCGATGTTCTGCACCAATCAGTCGCGAAATGGCTTGAAATAGGTGTGACTGGAACTGCTGTCCTCTGTCGGTAGTGATGGTGGAAGGACAACCATGGCGCGATATCCAGTTGGATAAAAAGGCACTGGCACAAGTTTCTGCAGTGATGTCCGCCAGGGGATAGGCGTCAGGCCAGCGGGAAAAACGATCGACGACGGTGAGGCAATATTTATACCCTTTGGAAAAGGATAAAGGACCAATGAGATCAAGATGAACGTGTGAAAAACGTTCTGAAGGTACAGGAAAAGTTTGAAAAGGGGAAGAGAGATGACGGGAGATCTTGCTTCGTTGGCAATCTGTGCATTGCTGAGTCCAGCGGGTGCAGTCCTTGCGCAACCCAGGCCAAATGAAGCGTTCGGCGATGAGTTGAGCGGTTGCCTTGGTTCCGGGGTGGCTCAAACCGTGCATCTTCTCGAAGACTTTCCTGCGGTAGGAAGGGGTTAGGTATGGACGTGGGTGATTTAATGAGATGTCGCAGTATAAATTGTTCTCAGGCAGTTTCTTGAGGATGAGGGATGATTTCTGCCTTAACAGGTCTTGCAGTTCAGGGTCTTGCTCCTGATCTCTTGCAAGATCTGCGAAGTTGATGAAAGATGAAATTTGTTCAATGCGGGACATAGCGTCAGCGACGACATTGTCAGAACCGGATATGAATTTGATGTCAGTGGTGAATTGTGAAATGTATTCGAGGTATCTGAACTGTCTGGGTGAGCATCCGTCTCTTTTGGTGGTGAAAGCGAATGTGATGGGTTTATGATCTGTGTAAACCGTGAACACTCTAGCTTCCAGCATGTACTTGAAGTATCGGATGCCTTCGTAAATAGCCAACAACTCTCGATCATATGGGCTATACTTCTTTTGTGACGACGAAAGTTTGCGGGAAAAGAAACCGAGAGGCTCCCAGCTGCCGTTGTTGTTCTGCTGCAAAACTGCACCAATGGCTCCGTCGGATGCATCAGTGAACAATACCAGTTCTTTGCTGACATCTGGATGTGCAAGAAGTGCAGCTTGAGATAGGCAGTTTTTGCAAGCGTTGAAAGCTGATAACATTTCTTCCGTCATGTTAATGGGAGTAGCTCCTTTGATATTGCCAGTGAGGGCTTTGTCGAGCGGTGCTTGAAGTTCAGCAGCTTTTGGTACGAATCTGCGATAGTAATTGAACATGCCCAAGAAACGTCGAAGTTGTTTAGCTGTTGACGGAGGAGGATAGGCATGTATACTTTCTACCTTTTCTGTTAAGGGCTTGATACCATCTGTGGAAACAGATGGTATCAATGACATCTGCGACTTCAACGGCATACTGATGTTCTAAGTAACTACACGCAGTATAAAATTTGGTAGTATCGGCTGTTATACCGGCTAATATGAATTGACCTTCTAATTGTGCGAACCATAGGTTTGGGCGGTCAGGCCAGAATGGCGGAATTTTGACGCCGACTTTAAATGTTTGTTGAAATGTACCTTGAGTTGGTTCGGCCGTTGGGATTCCAAAATTTTCATCCTTTTCCATCTTCGCGAAGTACGGTTGCGGTATCACGTCGGGGTCACCAATATAGCAGTGAAAGTATTTGGTATGCTGCTATGTATTGAATTATATATTAACAATGAGTTATTGCACTGTTTTGATATAAAATAATGAATAAAATATATGTAAGGGAATTTTTCGTGACGGCCGATTTGACAGGTTCGATATGAAGGGGCCATCCATGCGCGCGCACTGTTAGACGTGCGCTCGACGATGTCGTCATCTCTATGAGATTATTTACAAAGAAGGTTGGCGTACGGCAGGTCCGATACGCCACACCTACACTAGAGATTAGAAGAAAATATAGTCTTTTTAATATTAAATTACATGCCTCTGTCTCACTCATGACATTTCAATTCTATTACCCCGTAACCCATAAATTAAAATAAAACAATAGTTAAACAACTGACTTAGATGCATATGCAAGTTGACAGATAAAGCGTTTTGAAAAATCTAGGTTGAATTAAAAAAAAAACTTACATATTTATCATGTACAAAATCCGTCTTATATTTTAGAACCTAGATGACGGGACCTTAGAAGGGGATGCTACATCAGTTTTATCGGATCTAAAAAAAATAATAAAATCGTTCAATGAAATTGGTTTGGAACTAAACTTTTCGAAGTGCGAGCTGTATATCAGCGATAGTCTGTCTGAAGAAATGCGCAATGAAATAAATTCTAAATTTAATGTCTTGGCCCCTAACATTAAAATTATAACCACTTCTTATAAGTCACTTCGCCTCCTGGGAGCTCCGGTGCTGGAAGATGCATTTCCAGAGTTCGTGCAAGACCAAATTTCACTTTTTGAAGAATTCTCCAGCCGTCTAGAGGACGTAAACCCCCACATGGCCTATTCTGTCATAAAATTTTGTCTCTTCGTACCCAAGACCACCTATACTCTTCGGTGTACACCAATTTGGGCCCACATTGAACTTTTTTCACGGTTCGACCAGATTTTTCGAGAGGCCTTAAACAAAACGTTCAATTGCTCTCTGAAGGACAGGTCTTGGGATAAGGAAAATTTCCATTGTTGCACTGTCAGCCTTCCTGTCTTTGATTCATAGCACGGTCAATCTCGTTGGTAGTATTTGAGGCCCGTTGTTTCACGACGTAGAGGTTGCCTGCTTAGCCGAGGCCAGGGATGCCTGGATTAGTGTAACCGGTCCGAGTGTAGATTTTCCCCTTAATCTGGCTTCACAGCGGCAGTGGGACAAACCTCTCTGCTTGCAGACACGAAAACATCTTTTCGAAACTGCAGCCGATGAGACAGAGCGGTCTCGTCTCCTAGCCAGCTGTACAGGTTACTAGCTCAATGCCATTCCTTTCTTAGGCGTAGGCACGCTCCTGGAGAAGACGACGTTCAGCTTGGCAGAGAGCTTGAGGCTAGGTGCCAGGACAAACGAGCCCCATCGCTGCCACTGGGGGGGAAGTGTTGATCTTCTAGGTCACCACGGCCTGGCGTGCCGTCGCAGCGCAAGACGCATTTCGCTTCATGCCGCCTTGAATGACGTCATCCGTCGCGCCCTTGCCTCGTCCGGTGTACCAGCAGTTCTTGAACCTGCTGGTATCAGTCGAGACGATGGGAAGAGGCCAGACGGAATGACGCTCATACCTTGGAAAAACGGGCGGTCGCTCGTATTGGATGCCACATGCGTGGATACTGTTGCTCCATCCCACGTACGAGCGACTGCCCGTAAGGCTGGTGCAGCTGCTGCGACTGCTGAAGCCAATAAGAGGCGCAAGTATGCGGCTTTGGGAGAGCTGTATATATTTGCGCCTTTTGCCGTGGAGACCTTGGGGCCTTAGAGTGCGGATGCCCGTCAGTTATATAAGGAAATTTTCGCACGCTTAATTGATGCCTCAGGGGATCCAAGGGCTGGCGCACATTTTGGGCAAAGGCTGAGCCTGGCCATTCAACGTGGGAATGCCGCCAGCCTCTTGGGTACCCTACCCTGCGAGCGCAGCGATTTGGGTTCCATTTTTTATATAATTTAATGTTATTTAAGTATTTTTGTTTAGTTTATATACGTATGTAGTTATAGATTAATTTTAGTTTAATGTTGTTATTTTTCGTTGTATTTAGTTTTACAATAAATGAATTTGCATAATATTAATTCTTTTAGAACAGATGCAAATATCATTTATACGAAAAACTGCCACTTTTGGCATAATTATGTGCGAAGAAAAGCTTCACGTTCTCACTAAACAGTATGTAGTTCATAAAATAGTTTGAAAGGTAATCTAGGGCTTACTAGAACAAAATTATAAATTATATCTCCGTTTCCTTTCAAATAATTTATTTCAAATAGGGGCAGCACTGGACCCCGGAAAATTCATGTAGCCCCTTAAACTCCTTATATGTTTTCCATCTAATTTTCTTTTATGAATGAAAAATGTTATTACGAATAAATAATGCTGATAATTGCAAAAATCAGACGGGTAAACGATCGACAGTGGGGTAACGATCTACATTGGGGCACTGAACGAGCGTCATACATAGTTCAACAACCAAGGGGTAGAGTTACTAATTTGGGTAAAGTTCACTGGTAGGCCATTGAAACTTATGATACAATGATTTCATTGATGTTGACATATAAAGGAGTATGTTAATTAGAAGAGGCAGTGCCGGTTTTAGCTCTACCAGCGCCCCGGGCGAGATTTGCTCTGAAGAATGCTCTGTCTCTGCCCCATTAGGGATAAAGACGAGACAGTGTGTATGTATCGACCACGTTTACTTATTTTGGTCATGACAGACACAATATCACGTCTGTATCCTTAACGGAGTAGACAGAGTCTCAGCCCGTAAGACTCAAACGTTAGCTGTAATGGTAGGCGTGAATATGGAAAACGGAAATTCAAATAGTAATGCAATGCTAGATAACAACATCGCTAAATAACATGATTCAATTCTCGCCCATTCTGTCAATCGGTGTTCTCAATCTGCACTGGAAGAGAAGCAGCTGGTACATTCTACGTATTTTCTCTTCTTCCAGACTACCATGAGAGAGAAGGAATATTTTTGAAACTATTGAAAATAGAAGAAGGAAGATGATTACACGGCAATAGCATAAATATATCTCTAGGCATATAAATATCTCTAGCTCCTCCGTGCTTTGGAAGACACGTTAAGCCATTGTTTATTGTAAGTATGGTAGTCATTAAGCTATCCAACATTTGTATCAGATCTCTAAAGGCATTTAGCCTTTAGAGATCTGATACAAATGTTGGGTTGACTCACACGAAAAACAAACACAAAGGAATTATTCAGCTACTCATACTATTTACTCTACTTTCCACATCCAATATTATTTGCTTCACGTCACACCGGCTTCTATCTAGTAGTGTGTTGAACTCAATGGTGATGTCTTTATTAGAATATAGTATATTTATATGTTGGACAAAGGACCACCCGCCTGTTTGTTCGTAGGTTGAATAACTCTATCAATGAGCGATTGACTCATGATCTTTTTTCAGTGATTTGCATGTCAAATCACGATAGGCTTCTTCCCTGGAGAAAACAGTCAATGGTCAACCAACACGTCCGGACACACTTGGCAAAGTTGTTTCGTCAGAAAATGTACTCGTGACAACCGTAAAATGTCCCAGGGGACCCTAAAAGCTGGTTTCAAGTATATACTTCATAGGCATACCGAGGGGGATCTAGAGGTTCAACCCCTATCTCCCTCCCAAATAAAGATACTGCGGTCCTTTCATCTAGTTATAGATTTCCTATAATGCCAACATTTTAAATAGGTAGTATTGTAGTGTTATGTCTGCATGACTGCCTGCCAGTAAGCTGTCAAGTCAACCACCATTAGTTTCCCACAAGTGTGTGTGTCCAGAAAAATTGGCCTGCACTGTTAAAAATTATGTAATTTTACATGCAAAAACATTTCACTTAGTGAACTTGTCGGTTTTTCTTCTTATCCAAAGTTGATTTGCACGACAATGGTTACCCAAAGATACCGTAGACAATGAGAAGTGGAGAAGTAATAGCGGTAAGTTATGCAACAATTTCCACCTAAGTTTACCACAGGCACAGGTGTATGACCTGTCACTCTGCATTTCACAAACCATCGACCTCCTAGCTGAACTTTCGGCAGGAAGCGACCATTTGGTGAACATTTACGACCAGAGTGCAACACGTTATCTAGCCGTTTATCTCAAGATATACGATCTGCTAACGGACTTCCGCTTACAACCTTTAATTGTACCTACTTTTTGTAGTCAAATGAGCCAGGGAAGCGCGCGAAATTCTCCGAGGTCTACGCTCCTTGTATATTTGTTCAGCGATGGAATTTCAATCTTCCATGCTGGTCTGGGAGAAAAGAAAACACTACTAAGAATGTACCAGCTGCTTCTGATTGAGTACAGGATTGTAAAAGCCGATCGAGGGAATGAGTGAAAATGCTGCTAAAACCCTATTTCGATTCATTTTCCATTTTCTTGCCACTCATTACGCTAAAGTGGCCTTTAGGTCTTACAGCCCTGGTCTCTGTCTGCTTAGAGCTGCAAAACCCAAAATGCTCTGTCTGCCCCATTAGAGATAAAAACGTGATAATGTATAGTATTAGCGCTCTTGCTAAACTCGCTCGTAAGAAAAATTTACTCGCATTTGCAATGATCAATTTCAGGACGTACCTAAATTTTCCGGGGTCCAGTGCTGCCCCCATTTAAAATAAATCATTTCAAAGAAAACGGAGACATAATTAAAAATTTTGCTACTACCAAGATAATCTTATTTGACTTGCATTAAATAATTATTCGTTTCTGTAAAACATAAATATATTTCCTACTAGCTATTTGTACCTAAATTTTCAGGTACGGCCTTCTAGATAACCCTTCAAAGTATTTTATGAACTACTGTTTACAGTTCATAATTAGAACGTTAAGCTTTACTACACACATTTGCTAAAAGTGGCCGTTTTTCGCAAATGTGCGTAGTAAAGCTTAACGTTCTCACTTTAAACTGTAAACAGTAGTTCATAAAATACTTTGAAGGGCTATCTAGGACTTGATAGTTGCAAAATTTTAAATGATGTCTCCGTTTTCTTTGAAATGATTTATTTTAAATGGGGGCAACACTGGATCTCGAAAAATTCAGGTACGGCCTTAAGGCAACACGTGCTTCTCAAATTTTCCGGGGTCGTGGGCCGACCGCGTTCTACAATGGAAAATGCTAAGAAACTTTTATTAGTAGGTACTTAGTGACTAACCACTAAAAAGATTTAGTCACTAAAAGCTTGACGAAAAAGTAAAAGTCTCTAAAAGAATGCAGAGACGTCCGGAAGTCTTACTTGTTTAGTTATAATAATATTTTGTAACATCTGAAGACTTTTACAATATTGCAAGAGAAAAGTAGCTACCTATAGTGCAATATGAATAACCTGCAATCTACCTCCAACATAGCAGCGCGGACAAGTTAACAAAAGCCTTCCGCTGATAATAACTACGTAATAACCTCGCACAATGGGCACCTGATCTTGACACCTAATTAGAAGCCAGTTCACTGTTCGGCGCGATTACCCCGCGGGCGGCGGCGACGCGCGGTGGTTTCCTAACCTTCGCCATATTTCGTCACCGCACCACGTGGCTCTCTCAGCCGCACAGATTCGGCAAGGTTCAATGACCGGTCAAATATTCCGCGACTATAAAAAAAATCTGCAATCCACCTATTATGATGTCACACCTGGTTTGTCGGGTTTTACAACACTTTTGTAATGATGACTCTGATTTTTTTCTCATGTATTTTTATCGCAAAAGCACAAAATACAGCTTAAAAGGCTAAAAGCGACATGATTAATACATTTCGTTGCAATTAAAATTTGAAAATAACTCGATTCACGTTGTAATTTATTGTAACGAGGGTAATAAAATTGATAAAAAGCGCGCGAGACGTCGAATTTTAATTCAAGATGGCGTCGGATTTTTTCTATGGGTGAAGCGCGCCAAAATAAACTGATGGACGTTCGTTGACCCTGGGCGTGTTGACCTGCGATGACGTCGTATGACGTAGTGGGTGTGACGTCACAAGATGGCGGCAAGGCCTTCGCACGTAGCCTGCAGCAGCTGTCGTTAATTCGCTATGATTTAATTCAGTGCTCAAGGTTTATTTTCGTCGAGTGCGGTGTAAGGTGGCATTCTCGATGGTAGTCTTGGAATGAATGGAGTTTGCTTACGAATAACATTCTTGGTATTTTTCTCATATATCGGTGGTTATTGTATTTTACCATAGTTGAGAAGATCACTAGTCAAATCTATTTATTTGTACTACAAATGCTACAAAATATACGATAGTAATGCCAACATACTGAATTAATGTCATCCATTATTATTATCATAAATTTAGACATCTATGAAAACCACTGCTGAATAATATAAATAAGCATTTCAGTAGTGTCAGAAGAACAAAAAATCTAATTCTCTGTTCTAAACGCAGCCTAAAGCTAACAAAATAAAACAGAACGGAGTTTGTATCCTGCGTAGACCACGGATCCTGTGTTTAACTGTTTCTTGTGATTATAAGTGAAGTGTGGTTCCCGGCAGAGTAGAACAGGACCACTCCAAGTCTTCCCGTGGATGTCGTAGAAGGCGACTAAGGATATACAAGCTAAACATAGTTTAAAACATCAACGTGACCTCTCCAATCTGTCTGGCCTGCGTTGAGAGTGTAGGTCAAATCCTCTGGCTGCTCTGGCCAAGTATGGCTCTGGTAGTACAGAGAGGGTCATGCTCCTTCAGTGAAGTTAAAAAAAAAACCTGATGATAATGAAACTGTTATTAATTACAATTCCACCGACCATGGTCTCAGCACATGACTGATACAGCAATGTCGAGGTTGGTGCAATCCCTTAGTGTGTACTTAAAAGAAGATTTGGTGGTTTTACGACTGGCCGCTTTTGTTTGTTTTTCGTTTTTTTATTTTTTATTTTTTATAACTGTATTAACTGCGTGTACAGTACAGCTACAGCTTCAGGAGTCTGTTGGGACTGCACTGGCGCTGCAGTGCCTCAAGGATGTTTGCAGATTACAGCACAGACAGCTTCCAGGCCGTACTTCGCAAACGAGTTGCATCCTTGTGGTCACGGGTACGGAGCAGTACCAACACACTCTTGAACGTGGTGTCGGAAAGAGTGGACAGTCCAATATTGGAACATTGGTGGTCCCTACATGTGTCAAATAACCTACATTTTAAGTTTTACTAACATAGTTGTATAAGTTTCCTACTAACACAATATGGACCTGTATCTATGTGCAGTCTGAAATAAACTATTACATTTAATTTTATTCATAAATTCAGCCGCAGACTGTCCATTGCTGCACAGAGGCCTTTTACGAAGATTTCTAATATGACCGATTAAAAGCAGCGCTTCCAGTGTTTTTCAGCAACCTTAAGGTGAAGATATAGGCAAATGGCCTTGAAGTGGCGCCCTCATTTGAAATAAATTGTTAACTCGTAAATATGGAGATAATTTCCATATTGCTCTTCGTCATGCACTAGATAGCCCTTTAAATTATTTTATGAACCACCGTTGAAAGTATTTACATTAGTCCGTCTAGCTTTAAAACTTGCCTCCGCCAAAAGTGGCCACGGCAAGTTTTAAAGCTAGACGGATCACCAATAATAGTTTAAACGGCAGTTTATAAAATAATTTAAAGGGCTATCTAATGCATGACGAAGAGCAATATGGAAATTATCACCATATTTACGAGTTAACAATTTATTTCACACTTCAAGGCCATTTGCCTATATCTTCACCTTAAGGCCGTACCTAAATTTTTCGGGGTCCAGTGCTGCCCCCATTTAAAATAAATCATTTTAAAGAAAACGGAGACATCCGGCACTGGACCCCGGAAAATTCAGGTATGGCCGTCGTCTATACTATGTCCTAGTCGGTCTTTTCCTTCTTATCGAGTATGTTATAGCTGACACTGGTGTTAGATTCTTCGAGGCAACTGACGTAGTTCAATGACTATCATCTAATGACTACAGTTACACACTATAGTGAACTAGTGTCACAGGTATGACACTTCCTAGAGTCAAAGTAACATATATACCTACTACTACTACAAACGAAATGATATATCTGTACACACGTCAATGTGTCAAATTTATACTCAGGGTCGCAGCAGAATTAATTTAATACTTAACTACTAACGAGTTCGACATATTAACGATTATAAATCTTTCCATACCGGGAAATTTGCGAACACTATAACCACTGGTATGACTCTCCATTGATTCAGAGTAACATATATACCTACTACTACTACAAACGAAACAATTTATCTGTACACACGTCGATGTGTGAGTTTTATACTTAGGGTCGCACCGCAGAATTATTTTAATACTTACCTACTAACGAGTTCGACATATTTACGATTATATTTTTCCATACCGGAAGATTTGCGAACACTATGACGTAAAAAATATTCTGTTTTATATGTATTAAATGTTACAGAAAAGTCGGAAACAGCTACGTAATATCACTTCACAAATATTTTTCATTATGTCCATTGTCCATTTCACCATTAGTTCACTTTACTGATTATTATTGAGTCATTTATATTGTAACGCACTTATTTCACTATTGTAATATAGTAATTTGCATATTCGGCGCAAAACTATACGGTAATTATATGAATTAATTCAATAAAAATAAACAAATGTTTATCACGCTTACACTCAGCATGTCAAGTTGTCATTGTCAACAATGGCATTTAGCACTATAACCCGCGGAAATCTAGTTGGCATCTGCGTGTATGTGATTACCTGTGAGCGAGGAGCCTATGTAACATTGCCGGATTGCTTATTAGCAATCCGGTAATGTTACAATCTCGCTCTTGTGTATCTCCCGCCAATGCGAGAGAGCGAGAAGGGTATATATATCAAGATGGTTGCTGGGTAATAACGTGAAATTATATTGTTGCTTTGCTTACCTGTTTTCATCATTTGGAAATGTATGAAATATACGTTCTTTAGAGTATTGGGTGGATAAACAATTATTATACGCGCACCTTCTCACCATGATGGTTACTATTGGTTGACAGTTCTCAAGACAACACACGTCGCGTATTGCGTGCGGCTAGTAATTAAACCCTGGTTTGGAGCCGTCAAAGCTCACAAAGTGCGGGGGAGAGGTGCGGGGACGCCAATTTGCGGGAGACGCTGTGAGATACCATTCTGTTTGACTCTTATGTATTCTGTGCTATAACGTAAAAAATATTCTGTTTTTTATGTAATAACGTTAAATTATATTGTTGCGTTGCTTACCTGTTTTTATCACTCGGAAATCTATGAAATATACGTTCTTTATAGTATTCGGTCAATATTCGGTGGATAAAGAATTATTATATGCGCATCTTCTCACCATGATGGTAACTATTGGTTGACAGTTCTTAAGACACGACACGAATTGCGTGTGGCTAGCAACTAACCCTGGTTTAGAGCGCAATAAAGGGCACATAGAACGGGGGAGAGGTGCGGGGACGCCAAATTGCGGGAGACGCTGTGAGATTCCATTCTGTTTGTACTCTTATGTATTCTGTGCTAGTGTGCAGGTTTTCTCACGATGTTTCCTTCACCGGAAGCAAGTGGAAGTAGTTGAAAACGACCGTGTCTGAGTAAAAGCACAGAAGTTCAAGTCAGAAGTTCTAATAATACCAAAATAACAATATTTAAGGAAACATATAATACCTACTCCTGTGTCCGGGAGGGAAAAACAAATATGAAAACGTAATCTATTAGGAACTACTTATTTTCGCCGCGTAGCTTGCGTTCAAACAAGCTACTAAAACACTCCGTGTGTGTTTTCTCATTCGCAAAACACACTCCGTGTTTTTGAGCAGTCATCGTGTTGAGTACAACTTTCTTTGTTAGGCACGCGAACACCATCCCTACCTATATGGAAAATAAAAGAAATCTATTTATAAATTAAAATACACTGTATGTCAAACATTTTGGCCACCTGTGACATCCGATTGTATACAATGCAAATACGAACAAAACTGAACATAATAACCGTCAACCGGCTCAACCTCATTTCGAACAAGCGAGGTTCAAGGAACCGCAAATAGGAAACGAATAGGTATGTAACCTACTTGCGGCCCATTCTATGATAGTTCGTAGAACAAAGCGCTAAATGGTATTTAAACATCCGAAAAGGAGTTTCATGCGTAAAACTTGGCGGTGCTATTCTGTGATAGAGGAAAATATTTCTTTTAAAATGCCGCTTGAAAGTCGGTAGGGTATGAAATAAAAGTTTGTTTGTTTGTAATAACTTTATTGTACTTAGAAACACATAATTAAAGACAAAAACAACATATATAGTAAATTGACAACGGTGGACTTATCCTGAGGACTTATCCCATAATGGAATCTCTTCCAGTCAATGTCAAATTAATGTCAATATAGGTGCAAAGTCTAACAAAATATACTGAAACTATTTTAAAAGTGAATTTAGTCCATGGTACTGAATAACTTTCCCTAAGGAACATAAATGTATATCGCATTATGAAAAATAATTGTTGGTCCCTCATACAACTTGATCGATCAGTTAGCAAAAAGAAAGCAAAAAGATATTTTTCATATTTCGATATATGTTTCTGAGGAAAAGTTGTTCAGCATCATGGACTGAATTCACCCTAAAAATAGTTTCAGTATATTTTGTTATATGTTATATATCATCATTAATTAATATACTAGTAAATACATGATTATCTTCATAACATTTAGGTGATAACTTTAGGTTGTGATTTATTAAAAGCCAATGTTTCCTGCCAGTGGAATTCACCTATGGAATGAAAACAAATACCTTGACAACAAAATCTGCAGAAAAACTCAGAATTGCTGAGAGTGCAATTTAATTCAATTAAAAAATTCAAAATATCTTTATTATCATAGGATATTTATAATATTTCTTAATAATAGTCACTTTGTTTTGTTTTGCACAAATGTTGACGTCAAATCGTTACTTACAGCAGTTACAGCTAAGTTTATGCCGCTTCCTAAGCGCAAGTGCAGAAGAAGCGGCAAAAAACTGCACTGCACGTTTTTTCCAAAGACGTCAACTAACAAACTAAAAACTTAAAATTAGTTATACAATGAAGAAAGCAATGTTAGGAATAGCTTTATCGTATACGAAACGAAGTAATGCGAAAGAGGACCAAAAGTCAGGGACGTTGCAGATAACAATATCTCCACTTTTTTGACAATAAATTCTTCTTTTCTTGCCTCTGGGCCTGGCTATAACAGGTTTAAGTGTTAAAATAGAGTTCCCAAGTCCTCGTTTAGGTTACACATAATATATTTTTTATTTATTTATTTCAACATAGCTTATAGATAGAGATGAAATCAATTATTGTGACTCATTATTAAATACAAAGCTGTTCTTATAAATTCGATCCGAGAACAGTCCATTCTTTCGGCAATCTGGTTGAGGTTGCGCAGCGCGCGTCAGTGGGGCTTTTTTGAGAAACTGGGTACGAGTTCGAGCATATTTTTAAATTAATCTCAAAACGTATTTTACACGTATGAGGGTACACGTAAGTATGTATTCAGAATGGTTTCCCTATTTTAAATCTAATGCCGTTTGATCAAACATGATTTGCTCGAAAACTTTTACTCAACTGTCTATAAGACAATCGGTGCGCTCCATAGTTTGCTACATCAATACATCAAAATCTCTAACGGTTAAAAGAGATAAACGCGAATTCTCGAAATATCGTCAGATCAAATCGTTTTATTCACTAAGTACTATTATTTTATACTAAACTATTTGATAAAAATCCAAGCAAAACGATCGATCGAAAATAAATTTCTCTTAAAAAAAGGGCGTTGCGTCTTGCGATATTAATATGATGTGCGAGAAAAAGTAATTTGGTATGGCTACGCAACCTATTTAACTAACGACAAAAAGAAGAGTGTTATAAGTTTCCGTTAAGTTTATATTTTACGCGTTATTATTGCAATTGCAATTGATGTGCCAAACTATTACTGGTCACATCAATCGAGAAAAGGTTTTCGAGCAAATCATGTTTGATCAAACGGCATTAGATTTCAAATACAACCATTCAGAATAAGACTTCGCCCGTCTACCGCCAAATGGTTGGCCCAGATTCCGAACGAAAGGATGCGACCCTGTCAAGTTTATTGCCAATACTCTGCTGAATCATTTTGGCATTTATGCAAACGCAGCACAGTACATATTGCGACACGCGTGACTCATGTACGGTTGATGTCTCGTATTTCCAAGTGGATACAATGCCGAGCGCACAAGTGTAGTGTTATTATGATTTATTACTTGTTAATATTTAAAATGACTTATGTATTAATCATGAAAGCTTTTGCATGTTCCATAGGAACAATTTGGGTGAATTTCTATTAGACTTTCCCTTAGGAATAGGGTTACCATTTAGGAATTTAAAAAGTCCTGGCATAAGGCCTGACATTTCGATAAAAGTCCGGACTTTTTAGTCACATAATATAAACATTACTTAGTGTTCTAGTGGTATGATAGAGTCTGGCCAACCAAAATCTGTTTCTGAAAACTAAAAAAGAAACCGGTCAAATTAAAAAGCCGGACAAAGTCCGAACAAGAAGAAGTTCGGACATGTCCGGACTAATCAGGACGGATGGTAACCCTACTTAGGAAGAGTTTAATATTTCTTCTATTGTTGATGGCAAATTCTTCAGAGATTCACTCTTCCTCTAGCATTCTCGTCTTAGTGCTGGTTGAATCTGTGCTGCTTCGGAACCCTGGGGTAGGCCTTCTTGCTTTTTCTTCTTCAAAATAGGCAAGTCAATTAAAAAAATACCCCAAGATGACAAAAACCGTGCAAAGTGGAGAATAAAAGACTGGAACAATTATAGCGCCGTGGTTTTACGACGAGCCGCCAGTCTGCCGTCAAACCTCCTTGGCAATGCGGGTGTAAAACCAGATGTTTGTGCTTAGTTCTTTAGTCGCCTTTTACGGCATCTACATAAACAATGGGCTGGTTTTATTCTAAGCGCGATGATGATTCCACTGAAAACCATAGATTACATTAAAAAAGGTATATATAAATCCTATAAACTAATCTACTTATATTCTTTTCTCGTACTACCTGTTATCTCCCTATACTTATTTAATATGTATGTTCTTAAAGTAATCCCATGGCACAGAAGAGTATACAGAACGGAATCTCCTAAGGTCCCGCGCAATATCCTCGCTCCCCGTCCCCGCACCTTTCCCCCGTTCTCGCCTTATCGAGGGGCGAGAGCGGGCGAACACACACTGCACGGCGCACGCGACGCATATCGCGCGTACGTTAGGAGAGGTCTTCTGTGCCCATGGTATAATAAAACACGGTATTCTCTTCTTTCTTTCTCTTTTTCTTCCCATGACAGCTGGGTCACGTGATTGGCCTAAAGAATACGTCACGAGTTGGGAGTGTTGCCACTGTGTTTGATTTAATTACGCGAGCAAAAAGCATTTTTAGGGTTCCGTACCCGAAGGGTGCAAGCGGGACCCTATTACTGAGACTCCGCTGTCGGTCCGTCTGTCTGTCTGTCTGTCTGTCCGTCAGTCACAGGGCTCTATCTCTTGAACCGTAATAGCTAGACACTTGAAATTTTCACCGATTATGTATTACTGTGGCGGATATAACAAAAAATACTAAAAATAAAAAATTGATAAAAATTAAAGGGGGTCGTCATACAAGAAACGTGTTTTTTTCAGCGTTTTTAACTTGATCTTCATAATGGCAACTAGATACTTGAAATTTTCACCAATTATGTATTACTATGACCACAATAACAACAAATACTAAAAATAAAATAAAGTTAAAAATTAAGGCGAAGATATAGGCAAATGACCTTGAAGTGGCGCCCTCATTTGAAATAAATTGTTAACTCGTAAATATGGAGATCATTTCCATATTACTCTTCGTCATGCACTAGATAGCCCTTTAAATTATTTTATAAACCACCGTTGAAAGTATTTACATTAGTCCGTCTAGCTTTAAAACTCGCCTCCGCCAAAAGTGGCCACGGCAAGTTTTAAAGCTAGACGGATCACCAATAATAGTTTTTTTTTTCCCCTTTCTTAACGTACCTACTATAAACAAGTACGCTAATAATATCACAATCTAGCCTAAACTAAGACTAATAAGTAATTAAACATTGGCCTAGTTTTATACGTTGTAGACTAAGAATGTGTCCATTGGCACTTTTCTTACTGTCTTTATTAAGGGGAAGGCACTTTGTTCGTGTGTCTCTGCTGGCACATCACTGCACTATAATATCAATGTATATATATATATTTATAACTACACTAGTTCAAAAGGTTTGGTTCTTTTGAGACGTCGCACTATGTCCGTGTTGTCGAGGAGCTGAATCGCCTCAACATTCACATGGTGAAGCAGTCTATACTCATGTGCTTCGGCGTATTTTTTGATTACTTTATCGACGGTCTGCATTTTAAGGTCCCGGTGTAGATCGTCGATTCTTATATACCAAGGCGCATTCACAATGGCCTTCAGTACGTTATTTTGGAAACGTTGAATAATTTCAATGTTACTTTGTTTAGTACAACCCCATAGCTGTATACCATAAGTCCATACTGGCATGAGGACTTGTTTATATAGTAGTATTTTGTTATGTACTGACAATGCGGAGTTTCTTCCAAGTAGCCAGTACATCTTCTGGAATCGTATATCGAGTTCCTCTTTTTTCTTTTTGACGTGGGCTTTCCAGCGAAGCTTCGCGTCGAGTGTTATACCTAGGTACTTAGCAGTGTTTTCATATGGCACTTGCTGTCCATTTATGTAGACAGGACAGTAGTCATCGTGTTTATTTGTGAAGTTAACGTGGATTGACTTCGACTCGTTTAGCTTAATTCGCCACCTCTTTGTCCAGTTATGAACTTTGTTAACAGCTACTTGGACCTTTTCTGCTGCTTCCGCGTAACTGTTTCCAACCGCCATTATAGCCGTGTCATCAGCGAAGGTCGCAATAGTGTTTTCTTCTAGTTCAGGAATGTCGCAGGTGTATAATAGGTATAGGACCGGGCCTAATACACTTCCTTGAGGCACTCCAGCATTTATTTCCTTAACTTCAGAGTATGCATGATCTTGTCGCACTCTGAAGGCTCTATCACTTATATATGACGTTAGTATATCTACAAAGATTTTGGGAAGCATTTTTTTAAGTTTGAAAATGAGGCCTTCGTGCCACACCTTATCAAAAGCTTGGGCTACATCTAGAAAGATTGTTGAGCAAACTTTTTTATTTTCTAAAGATTGTTCAATGATGTTAGTTATCCTATGTACTTGATCTATAGTGGAATGCTTTTCTCTAAAGCCAAACTGATGGTCAGGTATGAGGTTTTTTGTTTCTATTATAGGTTTTAGCCTTTTAAGTAACAGTTTTTCAACCAATTTTGACATTACAGGCAGCAAGGAAATTGGCCTATAAGACGTTGTTTCATGTGGTGGTTTTCCAGGTTTAGGTATCATAATAACTTCAGCTATTTTCCACAAATCTGGTACATATCTAAGTCTGAATGCTGCATTTATCAGATTTGTTAGCTTAACAAGAGCTTTTCTAGTTAGATTGTATAGTATTTCCCCTGATATCAGATCAAAGCCAGGCGATTTTTTTGGGTTTATGTGTTGTTTTATTTCACGTAAGACTTCTTTTGGTGTCACCATCTTAATGTTGTTTTGTTCATCATTGTTATCACTGATTACCTCAGTGTCTGTTTCATAATTTACTTCCTGACTTTTATTTGGTTTAAAAATCTCCTCTAAATGATCAGCAAATTTAGCAGCTTTTTGCTCATTACTAACTGCCCACCTTCCAGATTCCAGTTTTAGGGGAGGGATGTGGTTGATAGGACGTTTTAAATATTTTGTAGCCTTCCAGAGGGAGTAATCAGTACTACGGTCATTGGTAAGTTTTTGTAGATACGTGTTTGTACTCTCATCAACATGATTCTGGATTACTCGTTTAAGTTTTTTGTTGAGGTTGTTTAATTTTCTCTTGTCTTCTGGTGACCTAGATTGGTGCCATAGTTTCCTTTGCTTTCGTTTTTCAGTGATGAGTTCTCTAATTTCTATTGGATATACATTTTTAACGATTTTCTTTTTTATCTTAGGTGTGTTGTTCCAGGCAGTCCGTTGTATTAGAGTGACGAATTTCTCTAAATCTATATTTAGTTGCTCGGAAGTCTTTAATGGTACTCTGAGGTTGATGTTGTTGTCCAATTCTATTTTAAAACTCTCCCAATCAGTATGTTTATTGACTAGAGTTAAATTTGTTTCCTTACTCAGAACTTTCTCACTTATCTTTAAGTATATGGCTGAGTGGTCCGAGTTCATATCAAAGCTTTGATCTGTTTTCATATAATTAGATGATAAATTTTTGTAGATAAAAAAGTCTATTAGGTCTGGTATTTTTGATGGGTCCGTTGGCCAGTATGTTGGATATCCTGTTGATGCAACATCACAATCCAGTTCTTTAATGGCATGCATCAGCCTTCTTCCTTTTGTGTTGGTCAGTCGAGACCCCCAATATGTGTTTTTGGCATTGAAGTCTCCACCTAATATAAATCTATCACCAAGCGTGTGAAGCATATTTAAATACGAATCTTTATATATTTTATGCCGAGGTGGACAGTATATTGCTGCCACTGTTAGCGGATATTTCTTTGTGCTTAGTCGAACTGCAGTGCATTGAAACTGTGGTATTTCATGTTTAAGGTATTCTTGGTGTTGGATATTTTCCTTGATGATCACAGCACTGCCGCCTCTTCCTTTGTTTGCTGGATGAAGAGCATGGTAAACCTTATAGCCATAAAATTTTATAAATGATTGTTTAGTGAAATGTGTTTCTGACACTAGACACACATCAATATTTTCCATGTCTAAGACTACTTGCAGTTCATTTTTGTGTTTAAGTAGTCCATTGCAATTCCATGCCATAATTTTCAGATTGTTCATTGTTTGTTCTTGGGAATAGCTGTCTTGGTGCTATTTTCAATTTTTTTTAGACGCTCATCGAATGAGCTCATAAGCTTGAGTATTTCATCTAACTTGTTTTTATTAGTGGTGGCTTGCTCTTTGCGTTGGGAGCTCATTGAATTTTTCGCGGCAGTCTTGGCATAAGAAACGTTTGTACGAGTACTTACAGTCGAGACAGGCTTATTATTAGGTGTCTGCGGATTGGTTGGAGCTTTCTTTTCATGACTGGCTACATGTTTTTTAATAGTCTTATTTTTTAACTTCTGCATTTCTTTGGCTATCATACAGCCTCTGTAGTTAGCCGGATGATCATTTCCGCAATGCACGCACTTCGGTTTCTCAGTTGCTGCTTTCTTACAGTCTTTAGTTAGGTGTTTTCCCGTGCATTTTACACACCTTGGCTCTTTAGCACAGTACATTTGTGTATGTCCATAAGCCTGGCACCTTTTACATTGGGGAATAAGTTTTGATGATTTCAGAGATTCTATCTCAACCAATCACCCCATTATGGATTTTATTTCATATATTTTAGCAATTTCCTCTTTGTTGCTAAAGGTCAGCATGAACATGTTTAATGGTTCTTTGCTTTTCCAACTCAGTTTGTTTACTGCGTCTTCAATTTGTAAACCCTTTGCTTTGAGATCTTCTACGATTCTCTCCGGCTTACATGTTGAGGGCAATTTTTTTGCCATTACTCTAATAGGCCTTTCCTGCTTATTTTCGTAGGAGTGCCATAGAAGGTTGTTCGCTGAAAGCAGCTTCGTTACGGCCCTGTATGCATCTTCATTACACGCATTTATTTTAACGCTATCACCATTCAACATTTTTACTGAAAAGGTGATTTCAGGCTGGCTTTGTGACAGAAAGTCGTAAAAATTCTGGTAGTTCTTCACTCCATCCACTATGATGGGAGGTGGAGGGGGAACTTTTTTTACCTTAGCTACCTTAGGTATTTCTTTTTCTTCAGGTGAGAGTGTGGGTAAAGTGTTCAATTTTCTTTTCTTTCTTGATTTCGTCCTTATCCACTCTGTTTCTTTAGCAAGCTCCTCCTCGTCGGTGTTGTACTCAGCATGCACCGTAGAGGATTCTGCATAGAGGCTGCTGGAGCCACTGCATTAGAATCAGTAATGCTTTGCAACTGCTGTTGGAGAGAAGCAATTTGTTTTTGTAGGTCTTCTATAAGGCTCTGCTGTTTAAGCCTTTCATTCTGCTCTTTTTTAAAACGGTCATAAAGGTAATGTTCCGTTTCAGTTTTTAACTGAATAGATTTGGAAGGCGTATTCATTGTCAAGGCGGGTGAGAGCGTCGCCTTAACAATTACCCGTCATACGTAAACATACCTTAAGCAATGACTCACCGATGTAGGTCATCGCGGCCCGGCCGAAGGTACGTGACGAAGATGGACTTTGTTTTGATGCGTTAGCACTTTTCACTGCACTCTGTTAATGCGCGACATCTGCGTTTGTGACACAACTGTTCTAATCGAAGATTGAACTATCACTGAATTTGCTAGCGCCTGGCTATATCAAAGCCCCGACTAAATCGTCTGGCTTATTGTTTTTTTTATTCTTTAAACATTAAACTACAACATGTAAAAAATGCATATTGCCTCAAATACCTCTTTTGAAAAAAAAGAAAAAGTTAAAAATTTATAGGTTGCTTTAGCCCCGCTACTCACCAGCCAGGTCTGCAGTTCCGTGTTGGGGTATAATAGGAGAGGTTTGTGACAAGTTTTGAACTTGCCTCAAATACCTACCCAAAAATTCGTGCCAGCTCTCGGACCATAGTATTTTAAATACTTTTAAACTATCGCGTTGCATTAATATTAAATTAATGCATACGGGAATTAACGCGAAACGTACCTTTTTATTTATTTATTTTGCAGACGTTTCGTTCGGGTTTTACCGAACGTGCACGTGAACGCAAAATAAATAAAAAATGTACGTTTCGCGTTAATTCCCGTATGCATTAATTCACAGTATTTTATTTTATATTCATTAACTAATTGAAAAAGTCCTGAAATTTACTGACAAGAACAATCAGTGGTAACATATATCGTGATTCGTGACATTCGTGACGTAGTCTTGGGCCATTGCAATGTAATATTTTATTTTTTGTGTGTGTTGTGTGCCTTTTTTATCTAAATATATATGTTAGCTCTACATACCTATTCGTTCGTATAGGTGTTAATAAGTATAATATTATATTCAGTTGTAATTAGTCAATAGAGACCGTTTTCCGCATACTGAGCCAACCAACACGGAAACTAATTAGGATGTTTGACTCAATAACCCAAATTGTATGACGTCATTACTCTGGATGTTGTATGTGTGTGACGTAGATTGGGTTAGGTATGTCAAAGGTTGATAAAGAATATATGTGCCTATTGTCGTATATGTATCCTGGATTGATCGCTTTTTGTTATTAAAATATCTTGTAATAGGGTGTGTTTATTTTAGACAATATTGTATACGAATAAATAACACGAGAAAGAAATCCTTTTCTAAAAACAGTATGAAAATTGGTTATTTAATGAAGCAATTGCTGCTTACCAAATACCAAATAACCAAAACTCGCATTTCAAATGTTGTTACGAAGAAAAGTAGGTGGGGACATTTTTCAGTGACAGTGACGTCACAAGTGCAGTATACGTCATGCGCATCCTTTTTAGGGTTCCGTACCCAAAGGGTGCAAACGGGAACTTTCGTGTATGTATACTGTATTGTTATTTTTTGTTCGATGAATTAAAATAGCTTGTGATTTCTCAAATGTTAATTGATTTTCCTTCCTCTTCCATAACGGGCTGGGAGGTACGTAAAAACAAAATATGTACGTACAGTACGTCATCATCATCAGGTCTTTTTATTCTCCACTGCAGAAGCACGACTCCCTCTGCTATCATATATTAGCCAAAGCAGTCAGAGGACTTGGCCTACTTGATGATGTTTATAAGCTTTGTTTAGCTTGTGTTTCCTAAGTCGCCTTCAACGACATCCACGGGAAGACTTGGAGTGGTATTGTTCTATTTCTTCGCCGAAAAGTTCGGTTCCTGCGCGTAGTACCCCAAGTATTACGTACGATAATACCCCAAGTATTATCGTCGCAGTAATTTTCGATAAATTTCCATTCACTGAACCTAGTTTTAAAAACTTCCTGCAAATTTTCCCAAGAAAATAACTATCCAATGCTAGCGTTCTAAGTCCAAAGGTAGCTGATATTATAACGGGTCGTCCTAGATAGTGTAAGTACTCCGTAACAAGACCACCGCCGTAACTGTCATGACATGTCCATGAATATCTGGGATGACAAGTAGGTACTTAGTGTCCAGTGCAGGCCTCTGTCATAGATCAGGAGTCATTAAAGTATAGAAGAGCAATTTGTTTTGACCAAAATTTGGCTACCAGTGACTTGTCTTATCGTTGGTCTCATTTAGATCTGCCTTTTTGCAGTCGGACAGACAAGACATAATTTTGTCATTTTAGTCTAAACAAATCTAATTCTAGCAATTTTTGACAAAAAGCAAAGCAAAATAAAAACATTAGTCCAAATACAGATCACTTTAATAAAAATATGTTTTTTCTTAGGGCTCAGACAGACAAGAGATAATAAGCCAGCGACAGATCACGAATCTGCCGGGCTAGTATGGAGTATGGCTACGGCGACAAATTTTATCCTTGTAATTTGTCGATAAACATAGATAAAATTGAGAGACAAAATATATTTTATTCATAAGACGTATGCCTAACTCACATGTTAGCATGAGTTTGTCAGGTCAAAGTAGACATTTCGACGGATGGCAACGTTAAATCGTATGAATTTGTCGGCGAATTGCTAGACCTACATAAGATGCAGTTAAACAATTATCAATCGTATTTTAAACTATTATTCATTTAAATAATAATAAATTTATGTTTACACTAGCTTTTGCCCGCGGCTTCGCTCGCGTCCTTTCTTAGCGGATGCCTACGTCATAACATCTACCTGCATGCCAAATTTCAGCCCGATCCATCCAGTGGTTTATCCAGGGCTGTGCGTTGATAGATCACTATGTCAGTCAGTCAGTCACCTTTGTGTTATATATATTTAGATATTGTGTTATATATATATATTTAGATATTTACATGTAGATAGATAGACAGATCTTAAAACAAGTTTACAACACAAAATAAAACCCAAAAAACATTTAATTACGAAACTATAGCGCCATCTTTTGATGAATCCAACAAATATTACGGTAAAAAGGGCCGTCGGCGGTATTCAGTGTCACGTAGAGACTAGAGAGGCGTAGATAAACTTTATGGATTATATTATGAAGTTTAAACCACAAAATAAAAACCAAAAACTGTGCATTTTCTTCAAAAGTTTTCTTCTAGAAGAATCCTACCTATGACCTGGAAATTTTCGACTACTCTATGACCACTGACGCCATTTCCACCACCGCCTACATACAAACGAACAGGCATAGCCGCGTTAATTACAAAATTAACATATATAAATCTTAGCCATTGACAGACGACTAATCAAAACCTCGTCAACAACTTTATAGAATACCCCATCAAGTGGCGGATGTTCTTCAACCACCAATCACGAGTTATAAGTATCAGTAACGGATGACCTAGATCTTGGGCTGCCTAACTAGTTGGCTAACAGTTTAGCCTCCTGATATGGGGTCTCTTGGAAGCTGGATGGCGAGATAACGGGTGTCTGTACACGGATCTGTCGAAGATTTAGGGCTGGTGGAAAGGTCGAGCGAGGTTTATTTCATATGTCTTCTTCTTCGTCTAAGTGCGTTTCGGGTTGCATCCTCAGCTGTGCTGCTTCGGAGCCCGGGGTGCATGTTGCATGTTGCTGCATGTTGCTGCATGTTGCATGCATGGTCACCCAAGGATGCCAAAACCCTTGCAAAATGGAGGAGAAACAGCCGGAACAGTTTAATGATTTGGCTATAGTTTTACGACCGGCTGCCTGCCTAACGTCAATCCTCTTTGGGAATTTATTTCTGCGAAAAGTTTTACAACCGGCCGCCGCTCGACGTTAACCCTCTTTGGGAATGCAATTGTAGCACGAAATGTTTGTACTTAGTCTTTTAGTCACCTCTAACGACGTGCACAGGAAGAGATGGAGTGGTCCTATTCTAACCCGGACTTACACGGGTTCATTTCATATGTCTTCATCAGCATACATTACTTTCTTAACACCGGCAACATTCGCCAGGAGGCTTTCTTTCAGAGATGTTGGAGGTATATTGATTTCGCGATGAAGTGTAACCAGTTTTAAAACGTAGTGGCGTATTCTTGCTAGGACGTGTATGATGCTACTAAACAGAAAAGTCACCTAACAAAGCGAATGTCATTAGACAATAATGTGTCATTGGGATTTTGTCGTATTAAGCAGAAAACAGGCTACATTCTTACTTTTGACGTTTAGCGATGCCTCATTCTAGCAACAGTAAATGCCGATAAGAGGGAAAGAGACAAAAAATGGGTTTTACCCAGATAATCTCTTTAAGAAGGTAACTTCTTTTGTTGTGCGCTCTCTTCAACATTACGTGAGGACTCGATTGACTTACATTTGACAGTATTTTTTTTTCTTGCTCCTTCCAGCCGCTATAGCTCGATGTAACTTTATTATCGGCTTACTAGAAGTGTTTGCGGATACTTGGCGATATATTTCTTTATAGGATAATTACGGCGACACTACGCGACGTCCCTTCATATCTCAAATAGTTGTGGGCCAACGTTAGTGTTATAAGGGCATGCGGCGGTGTCACTTCTGAGCCCTTATCAATATTTGTGTGAGAATGGTATTTTCTACAGTTTTAATGGTTTTGCCTTTTTCTGATCTACTTCCCAGTCTTCAATCCTTGGGTGACCTTCTTTTTATTTATTTAAACTTTATTTACTAAAACAAAGTGGTACAAAAGGCGGACTTAATGCTAATAGCATTCTCTACCAGTCCACCTTCGGGATAAAAAGATAAAATTTTTCGTGGTAGGTTTACAAATAAATACTCAATTATACAACAACTTCAGATAAATAATTAAATTTTTAACAAAAAAAAAACAACCGACTTTAATTTTTTTTCGGAGTTTCTTCCATATTTCAAAAGTTCTTCATCATATATTCACCAAATTAAAATGGGACCAACTTGGTAGTAAAGGCTTTCAAATAAAAAAAGAATCATCAAAATCGGCTAACAATTGGCGAAGATATCGCGTAACAAACATACATAAAAAAAAACATACAGTCGAATTGATAACCTCCTCCTTTTTTGAAGTCGGTTAAAAAGAAACACACTTATAATTACAACACATTAAATACAAATAAGTGTAAATATATATTATATAACTTCTTCTTAAGGCCGTATCTAAATTTTCCGGTGTCCAGTGCTGCCCCCATTTAAAATAAATCATTTCAAAGAAAACGGAGACATTATTTAAAATTTTGCTACTATCAAATCCTAGATAACCCTTCAAAGTATTTTATGAACTACTGTTTACAGTTTAAAGTGAGAACGTTAAGCTTTACTACGCACATTTGCGAAAAACGGCCACTTTTGGCAAATGTGCGTAGAAAAGCTTAACGTTCTCATTATAAACTGTAAACAGTAGTTCATAAAATACTTTGAAGGGTTATTTAGGATTTGATAGTAGCAAAATTTTAAATTATGTCTCCGTTTTCTTTGAAACGATTTATTTTTAATGGGGGCAGCACTGGACCCCGGAAAATTTAGGTATGGCCTTAACGCGTTCCTGGCTGCATCCTCAGCGCTGCTTTGGAGCCCGGGGTGCGCTTTCCCGCATTTACTTCTCTAAATATAATATTCTTGTCACTTGGCTGTTCTTGCAAAGACCATGCAAAACCGAGAAGAATTAGCAGGAATGGTTTAAACGATTTGGCATTTGTTTTACGACCAGCCTTCGCCCGATGTCAACCTTCCTTGGGAATGCAGTTTTAGGCGGTGATCACACTTCACCGCGCACCGTCGTGGAGTGCGGGGCGGCAATTTTAACATTATGAAAGTATCTTAATTTGTATAGAAAACACGCTTAGTCCAACACATTGAATACGCGTCAACGCGCGGGAGCGTCAGTATGTTGTACAGTGTTCACGTCTTAGCACGAGATGTTTGCGCTTAGTCCTTGAGTAAGAGATGGAGTGGCGCTAGTCTAGGCCGAAAGGCACAGGACCAATAATTATTGGGTGACATATTATATTTGGAAAAGAAAAAGCGGTAAAGCGCACCCCGAGCTCCGAAGCAGCATAGCTGAGGATGCAACCGAGAATGCGTATAGATGAAGAAGAATTAAAAGTCTTTTACAATCCTTTGCACGCAAACTCACGCAATTCAATCGCATTTATCTTCAGCGCAGTAATCCCAAATGTAGGTTGCAGGATGCAGTCCCCGTTAACTGACACCGTTGGTGTGGCATCGGATGGCAAATATATTGCATTTGAATCCCACTCGATGACCAAGTTCTGTGTAACGGAACGTATCAAAACCTTACATTTTATTCGTTAAAAACATCGATATAAAAAAGATATCGCTTCCAATCGGACGTTTTAGAAATCCTTGGGGTAGTAGGGCTACGTCTACCTATGGATTTTCTGAGGCTGAAATGATGATGTTGATTGAAACTAGTGTGATAATAAAATTATCTATTTTTATTTAATTTATTGCACTATACAATTAACGTACAATAGGTATAATCTTAACGCTAAGCGCTGTCTACCAGAATATACCTTTGGGACGTATAAGAGAAGGCGATAAACGGGGTGCAAGCGTATACAAAACAGGAATGAGAAAAAATAAATATATCTACTTACTAGCTAAGATACATAACTACGCCTACATATAAAGTTAAATAAGATATAATAAGTTATATATAAAATACATCAATATTTTAAAATAAATAAACATACATAGACTACTATAGCATAGCTTGCTCGTGGAAGTGTCGAACTACAAGTGATTTAAAATGATCCCGCGATTGTGCTCTCATAATGTTGTCAGGGAGGGCATTCCATAGTCGTACGGCCGCAACGGCAAAATAATTACTATTCACATTCATACTCGTAATTATATTTTTTTTTACCGTTGCATATGATTTATTTTAAACTTTTATTGTGCCAAAAGCTACAATAAATATAAATAAATAAATATATATATATGGACAAATCACACTGATTAAGCTAGCCCCAAAGTAAGTTTTTTAAACTTGTGTTATGGGATACTAACTCAACGATACTATATTTTATGATAAATACATATATAGATAAACACCCAAGACCCAGGACAATTTGAAAAAGGCCATTTTCCAACTTGCCCTGGCTGGGGATCGAACCCAGAACCTCCGGATTAGCGGTCTAGCGTGTTAACCATTACGCCACAATAGGTAGATAGTTCTCCCTGTGAACCTTTAGGAAAAGAAAAGCAGATAAGATAGCGTTACCTTTGGGGTTAGAATTTTCAGGCTTGAATCACCTGATTACCTGAAAAGATAGATGATTACGTAGGTAGGTAGCATGAAGTGCCATACAAATACAATTTGTATGGCACTCCATAAAATAAATATTTTATTAATCCAAACAAAGTCACCCACCAATACTAGTATTACAAAACCAGCGTCAGCCGACGTAACGTAACACATGATACCAATGCAATAAGTGTCAGAGTGGGGTGCAGGTTCGATGCCCGTAACGGTCCCTATGTGGGTCAGGAGGTTTCGCTAATATCAGGGATCCCGTTAGCCATCATGCTGCGAGAATCAAGATCTTTAAGACCATTCTTACTTGATCTGTTAGGCTGCCATAAAGATCTAAATTTCTTCAAAGTTTAATACAAGTAAGCGTCAATAGGGGTCAAGATACCTGGCCGATGGGATATGTAACCTAAGAAGGTTACAATATCGAGGTTATATAACTGTTAGTCACGCGTGTTATAGTATTATTGGGTCTTATGTATGTCTTGCGTATGCGAGTATGCGGATGGAGGTTTAATGAGACACCACAAAGTTACTTTATTTTTGTTTCCGTAAAGTTGGTACACAGGTTGCGGTCCAGCTCAAAGAGGTAATAGAAACATCAAAGGTAATGTTGAAACTTGTTCAACTTAATATGGATGCGGACGGGGCCCGAAAAATTGTATTTTGTTTAGTCCCTCAATTAGATTATCTAAAAATAATGGACCCATATTTTTCGGTTCATCAAAGTAGTGAAAATTCAGAAAGATACAACGCGTCGAGTCGTCACCGTCAAGTGAAAATCGTATATGATCGTGACGTCTTGCGGAATTTAAAGCGCTGTATATGAGCTGTATCATTATAATTATTTGCTGATCAAAAAAAAAGCAAAATCCGTACAATGGATGCACCGAAGTAGTGACCACATCACCAGGGAAGTTCTAGCCATAGAGGAGAGAAGACGTGGACCCCCAACGATGATCCTTGGGAATGCAATTGCAGCATGAGATGTTAGTTGCCTCTTACGACATCCATAGGCAGAGATGGAGTAGTCCTATTCTAACCCCGAAACACACGGGGAATACTTATATTTTGTCCGAAACCTAATCTTTATTAAAAGAAAACGTAAACAAGGGTCAGGGTCAGGGTCAAATGAAGTTACCGACTAATCGGTAAGTACTAATGGGTATATCAACTTGTAAATTTCAACTAGTCATTTAATGTCTTGCAAAATTACCATTAGTATTAGTAGTAATTAGGTAGTTCGAATTACAAAAGTTTTGTAGAAAAACGAGTCTAAGTTTCTTCAACCCGTTAACACATTAACAGCAACGTTTATAGACAACTCCATCGAAATTTTACTTCACAATGAATCATCGAATTTATGCATAAATATAATTAGAAACAATTACCTAGCAATTAAATTAAAGCGATGCCAGGAATTCATGAAGTGGAGGCGCCTCGTTTTATTTGATGATGATGTTAATAATACTTGTTATCTGATAAAACAATTTGCCATTGCGTCGACAATATTTGGTAACAATGTAAGCTCAGATTAAAGTAAAATGTTAGAAGAAAATGGAGGAGCCCTATACTTGGCAAGCCCTGTAGTGGACTCCCTAGCGCAAGTGGAAAGTCGGCCGTCTCAAGAAGACCTGGCGGCGCACTGTGGCAGCGGAGATGAAGACAATCGGGCTAACCTGGCCCGAAGTAAAGCACGTAGCCAAAAACCGATTGCGATGGCGAAACGCTGTTGAAGCCCTCTGCCCCACCTGGGGGCTTTAGCACGTAGTCAAGTACAATACCCGGGTATAGTCATATTTAGGCACAGAATAAGTACTAGTACGTTTAGGTAGGTCTCCATCTTATATATATTCAATCACTTTTCTGTGGAGCTAATCCCTTACACTGCTCTCTGTCTAAAGCCATCATATTCTATCTATCCATCATTAAAATAATATGATATTGTGGGACCTCGACCTGTCCCGGAAGATAGTAGAAGTGGAGAATAGAGACTCGATAACAACACAGATTATATAAAATTTATTATCTGATATTGAGAACTTGTTATAAAAGAATAATATTTAATTTATGAAGGACAACAGACAGGATCAAGCAAGTGATCAGCGTAAGAGATGATGGTGGAATGAGTCAAAAGGGATGAGTAAATGATTTGAAAATGGAATGAAAGGAAATTTGAAATGAAATGAAGAATGAAAAACGGACAGCATGAGATGAAGAAAGAAGGTTTGCAACATGCTGCATGCATGTGGCATGCAGCATCGTTACAATATTTATACAATTCTGTAATAGTTTCTTATAGCATTATGATCATATATTGTGTGTATATCAATATCAGTAACATATTTATATCAGTATGGTAACGAACTATCCATATAGGCAGCTGCTTCTTATATTTTAGTTAAGTAACTAACCTATCATAACATAAATATTATTTTATATTATAAAAGATATATAATAATAAAAGAAAATAATTATAAACGTGTCGTTTATTAAACATTATATTGAAATATTTATAACATTATATATATTGTACTAGGAACTCATGAGCCACCAGCAGATATCATTTAAATAATCTAAAGTTACACATTCGCATTTTGTAATCCGATACACTGAATTGGTACATAGTTACTAGGACGGCAGAGAGTTAAAGATGTGTGTGTGAATGTATCAGTATTGATAAGATAAGCGTGTGTGAAATTACAGTATACATTTAGCAATGTCAATAACATTGATAAGGCCAATTGAGTAAATGAATTGAATATACCTACATCATATACAGTCACACACATACGTACTAATGAAGTCGTTATTCCTTACATCTACATCGTTGTTAGTGTAACGCACTAGGGAAATTACTATTAGAGCAAGTAAGTACAAATTGACTGGATCAGCTGATCAGTTTGTATGAAAGTTCTTTTTTTTTTGGGTTTCGTGGAAGTTGTAGAGCAAAAGTTGTTCAGTTTCATGGACTGAGGTACCATCTAAAGGTTTTGCGTTAATTCATTATTACGTCGTATAGGTACTTTTTTTGCGTTTTGAGGGCCGCACGCATCTGGATTCACAGACAAATGCAACTGAAATAATGCATCCTGAGATTCAAAGAAAGTAATTGATTTTATCTACGAGGAAAAGTGCACTGAATGCGCCGTCAAGTAAACAAACATGCAGACGCAGAACGCGGAACCGCGGCACATTGATACCTACTTTGTTTATAGAGTTTATTAGGGTTCCCTGTGAAATTACAATTTCTACGTTTAGGTGTTAAGAAAGAGCAGGTACTAGGACGAGACTGGCTCAACCGAAGCTGAGCTGTATAGACATTCAACAACCGATAAGATTTCGTAATTAAAACATCAAAGGGATACTCTCTTATTCGCCGACATTCAAACTATTTTTATTTGACAAAAAAGAGCAATTCGTGCCATTTACGGTTTAGGATCGAGAGGCTCACTGAGAGAATTATTCAAGGAAATAGGTATACTTACTTTTGCATCACAATTCATATTTGAAAATATAATGCATGTAAGGAAAAATATTTCCATGTTCAATAAAGTAAGTGATTTTACAGATAGAAATTTACATAATAAGAATTAATTAGTTAGCCCGTATTACAGGCTGAAAACAGTAAGTCTTTTATGGGAAAGTGTATACTTTTTTATAATAAATTGTCAGAATCGGTACTTGATATGCCAGACAGAAAATTCAAAGCTATTATGTAAAGAAAGTACTTTTTATTTATTTATTTAATCTTTATTGCACAATAAAATAAAAGTACAAGTGGCGGACCTAATGCCATATGTCATTCTCTCCCGGTCAACCATTAGACCAAGCAGAAAATATGTGTGGCTGGCGGAATAAAATTCACAGAAATAAGCAAACTTAATACAAATACTTTGTGAGAAGGCTTATTATAGGACCGATGATAGACAAAAAAGTCTGGCTTGAGCTTGGCGCGGGTCCTTCTTAAAGGTTTGTATACTAAGACATGTCATAATTTAGGTACATTGGTACATACTAAATTTACAAATTTACATTATTTTAAATTTCGTAATTCTTATAATTCAATTTAATTATGACATAACAAACAATGTAATCTCAGTACATCCGTATAACTAATTTTAAGTTTTAAGTTTGTTAGTTGACGTCTTTGGAGAAAACGTGCAGTGCAGTTTGTTGCCGCTTCTTCTGTACTTGCGCCTAGGAAGCGGCATTAACTTAGCTGTAAGTTACAATTTGACGTCAACATTTTTGCAAAACAAAGTGACTATTTACACACTCGTTAACGTTAAATCATATTTTTTTATCTTAATCTATGTTAAATCTCTCATGCACACAAGCAAACATTTTTCTGTTTTGTCCCAAAATTGCGAGATAGTTAAGCTACGCTCTTTGTTAATATTACACATTTTTTAAACAGCTTACAGGGAAAAAAATATTTAAACTAAAAAAAAGTAGGTACATTGGAAACAAACAATACCTACTGTTACTACTACTACATGTGTACGGAACCAAAACATTATAAGAAGCTCTACCCATTGGCATCCTTTGTTGTTATTTGCGTACGATCCGGATGCATCTTGCTCTCCGCACCATTGATGCTCTTACCGGGTTAAGAGAGCAAAAACCGGCCAAGTGCGAGTCGGACTCGCACACGAAGTGTTCCGTAACATACGTAATATACAACAAATATTTTGTAAATATTTTAAGCGTCTACCTGTTGCCGTTATTAATATCGAGCTAAAAACGGCAAAAATCACGTTTGCTGTATTGGAAGCTTATTTTATTTTGTTTTTAGTATTTCTTGCTATAGCGGCAACAGAAATACGTCATGTGTGAAAATGTCAACTGTCTAGCTATCACGGGTCATGAGATACATCCATCCACGTCCATCCAGACGTCCATCCGTCCGTCCGTGGAGTCTTAATAGGGTCTCGTTTGTACCCTTTGGGTACGGAACCCTAAAAATAAACATGTTTATTCCATACTGGTCTGGGAGAAAAGAAAAAACTTAGAATGTACCTGCTGCTTCTCTTCCCGAGCAGATCGTAGAAGCCGATCGAGGAGATGGGCAAAACTGAAAATCATGTTAATTATGCGATGCGGCTGGTCTGGTAACCATTTTGATTCATGCTGAAAGTGGCCTTTAAGTCTTGTGGCCCTAGACTCTATCTGCTTAGAGCCGGAAGACCCAAAATGCTCTGTCTGCCCAATTAGGGATAAAGACGTGATAGTATGTATGTTTTTATTCTTCTTTCTTTCTTTTTAGTGGTCAATACTACGTGTCAGATTTTTCAAAGGAAGCCATCTTGGTATTTACAATAAATGTGAAAGAAATGCTCTATGTGCTTCTGAAAACCACAAACAATAACCCTAGCATTTTTGATTTTATACTAATGGTACAGATAGAAAGACATTTTAGTATTTCTTTCGTGTCTGTCCAACACTTGTGTCAGATTTTTCTAGCTTCGAGGAATGCTTGTCGACTGTCATCTAATTGATGACAGCCGGAACCAACGGCTTAACGTGCCTTCCGAAGCACAAGCGTATCATCATGATGATCAGGTCTTTTTTAATGTCCACTGCAGGAGCTTGACCCTCTCTGTACGCCTAAGCCATATATATATTAGCCAGGATTTGGCCTATACTCTCCACGCTGGCCAAACGGGTTGGAGAGGTCTCATTGATTTTTATAAGCTTTGTTTAGCTTGTGTTTCCTCAGTCTACGACATCCACAGGAAGACTTGGAGTGGTCCTTAATTGTACTCTGCCGGGCGGGACCCACACGGCTTACAAGCGTATACATACATACATTCTATCACGTCTTTATCCCTAATGGGGCAGAAAGAGCATTTTGGCTTGCGGCTCTAAGATAGAGAGTTGAAAAGGCAACCAAAATAGTTGTTAGCAGCATTCACCCATTTAGGATGAGAAGCAGCTGGTACATTCTAAGTTTTTTCTTCTCTTCCAGATCAGATTAGAAGGAAAACTAACTTACCTTACCCTCCTTTTTAATGGGATATTATTAATTGCACATCTAATAAATAATCACCCATCAATTTAATCTCATCATTTATATACTTTTTTACATCAAATAAATCAACAATCTTATCATAAGTACTGATTGCACAGCAAATAAATACTGACTGCACATCAAATTTATTAGGTTAGGGCAAACCTATAGGTTAGGTTATGTTAGAACTGCGACCAACACACGCACGAGCCGAGCGAGCGAAGCGAGCGTGCCGCGGCAGCGGCCGGCGAGTGCTAGGAAAGTTCTATCCATTTTACTGCGCCACAAATATAAATTGCAGTTTGTTTAGTAATATTTTCAGTTGAGTATTTTGCTGTGCAATCAGTAATTTTGATTTGCGTTTAAATACTACCCCTTTTTAATTAGCGGTCTTGCTAAATAGTAACCAATTTGCATAAGCATTTAATGTTTTGTTTACATATAATTAAGTACAGAATGCTAATGCTTACCGGCAAATTATGTCACGTAGTAATGAATCAGATACAAGTTAATTACATAATTAAGACCACATTCTGCCTGGTTAGGCACTTCAAAGGTGTGCGAAAACGATTGGAGTATGTCTCTGTAATTCATGTTTGTTGCCAAATGGTATATTGCTTTATTGTAGGTACTACGAACACACAAAATTAAAGTCAAAAACAACAGAGTACATTGACAATGGTGGACTTATTCCACAATGGAATCTCTTCCAGTCGACTGGCGAATAAGTTGATAGGAAAATTGGGTAGATGGCTGGGTCAAAAATAAATTATTTGGTACTGCCAAGAGAAAAAACGTTAGAAAATTGTGTCACTTGTCATTGATCATATCCATTTTCAACAGAAAAATGCAAAGATATAGGAGGTGAAGGTACATCCTTTCAATTAGTGTGATTTGTCCTTATACAGCGTGGAAAGGACATACCCGTAATAAATCGAATCACGGTCTATACTAGATCATTAAACATAGTATAACGAAATTAAAATAACAGCAAATAAAAAAATCTGCATTTCCATACTAAAGTGTGCAGCCGCCCGGGCGATTTCGTATGGGAATGTCGAATTTTTTTTTGGTTTTTTGACCGGTATTTTAAATTCATTATACTTTAGTGATCTAGTATAGCCCGTGGTTCGATTTATTACGGGTAAGTCCCTTCCAAGTTGTATAATCCCGGCCGCATCCTTACAAATGCTGCTTCAGAGCCCTTCTGCTTTCCACTTTGTCTTTTTTTGACATGTAAATGAATGTCCAAACCAATATGCAATATTATAAAAATATACCTTTTATTCCTATTAAGCTGGTTGTTGGATCCGGTTTTGAAGTCCAGTTTTAAATATCATCAAAGATTAACTGACTCTTAACGAAAAAGAGCCTGCTAAAACGCGTATTTTTAACTTATTTAAAATACTTATGAGTTTTAAAAATATATTCACTTACTGGATTAATATCAATGGACTGACAATATTATGCACATATAAGTAGCTTTTGTGACAGCCTTTTGCTTACTTTGCATGCACTTAGTAACTATGTGCTTAGTAACTTTAATCCGCTAGTTTCTAAAAAGTCAAATCAGATGATTTTTTCTTAACGTCAGAACAAACAATTTCAATGGGATTTGTATAAAATACCAAACTATGATGTCATTGTTTCTTGGAGTCAAATAACGCTCTCAATATCAGTTTCTGCATTACGAGTATAAAATCTAAAATCTTGTTCAAAATGGATACGATCAATGACAAGTTACTTTATTTTGTGACATTTTATTCTTTTAAGAGAAAAAAATAATTTATTTTTGAACCATAATCACAGAATACAGTAAGAGTAAACAGAAGGGAATCTCCTAAGGTACGCGCAATATGCGTATGCGTTCCCCGCACCCGCACCTCTCCCCCGGTTCTTGACGGCCAACGTGAGTCATCGAGGCGAAAACGGGGGAGAGGTGCGGGGACGGGGAATGGTGACGCCTGGGTGACGCATATTGCGCGTACCTTAGGAGATTCCGGCCTGTGCCATAATACTACCTTATTGTAAGTGCCAGTAATATTCATTGAACGACAATATCTAGACAAGTACTAGTATTGAGTATTGCACACAGGCTCCGAAGCAGCACAGCACAGCTGATGATGCCACCCGAAACGCGCTGGAGATGAAGGAGTAGAGATTTACTTGATGGCCGAATAGAAAAAACGTTGAATGGTAGTGTATTGTAAGATAGCCGATTCTGAAGTAATCTTCTTCGTCTAAGCGCATTCCCGGTTGCATCCTCAGCGGTGCTGCTTCGGAGCCCGGGGTGCGCTTTCCCGCCTCTTCTACACCAATATAACATGCATGTCAATAGTCACCTAAGGATGCCAAAGACCTTGCAAAATGGAGAAGAAATAGCCGGAACAGTTTAAATGATTTGGCTATAGTTTTACGACCGGCGGTCTGCCTGACGTCAACCCTCTTTGGGAATGTATTTGTGCGAAAAGTTTTACAACCGGCTGCCGCTCGACGTTAACCCTCCTTGAGATTGCAATTGTAGCACGAGATGTTTGTGCTTAGTCCTTTAGTCGCCTCTTACGACATCCACAGAAAGAGATGGAGTGGTCCTATTCTAACGCGGAAACACACGGGTACCTCTAAAGTAATATTAAGTAATAAGTAAGTAGTTGAAGTAGTAAGTAAATACTTCTTCTTGTCGACTCAGAATGGTTCCAACAAAGTCTCGATTTTAAATGATCTCTGATCCCTTCTATCGTTTGACTCATTAATGTCCTCGATGGTACATGACATGACATAGGGCTGTTTAGACAGATGGTGGTCCCTCGACGGATGGCACCGCAGTCGCAAATTTTTTTTCAGCGTCATCATCAGGTCTTTTTTATAGTCTCTATTACAGAAGCACGACCCTCTCTGTACTATCAAAGCCATACTTGTTCAATAATCAGAGGATTTGACCTACACTCTCCACACTGGTCAGACGGGTTGGAGAGGTCTCATTGATGTTTATAAGCTTTGTTTAACTCGTGTTTCCTAAGTCGCCTTCTACGACATCCACGGGAAGACTTGGAGTGGTCCTATTCTACTCTGCCGGAACCACACGGCTTACTAGTTATCAGCGTGACGCCACCTAACTCGGTTTTCTCGTCACCTCCCAACACCAGCCCGGATTCTATTGGGAGATCTAGACTGACCAGAGTAGGACTCTACCCGGTGAGAGTTTCTCAATATTTATGTTGGTAGAGTGCACAGTTTTTTTTTGTAAAAACGGTTTTCGTGCTGCATACATTTTTTGACGAACTTCTCAGCAGTGGTCGTTGCAAAACGCGAGTATCGGTAGCTTTTTTTTCTGAAATAATAGTGATTTAAATATTATAAATAAACATTACACGTTATTTTCACTAAAATTATTGACGAATATAGAGGTAGTATTGTTGAGTTAGTATCTCATCATAATACAAGTTTAAAAACTTACTTTGGGGCTAGGTTAATCAGTGTGATTTGTCTCTACCTATATATTTATTTATAAATTCCTTTAGGGAAGTCATTTTCTAAAAATCTGTGGAGTCATTGACTAGAAAGTGCGCGAGGATGACCGAAAATATGCGCAGACGCCGCGCCCTCCGATGCGTCCGGAAGCTAGTCAAAAATATCAAGATGAATGAAAACGGCGCGGACACAACTTGACCTACATTCCGAGAAAATATACTGTCCGGTCGTTGAACCTTTTGGCAGTTTCACTCTTTTTTTTAAACTAATATAATTGTAAACAACCACTTTCCAGCTTTCTACCTGCGCCTTCGACGGCCAAAAATCGCCTCTCACCACGCACACAGTGAAATCTATACCAGTATAGCTACATACACACGCACAAAATTCACCAAACAACCTTTCTCTAGTTCATTTTCTCCTGGTACAGCCGATGGCAATATTTTTTTTTACCACGAGTCAAAAGCCAAAACGCGCGGTCGTTGTCCCAGTTTCAAAGTTCATTGTCGGTACCGTTTGGCGACCTACCTTCACAATTTGCTGGCATTTAATTTGGACAGACAGTTAGGTTTTATGTGGCATTAAAATGCTGCAAGAGATGTCCGTTACGATAACGTTTATCGACGAATACGTGCCGTGACGTGCCTAAAGCCCTAAAGACTCAAGACCGATCCCGGTTCAGCAGATTTTTTGGATTCCAAAGTCGTTTTTAGTTTGTTTTTAGGTCACATTTTTGAGTAATCACGTGGAATATAAATCGCAAATGCTGTATTGACGTATGTGATAACACGTTTTGCACGTATGTGTTATGCAGTATGCGAAATAACGTTTCTTTTTGAGGATTTTCCTCAGCAGTGATTCAGAATTTTTATAACAATTTATCGCTAAGGTATGGTTGTAATAACATGTAATTCGCGTGGTAGTGATAGCTCTCATTTATACTCGTGTTCGCAAAATCTTTTTAAAAGTTAAGGAGAAATTAAGGCGCGGTTTTCAGCCTATTATCTTGTCTTACATGTCAAAACGAAACAACATGATCTTTAAAATGAGAACGCGGAAGTGCTCGAAACTTTTTACCCTGGAAATGGATACGAAAATCATAAGAATCAAAACATTGATGAAATTCTGTTTTTTTTTAGATTCCTGTTGTCTTTCCTAAGGAGGTTTGACGTCGTAATCATTCATCATCATCATCAGGTCTTGTTTAGTCTCCATTGCAGGAGCACGACCCTCTCTGTACTACCAGCGCCATACTTGGCCAGAATAGCCAGAGGATTTGACCTACTCTCCCCACGCTGGCCAGACGAGTTGGAGAGGTCTCATTGATGTTTATAAGTCACTCGTTCAATGTATTCACTTGTTTAATTGCTAGTCATATGCATACTATTACACCTGTTTCCTATAGGTGTAGGCAAAGACTATGGACCTCCACGTGCTACGATCCTGACAGACTTCTTTTGCTCCATATACACTCATCAACCTCTTCATACATGCCTTTTGGTTACGGATACTTCTTACACCTCCTTTTTTTAGAACATCTGCAATCTGATTGTAAAATGTTCGCATAGTCATATACAAACCAAGGATTTCCAAAATTATTGATTGGAAGACGCTTACAAGCTACTAACTCTATAGTTTATGGTATGGAAGTCCTACGACATATTGCAAACGTGCCCGCCATCTGAAAACCTTTCTGGTCGTCGGCCATCTTTTTTACGCTCTATGAGAAGGGGAAAACAGAAGGAAAGTAAACTTCCACAGCAACGTTTCTCCAGCCATAAAACTTAAGTGTTCATTTGACATTTATGTACGAAATTTGAAACTCTCGTTTCCCTTTGAAATTCATATAATAACGTATTCTTTGATGTTTATTCTCTGACGGGACTGTAAAGTTTCTGATTAAGAGCTTTTAAGTATTTTTTATTTATTTATTAAGTTACCCATCAGCAATTCAGCATGACAACACGTAATAACTATCATAATTAACAAAAACAAAGCCAATCCAATAATATGTTTCCCTAGCTTTTACAATGATTTCAGCGATATCGGAGAAATTAAAACGCAATATCTACCTATAATGATAATAATTATAACAAATTATATACTTAAACTGTATTTTATCATAATACATACTATATATTTGACAGTGTATTAGTTGCCAACTCTCACAGCTTACAAATATTCGAATGTACTTACTCGTAAAGCCGAGATGGCTTTAGATACATTCGAATGGCTTTAGATACCTTCGGGGAACGAAGGGAGTCCAAGAGAAAGTACCACTAGAAGCATCTGACCAACTTCAGCTCACAGCCGTTTCGTTACACAAAGTTTTATTCGAAAATTTCTGTTTGCTTTCGCTATTAACTCTTGCTAGGAAAATGGAAAATTTTATAAAAAAGAAGTCCCTACCTCTATCATTTCATAAACGAATAACAAAAATATATCGTGTATAGGTATTTTTAAACTGAATAGATAACAACGAACTCCAAATACAAGTTTTCAACTCTGTGACCCAAATTCATTAATACTTATAAGAAGTGAAAAACACGAGGCTGTTGAACTCTGGTGGAAAACTAGGAGTTTTCAGAGATCGTACGTATCTATGGGCGTATACAATGTATAATAATAACCGGTTAAGTGCGTGTCGGGCCACGCTCAGTTCACGCCTCAAACGTCTAATAGATTTCTATTGAATATGTATGAAATTTTCCTTTTTTTGTCTTCTTTTGTCGATTCAGTTTATGGAAATTTTTCAAAATGGTGGAAATACGGAGGTCGAAAACTTAAAACAATATATATTTGCGGCATTTCGAAAAATGTTCAAAAATGTCATTAGATCTTATGAAGACGCAACTTTTTTTGTCCGAATAACTTTTTTATTTAGAACTAGAAGTCGCGCGTAGGATCGACAACGCGTGGAGAAGTTACTGGTCGATGAAGGCACTATTTAAAGGGCTCGTGGAAATGTGTATCTTGCCTATCCTAACCTATGGTGCTCAAACTTGGTCGTTGACTAAAAAACAAAAGCTCAATCTGCAGGTTTGCCAAAGGGCAATGGAGCGCAGCATGTTGGGTGTAAAACGTATAGACCGTGTTGAGGAACACTACGTTTCGCTCTATCACCCAAGTAGTAGACGTCGGGAGAAAGAGTGCCAAACTAAAATGGGACTGGGCGGGTCACGTTTGCCGAATGGTGCCAGAAAGATGGGCTCATATAGCTACAATATAGACGCCAGAAGATCAAGGGGAAGGCCTAAGATGAGATGTAGGGACGACCTGTCTGCTTTTGAAAAGGATTGGAGGGAAATTGCTCAGGATCGAAGCGACTGGAAGCGACAAGGGGAGGCCTTTGCCCAACTATGGGACCTAAATGGCTAGAAAAAAAAACTTTTTTATCCAATAAACTTCAAATGCTCAAGGGTGTGATGTCGAGGACTCGCGTAGTCTATAGCTCACAAATCCACTAGTATTATAAACGCTTAATTTTCATTAGTATTCATTAGTAGGGGGCACATGGGAAAGCTATATCTACGTCCGCATGTATGACCCGACCGAATCAAACTCATTAATTCGCAGTATGAATGTTTCGCGACACAGCGCGACTGTCCTCGGCCGTGTTGCTTTTAGGCAAATTGGGTGAAAGGTGAATGAACCCCGGAATCATTTCACCGGCCGTTGACTCATCGCACTGCCATTACAGTGCTATCATTATTGGCCGAATTTTGATCGACATTATTTTTTAAATATTTTATTTTGGCGTTCCAGTTTTAAAATAAGAAACAAGTCAAACTGTTGAGTACCAGATTTTTTTTCATACAAAGAGTGATAACGGTTTTCTTCCCTTAACATTAACCTCCGATTTTCACGATTTTCGATTTTTTTTAGATATAATAAAAAACAATATTGGCATGTTTCAATTTTTTTATAGTTTTATGTATCTGTACAGAATAGATAAACTGTAACTGTTTTTTAACATTATTGTTGTCATATCTACGCCACAATATTTGTTTTATTCTTTTGTCAGTAAGCCTCACAAAAAAAATTTTTAGAGAAGACTAGGTGACCAGAAATTACCTTAGATAGGTATAGCAAGAAAAAATGTGTTTTGTTTTCGTTCTCGTTTAAATCTAGATTTAAATCAATTTTATTTTCTTTTCAGGAAAATTCCGATGGAACATCTTTATTTTATTTTATCCCAAATGGCTTATTTTTTGTAACTTTTAATATACTTAATTATCGAGGGCGGTGAAAAAATGCCCAAAGTACAGGAATTAGTCACCTGCGCCGAAGTTTAAATAGCTCTCTTCAATATCAGCTTTTCTGCATTATCAAATCTAAAATCACGTTCAAAATCGATATGATCAATAACAAAACAAATGACATTATTTTGTGACGTTTTATTCTCTTACCATTTTATTCTTAACCCAAGATACCTACTACCATATTCCACAGCGTCCCTGGCCTGGCTGGTTCTCTATTTTGTCTCATAAAAATTTTATCTATAATTTAAGGTCTCATATTTTTTTTTCATAATCATTATGTGTCCGAATGATTTCTAGCCCTAACATAATGTCACCTAATATCACGTACCCTAAAGTTGAAATCCCTAAATACAAAATGCCCTAAATTTGTTTGATATAAATATTATATTCCATAGTATTTAAAATATTTATTTTTGTTTTCCATAATTATCATGTGTCCCAATACTCCCAATGATGACTAGCCCTAAGTTAATGTCAAATATAATATAATGTGACCTAAATTGGGAATGCAAGTAAACATGCAGCATGCAACCGGGTGTCTATTAGAACACAGATTTTTTGACATTGAATTTAATTTCCCAGAAAACTATTCCACGATTTTTAATATATATTTTTCTTAAGAAATCGAATAGTGATGATATACTATTACTGCAGTTTCATATTGTCTAATAAAATTTCATAAAAAAAATATTTTAAAATGGTGTTTGTTACTAGAAAAACGGTATATCGAACTAACATTTCATATAAACTATTAAGTATTCAAATATAACCTAGTAAAATGGATAGAACTATCCTAGCCTTGGTCCTACCTACCTAACCTAACCGATAGGTTTGCCTTAGACTTCAATATTACATTATTACAAGACTACGAGGAGTCGGTTTTACAGTAATTCGTTTCTGTCACTGAAACCTAATTATAACCTAATGTCTTTAGAACTAAAATTTTACTATAAATTAACATTCGGACTAACACACATTATACAATACAACACTTAGGACATGTGAATTTATAGCATGGAAAATTAAAATATCCAATTATTATAGCACCTGATATTATGATACAAAACTTTTATGACTTAAGGTTATTATGTAAAACAAAATTTCGGATATTCGAACATTATTGCTACTGAAGTTTATAGCAAATATGTTATGGATGATGAAATTCGGAAAAAAAATTAGGAAAAGAAATAGAGTACCGGCCTGGCTGCTTGTTTGCAAGCGTAGTTAACGGAAAACCCCTTTTTTAAACCACCAGAACGCAAGACCACTAAATTTCATCTCACATGCATGTTGATGTTGAATGTTGTTTTTTTCGGTCAATCGACGAGTCGCGTGGGCACATCGGCAAGTACTACTTTCAAGTTCTTAGAAAGTCAGGATTTAACTATTTGTATGAAGGCGAAAGCGCATGTTTTGCGTGTGTACGTGCTCGATAAATGTCTATGGTTTGTTCGTTTTGTTTTTATTATAGATCAACTTGTTTATGGTCTGCAGAAAAGAGGTTATTTCTTCGCGAAACATGTTTTTTTAAATATATATAAGAACAAATTAAACTGTTATGCAACTGCACCGACCATAGTCTCAGCATGACTGATGCAGCAATGTCGAGGTTGGTGCAATCCCATTGAAATGTCAGTAAACAAATAAAAAAGGAGAGGTTGGCGTTAATTCCCTTGTACGAGTATAATATTCAGTTCAGTTCTGTACCCACCCAGCCAGCGTTTCGCAGTAAGAGCGTAGGAACTAAGTCCACCTTGGGGTGAACGTGACTGCACTTCTAGCAACGAGCCGATATGGGTACTTATCTTCTCCGTTTTACTAGCGCAGCACCGTCAGACCGCTTTAGACTTGTACCAGGCTCGAGAAACCAGGTGAGCACGTATATAGGATATGGAATGTGTGGGGAATTGCAATCTGGGAAATAGGAAAGTAGAGGGAAATTAAAGTCTACCGTATTCCAGCAACAAGTAAACATGAGGTAATAGATACTATACTTGGTGTGTAATATATCATAAGGAAGGGATATAGACTGCGTATTTTTGCTGCCGATGGTCTTCTCTTCATGATGCATTTTTTGAAGAGCGGTGGTGGCTGCATCTTGCCACACCGCGTCAGAGAGAGCGTTTGGGATCCTGATTCTTCTGACGCTTTTAATTTAATTTCCTTGTATAATATTTGATAATTATGCAACACGTTCAACGCGATAGTTTAAAAGTATGTAGTTAAAAGTAAATATGATGGTTTTACGACTGTCCGCTTTTGTTTGTTTTTCGTGTTTGTAAGTAGCCAACACTGGTGTCAGATATTTTAAGCTGCTTAAAGGCATCTGACATTGCTTAACGCCTGCCATCTAATGATGACAACCGGGACCAACAGCTTAATGTGCCTTCTAAAGCACGGAGAAGCTCGAGAAAATTTGTATGCATCTTGTGTGTCACCCATCCAAGTGCGGACCACGCCCTCTGTCGCTTAACATGCGCAAGCGTTAGTAATGCGTACTACCACCGAGCCACCGGGCTGGCTACTTGACTGACGTCAACCCTGCTTGGAAATCTCCCTTGCCCTGTCTTGGTAACCTATGAGGTTGCATAGAAATTCATGGTGGCCTCAATTTTTCTAGCACAACATTACAAAGCGGCCTCGAAATCATAGAAAAATAACATTATACATTCTATACAGTTAGACTTAGGCCTTGTTTACACATTGCGACAGTAGATCATTAGTCTCGCACCTGTTCGCTTCTAGGGTTCGCCCCTTTCACGGGACCTGCCCTGGCCTGCTTGGAAGTCACTCAATAGACTGCGAACCCAAGTAGGTCGTTGTGGAGAGCTTTTGCCCAGGTGTAAACTAATTGATAGGTCACGGAACGTGTGCGAGTGTGGTTCCTCCCCGAAGACTATACGGCGCACCTGCTTTCCTGCCCCGGTTGCCCTACCACCTGCATCCTAGAAGATTTACTTGCGGCTAATGATAACGCCGTCAAAGTGGCTCTACGAGGCTGATAAAATATTAGGAGAAAAAAAAATCCATTGACACTCCAAGGAGAAGACGTATATTCCATCCTCTTTAGGAGTACTGTCCATTGACATGAAGCATATTGTAAACATGCGTAAATTTTATTAAAATATGCTAGCATATAAAAATATTTTACTCTGCGTTTTAAGTATACTGAACACTTATTTTTATAACGTTGAAACTTCCAAGCCTTATTATTATCTCGCCACTTTTTCAAAAAGCTGAAAACAGACAGATTGATACAAAATATGAACGTGACGACCGACGATATAATCTGCACGTAGGCATATATACTATGTGGTAACGTGCAGGAAAACCACAGCGTCTCGGGCTTCGGGAACCGGAAATTCGCAGGAAACCGTAATTAGGTGCTGAAGTAAAAATGCAATCACAAGCGATAATAAAAAAGGTTTTTGAAGTAGAGTAAAAGTAATAATCGCATTATTTTTCGATGATGTCACCGGTGATTTCATCAATATTTTATTATACCTAATAAGTTAAACTACATATTATTGTTAACTCGTAAATATGGTGATAATTTCTATATTGCTTGATATTGAAGTGGCGCCCTCATTTGAAATAAATTGTTTACTCGTAAATATGAAGATAATTTCCATATTGCTCTTCGTCATGCACTAGATAGCCCTTTCAATTATTTTATGAACCACCGTTGAAAGTATTTACATTAGTCCGTCTAGCTTTAAAACTTGCCTCCACCAAAAGTGGCCACGGCAAGTTTTAAAACTAGACGGATCACCAATAATAGTTTCAACGGCAGTTCATTAAATAATTTAAGGGGCTATCTAGTGCATGACGAAGAGCAATATGGAAATTATCTTCATATTTACGAGTAAACAATTTATTTCAAATGAGGGCGCCACTTCAAAACCATTTGCCTATACCTTCACCTTAAACTAAACCTGCGTCCATGTCTGTCACAAACTCTATGAGCGACAGAGACACTAGACCCGCGACGGTTTTAGCTACCTCTATCGCACGTAGGGTTTGTGACAGAGACGGACTGAACCCGTCGGGCCCACGCTGGACTAAGGGTTGGGCTACATCTGGCCGCACGGAACAACACTTTCCTATACTGCTGTTCTTTTCTGGCGCTCAGAACTGTCATTTGCTAGAGCGAGAAACAGAGCGGGTAAGCGGCCGCATCGCCGATTCCGTGGCATACCCGCTCTCTATCTCGCTCTAGTAAATGACAGTTCATCAGATAATTACAGATGAGAAATATACCTATACATATAACACACAAACAAATAAGTATAACGGTTTTTTTTTAAATAACAATTTATTTCACACTTCAAGGCCATTTGACTATATCTTCACCTTAACGCAGTTTCACGCCTGGGGCGAAATTCATGGAGTGAACGTGTGCGAGACTGATTTCAGTTTGTTTACGTCTGAGTTTACGAAAGCTAGTGAGTCACACAGCATGCGTACTTTCCTGCGTGTACTATGGCCACTTCATTCATGATTATGTAAAATCGATCGATTGTGATATGATTCGAGTGAATGAGTCGGTCCGGTTACTCATTTGGCGCGGAAATAGTTTTGGGCTTCCACGGAAAGAGGGAAGTCCGTGAAAGCCCGGCTAAAAGCTAATTTGAGAAGATCGACTGCCAGCAGTAACCTACAGCTTTTCTCTCCCACAGGAAGTAGGCATAAATAATAATAATTTATTAAACAAGATCACAGAGAGGCCATGTTCATTTGGTACCCATAATATTGCATTGTCATCCAACATATAAGTATGTGAAGTTTCAGTTTAATCGAATAATGGGAAGGTGTCTAATTTACAACGGGACGGGTGAAGTTAATTGAAAGTTTGTAAAAAGATTTCATCATGTGGGTAAGTGAAATATTATTATATTATTCGTCATGTGTACTCGTACATGATGAAATATTTCGATTATTACTTTATATTCAAATTAAATACACATTATTAATCAGGGAAAATAAGGTATATGATCACACATGTTTTCATCAACTTTTAATTGGCTATTGTTCCGTGATGTGATGATATCATCTCATAAACATTTCGTTGACAAATAAGCCTATATATGTACCTATCACTAAAATGTCGATTAACGAGTACATTACTTCTACAATTCCAATTAAGTACATTTTCATATTAAAGTTAGTTTTTATTAGAAAAAAACCTTTTTTCACACACAATTAATATACTTTCTTTTAATAACCTATTTCTGCTTCCCACTGCTGGGCAAAGGCCTCTAAGGTAAGTTCTACATAGATAAAAACATAAGTAAGTACTTGTGGTAAGTTACCCGTGTGGTTTCAAGTTAGAATAGGACAACTCCATCTCTTCCTGTGGATGTCGTAAGAGGCGACTAAAGGATTAAGCACATACATCTCGTGCTACAATTGCATTCCCAAGGAGGGTTAACGTCGGGCTGCGGCCGGTTGTAAAACTTTTCGCCCAAACACATTCCCAAAGAGGGTTGACGTCAAGCAGGCGGCCAGTCGTAAAACTATAGCGAAATCTTTAAACTCTCCTGGCTATTTCTTCTCCAACACAAGGTCTTTGGCATCCTTGGGTGACCACTGACATGCATGTAATATTTGGAGAAGAGAAAGCGGCAAAGCGCACCCCGGGCTCTGAAGTAGCACATCTAAGGATGCAACCAGGAACGCGCTTGGACGAAGAAGAAGATAAATTTATAAGTAAGTAAAAAATTTTAATTAAAAGGCGTTCATACCAAAGTATTCCAAGTTCTCAAACTACTCCACGACAAAAAAATATTAAATAATAAGTTCAATTAGGTTTCATGCTACTCCATGATAATATTAAAATGTACTCAAAGTACCTACTCCACCCCATTTTAATAAAAAAATCATTAATTTAAATAAAAATCAGGTTTTTATGTTGCATTAAAAAAAGGGTGTTATAAGTTTGAAACTAGTGTCTGTTGGTTTGTTTGTCTGTCTGTATGTGGCATCGTAGCGCTCGAACGGATGGACCGATTTAGATGCGGTTTTTACGTGAAAGAAATTCCCTTCTTAGCTATGTTTGATGAAAATCGGTTCAGCCGAATAAAAGTGATTGGGGGTTAACGCTTGAAAGTCAGGGCTTTCTATAGCAAATAATAGATGGCGCTATCTGTAGCGCAACTTGATATCTGTATCAAGTCATATCGGTAGTTCCACTACCCATCACTAGATAGCATTCTTGACAGTCGGGGTTTTTTAATTTGCCAAATAAACTTGTAATCTGAAAGGATAGCTGATGAGTGATGTAAACCGTTTAACTAAATAGAATAACGGCTATACATAGTTGACAACTGAGACCTTATACGAGACACCCTTTACCACCACAGAGATATTGTTACAGTGTTCAAGAAATTACGGGACCTACTGGTACAAGTATTTTATTACTTAAAAGTAGGCTCCAACACCTTATTATTGTAATTGTTACACAATTTACCTAAATAATTTTTTTTATTTTATTTTTATTGCACGCCTCATAAGCGAAGCGCATGAGGTAGTGCTCTACTCTCGCCTTACAAAAATCAAGTGATTTTTTTAACTAAATGTGTCTCTATTTATTTTCTATCGCACTTGTACAATAATATTTACACATAAATGTCAAGGAAAAACACTGGTTTCAACACTTATGACATTTTTAAAAGACATTTTGCCTTTTAAATAAATAAAAACAATGTTTAATGAAATCATTTTGTGGACGTCCGTGTGTCTGTATGTATGGAAACTGGCGTGGTCACGATAACTCCCGAAAAACTTATCTGATCAAGTCCATTTTTTTTATACGCTTCTGTATTATCCAAAACTAAGTCCTTTTGCACGGTCTAATTCAATGTAGTTTAGTTATAGTTATAGTTTAGATATAGAGCAGCAAAAAAATTCAAATCGTCGCGCGTGAGCTCGCCATTTTGTTACAAACCAAAATCTTACTGTCAAAAACAAATCAGGGTGACAGAACTTGAGCTGCTCTTCGCGCACGCGTAGATCGTCGGGGTGTAGGCAAAGAGGTTTGCAATGGGTCCTCCTTCACAGTGCCCGCTATATCTTTCTCAGCGGGAAGTTAAAAATAAAAGTTAAAAATAATCTCCAGTCGTGCGCTAAAGCCGACACATACTTTTCTTCGTTTTAAGTTAGCAATAAAACAATCAAAATCAATTTAATTGTGAAAAATGAGATTATAAGGCGTGCACTTTTGGATTTTCCAAACTATTTTTTTATTTCATGTACCTAAGTATTTAGGTACCTAATTATAGTTATTTTGATGGAGCAGTTTTAAAATTGATTATAACTAATACAACGTGGAAGGGTCATACCCGTAATAAATCGAACCACGGGCTATACTAGATCACTAAAGTATAATTAAATTAAAATAACAGTAACATACAAATTGCCCGGGCGGCTGCACACTTTTGTATGGAAATGCCGATTTTTTTTTGTCTTTTGGCTGTTATTCTAATTTCATTATACTATAATGATCTAGTATAGACCGTGGTGCGCTTTATGACGGGTACTATTCCACGTTGTATAATCAGTGGAGTACTTTGAGAATAATTAAAGATACCACAGCAGAATGGGAACAAATAATAAGTATTTTTAAATAATAATAATTCCTTGGAGTATCTTGGAAATAATTGTATGAGATTTGTATCTCTTTAGAACAAAAGAATGAAGTATAGGTACTTTGGGAATAACCCATTCAAAGCAGGAAAAAAGAGCCTATAAGCAAGAGCGCCCTGTATATAACGATGTAGGTACGTACTCGTACATACTAATCTCAGATCATATGAAGGAGTTATTTTTTGTTCTAAAATATTAATTAAACGCTCTTTGGCAGACATTTTAAATACTTCACTTAAGTTCCCAAAATGCAGGTTTTAAAACCTGTTGCAAACGCTGAAATTTTCGCTGATTTATGAGAATGTTTTCAGGAGTAGGTATGAGAATATAGGTAAATGCGCTTTTACACGGAGATAAAATCTTTAATAATATTAGACTTTGCACATTTTAGTACTTGCTTTGTCTTATAATGATCTCTAGGTCCTGATTTTGATTGGATACAATATCACGTCTTTATCCTTGCCGGGGTGGACAGGACCTAGGGTTGTGATACCGAAAAACTACGAGCGTGTTGATGGAAAAAGGAAATCAGAAAAGTGATGGGTTGCTAGCTGCATTGGGTCTTGGGTGTTTATCTATTTATATATATATATATATATATATATATATATATATATATATATATATATATATATATATATTTATCATAAAATATAGTATCTATCGTTGAGTTAGTATCCCATAACACAAGTTTAAAACTTACTTTGATGCTAGCTAAATCAGTGTGATTTGTCCGTATATATTTATTTATTTATTGCCTTTGACACTCAGATTTTCACCCATTCCCTTGATCAGCATAACATTTTTTCCTTTTCCTAGCTAAGCCTACTCTTTGTATTGTAGGGTTTTAAATGCGGGGACCTCATTCTCACTTGTGACCTTTTCCAATCTACTTATTGTAATAAACTCAACTATACGAACTTCGTGGTTTAATATACCACCTTCTGCAAACCCCGTATAGACTACTTCTTTTTTACTGCATTTACGAGTATTAGCCAATTTTTTTTTTTTAATTTATATGTCTCAATTGACTTCAGTTGTTCGTTGTTGAACAACGAAAGCCTCTTACAGCTTCTTCCATTCTTCTCTTATCTTGGCTATCAATGGACCTGCAGTTTTTTTAATATCGTCGGACTAACGTTTTCTTTGCCTTCCTCGTTTCCTACATAGTATAAAATTATTTATTACCTAATTATATTTACTGAGATTAAGGAAAATTGAACTATATTAGTTATTAATCTGTGTAAAATACCTTAATAAAGATAATTATTAATTGAAAACGGTTGATTCATATGATACCTATAGTCGGAAAAGGCCGACCAGGTTTCGAGTGCTTGGCGGACAGTGACATCATCGCGTTGCCGTTTCTGACACTCGTCCTAAAGACGATCGGCTAAATCGATCGAAACCTTCGGCCTTTTCTGACTACACTACGTAAGTCAACCGTTTTAAATTAATTATAATCTTAATTTAGTAATTTTACATCAATTAATAACTAATATAGTTCGGTTTTCCTTAATCTCAGTAATTATAATTATTATATAATTTTATACTAGTCTATTTCAATTATGTGAATAAGCGATGCGGCTAGTAACCCATCACTATTGTATATGTCTATAAATAAATAAAGATATGTCTTACTGTACCACCAACCTACCTAGCCAACGTGAAATTATAATAATATCATCATCAGGTCTTTTTTGGGTCAATCGATCCAGGCAGGAAGTTCCAGCTTCGAGGAAGAGGTCTTTCGACGAATCCGACTCGGCTGGGCAGCGTTCGGGAAGTTACGCAGTGTCTTCTCGTCCAAAATACCTCAGTGCCTTAAGACGAAAGTTTATAATCAATGTGTGTTACCAGTGATGACTTATGGCTCCGAAACGTGGTCTCTTACTATGGGTCTCATAAGAAGGCTCAAGGTAGCTCAACGCGCTGTGGAGAGGGCTATGCTTGGTGTTTCTCTACGTGATCGAATCAGAAATGAGGAAATTCGTAGGAAAACAAAAGTCACGGACATAGCCCAGCGGATTAGCTCGTTGAAGTGGCAGTGGGCGGGACACATAGCGCGACGAACCGATGGCCGATGGGGCAAAAAGGTTCTCGAATGGCGACCACGTACTGGCAAGCGAAGCGTAGGACACCCACCCACAAGGTGGTCAGACGACCTGACCAAGGTCGCTGGAAAGCGCTGGATGCAGGCCGCTCTAGATCGGTCATTTTGGAAAACCTTGGGAGAGGCCTATGTCCAGCAGTGGACGTTATGCGGCTGAAATGATGATGAATGATGATCAGGTCTTTTTAGGGTTCCATACCCAAAGGGTGCTGACGGGACCCTATTACTGAGGCTCCGCTGTCTGTCCGTCTGTCTGTCCGTCTGTCCGTCTGTCACAGGGCTCTATCTCTTGGACCGTAATAGCTAGACACTTGAAATTTTCACCGATTATGTATTACTGTGGCCGCTATAACAACAAACACTGAAAATAAAAAAAAAAGTTAAATATTAAAGGGGGTCGCCATACAAAAAACGTGTTTTTTCAGCGTTTTTAACTAGATCTTTATAATGGCATTAACTAGATACTTGAAATTTTCACAGATTACGTATTACTATGGCCGCTATAACAACCAATACAAAAAATAAAAAAGTTAAAAATATATAGGGGGTTGTCATACAAAAAACGTGTTTTTTTAGCGTTTAAAAACATTGTACGGAACCCTTCATGTACACGAACCCTTCGAGTGCGACTCGCACTTGCCCGTTTGTTTAGTCTCCACTGCAGGAGCACGACCCTCTCTGTAGGTACTACTAGAGCCAGAATAGCCTACACTCTACACGCTGACCAGACGGGTTGGAGCAGTCTCATTGATATTTATAATTCATTGATATTGACGACCTCCGTGGCGTAATGGTTAACACGCTAGACCGCTAATCGGAGGTTCAGGGTTCGATCCCCAGCCAGGGCAAGTTGGAAAATGGCCTTTTTCAAATTGTCCTGGGTCTTGGGTATTTATCTATATATGTATTTATCATAAAATATAGTATCGTTGAGTTAGTATCCTCACAAGTTTAAAGCTTACTTTGGGGCTAGCTTAATCAGTGTGATTTGTCCCTATATATTTATTTATTTATAAGCTTTGTTTAGCTTGTGTTTCCTAAGTAGCCTTCTACAACATCTACGGGAAGGCTTGGAGTGGTCCTATTCTACTCTGCCGGGAACCACACGGCTGATATATAATAATACAATCAATATTTATCCTCTTGTGAACGTCGTATTAAACGACAAATGAATTGAATATCATCGGGTTTTACCTACATTACTCAGATAGCCGGATTTGGTTCGGGTTAGGATTTTCCAGTTGTCCAAGAAACCTATAATTTTGCGCTAATTTTAAAACGAATTAATATAATATATAATTTATTTAATTTTATTGATTAATATACCTAATTATAATATTAATATAATAATACAAATCCCGCATACTTGTCAGACCTACTACGGGAAAATCTTCGTTGCGCTCGCTGCACATCTATGGAACGCATTACTAGTGGACATGAAGATGTCTCAATTCCTATAGGCTTCTTTAAATTTATAGTCATAAATTAAGTAACATAATATATAAATATTAATATATAGATTATATGTGTATTTATATTTGTAGTGTATAAACCTTTTTAACCGACTTCAAAAAAGGAGGAGGTTATCAATTCGACTGTATGTTTTTTTTGTATGTTTGTTACGTTATATCTTCGCCAATTGTGAACCGATTTTGATAATTCTTTTTTTATTTGAAAGCCTTTACTACCAAGTTGGCCCCATTTTAATTTGGTGAAGATATGATGAAGAACTTTGGAGATATGGAAGAAACTCCTAAAAAAAATTTAAGTCAGTTGTTTTTTTTTGTTAAAAGTTTAATTATTCTTATTGTATTCTGTTCTTTTGTACATACTTCTGCCTTCCTAATATTGTATTTTATCATTATAAATGTCCAACTGGTCGACCGGAAGAGATCCCTTCTGGGATAAGTCCACCTTTTATACCATTGTGTTTGAAACTGTACCTTATTGCTGTGTGTTTTACAACAAAGTTTTTTAAATGAAATAATTAAATTTTTAACAAAAAAAACAACCGACTTCAATTTTTTTTAGGAGTTTCTTCCATATCTCCAAAGTTCTTCATCATATCTTCACCGAAATTAAAATGGGACCAATTTGGTAGTAAAGGCTTTCAAATAAAAAAAGAATTATCAAAATCGGTTCACAATTGGCGAAGATATCGCGTAACAAACATACATAAAAAAAACATACAGTCGAATTGATAACCTCCTCCTTTTTTGAAGTCGGTTAAAAATAGAATGATCTTTCATTTACTAGGATAAGGCTATGCTTGGTGTTTCTGTACGTGGTCGAATCAGAAATGAGAACATAAACTACAGGCTAGTTAAAACCACATAAAACAAATCGCAATCAGCACAGTAGTTTCTGAGTACAACCTGTACAAAATGATCTCAGACAGATATTTTTTTTAAATCACACTTATTGTGCTAGCCCCAAAGTAAGTTTAAACTTGTATCATGGGAAAAGTACCTCAACGATACTATATCTTGCATAAATACATATTTATTTAGATGTTTATCAATAAGGGAGAGGTTAGAAGTAGTAGTAAGTAAGTGGTAGATAATGCATAGCGTTAAGTTTGACCCATTGTAATCAATCAAATATGAGATTGTGTGCAATAAACTTAAATAAATAAATAAAATAAATACCCGTAACAAAAGGGCATGTATGAAGAGGCTGATGAGTGTAGATGAAGCGAAAGAGGTCTTTTTAATCTTGCCTTGGCTGGTGATCGAAACCAGAACCTCTGGATTGGTGCACTAGCGTGTTGACCATTACGCCAAGGAGGTCGTCAATATATAGACGCGTCGGAAGACTTCAATTTACAATAAGTATGGATAGATCGCCCTTCTGAAAACCATGTACAATGTAAATTCTACCTTTTTCTAATTAAATATTAACAAGATGACTCGCCACGTTACTAGCACCGTGTGAATGGGCTTTTAGAGAAAAGACTTGCAAACCGCCGAGAATTTTCACATGGCCAAAAGTTGACGACGGCTGAGGTCGATGACACCTACGACTACGACCTATTTGATTTGGTTGCCGCCAAATTGAAAGTTGCTGTCTATTCTTGTATGATTATATTAATATATTAGATTGATCTGGGAACTAAATTTACACTTTGTTTGTTACAAGATAAACGTTTAAAACTACTGTTTACCTTAAATTTTGCATACAAAAGCGATAACGGTCTTCGATTTCCACAATTTTCGAAAATGTTGTGCATATTGAAAGAACATGTCCGAACGTTTTGATATTTTATTTTTAATTTTGTATACCTACGTTGGATTTTATTTATATCTAAGCACCTTATTTTTGTAAAGACTTTTATTTTCTGTTATAAGTATATATTATAAATAAATAATATAAAAAAAACGTACGAACCTTGTTTATAGCATTATAAATTATAAAATTATAAATAAATTATAAATACATAGGGACAAATCACACTGATTAAGCTAGCCCCAAAGTAAGTTTTTTTTAAACTTGTGTTATGGGATACTAACTCAACGATACTATATTTTATGATAAATACATATTTAGATAAACACCCAAGACCTATGAGAAGAAGTATTATGACTCGAATATTACCAAAATTAGCAAATTTGTTAAGTTTTAAGGGTGAAAAACAGACTTATCGACTAAAACCATAATTAAACAGAAATATTAACTTATTAGCTTTTGTCCAGGAAGCATAAATAAATATGAAACAGCAATCTATACAGAAAGTACCTATATTTTCGCATAGCTTGCATTAACATATTACAGTACCTACCTGCCTAAGTAGGTATACTTCTTGGGGAATGTAATCGATTTTCATTATCATGTATTGTACACTGCAAAATAAATTACTTACATAACGATCACTTTACCCTTCTTCCTTCTATTTTTCTTTTATACTTGACTTGTCCAAAAAAAGTCACATACTTTTTGGATACTAACTAAACGATACATAAGTATTTGCTTGAAAACGTGGTACATGATATGATGTCACTTAAAAATAATAGAGAGCACACAGTAGCGGCGTTAGGCAAATTTGAAGAATCCTATATCGTATTTGCATCCCTCCAAAAAATAAATCCTAGATGAGAGTCTAAATTGCAGTTTGGGGGGGGGGGGGGGGGGGCGTCGAGAAAAATGACACCCGAGGCGCTGGTAGGGCTAACACTGGCACTGAGAGAACTTAAACTTTGACACTAAGTATATACATTTTGTCAATAAGCCATTTATTTCTTTTCTTCTTAAAAATGTGTAATTTTCAAAATTTTTATTTCGTCACGTATTTTATTATAAATTTTGATAAGTACCTACACAATTATCTTTTTACTCTCATATTTGGGAGAGTCTTCCGGAACCAGTCTGTCTATATTTCTTGTATAGCGTGAACAGATGTCCCTTGCTTTTATAATAAAAACATACATACTTTTATAGATAAACACCCACCCAGGACATTTTGAAAAAGACCATTTTCTATCTTACCCTGGCTGGGGATTGAACCCAGGACCTCCGAAGAGCCGGACTAGTGTGTCAATCATTATGCCGAGGTCGTTAATTAAATATTCGATGCGGCTAGCGCAACCCATCATTATTTTAATTTACTTTTTCCACCTAAACGCAAACCTTCACGCCAAAAGTGGCCTATGGATCTTACGGGCCTAGACTTTGTCTACCCTGTTAGAGATTAAGACGTGATAGTATATGGTATTCAGTTTGATATGAATCTTGCACAGTGCAAACCAAATCTCCAATGATCTCTTGCAGTTCAGGGCACTGACCTGGCGCATCCGAGTTTTGGCTAGCTCCATACATTACGTGACGGAATTTTTTAATTGCTTCTCTCTCACACACTCTGCATTGTAGGCAGGTGGGAGCGAGACAGACGCGGGGTCACTACGAGACATGTTACGCTCTGATCTTATCCTATTCTGCCGCGCTGTTGCTAAGTGGAAGTACTTTTGCGAAAAATACCTATCCCTGGTTCATGCAGTCATAAATTGCATTCTACAAAAAAACAATTAATTTTTTTTTGCAATGTGTGTTACAGTTTTCCTGTTAATTATACCAGGTGTAAATATAACTACAGTCGAAACATAAATATGAACTTCTTTATTTAATTTATTACACTTATAGATAAGATAAGATTAATATACAATAGGTATAATCAATTCAATTCAATTCAATTCAAAATATCTTTATTATCATAGGATATTTATAATATCTCTTAATAATAGTCACTTTGTTTTGTTTTGCACAAATGTTGACGTCAAATCGTTACTTAAAGCTAAGTTTACGCCGCTTCCTAGGCGCAAGTGCAGAAGAAGCGGCAACAAACTGCACTGCACGTTTTCTCCAAAGACGTCAACTAACAAACTAAAAACTTAAAATTAGTTATATAGATGGACAGAGATTACATTGTTTATTATGTCATAATTAAATTGAATTATAAGAATTACGAAATTTAAAATAATGTCAATTTGTAAATTTTGTATGTACCAATGTACCTAAATTATGACATGTCTAAGTATACAAACCTTTAAGAGGGACCCGCGCCAAGCTCAAGCCAGACCTTTTTGTCTTTAAGATAGTCATCGGTCCTATAATAAGCCTTCTCACAAAGTACTTTCTTTACATAAGCTTTGAATTTTCTGTCTGGCATATATATCTGGCATATCTGGCATATATAATCTTAATGCTAAGCGCTGTCTACCAGACAATACCTTTCTTTCATGTTGGTCTGGGAGAAGAAAATAAAAGGAATGTACCAACTGCCTCTCTTCCCGCACAGATCGTAAAAGCCGATCGACGGAATATTTTGTATTGTATTTTTTGGGCGAAAATGTAAATCATGATTATAGGCGATGCGGCGACCCATCATTGTTTTGATTCCTTTTTCCACTTTCTCACGCTAAAAATGGCCTTTGGCGCGTATTTCCGAATCAACACTTGTATAGCGTTGGGCTAAAAAAGCTTTCGGGCAGACACATTGTACATACGGGCTGCGTATCCTTCTATAGTAAAACATACGCACCGTGTTGTATTGTAGCAGAGATGGGTCACATCTATAGAACACCTAACACCAAAATATAGTTGTAAGTTTATTATTTGACGTCTTTGGAGATAATGCTGCAGTGCAGTTTGTTGCCACTTCTTCTGCACTAACGCCTAGGAAGCAGCAAAATTTAGCTGTAAATAACGATTTGACGTCGACATTTGTGCAAAACAAAACAAAGTGATGTGTATTAAGAGATATGTATTACCTATACAGGATCTAAAAAAATATACTGAAACTATTTTAAGGGTGGATTCAGTCCTTGATACTGAACAACTTTAATTACAACCTCTCATACAAGTTGACCGATCAGCTTATCCGAGTTTGTATGGAAAGCCAAAAAATATTTTTCATATTTCGATATCTGTTCCTTGGGGAAAGTTGTTCAGTATTATGGACTGAATCCACCCTTTAAATATTCAGTATATTTTGTTAGGCGTTATATATATCCTATGATGGAGGATAAAGATGTAATTTGAATTGAACTGTTAAGGCTGCCGGTCTACCGAAGCGGAGTGAGGCTGCGGAGCGGAGAAGCGGAGAAATATTAACCAATAGGATTGCACAAAATCTCCGCTCCGCTTCAATGGACAGGGAGGGAGTTAACGAGCTAGTTTAAAAATTCATACAAAACCGAGAAGCTGAGCGGGGAAGCGGACGTACGTCGTACGTGTACGTCTCGCTCCGCTTCGGTGGACAGATACAGTACGCAACTCCGCTCTTCTCCCTCGCTCCGCTCCGCACCCTCGCGCCGTTTCGGTGGATCGGCAGCCTTAAGGGGTAGTTTCAATTCATAAGTTTTAAACACAAAAATATTTAGGTCTGCCGTCAACCAATAAGAGAATGTTATGAGTAAGTGTTTGTTTGTTTTTCGTGTGTAAGTGGCCAACACTGGTGTCAGATTTTTCAAGCTGTCGAAAGGTATCTGACATAGCTTGACGACTGCCATACAATGATGACAGCCGGGACTAACGGCTATACGTGCCTTCCGAAGCACGGAGGAGCTCGAGAAATTTTTGTACCACTTGTGGTCACCCATCCAAGTATGGACCACGCCCGGGGTTGCTTAGCTTGTAAAAGCGCTACCAACGCGTACTCCCACGGGGCCACTGAGCTCCTCAATGAGTAAGTAGAGGTACATAATAGAAACTGGTTTTCTCTACACTAGAAATAGTTTCAATTCTTTTTTACACCATATACAACGTGGAAGGGACATACCCGTAATAAATCAAACCACGGCCTATACTAGATCATTATAGTTAGTATAATGAAAATAAAATAACAGCCAAATGACAAAAAAATATTTTGGAATTTCCATACAAAAGTGCGCGGCCGCCCTGGCGATTTGTATCAGAATGTCGAATTTTTTTATTAGTTTTTTGTCTCTTATTTTAATTTCATTATACTTTAGTGATCTAGTATAGCCCGTGGTTCAATTTATTACGGGTATGTCCCTTCCACGTTGTATATTTATAAAAGCAAATGTAACTGTTCTACATGCTTCGCGATCAAAATATTTTAACTAGGCAGTAACAAACAATTTAAAAGTTAACGACACACAAAACAAAAGCAACTGAAAAATAATATAACAAAAATTTAAAAAGTCAAATGTAGTTCCTACATATTACAACAGCTCTATCCGGTGTGGTAATAAACAATTTAGAAGTCGGCGACATCGTAATTTACCTGCATTATACCGGCTGACCGGTCTTTCAACCGGAATTACAATTGGTAATATCAACACAAATGCGATATCGATTACGTAAGCGAATAAAAAAACAGCTGAAAATATAAATTAAGTATATATTTAGGCAAATTCAGGATTTAGACTCAAACTGCTTTTCAAGCGACCGACCGCACTCTGAACGCAGAGCGGAACGCGGGAGTGGTTCTGAAGTCGACTCTCATAGAAGTCGTATTACATTACGTCTTAGGGCTCTTACATAGGCATGTGTCGCGGGTGGTTTGTTAGAGCCCTTACCCGTACGCCTACAACGTAAGGTTTACTGACGTGCGTAAGCAAGTTTTCGGTTTCCAAAACGGTTTCCGAAAAGAAAGGGAATTAACAGTCTGTCACAATATTGACCTTCTTCAAATTGTCCTGGATGTATTTATCATAAAATATAGTATCGTTGAGTCAGTATCACATAACACAAGTTTAAAACTTACTTTAGGGCTAGCTGAATCAGTGTGATTTGTCCCTAAAATAACAAAAACTAAACAAACAATATTAACTTTTCATCGAAAACATGATAAAGTCGCCATCTTGTATTTAGTCGTCAGCCGATATTTAAATTCACACAAGGCGCGCCCAATATAACGCGTCGCAGCTAACCGAACCGGGGATGAGTTTCCCATTTTACATATCTACATAATTCCGGACGAACGGAAGTGGAATAACTGCTAAATAATACAGGACTACATCACAACGGATTTGATAAAATAAATTTATGGGTGTTTGAAAACGAATAATTTAAATACCTTTCTATTTATTTTTTTTACTAGCCCGTAGGTATTGTGTCCCATAACTGGGCAAAGGCCTCCCCCTTATTCTTTTACTCGTCTCTGTCCGTCGCTAATTCCTGCCATTCTGGTAAGAACCTATCGAGGTCATCTCGCCATCTGGTTCTTGGTCTGCCTCTATTGCGACGTCCTACTGGTGCCCAGAAGGTCGCTATTTTTGCCCATCTGTCAGCACGCAATCTACACACATGTCCCGCCCAGCCCCACTTCAGTTTTGCTGTCTTAGCGCCCACGTCTGCAATCTTTGTCCGGAAGCGCAGCTCAGTATTTCGTACTTTATCAATGAGGCGAAGGCCCAGAATGTTGCGCTCCATAGCACGTTGGCAAACCTTGAGTTTGGACTTTATTTAGACCTTTCTATACCTACTCGCAAACATCTTCTACATTTAAGAATCCCCTTACCCTAGACTTTCCCATACAAACGTAGTCTGCGTATTATTTTAAAACGACATGTCAGATTTCGGTAAAAAATTGTAACTTTAAAGAAATTGCATATATGTATTGGTTTTCACAGTCAAAATATGAACTTGAAAGAAAATATAAGGGTGTAAAAGTTTTCTATACTGATGGTCAAAAATGGTATAATACCTACACTATATTCTCTTTTAAGTTCATAATATGTTGACTGTGGAAACCAATTATAACCCTAGATATGTGGAATTTCTTCTATAAAACGTAGACGAGGTTTGTATGGGAAACTCTGATTCTGTCTCGGGTAAGGGGACTCTTAAGAGCCAGGCTCTTGTCGGTGTTATGGTATGGAAATAGACACACACAATGACTATTTTTAGCAGAGATAATGGAGTGGTTAGCCATTGCCTTTTCCATTCACACAATAATAAACCTTTAAACTTTTGAAGTACTACTCGCAACCGTAAGGAAAAAAATATTCTTGTTTTCAATAGGGATGTGGGCTGGGTCCGAAAAATTTTATTTTAGTTAGTCCGTCAGTGAGATAATCCAAAAATAATGGACCAATATTTTTCGGTTTATCAAAGTAGAGAAAATTCACAAAGATACAGCGCGTCGAAGTTTCGAAGTGGGGTGATTGACGTCACCGTCCAGTGAAAATCGTATTTGATCGTGACGTCATGATTAAATGCGCGGTATCTCAGTTATTATTTGCTAATCAGAAAAAAGAAAAATGTTTACAATATTTTTTAATGTACCTGATAAGGTAAAAATATTTGTTAGCTCAGATCCGTATTGTTGCAGATGCACTTATTATATATATTAGAGTATTTTTTTAATAAACAAATATGTACATAAATAGTCAAATAGACAGCAGTAAAATTTTATTTTCATAAGGAAATAGCTACGCTGTGCGCTACATTCGTGAACAAATGCCTTATAATAGCAAGAAAATAATAAAATAAATAAATATAATATTAGGTCCTTACATATGAAATTGCCGTTCAGTATCAAATAAGTGAAACAAGTTTTTTTTAATGAAATTATTATTTAATCAATCGAAGTATGCGCCGTTGTTATCGATACACTTCCGCCATTTTATAGGCAGATCATTGATACCTTTGGAAAAAAATCCTGGGAGCGAGAGTCTATGAACTGTTTGAAGGCGGTTTTGACTGCCTCATCAGATTTGAAATTTTTTCCTTGTAAAAAGTTATAATATTAAATTTCCCGTTACTTTTAAAATATTTAATTAATTTTAAAAATTATGGTATTTTATAAAATCTATTTTGTACGATGTTAACATAGAAATGAGCTATGTAAGTCCAATGGTAACCAAAACTTAATTAAAGTGACTCATGATCCAAGGGACATTACAGAGAAACTTAGCATGAGAAAGGTAGCCGATGTCCCAGTAGACAATGACGATTTTTTCCTAAACCGTTACATTGTTATGATACAATATTGCCAGCTACTTTAAAGATAAATCATATTCCAAATTCAAAAGGAATTTTCAGAACTGGCCACCGTCAAAAATTCATGCAATAAACTCGTTGTTTTACGAAAAAATCTATAAAAGTTTTGTCCGACAAGGAGCATCGTCAGACCACTGTTCAAAGCGGTATTTGTTTGTACCGTTTGGACAGTGGACCCGCAGTGTCGTAAATTAGACAAAAATATTGAACGGGATCATTTGTAAAACGGTATTCAAGTGATTTTTTTTTGTTTTGACGACAGGTCTATTCTGTGACGTTGGATGGAGTTTCACAAAATTGTATTTGAATAATTTTGAACTTTAACAACTTGGTTTAGGGTTTTTCATTGTATTTTTGAGTAAAAATGCGTTTGCATGATAATTAAACAGGCTGCAACCCCTAGAGAGCGTTCCGTTAGTCATCTTTTGTTATATGTGACAATATGTTTACTGCGTTTTGTTAACCCTTTGACAATTTCGTTAAATGTGCAAACTGTGGAATCTTTGCCAGAAAGATGTGTTTTTTATTAAAATTATACAATTTTCTTAGTATTGGTGTTGCGTAGAGATTGAGACTTGGAACATGCTTACAATAATAGCTTTATTTAGTTAAGAATATGAATGTATATATGTAGGTATATAACGTCTAAAAAAATAAACTGAAACTATTTTAAGGGTGAATTCAGTCCATGATACTGAACAACTTTCCCCAAGGAACGGTACATATATCGAAATATGAAAAATATTTTTTTGCTTTTCTTTTAAGCTCGGATCAGATGATCGCTTACCTTGTATGAGAGGTACAAAATTATTTTTCATATTTCGATATATGTTCCTTGAGGAAAGTTGTTAAGTATCATGGACTGAATTCACTCTTATAATAGTTTCAGTGTATTTTGTTAGACTCTGTATACAGATACACTATCACGTCTTTATCCCTAACGGGGTAGACAGAGCCAAGGGCGGTAAAGCCCAGGCCACTTTTAGCGTAATTGTGGGAAATCATAATAGTGATGGGTTGCTAACCGCTTCGCCTATTCATATGATTCAGATTCTCGCCCATTCCCTCTCTCCAAAAACTCTGTATAAAATTACATAAGTAGGTATGTAACTTTTCAGTTGGTACAAACAGAATATAAATGCAGAAAAATCGAGCTTTAATAACTTGCAATCAAAATCAGTAGACTGCTATGTATATCTGGAGAAAGTATTATCTCTCCCTTGGTGAATTGGTAATTTTCTTTCAAACTATGCCATATTTATATTTTCGAGCGGTGATTTTCACCAAATTTTAGATAGTGTCCAATATTTATTTTGACAAAAAAGTATAATATTTGTTTTGAAAGTATTCGACTCGATACCTTAGCTTAGGTATTGAATTGTAAAGGGTTCACAATTGAACACCTGAGGTAGGCACCCAAGCTGAGCTTTTGAAGAAAACGTTTAAAACATTAAAACTTAACAGGTGAAGCTCTGGAGGCACAAGCCTATATATGTACCTACGTACAGACATACAAACATACACTATCACGTATTTCTACCTAATGAGGCAGACAGAGCCTTTTGGGTCTTGCGGCTCTACACTGACAGAGCCCAGGGCCACAAGTCTCAAATGCCACTTTTAGCGTGATGGTGGGCGAGGAAATGGAAAAGAAATCACAAGCCTGTGTTCTCTAATCTTGGGTTATAATAAAATAAACTATTAAAAAACAAGTAAGTACCATGAAATGATAAAAGAATAACGAATATGTACTTATAAGTTTTAATTTATAAAAAAAAAAAGTTTTTCTTCTAAAAAAAAAATTTAAGTTATTAAACATTCTCTCGCACTTGTTCGCCTTGTCAATCACAGATAACAGTAACACCCAACAGCAATAGTTATAAACCGCCTCGCATAAAATTTGGCCACTGTCCTATTCAACCCTTTCTCCTGATTTACAAGCTTTTACTACCCTTACAAAGAACCGGTATCTTTTTCACTCTAATTATTCACAGACAATCCTGCTTTGTATTGCTACCGTTGTCTATGGATTTCTGAGACTGTGACGACAATTGTTTGTCTATTGTTTTGTTTAATGGCAGCTACTGCTTGGCCTTCAACAAGATTAACTTTAATCCGATTTTCTAAGTGAATTCTGCTGTCGGCAATGTGAGATTTTTACACAAAAGTTTGTTGATCATGCTGGTCTAGGAGAGAAGGAAAAACAAAGAATGTGCCAGCCGTTATTGATGATATAAATGAAAGTAGTCTGCCGTGTGGTTTCCGGCCCAGAATAGGACCAATCTCCCTGTGGATGTCGTAAGAAGCGACTAAAGGACTAAACACAAACACCTTGTGCTACATTTGCACTCCCAAGGAGGGTTGTCGTCAGGCAGGCGGCCGGTTATAAAACTATAGGCAAATCGTATGATCTGGCTATTTCTTCTCCACTTCGCAAGGTTTTTGGAATCCTTGGGAGGTTGGTAGACCATTGACATGCATATTATATTTGGAGGATGCAACCGGGAATGCGCTAAGATTAATATGTTAAAACAAATACAATAATTAAATGTGCCATAGTCATGTAGATGTCTTCATTTTTATTGCAACTTTTATTAAATTGCGAATATATAGTAAAAACATAGACCTTTAATACCTTTACTTTTTACCTTTTTTTTTGCACAAAAGTTAGGTGGTGTCACGCTAATAACGACCTTTGCGACTGCGGTGCCATTCAGTCGATGGACCACATTTTGACATGTCCGAGCTGCCCTACGTCATGTTCCATAGAGGACCTTAATAAAGCTAACGACAGAGGGATCGCCGTGGTCACATACTGGTCACAGGTTATTTGAAATTGAAGCTACAGTGTAACCATTTCGACTCGATAATAAGAAGAAGATTGCACAAAAGAAAAATACAGGACATATTATCTGAAAAACTAGGAAATGCGCAAAAAGCTATTTCTTCCAGGCAACCTCGTTCATATAGAAAACATAATAGGAATTTAGGTAGTGCAGAGTGGTCAATATAATAAACATACTTATATACAATTTTATATAACTCACTCTACTATATACTTAGGACGTACTTAATTGACTACTTACTCCAATAGGGTCAACATTAAAGTATTTGGTACTGCTAGTAGAATAAAATGTCTTAATTGAAAAACAGTGACTTAAGACTGCAGTCTTCGACCGTGGGAATTTTTGATTAAGGCGAAGATATAGGCAAATGGCCTTGAAGTGTGAAATAAATTGATAACTCGTAAATATGGTGATAATTTCCATATTTCTCTACGTCATGCACTAGATAGCCCTTTAAATTATTTTATGAGCTGCCGTTAAAACTATTATTAGTGATCCGTCTAGCTTTAAAACTTGCCGTGGCCACTTTTGGCGGAGGCAAGTTTTAAAGCTAGACGGACTAATGTAAATACTTTCAACGGTGGTTTATAAAATAATTTAAAGGGCTATCTAGTGCATGACGTAGATTAATATGGAAATTATCTCCATATTTACGAGTTAACAATTTATTTCAAATGAGGGCGCCACTTCAAGGTCATTTGCCTATATCTTCACCTTAAACACCCGAATCTATATTTTCTATCTACACATACGCATTGCGCTGTATTGTACATGCACCATAGAGACAAATTTAGACGAATTCAGAAGCGCAGCGAGCGGTCTGCCTTATCAGCGTTTTCGTCCCCATATTTATTTGAGAATTTCGGAGAACTTTAAATTTTTCTATCTTTTTACTAAAGACAAATTATTTTTATTTATTTATTGTACGTGTTTAAGTATGAATCAATCTTCATACATGTGTATTTTTTATTTTTTAACTCAGTCGTATGCGCAAGAAATCCGACGACGTATTCGCTTATATAATTATTTCAAAGTTTAACCTTTTTAACTAAGTTTTTAAATGATTTTTTTTTTTTATTAAAATCTTCTCATTCACTTTTTAGGATTTTCTTTTGTCTTTATTTCTCTGTAATTTAAACACAACTTCATGTTTTAAATTCCGTGTAAACAACAATGACATGAACGTCGCACACCGCAAAAGATCGAAACACGTCTCAGGTTATTTGGAATTAAACAAACTATTACAATGAAAATCAATAAATTGTCTTATTCACTTTTTTAATACTTAAATAAACTTCATTTTAACATATCTTAAAATATTGTTACTGAGATAATTTGGCTCCAATCAGCTCCGAAAAAGCAGTCAAAATCATTAAAAATAAGGACTGGGCCCTTAATAAAATTAAAACATGTTAAATTGAAATTTAAAGAAGGTATTTGACATCATTTGTAATTTCGCCCTGATTCAATGTTGGTTAGTGTAATGTATGTCAAATTTAGTAATTGAAATGTATAAATGTAAATATTCAGTATAATCGACATGCGGTCATCTTTGAGCCTTCGAGAAAATATGGGCCATCGTTGGGAAATCCGAAAAGTATACGTGTAAACTGTCACGTTTACATCTAATTGTAACCACACGTGGTTAGGTCATGATATCAAATGGTTTGTTTGTCTGAAAATTACAACAATCTTTGAAGTGCTAGGTTAATACGCTAATGGCCCTGGGTGTACGGATTTGGATAGGCAAAAGAGTTTGTAACTGTATGCACAGCATAATAGAGTAGTATCCAGGGTCAAAAATAAATTATTTTGTAATGATAGGAAAACAAAACATCACAAAATTTGTTGAATATTTCATTTTCCCAATTTCTCGATTCTCCCGAAACGCTCACGTGTTTCATGGAACCTATGTTTTTTTAATGTCCACGAATAAATTGAATTATAATTTAAAATTCCATCGGGTCACGCGTTTGGCATCTATCGGGAATACACGATTTGAATTAATAAATATTTGCCCACTACCGAGTCCAAAACGAAATAATTAATAATATTATCTCGTTAGGAATAAAGACATGAATAATAAATAAATATATAAGGACAAATCACACTGATCGTGCTAGCCCCAAAGTAAGTTTAAACTTGTATTATAGGATACTAACTCAACGATATATGATATTTATACGAGCTGTATATATAGTTAGCCCGCGGCTTTGCCCGCGCAAATTTCGGTTTTACTGATTCGGGAAATTTAAAAATAAAAATTCTTTTTTATATTTATATTTTAATAAACTTTTTTAAAATTTATATTATACTTTTTTTTAAATTTATTTATACTTAAATTTAAAAAAAAGGTTCCGACGAATTGACAACCTCCTCCCTTTTTGAAGTCGATAAAATTAAACGTGTTTGAAAGCACGTGGGTTTAGAAAGAACGCACTTTTTAAATAAAAAATGAGGTACCTACGATGTTTTACACTAAAAAGGCGAACGCTAAATTGACGTCATAAAATTCGGGACCGATGCTCGGTGCCGCCAAAGAATACCTTTAAAAAGAGATGCAAATAAATATTAATAAAAGGTACATTTGTACCTATTGTTATTGTAAATTATTTGCATAAAATTAAAGTTATGATGTTATTTTGTATAAGCTGTAAAGAAGTTATATTTGTTTTTGTTTATTGCCCTCAGAAAAACGCTCAAGCGGCTAACGTTGGTGCTTACTACGAATACTTTCGTAGCATTTCCGTAGCTTCGTAGCGCCGCGACGGCGTATAGTTCACAGTACTGAAATTGTGACAATAAATCAGAAAGATTCATAGAATCTTGGCCACTGTCGGTGTTCCATCCATTTTGGAACCGAATGGGATCGTCCGCACTGATGGCAAGCGACCTGATGGCTTGTCCTTGGTCCCATGGAGGCAGGGTAGGTGCCTCGTTTGGGTTGCCTCGGGATGCCACATGTGTGGATACTCTTGCACCTTCACATTTGCCTTCAACGTCTAATCTTGGTGGAGCGGCGGCTTGTACTGCAGAGGCTGCCAAAAAGCGGAAATACGCGGGTCTGGGAGACGGTTTTATTTTTCTTCCATTCGCAGTGGAGACGATGGGACCTTGGGGCCCTGATGCAAAGTTATTTTTTTAGGACGTCACAACGCGCCTCATCGAGGCAACTGGTGACCCTAGAGCTGGCGGCTTTTTTGCTCAGAGAATAAGTCTCGAGGAAATGCTGCCAGCATATTGGGTACGTTGCCTCAATGTGGCGCGTTGGAAGACATATTTTATTTGTAAAAATGTTTCTGTATAATTTTAATAATACAAATCAGAAAGTAGATTACCATCTCATTTATTCATAATGTAGATACCAAAAAAATTAAGAATTAAACCAAATTATAGATAATAAAGTAAACTAAACTAAAAAATGTCTAAAATGACTATTCAATTAATCTAAAAGGAATCCAAAATTCCGCCTCGGATAGTAGCTGGTTCAAAGGTGCCCATCACACTTGCTGCATTTCCTCTCTGTACAGCGATGGCAATTCTTTGAACCAGATACCATCTGGAGGGGGGGTCGAACCTTTGTCTGTCCAGCGAAGCCCTATCTCACTTTTAAAGCTTTTAGCAGGACACCACGGGCCAGCAGTTTCAAAAGCCACAGGTACAAATTCGGAAGAAAGTAGGTATTTATTATTTCTATGAATGTTTTAGATTTAATTTTACATACCTACTTAAGTAGAGTACTATGTATATTAAATTAGTACCTTTTCGACAAGTTTTGCTCGATGAAAAATACGGAAAAAAAGAGGTTCTATAAAATTTAAACCTAACAGATACATTTTTCACCTACGAAACCCCGTTATATACCAATTTTCATTTTCGAAATCATTGAAATCATAACATATTGTGTACATTACGTATTATATAGGGCTCGCCTAACAAGCTGGGATAGGCAAGACCCTACAGACTTAACTACGAGTACGTCAAAGGCCTCTTCTATATGCTTCCAAATAAGATCTAGTACAGTCTATAAGATCAATTTAAAGCTATCTGCATTGTCTCCTCCTGTCCACTAATTTGCCTAACATTTAAACTATACGTGTTAATGAACTAATGGAAAACCTGTCAGTTGGTACCTCAGCCAATGAAACTGAACAACTTTTGTTCTACAAATATCTAGAAACCCAAAAAAAAAATTCGGATTTTGTATGAAAATCCGAATTTTTTTTTTGGGTTTCGTGAAAGTTGTAGAACAAAAGTTGTTCAGTTTCATGAGCTGAGGTACCATCTGAGAGTTTTTGCGTTAGTTCATTAACACGTAGTATATTCAATAAATATTGGCAAATTAATCGGAAAGATACAAATACACTACCACGTCTTTATACATTAACGAGGTAGACAGAACCTAACGCGCTTTTGGCGTGATGGTAGGCGTGGAGGTGGTACAAGTCAATCAAAATAGTGATGGGTTGCTAACCGCATCGCCTCTATTAATCAAACACATCACACATATTGTACCTAATATTTACATTTCATATTCTCATCAATTCATCATACAGGAAAATCAAGCAATTGGAATTCAAATGTGAATGAAACCACAAACAGTCAAATTAGCTCATATGTATATTGTTCGTATATAAAAAACTATATGTTTTGTATATTTTACTTTAATATTTATCTCCTTCAATAAAGAATATAAGATTTTTTCTTTATTAGTTATCCAAAAAAACGTAAACATTACTTATTTGTAAATAAATTTACGTCTTAATATGGTTAAAATTTAGCCAGCGAATCTCAGTTTGAATGTTAAACATGTTTTGCGACTCGTACTTACGTAAGTATTTTTAAAAATATAAGTAAAAAACAACTAATTTATTTTATGATTAAGAAATAAAATCATCTCTACTTCCATAAAAACAGTAACAACAATCATAATAAAACAATAACATATTTAAAAGTAGGTAATATTTATCATGCTTACCTCATTTTTATTTAACAGACCTAATAACAATAGAGATTTAATTAAAATGACTAATATCAACATAACTACATAATATATAAAAATATGTCGCAATTTCGCCATTATGTTTCAAATATTTTGGCCCAATTAGCGTTATCATCGACTTTTATATGAAAATATTAAAGGATGTAGTTGGTATATACCTATACTACGAAAGACTACTCAACAAATAGAAAACAGTCCAGTTTTTTTAATGAATAAAAATGGGATATTTTAAAATAGAAGTGTAAATCTTACTTTGGGTCTAGCTCAATCTTTGTAAATTGTACTTATTTATCTATATATTGGTCTTGGTAAAATGGCATTTACAATAGGGGTGACGACAGGGTTGGAAAAGTATTATTCTAATTAGTCCGTCTTGTAGATTATCCAAATAGTATCTATAACCATATTTCTTAGTTTATTAAAAAAGAAAAAAATCACAAATATACAGAGCATCTAAGAGTGGGGGGCTTCTGACGTCACCGCTAGGTAAAAATCGTACTTAGCCGTGACGTTATGTTAAATTTAAATGCGCTGTTTCTTCGTAAATTTTTGTTTCTCAGAGAAAAAAAAAATACTTGTACATTATTTTGTACTAGCTGACCCGGCGAACTTCGTTTCGCTCTTTCCCGTTCCCTTTTCCATAATTTCTTACCGTTTAAACCTTCCCTGGACTTTCATGAATATTTCAAGACCAAAATTAGCCAAATCGGTTCAGCCGTTCTCGAGTTTTAAGCAGACTAACGAACAACAATTCATTTTTATTTATATAGATAACCTAACCGATGGGCCAAAAATTCAGTCAGTCGTCATGTCTAATAATGTCTATTGTTCTTGGTCCTTCTTTCAACGTTATTCCCTAAAATACCAAAAACAGAGTTAAAATACAAATAGCTCCAATACTACTTAATCCTAGAACATTTTTCTTCAGAAAAGTCCATTGATTGTCACCGGTAACCTTTATGGGATTAGAATTGATGCCATTAGTTCTATTGTCTTGGTCAGCGCGCGGCGGGGCTGTAAAGGGATTATAGTCGGCCAATATATCGGATAATTATTCAAGACTTTTACAGAAAAAAAATAACATAGTCCTGTATTCTTTGAATTTTTCAAGGTTTTCGTAAATATGATAAAATATTGATAAAAACAATATAGTAGGTATATCATATCATGCTTGACCATCAGTATGGAAAATTTCTACACCCTTATATTTCTTTCCAGTTTCCAGTTCATATTTTGAGTGTCAGAAACTAGTTATATGCCTAGATTCATTGTAGATATGTATGTATATGTATTTATTTAGTGATTTATATACTTTTATATGTATTTTATATGTATGTGTATCTTTATTTTGAGTATATATGCATGTATATTTATTATTTGGTATGTTATATGTACTTATTAAATTGTTTTGCGCCGCAACGAATTATCTGTTTACTCTATGGTTGACTGGGAGAGAATGCTTTTAGCGTTAAGTCCGCCAATTGGACAATTTGATTGTGGAACAATAAAGTTTAAAAATAAATAAATAGATTCATCAGTTTCTTTGAAATTACAAAATAATGCCAAAACTGAATCTGAAATCCGAAAATAAAAACTAGACTACGTTTATATGGAAAAATCTGATTCTGTCTAGGGTAAGGGGACTCTTAAGAGGGGTAGGCACAGTATGTGAACCTCTTCTACTCTACCGTGAACCACACGGCAATTAGCATCACTAATTATCCCATAAAATTGGTAAACACCATTCCACCATAGGACAACACGACGAGGACAGGGATTCCACCCATTTGTGGTTGATATTCCTCCTCATCGTAGCTCTCGATTCGCCTCCTCCTTCATTGTGCGAACCGCTAAGGTGTGGAGTTCCCTCCCTGCGTCGATGTTTCCCCATACATATGATTTAGGGATTTTCAAGGCAAGAGTGAATAGGCATTTTTTGAGTCTTCGTATTACACCTTAGACCTAATCTTAGCTTCCCATCAGGCTAGATAGAGATGAAACGCACTTAGCTTCCCATCAGGCTAGATAGAGGTGAAACGCACTTAGCTTCCCATCAGGCTAGATAGAGGTGAAACGCACTTAGCTTCCCATCAGGCTAGATAGAGGTGAAACGCACTTAGCTTCCCATCAGGCTAGATAGAGGTGAAACGCACTTAGCTTCCCATCAGGCTAGATAGAGGTGAAACGCACTTAGCTTCCCATCAGGCTAGATAGAGGTGAAACGCACTTAGCTTCCCATCAGGCTAGATAGAGGTGAAAAGCACTTAGCTTCCCATCAGGCTAGATAGAGGTGAAACGCACTTAGCTTCCCATCAGGCTAGATAGAGGTGAAACGCACTTAGCTTCCCATCAGGCTAGATAGAGGTGAAACGCACTTAGCTTCCCATCAGGCTAGATAGAGGTGAAACGCACTTAGCTTCCCATCAGGCTAGATAGAGGTGAAACGCACTTAGCTTCCCATCAGGCTAGATAGAGGTGAAACGCACTTAGCTTCCCATCAGGCTAGATAGAGGTGAAACGCACTTAGCTTCCCATCAGGCTAGATAGAGGTGAAACGCACTTAGCTTCCCATCAGGCTAGATAGAGGTGAAACGCACTTAGCTTCCCATCAGGCTAGATAGAGGTGAAAAGCACTTAGCTTCCCATCAGGCTAGATAGAGGTGAAACGCACTTAGCTTCCCATCAGGCTAGATAGAGGTGAAACGCACTTAGCTTCCCATCAGGCTAGATAGAGGTGAAAAGCACTTAGCTTCCCATCAGGCTAGATAGAGGTGAAACGCACTTAGCTTCCCATCAGGCTAGATAGAGGTGAAACGCACTTAGCTTCCCATCAGGCTAGATAGAGGTGAAACGCACTTAGCTTCCCATCAGGCTAGATAGAGGTGAAACGCACTTAGCTTCCCATCAGGCTAGATAGAGGTGAAACGCACTTAGCTTCCCATCAGGCTAGATAGAGGTGAAACGCACTTAGCTTCCCATCAGGCTAGATAGAGGTGAAAAGCACTTAGCTTCCCATCAGGCTAGATAGAGGTGAAACGCACTTAAATCTCTAATAATTAAAAAAAAAAGGTTAACTCACTCAATATATTACGTTTATTAGGTGAATAAACTTTAATAATATTCATTATAATTTATGTCACTTTAGTTTTAATTAAATAATTCCTTAGAAACAGTATCAAGTTTCCCTAGTTCTAGATTAAAACGTAAAATTAATTACATTTATCAATGGATTTTCCAAAAGATTGGCAATTCTAAGAAATCCCTCAAATATAAGTTCAGTTAATTGTTGATTAATATAACCTCTTTCCTGTACATTGTGCAGGAAACTGAATTTATTAAAATTTTATGTGCTTAATTAATTATCTGCATACGTAAATTGTATATATAGATTGCATTATCCTTATAGATATAAATACAATATACCCACGTATGTAGAACTTCATAAAAATACCGATCAAAGGTAAAAAAGTATATATACTTACATACAAAAAGTATATATATTTTTTTATTACCTACAGAAAGATATTTTCATATAATATTACAGGAATATTTTACTAATCATAATATTTCATGAAGTATCTTAAAATAATTTATTTACATATTTATGTACGTATAATTCATCAAACCTTATCCTAAAAATAATAAACAGAAAAACGTAACAATAAAAAGTTCGACTTAATAATAATTCTAATCAAAAAACGCACAAATTTCGATTTTTATAGGTAGAAGGCATTACAAAAGAAAAATACGTATAAAGGGGACCTGTTACTTGGTGTAATTGTTTTAATTAAAATCCGATAAACCAAAAACGGTAAAAACAAAAAAGGATAGGAAAACCGAGCCAACGTCGGCAAAGGAAACCATCCTAGAACCGACGGCCGATGAAAACTCCGAACCCAGTTCGGATCTTCCCGGCGGCTCCATACACCCGACTCTACCTTCCACTCTGGAAGAATCCAGCCCGTGTGAGGAGAGCCAACAGGCTCTCGAATCCATGGAGATGGATCTCACAAGGTCTGATAGGAGAGAGGTGACCCCCGCCCCCTCAGTATACGAGGACTTTAGCGAGGACTATTCCTCCTCAGACGAGGAATTTACCGTCGTTCCAGGCGGTAAGAGGCAGAGGGTGGCGAAATCGCTCCCTCCTGCCAAAGTCGCCCGGGCGACCAACGACCCGGAACCCAACCCCAACACGACCCCAACCCCATCTGGCCCCCGCGTTGGCAAGACCCCCCCACCCCTTATCATACAAGATAAGGCCAAGTGGACAGATATCGCAGCCGCCTGCAATGTCAAGGGCATCAAATTTAATAGTGCCACCAACATCGGTCATGGGATCCAGGTAAAGATCCCAACCGAGGCCGACCACAGGTCCCTCCAGTCCCTCCTAAGGGAGAGGAAAATACCATACCACACATACTCATTGGAAGATGAGAAACATCTCCGTGTGGTCATCAAAAATATCCCGCATGAAATCCACACGGATTTCATACTGCAGGATCTCAAATCCAAGAACCTGCCGATCCTAGAGGTACATAGAATGTACCGAAAGAAGGGTCCAAAAGTGCCATTTAACATGGTGCTGGCGGTCCTGGAATTAGGAAAGCCGGCAAAGGCAATATTTAATATCAAAAATATTGCCGGCCTCGAGGGCATTACGGTGGAAAAACCGTACAGAACAATGCGTCTAGGGCAATGTCACAATTGCCAGCTGTACGGGCATTCAGCCAGACACTGCCACGCAAATCCCAGATGCGTGAAATGCTTAGGACCTCACGCCACCAAGGAATGCAGCCGCACCTTGCAATCCCCCGGTAGACCATCCTGCGTGCTGTGCGGAGGATACGGGCATCCCGCGAATTACCGCGGTTGCCCAAAAGCACCGGATTTCGTCAGAAATCACTCTAAGGGCAAAACCAGCACTTGGGCCCCATTTAACGCAAAGGTGGACAAGACTAAACTGAGACCCACGTTGGCACCTCAGCCACAGTCTGGTTCCACCAGCACATCCCCTCGGCAACATTCTGTGCCATCATACCCACCCCTTCCGGGCACACGGGCGCAGCCGCCCCTGCCCCCAGTACCGCCCCAGAATAGGAGCTACGCAGGTGTTATCACCTCAGCGCCCTCAGCGCAACCAGCCCCCATACCGTCGGCCCCCATACCCTCGGCCTCCACATCCTCGGCCCCCTCTAGAGTCCAGGCTGGCACACCCGCCGTAAAGCGGGCTGATCCCAGGAGGATCTCAACAGAGGAGGCCACCAACACCTTCATAGGAGTGCTCGACAGCCTCCAGAACATTCAGTTCTCACAGATCGAAACGATCGGTCGGGAACTGATTGAGGCTGGCAACGACCAGCTGCGCCGTGTTTGTGTTATAGCCAAACACAAAGCTTTCCTGGAGCAAATCGGCTCCTATCAGATCCCACGCGAACTCCTCTCGAAACGACCATAATGGGTAGTCTCAATCGTAGAGTAAAGCCGGCCTCATTGTCCATAGCGTACTTCAACGCAGACGGTATCAAAACCAGAACCAAAGACCAGCGGGATGAAATACGTCAGTATCTCATCCAGCACCAGGTCGACATCCTCCTAGTGCAAGAGACCTTTTTAAAACCTAGCATGCGCACGCCCCGCATGGCTAACTATGACTCCATCCGTAGAGATAGGGACGGTGCCTTAGGTGGCATCCTTATCTATTTCAAAAGGTCCCTCCACTGCGTTCCGCTCGAACCTCCTATACTTGTCAATATCGAGTGTGCCCTCCTCCGAATAGGCATGGCAGGCCATCCGGCTATCAACATCGCCTCTGTCTACCTACCTCCATCCAAACGCTTGATCAGGTCTGATCTAGCCGCTCTCTTCGAACTAGGAAATTCCACCATTCTGGCGGGAGATTTCAATTCCAAGAGCACCATTTGGCACTCTAACTCCACTTCCACAAACGGTCACGCACTAGATCTCCTCAGAGAGGAACTAGAGTATGAAGTTGTGGCATCGGAGTCCCCGACTTACTACCCCAAACGGGTAGACAGTACCCCTAGTGTACTAGACATCGCTCTACTCAGGAATATCGCCCTTCAGGTGGTATCTCTTGAAGTACACGCAGAACTGCACTCAGACCACCGCCCCGTACTCTTACAACTAGGGCCGACAGTTAACGGACAGACTGTGTTCACTAGAACGGTGACGGACTGGCGAAAGCTGAAAGACGCTCTAGACCAACCATCGTCTCCCGAACTAGACACAATACCAGACAGGATACTGACACCCGACGATACTGACAAGGCAGTCGCTGGTCTCACAAATTACCTACAAAAAGTCATTAGTGACTGCTCCAGGCAGGTCCCATCGCTTGACCCTAGTCATCGATTCGAACTGCCTGAAGACATGCGTGATCTGTTGAGACGAAAGCGTGCCGCGACCAGACGTTACGATGCTTACCCTACCGAAGACGCCCGCGTCGAGTTACGCACACTCCAACGACAAGTTAGAGAGCGCTTGGACGAAATTCGGGACGAGCGATGGGGTAATACTCTCGCAGAATTTCAGCCTGCTCACACGACTTTCTGGAAAATTGCGAGAGCGCTGCGACTCGATAGGACAGAACCCACTCCCCCTCTTAGAAACCCCAACGGCTCCGTCGCCTTTGACGATGACGAAAAGGTTGAATGCTTAGCAAGCAACCTGGAGATGCAATGCTCCCCTTGTCTAGAGCCAGTTGAACAGGCACACTCGGACACAGTCAACGAGCAAGCTGAAACCCTCAGCCTCTCGCCTGACTCACCCCCCCTCCCAGATATTCCCCTTAGACCGACCACGCTCGAGGAGGTGGAAGAAATCATTCGCTCCAATAGCCCCCGCAAAGCTCCCGGAGCTGACGGCATTTCAAACGGCGTCCTCAGACGCCTCCCTGAAACCCTTTTGTTGCTAATGGTATGCATATTCAATGCAGCCTTAGCAAACTGCACCTTTCCAGCCGCTTGGAAAAACGCAGTGGTTATAGGGATTCCGAAACCAGGCAAGGACCCGAGTAACCCCTCTTCATATCGACCCATAAGTCTACTTAGTACCTTAGGGAAGATATATGAACGCATCATTCTGACGCGGCTCAAGGAATTTCTAGATTCCAAGCCCTCCATAATACCCCCCGAACAGTTTGGCTTCCGCCCCAAACATTCGTGTATCCAACAAGTGCACCGCCTCACGGAGCATATCCTCCACCACAAAAACTCCGGAAGACCAACCGGAGCGGTCTTCTTTGACATAGCAACGGCCTTCGACAAGGTCTGGCATGAAGGTTTGGTATCCAAACTCGTCCGCATGGGCATGTCAATCAATCTCGTGCGCATCATACGAGATTTCCTGTCGAATAGGTCATTCCGCTATCGTCTCCAGGGCTGTCTCTCGACGTCACGCCCCATCAGAGCCGGAGTCCCGCAAGGCTCAGTGCTCTCTCCAACCCTATTCTCGCTGTTCACAAGCGATATCCCCAAAACTCCGAACGTGGAGTATGCCCTATATGCCGACGATACGGCAATCTACTACTCCCACTTCCGGAAAGAGATTCTTTCCAACAAACTCCAGAAAGCCATCACAGCGCTTGGAGAGTGGTTTAAGAAGTGGAGAATCACCGTGAACCCGTCCAAAAGTACCGCAGTGTACTTTAGTGACGATCCCGGTGCTACGAGTCGCCCCCGTAGGGGAGGTTCCACTCCACTTCTTAAAACCCTATCACTGTTCGGCCAGTCCATTCAATGGGCAAAACAGGCCAAATACCTAGGCGTAACACTAGACAGTGCTATGACCTTCGGCCCCCACATAAAGAGAGTCAGAGACCGCGCGGCTCACTGCCTCTTTAGGTTGTCCCCGATGATCAGCAATCGTAGAATGTCACTTCGTAACAAGTTGACATTGTACAAGCTGTGCATCCGCCCTATCATGTCGTACGCTAGCGTGTGCGAAGCACACGCTGCCGGAACGCATATTAAAAAACTACAAGTTATCCAAAATAGGTTCCTCAGGAAGGCTACCCAAGCGGCATGGGGTACCCGGAATGTGGACCTACATCGCGAACTGGAGCTCACCTCCATCCCCCGATTCTTCAAAGAGATCCTCACGATCCTTTGAACGCGCCCCCAATCATCCCAACCAGTTAGTAGCGAAAGCTGCTGACTACAACCCCACAGATTTCCTTAGGTGTAGGAGACCAAGGCATGTACTCAACGATCCGGACGACCCCATTAGTCGTGCGATTCCCCCCACCGTAGAGTCACCTGCGCAACGCAGACATAGCACACACATTAGCTCGATTACGAATCCCACTCGCCGGCGAGTGCGGATCAGGAATAGGACTGGCGCGTTCACGAGGTACCGCACGGTACCCGGTCGCTTCTAGCCAGTCAGCCCCTCAGGCGCTTGACACTTGGTCAAAGCCGATCGCCAGTGACGCCCAAAGCCGAGGTTCGTTCCCACCCGGTGGGAGCCCTTTGTGCTGTCACTTAACGGTGTGGACAACATCTTGCCATTTTGGCAATGTTGGTCCCGCCTAACCCGTCGCGCCCGGTGAGCTGTAAAATGCCTTCAGCATACAGCGTATTGCTTCGATCGAAAAAAAAAAAAAAAAAAAAATAATGGTGTAATTGTAAGGTTTGCTGTCACAAAGAGTCACAACACAAGCTCTGTGGCTCGCCTGCTTATTGTTAAAGTTACTGCAAATAATAACTTAGCATCTCGAAGGTCACAAAGTCTGATCTTGCCAGCCAGTTACTTCTGCAAACAGCAATTTTTTTTGCAAAATAAAATTGCAGTATATAATTTTTCAGAATGTAAGACTTTCGTAGTAACTAACTACTATTTTATTTATTTATTTAACTTTATTACAAAAAAATGTAACAGGCGGACTTAGGGCCTAGGGCCTTTTCTACCAGTCAACCTACTAAGTACTATTGTTAAACGGAATGCTGTTTATCAGGAAAACATACCTTTACATCGAATAATACTGTTTGATCTTCCTACTTTTCTAAGTACTAATAATTAAATTTATTAATACTTACAAAAGTAGGAAAATCAAACAGTATTACTAATGATACTAGGTAAAATCAATTTCAAGCTCTACAATACTCGGAATTTTATTTCGAAATAATAAAGTTCGGATTTTTAAAACGTGGAATATCAAAATTAGGAATAAAATTTTTCGGATTATTTTGTTGGTCCCCATTTATTGGTGTCTCTCCAAAATGCTTCTCGGGAATAAAGGCTGTACGAGGTGTAATTTGGGCAATTATAATAGTTTGTATGTGGAAAATGAACAAACATATTTTACTATATTTAAATATTTAACTATAACCCATACCGCACGTCCATGGGTCATCGACACCTCTAATTTAAGCCAATAAACCAGCCAAATTAAAGAGACACCATCATTACTAATGCTTCAAACGACATAGATGACAACATAACTTGGTCGTGCGACTTGTCAAAGAAATTTCTCAGTTTCTCTGCTTTCTTTTATTTAAATTTGTTTGTAGTGAAACTGATATTGACCAGACAAATAAATAAGGATTAATTGATTACAAATTAGAAGTTAGTCTTTTGTAGAGTCGTATCCCATAGCGCGCATCATTCAAACTCCTTCTTATGTTAGCGGTTGTATCTTTAGTTGTGCTGCTTTGGAGCCCGGGCTGTGCTATCCGGTTTGGTCATCTCCAAATATGCGATAGAAGGACTATAGGGACTGGAGAAAAAGAAGCTGGTACCATAATAACGATATATAAATGATATAAAACTAATACATGAATATACTCGTATAAGAACAAATTTCCATGGTTGAGCTAGCCCCAAGGTAAGTTTAAACTTGTTATAGGATACTCACTCAACGATACTATATATTTTTAAACAAATACATATATAGATAAACACCCAACACCCAGTTAAATTTGAAAAAGGCTATGAAGAAAATATATAAAATATAAAGAAAAAATTTAAAAATAACAAAATAAATTAAAAAAATAATTAAAAAAAAATTCAATTCAGGTCTCGTTCTTAAAATTTGTTATTAAACATCAAAGGGTAGCCGCCATGCTATTTACATTATACACCCCTGTAAACTCAAAAGTGTTAACTCTCATGCATTAGCGCATTTGTTTACATGTATAACTGACGTCATGACTACAGAGCAATATGGCGTCCACTGCTCCAACGTTATTTTGCAAATTTCGCGCGAAATTTGAAAATTTCAAATTTAAATGCATTTACCTGAATAATTTTTTTGTTTTTTTCAAGTTGTCTATTAGCACCATGGAATCTAATTGAGACACTTCACAAACCTTCGCTGTAAGGAAAAAGCTCTATCATCCTTCTGTTTTGAATGAATATTAAAGAGTAAACTAACGGTTCAGGCCGAGCTTTTGAGAAGCTCGGCAGTAAAAGCTTGTAAATCAAATAGAAAGGGTTAAAAACGGGATGGTGGTTAAACTTTATGCGGTGGTTTATATTGCAGTTAAAGTTTTATCAGTGATTGACAAGACTGGAACTAAGGAGAAGATCTCAGATGATATTTTTATTAGCTTTTTACTAGTACCTGTAAGTGCTTATTTCTTGTACAAGCTTTTATTGTGACGCCTAAGAACTTATTAAGAAAAATGTACTTAATAAGCCCAAACTCGATGGGGTTGTGTCGTTTTATAACAGGGTTCCTCTAGTCACCTACCGGCATCATCAGATTAGCTTCTTGTCATAATAATATTACATTGTCATCTGATTTACATTAGAGTACAAAATTTCATCTCAATCAGAAACCGGGAAGTGGCTAAATTTAATATATTTTTTTTATACTAAGATAGGGGCGGTCCGAATGCTGCAAATACTCACGCGGCGAACTCAAGGGATTATTTCAAACATTTTAATGGCTTTACAACCCAAATTTGAAATTGCGCAAATGTCCGAAGGTCAAGCCATTACCTTAAACATCCCTTATAATGTGTTTATTGCAATGTACGCGCTTTTTTCTTTACAAAGTAAACCTTTTGTTATTTGGAATTGTGCAAAAAATTGCAACGTTTTAACGTTTTTACGATTAGAAAGCAAGGGATAACTTTCTACAGTTTCAAGAATTTTGTCTGGTTTTTTAATGTTTATAAAGTGGGGTTTGTTGCAATACGAGTATTAGTTACGTTTTCAGTGAAATAATTTTAAAAAGTCCGCGTCATAGAGCATGGAATAAACAGACAGGCAGTTAATTTTTATGTGTTTTTAAATTAGTCACTATTTGTCTTCAACCTTTGTAGAAAAATCAGTTGTAAATATACAGGGTTTTACCGCCGTGTGCCGTTAGCCGTGTGGTCCCAACAGAGTAGAATAGGACCACTTCAAGTCTTTCCGTGGATGTCTTAGAAGGCGACTTAGGAAACACAAGCTAAACGAAGCTTATAAACATCAATGAGACCTCTCCAACCCGTCTGGCCAGCGTGGAGAGTGTAGGCCAAATCCTCTGACTGCTCTGGCTGATAGTACAGAGAGGGTCGTGCTCCTGCAGTGGAGACTAAAAAAGACCTGGTGATGATGATGATACAGGGTCTAACAACTATTTTAAGGGTGAATTCAGTCCATGATACTGAACAATTTTCCCCAATGGACATATCGAAATATAAAAAATATTTTTTTACATTCTATACAAGTTAACCGATCAGCTGATCTGATTTTGTAGGTATGCAAGCAAAATATATTTTTCATATTTCGATACCTACATGTTTGGAAAATTGTTTATTATCATGGACTGAATTCACCTTTAAAATGGTATCAGGATATTTTATTAGACATTATAATACATATATCACAGAATACGTCGGCCTGCGATTGCATCCGTGAGAGCTCTCAGAAATCAAATATCATGGCTGCCTTGCTAGGTATCTATGCGCCGCTTCATACTGCAATGGCAGCGGCCGGCGCACTTTCACTTCAAACCATATTCATCTTTATTTCAATCTACGAAATGCAAAGTATTGCTTGAAAAAAATAAAGTCTGGCGGCCGCCAGCGGCGCTGCGCGTTCTCGAGCAGCCAAGTCTTTCTCAAGATATATATTGCGATCGTGAGTCTACTTTAACACTTTTATAACAACGTTAGTCGAAGTTTATGTAATAAATCAGCTGTTCGTTATATTTTGGTGGTATACTTTGTATGTTTGTTTTTAGTCTTATCTAGCGTTTGCTTAAACCTATTCTAGGATTGGTTCTGGTCTACCCTTTGGGTTGCGGAGGTCAGATGGCAGTCGCTCTGTGTAAAAACAGGTGACCTTGTAAAATTACCTAGGGTAGGTAGCGGACCCCGGGCTCTGAAGCGTTACCGCTGAGGATAAAACCGGGAATACGCTATGATAATGAATTAGGTATTAAGTTTGATTCCATGGATAAACATTGAAATGCATATCTTTCAAGAAGAAAAAGCCGGAAAGCGTAGCCCGGGCTTTGAAGCATCATAGCTAAGGATGAGCAGAAACGCATTGTTTGATTTTTATGTTTATAAGTATCCAACACTGCTGTCAGAACTGCTTAAAGGCATCTCACATAGCTTGAAGACTGCCATCTAATGATGACAACCGGGACCGGCTTATCGTGCCTTTAAGCACGGAGGAGCTCAAAAAAATTTGTTTGCAACAGTGTTGCTTTGCATGCGCAAACGCTAGTAATGCGTACTCCCACCAAGCCACCAAGCTTCTCAAACTAAAGTATTATGATGGAAATAAGTTTATGCAACGTGTTAATGAAATAACGCAAAACCTCTCAAATGGTACCTCAGCCCATTAAACTGAACAACTTTTTTCTACAACATTCCCAAAATGCCATAAATAAAATCCGTATTTTCATATAAAAATTGACTCGATCAGCTAGAGCAGTTTGTATGAAAATTCAAATTTTTTTTTGAGTTTCGTGAAAGTTGTAGAACAAAAGTTGTTCAGTTTCATGGGCTGAGGTACCATCTGCATTAGTTCATTGACACGTTGTATATAACAATAGAGTTGGTCCAACAGTATTTTTTTTGTAAAACCGTTGTATAAAAAAGGATTATAGGAAGATACAAACGAGATCTTTACTGAACCCTTCGTAAAATAATAAACTGCTATGAGAACTAGGTATATTTATTAACCATAAAAATTAAATTTAAAACAAAATATGTAAATTTTATACGATTTCAAATATTGTCAACAACAATTTCGTTGCTGAACAAACAACATTAATTTTTGTTCACCATAAAGCATTAAAAAGTACGGGTAATGTCTTTATTGCGGTAAAAGGATAAGTAATGGCCAATGGGTTGTACAAAAGAGTTCTTTGAAAGGCCATCGCTGTTTTTTGTATAGTCAAAGAGGCGAAATTACTAATTTACTGGAAATTTTCATCACTAGATAATTGTCAATTTCGCTATTGATTTTAAAGTCATGATTGACGTTAGACCATTTACTTTCAGCTAAGTTTAGTGCCGCTTTTAACTGCACGTGTGCACAAAACTTAGGTCAAACGCTAGAAGCGGCACTTGATTAAATTTTGCTATAGATTTCATAGTCATTGTTGACAAAGATCATTTACTTACAGCTAAGTTTAGTCCCGCTTTTTCTGCACGTGTGCTTAAGAAGCGGCACTAAACTTAACTGAAACGCTAGAAGCGGCACTTGATGATTGTCAATTTTGCTATCGATTTCAAAGTCATTGTTGACGTAGATCATTTACTTACATACAGCTAAGTTTAGTGCCGCTTTTTCTGCACGTGTGCTTAAGAAGCGGCACTAAACTTAGCTGAAACGCTAGAAGCGGCACTTGATAATTGTCAATTTTGCTATCGATTTCAAAGTCATTTTTGACGTAGATCATTTACTTACATACAGCTAAGTTTAGTGCCGCTTTTTCTGCACGTGTGCTTGAGAAGCAGCACTAAACTTAGCTGAAACGCTAGAAGGGGCACTTGATAATTGTCAATTTTGCTATCGATTTCAAAGTCATTGTTGACGTAGATCATTTACTTACATACAGCTAAGTTTAGTGCCGCTTTTTCTGCACGTGTGCTTAAGAAGCGGCACTAAACTTAGCTGAAACGCTAGAAGCGGCACTTGATAATTGTCAATTTTGCTATCGATTTCAAAGTCATTGTTGACGTAGATCATTTACTTACATACAGCTAAGTTTAGTGCCGCTTTTTCTGCACGTGTGCTTAAGAAGCGGCACTAAACTTAGCTGAAACGCTAGAAGCGGCACTTGATAATTGTCAATTTTGCTATCGATTTCAAAGTCATTGTTGATGTAGATCATTTACTTACATACAGCTAGTTTTAGTGCCGCTTTCTAAGCACACGCGCGAAAGAAGCGGCAACAACTACACTGCAGCATTTTTCTAAAGACGTCAAATTACAATTAAAATGATGATAACATTTGTTACTTTACAGGTGTTACTTTAAATTAGCCAACTAATCAGACGCCTAGGCGGTTCATTCAACACCGGCATCCAAGTGGATGCCTAGGCCATTAGTTAATTGAAATAGAATCAAATTTTACATCAAATTACATTTATAAATCTGGCGTATTAAAAGTCTGTCCTTTGAAGTTTACTGATCACTTCAGGCGAGTGATTCTTTAGTTCAATTTTTTTCACTGCGGCGCTTGTATTAGTTTTCTAGTGTCTAAAAATGACTCTAGTCACTATATAACAGACAGGTTGAGCTACGTCAGATCTCATTAGGCAGCTATAAAAATCTGACACCATTCACAGAAGATAGTAGTATTACATACAGAACAGAATCTTCTAAGGTCCCGCGCAATATGCGTCCCTCGTCCCCGCACCTCTCCCCCGTTCTCGCCTTGTTTCAGGGCGCTACAAGGGCGAGAGCGGCGGCACAAGAACGGGGGAGAGGTGCGGGGACGGGGAACGGGGACGCATATTGCGCGTACCTTAGGAGATTCCATTCTGTATGTAATACTCTTGATGAGAGAGAGAGACCTTTATGGCTAAACATGTAAACATCTTCTTCTTGTATTTAAGGCGGAGGTATAGGCAAATGGCCTTGAAGTGTGAAATAAATTGGTAACTCGTAAATTTGGTGATAATTTCCTTATTTCTCTTCGTCATGCACTAGATAGCCCTTTAAATTATTTTATAAACTGCCGTTGAAACTATTATTGGTGATCCGTCTAGCTTTAAAACTTGCCGTGGCCACTTTTGGCGGAGGCAAGTTTTAAAGCTAGACGGACTAATGTAAATACTTTCAACGGTGGTTCATAAAATAATTTAAAGGGCTATCTAGTGCATGACGAAGAGCAATATGGAAATTATCTCCATATTTACGAGTTAACAATTTATTTCAAATGAGGGCGCCACTTCAAGGCCATTTGCCTATATCTTCACCTTAAGAGCCGCGCTCTTGTCTGTGTACCCAGTGCTTTGCTGTCTCTCTTTCCTTCGCTAAGTTCTTAACCTCCTTCATGTTTCTCATGTGTTTTCACTTATTTTTCTTCTATTTGATAAAAAATCAAAGGGCAAATGTTACATATTATAGAATATAGAAGAGGGAAAATGTTCGGTCATTTGCTACGACACGATGCGTTCTTTAAGGCCGTAGCTGAGTGCTGCCCCTATTTAAAATGAATCATTTCAAAGAAAATGGAGACATTTTTTAAAATTTTGCTACCACCAGGTCCTAGATAACCCTTCAAAGTATTTTATGAACATAGTAGTAAAGTAGAATAAACATTTTTTTTTTTTTTACTAACCTGTAGGTGTAGTAAGTGTCCCACTGCTGGGCAAAGGCCTTCCCCTTATCCATCCACACGTCCCTGTCTTCAGTGATTCAGTGATCTTTTGCCATTCGCACATAAATTTATCAAGAATAAACATACTTAACCTAAATTTTTTATTTAAGTAGGTAGATATCCAGGAAACTATCGTAGTTACCTAAGCATTCGATATTGTACCATAATTTACATGTTTCATCATATTAACTGCTTGCTATTTTTCATCATATACATACAATCAATCGATATTTTTATCAGTTTGGTTTTTACAAATGACGTCTAATAGTGAAATATATTAAACAATATTTATTACAAATCAAATCTGTTATCTAAATGAAAATCATATATGTATGTCATTATTACTATAGCTCGATAGACAATCTATTGTTGTAATATTAAATATAATGATGATAGAAATGATAAATTTTATCTACACCAATCGCATCCTAGATGTCAACCACAACGTATCTTTTTATAATGTTATTGTAAACAATAACAATATAAAAAGATACAAGGATAAGATAAAAGGGTTAAAACCCTTAAAAGCCAATGGTGTAATTGCTACCACATTAAATTGAACTTTATGCCTTGGAATAAAGTTCATAACTAATGAAAAAATTATACCTTCGATGCTCTGTTAAGGGTTAAAAACCACTTGTTTCTATCTATAAGAAAACTTAAGCCCGTAACGTTTATGAATTAAAAATAAACAAAATTAAATTAAAACATGACTTCTTTTACTGGCCCTGATGTGGATAATCTAAGTTTTGCTCCCGCTTCCACGCACACAAATTTACTCTAGCCGAAGCGAGACAGCGAGACCATGCAGGGTGAACAAATCATAGTAGGTCAATGAGGCTGGTTTTGTTTTTGAGGTTTTTTTCGTTTTAAGAAGAATATCTAAGAGTTATTTAAAAAGTAAGACATATTATGACTGCCTTATGTTTAATACAAATATAATCCAATGTTACAAGGGCTAATTTATTGTATTTCATAAATACTTTCCGTTTTAGTATAATTCTGAGGTGATTTAGAGGCAACTTCGCAATTTTTTTCTATAGAGAAAATTTCAAGCAATCGTGTTTTTGAAACATATTATGTATACCTAGAGTTAGTCCTGAACTTAGCTGTGTTTTTATTTCAAAGTGAGTATTTCGTTAATATTGATAATATTTAAGATCGCTCTAAGAACTTTAGGGTAGTACGGGCTCTTAAAACATTACTTCTTCTTATTCAATGATCGCCATCTAGTGACAGCATCATTATTACACACTAGTAAACTAGTGTGCAGGTTTCCTCACGATGTTTGTCTTCACCGGAAGCAAAACTCAGAGGCACAACATTACTACAAAAATGATTTTATATCAATTAAAATCACTACTACAAAAACAGTCAATTTATATAAAAATGAAAAGAATATAAACAAAAAATTGCGTAACAATTTCGGATTGTATTTCTGTTTTTTTTTTTCATTTCATATTGGACCACAAACAAGTTCACAGTTAAATATAGAATATTTTTTTTTCTTTTTATTTATTTATTTATTTACCAATTTATGTACACGAACAATATATACAGAGAATACATAAACTAAAAGTTGTACAAAGGCAATACTTATCTCAAAAGAGATCTCTTCCAGTAGGCTCGTGAGAGGAGATGTTTATATACGAAAGGCATATTTGTTGAATAAAGGTAGAAGAAGACATTAACATACCATGAAACTACAGATAAACATACGAGTACATATGTTACATACATACTTAAATAAATACATATGTCGATTTAGAAATAAAATATGTAAATGTATAAACTACAATTAAGATGATTCCGATAAATAATAATCTCTTACTCGTCTTTTAAACACATTATTTTATTACACATATTATTTATTTTTTATTGACGACCTTAGCATATTATTTATTTAAATAACTAGACCATTAAGAAATATATATTTCTTTGAATCATTTATACCTATGTGTTGTTTGATTTGGTAAACCACAATGGTAAGCGACATATAATGATAGTAACAACGTAGTGTCGCCAAGCAATACATATCACGTGATCCTTATGTCAATGAAGTACCTTTGTAGTCAGGCGCCGAGTTCTACGGCGTTTATATATTATATGTACAATACATTAACTTAAGATGATTTTAAAACACAAGCTTGAAATATGCGTTATTAAAATGTTCTATTTATTTTAATTAATTTTTATTTTTTTATTTTGATTAATTATTAATTCTTCATAATAAAAAAATAATTAAACTAAAACTTAATATACAAATATGTACGTACAAGCTTACAACAAGAAGAAAAGGAATAATGGACAGAAGAAAAAATAGGTAGGTACCTAAATATGTTTAAATTACGTAGTTTTTTTTTAATTCCATGCATAAATTTAATAAACGAGCAAGTGCGAGTCGGACTCGTACATGAAGGGTTCCGTACCTCCGTACAATGTTTTAAAACGCAGAAGAAACACGTTTCTTGTATGACGACCCCCTTTATTTTTTTGACTTTATCTTATTTTTAGTATTTGTTGTTATAGTTGCCATAGTAATACATAATCGGTAAAAATTTCAAGTATCTAGTTAAAGCCATTATAAAGATAGAGTTAAAAACGCTGAAAAAAACACGTTTCTTGTATGACGACCCCCTTTAATTTTCAACTTTTTTATTTTTAGTATTTGTTGTTATAGCGGCCATAGTAGTACATAATCTGTAAAAATTTCAAGTGTCTAGCTATTACGGTTCAAGAAATAGAACCCTGTGACAGACGGACAGACAGCGGAGTCTCAGTACAGTTGACTTTGGCATAATGTTTTTTGATGTTTTTTGAAATATATATTTAAACACCTGTGAAAGTACCTATAGCTGTATAATATATGTGTTATAACTGTGCTATTTTTTATTACTATGTAAATTATATATTTTTTTTATAGGCGCCAGACGGAAATTATCTACGCTAATCGGAACACAAAGAATTTGTTCCGACATTCCATAACTATCATTTTCACAGCACGCACCTCATTACATACCTAATTATTATTTGAGCATTCCTAAACAATATAATCGATGAATCGGCACCTATGCTTGTATCGATTATAAATTGCATCGCTAATTCTACTGCATTGTCGATTACTTAACAGTATTTGTAAATAATTAATCATACTGATTTCTCAATTAGAGCGGCTTGAATATCATATATTATTTGAAATGTATAATTTATGTTTGATTATTTTTTACAGAGACGTACGTACGTAGATATATTTTTTTAATGTTTTCTCTTAAACAATTTTGAATGAGTAAAGAGTGCATTTTTTTAAATATATTATACTGTATACTATATACTGTAATATAGTATATTTATTTAACGAACACGCCTGTATGCCTTTCATATATTACCAACTCCTCTCACGGGCCTACTGGAAGAGATCTCTTTTGAGAAACGCATAACGCATAACTTTTTTGGTGCAAGTTCAGTCCATGATATTGAACTACTTTCCATAAAAACATTTTTATGGATAGTTGTTCAGTATTATGGACTGAACTTGCACCAAAAAGGAAATGGCAATATTGTTTTAAGTATTAAATCAAAAAATTCGGTCCGGTTCGCGACAATAGGTACTTTATATTTTTAAATTAAAAATTACTTTTAAACTCTTGTTTTCAACATAATAATATATTTTAATATTTAATATAGCCCAATCATTTAAACTGTTCCGGCTATTTATTCTCCATTTCGCAAGGTCTTTGGCATCCTTGGGTGACCATTGACATGCATGTAATATTTGGAGAAGAAAAAGCGGGAAAGCGCTCACCGGGCTCCGAAACAGCACAGCTGAGGATGTAACCAGAAACGCGCTTAGACAAAGAAGATAGTAATATATTTGAAGTCAAATAAATTCGAAAAAGTTAAGACCTACCATCTACATATTTCTTTTTATCATATCCTTTTAACATCTTAAACCATTTAACGACATTCGTAATTTTAACTACTACACAATTGTATCAAAAAGAACTGAATCACTTCACAAAATACCCAATTCTATAACAGGTACGGACAGGATTCCCAAAAGAGGATTAAATACTAACTTTATTACCGCCCGCATAGCGAATTTCTATTGTCGGTGTGAATCGGAAAGTCTTGTCGCCACTATTGACAATCTTAGACCTGCCTTTAATCCCTGTTAATCCGTGGTAAATCCATCGTTGAAACACCAATCCCAGCCACTGGTTACTTCTAAATTATCTCAAACAAGCCCTTTTTTATTGTCTTAATTTTTTACTTGGAAGTTTTAGCTACTGTCGGTGACTTTGTAAGATTATATTATTTGCTTTTGTTTTAATTTCTGTGGGATAGTTTCTTTTGCATGTTGTGATATTTAAAAAATAAAAGAAAGCAAGCCTAATACAGGAAAGAACTGTGTTTTTAGTTTTTAATGAACTATTAGGTATTTCAGCATCTGTAAATATGTAAATTATTTTACCTACGTGCTTCCATAAACTTGAATTAAGTATCAAATACTATAAATATTTTAATTATTAAATTAATATAGGGCTACAAACTAAGCATAGATAACATATGTAATTACTTACATTTCGTAGGAGGGTTGACGTCAGACTGGCGTAAAACCAAATCGATTTATTGGTACCGGCTTTTTTCACTTCACACGATCTTTGACATACATAATCATAGAGAACAAGTCAACTTAACAAAAAATCTGTGCGCGCACCTGGAGGTTCTGAATTCGATCCTCAGCTAGGATTAGTTGGAAAATTACCTTTTTCAAATTGTCCTGGGTCTTGGGTGTTCATCTATAAATGTATTTATTATATTACAATTTTGCGAACGCGAAGTTGTAGAAGTAGAAGTAGCTAGGCGACTTAGGAAACACAAGCTAAACAAAGCTAATGAGACCTCTCCAACCCGTCTGGCCAGCGTGGAGAGTGTAGGCCAAATCCTCTGGCTACTCTGGGTAATATGTGGCTCTGGTAGTACAGAGAGGGTCGTGCTCCTACAGTGGAGACTAAAAAGGACCTGATAATGATGATATTACAATTTTAATTAATCAAAAAACCTAGCGGTGTTTCAAAAACCGCATGCCTAGTTGAAACCGCTAACAATCGTCTCGCAGTCGCGTCGCGGTCGCGTCGCCGTCGCGCCCGCGTCGCGACAATCGTCGCCTCTGTCCGCAATTACTCTAATTAAATTGACAATTACCGATTTAATTGGTCGTGTTGAAGAGAAATTTAGAAATGATTTCTTTTGCTTTCTTTCAGTTTATCTTTGGTAGCCAGAGGCAGTGTTGATCAGACAATTTTATTTTTAAAATTTAATTACTAATTGGCACCCGGGTATTTGGTTGCATTGATCAGTGAGAATTTTTTTTTAATAGTTACAAAGAAAATTCAGATATGTTATAAAATAAAGGTAGGTTTCAACTCGGAAAAAAATAATAACATTTGAATTTTTCCCTTAGATGTTTTATTTTGTAAAATAACTATAGAATAATGGTTACTTGCCATTATATAAGCAAATTCGACGCTTATTTCAAATTAAGGTACCTATTTGCACGAGTTTTATTAAACTATAAAATGTTATTATTTAATAAATATGTTTTTTTTATGTAGTCTATTAAGTATCCCATTGTTGGGCAACAACCTCTCCTTTCTGCTTCCACAGATCTCGATTTTGGGAAGTTTGCTGCCACCCACTCAGATAGGAGGAGATGACATCGAACGATGTCATGATGATGATGATGATTGGCCTTCCGTGTCCCCGAAGCCCTTCTAGAGTTCATCTTCTTCGTCTAAGCGCGTTCCCGGTTGCAACCTCAGCTGAACAATTTCGGAGCCCGGGGTGCGCTTTCCCGCTTTTTGTTCTCCAAATATAACTTGGTCACCCAAGGATGCCAAAGACCATGCAAAATGGAGAAGAAATAGCCCTTCTAGAGTTCATATCGTAGCCTATCTTGCCCATCTCACTGGTTTCATACGACAAACATGTCCGGCCCACTCCCACTTCAATTTCACTGGTTTGAAACCTACTTCCATAAGGTTTTAGAGCGGATTTATATTTATATATTTAAATTATGTATAGTAATTTAAATTTAAATTAGTTAGTTAAGATCTTTATTGCACCAAAACATAATGAGACAGAATAATAGAAAAAAGAAAAAAATTACAATAACATAAACATATATCTAAGACTTAACCTACTTGAACATTCTTTTAAATATTATCATTTAATTATTTATGAATCAAATCATTATTAATACTATACTCATATATTAAACGACAATTAAAGATAAATAAAAAATATTTAAATATGATATTAATGATACAATAGAGAAACCGAAAATTGTAATAATTAATTTAAGTACCTATTTAAATATATAATATTTTTTATGTAAATGAAAAATGTTATTAGCAATAAACATATGTAAATGAAAAATAAAAACAAACATCACTATTCTAACTAAAACTAAATTTAAAACTTAAATAAAAAAAAAATCTAAAGCGCAACATCGAGGCAACGTGCCCAAAAATAAATAAATAAATTCCCCTTAGGCCGTATATTATTACTACTAATGATATAGGAAAATATCATTTTCACAGGATACTAATTTCAAATTTTATAATATTACCTTAAATCAACTATACATATAATACTAATTACCTGTTGAAGATATTAAACATGCAGTATATAATTTTTTTTTTATTAACAGAAAATCGTGCGATTTTTTGTTTTCTCCAAGGACGATTCATACTCCATGGTTTTCTCTGTATAGGTATGTACGTATCCCATGCATATATATTCAAAGAAAATACTTTTTAAATCTTCCAAATCTTTATTAAGTGGTACATATACCTACATACACACTCGACTGTCTAAAATAGTTGTCCATAATTTTTAAATAATTTATCCAATAAAAACATAGTATCTGTATATGTATATTCGGACGACCAAATAAAAAACAGATCGAGATAAAAAATACAAGGGCGGGGGCGCGCAGACGCCCACCGGACCGGCTGAAAGCTTCTAAATTCAAATCGCAAAAAAAAAAATGCGCGACCGAGCCGCAAACCGATATAAAGGCGGCACGGATGCCGCGGCTCACCAGTCTTCAGACATCTACTGAACTGAACGCACGTCGCTACGCTGTGCGCGCGCTACATTCATCGTAAAAAAGATCGATCTCAAGTTCACTTCATTCAACATGGATATCAAGGTTTTGGACCCCACCGGCATCTACTGAAATCAAGGTGATTTCTGCATCAGTGCTGAGAAAATTCAAGACTTTTTAAGATTTTTACAAAAATCGCCAAAATGTTCGGGTTGGATCCTACCGGAGTATATTGAGTTGAAGATTATCCAGTTTTTAAAAGTGATCAAGATGTTCGTACTAGACCCCACCGGTGTCTACTGAAGCTGTTTCTCCATCATTCTCACCAACGTCTCCAAAATGTTCGTGCTCGACCCCACGGGAGTGTATTGAGAAGAATTTTTGTGAAGACAAAAGTGCGTCAAAATGTTCGTCTTAGACCCCACTGGTGTTTACTAAGAACTTTTAGTGCTAAGTGTCGCTGAAACGTCAAAATGGGACTCGATCCAACAAACGTTTACTAGGTTAATCATAGTTTTAGTTCAAAATGGCTATAGTTTTAGATCCCACGGGAATTTACTAAAATTCCCCCAAGGTAACTATTTTTTAGCCTTGTTTTCTTGCATTTATTTTAGCTTTTTAAAGTAGCAAATATGTACTGCTGTTGTTCTTCAGTCCGTCACAGACTTATCTCTAGTAGTAGGAATAAGGTGTCATATAACAGAAAAAAAAGGAAACTACTAGTTTTTAAAGTGATGTAATTATGTATATAGGGAACCAAAGACTGCACCTGCCTGTCCGATCCTTCGATCGCCAAGAAGTCTGGTCTAAGACTATATAATCATTAATTTATTAAAGTTACCTTAGGATAAGTGATTATTTATTGACTAACAATATTCCTATTGTTAATAGCCTAATTTGTTGGGATGTTAGTAGCCGGTTACTGTTCTGGCATTTCTTGTTCATTTTGTTGTTCACCTGTTGATTATGTTCAAGTATTGTGTACCCATTGCATTTCTCTACTTTGGCAGTGAATTTATACTCTTGTAAAATATAAGACTGTTAGATAAATACTCTAGCTAAATGATGCTGAATAAGCACTGAAAATTAGAATAAAATTGTTTAAAATTTATTTGTTGATTTTGATTTATTTATGCCCCTCTTTCGTCTAATTTGACTTCACAATATTTGTCATTAATATGACACAACACATTGCTTTTTAAAATTAAGTTTTTACTGAGATTAATTATAATTTTTCAAAATACATAGGTATTCCGGGGTTTGAGTTTATTGTAGTGTACGGGGTTATTTTTGAAAAATGACATAATATTTATAATATTTACGTTACTTTTGGATAACATGTAATCTGAATATTAATTTATTTTCTTTTTCGAAAGACATTAAGTAGATTTTTTTTTGTACTAAGATATATCTCCAACAAATTTACATATAACATAGAAACAACAAAAGATTAAAAAATAACTTTTTGAAATAATTATGATAGAAAATATTATATACAAATTTTTGATAAGAGTAATGTATTTCAAGATGCATTGATTAATTTAAATATTTTTTACACTACACAAGTAAATTTTACATGAAAATTTAGATTTCAAAATACTTTTTTCTAAACACCACATGACTGTATCGTTGAGTTTGTTGCATCAGCTGGTATCTACATCTACCAAACAACGAAGGTTGCACTCAGTGGTGTGATCGTACACTCTAGATTTCGAAATACGTGTAGAGTTCTACTCGTATCAGTTATTCGTATAAAAATACTCACTATCGAGTTATAGTACTTATATATGTTTCTATGTAAATGCGCAGAAAAGAAGAACTTTTGTCCATTGTGTAAATTTAAGAGCCAGTTCAGTCCATAATACTGGAGAGGAGATGGAAGATGATTAAACAAAATAGTCAATTTATTATATTCAACTTAAAAACGAATACATTTTGTTAGCTCTATATAAAATTACATTAATATTTTATCTGACTAAAACTAAACTAAAATCTAAATTTAAAACTAAATTAAAAAGTAAAACTAATTCAATTTTAATTTTATTGGTTTAAGTACACTTGAAAATTTACAATCAATACATAAAAAAATAAAACATAGTACTTAGGTGCTACTTATTTCTAAAGGTTTTTTTTCCAGCAGACCCGTAAACGGAAAAGGAAAGAAAGAGGTAATGGCGTGTACCAATACAAAACTAAATGAATAAATAGAGAAGATACCTAAATCATTTAATTAATTTTTTAAACTAAACATCTTGCAATCTTTCATCATGTAAGTTGCAACAGAACCTCAATACACTAAAGGTAAAGGTAAGGTAAAATTTATATGTATGACACGATACTAGCAAGCTTTGCAGTATGTAGATGTTAACCTCTGAAAGTAATGCTCTAAAAGTTATTAGAAACCGCATCAAAATCAGTATTCGTCAGCATTTCTGAGTTTATCCTTTACAGACAGAAAATCTTAACTAAATCAAGTAAGTTGTTATTTTAAAAACAAACAAAAATCACTGATTGTTAGAACTCCAAATTCAATTCATATGACTTAAATATATTTTTGTAATCCCTTTTTAATATCCTTTATTTTGATACGTTACTCGATCGGCTTGGTAAAAAAATTTAAAATCACAATTTAGCACTAAAAATCATTTTTTAAAGATTTTTTTAAACACCTACATATCTCAGGACACTTGGGTTTTTGAGACATCTATTGATACCGATGTCGATCCAGCCGATTGGAAGTTCCGAGGTAATAAAGATATATACAAACATACATAGAAACGTACAAGATACGCACGAAAAACATAACCCTTCCTTAGCATACATGAAATACATAAGTTTAAGTCTCATTTATTCTTAGCATAGTATCGAATATTTTAGGTTTTTGAATACACTTTTTACGAATACGCCATATTATTCTGCATATAAAAGTAAAAATAAATTATTTGGCAATATAATTAAATTTAAAAAAAAAAAAACATTAAGGAGTTTCTTCCATATCTCCAAAGTTCTTCATCATATCTTCACCAATTAAAATAGGACCAACTTGGTAGTAAAGGCTTTCAAATAAAAAAGAATCATCAAAATCGGTTCACAATTGGCGAAGATATCGCGTAACAAACATACATAAAAAAAAATTAAAAAAAAACATGCAGTCGAATTGATAACCTCCTCCTTTTTTGAAGTCGGTTAAAAATTTAGACGCTACACTTATCTTAGTGAACTTTTCAGAACAGACAATTTATGATGAAAAAACGACATTAATAACATCTCATTTAGTTGCCGTATATCATTTTGTTCAAATATAAAATGTCTCAATTATATACGACCATAAATAATGGCTACTGTGTTAAGAAAAGGTTTATAATTTGTAGTTTAGTCCTTTGCAATAGATATTAAAACGCACGTAACGACAGGACAGAAATTAAAAACAGAAAAATCTAAAATAAATAGTTTTATAATTAGTGATCGAATCAGAAATGAGGAGATTCGTAGAAGAACTAAGGGCACAGACATAGCCCAGCGGATTAGCTCATTGAAGCGGCAGTGGACGGGGCACATAGCGCGAAGAACCGATGGCCGATGGGGCAGAAAGGTTCTCGAATGGCGGCCACATACCGGCAAGCGCATCGTAGGACACCCACCTGCTAGGTAGTCAGAAGACCTGAGCAAGGTTGCAGGAAAACGCTGGATGCAGGCCGCTTCCGATCGGTCGTTTTGGAAATCCTTGGGGGAGGCCTATGTCCAGCAGTGGACTTCCTGCGGCTGATATGATGATGATCATAATTATACCGTCGGTAGCCAAGTAAAAACTACCTCGCAATTTAATTGGATTATTTTATTGACAATGTACCAACCGCTATAAATAAAAGTGTTAAAATGCTCCATAAACGTTGTGAAACTTATTGTGAATAAGTTATAATCCTATTAAAGTTTTAGCTATCAAAGACAATACTCGTAGTAATAATAAAAACATTAAAAAAAAACTTAAAACATGAACTTTGTTAAATTTTCATCAAAAGCTACTTAGTGAATTTTGTTTTAATTCCGTACCTGAATTTTCCGGGGTCCAGTGCTGCCCCCATTTAAAATAAATCATTTCAAAGAAAACGGAGACATTATTTAAAATTTTGCTACTATCAAATCATAGATAACCCTTCAAAATATTTTATGAACTACTGTTTACAATTTAAAGTGAGAACGTTAAGCTTTACTACGCACATTTGCGAAAAACGGCCACTTTTGGCAAATGTGCGTAGTAGAGCTTAACGTTCTCATTATAAACTGTAAACAGTAGTTCATAAAATACTTTGATAGGTTATCTAGGATTTGATAGTAGCAAAATTTTAAATAATGTCTCCGTTTTCTTTGAAATGATTTATTTTAAATGGGGGCAGCACTGGACCCCGGAACATTCAGGTACGGCTTTTACAAATATTTTATTGTTAAAATAAACAACTACCTAAGTGCAAACTACTTGGACTAGCGTGGTTACCAATTATACAGGTATATATTATATAGGTCGTCAAGTCAAGCCATATACACTATATGTACATCACACATAGGCATGTTACACATTTATACCTATTCAACTGTTCATTTAAATTATATCTACCACTAAATATTTAAAAGTGATTGTTAAGTATTGAATACATTATTATACTTCTCAGAAATACCAACACTATTGAAGGTAATATAAGACGGATCTCTACGTCAGCCTTTTAAGAACGCAAGCCTCTAAATTCACGAGAATGATATATTTATGGAGTGATCGTGAGATTATTGTGATATTATATGTCATATAATAATTGTGGTTGCCACTCCATGGATATATTAGTTTTAGTATTTGCTATAATTAAAATTAAAAATATAAAAGAAATACGTATCTTTTGTTGACTACATTTATTTTTTTATTTAATTTTTATTGTACAAGATTGTAAGTGTACATACTATCACGTCTTTATCCCTAAAGGGGCAGATAGAGCATTTTGAGTCTTGTGGCTCTAAACAGACAGCCCAGGGCCGCAAGACTCAAAGGGCACTTTTAGCGTGATACGAGTAGTGGGCGAGAAGGTGGAATAAAAAATCTTAATATTGAAAAAAAAAAAAATAGTGATGAGGATACCCTCCTCATCACTATTTTGTTTTTTTTCCACCATCTAACATATATATATACATTTTCGCCCATTCCCTCGATGGACTTCTACGATCTGCGTGGGAGAGGAACTGACAAATTATATTCTACTCTGCCATCGCCCCACGGCGAACGTACTTCATTGCACAGAGGACGCTGGTGCCCGTTCTTCGTTACCTATACCTTCCTCAGTCGCCTCTTACGACACCCGTGGGAGAGGAACTGACATATTATATTCTACTCTGCCATCGCCCCACGGCGAACTTACTTTATTGCACAGAGGACGCTGGTGCCCGTTCTCCGTTACCTATACCTTCCTTAGTGGCCTCTTACGAAACCCGTGGGAGCGGAACTAAAAATTATATACTACTCTGTCGTCACCACACGGAGGACGTCAATAAAATTAGTTATGTTAACTAATTTGTGGATTCTTATCACACTTGGCATTCCAGGTATAAATACGTCAATTGTAGGAAGAGGTTTTCCTCCTTGGTGACCTCTATAATTAATTACTGTGCATTAGATTACGTTAATTACCTCATTCACTCATGTAATATTATATTAGTTTTTTTTAAATTAAAATGATAATCTAGAGATGAACGTACGTATATCGAACGTAAGTACTAGCGGCAAGTACAGTCAGCAGCAGCACAATAACTGTCAGCAGCAACAGTTCTTGTGCTTGCTATGCTTTATGTTTTTGTACTTTTATGTCAACTGTAACTTTACCTATGTACACATTAGAAAACGCTTTTATTTGATGACATACTTTTGTTGCTGACTGTACATATGTGAAGAGTTTTTTTTTATTAAAATGATAATGTAGAGACGGACTTACTTACGTAAATTGTTCTTAAGTAGTGGTAAGACATACTTTTGCTACTGACTGTACATAGGTAAAGTAACAGTTGATATAAAAGTACGAAGACATAATTACATAGCAAGCGCAAGAAGGTACCAATCTACATATATTTCGGTTTCTTCCATGCTAGTCTGAAAGAAAAGAAAAAGCTACTATGTCCCAGCTGCCTCTCTTCCCGCGCAGTTTGTATATACATATTTATTTGCGGATATGAAGTACATATCTGATGACCGATTACAAGAAGCTGGAGTAGAAAAAGATGGAGTAACTATTCTCATTCTTCCCATTCTCATCCCAACCCTCTTCCTCATAAATACAGGGTGACTTTATAAACACCAGCCAAATTTTTGGAGCAAGTTCAGTCCATGATACTGAACTACTTTCCATTAAAAAAGTTATTAAAATCGATAAAAAATTTTCATCCTCCCATACAAAATCCGGGCCGTTTGGCTGACCGTTGATTTGTATGGGCAGGCGAATTTTTATTTTAGGTTTTCGTTAATTATTTTTACGGAAAGTAGTTCAGTGTGGACTGAACTTGCTCCAAAAATTTGGCTGTATATCCGCTTACGCAAACATTGTGCTCGACACTTCCTCTTCCTCATTACCAGTTCCTCATCAACCCTAGTTTAAACTCCGCAATAGAACAGCTGGATGCGACCTGGACAGCGCAAAAATGAGAAGACTAGTTCAAGGAATTAGCAAAGCAATGAAAATTTAACCTTGTGATTTTTTTTATGTTCCCTAAAAACCTAAAACCTGAAAGTAAAAAAAAAACCAAAATATATTATAATATATAATATCACGTCTTTATCCCTAATGGGGCAGCCAGAGCATTTTGGGTCTTGCGGCCCTGGGCTTGTCTGCTTAGAGGCCAAAAGGTGAGTGAGAGAGCCGGAGCCCTCCTCTCCCTCCCCCCTCTGGGCAGGGCCCAGAGGGGGGGCCGGTAACGCTCTTGTTACACCCATGGTGTTGCAGTTGTCCATGGGCAGCGGTGATCACTTACCATCTGGTGACCCACTTGTTCGTTTGCCGTCCTATGACATAAAAAAAAATCTTAAGTATTTAAGATTTTTTTCCATCCCTATTTTAATGCCTTTTACCAAAAAGGCATCAAAATAGTTATAGGTTACTATCCGCCTCGCCTATTAACTTGATTCGCATTTACGCCCATTCCCTGGATCGGTTTTTACGAACTGCATGGGAAGAAAATCAGCTGGTAAATTCTAGATATGTCTTTTCTCCCAGATTATCATGAAAAATTTCTTTACCAAGCTGAAATAACCTATACCAAAAGGAAAATTTGTTATACTTGCGAACGTGAGGTCATTGACCTCGCATGCGTGACGTAGAAGGTCAGATTCTAGGGAGGAGTGACCGAGAATTAGCTATTATATCTATTTGGCTACTAGTATCTACTTCATAAAAATAACTTCTGACTAATCTGACTGATAACGCGTAAAAGAACCGATGGGTTTATGGTTGTTGTTGTTACCCTATATGATTTAGTCCTAGTTCCTTATTAAGGCCGTACCTAAACAGAGAAATCATTTAAAATTTTGCTACTACCAAGTCCTAGATAACCCTACAAAGTATTTTATGAACTACTGTTTACAGTTTATAATTAGAACGTTAAGCTTTACTACGCACATTAGCCAAAAGTAGCCGTTTTTCGTAAATGTGCGTAGTAAAGCTTAAGGTTCTCATTATAAACTGAGTAGAGTAGTTATCTAGGACTTGGTAGTAGGAAAATTTTAAATGATGTCTCCGTTTTCTTTAAAATGATTTATTTTAAATGGGGGCAGCACTGGACCCCGGAAAATTCAGGTACGGCCGTAACGGCAGTTATAAATAAAAAACTGGCCAAGTGCATGTTTGATCACGCGTAGTGTAGGGTTCCGTAGCAAATGCAGATTTAGAGTTCACGCCTTACGGTTTAACAACTAAAAACGTTTTTTAAATATTTTTAATTAAATTTGTATGAAATTTTCCTTTTTCGAGTACATTTCATAAGTTGGTCGATATAACTCATTAATTTGTAAACCCCACTTAGCTCTGATGGTTTACCTTTTAACTTCGATAAATACTACTGCCGTGAATTTTTCACGTGTCCATATATTTTTATTTATTTTATTTTATAAATATTTATAATACATAAATCAATCAAGTTTCCTTAGATTACTTCCTCAGAAATACCGGTCGGATAATGTTGACAAATTAAAAGAAATGAAACATAAAAGTGGGGAATCTAAAAAAAATATTTTGACCAGAAAAAAAAACACAATAACAATAATATACAACCGCTTAGCTGACAGAGGTAGGGGGGGGACACCTGACTAACTCTAACAAAAATTTACTGGTCTCTATCTGCTAAGAGCTGCAAGACCCAAGATGCTCTGTCCAATTGGCTATTAGGGATAAAGACGTGATTGTATGTATGTATGTTATTGCAGTTACAATTTTAAAAATTAAGGACCTCCAACTCCAGACCCTTTCACGTTAATGAAATATCAACTTTTGACATAATCTACTTAGCTCTTGATAATGCGACCTTTTTTAAAAGCCTCTCGTTATCTCACTACGGATACAATATTGCAAGTGGTTTAATTTGGTAAGATTATCTGTAGTTGCACTTACATTAAGAACTCTTTCAGAAAGAAAGCCACAAAATATTTTTATCTGCTAAGAATATTTTCTTATAAGAAACTGGTAATGGGTACTGCTGTTTTATTCTTATTAAAATAAATAGAAACAAATAAATAAACAAATTAGGATTTCCTTTTTTCTTTAACCATATATATGTATATATCAAACCATTGAATAGGCGATGCGGTTAGCAACCCATCACTATTATGATTTCCCTTTTCCACCTTCATGCCCACCATTACGCTAAAAGTGGCCTGGGCTTTACCGCCCTTGGCTCTGTCTACCCCGTTAGGGATAAAGACGTGATAGTGTATCTGTATCTGTATCAAACCATTGTTGGACTAATTCTAGGGATAAGATATTAGACTAGCTGCTATTCCGACAATATAATATTTAAGTCCAAGAATTGATATTTAAACCAATTGTAGCAGACTAAATTACATCTTGGACTAGCTGCAATTTAGACAAAATTATATATAAGTCTACTTACAACTTAGGGGAGTTTACTTAGAATTTACACGAGTTCCGAGTTACGTTAGGCATGATGTTTTAGATGCCACTATAGCTAATTACGTTTGCGATCATTCGATAGGTACTAACTCTTCAGTATTCAAAATATTTAAAGAAAAATTAACAAGTTCAAAATATCTTTATTATCATAGGATATTTATTTTATTTTTAACACTTTATTGTTGCAAAGTAAAAATATAATTTTAACAAATGGCGGACTTAATGCTAAAAGCATTTTCACCCAGTCAACCATAGGGATAAACAGAGAAAAAAAGAATTGTGCGGCGCAAGAAAGCTAAATAAAAAGCTACTATGACTATCGGAATAATACATACAAATACTTTATATAAACTATTATAAATATATATACATACCCAATAAAATATTACTACATACATACCTATAATACTATATAATACATACCATTATACAGATATAATATTATGTTCAATTTTGAGAACTGAATGATGATGACTTTACTAAGAAAGGGACTTCAAAAGATGAACGTGAACTTTCCTCTTAAAAGAGAATTTGGTGGAAATTTCTCTTATGTCAACGGGTAAAGCATTCCAGAGCCGTGAAGATTGGAGATCTATAAAATTTCTTAATAATAGTCACTTTGTTTTGTTCTGCACAAATGTTGACGTCAAATCGTTACTTACAGCTAATAACAATTACCTATATCTCCCTTAATTGCTTCTTACGACACGCTTGAGGGAGGAAAGGGGTGGTAATAAGATGTATTATTTGCCGTCTCCAAACAAACGGCAAAATAAATCACACGAATGGGCCTTAGCTTCAAAGGTTGTAGGTACAAGAATTAGAAAACTAACTTATTTTATTAGGGTAACCTAAAAGTAAAAAAAAAAAACAGTGGCACTCTGGGACTGCCGACAGAAGTGAAAACGTAACAGTGTCGCGAGTACAAAGGTTTTGTCCCATCTCAAAAAATGCCCAAGGCGCTTATAGAAGTTTTCACTTCAAAAAAGCTCATTATGTGCATCTCTTTCCCTATAATGACAACGAAAAGAGCTTGGCTCTTAAATGTAGCAAAAGAAAACTCAATGTGAAGAAAAAATCTGGACCAGTTAAACCTAACATTTAGTCATAGTTTATTTTTTACCTCATATGTTCCGTCGTCCAATGACTCGTATATCACATTTTTTACAAGATTATTCAGTAAAATATAGCAGAATGCGTGTATAAATAAACATCACAATATTAGCGTGTCCATCTGTCCACCCAGTAATGCGGAAACGTTGTGGTGTCGGAGCTCGGGCGGCGCAAACGCAGTGAAAAGTAAGGCACTTACAATATTGTTTGTGAATTGCACGAATTGTATGTGAATAAGTTGTCCATTTCATAATTCGCATACATTGTCATCTACACGACTGAATTTTTTTACATATATGTAAATCGGATGGCTGCCTCCGTAGTCCAGTGGTCTTGTGATCCTAAAGTTCGAACACTGGGAAGCATACATTGTCTAAAAGTTGTTTCCAGTACAGTTAGGATAATGCAAGCTTGAATCACCCGATTATCCGAAAAGAAAGATGATTTCGAACACGTAAAGGAAGCTTTACGTTCACGAGATTATATAAACCTATCCTAGGGTTGGTTCTGGTCTACCCTTTAGGTTGCGGAGGTCAGACGGCAGTCGCTCTGTGTAAAAACCAGTAAACTCGTCAAATCACCTAGGTTAGGTGGCGGACCCCGGGCTCTGAAGCTTTACCGCTGAGGATGCAAGCGGGAATACGCTCGGATGATGATAGTGATGATGAGAAGGTGCAATATATGATGATGAATGTTCGCAATCTATACGTGGTAGATAGATAAATAGATAAGATGTTTATTTGTAGCTATAGTACACACATACAGAAAATACACAACATAAGAACATAATAAAAAACATAAGAAGACACGGAAACATATATCAATATATTTGTATCTGAGTGCTACAGCAACCCAAAAAGGTCATAGCTCAGTGCTTAGTGCAGCTCAGAGCGCAGCTCACTGTTTTTTTTTTTTTTCTCTTTTTTCAGCTACGGGCTGTCAGGTGCGAGTGCGCATCCAAAAATTCCTGTCACAAAGGTAAAAGAGCTCGAAATTTTTAATGTTTAATTAGTATTGTGGTATTTATAAATATTGTGATAACATTGTATTAGGCATAATATCTTTGTAAAGTGACAAAACTCTTCTGGCGAGTAGACGACAAATACTGTGTAAATCAATTTCTTTCGGCGTTTCTTCTCAGCAGTGCTCGTTGCGAAACACAAGTAACGGTAGCTTTTTTAAAAAAAAATTACATATAAATAAACATAACACGTAATATACACTAAAATTATTGACGTGTAAAAGTGCCTGAGAAGGACTTATACTGAATCAATATTTGATTCTTTGATGTCTCTACTAGTTGGAGCTAGAAGGTGATCATAGGAACTTGGTAACCAAACTACGAAACCTCGAGTTTAGGCTTGTTCGATTTCTTCTGACTGACAAGTACTCTAGTCTTTGTTGACATCCAGATTTTTAGATAATCCCGGAAGGCAATCATCATAAAAACTTGAAGAAAAAAAATTGTTAATAGATTCAAGTGTTACTTTGCGGAAGTCAAAGGTACATGCATCATACGTCAAAGTTACATTACAAAGTAATCTAGATCAAAATTTTTAGTTTCCCACCAATCAACTTTATACTCTTGCCTCTGTGCTGACTGTGAGGCAACTCTATGTGATCAAAACTGTTCTTCGCAAACACACTAGACTACCACTGCCAGACCCATTGAAAAGGATAACTCCTAGAATATGTCCCATACCCCGTCACAGAACCTTTTTCGCGGCTCGACAGTTTCACGTCTCCAGCTCGATTATCTACAAAACAATTGACAAAACTTTAAACATATATAAACTGAATAAGTTCGAGGTCAAAACAAAACTTACCAATTGGTTGTTAATACAAGACTATGACGATACAGAGAAGCTGCTACCTAGATATAGGTTAGATATTGATGGGTAGCAGTTTTTGTTCTCACCTGGCACACACAAATACAGACGCACTTCATAGCCACACTCACAATCACACCCACAATCACAAGCACACAGTTGACCGGGAGAGAATGCCATATGGCATTAGGTCCACCACTTGTACTTCTATTTTATTTGCGCAATAAAGATTAAATAAATAAAAATGAAATACAAGAAAAAAGCTTGGCTCGGGACGTCTTCGCTTTGGCGTCGCGAATCACATTCGCCCTGAAGAAGGCCTCCGGATGAAGTCGAATTTTGCCGGCCAGTAGCTGACTTTTTTCGTTATCCGTTTATCGCTCATTAGTAATAAAAGTTATTTATACAACTGAGTAGATAAACATTGATACCCCACCTTATAATAAGTGATTACCTACATTTTGGACACCAAGCTTTACAACTGTGGAAACATTTTCGCGACCGTTATAAAAACACCAATGCTGTTTTAAATTATATTATTTAATAAATTATAAGGTTATATATAGATATTTTAATATTTTAAGCATTCAAGATCCAGTTCCTGAGAACTCCAGCCTTTAATACAACCTTGATCTTCCAACTTTGCTATCGCCTATCAAGGCTTTTATTATTAAGCCTATTAAATGTATGTTTCTGATTTACTTAAAAAAAATAAGATTTGATTTTTTGAGGAAGGCGATGCTAAGGGTCAACTCACACCGAGGTGCGACTCGACGCGATGTGGCGCGCACTATTAAAGAAATGTAGAACTTGTTTACAAAAAATTACTAATGTCAGTGAGAGCGCGCTGCTGGAGCGGCAACTGAAATTAGTGTATTTTTGTGTAGAAAACAAGTTGTATATTTCTTCAAAGGTACGCGCCACGTCTCTTCGCGTCGCGTTTCGGTATGAGCTGACCCTCAGCATCGGCTTCCTCAAGAGTCAAAACTTATTTTTTTAATAATGCTTCTTAACCAGTTGTATAATATATTACAATAGACAATATAAGAAGCGCACGATAGTTGCAGGTGTACGTGGTGAACGCTTTCTTGAGCTAACCTACTTTGCGAACACAGAATGTGTAGAGTCGAAACAGATTGTTCACTTTTAAGAATTTTTTGTCGCACAAAATAAAAAAAATAAAAAATTTGGCGCAACGTGAGCAACGTTTCCACTTAATTAACAATAATTTTGATAAAATAGTTTTATCACTTGGACGTGCTGCTCAATTGTGTAACTTGCCACTGTGATTTGGCATAAGTGACTGAATAAATACAACATACAACACATTTGACCGACGCTGCCAAAACACCATGTTCGCCACAGCCTGTCAATATCGACCCATCCCTATTGGAAAACCCTATAGGTATTATGCTCATCATCATCATATCAGCCACAGGACGTCCACTGCTGGACATAGGCCTCCCCCAAGAATTTCCAAAATGCGATATTAGAAGCGGTCTGCATCCAGTGTTTTCTTGCAACCTTGCTCAGGTCGTCTATCCACCTAGCAGGTGGGTGTCCTGCTCAGCGCTTGCTGGCACGTGGCTGCCTTTCGAGAACCTTTCTGCCCCATCGGCCATTATCGGTTCTTCGCGCTAAGTGCCCCGCCACTTCAATGAGCTAATCCACTAGGCTAAAATGTAAATTATTTTTAACGATTTCTTATTTTATTTTTATTTTTATTCATCATCATTAACCGGTTCTTTTTTAGTCTCCACTGTAGGAGCACAACCCTCTCTGTACTACCAGAGCTAAACTAAGCAAGAGTAGCCAGAGGATTTGGCCTACACTCTCCACGCTGGCCAGACGAGTTGGAGAGGTCTCATTGATGTTTATAAGCTTCGTTAGCTTCTGTTTCCTAAGTCGCCTTCTATGACATCCACGGAAGACTTGGAGTGTCCTATTCTACTCTTCCGGAAGCCACACAACACTTTAATTTATTTAATAAGTCAATATTTCATTTTTATTAATTTAAATGTCAATTTTTTAAATGTTGATTTTAATGTCAATGTCATTTAATTTATATTTCGTCAATTATTTATCGTTAAAAAATTCGTCCAATGTATATTAATCTACAAGCCGTGCTTTTAGGGTTGGGACACATGTCAGCACGGAACAGCACCCTTCGCTTCAGCATGGCCAGTGCTGAAGCGTTCCGTCGCTCTCTCTGGCTCTAGCAAATGACTGTTCTGAGCGACAGAAAAAGATAACAGCATATGAAAGTACTGTTCCGTGCTCTGCTCTTAGCAGGTCTATAGTTAAAGATTTCTAAACGACGAGTAGTATTTGGCGTAGCTAACATATTCTTCTCCTTTGTAGGTTAGCATCGCGGTAAAATGTCTTTTTTCGTGTAGTACTCTTCGTACAAATTTGATAGTTTCTAGAATACACAACGTGGAAGGGACATACCCGTAATAAATGGAACCACGGTCTATACTAGATCATTATAGTGTAATAAAATTAAAATAACAGCCAAGGAACAAAAAAAAATTTCGGCATTTCCATACAAAAGTGTGCAGCTGCCCGGGTGATTTGTATGGGAACGTCGAATTTTTCCCTTCCACGTTGTATAGTACCTACATGTCAATGTCAGTATTTTTAAATCTAATGCCTATAATTGCGGTCTAGAACTATCTCTGTCTTTAATATTTGCTATGATACGTATTCATTTTTTTTTTTTAATTAACAGTTTATTCGCTTCGGTACCATTACCCCAGAGTATAACCTCATATTATGTGGCTCACAACCCACGTATATGCATAAGTAGTATACAGTTACCGCCGTTTTGTTATTAGTAGATTTTTTCAGTTCCCAGAGTACATAGGTAAATGTTGATAATTTAGTTGCTATTTTATTGATATAAACTCGCCAACTTATATTTGTGACCAGCATTAACAGATTTTACAGTTTCGATGTCTACTCTATTAAAGCTAAATTGTATATTTAGTAATTGTTTTTGGTGTGGCCTCAATAAGGATGTGGACTGGGTCCGAAAAATTGTATTTTATTTAGTCCATCAGTTAGATAACCCAAAAATAACGGACCCATATTTCTCGGTTTATCAAAGTAGTAAAAATTTACAAAAATGCAGTGCGTCGAAGTTCCGGAGTGGGGACGATTGACGTCACCGTCAAGTGAAAATCGTACTTGATCGTGACTACCTGCGGAATTTAAATTCTGTATCTTGGTACTTATTTGCTAATTAGAATAAAGAAAAAATACGTTTAGAATATTTTTTAATAATCTATATGATGAGCTAAAAATATTTTTTAGTCCACATCCGTACTATTTTTTTTTTCTAGCTTGTTTATGATTAGATAACCACCATGTTACTTTGTCCAAATTTTCAGTGAGCATAAGATTTTATTAATCGTTAATCTACCTATTTTGGCTTAATAAAGTTTTGAATAAAATAAAGATGGCGCCCAATGATCATGATTGAATATTGTGTAAATCTCCACGTTATTCTAGCTGACGAGTTTTATGTAGGCTTTATTGTTTTAAGATAATGAATATTATAGTTTTATAAAGCAATCTCCATGCCATTCTGTGTGCAAAAATGCATCTAACAAAGCTAGGCGACGCATCTTAAGTGACACTCTCTCTGTCCCAGGTATTATAGCAGTTCAAGATTTGCAACTAATTGGAAAGTTTGTACTATCGACACACATTAGTGAGGAGTATTCAAGCAAGCGAAGTTCTCCGAGTCTTCTTAGTAAGTTTTAGAAGTAGTTGTGGTGTAGTGGTTTAAGAACGCTTGTTAAAGTGGCAGTGGACGGGATACATAGCGGGACGAACTAATAGCCAATGGGGCAAAAAGGTTGTAGAATGGTAACTCTGGCAAGCGAAGCGTAGGACATCCACCCACTATATTTTTTTTCGGAATTTTGATTAAGGCACCTGAAAAAAAGTTATTTTAATTTTTGTCCTGCAAGCCGGGAAAAAAATAATTTTGTTTTTTTTTTTTTTTAAATCCCAAAAAGTTTCCAACCAATTTTCAAAATTTAAGCGCTATACCTCAGCGCTATACGATAGTTCTTTGCGCTTTGCACATTTTGACACATCTGTCATAGAGATATCTCCAATTTTGACCGATCTACAGCCATGTCGCACTTTTGGCGGCACATACACTGCTGATCAAAAAAGCATTTGCAATGTTAAATAAAATACGGCATAAATAAAATTCCTTTTAGGATAGAACTGGCACGGCCCAGTGTGACCTGTCTACTCGCATATAGCGGCCGATCTGTATCGGAGACCACAAGTATTGCGCAAGAAAATCGCGCCTGGAATAATAATACACTATCACTTCAAATTAATAAGTGTATAAATGTGACCCTTCATACATTGTATTGTTACAGTTGCTCTATAGTAGAGCAACATATAGCCTACTGCTAATAACAACCCTCTTTTCTATTATTTCTGAACTTGCTACGCTTGCTTCTCTAATTTTCAATCCTAGGGTGATACCCACCTCAGACATCTTCTTTCTCCTTACAATCTCAGCCTTTCTATGCCAGTTCATATGTCAGCCGGTTCTTTACTTATTCTTTTATTGTCCACTTTCTCTTAAGACAAGCGTCTTACCAGGTGATGTTAGGAAGGCTCAAACCTGCTTTTCATTTAAGAAACAGGTGAAGGCTCATTTTATTCAAACATTGTCAGATAATTCAGTGTATGTAGTATATGTTAAACCCAACCCAACGCAAAACGGGTCCAGAAATACGGACCAAATTGCGGAAAACTGTTCTCTAAAGAAGTAAGAAGTTAAATAAATAACATAGTATATGTAGGATGTACGGGTTGGTATTGTTAATTTTAGTATATTACTTAATAGAGTGTATTATTAGTATTTTTATTTTTTTAATTATTTATATGTACATATAGTTCTTTTTTACCATAACTCTATTCGAATTTTGCACTATACTGGGGTAGATTAGGAGTAGATTGTTATTCTCTACGTTATTTACGTTAAACTTCCAATTTTGTTATTAGTTTAATACATAATTTTTAAATAAAATTAAAAGTAAATATTTGCGTTGACAAGTACTTCATTTTAGATTTACTATATAACTTCATCTATATTACGAACACAAACTGCTATAAGTATGTATTTCTGTAATTTAATTATTCTGAGCCATCAGAAATACTGTTCACGTACAGTGAAAACTAGGAGCTACATAGTTATAGTAATATATATATATATACTATACATCTGTCTAGACGTTTCGGGTTATATAAAGAGAATGTTTTGTTGTGATCAAACTTTCAAATTTAAATTACAAAGCTTTTTAACGAGGTTTTTTTTTTAATTAATTATTTTAATTAATCGGAACTTTGAAACAAATGAAGAACCCAGACTAGTAATGAATTTCGAATGAGCCAAATATTTTAATTTTGTTTGTGCACAAATGAAATAAAGTAATCTGCCGGCATACAATTAGAGAAGCGCGCAAGTTGATCTATGACTTAATTTGGACCGGCCGCGTTCATCAATACTTTCGGTTAAATAAACCGGCTAAGTGCGAGTTAAACTCGCCTGGAGAGGGTTCCGTACCATTGATTGAATTCTTATAGTTTTCCTGTAATCTACAAGCATTGAACTATATTTTGTATTTTTTCAAAATTTTAGGCTCAGTAGTTTCGGAGATCAGGGGGGGGGAATGGTCAATTTTTGTCTTCTTTCATGAATAAAATCAAAACTATTCATGTTACAATAATAAGAGAAATATATTTGAGATCCTTATACCGAGCCCTTTCATTTAATATATGACACAGTAAGGTTTGCAAAAGTTTTTTTTTAATTTCCTAATTTGTCTTCCGAAAATGACCCTTATTTAAAAAAAAATATTTATTTACTTTGCATATATGTGTTTGGGTCATAGGATTACAACATTCTACCAAATTGCACCTGATTCGGTCCAGTAGATTCGGAGCAAATTTGCTGTGACAGACGGACGGACAGATAGACGCACGAGTGATCTTATAAGGGTTCTGTTATTTCATTTTTTGTACGGAACCCTAAAACTAAGTTTATTACCCAAAAAGCTCATACAGTTCATAAATACTATAAACGAGCAACTCACGTCAAAATTCAGCTACTGGCCGACATGTTTCGACTTCATCCGGAGGACTTCCTCAGGACGAATGTGATACGCGACACTCACACGAAGATCAGTTTGGCTCGGGACGACTTCGTGTGGACGTTGCGTATCACATTCGCCCTGAGGAAGGCCACCGGATGAGGTCGAAAAATTTATAGCATATAGTAATGTATGTGTCTCATGTTAGTTTTGACCAAAAGATTTCCTATATACTCGTAGTTAAGATTCCTTCAAAATGGATAGTGTAATAGCCGCTTTATACAACCCAACAAAAGAAATTGTATACAAAGGCCCTAGGTCTTAAGTCCGCCTGTTACATTTTTTGTAAGAAAGTTAAATAAATAAATCTAGAATGCTTACAAAGTGGCAAAACCGTTCCCAAAAAAGATACCTAAAGTTATAGGTCTCCCTTTCTACATAATTGCACTGTCAGTTTGTGAGAAAGGGACGCCTATAACTTTGAGTAATTTTTTTGGAAACGTTAGGTATTTAAACATAAGCGTTATGAAAATATAAGCTTTATGTACGTGGCATTAAGTTTAATTTTCAGTGTGTTTTTTTTTAGATTATTACTCGTAGTTATTTTAGATTGTATTATTTCTTTGAATCCAACTGCGACATTATCCATTATAAAATATCGACTTACAACGACATTGCGATAGGAAAGCAGTTTTCTCCGACAGGGAAACGGAAACCCGTCTCAAGATGGCTGCCGGCATCGGGTGACAATTTATACAGGAAAATGTGGGCCAAATAAATATCGGTGGAGAATATGGTATTTTTATTTTTGTACAATAAACTTCTTACTGATCTGGAAGATCAGAAAAACTTAGAATGTACCTGCTTGTCTTCCCGCGCAGATCATAAAAGCCGATCGAGGGAATAGGCAAAAAGCGTATCATAATTAATTAATTTTTAGTTGACTCATGTGACACTCGCCCTGAAGATGATCGTCTAAATCGATCGAAACCTGCACCTTTTCCGACGTGAGTCAACCAGTTTAAATTAATTAATTATGGATTTATCTTACGTTAGTTTTAATAAAATAAAAGCGAATCATGTTAATAGGCAATGCGGCTAACAATATATCACTATTTTGATTACTTTTCCACCTTTTAACATGCTTGCATAAATATCAGGCTTTAGACAAGCTGGATGATGACTCGTCTTCATCTTAGCGCATTCCCGGTTGCATCTTTAGCTGTGCTGCTTCGGAGCCTGGGGTGCGCTTACATGTCAATAGTCACCCAAAGATGCGAAAGACCTTGCAAAGTAGGGAAGAAATAGCTGAAACAGTTTTAATGATTTGACTTAGTTTTACGACCGCCCGCTTAAGTTTTATACTGAATATCGTTAGTTCATTATTTCGACGACAGTTCATTAGTCCCAATTTAGAAAAACAATAGATCGACTACTCATTTCTTTGACAAAACATATATTCGACTAGCATTAGGTTGACAGAACATACATCGACAACACACCTCTCCGGCAGAATCCTTCTTCGATATGCACTTGTTCGGATCTTGTGTGGATCTATTTTGACGGAACCATGGAGTATGCATGTCAATGGTCACCCAAGGATGCCAAAGACCTTGCAAAATAGAGAAGAAATAGCCGGAACACTTTATATGATTTGGCTATAGTTTTACAACCGCCCACCTGCCTGACGTCAATCCTCTTTGGGAATGTATTTGTGCCGAAAGTTTTACAACCAGCCACCGCCCGACATTAATAACCCTCCTTGGGAATGCAATCGTAGCACGAGATCGTTGTGCTTATTACGGAGTATTACGTAATATTGTGAGCAAATAAACAAATATAGAGTTGTTGAACAAATGTCCTTTACTTATGGTCGCCCTACATATGAATAATTTCTACTTGTTATTTCTGCACAAGTTATATAAACAGGACACTGAGGTGTACTCGTTTTACATACACTAACATTAACTCTTGGCTTTTGATCTCCATCTTCACGGTGATGAACGCATCACTAGCGCTTTCGCAAGTTAAGCGACTCTGGGTGTGGTCCGTACTTGGATGGGTGACCATAAGTGGCACAAAAAATTCACGAGCTCCTCCGTACGCAGCCGTTAATAGGCACGTTAACCCATTGGTCCTGTCTGGTATAATTGGGTATTTTAGTGTGTCAAAAATAATTTATTTGGTACTGTTAATAGAATAAAATGTCACAAAATAACTATTGGACTTCAAGGAACTATGACGTCATAAATCGATATTTCATATAAATCCCATAGAAAATGTTTGTTTTTGACGTTAAGAAAAAAGTATCTGATTTGACTTGTTGCAAAATAGCGTATTGCTTATCAGTCGTCATGTATTTTTAGATGGCTTTGCAGTTCGAAAAATCTGATACCAGTGTTTGCCACGTACACACCCAAGATATCAGTGATTAATTCGCACCCATTAATACTACGCCTAGATATATGAAATTTCTTTGAAATTACAAAATTTTGACGCGACGTTTCAGAATAAAAGTGATTACGTTTGTATGGAAAACTTTAGGGTAAGAGGACTCATAGCATATTATACGTATCATACGATTGCACTTTATTTTATGTTCAGGATAGTAAATTCTTATAAGGCCTAAGAATTTTCATATAACAGGTTGCCTATATTGTATTAAAAATATTTTATAACTGAGAGAGATATGTGACAAACCCTTCAGGCGAGTTACCAATCATGTGTATCTAAATAAGTAAGTTTTTTCTTTGTGTTCAAAATTGCTAGTAGTCTATTTTAAATTATAAATATCTAAGTGACATTCATAATTATGTAAATTATATTGATAAAGATATTTGTGACAAAGCCCTTCAGTAGTTAAAGCGCCCTTTAGGCCATTATCTGTTTCATCTTAATATTTTTTTTTTCCAATAATTGCCGTTGCAAACCGTAGATCTTATTTTAAATAATAATTTTAAATACAGTCATAATTACCTCATGTGTAAACTGATGTAAAAATGGCAGGGAGGCCTAGGTTTTAAATAAACTTTAGAATATTTATTTTGGAATGTACGTAAGTTTGTTTTATATATCAGCAAATTTATAGGTTTTAATTAATTAGGTCCTAAATATCTTTTCCTGTATTTCTACTGTTTTTAGGGTTCCGTAGTAAACAAGGAACTCTTATAGTTTCGCCATATCTGTCTGTCTGTCCACGGTTTTACTCAAAGACTAATAGTACTAGAAAGATGTAATTTGGCATGGTGTGTGATTGTATATTAGTCATACCGACAAAGTGACAAAATAAAATCTTGAAACCTTATATTGAAACCATAAAGCCTAAATTTTTGAAAAAAAAATACAAATAATATTTCTTCACCTATAGATTACAGGAAAACCTATCAGAAATTTATCATATTAAAATGTGTCAAAACCATCAAACTTTTACTTATACATGTACCTAGTAAAGTCATAATAAGTATATGAAATTGACAGCAAATATAAGTTTATATATTGTACGGATACCTCAATGCGTGGTCTGGCTTGCACTTCGCCAGTTTTTATAATAAAAAATAAAAATACTTGGCCAGAGCAACCAGAGGATTTTGTCTACGCTCTCCACGCTGGCCAGACGGGTTGGACGGGATGTTTATAAGCTTTGTTTAGCTTGTATATGTCGCCTTCTACGACATTCACTGGAAGACTTGGAGTGGTCCTATTCTACTCTGCCGGGCCGGGAACCACACGGCACACCTGCATGATTTACGATATTTTTACTTAAACTATACTAATGTTACATAAGTATATTCAAGTTAAAATATGCAGCGTTTTTTTATTCTTTGCAAATAAGTCACTCAATTCTAGGTTTAACCAAGCGTTAAAACCCAAATCAAATGTCAAAGTTTACGCAAAAATACTTTTTATTTTATTAACACTAGTTTCCCACTGGCTCCTTAATGAGATAAACAAAGATACATTTGCAGCTTATGCTACAAATAGTGGTATATTTTGAATCGTAATTAATTATAAATAAGGTTCACAAAATACGTTTTCAAGTTTTAAAACTGGAAAAGGAACGGTGTTAACTCGTTGAAATCTTTTGTATGAATCACTCTTCATAAGATTTAATCGACAGAATTGAGGTGTACATACAAATTGTTTACATAAATAACTTATATTAAGGTCAACGGGTCGATAATGAGTGCATTCGAATAAAAACTATAAACGGTAAGTAAATATTTGATAGGGTCACTGACCTTGCCAATCCCAAGGAGTTGATTTCTGAGTATTGTTAATTTTTTTAATTTTTTTTTATTGTTTATATGGAAGTTTTCATGTTTTCTAAATAGTTAAGTCCCTTTTGTTTTGTTTGTCGTGTATGTAAGTGGCCAACACTGGTGTCAGATTTTTCAAGCTGCCTAAAGGCATCAGACATAGCTTGACGACTGCCATACAATGACAGCCGGGATCAACGGCTTTTACCTGCCTTCCGAAGCACGGAGGAGCTCAAGAAATTTTTTGTACCACTTGTGGTACCCATCCAAGTACGGACCACGCCGGGGTTACTTAAGTCCCTAATTTTACTTGATTATTGTTACTATTTGTGGAATATCTGATTATTCACTAGTGTGCGCGATATTGGCCCTTCCGGTCCAACTGACAGTCAGGATAGATTTCAGTCGCGATAAACTAGGTATTTCGTTGAAGACTAGCACGAAAAGTGAATGAATTGTCGGTCTAGAGTTCACTGAGATTTTGTGAGTCGAAATCTAGGTAGACTCTTAAATAAGGTAAGGTTAAATAAACGGGCAAGTACGAGTCGGGCTCGTACATGAAGGGTTCCGTACCTCCGTACAATGTTTTTAAACGCTAAAAAACACGTTTTTTTGTATGACCACCTATTTAATTTTTTTTTATTTTTTATTTTTAGTATTTGTAGTTATCGCGGTCATAGTATACACAATCTGTGAAAATTTCAAGTATCTAGTTAATGCCATTATAAAGATCTTTTGGCGACCCCTTTTATTTTTTTTTATTTTTTTTATTTTTAGTATTTGTTGTTATAGCGGCCACAGTAATACATAATCAGTGAAAATTTCAAGTGTTTAGCTATTACGGTTCAAGAGATAGAGCCCTGTGACAGACGGACAGACATACGGACGGACAGTGGAGTCTCAGTAATATGGTCCCGTTTGCACCCTTTGGGTACGGAACCATAAAAAGGCTTAAAAAGGTATATTATGAGACCTGTAATGATTAGTGCTTGTAAAATATCAAATAAATTTAATAAAAAAATATGTTATGTTATTGGTGCCGTGTGGCTACCGGCCTTGGAATGGGGTACTCGATCAGATGTTCGGAGGGTTAGTACGATTATCTTCATGTCCGCCCTAACTGTGCGCCACCAGGTCTGCTTGGGGCGGCCAACTTTTCGCTTTCCCTGGGGAGTCCACTCCAGGAATTGCTTTGGGATGTGTGTGGACTTCCTCCTGAGAACTTGACCTATCCACACCCATTTGCAGCGCATGATCTGCTTGCCAATTATGTAGTATTTCCACACTGATACACCTCCCACAGGCATTTATTGGAGATCTTCTCAGGCCAAAAATTCCAAGTTTAGTAAATAGTTGTCAAAAGTATGTTTTTAAATAAAAGTTAAATAACAACGAATGAATAATCGAAAAATACGTGATAATAATTCATTATGTAATGAAGAATATGTAATTATGTACTTATATTAATATGTACTGACGTGTTTTAGTTGACGTAAAAATTACCTGCAAAAGCTGAATAAATATTTTGTTCTATAATTTTTTCTTTTTGATATTTGTCTACATAGGACGATACTAGTATAACAATATGACATAATTATATATTTATAAAAACAAGTATGCCACGAGTATAGCACCAGTTATATGACAATGTTCGCAATACAAAATAATTTTTGCACACCGGTGATGTGAATATCTTGTACCACGTGTCTAAATTTATCTTGTTTGGATCACAAAAAAATATGTACATGATTTGATTTATTTATTAACTAATTAATAATAAATAAAAAATGTACACGGAAAAATAATGTACAACAGTTTGAACTGTCGGTCTAGCGTTCACCGGATTTTTTTTTCTGTCGGAATCCAGTGGTAAGCTCTATATTAAAACCTGATGGAGTACCCCATTTTTAGACCGATAACCACACGGCACAAACAACATGACGTTAAAACCTGACAGAGTACCCCATTTCTAGGCCGGTAACCACACGGCACAAACAACATAACATTGATACCTGATGAAGTACCCCATTTCTAGGCCAGTAACCACACGGTACAAACAATATATAACATATTAAAACCTTATGGAGTACCCCATTTCTAGGCCAGTAACCACACGGTACAAATAATATAACATATTAAAACCTGATGGCGTACCCCATTTCTAGGCCGGTAACCACACGGCATTTTCCACCAATGAGACAATATAACATAAGATAAAAACTATTTACTTACAACTAATACATTTCTCTGCAATGTTTGCGAATTTTGCCAGCAAACATGTAAATAAATCTAACTCTGGATACTCTTCGTTTATCTCATTTAACAAACGAAGAGCCCTGGTCAACGGTGCTTGATTGAGAACATTTGTTCTTCCCCGCGGCACCACGACTTACTTAAATTGAGGGAGTATCCCATTTTTAGGTCGGTAACCACACGGCACAAACAACATACTATTAAAAACTGATGGAGTACTCTATTTTTAGGCCAGTAACCACACGGCTCAAACAACATAACATATTAAAACCTTATGGAGTACCTCATTTCTAGGCCGGCAACCACATGGTACAAACAATATAACATATTAAAACCTGATGGCGTACCCCATTTCTAGGCCAGTAACCACATGGCACAAACAACATAACATAATAAAACCTGATGGCGTACCCTATTTCTAGGCCGGTAACCACACGGTACAAACAATATAACATATTAAAACCTGATGGCGTACCCCATTTCTAGGCCAGTAACCACATGGCACAAACAACATAACATCATAAAACCTGATGGCATACCCCATTTCTAGGCCGGTAACCACACGGTACAAACAATATAACATATTAAAACCTGATGACGTACCCCATTTCTAGGCCAGTAACCACATGGCACAAACAACATAACATAATAAAACCTGATGGCGTACCCCATTTCTAGGCCAGTAACCACATGGCACAAACAATTCCCAATAAACAAAAAAGAAAATAAAATAAAATATTATTTTATATATAAACGAGATTTTAGTGAAGAAAACATTAGAAAATTCAATGAATGTCTTGCAAACCTATCATGGTCGGAAGTTTACGGTGAAACCGATGCAAACAAGGCATTCAACAATTTCTATGAGCTCATAATCCTATTCTACAACTTATGTTTTCCAACTAAGAGAATAAAAGTGAGTACTAATCAAAAAAGTAAAAAATGGGTGACAAAAGGCATTAGTAGGTCATGTAGGACTAAACGATCACTGAGATTTACGTATTATAAAAAAAAGGATATAAATAGTAAAATAAAATACAGAAATTATTCAGCGATTCTCAAAAGATGTATGAATTACTCACAAAAAATTAAAAATATGAAATATTTACATAATTCTACTAATATAAATAAAGCAGCCTGGAATCTAATAAAAAATAATAATGTCATTAAAAATAAATTTATAAATAAAATTGTACGACATGGTGAGGTAATTACTAATCCTACTGACTTAGCAAATGCTTTCAATGACTTTTTTACAGACATACAGACAAAAAATAATATTGCAGAGACCACCACGAATTTGTGCAAACCAGTAAATGAAACTTTATTCTTATTTCCCACGGACAGTGATGAAATCGGTAAAATAATAACAGGGCTCAATAATACAAATTCTGTAGGTAGTGATAATTTATCTACATACGTAATAAAGAAATCTAAACATATTTTGGCACCTGTGTTGAGTTTTCTTATAAATTTGTCTTTTGAACAAGGACAATTTCCAGAAAATCTGAAGAAAACTGTCATAAAACCACTTCCTAAAGATAATAATGCAAACTGTTTGGAAAATTATAGACCGATAGGTTTGGTGTCTATCATATCAAAAATTTTTGAAAAAGCTATGTATTTTAGGCTTATTACATTTATAACTAAGTACAATATATTAAACATAAATCAGAATGGATTTCAGAAAGGTAAATCAACTGTATTAGCCATGTTCAAATTGGTAAATGAGGTGCTAAGTCATGTAGACAATAGTACTGAAGTTATGGCGTTGTTTATTGATATGACAAAAGCTTTTAATTATGTTTTACATAAAATATTGCTTGCTAAATGTGATAGGTATGGAATTCGGGGGAAGGCTAATAGCTGGATTAAATCCTTCCTTGAAAATAGGAAGCAGCAAGTAGTAGTGACTAATCTGGATAAGAATCAAAATGAGACTTCATTTATGTCTGGTGAGAAATTAAATAATTGGCGTGCCTCAAGGAAGTATACTAGGTCCTTGATTGTTTTTACTATACATTAATGATCTTCCAAAAGGTACTGAACACTTCTGCACGTTATTTGCCGACGATCTTTCTGTAGTGATACCTAATTTATCAAATTCAATTGACGCATATAATACGGACATAAATAAAACGTTAAATGACATAATAAAATGGCTTGACAAAAATAATTTACAAATAAACACTAAAAAGACCAAATACGTACAATTTCATAATCAAAGGAATAATAAAAATGCAGATTTAACAATAACACATAATGGACAGACTATTGATGAATGTAATGATGTACAATTTCTGGGAGTTACTTTGGACAAAAACTTAACATGGAAATCTCATATCGATCAAGTATGTAGTAAATTAAATAAATTTTCTTTTGTTTTGTGGAGACTGGTCAATATAACAGAGCTTAAAACAGCCTTGTTAGCGTATCATGGGTACGTAGCGTCTGTATTACGATATGGAATTGTAGTATGGGGAAATTCGACAGAATTGGACAGAGCGTTTATGGCACAGAAAAACTGTGTAAGGTCTTTATGTAAGTTGCCTCAGAGAACTAGCTGTAGACCGCATTTCATAAAACTTAAATTGTTGACACTACCATCCATCTACATTTATGAAATGTGTCACTTTGTAAAGGTACACTCATATTTATTTCAAAGAAATTGTGAGGTAATTTCTAATTATCGTGGCAGATACCCCAACAGGCTTGTGTTATCTAATGTATCCACAGCTTTATGTGACCAAAATAGCTGTCGGATGGCTGTTCGTATCTACAACAGGCTGCCGGAAGATATCAAAGTATTGCCGTTGCCAGTCTTTAAGAACAGGCTGCGTAGTTTCCTGCTGGAGAAGGGTTTCTACTCGATACAGGAATATCTTTGGTCATAGAACTGTTACTTATAAAATACTTATTACTAATTAAATTTTTTAAACGTTAGTAATAACAAATTAGACCAAATACTAATATAATTATAGAATAGAAAGATATGAATACAATAAATAATTAAATTAATGATAACTTAATTGACATTTGCATGCCTAGACAGGTTAGAAGTGTGATCTAAAAATTGTAATTAACAACTATTGTAACCACTTTTACAGCAAATAAATATATTATTATTATTATTATATTATATTAACAACATAACATATTAAAACCTGATGGAGTATCCCATTTCTAGGCCGGCAACCACACGGTACAAACAATATAACATTTTAAAACCTGATGGCGTACCCCATTTCTAGGCCAGTAACCACAAAACCAACTACCAACAGTAGTTGTGCCGTGCACAAACTACATGACATATTAAAACCTTCCAACAGTAAGTAGCGACTACAAAGTACATTGTGAAAGCTCTTGTCGTTAGATAACTATAGTTAACATAGCTTAGGCTCAGGAAAGTCAAGACTAGGTTAGTTCACACTGAACGAGTCACCTTCAAGAAGAGTCACAGTCAAGACAAATGTTTGTTTCTAGTACTACACGTACTAAAATCAAACACTGTCCTGTCGCCGACTCTGATAACAGAATTAATAAGGTACGTAAAGGCATCTGACTTACTTTGGAGATCTTATGATGATAACCAAACCAAAGGCCTTCTTAAACACAAGGACCTTGATATTTTGTATACCAACTGTGATCACCAATAAAAAATAAAAATTCTAGTAAAAATGGTGATAGAAAATCGCCAAACGATGTATATCTGGTAATATATGTATGACTACGGACTTAGGGAGCATTGACTGGACACTTCCATAATCGCAGTCATCTCTTGAAAGTGAGACTTGTTGAGAGCCCAAAATGTCGGGCATGTGAGGAATTAGAGGAGACAATGAGACACATTGTGTGTAGCTGCAACTCGATGGCTGGAAAGCGCATGGACTTCTTCGGATCAGCATATCCTGAGCACTACGCACCAGGTGATATTCTGAAGCTTATGCAGTCCTTCTTCAGAAATCCCGAGGCGGGTAAGTAAGGCAAGGGGGTAAGTACAATATAACCCAAAGGTTCGACGTGCTTCCTAATGTGGACCCCAAATGCAAGATAAGATAAGATGTACGACTGCGACATACAATATGCTATAATCAAAATACTTTCCACGATATTAGGTATTTAAAATAAGTAGATACCTTTTACAAACTCATTCGCACTCGCATGCAAAACTCGCTTAACTTGACCAGTATGAACCTAGGCTTAATCTAGAGAAAATGTTAGGAAATCTTTTATCAAGGTATTAAGAAACCTTCAGTTAGTATTGTGGCTTCTCTGGCAATAGGCGTCTACTTTATAGTAGATTACCTCCGTGGCGTAATGGTTAACACGCTAGACCGCTAATCCGCAGGTTCTGGGTTCGATTCCCAGCCAGGGCAAGTTGGAAAATGGCCTTTTTCAAATTTTCCTGGGTCTTGGGTGTTTATCTATATATGCATTCATCATAAAATATAGTGTCGTTGAGTTAGTATCCCATAACACAAGTTTAAAACTTACTTTGGAGCTAGCTTAATCAGTGTGATTTGTCTTTATATATTTATTTATATTATATTTGTAGTGTTGGAGTCTGTGTAGAGAAAAAAATCTTTAAAACTTACACACTACTTATGACCTCATCTTTTTAAATAGAGTGACTTTTAAATCACTAGCAAGTTCAGTATTGGAGCAAGTTCAGTCCATGAAACTAAAGTACTTTTCATAAATATAATAAACTAAAATAAATTCGCATTCCGAAGACGAAATGTATTTTAACGACTTTTAATATTTTTGTAATAGGAAGTAGTTCAACTTATTTTTTTAAGTTCAGTTAAGTTGAAGGATTTTAATTTTTAAATTACTTTGTTTTTTATATAGATTTTTATCTCAAAACTTTTTGCAGTGAAAAAGACGATTTTGTGATTTTGCGAGAATGGCATTCCAATAACACATTGTATAAAATAAAAGTAATAAGTTTATCTATATAATAATCCTTCGGAAAGGTTTCTGAGAACAAACCTACATAAATAAAACAATTAACTACATAATAGTAAAATTAAAAAATTAAAAAAAATTAACTACAAATCAGATGATAACCTAATCTAAATCTGAAAAGAAAAAAACAATAATTTTGCAACTCTACCATTTCCGTGAACGATTTCCATTCTATCTAGTTCAAAAAATTACTGATGCTAGATTACCTAGCATCAGTAATTTTTTTGGACTCGAAATCTTGTAGTATCAAAGATTTCAAGAATATTACCACTACGCCCCTGTCTTGTCTACTGATCTTATAGATAACATTAGATTTATCACGGCAATCAAACGAGCTTCAAACTAAGAACATTCTTTTTGAAGAGGCAGTAAAACTCAAAATATTTATTTAAAGTATATATTACAATTATTTATTACAAAACATGTACTAAATTTATAATTAAATTATTTATAAATAATTAATAAATAATATATTTTTTTATATTATACAGGCTGACTTTTTAACCACCAGCCAAATTTTTGGAGCTAGTTCAGTCCATGATACTGGACTACTTTGCATAAAAACAGTTAACGAAAAACTAAAATAAAAACTCGCCTTCCCATACAAATCAGCGCTCAGCCAAACGGATTTTGTATGGAAGGTCGCAAAATTTTTATAGATTTTTAATAACTTTTTTATAGAAAGTCGTTCAGTATCATGGACTGAACTTGCTCCAAAAATTTGGCTGGTGTTTAAAAAGTCACCCTGTATAAATGGACAATAAATAGATTGCCTTTTTATTGGCCTTTTATTTCCTAAGGTAAATGCGCCACAGTTATTCAGTTGCTCTACAGCATTAACTTATTAGAAAAAGATAAATTTATTTGCCAATTACATGTGTTACAAAATATTCACATTCCGTTTCGTCTATTCACGATTATCATCACCTGTATGCAAATTTAGCCAGAAAGGCTATCTATCTATCATTAAAAATATACTGAGGTTATGAATTTACACAGTTACTATAATAATAATAATAATATAATAATAAGTTTATTTATTTACTCTTCACAAGGTGACATATCGTACAGAGGACTTGAAATAAATACATAAGAGAGATCCTTGTGAGGAGTCTGGTGTCTGTACTAGGCGTAAGCCTATACGACAGATCACCAGGCCCCCAAAGGCCAAACCGAAGTCCAATTTGTAACGTTGCTATAACTTTTACAATTAATATAATACCCCAAGAGCATCAGTAACTAAATAGTTTTTTAAAAGAATAATCATCTCATGACATCTTATATCCTAGTTTTATATTACAGTTTATCAAAGATAGTTACAAAATCCTAAATCCTAACATTATAATACCTGATAAGCATCCAAAATGTTTCAAAAATTAATATGGTACATAATATTCTAACGTTACAATACTATAAAATACTTGATAAGTATTTGTAATTAAAAAAGAAAGAAAAAAGTTATTTAAAGTAGAGAGTATGTTAAATCTAATTTCTCTTTTCTTAGCCTTAAATATACAAGACACAATGAATTACAAAGTCACAAAATCCGAAGAGTATCTGTAACTAACAGTTTGTTAGAAGTATTTAATACATCCTAATTTCTAACAGATACCTGTATTCTAAAAAAAAAAAAAATTATGCTTGTGCCCAAACTCTTAACATTACAATAAACAATACAAAAAGTTTTATAAGACAAAGTCATTTTACAATTTATCAGATAAAAGTCCTTAACACTATAACATATATTATTTTTGTATTGTAGGTACACGCCAATTACCGCTTTCTTCCCATTTCCTCTCGCGGGTCTACTGGAAGAAAATTCTTTAGAAATAAGTAGCACCTAAGTAAAATGTTTTCCTTATTTTTTTACATATATAGTTTGTAAATCAAGTGTACTTGAATCAATAAAATAAAATATAACACTTATCTGTCAAAAATAACTTAATTTTAAATATATACCGTCTTATTATAAAAACAGGACAAACTTTGTTACTAGGTTTAAACCATTACCCGCTCAAATCAAGTTGACATCTAGTAATATTACACTATCTCACCTGTCATTATCAACTTGATTTGGGCGGATAATAGTTTAAACCTAGTAACAAAGTTTGTCCTGTTTTTATAATAAGACGGATTGTGACTTGTTAGAATGTTATGTTTTTTAGACAGTGGCACACAACTATCTGTACTTCGAAGCCCGAACATTGCTCGAATACAGCGCTTTTGCATTTTAAGCCCGTACCTAAATTTTCCGGTGTCTAGTACGGTGTCTAGTGTAAACAGCAGGTAATAAAATACTTTGAAAGGTTATCTAGGACTTGGTAGTTGCAAAATTTTAAATGATGTCTCCGTTTTCTTTTAAATGATTTATTTTAAATGGGGGCAGCACTGGACCCTGGAAAATTCAGGTACGGCCTTAAATGCTAAATCTTTATTGGTAGAATTTCCCCCGAAAATTATACCGTATCTAAGTACTGATTCAACTAGGCTATATTGAGCTGTTATTAGTACCTTAGTATTAACTTCATTTGATAGTCTATACTGGCATACGATGAACTAATAATTCTTTTACAAAGACTTTCAATTTGTTCTTTCCATTTCCATATTAATCTATAAAATCGAGTAGATAGAACATTGCTTACTGAACTTGGGTTTCTCATGTAGTCTATGTATTATTAAAAGTATAGACACGTTAATGCCTACCTAATTTACAGGTTTTATACAAATTTTGATCAAAACTCTGCTCAGCTTGCAACTTGACAGTTATTTTATGATAAGTAAGATTAATTTTCCAGACAAGCGTTGACTACATCAAATTAACAACATAATATTAAAGACGATAGTTATATTAATCGTTCATTTTCAATTTCCATATTCTTCAATGAAAAGGCTTCTTTTTCAATGAGACAACTTAATGCCGATCGACAAGGCAGCTCAGCTAATGTAATAATTTGTAAATGCTTCGTCGCCTACTTCCAGGTGGCTGCAGCAAAAACGCGCGCCAATTACCGGTTTTTTCTTAGGTTTTTCTCGGGAGGAAAACTAATTCTTCGGTTTGTGTCCACTCGCCGCAAGATGGCGGGTGCGGCAGGCGCTTCTATCATATAAACGAATGGCCGTGCGAGTATTAGCATTGCCCGACTCGGCACTCGCGCGTACGCACGTTCTATCGACACTCTTTCGGCCCTCTCACCGCGACTCGATCCACGAACTGTTGTGATACTCTGTGCAAACAAAAACATGGATATTCTCACCTTGGACCCCACTGGACTCTACTAAACATGGACGTCCGCACCCTGGACCCCACGGGCCAATACTGACCATGCCAATCACCCTGGATCCCACTGGTCTGTATTAATTTATCATGGACAAAGTACTCGATCCTACCGGGCAATATTGACTGCCACGATGGTCGGACTCGACCCCACAGAAATCTACTAATTTCCAACTTCAATGAGACAAGATGTGTTGCGGAAGACGAAGGATTTTGACAGGAACACGACCAGAAGAAACGTCGTCCTGCAGGAAGAGGAGGTTTACGATCAATCGCTCACTTGACTGATCAATAACAATTCATTGCGACTGTAAATAGTATGAATAATACGGAGGGGGACATGCCCACAAGGTCATTGGATGGAAATCAGCTGACTCGCGCGCCGCGTGCATTCCGGAAATGTATCTACACCTATAGAAAATCTACGAGAAAATCTGCAGATCAGCACACATCGAAAATTCCTAATTCAAATTTAATGTAAGTTATACTTTTTAATTTCGATATTTTCTTTTTATTATAAAGATGTTTGTCGACAAAAAAATTGCTTTCAATTCAGCCACTTGGTTTCCAGTTGACAGACATGTTTATAAATGCCTTTTTTGTATATTTATTGTGTATATCTCTAGGAAAATTTGTTAGTCTGCCATCGAACGAGTAAAACAAAGAGCGAAACGGGCAGCTGTCGCCGTGGCGGACACCGGGGCTGCACGCTGCATATTAAGAATTCGTTGCACAGTAATCCTTCCTATTCCCCGGGCGCCGTATTCGGACACCAAAATCAGGAGCAGCGTGGAATTTTAACATTTTTGGAACTCATTTAACCAATTACTAAACATCGTTTCATACATTTAGCTGAAGTTTGGTGATAAGGCGGTGACATTCGATTTTCCACCGGAATTTCGGGCAATATCGCGATTTTTATGGCACCGACCGCGAGTTCGTTGACCGGACATATTTTATTTCATCGCGCGCTTCCATGTACACACACAGTGACTGCACACCCACACTTGTAGATCAGTACGCACACAAATACGGAAGATCTCCGCATGTTTGCGTCCATATTCGCGTAAACACAAGCATGCTCGTCTGCATTGTGAATGTAGTCGTGAAATTTGGCATAGTAATTCATTATCATTATAATGTCACGTAACATTAGCAATACTTTCTTCATGGACTACATATAAAAACCAGACTGCAACAATATTTATTAAATTACCATAAACAAGCAATTAATAAAAATAAACTAGTTTACATTTCAATAAGTTCAAAAATAGATTCGCGGGACTGGCTGTTGAGAAGGTATTTTATAATCGGCATCGGCACACGCTCTTCTCATATATCTCGAGATTAACAAGCGCGTAATGTGCCTGTGTTTGCCGAATTATTCCAGTTCAACAACCGGGCGAACGCCCGATCGGGAGTTCAAAATAGACGCGAACACGATCCACCACGCTCCTCGACGACATCCACATCAAAAATATTTGTCATTAAATTAATAAACGGCTTAGATTTTTTCGGATTAAAACTGCCGAGGTTTACGTAATGATCAGTTTTTTGCCTGCATTTCCCGACGCCATAATCCGCGTAGGTACTTTAAATTAAGAACGTGCCGACAAGATTTTGAAATTCAAAATTTGGAACGCGACTTTATTTTTAAAATTTTATGGATATAAGTTGTCGCAACGGCCACACTTTTTGGAGCACAAAGTCGATATTAATTACAATTTATTTTGTTACTGACGAAATAATGCTTTAGCCACGTGATATGTAATTTCGCGTATACTGATGTGAGGTTGAGCAATATATTTTGCGATGAACCTCCTTGACCCCGGCCCGCGAGGTGCTGGCCGCTGCAATGTGGCCTGTTTTTGGCATTGCGTCATCATAGGTCACTAGCTCTCTAGCCATATTTTTTGTTCATAAAGTTATGCTTCGCACGTTAGGTTCTTCCTTTGTTAGTCCATTTAAACTCATGCCAGCTATTTCGGTACCTTTATATGGTATAGGGAGGAGTCGTTTCGTAACTTAATGTGGCGTAATTTGATTGTGATAAATAAAACCTGAGCGCGATGCCTACGTTGATATTAGTCGCGACTATAAAATGTCTTTTACGGCATTGGCATAATGATGATTCTTTCTATGGTCTTACTTTGAACTGTTTTTGTCTATTTTCTGCCAAATTACCATACAATACCTATTTCCCGTAAAAAGCATTACATGAGAACAATGTGTAATAACCTTACACTGGATTCTACAATGTGGATCGTCTAACTGAGCAATTTGCATAAATAAAATACCTACAATCTAAATACATATAACACGTTGCAAACTACTAATAGTTACTACAAAAATGTCAATAAAGAAGCAAGATCAAGTCGTCTGGACATATTTTTTATAAAACTACTCGTGAATTAAAGTTAAAAATGTACATTTTTTGCGATGCAAAATACTGCATGTTGCTTGACAAAGGTGCAGTGCAAGGTCGTAGTGCAGGTGGTGGGTCTAATTAAAGGTTTTATGTTTCAATAATTAACTGGCCTCAGTGCCATAGACCAGCAGGTGCCAGTGTATTTATGCAAGAGTAAAATCATTATTTACCGACGCGCTATTCGCCAAATTACAAACATTTATAATTTGCGGCCACGGAGCCTTAATGCAGTTTAGCACGGACGTAAATCGATGGCTAAATTTTTATTCTGTATTATGCATTTTAAATTTGCCAATTTATAAGCAGTAGTTAATAAACTAGAGACAGAAGTAGAAATTAGACAGGATAACAATAAATGGCATTAAATATTCTGAAAATCATTCGTTTTAAATATTTTTTGGTCAAACAAAAAAAAATGAAGGCTTTTTTTTAAATTATTTAATTGAACATCACAAAAATTCTAACTGACTAGGGTAGGTACTTATATAATTCAAAATGGCTTATGGTCTAATACAAGGTAAATCTCAAAATTGCCAAATTGTTGTCGCGTTTGTAACGCCAACTAACTTAACTCCGAATCATCGAAACTATTCACCGAGTCAACAAACTTTAGCAAACAGGTTCTCCTATTTTGTTTGATCACAAATGTATGAAACACCACAAAACATATCTGACCGCGGGTCATTCCACTTATCTCTAAATATCCTTCCACTACAACTATTTAGAAGAATTTAAAATCATTCCAGTCTAATTCCAAACACACACATCTTTTCCTAGAAATTAAATAAATACCTAGTTAACGTTATTTTGCTACAAAGTCTAGATAGAAATGAAATTAAAGCAACAAACTTCAAAATAAGGTTGCTATTGCTATTATTCAATTACATAGAAAATGCCGCGTCTTATTTTAATCCTTGGCTAGCCTTTCTAAAACGATTTAGGACTCATAGTGGAAAGAATGTACTTACATTCTTTCCACTATGAGTCCTAAATCGAGTCTTAATCCTAATAGTGACTTCACTATGAAGATTCCAAAAATAAAATCTCAATATAAAATAAACAACACACAATAATATAAAATAAATACTTTTTAGAGTCAAATTAGTGGAAACAATAGTTAAATAGACAATGTCTTTGACCTACAATAGATTTGGAGTTAAGTGGAATAACCCCACACCGCGTCTATTTTAGTTTAAATTTATTAGGAAGTTACCACTAAGTTTGAACATATTTTCTACTGTACCGATCGCAAATGGGAATTTTATTCATATTTCTCTTACTTGTTATAACCATTAATGTTACAATGGAAAGGACAATAATCTTTTGTCGCAATAAAAAAACAATAAATTTCAATGAATATAATAGGGCTTGTAAAAATAGTATAGGGCTTGTAGTTAAATAAATTGAAATAGGTAATAACAGTCTTATAGAAGGTGGCCGTGTATTAACAGGCAGAATAGGGGTTATTATTACGTATATATTTACGTTAGCTATTTTGTAATTCAGTATTTTAATAAGGTTTTATTATATATCAGAATTATCATACCTTTCGAAATTCAAAAAATAGGGATAAGAAATATAGAATTGTGATAATGAAATTCGGAATTAAAAAATACATATTTGTGTACAGACTCCTTGTTGGAGAGGCCTTTAGTCCTAGAGACGGTCCGCATTTTCTAATAAGATGAAATGAGACTTTGCTGGTATGGTCATTTGATGCAACAAAATGGTAACCATCCACTCAACAGGGTAATAAAAAAATCCAGAAAAGCCTAGGTAGAGGTACCTAGGGATAGTACTAGTAGGTACTAGGAAGGTGAAGAAAAGAAACTGGCCATGATATCCTATGATCATTGTATTACAAAGAGGTTGGTGCAATTAATTAAGAAGGTTGTAGTAAAAAGAAGAAAAAAAAGTTTTTGAACATCAGCAATGAAATTCTCGCTACTACTTACCACGAGCTATATCAATTGTACAATGAACTTACGTCATTAAAAGCATCAAGATTGGACGTCTATGATGAGCAGTGCATGTAAAGAGAATGGACGAGGCCTGAGTGACAAAACGCTCATAGGAGAGTCGACCCGAGGGTCGTAAAAGCCGAGGCAGACCCAAGATGAGATGGCAGGAACATTTTAAACGTCTGTGTAAAAGTAAAGAACAATACTGGACCATAGGCCCACCCGTGGCATAGTCTTAGATGATGAGTAATCAATCATCATCAGGTCTTTTTTTACACTCCTATGTAGGAGCACGACCTTGGCCATACTTGGCCAGAGCAGCCAGAGGATTTGGCCTACGCTCTCCACGCTAGCTAGATGGGTTGGAGAGGTCTCATTGATGTTTATAAGCTTTGATTAGCTTGTGTTTCCTGAGTCATCTTCTACGACAACCACGGGAAGACTTGAAGTGATCCTATTCTACTCTGCCGGGAACCACACGGCGTGATCAGATAATGAGTTAAAAGAAAAAAAAAAGATTTTAAATGTTCTTCTTTTAAAATCGTCACATGAAAAAGATATAGTTAATCATGAATTTATTAATAGAATATTTTGTTCCAAATAAACAACTTGAGTTACAATTTTGCATTGCATTTGCATTCATTATGCAACTGATTGTCAGACAAGTCATGACGACATATATAACAGGAATATTTCAACTTCTGTAACAGTTTCTTAAATCTCAGAAAGATACCCAATAAATTACTTGAATTGTTTAAGATGATACACGGTGTCCAGTGCTGCCCCCATTTTAAATAAATTATTTGTAAGGAAACGGAGATATCATTCAAAGTTTAAATGATATCTCCGTTTTCTTACAAATCCTCTTAAGTTAATCAGATAAACGACATATATTTTAACGCTATAATACTCAAAGACTTTACATTTAGGGAATATAATTAGAAATGACATCACTAACATTTTCTTAGAACGAACTAAAATTAGTGTAAAAAGTATATCGTAAAGGGTATACTTTCACTGAATCAAAATAGATTCATTAAAGATTGTTGTTGAACAAAGTTAAAAAACAATTGCCAATTTTCAATTCCTTAAGAGTTTCCCATAGAGTTAAAAACAATTACCAATTTTCAATGGCTATAAGTTTTACCACTTAGTTAAAAAACAATTGCCAATTTTCAAGGACGTTTTCATTAAGCTTCTCGTATTCGACATAAGCCTTTTCAAGTTACTTTAATGACGGTCCTAGAAAACATTTCTACACGTATATCACATGTGAGACGGTAGCTTTTCTCGTGCTGGCTCTACGTAACCCGGGTGACGTAACTTGCTTTCCTGTCGTGACCTTATGGTTTACAAACCAACTTGGTTTTTCGTGGCGTTCCTAAATAAAATTACTCCTTATTTTATCAAGTAATTAGGTTATATGTTGAAAAAAATCAAAATGTTTATTAAGTCATTACGCCTTTGCAGGCACTTTTATACGTCAATAAGTTTTGTATTCGTTAAGTGTAATGTTTATTAATGTTTAATTATCAATTTATTTTAAATAAAAGCTACCGATACGCGCTTCACAAGGACTACTGCTAAGAAAAAAAACAAAATATACTGATTAACACAGTATAATGTGATGATATATAAAACCATTGCCTGTCTGTTTGATATATCAAATAGTGTTACATATATTTTAGATAAATTCATGTTAAGCTAATTATTGTAAAGCCCCGAAGTTAAGAAAATAATTAAAATATGAAAGCGTCCACTATTTCGGGATAACTTACTAAAAAACCAAAAAAAAAACACTGACTTAGGAAGTTAATAGATATTTTCGTTTAATCTGCATCATCTTTCAGTTCTAAATTTAATCCGAAACATACCTTTTTTTATTATCCTTCCAAATCAGTCACACAGTGGGTATGCTACCAAATAAAGTAGTGCAATATTTTTTCTGCAATTGACAGAAAAATTTGTGCCCCTAAAATTGGTATCATTCTACGATATAAATGACTTAAGAAGTGCAGAATTTAATAAACCTTTTAGGTGCTTTTCGTGTCTTCGAAAATACCATGAAAAACTCTCATTGCTTCACACCAATGGATCATGATCGCGCGTCTAGACATCCTTTCACATCCCTAAAGGCTAAACTAAAGAGCTCGCACACTTTACTAGGTCAGGCCACAGCCTTGCCTGCAAGCGCAGCCTCAAGTTTACCTGCACATTGCAACAGCACTTGCATAACGCTTGCATTAACATCCGCGTTGCTTTTTGTAAGTTTTTGCCGTTCGATTTAAGAAGCAATTGCTTTTTTTCTATGCGACATGTCTCGGTGGTGAAATATCCTGTTTGAAGAGTTTTGAGTCACAATGAAGTAAAATAAATCTTGCAAAATATTGCGTATGGAATTATAGCGAAATGTATCTTTTTAGGGCTCCGTACCCAAAGGGAAACGGACCCACCCTATTACTGAAACTCCACTGTCTGTCCGTCCGTCTGTCTCAGGGCTCTATCTCTGAAACCGTAATAGCGAGACACTTGAAATTTTCACCAATAATGTTTCAATGTGGCCGCTAGTACATCAAATACTAAAAATAAGATTAAGTTAAAAATTAAAAGGGGCCTTCATACAAGAAAATGTTCTTTTCAGCGTTTGGAAAACATTGTATCGCACTTGAACGGTTTTTTATCCCTTTTCCGCTAACGTTTCAAAAGGGTTACACTAGCCTGTGGTCCTAGCGTGACTCAATAAATAAGAAAAATATGTTTTTAGCATTAATTCCCGTGAGCAATACTTCAATAATAACACAACGCGATAATTCAAAAGTAGTTAAATACCTCTATATACAATACAGAGTAGGCAGGACCAAGGCTCGCGTTCGAGATTCTTGAAGAGTTATCTAAATATTTATAAAAGCAGAAATTTTGGTTAAAATTTTTAAAGTAAAGGCGCCACTGGCCCGAGTTTCAGGCCTTAAGCGGCTAAAACATAAAAGCCCTTGCATGCGATTATGAAAAACGAATACTGGTTTATTATAGACGTCATTCTGCAACTGCGCACCGCGGCACTTCCCCCTTTCTAGTACGTTCGTTGCATATTGAACTTTTTGCATTATTGCATTCTTTTAATAGATAATTAAACTGCTAATATTTTATAACATTCGCTCGCGTTTGTTTAAAAATTAAAACTTATATATAGCACATTAATGAAAGCACAGAATAAATAATACTAACGTACAGAAGTCTCACTCAGCAAAGAAATTCAAAGAAATGTCTACTCAATGTGGCAAGCGGTATGGTTTAATTTAGCTCACGTCAGAACTCAGCACCTTTTCGTATAGATACCTAGACATCCATTGCAAGCCAATTCCATTCTTATTACTCTGGACAAACGATTCGTATAACTGAATTTACCACCCGGAGGGGCCGCCTGCGTGCATAGTAATAATGTAGGTACATTTTCGATACCTAAACGGGGAGAATGATAATGATTCTATTCACATAAAATGGAGTTCACAAGATCTTAAATAATAAACATGTCCTTAATCAATTTTGCTTATAGTTAACAAGCATGTGAAAATAATACTGAAGTACCTAATTTACAATGAAAGAATAAAAAAGTAACACAGGCCTGATTAAAGTCGCTTTTCAAATTATCCTTTCTGTCTCTCCATTATAAGCCCAGTAATTTAAAACCAGTAAACAGAATCATGAGGTTTTCGCTATCATACAGCCATAATTATAATAATAAAAACACCGATAATAACTATTCGCTCAATAACTAATACATATTATTAAATAAAGTCGCTGTTGTACGTTTACCAGCCAGTTCTAAACCACTTTAATGCGGTTTTTGTTTCGGTTTAGGCAGTGATCCCACTGCACCGCGCACCGTCGCGTAACGTGGGGCCGCAGATTTTAACATTGTATACAAGTATCTCAGTTTGTATAGAAAACACGCCTAATCCAACCCACTGACAACGCGACAACGTGCGGGAGTGTCAGTGTTTTGAACCGCGCGACGTTGCGCGGTGCAGTGGGTTCACCGCCTTATCTTAGCATTTATCCGAAAGATTTTCATTTGTCTTGCATAGCTGGGTTGGGCTGATTACTTCTTAGCCGATAAATTTGCGATTAATTTAATTTTTTTATTTAGAAAAAGAAATATATTGTGGTAGAGTCGCATAGATTTGTTGAAATATGGTTTGGTAGAGCTATGTATATAAAAAAACTCGCTTTGTGACTCTATATTTTGGTAAGTTTAATATAAAGGACTATTTTATTGAATACAAGGTTTATTAGAGATGTAGTAATTTAAAAAGTTTACGTAGATACGCTTAAAATATACAGGGTAACTTTTAATTAACTGGCAACATTATTGGAGCAAGTTGTCAATAAAAAATTTTCGTTCTTGGATAAAAATCAGCGCTCAGCCAAACGGATTTTGTATGGAAGGACTAAAATTTTTTAACGATTTTTTATAACTTTTTTTTGAACATGAACATGAACTGAACTTGCTCCAGAAATGTTGCCATTTAATCAAAAGTTATCCTGTATACTTATGAAACATTATGTAAATAACTCCGGTATAAATACATGTATGTACATAAGTCTGACGTATATTATGAATACTCTTTGCAAAATATTGTTTTGGTTTGACATGTAAAAATAATTATGAATATATATAACTATTACTATAAACAATATAAAAAAATTGTTCACGACACTCACGACTGATACCTCTTACAATTTTATACAAACAATGACTCAACTTATTTATAATTATGTTGATTACCCAGTAACACAATATTTCAAGAATAAAGATACGAAAATCTTATAGACTACCTATAGAAAAAACATTACATAACTAGTAAATAATCTGTATAAAAACCTATTACACAAAGACTGACATCCAAAATTCGCCATCTTTTTTGTCTACCTCTGCGTCCAGTCATTGACACCGGTGCACCAAAAGTCGCTGTACCAATGCTCGGTGTTTGTACCAGGAGACTATGGCTAGCTAGATATGCAGCTATGAATCCACAGACCTACCACTATTAGACCTGCATAGTGCGTGGCCACTTTAGTACATCTCTTTCTATCTTTGATTGTTGCCTCCACCCATATTTTGCACACGTCACAGAACACATTATGGTTACTAACTTATAATAAGCTCAAATAAAACCCTAAATCACCTTTTAAATGATAAAATCCCTAAAATTAATAACTTTCTTAGATCGTTTTGTGGTTTGTTTGGCCCAGATTTTGACAGTAGGCCAGCTTATAACAGCCACGCCGATAGAGACAAAAAAACATATCAGCGTTTCTTTCACACTCACGTTGTACTGTATTTGACAGTCTCTTTCTAGCAATATCTTTGCAAGTCTAGTAGTGGTAGGTCTGTGTATGAATTAGGATTCATACAACCTATAGTCAACTAGATTTTTGTAGAAAAAAAACAGTGGCACTCCGGGAGTGTCGACAGAAGTGAAAATCAATCCGCTAGTTGGCAACAAGTCAAAACAGATACTTTTTATCTAAACGTCAAAACGAATATTTTCTATGGGATTTCTATAAAAAACGCACGGCGTGACGTCATAGTTTTTTGGAGTCAAATAGCACTCTTAATATCAGTTTTATGGCATTAATAAATCTAAAATCACGTTCAAATGGATATAATGAATGACAAGTGACATTATTTAGTGACGTTTTATTCTCGTATCATTCAAAAATAATTTATTTTTGACCCTAGATAGGTACTACCCTATTACGTGAAGTGTGGGTTTCGGTAACAGTGTCGCGAGTTCAATGGTTTTTTCTCCATCTCAAAGAATACCAAACGCGCGCCTAATGTTTTCACTTTAAAACATATGTTTATACTACAGAACTAATGTTTTAACCTATAGTTACTTACTCAAATTAATTTGGTACTTTCTTAGATCAAAATTCAATACTTGTATTTAAATTGTCATCATCATCATTAACAGGTCTTTTTTAGTCTCCACTGCAGGGACACGACCCTCTCTGTACTACCAGAGCCATACTTAATTGGCCTACACTCTCCACGCTGGCCAGACGGGTTAGAGAGCTCATTGATGTTTATAAGCTTTGTTTGGCTTGTGTTTCCTAAGTCGCCTTCTACGCCATGCACGGGAAGACTTGGAGTGGTCCTATTCTACTCTGCCGGGACACACACGGCAAATTTAAATTGTAATTTTAGTTAATCTACATTATAATGTATTTTTCCATTAATTATTTCCATTTATTTGTTATCTTATCATTAACTTAATACCAAATACGTTACTATACTATCGTCAATAACAACGTTCAGTGCAATTTTATAGCAATACATTTTAAGTGTGTAGTAGCTATATTAAATTTAACACAATTTATTTTGTCAAGTTTAAAAGTCAGTTTCTAAACGTGTCAATAACATAGGTACATAAAAAATTTAGACACGTCCTATCGTCACACTACGATAAACAAATAGATAACATACGTAGATAAGGAAAAAAACATCGCAACAAAACACGTGCGAAGCCATGCCAACTCCTCGACACTCCTGGTCTCCTAGTAACCGAAACATAGAAACAGCTCACGAACAAATCCGAAACACAACATCGACGCAACTTTCACATATGGAAAATGTATACAAACGTGAACACAATGCATACACGGCGCATGCTCCCATTTAGAAATGTCTGTATTTGGCTATGTGTTGAGAAAATTTTCTCGTACACATACATAGACTAAGTGGCAGTATGAGCAGTATCTCATAGTCGAGGAACGCGTGTTAATAGCAAAGTTAAGTTTCCGCATAGGCACTTCTAAGAGGCGAACACGGCGGCGCGGCGCGCCCCGTGTGAACGCGAGAGCGTCAACCTCACGAATTAGAAAAAAAAGTCGCACTCGCGACGGTGACGCGCCGCGCTGTTTTCACAAAATTGTTCTTGAGTTAACAATCATTTGTTTTTTTTTTATGAAGTATGAAATAAACACGTAATTTTTAACTATTGTCTATTCAAAATTTATCATGATACACTTTGAAATTTTACTAACTAGATGATAATTAAGGAAACAATGTGCGTAAAAAATGCTTGTGATTGTGAGTTAGTGACGCGCCACCACGCGCTCACGCACACACGCGAAACGCCCACATAAACATACAATCAGTGTATAACTCTACAACATTGAAACTAGGTACGTCACCAGTTAGCCTCCCGCGATCTCTGGGCGCCTGATACCTCGTCTCCCCGTAATAAGCTGAAGATAACTCGCCTTTCTTGATCTTACAATAAATAGAGGCATTATTTATGAACTTCCGTGTATCTCCTCGTCTTTAGTCCGCGGTAACTTATGTCTCTGTAATTTATGGAATGATTAGAAATTATGGTAATAAATAAAATTACCATCACAATTTGATACTGATCTCTGTTTTAATTACCATACCGAGAAGCAACTATGAAATATGTAAAATTCCTAAATATGTAAGGATCATTAAAACTACGATATAAAAAGAAAAAAAAACACTTCTAATAAACGTTAGTCGATTCAATGCTAAACGAACGTAAGGCTTCCACCGATACCGAGTCTTCAGAACTGATCAGCAGGCTTCGAATGTTTTTGAACTCTTCACTAGTTCTGCTCGCCTGGTACTAAGTGTTCTAGTTGACGATCCGAGCAATCATGAGATACCGATGAAGTATCCAGAAACTTTAATCGCTATTGGAGATGCATAACGACGTTTTGCATTGACCGCGTAGCTATTTAATTATTTCAGAAACAGAAATGGGCTGCGTAACATTTTGAGTTTTAAAAATAGAGTTAGTGCCGCGCCATCTGTTATCGACTGGCAGGAATTATAGAAAAATTATAAGGCTCGGATAACGAGTTCGCATGTGTTCATTTTGAAGGATTATTTAAGGCAATGTGTCGCTAGGTTTAATTGAACAATGACAGGTGTATGGAGCTGGTCTCGCCAAGGATGACCAGTGGGGGCGGGTGCACTGGGCCAAGAGGCGGCGGGATACTTCTAGTTTTTTGCCTTAGGACATTGGAGATACGGCAGTTCTATTATAATTAGTGTCTTTATCGAAAGATTATAATTGGATACATCGTGTTCGATATCCTTTGTTTTCAATGTGTTTAATTTTTAAATTGTTTTAAACATTTACATTAGATACTTATAGGTATTTATAAGAAAAACCGTTATTCGTTGTAATTACTTATTCGTTGTAAGTACATTTATTACCTAGTGTACATATAATTAAAAATAATAGATATGCTTATTGAGAAAAAATTAATTAATACAACATTATCTATTATTTTTAAATATATGAAAACTAATAAATGCGTTTAATTTAAAAATGAAACTACACACTAAACCTTAACCTAGTCTAAATGATTGATTTAAAAATCTAAAAGATTTTGAACATTATTATCGCTTGTCGGTTTTATCAACTTAATTTTTAATCTTTTAGAGTTTACAAGAAATATTAAATTATCACAATTGATATTTTCATTCTAAAGCTTACCTATTAAGGCCATTCCTGAATTTTCCGGGGTCCAGTGCTGCCCCCATTTAAAATAAATCATTTTAAAGAAAACGGAGACATTATTTAAAATTATGCAACTACCAAGTCCTACATAACCCTTCAAAGTATTTTATGAACTACTGTTTACAGTTTAAAGTGGGAACGTTAAGCTTTACTACGCACATTTGCGAAAAACGGCCACTTTTAGCAAATGTGCGTAGTAAAGCTTAACGTTCTAATTATAAACTGTAAACAGTAGTTCATAAAATACTTTGAAGGGTTATCTAGGACTTGGTAGTTGCAAAATTTTAAATGATGTCTCCGTTTTCTTTGAAATGATTTATTTAAAATGGGGGCAGCACTGGACCCCGGAAAATTTAGGTACGGCCTTAATGGAAAACGGACAAAATAACCTAAGAAATAATAATAAAAACTTATTATCTAAACTTTTGATCACAATTTTTTTCCCAAGCGGTAAATTTTGGTTGAAACTCCATCGTAAATTATAATGTACATAACTACATATTATGTAATTAAATTAATAATTTGCAACGATAATTTAATTATATTTTTGAGCCGAAGGAACTTCTTCGTTACCCAAGTAGTTAGTTTACTACTTTAAATTTATGTATGAGTATTTTGCATGAAACAAGTAAAATTTTATACATACAGGTGTAAAACAGTCACTAACAAAGCCACTAACATTGACGCGCATAATGGCCGCGAACAATGTTTTTTCTTTGCATTAAAAAATTAATAGCCGCCCATTTGGTTGCGTCGCCATTATACTGCGATCTGCACATTATAGCCCCAGAAACAATGACAAAAGATGCACACCATACCGTAAAAATTATCTTGTGCCAACAAAAAATATAGGAAACAGGCTTTTTGCAGTAAATAGTTAAAAAATGTTTGCAAAAAAAATTGTTTTTGGCCTTGGAGAATCACAAATGGCTGGACGTCTTTCAGTTTGTTCTAAGGTGGTCGTTTTTGTGTTCGAACTTTTTATGGGTAATTCTCATTGTCCAATTGTCAAAGGCGCCGACGATTGTTAGCAATAACTATTCATAAAGTACTTGTGGCCGACTTTAATTCAAAATTTGCACAATACAGGTACAAAATCTCTGTTTTATGCCAAAAGAGCTCAGTAATAAATATATCGGTTTGTGCAATTCGTTGCAAGCCATGTATTTCGATTGAATCATGAAAAATTTGACACCATTATTTTTCACTTACACGTATTGAAATACCTATACCTACTTATTAAATAAAAAACCGGCCAAATGCGAGTCGGTCTCGCCCATGAAGGGTTCCGTAGCAGCAAGTAACATTTTACAATTTAAGACGTATTAAAAAATAACTATCTATGATACCGACACCGCTATAGTTTTAATTGAAAGTACATACTTTGAGGTATATACCCCATTTTTTTCAGAATTATTTTAGTAATATTTCAAAAGTTACGGTGGGGGGATACCTCAAATTTTAACTTTGTATTAGATTATCTCAAGACTGGGGGGTTTGATCTACATAGTTTTAAAGCAGTTTTTGTTGCATCTTAAAAGACCTTTTCAACGATACCCCACACGTTGGGGTTAGTCCAATTTAATTTTTTAAATTTACTTTTCGTTATATGGGGGGCTGAAAAAACAAAATTTTTCATAATTTTAAAAACCAACTTTTGGAACTTCAATATCTATCTCTCCACCAATTTTCGTGACAATCGGTGCAGTAGCGGCGGAGTACGAGCCCGGACGGACAGACGGACGGACGGACGGACGGACGGACATGACGAAACTATAAGGGTTCCTTGTGGACTACGGAACCTTAAAAACCCTATAGAATAAGTGAAAAACATCTCATCGTAAAAAATTGGCGGCATATGCGTGACCAATAAAACGAAACGAAAAAAAAAAACAAATTTAACAAAAAAAATTTTACGTCAGTTTATAGGTACATGTAATTTCGTGAATGCACTGCCATTTAGGTCCTACAGTTATTACTACTTGTAAGACTTCGATTATTTTCAGAATAAAAACTAACTAGCCATAAATCGTGTGTGTTCTTTACAAAAATATAAATAAAAAGAAATATGTGTGTTGACCACTGGCCACCTGACGGCATGTGTCCAAGACATTGCCCATTGGAAACCAGTTAGGGTCAGCTCGTATTATCTTACATCAGACTTTATTTAAAGCAATATGCATGTAAAACACTCAATTTTAACGCACGATGATGGATTACGTGCAAATGTAAAAAAAATATATTCAAATTGCGTGGTTATGTATAAACAAACATATATACAAAGTCACGTACCTATTAATTTTATTTTTATTTTTATATACATACATGTAAATGGTGGACTTAACGCTGCGGGCCTTTGCTACCAGTCAACCAACGAGTGTTTAAATATTATAGATATGGTTGTTAAAACACCTTTATGTGTTAAATATACTTATTTACATAAATTTCTAAATATTATGATACTAAGGTACATTTTTGTTCTAAACACATTGCTGGACACACTACGTCTATAGACGTAGATCAATTGTTCTTTCTATTGTTACATTTTTTTATCTATAGCATTTTTTTATTGCTATATGTAATATGATGTTTTATTTGAATATTTTTTCTCTTCTTTTCAGATATGGCCAGCATGCTCGTACATTGGACTTCTGCTACACTTGCGTCTCCACTTCTCATCATCCATCATGATCCTAAACCCATCTCAGTCCAAAGTCCCATACATTCATACATAAATACTCACTAGAATTAGTGTTACTGACTGATACATATATTATTTCTATGTAGTAATGCATATCTTTCAAGCATTTCGTATTTTTATTTAAATTATTTAAAATGTAAAATTAAGATGACGCTTTGCTGATAAGAAAATTTAATTGTCATGACTTATTTCGCAATAAAAAAATAATTAATTTGTTTCATGATATTTTTTCATCAGTGAAGTAACATCAAATAGATTAAGATTTAAAAGACAAGCAAAACGAGGCAAAGGGTTTTTTGAACGGTTTTCTTCATATTCGTTGTACATTATTTTGAGAAACCTTCAAAAATTTTCCATTTTATTATAAAAAAAAATATATTTAGCTATATTTTAGTTAAGTGTCCAATATTCCGGCATTGTATACGTAACTTCCAACATATTCCAGTTACCATATTTTTTTCTCAGCTTTGAAATGTAAATAAAGTTGCAACGCTTCTCCTATGCTTTTTAACGTAGATTTATTGGAAAATTGGAATTATATGTTTTAGTTTTTAAAAATCGTTATTTCGGTGTTGCCAATAAAGACTGAATGGTAACTGAAAATTCTTTTAGCTCAAAATACTAATTTTTCGTAAGGCCCAGAAAGGATCCCACCCTAGGTTATATAGTTTTTGTAAGTAAATATGGAGTAGTTATTAGGGGATAATAAAGATGTTTTTATATTATTCACTTCTGGTGTTTTTCTTAAATACTTCCTTCCTGTTGAGCGTCGTGTGACTGGATCAACAAAAACTAACTTCAACAAAACATCCAAAATTTCATTGAATGAATTGAATTGTTAGATATTTTCTTTTATACAGACACACGTTATCATTAGCGCTATCACGTCTCTCTTTTACCTGTTACCTAAATTTGGAAAAAGATCTAACGCAAAAATAAAAAACGTTTGCTTAACCTATTGTTATGCTACTCCCTTGTTACAAGATTTTATTTACCTTCCCTGTTTGATGTTGTTTATTTGTTTCGGTCAAATCTTGCAAGTTAAAGAGCCACTTTCTGGCTTTCCAATTGAGATGAGATTTACATTAGCATACAAAATATTGTATGCTAATGTAAATCAGATGACAATGCAATATTATTATAGCAAGAAGCTGATCTGATGAAGGAGCCGGAAGGTGACTATAGGAACCCTGTGATAAAACGACACAACCTAACCAAGTTTGGGCTTATTACATTTGTCTTGATTAGTACTTAGGCCTTACAATAAAAGCTAGTACGAAAAAGATATATTTTTGAAAAACTTATTATATACGAGTATATATACATCGTGTTAATTAAAGAACGCAAAACTTCTCAGATGGTACCTCAGCCCACGTAACTGAGCAACTTATGTTCAACAATTTTCACGAAACTAAAAATAAATTTGAATTTTCTACTACAAACTGAATCAGGTGATCGATTCAATTTGTATGAAAATCCATTTTTTTTTTTTATTTCGTGAAAGTTGTTGAACAAAAGTTCTTCAGTTTAATGGGCTGAGGTACATCTGAGAGGTTTTGCGTTTTTTAATTAACACGATGTGGTAATTTGTTAAGTCTATAGATTCAGAATAGGATCTTTTATCCTACCTCCTGTGAAGATAGTTGTTTTTGTGGTATACAATCATTCCCTTAGATCGACTTCTGCGACTTGCAACGAAGACCATCATATATCTGGGAATGTTTGTGCTAAATCAATATATGAATGAAAAGAATAAACAATTCATACTACAACAATTCACACTCCAGGTATTATCAACCGCTGCTTGCGGAAAATTTGGCATTTTCTGTCCTGAGAAGATACCCAACGAACGGCTGTAGGAGGCAGGCCGGAAAATGCCAATTGACAAGCAGATTATGCGTCACAAATGGACATGGATAGGCCATTATTTCAGGAGAGAGCCCACACACATACCAAGGCAAGCCCTGGAGTGGACTCCCCAGGGCAAGCGGAAGCTAAGTCCTTACTGACTAAGAATTTTTCAAGTTCAGGATTAGTAAATTATAGAATCAGTCATTCTTAGAATTGGACATTTTAAGAATCAGTCAAATTAAGATTAACTTGTCATTCTTGCAGAATCGATCATTATTCGCATAAACCGAAAATAGTTGCAAAAAAAATTACCACCCTTCATGCTTCTAATCTACCGATTTCTCGTTTGTGTACAACGTGGAATCAGATAGAGTTAAGGGTTTGAAAGCTAAAACACCACGCTGCTTATTTGGTAGACCTTTATACGATGAACTCAGAAATAGTGTCAAATTTCTAGCTATCATCTAGGTAATTTAAAATAACAAATCAAATCAAAAAATGTCATCACCATCATCAGGTCTTTTCAGTCTTCATTGCAGGAACACGTCCCTCTCTGAACTACCAGAGCCATATGGCTCTGGTAGTTCAGAGTTAATGTTAATCAGAAGTCAGAGGATTTGGCCTACACTCTCCACGCTGGCCAGATGGGTTGGAAAGGTCTCACTGATGTTTAAAGGCTTTGTTTAGCTTGTGTTTCCTCAGTCGCCTTCTACGACATCCACGGGAAATAAAAAGAAATAACTTTCCATCGGTAAGTAACCAGATTTTATTATTTGAAAAAATAAAATATATATATATATATAAATTAAATCCTTAATATTCAAAAATAGAACAGGGGGCACTGTTTGAGCTGGACTATATATTATGTTCTATCTATGTCAATGTGGTATGCTAGCAATTAGACTTAGCCCAATTCCCTCGATCGGTTTTTACGATTTTTTACTAGAAGCTGCTGGTACATTCTAGGTTTTAACAAGCTTTTATGCCCTGTTTGTTTTGTTTGGTCAAATCATGCAAGTTACATTTGAGTCAATTCCCAGTTTTCGATTGAAATAAGATTTTGTATGCTAATATAAATCAGATAACAATGCAATATTATTATAACAAGGAGCTGATCTGATTATGAAGCCTGAAGGCTATAGGAACCCAGTAATAAAACGACGCAAACCCATCTAGTTTGGGCTTATTTCATTTGTCTTGATTAGTACTTAGGTCTTACAAAACAATAAATAAACGGGCAAGTGCGAGTCGGACTCCTCCATGAAGGGTTCCGTACCACCGTACAATGTTTTAAAACGCTAAACAACACGTTTTTTGTATGACGACCCCCTTTAATTTTTAACTTTATTTTATTTTTAGTATTTGTTGTTATTGTGGTCATAGTAATACATAATTGGTGAAAATTTCAAGTATCTAGTTAATGCCATTATAAAGAGCAAGTTAAAAATGCTGAAAAAAACACGTTTCTTGTATGACGACCTCCTTTAATTTTTAACTATTTTTTATTTTTAGTATTTGTTGTTATATCCGCCACAGTAATACATAATCGGTGAAAATTTCAAGTGTCTAGCTATTACGGTTCAAGAGATAGAGCCCTGTGACTGACGGACAGACGGACAGACGGACAGACAGCGGAATCTCAGTAATAGGGTCCCGTTTGCAACCTTCGGGTACGGAACCCTAAAAAGCTTGTTCAAAAAAAACATTATCTTTTTCCAAAAAAAAATTTTTGACTAGTGTTGAGGCTAAGTACAATTTTTTTTAAACAAAAAAAAATTAAAAAACGCAAACTGAATTTGTCACCACAATCGAGTATCCAACATACATATTTATAGACCGTAGTTCATTCACATTTAATTATACCTACGTTGGCTCTGTTTGGGAAGTTCAACAAACCTATATATGCAAATGCATACCTAGTCGAAAACTTCGAAATTACTTATCTATGTACTTTTGTTCGCAAATGACCCCTAAAATAATATGCTACAGTGCCTACAGGAAAATAAACTATTGTTTAACCTCTTTTTTATAACCTTTTTTTAAAGACAAGGAAAGCGTGCGCTGGAATGATAACAATGGGTAGGTAATGTTTGTTGCAAATATGTTATCTGTTTCTAAACATTAAAATGTAAAAAGAAACGAAGCAAGGTGTAAAACAACCTACCTATACGAATTGAGAAAACACAAAGGTTAAAATATTCAAAAAGTTTCTTTGAATGAAATACTTACAATTATGATATGGTACCTACATACAAATAGTTTCGGTTTCTTGGCATTAAATATTTGACCTCGGTGGCATAGATATCATTAGATATTATTTTAAGCTCCAACAACGTTTATTTGAAAATGTGATTCGATGTCATACTTAAGGGTCCGGGCTCAGCATACTGCATAACTAAGGATGCAATGGGAACGCGCTTAAAGTAGGTATGTCTTGTCACACACACACATCATAAACAAACACTATTATCAGAAAATGCATTCTTAAATCAGGCACGGCCAGTAAAGTAATAAAATAATTTGCTCATACTTTACTTTTGCTTAGTGTCCATATGTTAAGCAATAATGTTTGCCTTTAGAATGTGTGAAATGGAGAATAACAACTGGAACAGCAATAGCAAAATTACTCAAAAATTTTGCCAAAACCTTATTTACTCACAAGTTAATGGATTTATTTCCACAAGAATGACAAGAGCCTATTTAATCGTAAAAAAAGACGATGATTAGAATTTCACTAACGACTCCGTGGCATAGTGGTTAACATGCCAATCCGCCATTCCGGAGGTTCTGGGTCCCAGCCAGGGCAAATTGAGAAATGGTCTTTTTAACTTGTCCCGGGACTCCCGGGTCTCTCTTGGGTGATCATTTATAATTATGTATTTATCATAAAATATAAGTGAGTTAGTATTCCATAATACAAGTTTTAAAACTTAGTTTAGTAGCTAACTTAATCAGTGTGATTTTTCACTTAATCAGAATAATTTTAATTATGTGAACAACCTTTGAAAGTATTAATTAATTTTTATTTCATATTTAAAACTTGTTTCAAAGCTAGACGGACTAACATATTTACTGGACCGTACTCTTTATCTTTAATGTGATTAGATGACATATCCCTTTACGTACGTTTTGACTTGTCTTCCTTCATACACAGCATAAACAAACAATCAGAAAATGCATTCATAAATCAGGCACGGGCAGCCTCAGAGGTTACACCGTTAGTTCTAAATTCCTATTCGACGCAGCATAATCGCGATGTCTATTTTCAAAGAACTTTGGCCCTTATTTACATGCAGTTACAAGGGATTCACGTTGGGCGAGCGTGAAAATGGTGGACCTTTTAGAATTCAGATTTACTTAAATTTTAAGTTACAATTAAGAGCCTTATTCCAAGCAGGCAGCAGAAGATGATGAGGTCACTGCCCAGCTACTGCCACGTCGACCCTCGATTCTGGTGTGGTGGTGATCCACCCAGATGCCACGTTCTTTGCTTGCTCGGGATGGGTGTAGTCGCAATCGACTTAATAGATATAGCAGAACTATTATTTTGCAGAAAAGTATCACAATATACAATGGACTGAACGCGCACTTGTATGACGAATTCATAAATATTATCCCCTTATTCATAAAAAATACAAACGTTTGCTAAACCTATTTCAGTTAAAATACATATGTTTTGTCCCTATCACTCTTTTCTATATAATAAACACACAGAAAAGAGTGATAGGACTTTTTTATATAATATTCTAAAACATATTTAAACTATTTCTATAAAAATATATTTTAAGTTAAAATATGGTATAGCCTTTGCCCAGCAATGAACAAATTTTCTTTCTTTCTTTCTTTCAATGGGACACTGAAATAGGCTAAAAAAATAGGTTTAACAAACTTTAAAGTTTTTATAAATGAGGTGGTATGTATTTGTAATTGAATGCATAATAAGGAAAAAAGGAAAGAGGATACTCCAGGCGCATCTAAGACAAATAAATAAGAAAGTGGTTTCATATCAGGATGTCAAAAGGTTGACGAAAACTCATGAAAATAGAAAAAACACTCACTCGATGCTCTTCATCATGTTATAAGACTCATCATAAGGTATGTTACTACATGAGTCCATAATGGTAGGTTATTTAGCAATTAAATTACGATGATGACAATGGTATCCCATGATATAAGAATCTTGTTGTTTAAATCGTATAAAATGTTACTCAAATAATAAAGATAGACTTTATATTTGATAACAGTCTATTGTATATAAAATTATTTATAACTTCTTTTGTGTCGGATTTACTTTTATTACCTAGTGTCGAATAGGAATTTCGTTAACTGTACTAAAATAATTTAAAAATAACTATTTAACAATCCTTATTAATAAAATGTTCTTCTTATGAATTCATAATTGTAAAATATGATTACATGCTATCGTACTCGACCAATCTGAATTATTCTTAGCTACAAAGTAGTGATGTCACAGTAGATATACTTACTAATAAACCATTACAAAAGCACTAAGCTTTGATGTATCGTTTAGCGGTACCTATGTTGTGGCTATGTAGGCCTGGGACCCGTTAAACATCACTCTAGTGAAGGGCGTAGAATTTATCGATATTTTTGATAGAGCAGTCCACGGGTATAATAAACACGATAATGAGTTAAGCGGTATGGTGCTTTTGTTGTGTACCATCAACATTGCTCTAGTGATGTACACGCAGGACCTATCGGCATTTTTATAGAAGTCTGTATGTGTTAAAGTGCTACCTAAAAATGCTACCTAGACATATTGTGGACATGTAAGGTAAACCTCTATCAAAGCGTTACTTATATCAATGTTGTCAATAGAAAAGTCCATGATAACATTGCGGCCATGTTAATTGGTACCTTATTCCGTACTATTAATTTTTCCTCTACCCAAAGGTTGACTGGAAGAGATCGCATCTAGCGATAAGTCCGCCTTTGTACCAATATTTTCTTTGTGTTTGTTATTTTTATTTTATTAATTATTATGGTGCAATAAAGATAATTTGTATTGTATTGTATTGTACCTAAGTTGTTGCTTGTGGCTATAGAAAGCTGAGCCACTAAATATCGCCCTAGTGATTGATATAAGATTATCGATGAGTTAAAAAAAAAAATCTTTTAAATGTGACCATAAATTAAGTGGTTGGTTGGTAAACGTTGGTTTCACGTACCGTTGTTCAAAGCTGGGTACAGTAGTGATGTCCCATATATATTAATAAATATAATACATCGTGACAATTGTACCTACATAATTTGTGTTACTGTGACGTGGCTGGGCCAGGTCCCAGCCACGTCACTATACAGTATGTACCTATATAATAAATAATTATTATAACAATAATTTTGATGAGCGTAGGATTAAGTGACGTGGCTGGGACCTGGCCCAGCCACGTCACTTAATCCTACGCTCATCAAAATTATTGTTATAATAATTATTTATTATATAGGTACATACTATATACATCCAAAAATGTCAATGTTACCAGCAGCATTTTTACAAAATATTCGAAGTCTCGAATAAACGACTACTACTTTACACAATAATACACACCACAATACAATATACACTTTAACACAATAATTCATCACAACGCCACAACACACACGTTCTTGATTTATGTTAGACATACGTTTATAACGCTATGTATATCTGCGCACAGATAGAATTTTAATTATTATTATTATTAATGCTATATCGACGGTCGGTATCGTATACAAACAGTTTCAAAAGCTCGACTATCGATATCGACATCGAGGGTGTCGCATCGCGCTGCAGGATCAGGGATATGCGGCCACTGGCGCACTGGGTCGGCACAGGAATGCGGAAGGGCCCATTCCGGCTACACACGGTAGGTTAGAGAAAAATCTGTCGCAAGACATTTCTAGCTTCTTACCTGTGAAGCTACAAATTCGTCGTACTTAAGTTTTTTAATTTAAAAGTTTTAGTCAATATGGATACTTACATATAAAAGGAATCTCTAAATTGTTACAGTTACTACCGCCGGTAGTCCGACAATCATTTTGCAGGGCAGTGTCGAACTATCGAATTTGTCGGATTGTAGAGTACTGCCTAAGACCCCTTATAGTCCGATTTTTTTTACAAAAGAGTACCTTGTAATCCGACAAATTATAGATCCAATGATGATTCTTTATAATAAATACATTGTATAATGTACTCTGAAGTACAAATCATACTTCATTATGTACATATGTCAAATTTAGTAAATTAAACAACACAATAGAGAGCTTACGTTTTATTATAAAATTAACGTCATTAATGCTATAAAACTTACAAGAAATATGCAATAACTTTACGTTAGGAAATAATTTTGTACAAACAAATGTACATACATACTAAAATAATCAAAAACTATGAATCAACTACATATATATGTAATTTAAGAAGCATGCAAATATTCATCAATTTTTTGTTGTTTCACATTGTTGAAACGCGCGAATAAAGCTTTGTCCCTCAGTCTTCAAAACAAATCGTCAAACTAAGCAATCGGAATCAAAACAATACCCTACGCGTCGAGCAAGTTGTAACTTATTCAATCATGCATTAGCGAAAATAAATAATAGACCATGTCGGATTACAGGGGGTTCCGGACTAGACAGGGGCCGGATTACCGGGGGTCCACTGTATATTATTCTAAGTGATTTGTCTCTATCTATTTATTTATTTAATTTATTTATTTATTTTACTCTTTATTGCTCACAATTTAACAAATTAGTCACAAATAATAGAGATAAATTTTAGCATGCAAAAGGCGGCCTTATCGCACAGCAATCTCTTCCAGGCAAACTTTAGGGTAGTATGGATACAAAAGAAATTTAGATAGGTATGTTACATTTTGTCTCAAATGCTTCTATAATAAATCTATATATTTATGGATCTTATTATCAGAGTGTAGTACTCTACTTAAATACTATTTTATCTGATCGGATCTGGATATCCAGACAAGAGAATACTTTCAGACAGTTGAAACTATAGCTACTAAACTAAACTAAATTACTTATCATTACTAAACTAATTACTAAAATATATATTATATAATATTATAATATATAAAATATAATATGTAATCTGCACATTACTCTTTATAGCGACCACTATGGTGCACTACTGAATAGTGGTGAGCAAATGAAACCCAATGGATCTGGTTGATCCATCACCGTCTATAGGCCACGAGTGGCGACGGAATAATGGAAAATTATCCCGTATTATTATCATAACAACGGGTTTTTATGTCAAAATACTTACAATGTTAACCTTAGATCTATTTATAATTGCTTTTTTTGTAAAGAAGAAATTATTATATTAAACATTACACTCACGGTCACTTCAAAATCCCGAGACGAATCTCCCAATCGTATTCCCGTATGCACCCTCATTTAACGGTACTCATATAACTAAAATTGAAGCTAGATAAAAAATGAGGCTCGTCCAAAAAAGAGGAGGTCCTGTTAAGGGCTACTGACCCCAGGGGTGGAATGACCTATTTAGATTGAATGGGGTCATTATAGGACGCCACGTTTGTTTTTTTAACCTGGCGTTGGGTGCATTCGGTTCGCAGATGTGTTTTTGACAGCAATTACTGATTTTTGTATACTAATTTTTTTTTATTAATAAACTTTTGTTTCGTCATTATTATATTAAGATGCAATTTATACTTTAGACCAGATTTGTTAAACAGTTTAAATAGGGCTACTTTGAAGTCATCAAATACATTTACGAGTAGTAGAAGTTCATACTTCATTTTTAGTCTTTCTTTTTTTTCAAAGGTGGTACGGTTTTTCTCAGACAATACTGTTTTTGTTTGCCATTTTGCCATGGTCGCATAGTCCATATATAAATGGGTTCAATCAGACCTAGGTATGTACCAAATTATTAAAAAAAAACGATTTCACGCTCCACGCAACTATCAACTATCGGTGCTTCGGTGTTTATCTATGTATGTATTTATTATAAAGTGTAGGTAGTATCGTGGAGTTAGTTTCCCATAACACAAGTTTTAAACTTACTTTAGGGCTAGCTCAATCAGTGTTATTTGTCCTTATATATTTATTTAATTTTTATTAGAATACATTGAAAATGAAATAAAGAAAAAAACACAATCCGCTAGATGACAACAATTCAAATCAGAGACTTTTTTCTAAACCTCAAAACAAACATTTTCTATGGTATTGATGAGAAAACCGTGACGTCATAGATAGTTGGGGTCAAATAGCGCTTTTTAATATCAGTTTTCCTGTATTAAAAAATCGTAAATCATGTTGAAAATGGTATCTATTGAAAATATAATCAATGAAATGTGACACTATTTTGTGACGTTTTATTCTCTTAACAGTACCAAATAATATATTTTTGACCCAGTCATCTACCCAATTCAGTTGCCAAATGAAATTTATTTTGATCGAAAAATATTTGTCGTTGCATTTTTATTTAACAAACACCAAAGAATAAAAAATAAACTGCCTCAACCCGGCTGAACTACAAACCACTCCCAACTGCGGGAACCTCCGCAGCCCACATCTGTCGTCCTATCATCTAGCCAATAGGCTTATTTTGTAGCCCAATTCAATATCTTTTTTCCGAATTTTGATTAAGGCCGTCGAAAAAAAAGTTATTAAAATTTTTATCCAGCAAGTCAGAAAAATACTTCGTTTTTAAAAAAAATCAAGCACTTTAGGATAGATCTCCGCTCCATGCACATTGTGACACCTCTCCCATAGAGATTTCTCAAATTTTGACCGATCTACAACTTTGTGGTACATTTGGCTGAACATCGGGCACATACACTGGTGATCACATAAACATTTTCAATCTTAAAACTGTGGACACTTAGACAAATGTAGCTCCATCTAAGTAAAAGCTAAATATGTCTCTACTTTTTTGTCCCTTGTCACTTAAAGTATTTACACAAACTCTTATCTAGAAGTAAAGACAACAGTCCCATTACAAAACACTTCATATTATTATGAAGTGAAGATGGTCATATAACACGCCGATATGAATTTCCAATGTAATAAATATTCGATACACTCTCATAATATGTTGTTTTGAATCGTTGACACTGAATTCGTAAAGTCCACGGAAGGTGGGCAGAACTTTTATTTTGTAATATTTTTTTGCCATTTAATGTTTCAATACTAGAAACCTTTTTGGCACGTTACAAAGGGCGAGTATTTATAGAGACTACAGGAATTGTATTTATTTTTAGTATTTTTTTAGACAACTAAGTAGTATTTTCCCAAGAAGGATTCCCAAGGAGGGTTAGTGTCAGTCACACCTTTATTCAGCATGGAGAGTAACAACAGACTCACATGCTGTCCCGACCCCACGTAAAGTGGGATAAGATGAGGAAGAAGAATAAGTAAGTAGTTTTAATATAACTAGTGCTTCGCCCCGAACTGTAAACTCGCGAACTACTTTAAGGCGAAACACATGATCCAGACCCTAAAACATAAAATACTGCAGAAAAGACCTGGCTTTAAATGAATTGATCTTCTCATATATCAGTATAAACTAGTACATCATCGTGATCATCGACAGCCTTCCACAATCCACATCCCACTGCAAGGAACAGGCTCCTCTCAATGTATGCCATCCATCTCGGTCTTGTGCCTTTCGAAACCATTGTCGACCCGCGATTTTTCTAAATCGTCGACCCAACTTGCTCTTGGATGGCCAACGTTTTGCTTGTCAGACTTGCCAGTTATGGGCCAACATTCAAAAATTTTACTCCATCTGTTATCAACTCCTGCCCGACTCCATTTCAGATCCATTACACGTTTACCGGCATCATAATCTTTCGTTCTCTGCCGGATCACAATGTTAGGGATTCGGTCTTTACGAGTAAGTTTGATGCCGAGCATGGCTCGCCACATGACTCTTGGCGCAACTCTAATTCGGTGCACAACCTCATGTGCAAGCGTCCACGTTTGGACACTATGGTGTCGATAAACACGTATCGATAAACCAGTGTGTCCTGCCTGCCTTTTATTATGGCTCCACTGCAGGAGCACGACCCTCTCTGTACTATCAGAGCCATATATTAGGCAGAGTAGTCAGAGGACTTGGCCTACACTCTCCACTCTGGCCAGATAGGTTGGAGAGGTCTCATTGATTATAAGCTTTTTTTAGCTTGTGTTTCCTAATTCGCCTTTTACGATATCCACGGGAAGACTTCGAGTGGTGCTATTCTACTCTGACGGGAACCACACGGCACGACACATTGATTAAAGACTACTAAAATCTAAGTACATACCTACATAGTAAATAAAAAAAACATCATCGGAATTGGACAACACATTCTAAATTCTAGAATGTGTTTCTTGAGTCTACATCAAAAGTAGGCTCCCCATGTGTAGGCCCAAGGAACGGTAGCTTGACGTCTTCAAGGATGATATGCGTGCCAATGGTCCAACCAAGGACACCAAAGGCAGTGCGAAGAGGAGAAAAAGAAGCCAGAAAACTGACCCCAGGCACAGAATACAGTAAGAGTACATACAGAACGGAATTCCTCACCTAACCCTAAGGTCCCGCGCAATATGCGTCCCCGTTCCCCGTCCCCGCACCTCTCCCCCATTCTCGCCTTGTTGAGGGGCGAGAGCAGGCGAACACACACCCATTGACATGTGCACGGCGGCACAAGAACAGGGGAGAGGTGGGGGGACGGGGAACGGGGACGCTTATTGCGCGTACCTTAGGAGATTCCGTTCTGTATAAATACTCTTACTGTCTTCTGAGCCCCAGGTACCAAGGCATCATAGCTCAGCAGGATGCAATCAGGAACGCGCTATGATTTATGAAGGTTATTGCATGGTTATAACTTATAAGAGCTCGCGAGGTCTACTGTTCTCACAGAACCACTTATTTTTAGTTACTATGGGTTCATCATCATCATCTACAGCTTTCAAAAGCTTGCTGGGTAAAGCCTCTTTCAAAGCATGCCACTGTCACGGCAGGCACTGTGCTACGAGTCTTCTTCATTTTAGCGCGTCCTGGTTGTACCCTCAGCTAGATGAGCTGCTTCGGTGTCCGGGTTGTACTTTTTTCTCCAAATATAATATACTCGTACATGTCAGGGTCACCCAAGGATACAGAAGGCTATGCGAAATTAAGAAGAAATTGTAAAGATTTGTATATATTTCTTTTTATAGAGTCCTGCATCAAATAAAAAAGTCTGATGCATTTTAAACATGCAACAAGATATAGTTTTAAAAACTAAAACCCGACTATGGGAAGATTCTTGCTGAACAATACGTTAATCCAGTGAATGCAAGCACAGCAGGAAGCTACAGCTAGTAAGTATAAGTAGGTATATATTTTTGAAATGTGCGAAGTAAGTGAGCCCTTTCATTTGACATACCCTACACGGTATGATTTAATTTATTTTATTCATTTCAGTTTATTTTATTATGTCCTAATAAAGCGCGCCATTTTGAATTTACTGTGACGTCACAAAGCCTATAACCAGCGCACAGACAAGTCGCTTCTACTGATACTTCATTTTTTAAGATTCCATGGTAATCATAGAAGATATGGCGAAACAGATAAATATACATTCATAGATAGCGGCAAAACATAACCCTCCTTGTGGCTTCGCCGAAGTTGGGTAAAAAATAACATATGAACATCTCCTAGACCTCTTATTTCGTAATTTAAAAATATATTTCCTATTTATTCAGACAACTTGCGTCAACACTTTATGAATTAACGCTGAGTCCGTACCTAGCTGTTTTGGTATTCACTGAATTAGGCCTACCTCATACCTACATAGAATTTAACAAAAAAACATAATAATATAAGCCTTTTATTTCAGATAGATGGTTACATTTGTTACATTGTATTTTATTTTATACTAAATTATCTAGGTTTCTTCCAGCTGTCTGTTGCCCTTTTTTGGCAAAGGCCTCCTCCAACTGCTTCCAGGTGTCGCGGTTGCTGGTTGTTCTAGTAGTAACATGCTTTGTTCAATTGAATTTTGACAAGTTTCGAGCTTCTTATAGTTTGCTTTGGTCAACAAAAAAACATACTAAATGTAAATAGTGAATAATTAAGTACATCTTGAAGCGCCTATCGCAATTATATTACTTTCTGTTTTTCCTAAAGGTTGACTGGTAGAGAATGCATTAGCGTTAAGTTCACTTTTTGTACCATTGTGGTCAATAAAGATTTTAATAAATAAATAAATGACCATATCATAATTATTCAAGCGTATTCCCGGTTGTATCCTCAGCGGTAACGCTTCAGAGCCCGATCCGCTACCTTAAAACCTAGGCGATTTGACGAGGTTACTGGTTTTTACACAGAACGACTGCCGTCTGACCTTGGCAACCCAAAGGGTAGACCAGAACCAATCCTAGGACTAAATGACCATACAAACCATAATAAATATACTGATTTACAACCAAGTCAATAAAAAAAGGAAATATTTATTAAAGGCATTTTAATACATCAAAGAGTTTAGTATACATTACAACGAGTAACTATTTTAATTTGAACTTAAATTTTAAATTATTTAAGTTTGAGCAACACCACTGCTGAGAAAAAATGCCGAGAAATTCGCCTACTCGCCAGAAGGGCTTTGTCAGTATACAAAGATAGTACCTATAATATAACATGTTAAAGCTTGCACACGAGGTACTAAATCCAATTAACAGAATAAGCAATACTGAGTCTGAAATATGCCGAAGACGTGCAAAGTGGAAAAGAAAAAGCCGAAAATCGGAGTCCGGGCTCCGAAGCATCATCAAGAGTGCAAACGAGAACAAAAATGCGAAGCAAAGTTGAGACACGAGAGCTCAGTGCAAGGCAAATAGGCATTGTTTTCTTTTAACCTGTATTTTCGTCTATAAATATAATCCACTAGATGATAAAAAGTCAAATCAGATAATAATCGTCAAAACAAACATTTTCTATGGAATTTGTATGAAAACCAAACCGTGACGTCATATTTTTTTCGAGTCAAATAACGCTATTAAGGTGGAGGTATAGGCAAATGACCTTGAAGTGGCGCCCTCATTTGAAATAAATTATTAACTCGTAAATATGGAGATAATTTCCAAATTGCTCTTCGTCATGCACTAGATAGCCCTTTAAATTATTTTATGAACCACCGTTGAAAGTATTTACATTAGTCCGTCTAGCTTTAAAACTTGCTTCCGCCAAAAGTGGCCACGGCAAGTTTTAGAGCTAGACGGATCACCAATAATAGTTTCAACGGCAGTTCATAAAATAATTTAAAGGGCTATCTAGTTCAATTAAATTTTTATTTTTTTTTCTATTCAAAATATCTTTATTATCATAGGATATTTATAATATCTCTTAATAATAGTCACTTTGTTTTGTTTTGCACAAATGTTGACGTCAAATCGTTACTTAGTTACTTAAAGCTAAGTTTACGCCGCTTCCTAGGCGCAAATGCAGAAGAAGCGGCAACAAACTGCACTGCACGTTTTCTCCAAAGACGTCAACTAACAACATACATTATATTTTCAAATATGAATTGTGATGCAAAAGTAAGTATACCTATTTCCTTGAATAATTCCCTCAGTTAGTCTCTCGATCCTAAACCGTAAATAGCACGAATTGCTCTTTTTTGTAAAAGAAAAATAGTCTGAATGTCGGTTGCACTCCCCCATAGAAGTATCCCGTAAGACATTAGACTGTGAAAGTAACTGCAGTGCATGACGAAGAGCAATATGGAAATTATTACCATATTTACGAGTTAACAATTTATTTTACACTTCAAGGCCATTTGCCTATATCTTCGCCTTAATATCAGTTTTTCTGCATGAATAAATGTAAAATCATGTTGAAAATGGATATGATCAATGACAAGTGACACTATTTTGTGACGATTTATTCTCTTAACAGCACCAAATAATTTATTTTTGACCCAGTCATTTACCCAATTAATCGAGCAAGTTGTCCGTGTCTTACTTACGATCCGGCGTTTGTTTATATGTGTAACTTCATAAAATTTAGTAAGTGAGTACCTAGATGAATCTAATAAAAAAATTAAGGTGAAGTGAAATTTGATTTGTATCAATGTCTAAAAAGACCTTCAAACTATTTTAAGTAGCATAAGTGGTTATATTCATAAAATAGTTTGAAGGTCTTTTTAGACATTGATACAAATAAAATTTTTAATATCACCATATTTAGTTTTAAACAATTTATTTCAAATGAGGGCGCCACTTATGCTACCATTTCACCTTAAGTACGATTACGAGCCAAATCAGGCAAACGTTTATCGAGATATTAGGTTTTTCTTCTTATATAGTTGAAAAATATTGGACTATAAAGGGGTCACGAGGGCACAGTTCACGGCAAACTACTTCAACCGTTTGAAGACCCCCTTATAGCTACCCTTTAAACGACATTCGGTAACGAATTCACATGTAAAATGTATCAGAGTTTATTGGCAATGTCGCACGCGCATACATTATCTGTGCGTTCGGCTGATTTATTGTCTATGGTGCATTTCATTACCATAGCGAAGAAGCAAAGAAATACGAGTTTTGTTTTTTTGTTTTTTTGAGTAGACGTTACTTCTAATCTGGGACTCGACTCGACTGAAGCTGAGCGGTGCTAAGCGGGCTGTAAACAGCCAATAGCATTTCAGCATTACTGGCTGATACACCATATCTCTTCTGACCGCACAGTATCGGTAGAGCCTGGTCTTTAGAGCCTATCAGACTGGAAGCGGTCAAATATTCTGAGTTCTTTTACTTTTTAGGGTTCCGTACATCAAAAGGAAAAAAACGGAACCCTCATAGGAACTCACTTTGTTGTCCGTCTCTCTGTCTGTCAAGACCCTTTTTAGGAACGCGAGGAGGTACCAAGCTGAAATTCATATAAAATACTCAAATCTACTATCCCGTGGAGCTGTGAAAAAGTCAAACTACTAAGCAAACGCAATCAAAAGATACACCCGTTTATGCTGCAAATTTTCGACACTCGCAAGAGAATCAAAACCTACAGGGTACTTTCCCGTGAACTTAGAATCTTGAAATTTGGCGCAAAGCAACGTCTTATAGCACAGATAAAGGAAAATTGCGTAAAGCATGATTTTTTAGTTACATCATATAATAAAAATATTTTTAAACTTACTTAAATACCTACAGGTTTGTACGGAACCCTCGGTGCGCGAGTCCAACTCGCACTTGATTGTGTTTTTTTTTTCAATTTTACCTTGTAGTACTTTATATTGATTTTCACCGTGCTTTATAAGGCATGGAAAGCCGTTAGCCAAACAATGCCTTTAGGAAACTTGAAAACTATGAATATATCCCAACAACACGTTTTAAGGTGAATATAGAAGCAAATGGCCTTGAAGTGGCGCCCTCATTTGAAATAAATTGTTAACTCGTAAATATGGAGATAGTTTCCATATTGCTAATCGTCAGGCACTAGATAGCCCTTTAAATTATTTAATGAACCACCATTGAAAGTATTTACATTAGTCCGTTTAGCTTTAAAACTTGCCTCCGCCAAAAGTGGCCACGGCAAGTTTTAAAGCTAGACGGATTACCAATAACAGTTTCAACGGCAGTTCATAAAATAAATTAAAGGGCTATCTAGTGCCTGACGAAGAGCAATATGGAAATTATCACCATATTTACAAGTTAACAATTTATTTCACACTTCAAGGCCATTTGCTTATATATTCACCTTAACTTGCTTTGGGGCTAGCTCAATTAGTGTAATTTGTCCTTATATATATATATACAAAGTGGAAAGGACATACCCGTAATAAATCAAACCACGGGCTATACTAGATCACTATAGTATAATGAAATTAAAATAACAGCCAAAAAACCAACAAAAAATTTGGCGTTTCCATACAATTCGTCCGGCCGGCCTTACACTTTTCTATGGAAATGCCAAAAATTTTTTTTTTCTTTGGCTGTTATTTTAATTTCATTATAATATAGTGATTTAGTATAGCCCGTGGTTCGATTTATTACGGATATGTCCCTTCCACGTTGTATATATTTATTTATATTATTTATAATAGTTTAGAATGTAATAAACTGAAACATTATCTCGTAAGTGTGCTTCTTACAATAATAGTATTCATATTATCGGATAATGCGTGGAATAATAATCATTTCAGCAGAACCACTAAATGCAGTCATTAAACATTTGCATTTTACTTCAAGCCTTATTTGAGCAGAGACATCGATAAAATTGTAGCTAAAAATGTAGCGCACCTGTCTTTTCGTTTTCGAAATATTATGGCTATCTTAGTGGCTCGTGCTATGTACACCTATTTTTATCGAAGCGAATATAATAATTGTACGTTGACTGTGCCATTCTATTTTAAGTGACTTTTCAAAAGGACTTATCGTTACGACTCGATTGGATTATAGAGTCAATTGTAATCATTTCGTCTAGTCGATCGATAGATTACTCTTTCTAATGACATTTCAATTTATTACTTCTTCTTCTTAGTCGCACACTCTTGACAGAGTGGTTGTGGTTATGGATTCGGTTGTTCGTCCAAAGCCGCTGCTTTTGCTATTTTTCTCCACGTAAGCTCTGTCTGCGGCTTTCTTGGAGCATTCAGTTGCTGGGCACTGTGTTACAGCTTTGACGAGATCTAACCACCTCATTGGAGACCGACCACGTGAACGCTTGCCTTCAATTCGACCCTGAATCACCAAACGTTCCATCGAGTTTTCTTTGCGGGTGACATGGCCGAAGAATTTAAGGATTCGTAACTGCACAATCGACGATAGTCTATTCTTAATTCGCAATTCCTTCAGTATGGAGACATTGGTGCGGTGGGCTGTCCAACTTATTCTGAGAAGTCGGCGCCAATACCACGTTTCTAAGGCATAAGGTTTATTACTTAGTCATATTTAATTTTCATATGAGCTGTAACTAGGCCGTGCGGGCAGTTTGCTTTCATGTAGCTTAAACACTTGATCACAAACACATACGAAATAAAGTTCTGAACCCGGAACCTTCCTTTTATAGATTATACTATATCTAACCACTAGCCTATGACCACTTCAATACATATGAGTACATGCCAACGAGAGAATTAATGATATCCCTAACTAGCAACAGACATGCAAAGATTGTATAATTTTAAGACACATATCAATAATTACCTGATAAGCTTATTTAACTAATAAAAAATTCTAAGACTGAATATACTAACCAAAAGCATTATATACCTTCAAACAACTATGTCGTGATGGCAAACACTATAGTCCGGCCATCTGGAGGTTCTGGGTTCGATCAGTCAGGGCAAGTTGGAAAATAAACTTTTCCCTCTCGGTCTTGGGTGTTCTCTACCTCTATATATGTATTTAATATAAAATAATGGTACATTACGATAAAAGTGCGTTATGGTGGTTATAACACACGAAGCAGAATTTCAGCCCGAACCGAAGGCGAGGGCGTAAGGAGCTGAGTGTGTTTAACCAATATACGCACGTATATCGTACGACGTTTTTCAACACACTTGCGAGAAAAAATACCTAATAAACTGATATTTTTGATTTTAAATAAACTCAACCATAAAACTATGATGCACAATCTTGCTTTCCCACCGTTTTACTTTTTAAAATCAGCCAGCACGGCGCGCGGCCTACTGGACGGCGCCGCGCGGCATGCGAATTCAAAATTTGAAAGAAAAAAAAAAAAAAAAACAATTTACAGCTTATGTACCTAAGATACAAAGATAAATATTGAAACAACGATGACGTTCGATGTCTGATTTATTCTTTTTCTTTGTCTTACCTTCACATTATGTTATGTAACTACCTCGCTCACACACAACTGTCAAACTTTTTTACTCTCTCATTCATACTGGATTTACCATTAATTCTCTCCCCTTTCTTTCGCAATAGTAAATCGTGAGTTATAGAATGTAACTTCACTATTTGCGTTTCTAACACACGCGTGTTTTATGGGCTGCTATATCTAAAACCGGTGAAATTAGATCCATTTTATGAGCGTAAGAGTGTTGAAAATAAATAAAGAATTTATGTAATTTAATAACTTTATGATCATAAACATATAACCATATGATAATGGGTCAAAAATTATAAAAAATCTGTCCTATATTTTCAACACGCTTACTGCTTTCCCATGGAAACAAAAATGGCTTTTTGTTTTACATTAAAAAGAAGGTTCAAGTCCACACTTATTAATAAATTGAAGTACCTCACCACAGGTAAGTTTAAACTTGTATTATGGGATACTAACTCAACGATACTATATTTTATAATAAATACAGGGTGACTTTTTATCCACCTGATAAATTTTTGTAGCAAGTTCAGTCCATGATACTGAACTACTTTCTATAACAAAAGTTATTAAAAATCGATAAAAATTTTTCGACCTCCCATACAAATCAGCGCTCAGCTAAACGGATTTTGTATGGGAGGACGAAAAATTTTTATCGATTTTCGACTGAACTTGCTCCAAAAATTTTGCAGGTGGATAAAAAGTCAGCCTGTATAGAGGTTAAAAAACACCCAAGACCGAGAGGACTTTGAGTCAAAAAAAAAGAAACAAATAGAAGCAATTGAAATGTGGTGCTGGCGTAGGATGGAACAGATAAGCTGGGTTGAAAAAATTACAAACGAGGAGGTCCAGAAAAGAGTAGGAGAAAAAAGGTGCATTCTGGATATAATAGAGAATAGACGAGTAAAGATGTTGGGTCATCTGCTACGACATGACGACTAAAAAACCCTACGACATAAAGACCATCATGGAAGGAAATTTAAAGGGGAAAAGAGGACCAGGAAGACCGAGGCGTAGCTACATGAAACAGATAAAGGAAAAGGTGAACGTCGTGTCGTACAGCGAAGTAAAACAGCTGGCGAATTAGATAGACAAATGGAAGAGAATTCATACTCCACAGACAAGAGCATAAATATAGATAGATAGATAGAGAATTTCACAGGTGCGTCGAAACTCTCCTGGCATAACAAACGATTATCGACAATAACCAAACTTGTAATAAAACGTAAGAAGAATTTATAAAGCAGCAACCAGGACCAAGGACATAAACGCAGCAATATTCCTACATTCCCAAAATAACGTCACTGAACCCCGCTCAGTTCAATCAAACGCTTTTAGTCCTTTACCGGTCCAATAAAAACTCCTATTAATCGCGTAAGCGTAAGTAATAAACTTTTGGATTGGTTAAAAATAACCACGCAGTTCACCACTATAGCATTCGGTATAAATTCTTAAAAAACATAAACTTTGAACGCATCTTTAGTTTCCGAACGAGTGTAATTTTAAATTGGAAAATTTCAAATTTCGAATCCAAGATATTCCAATAGGATTCAAATTAGAATTGTCTATGTCATCTACGTATGACATTTGCGTTCGGATACATGTACTGAAAACTATGATGGGAACAAAGATTCTAATACATAAAAAATAGAGTTTATTATCGTTGTGTATAACTGTGTTTGTTGAGACGTTGTTCCTCGTATGTTGTCTGACTAGGATATAGGTCATTGCTCCCCTAAACCTGCGGAGTAGTCAGGGCAGTTCATAAGTACTACCATGTTTAAATTGCCCAACTTATGTACTCTCTGTACAGGATACTGACTTTGGTACTTACACGCCGCCTCGGCTCGGCCGAATGACCATCCTTTGGAACGACTCAACTGCACGGGGTATAATTGAACAGGAACGACCGTATATTTGTATAAGTAGCTTCATTGTATTTTACTCCGTACGCACCGTAAATTTACTTTTGGAAATGTTTTTCTGTATAGCGTATCGATAGTTTTGTATAGGACATAATTTAATTGAATTACCTAATTCCACAGTCACATTTACATGAGCTAGACCAAAGTGAGTATCAACTTGTAGTATGGAATACTAACTCAACGATACTTAAGTTTATAATAAATACATATACCTACAGACAAAACATCCAAGACCCAGGACAATTCAAGACAAGCTGGCTGGGGATCAAACCCAGAACCTTCGAGTGACGATCTAACGTGTTAACCAATACGCCATGGAGATCGACAGTATTACATACTTTTTTAACATTTATGATAATAACTACCTACATAATAAATTAATAAATTTATGTTTTAGGGGCTGCTAGGTGAAAACGGGCTTTACCTAAAGAAACTAAATCGTTAATAGGTATATCTAGTTAAGCACAAACTGTGACATACAAGGTCTAACATAATTACATTTTTATCAAAAAAAACAACAGACTTCATTTTTTAGGATTTTCTTCCATATCTCCAAAGTTCTTTATCATATATTCATCAAATTAAAATCGGACCAACTTGGTAGTAAAGGTTTTCAAATAAAAAAACAATCATCAAAATCGGTCCTCAATTAGCGAAAATATCGCGTAACAAACAAACATAAAAATAATTTTTAAAAAAATACAGTCGAATTGATAACTTTTTTTAAAGTCGGTTTAATAAAAATATACTGAAAATATTTTAAGGGTACATTCAATCCATGATATTGAACAACTTTCCCCAAGGAACATTATCAAAATATGAAAAATAATTTTTGTCCTCCCATACAAGTTGACCGATCAGCTGATCCGAGTTTGTATGAAAAGAAAAAATATTTTTTTTTGGAAAGTTGTTGAGTATCAGGGACTGAATTCACCCTTAAAATAGTTTCAGTATTACCTGTTTTTTTTTTTTTTTTCTAGCATTTAACTGTAAATATTATACTGTTGTTATTATGATTAAATAAACCTTTAATTCGGTATATTTTGTTACACGTTATATGTAAACGTAAATAAGAAGACAAGTTATTATAAATGAAATATTGTGCAATAAACATAAGGATTTGGTTACAAATAAAAACAAAAATAAACCCGCCTTTTTCTTAATTGTCATAACATATTGCGTTCCGAAACACGCATCGAAAACTAATGCGCGAGTTTTAGAATCACCAACCACAGAATTTTACGCTCTATGTCAAAAACCATAAAGATCATTCGCGCGTTTAAATTTCGAAGATGGATCACAAAAAATGTCTGACTGCATTTCCGGGTGTGAAATGTGGTCGGCCCATTTGGTTTTTGAACGCATTTGGCGGGAAAAAAATATGTCATATCGTTTAAACATTTCCGTGGTTGTAGCGGTATTTTGGTTTTTGCGTTTATCACGTGTGTCTTTCTGCGTGAGAAATTGCGTCTTGTATTCTAATAAGGCTGACTTCCCCACCATAAATATAATCGAAGATTTTCTTTGTAGAGGAAGGCCTGTCGTCGTGTTGGTGAGAAAATGTACATTACTTCTTACAATGAAACTGAAATAACAGTATCGAACAGGGATCGACATACGATCTACGACTACGACGTCACTTAAATAGTCAAATCTGAAACATAAAACTAAAGCTGCTATAACATTTACTGAAAATCAATAGGAAATCAGATGATAATAAAATCAGATTTTAAAATAGCTACATTTTTCTTTGTAACATTCAAAGCTCCAAAAAGGTTTTCCGCCCAAAAAGTATGATTAATACCTAAAAGTATGTGAGCTATTTAAAAACATTTACATATGAAATCAGACACTAATTTCAATAAACTCATATTTAGGGGCTTAGGATTAGTTTATTGAAAGGAATGGAAAGCATCTCTACAAATTTATAGAGGCTTGAAAATAAATTGCCACAAAATACTTAAAAATGTATTCATGAAAATTCTACAGTCTTTAAATCAGTTACATAGTACAACGCTACTGATTTAAAGAGCACTGTTTTTTCTGTAAAGTCTAAAAATAATGTAAAGTGCACAAAAAAGTCTTCACTCCTTAAATTGGTAGTGTGTTCACTATGTATGACTATATATAGCAGAGTTAAAAATTTTAGAACCGGCAAGTATGACAAGTAGAAGACGAATAAAGAAATCATGAATTAAAATGTTTATACCTCTAAACAAAGACACACACTATAAATATTTAATATTGTTGGGAGTAGGAACAGCTTTTGTACTACCTACTATCTACGTCTATATTACCTAAATACAACTCATTAATTGTGAACAATAATATGTCTTCATCAAATATGTAAGTAGGTACCTTATGTAACCAAGTAAAGTAGTCATTTCGTGCTCATCTCATAGAACATACTTAGTATATTTTGCAGGTGGAGAACACAAACACACAATAAATCATGTCTAACGGTCCAAACACAGACAGTTTTTGTTAATTTTTCGCGTTAACTATCAAAATGATTTTATCAGAGGCAGGATGCGTTTCAAAATGGATGATTAACGACTTGTAAGCAGATGATTTTTTTACAGAAATGTTAAAAATCGCTTCCAGAATGAAACGTGACAACGGGTAGGGAGTCGTATACCTTTTTGAAGTTTATCTTTTGGATCAAATGCTACTTTTTAGAAATGCTTGATTGTAAACGAGCAAAGCTCTTTAAAATATAATATACTCGTATGTTCTCAAACGCTGTGTTGTAATTGTTAACCGAGTGCGCCAGAAGGATAGGTTATGTCTTTTACATTTTATCATTTTTAAAATATTTTAGGTCTTAGAACCAATAAACAAATGGTTCAACAAAACACACTTATTGAACTAGCCCCAAAGTAAGTTTTAAACTATACGATACGATGGGATACGAGTACTAACGCAACGATGCTATATTTTATACTAAATACATATAAGTATATATATATATATATATATACACATATATGTATATATATATATATATACTTGTATATATAAGTATATATATATATATATATATATATATATATACTTGCCCTTGCTGGGTATCACACCCAGAACTTCCGGATTGGCGGACTAGCGTGTTAACCATTACGTCGTCAATTTTTAAAAAAAATAATAATGAATACGTATCGAATACGTAGAGTATCTTGGATTCATTGTTCCGAAAATAATAATAATTAACTTGTTTATTTTCAACAGAGGGGTGTTATAAGTTTGACGCTAATGTCGGTCTGTCTGTCTGTCTGTGGCATCGTAGCGCTCGAACGGATGGACCGATTTCGAGGCGGATTTTTTTCGTGAAAGCAAGTTCCCTTGCGGTGATTCTTAGCTATGTTTGATGAAAATCGGTTCAGTTTAAAATTTATAGGAGGTTAACGCTTAAAAGTAGGGCTTTCTCTAGAAAATAATAGATGGCGCTACTTATCACAAGATAGCGTTCTTGACACTCGGAGGTTTTTTTAATTTGCTTAGTAAATATACTCGTTTAATGTAATCTTTAATTATTTTTCTTATTGTATTTTTTCATAAAAGGTTTTGTGAAAATAAGAATTAAACTCTTGTACCTTGAATTTAAGGCTAGTTTACTGTAATCTACAAATTTACACCTTGGAATCATTTGATTCCGACCAAGTTTATCTTTAATATGTATCGGATGGGTTAACTACTGGTTGTCAATGGTACAAGCTGCAAAATAGTTAATATCACCTTAAAACGCAACATATTTGCGTGTAAAAATAAAAAACTGGCTACAGACGTTACGTGACCTTGCTTGTATATACATATATAAGTAGTAGGTATTTTTTTTTATTTTTAGCAGGTACTTGCTCCTTTGTATTTACTTATACCATGGAGAAATAAAGTTGTTTAAATCGAAAGCAATAAAAAGCGGCCTAGTGCGAGTCGGACTCGACCATGAAGGGTTCTAAAGGGTAAAAGTTCTAAAGGTAAATTGCAATTTACGATTTATGACGTATTAAAAAAACTACTTGTTAGATCTCGTTCAAACCAATTTTCAGTGGAATTTTGCATGGTAATGTACATCATATATTTTTTTAGTTTTATCATTCTCTTGGGGACACACTTTGGAAGTGTCTCTCGCGCAAACTATTCAGTTTAGAAAAAAATTATATTAGAAACCTTAATATCATTTTTGAAGACCTATCCATAGATACCCCACGAATGCGTATGAAAAAAAAATATTTTTGAGTTTCAGTTCTAAGTATGGGGAACCCCCAAAATTTATCGTTTTTTTCTATTTTTGTGTGAAAATCTTAATGCGGTTTACAGAATACATCTACTTACCAAGTTTCAACAGTATAGTTCTTAAACTAACAAAAAACTAGTTCCGAAAGTGGCTGTGATATACGGACGGACAGACAGACAGACAGACATGACGAATCTATAAGGGTTTCGTTTTTTTGCCATTTGGCTACGGAACCCTAAAAATAAATAACTAGAAATATATTTTTTTAATTGTTTAACCCTCGATCTTTAAATTTTAAAAATCAAAATTGTCGGACACTAAAATTCTTCAAACATTTTTATTCGATATTTGAATTAAATTTTTTTTATAACAGTCACAAGGGCAAATATTTTATAAAATTCACAAAAATGCCTATTCGGTAATAGACTTTCTGCTAAAAAAGGGTTTCTTCTTAAAATAAGCTATTGTATCGTAAACATTAATTTTGAACTTTATACAACGTGCTGCCAAGATCTTAAGAATGATAGGACACATAAAACTATTGAGATATTTTATAATAAAATCGAGTTTATATCTCTGAAATACGATGTAGTTAATTAAAATACATTAAAATGCGGCGAGCGTCGCACCACATTTATAAATGACCATCTGAATATTAATATTTTATCAGATTTTCAGAATTATTTTCATTTTAATGAATTATAAAATACTCTATGAAATTTAATGTTAAAGATACTTGATTGTTTTGTAATGTATACTTACATATTATGTATACCTAATATAATACACTAGAAAATATGCCCCTTAATATTCAGATTCAGACTATGTCTCTAAACAACTTTCGTCAAAAAGTTTTTGATCCACTATACGAGTACACATTGAGCAATCTGTCGATCGAGTTCCTATGACAGTCTTTTATTTAGTTTTTTTTTTCATGTAACGTTAATATCACGGATTAAGCATTAGCCTTTCTGAAACATCAGATATGTATTTTCTTTATTCACAATTAGTATGCTTTAAATGTAATCCAGAAAAAGCATTCTAAGTTAACATATTATTATAATATAAGGGAAGCTAGCTTACTTTAAACTGGCTGTACCTATATAAATGTCTATTTTTAGATTAAACATCACATTTTTCAATTTAACTAAAATTACAAATATATTTTAGTAAGAACACTTATCGTTTTACCTGTCTTATAATAAATTAATGCGTATTATGAAATTAATGAAAAAATCGCCTTACACCTGTCGGCACTAAATATCTCTACAAATCCATGGCATCCTGGTACCAACGACTTAACTTAAGACAGGCTCTTAAACAGCTTAAACTAGAGTTAGTCAACGCTTAGCCAAAAATCACACTACAATCTAATAAAATCCCTATTGCTGTATTATAAAGTACAAAATCAAACAAAGAAAATTTTTAAATTTAAGTTGACTTGTTGATTCCGAACATCGAAAAATAATCATTAACTTGGTTTCAATAAGAGCGATATTGCCAAAGAGTCATTTTAGGAACACTTGTATCAAACTTCTGCGACCCTGGTACTTAAGAACTCAGGCGTCTCATTCATTTATTCGAAAATCGACACTACAGCCACCGTCTCCATTCTTGTACAGTTGATATAGAATATTAATTTCTAGGGGCTCCCTATAGCAAAACGCTGGAAAAATGTTTGTCCTTCGGTCCTGCCTTACAAAATATTATTTTCTTTATAATATTAGGTTCGCGCAAAATGTCTTTTGTCTCAAAGGTTGTCTATTTGTCTATTAGTTAATAATTATGTGAGGAAAAATTTTCGCCACGAGTTTCTTTCACATTTAATTTAGATACCATATTTTTTCCGTCTTCTTATTCCTTATTGTTAATCACCTTTTTCTCACACAGATACCTCTATACAAGTAACTTGTAAACTATGAAACGAACATAAAGGCAAAACGATAATATCCTGTATTCTAATACCTGCCGATCATTCGCGATTAATGTACTTTGAATACTTGCTAGGCGAGTGTTGCTGCAAAAAATGCAAAAAAATTAAACAGGTGCACCAAATCAACAGGTATAATGGTCGGATTTGACGGGACAAGTGTCTTAAAGAACAGGGAATCCTTGGAGTCGAAGATGTTAGAACATTAAGCCGATATTTCTGCCCACTTAGCATGGCACCGTGGATAACCCCAGATTAAGTTTATGTCGCGATTGTGACGGACTAGTTCCACCCTGCTCGTTTTTATAACGTAGAGAGAGATAGTAATAGATAATAGTACCGCTCTATAAACGCTGTCGCCAGTGCCATGCTAAGAGGGATGACTCTTACTTTTATAAAGCTTAACAATTTAATCTTTATAAAAGTAAGAATCAGCCCCGTTAGTTTTAATATACAGATACATTATCACGTCTTTATCCCTAAAGGGGTAGAAAGGTTATTAAAAAGCTTGGAATGTACGTTTACGTACATTCTAAGTTTTTTAATTTCTACAAGACTAGCGATTGCAAAAGTTTCTTATTTTGTAGCATCATTTGGACAAAATTTCATTTGTATGGATGAAATATTACCATATAATGGTATCGATAAAAACAGTGGACACTCAACTGAATCAAGGACTGTTGATTACATTAACACGACTTGGTAGGCGTGTAGATGTAGCCAACAGAATTCCTAGTTTTCAACATGAGCCAAATTGGTCAAGGGGTTGCCGAGATATGGGGCTCGCCAGTTCACAGGTCGATGCGAACTACTAGCGTTAAATGTTCATCAATCGAAGTGCGGGCCTCCGTGTAATAATAGAAAGGTTTAATGTCGTGCGACACGTGTTCCCCAAGAAATCGAGCGACTACACGCGACGTTGCTAGACCTCGCCAGACATGTCCTGCGATGTCGCGCCAGTTCTTTCTTGTCACCGTGTCGCTGACAGTCGAAAGATTAAAGTCACAGAGTGTGGACGTGTAGGTTTGCTACAATGGGGACGGTTACGTTACGACTAATAGATCTTTATCGCTCCTATAATACTCCTTTTTGTTAGACTCATTATTAAATAAGCCGCAATGCACAACACTACCTTTTTCGGTGACATGATAGGCTTGACTAAACTGATGTGGACGGAGATAAGATATCGAGCGACGTAGGGCGATGTTGCGCAATGTCACCCGACGTCTCCGGAGACAAATGTCGCGTACCCAGCTTTGATAGATAAAGGGGCGAAATAAATTATTTTGCACTGATAAAATAATAAAACGTTACAAATAATTGTCACTTGTCATTAATCAAATCCATTTTGAATGTGATTTTAGATTTAATAATGCAGAAAAATTGACTTTAGGAGCGCTACTTGACTCTAAGAAACGATGACATCACGTTTTAGTATTTCGTAAAAATCCCATAGAAAATGTTTAAAAATATTTTGTTTTGATTTGTTGGAAACTAGTGAATATGTCATCGATGATTCACTATGTGAAACATGTTAGCAATTAAAATATAAACAAACAACTCCACAGATTTTCCTGTTCTATATGGCACGTGTTTCGAAACATATGCTAAAGCGTAATTACAAGCACTACTGTGCACTGCCACTAGCACATGCTTTGTCTAAAGTATATCATTTTTTGTCGTCGCAAAACATGCCAATTACTATCAAATTGTCATCGACATAAAGTTGATTTTTATGTGAAATAAACTTGGAGACTACTTGTTCGTTATCACCTGTGCCAATTATTGAACTTATTTGTGTCCTCTGATGATGTATAATCCTGAATACGAAAATACCCTGAATTATTGGTCAGTTTTTATATAATTATTTAGGTACGTACATACATATGCTTATATGAATCACTTACGCTAATGAAAAAGTTCAGTTCTCTCCCAATAAAGGGAGGATATTCCCTCTTCTGGCAGACGTTTTCCCTTTTTAAGAGCCCATATGACGCTGACAGTACTTAGAGCGATCTTAAATACAAATTATCAATATTAACGAAATACTCACTTTGAAATAAAAACACAGCAAAGTTCAGGACTCTTTACTCTTAACTCTTAACTCTTTACTGACATTATATGTTTCAAAAATACGATTATATTAAAACGGAAAGTATTCAAAAAATACAATAAATTAGCCCTTGTAACTTTGGATAATAATTGTATTAAACATAAGGCAGGGATCATATGTCTTATTTTTTAAATAACTCTTAAATATTCTTTGTACAACGAAAAAAACTTCAAAAACCAGAAACGCGTAAACCAGCCTAGCTGTGTCGCTTCGGCTAGAGTAAATTTGTGTGCGTGGAATCGGGAGCAAAATTTAGATTATCCACATCAGGCGCAGCCTTAACCCTCGACGAAAAAGAGAGGTGTTATAAGTTTGACGTGTCTGTGACATTGTCTATTCCTTTAGGAGCTCCTAAACGAATAGACCGATTTCGATGTGGTTTTTTAATCAAAAGTCTTGTTTGTTCATCAAAAAAATGTTCGGGGAAAAAGCCGATATAAGTACATAATTGCTTCGAGTCGGCTTTACTGTTCAACAAATTCGAAATAACTGAGAGAAAAATATTCAGAAACGGACTAAACTTTTGGATCTAATATATTTTTGACATTTAGAGTTGTTAATTATACTATACAACAATAAATAATTATTTTTCTATTTATCCTTATGGTTAACTGGGAGAAAATGCTCTTAGCATTAAGTCCGCCATTTGTTAAAAGTATGTTTTTACTTTAGAACAATAAAGAGTATTAAATTAAAAAAAATTAAAAATCTAATTTGTAAATATTTTTTATTAAAGATTAAATAACGCGTTTTAATTGAATCTAATTAATTTTAGCTCCACGCAATCAAAAAGCAATTAAAAATCTAAACGCTTACTAAAGATTAAGAAAAATTATTTATGGTTTCTTTTTCAAATTCAATGCAAGTGAAGCTTTTATAGTCTGGTTAATAATTAAGTATAAAAAAAGTAGTTTGAAAAAAAAAATAACCAACTTTTTGTGTTAAGCCAAATTACTTATCAATACAAGTAAAATAAGCCAGAACTCCTATAATCCCTATGACAACCTCTCGGTCCTATCATCAGATCAGCTTCTTGTCATAGTATGCCATATAGCCATGGCAAGTTGGAAAATGGCCTTTTTCAAATTGTCCTGGGTCTTGTGTGTTTATCTATATATGTATTTATTATAAAATATAGTATCGTTGAGTTAGTATCCCATAACACAAGTCTAAAAAAAACTTACTTTGGGGCTAGCTCAATCAGTGAGATTTGTCTCTATATATTTATATTTATTTAATTTATAATTATCATCTGATTTAAATTTGCATACCAAATTTTACCTCGATCGGAAACCGGGAAGTGGGTCAAATTTAACTTGCAAGATTTGATCCAAACAATATTACGAGGGTTGGGTTTATAAGATCTGCGCGGGAAGAGAAGCAGCTGGTACATTCTACGTGTTTTCCTTTCTCCCAGACCAGCATGGAAGCATAATGCAATCTAATTAGAATTGGGTACACTCAAAATTTAGGTTACACCAGGCCTGTGTCACTCCCCGGTGTCGAAAATGTACCTACATTATTACTATGCGCGCAGCGGCCCCTCGGGGTGGTAAATTCAGTTATATGAATCGTTTGTCCAGAATCATAAGGATGAAATTAGCTTGCAATGGATGTCTAGGTATATAAATGAAAAGGTGTTGAGTTCTGACGTGAGCTAAATTAAACCATATCGCTAACCACATTGAGTAGACATTTCTTTGAATTTCTTTGCTGAGTGAGACTTCTATACTGGTTCTTATTCTGTGGTTACACCACGTAAATCTTTAGTAATCATTAATAACGATCAGACAATTTTACTCGAACATAAATTAATCAAGGAAGTAGAATTCGGAATGAAGTCTTGCCAAAAAAAGGCATTACCACCTCGTTGACCGAGAAACCTTCGTGGGTTGCATTTTTGGTTATTATATTTAGGACAAGTTTTGATTGGTAATCTACAGGGCGGTACAGAAAGGCGAAAAAATCTCTGAAGGTCACCTTCAGTCCGTGATGTGGAACGGCTCAGGCACGTAGGTATTATAAGCTAAGAACTCCGAAAAAAATACATTTGTATAGAAATTTTTCAAAAAGCTAGGCTGGTTCGTCAACAGGTCTGTATCGAGAATCGGAAATCATCATCATCCTCACGTGTTCCCGGTTGCATCCTCAGCGGTAACGCTTCAGAGCCCGGGGTCCGCTACCTAACCTAGGTGATTTGACGATGTTACTGGTTTTTACACAGAGCCACTGCCGTCTGACCTCCGCAACCCAAAGGGTAGAACCAGCACTAATCCTAGGATAGGTTTTAATAAACGCTAGATGGCGTTCGGGAGTTTTGGGACCCACAGCTTTACGTTCCTTCCGAAACACGGGATCGTCTTTCTCTTTGGATAATCAGGTGATTCGAGCCTGCAATATCCTAACCAGCTTAGAAACAACTTTTCACAAAGTATGCTTCTCAGTGGTATTTGAACCATCGACCTTTAAATTACAAGGCAAACGCCTTGACCACTGGACCACTGAGGCAGTCTCGAATCAAGAATCGAAAATCGTTTAAAATTTTAAATTCCTGTGTAAGATCCTTTCCATATACCATAGAATGGGCAAACCCTTCAAGGACCTGCCCGTCTTTTTAAATCAGCCTGTATCATCAATTATCATTATCATTATAGTGGTTAACACTCCGGAGGTTCTGGGTTCGATCCCCAGCCAGGGTAAGTTGGGAAATGGCCGTTTTTCAAATTTTCCTGGGTCTTAGGTGTTTACCTAAGGTATTTATCATAAAATATAGTATCGTTGAGTTAGTATCCCATTATACAGTTTAAACTTAGCTTAGAGCTAACTCAATCAGTGTGATTTGGACTTATCTATTTATTTATTCAGCCACTTCAAGTCCACTACATATGTCCAACACGCTGTATACAATTTTTTAAATGCTTTTTTTTGCAGCAAGATATTTTTTGTAAAATTTTTTAGTCAGACATACCACAGGTTATTAGAATTATCATAAGTATGTTTGGCATACCTATGAGCCTATGGTACTATTGTACTCATATTAAGTCTATACCCATACACTGGATTGGAAACCTGTAATACGTGCATTGACATGAAGAAAAATTGACAAAAAATATTAAGTACAAAGAAAAAATTTACAAAAAAAAATACTAATCGTAAAGAAAAATTAACTGAAAAATCAGACCTTTCTGAAAAATTCCATTTTATGGTGTCTACCATACTTATCCAGAGAGCCTGTATGTTTCACTGGAGAGAGAGAGAGACTGGTTTCACATCTTTAGAACCATACATTTTTCTAAAGCAGTTAATACACTATCCAATTTGTAGGAACTTTAACTAGGAACAGTTAGGTTCCTAAATTGTTAACTAGGTTTCACACTATACTAAATTGCATCCTAAGCGAGGAGCGTGACCGCGGCTACGCATACAAAAACTATCATTATTGCTTATATTATAAGGGTATTCCTGTCCCATGCTTGTGACCACGGAATACAGAATTTTTGTGCTTGTGACCTATTGCGTTTTGAAATGAATTCACAGATAACAAGGAAAAAGAGCAGTCGGATCGCCATTTTTACTCTAAATCGGATCCAATCAGTCCTAACTGCGATTACATCTTCCGATTTCCTGGTTAGGATTCTTACTAACCGCTTTAGGAGACAGGGGGGTTACTCCATAAAATAATACAATAGTCGCCCGATACCTATCTGTGCGTCCGAAAGCGACGTCCTATTTTTATGTCTTAACCAAATACATATGTTGCTTGAGTCTTGACACTGAAATGCGTATGCGCAGTTACGTACCGCTTTTGGAGTAACCCTACAGGATCGACCAAAAAGGTTCGAGTTTCGACCTCTTAATTTAATGTTTCTTATTTTAATGTATTTTTTTTATTCTTATTGTATTTTTTATTCTTGGTGTAAAATAAAATATTACTTACTTACTTACTCTTGCCAGGGGGATTCTGCTATCGATATCATAAAAGTAAGGTTTTGACTAATAATTATTATTAGTAATTCTTCCTGCCATAAATCTGTTGAGATTTAAATACGTAGGTATACAATTTTGTTAATAATCTTTTTCCTTTGAAAATAATAAAATATAGGTTCAACCCTGTGGTTCAACCACTTCATTATACTGTCAAGATGTTATCATAGGAAATTATGCTATGACAAGCTTCCTTGGTAGTAATTGGAATAAGTAGTAATTGAGTTAAGCAGGATACGAGTATACTCGTATAGCACCGCGCATTTTCTAAGAGACTTGGATGCCGAAGCTTTTACAAACTGGAGAAGAATAAATTACAAAAAAGCCACTTCACACTTCATTTCTGATCTTCCTTATCAGTTCCACTACACCAAAACCCACTTTCTGAATGTAAATGCTTGATTTCTTGACAAAAACATCGAAATCACTATATGTGTGCATAGAATGAATGAATGAAAAACTGTTTATTGCACCAAAAACACATAGGTACAATGGGCGGTCTTATCGCTTACAGACAACCAGTAGATGGAGAGAAATGTAGGCACGTAAAAAAGAAACGGTGGTGCAACTAAAACGATATACCTAATTACATTTTTAACAAAAAAAACCTAATTTATTTGTTTTTAGGAGTTTCTTCCATATCTCCAAAGTTCTTTATCATATTTCACCAAATTAAAATGGGACTAATCTGGTACTTAAGGCCTTCAAATAAAAAAAGAATAATTAAAATCAGTTTACAATTGGCGAAGATATCGCGTAACAATCGTACCAAAAAAAAAATACAAATTGATTAACTCCTCCTTTTTTGAAGTGGTTAAAAATAAGATAAATAGGTTCATAAATATGCTTACTTAAGAATATAGGTTTAGAATGTTAGTAGGAGTTCCGGGTTAGAATAGGACCACTCCATCTCTTCCCGTGGATGTCGTAAGAGGCGACTAAACTAAGGGCTAAGCACCAACATCTCGTGCAGTGCTACAATTGCATTCCCAAGGAGGGTTGACGTCAGGCAGGCGGCCGGTCATAAAACTATAGCCAAATCATTTAAACTGTTCCGGCTATTTCTTCTCCATTTTGCAAGGTCTTTGGTATCCTTGGGTGACCATTGACATGCATGTTTATTTGAAGAAGAAAAAGCGGAAAAGCGCACCCCGGGACGAAGTAGTACCTACAGCTGAAGATGCAACTGGGAACGCGCTAAGACGAAGAAGAAGAATGTTAGTAGGAGTTCCCTCCTCAAGAATCCCATCATCAGATCTTTACCTAGTGACAATCCAACCAACTTGCCTTTTCAAACAAAAAAATCGCTTAAAAAGCTAAGAAGCGCAACCAGGTCTCCGAAGCAGCACAGTTGGTTGCAACTGGGAACGTGATAAGATATGCCTGTATAAATAAAAACATCGAACTCACATTACAATCAGTATCAATAAGAACTTGGTGTGCAAAATTGTAAACTGCCTAATTATAATCTAGGGTCAAACATATTTTGTAATGATAAGAGAATAAGCCATGTGGTTTCCGGCAGAGTAGAATAGGACCACTCCAAGTCTTCCCTTGGATGTCGTAGAAGGCGACTTAGGAAACACAAGCTAAACAAAGCTTGTAAACATCAATGAGACCTCTCCAACCCGTCTGGCCGGCGTGGAGTGTGTAGGTCAAATCCTCTGACTGCTCTGGCCAAGTATAGGTCTGGAAGGTTGTACAGAGAGGGTCGTGCTCCAGCATTGGAGACAAAAAGGTTGTTGTTGACCTGTTGATGGTGATGATTTAGTGGAGGTGTAGCAGTAGTAGATTAGACAACAATAAAAACGATAATAACGGAACCAGAGGGGAGGTCAATTTTGGGCTAGGCAAACTATATTATTTTTTTAGTGCACATTTTTAAATAAAAAAAAACAACTGTTAGTTCAAATAGTTTTTTAGTATCCAGGTGCTATTTTAACGATTAACTGAAATAGTTCATTGAAAGAAGGCATTTATAGTTTGCTAAATGAACCGTTCACCGTGGTTATTTTAACCATCAATCAACTGCTAAACGTTAACATATGGATTACTAATTCCTTGTTTAAAATAAAAAAACTTAGGTATATATAATTACACGCATACAAGATAACTTCCGATTGCATATTCCGTTTAAAAAAGATCTAATTTCGGAGATAATCAGCACAAAAAAGATCATTTAGCACATAAAACAAACTCTTTAGTAACAACAGCATACTAACGGTTCAAATCTATTGTTTACGGCGGCTGTTCGCCATTTTTTATCACAAAAAGGCCCATCAAACCCTTTCTATTTGTGGACATCTGCGCCAATCGATTTCGCATTTTTTTCACGCAAAAAACTGCAAAAAATTCCAATGGTTTTGTTGAAATGTTTAAAGAGCAACCCTTTGATCAAATATGGCGGTACGTAATCAGATTTCGGCATGTGCTATCTTTTTTTCAAGAAACATGATAGTTCTTGGAGTGTGCGCGTCTTTTGTGGCTAAAGCTTACAACCCCATACGATTTTGACGGCGATATACGCGCATGTTTATGTTACATTACTAGCCGCGTTTTAATTTTTTTCTGATCAACAAGAACAAACGCGCAGTGGAACGCAAACCATACTGCCACCGCAAAATATCGTGTTCAAGTAGTAAATGTATTTGCTTTCGCCAAGTCGTCTTCCGCGTTTGAAAAAAATGGCACGAGCCCTTAATGGCACTTAAAGAAATGTTTTGTGTTTCTAGTGATGCATCTGACATATCTATTGTATGTTAGCACATGTCGAATAATAAAGGGTTCACTTTTACGCTTTTCTTGCAACCTTTTATCTAGCTATCAGCTAGTCTTGGATTTTACTTTTAACTATCTGTAAAAAGATAAAGGTGTTTAAGAAGTTATTTTCTCTTCACTTTTTCGAACTATTGGTGGACTCGGCGGTAATTGGCATTAAGGGGGGTGCCAAATATATATTACCAAGTACTTTGTGTGAACCCATCTATTTGCTTTGTAACGGTACCTAAACATTAAATTACAATATCATATTATAGCTTCAATAACATTTTTACTAGAACCTTCTTAGTATTTAAATACAGGTAGGTACCTGTACCATTATTTACACATTTCTTTTTACTTAGGTAGGTACCTAAGTAAAAATAAATATAATGGATATTGTTATTGATAAAACTATTGACTTAATTACTTTTAACAAAACATCTGTCTGAAATGGGAGCATATTTTTTAGCATAAAAATATTAAGCATAACTTAACAAGATAAAAAAATATTGGAAAACTTTGTATTCATAATATCACTTACTACTTTTTTAAATCTTTTTCAATCGGTAGGTATTGTTTAAATGTGAGTGGTTAAATAAAATTAAGTTTTAGTGCTGTACTTTATAATATATAACTGTGTGTTACACACCGCAGATACGGGAACATCCCTTAAGCGATGTGTATGCTATTGGTTCCTAGCTACTACAAAGGGAGAGCCCTGGAGCACTCAACACAGGTTTCTACCTTTATCAGGCTCCAGCCTCCTTCAATCTGCATTGGCAACCACTCTTATATTTTTTTTTTTTTTGTTGATTGTTTGGAGGAAATTTTTTACTTCTTTTTACTTTAATATGGGAATAAACACTAGTCAATTCTATTTTATTTTTCCTTACGGCATAAGGTTTAATTCTGCTTCATTAATTCATTCATTTGCGGGCAGCAATCAATTTGTGGGCAGCGTTCTGGAGGATACGCAGTGTCTTCTCGTCCAAAATACCCCAGTGCCTCAAGATGAAAGTGCTTAATCAATGTGTGTTACCAGTGATGACTTATGGCTCTGAAACGTGGTCCCTTACTATGGGTCTCATAAGAAGGCTCAAGGTCGCTCAACGGGCTATGGAGAGGGCTATGCTAGGTGTTTCTTTATTTGATCGAATCAGAAATGAGGAGATTCGTAGAAGAATTAAGGTCACAGGCATAGCCCAGCGGATTAGCTCATTGAAGTGGCAGTGGGCGGGAAACATAGCGCGAAGAACCGATGGCCGATGGGACAGAAAGGTTCTCGAATTGCGGCCATGTACCGGCAAGCGCAGCGTAGGACACCCACCTGCTAGGTGGTCAGACGACCTGAGCAAGGTTGCAGGAAAACGCTGGATGCAGGCCGCTTCCGATCGGTCATTTTGGAAATTCTTGGGGGAGGCCTATGTCCAGCAGTGGACTTCCTGTGGCTACCTCTGTGGCCTAGTGGTCATCATGCCAGGCTGTCACACTGGAGGTCCCGGGTTCGATCCCCGTTCAGGTCAAGATAAAAATAATCTTTTTCAGATTGACCTGGGTCTTGGATGTTTATCTATATAAGTATTTGCTATAAAATATAGTATCGTTGAGTTAGTATCCTATAACACAAGCCTCGAACTTACTTTGGGGCTAGCTAAATCTGTGTTATTTGTCCGTATATATTTATATATATGATGATGATGATGAATTAATTAATTGCTTATATCAACTTCTTTACAATTCTTTTTCCAGTTTGATTTGTCTTATTATAATTTTCTCTACTTTTTAGGAGGTACTTTGATATGTAGAGAATACAGACCAAATATTTATTCTTAGGTTTAACTCTGTTTCTAGCACCATCCACTATCCAAGAAACTTCTCGTGACTTTTTCTTCTCATTGTAACATTTTTCAATAAAAATATGCTAAATAAATTATGCGTTTCAACATCAACCCTTCAAAAATAACCACTAATAACTTCATAAAGAATAACGAGGTACGAGTATTAAGTAAAACAGCAATTATGGTTTATATGTTAAGAATAAATACATTTTATGAAAATATGTAGTCTGAAACCTGTTACTATATCCTGTCTTTTATTGTGACAAAGTAAATACACACTTTTTGTAAAATAAAAGATAAAGCCCTGGAATGCTTAGAATGCAAGCAAGTATTTATAACTTAAGTACTGTAATTATAATATACGTTTTACTATGACTATATATCATCATCAGGTCTTTTTAGGATTCCGTACAAAAATGAAAAAAGGAACCCTTATGGGATCACTCGTGCGTCTGTCTGTCTGTCCGTCTGTCACAGCCAATTTGCTCCGAATCTACTGGACCAAATCAAGTGAAATTTGGCAGGATGGTGTAATCTTATGACCCAAACACAGATGTGCGAAGTAAATAAATATATTTTTTTAAATTAAGGGCCATTTTCGGGGAACAAATTAGGAAATTAAAAGAAAAAAGTTTTGCAAACCTTACTGTCTTATATATGAAATGAAAGGGCTCGTTATGAGGATCTCAAATATATATTTTTTTATTGTTGTAAAATAAATAGTTTTGATTTTATTCATGACAGAAAACGAAAATTGACCATTCCCCCCCACCCCTCTAATCTCCGAAACTACTGAGCATAACATTTTGAAAAGAATATAGGAAAACCTATAAGAATTCAATTAATTGTACGGAACCCTCTCCACGCGAGTTGAACTCGCACTTGGCCGGATTATTTAGTCTCTATTGCAGGAGCACGACCCTCTCTGTACAACCAGACCCATACTTGGCCAGAGCAGTCAAAGGATTTGGCCTACATTCTCTACGCTGGCCAGTTGGCAAATTGACGCGGCATTGGAAAGGTCTCATTGATGTTTATAACCTTTGTTTAGCTTGTTTTTCCTAAGTCGCCTCCTACGACATCCACGGGAAGACTTGGAGTGGTCCTATTCTACTCTGTCGGAAACCACACGGGTTGGACCAATTGTTTGAGATAGCTGGTCTATATATTGTCCATGTCAATGGCATAGGCACCAGTTCTCCACATCTTTTATGGTTTAGTAGAATTAGGAAACTAAAGTACACTTACTTACTCATAGACTCAGAACAAGTCGAATTGAATCCATCCGGTGTGTATCAGACTAAGATTCGTTCAAAAGGATAAGAACTTAAGTACTTACCCTAAATCCTGCTTAAAGTTGGCATGTTTGCGTATTAATGTCACTAGGTAATATAAACTTAAGTAATACCTAACTTTTGAAATAAGTACAAAAAAATACGAGTCACAGTCCCAAACTAAGGGTTCCGTATACATACTTGCCTTAATTTTCTAACATATTTATAGAATTAGCAACCACATTAAAAATGTTCTATGCGTGTTGCGAGTTTTAATGTGTACCTTTATTTAAAATACGATAACACCACGATGCTGCCCCTGAAAAAACCTTTGTAAGGTGTAATTTACAGTAAATAATTTTTCTAAATATTACACGGTATTTGTTTTACTGTTTGTAAGTTATCTTGCTTTTAAAAAAATAAAACATGTATCCATCTGGATACTTGTTTTCTTTTTACAACAACAATAAAACAAGTAGGTACCGTGTAATTTTTAGAAAAAATATTTTACTGTAAATTACATCGTAAGATGTAAAAAAAAAACTTGTAAAGTTTTTTTTTTTTTGGGGGCACTATCACTGAATTTCTACAACCAAAAGATCTAGAATGCTTCGATAAGACTTTTTTTTAAAGTGACATTTGTTGTTGTCTTTTTTTATTTCAATAAAATCAAAATTAGTAAATCGTAAGCAGCACAGAGTTTTCCGGATTGCCAATCTGGGTGTAATGTAATTACTCGGAAGGCCCTTAACATAAAAAGATTTTACTTGGAGATATTTATTGTACTACGTGTTGTAGTACAATAAATAAAGTACAAGTACAATTCCCAATTTTATTATCGCGGAACTCTAAAACAGCTCTGCAACCGATTAACAAACAGTGCCATTTTGGGGCTATTATTAAAAATGCTAACGATCGATATTTTGGAGTAGTGACCCAGATGCCTGGATACCTAACTATAGGTAATTTAGATTAGTATTTTTATCCGAAAGATTTCTGTTTAAAGTTAAGTAGCAAAAAACAAAACAGTTACCTAAGCCGCTATGTGGTTTAATCAATACAGTCAGAAAATAGTTTATCTACGCAAAAATTTAAATATAGTTTTTAATTTAACTTTATGTTTACCTATAGAAACTCATTACGTAAGAAAATAATGAAAATTTGTAATTATTTTGTAAAATAAAAAATCTGTAAAAAAAACGTAAAGTTTAAATATTATTAATTTTTCTTTATATTTTCGTCGCAAAACATACATTAATCTGACAGAAGATCAACGAACTCATCAACACGAAAAATGTTCACTATGACCAACTCCTTGATAGCGAAAAAATCAGCTGTTCCATAAATTTTTGCTCGGTAGGTACCAATTTACGAGTGCCTACTTTTGTATGCAACACCTGTTTTTTTTTACTGCTAAGTTTGTAATATAAAACTATTTAACAAACGCAGAGGTAGCGTGTGCCGACCTAGCGAAGTGACCAGTTTCAAGGGCCTTTCAGACCGCGCTATACTATATACGAGTATATATAACGTGAGATAAAATCAGCCATAAATTCTATATAAAATTGTTATAAATAAGTTATTGAATTTTTATCTACTGCAAAATGTATGGAGTAGAAGAGTGTCTTGTTTTTTTCTCAGTAGATTGTAAAAGTTGGCGAATTGTCATCGTGAAAATAATTAAAGAAATAAATATGGAACTTTCAATATGATTTTTAGGGTTCCGTAGCCAAATGGCAAAAAACAGAACCCTTATGGATTCGTCATGTCTGTCTGTCTGTCCGTCCGTATGTCACAGGCAGTTTGTTCCGAAACTATAAGAACTATACAGTTGAAACTTGGTAAGTATATGTATTGTGTGAACCGCATTAAGATAAAAATATTTTTTTCATCAAACCCATACCTGTGGGGTATCTATGGATAGGTCTTTAAAAATGTGGTGGGTGGTAAAATGTCCCCCCCCCCCCCCCCTGTAACAAGTGACACAGTCCTGATACAATCTAGAATCGAGTAAAAATCTAAAAAAAGGACATCGAATATTAAACTTAAGGTGAAAACCAAGCAGAAGTGGCGCCCTTACTTGAAATGAATTGTTAACTCGTAAATATTGTGAAAATTTCGATATTTCTCAATGTAAGCCACTAGATAGTCCCTTAAATTATTTTATGAACTGCCATTGAAACTATTATATGGTGATCCGTCTAAAGTAACCACTTTTGGCGGAGGCAAGTTTTAAAGTTAGAAGGACTAATTATTTTATGAACCACCGTTTAATATATTTACTTTAAACGGTGGTTCGTAAAATAATTTAAAGGGCTATCTAGGGCCTAACATTCAGAAATATGGAAAATTTCAAGGGACCGGAAAAGAAACGAAGCGGGCTTCGGATGACCATGGAAAGTACATGTTGATTTTAATATATATTGTAATATATTAATATGTAGTATATTACTTAAACTTTGCGTTTGTGAATTGTGAATGTTTAATTTACGAAAAAAAATTATGGTAGAGTAAATTTTCCCTTGTAATATAAAATAGTTTCAGTAGGTACTTACTTGTACCTACACCTTTTAAATAAAGTGAAGTCTGAACGCCACTTTGGTCAGGTGGAGTGTCACCTGTGCCATCTCGTCCTGACAGGTGGTGGCCATTGTCCAGAGGTATACCGGTTCGAAGCGCGGTCGACGCATTTTGTGAATTTTTCGTTTTATCAAATTGCTAGGCTTGTCGATGCTCTGTTTTATTTTAACATTTGTTGCTACTTTATTGGTAGGGTAAAAGCCGGATAGTTGCCTCACTTTTTTAAGTTAATCTCTTTGTAAAAACAGCAAGATTCTTTATTTGTAAAACGGGTAGGTACTTTTGTTTATTATCTTAAAATTTATGAAAGGAATAAACATTATCTACACTAATATTATAAAGAGGAAAGATTTGTACCTATTTTTGTATGTTTGTATGTTTGTAATGAATAGGCTCAAAAAGTACTGGGCCGATTTAAAAAATTCTTTCACCGTTGGAAAGCTACACTATCCCCGAGTGACATAGGCTATGTGTGTACCACGGGCGAAGCCGGGGTGGACTGCTAGTCTTTGATATTTCCTGAGTATTGGCGATTTTTGCGGTCCTCTAAATTTTGGGACAACTATCCCATAAAGGGAATTAGTTGCCTAATCCATGTAAATTACGTAATATACGTTATCCCGCAAAAACTTTGATCGTACCTAGCCGTCCAATGCAATCGCACAGAGACATGCAACACGGTCAACTTATTTATCGATAGATAAATAAAATAACATGTGTTTCATTCGCGAAACTAGAGTAATTGCAATCAAAGCAACTATACCCACCGGCGACTATCCGGGTTTTACCCTATATGAGTCCATATATTTTTGCTTATCCACTAATAGTCTGTAAGAAAGAAGAATATAAGTATAAAACCTATTATTTTAACAAGATATTGTATTAAAAACTAAAACCGGACTACGGATATAATCTTGTTGAAAAGTACGTTTATCCAGTAAATACAAGCACAGCAGGAGGAAAAGCTAAACTGTATATATTTTTGAAAATGTGCTTTTAAAGCCCTTTCATTTAATACCCCACTCGGTACCATTCGATTTATTTTATTATTTAATTCATTACTTTATGGCCTATAGAGGGCGCCGCCGTGAATTTAGTATGACGTCATATAGCCTATAGCTACCGGACAGCCAAGACGCTTTCGACAAAATCTTATTTGTTAATGTGTCATGGATATCCTTGAAGCTACGAGGCAACAGATCAACATACATAGGTGCATACATACCTACATAGCGGGCAAAACACATAACTCTTCTTTTGTCTTCGCCGAAGTCGGGTAAAAAGTCAGTAGGTAGCTCCTTAGCTATTGTACCAATGATTAGTAGATACAGTATTAGGGTCCAACTGGGCCTGGACCCACTAACATAAAAGCATGCATGGACATGATGGTTGATATTAAGTCGTCTCTAATAACATTTCCTCTTTATGAAGAGATTTTTCTAGCTTTTTTATCAAATCAGATCGTGCGTCCAGTATACATTTAGCTTATAGTTTTTTAGTATATTATTTTATGAATTATGAATTAAAACAGAAATAAAAGAATGAAGATCTTTATTCGGCAAGTTACTTACATACCTACTAGACTTAGGTACACCTAATGAATGCCGAAAAAGCGGTTACCTCAGCTTCGTGCTGTGGTGTAGGAACCTCAGCGCTGATTTTAGGCTGGTACCAAAAATAGAGGTTAGATGACTTTTAAAATAATAACTTGATAGGAAGATTTTCATATGTAAGAGAGTTGGTAATGGTTTCGATGAAATTCTTTTATTTTGCCCTAAAGCATATATACACATAGCATTCTATGTTTATTCCTTTGAAGTCAAAAGGTTCACAATCTTTGTTTTGTACTGGTTGCAACGTCGCATCCGAAATCGAGTATAGGCTCGCTAGAATATGTATGACATTCCAGCCAGTATATTGTCTGAAAATGAAAGTGAAAATCACAAAGGAGTTCGGAATGACAAAACGAAATCGAATCTGGCATTATCAAAAGTTAGCCTTTGCCTGACCATGTCTGGAATCCTTCAAACCAAGGTTCTCATCAATATCCAGGCAAAAACTGCGGCAAAAACTCTCTAGATTTTTATTTGATGGAATCCGCTCGCAAAAGTATGAGCAGGCCGATCGTCAAAAAGGCCGCATTGGCAAAAATGTGCATAATTGGCCCGATGTTGAGAAAAAACCTTTCAAAAAGCGACCTCTAAATGTTAGGAAAAAGTGCAGTGCTACAGGGTGTGCGCGAGCGTTTTTTTCTAATAAGAAATTTAGTTTTTATGACTGAAAAAAAATATTCTTCATAAAAATATTATACTATAATATTATACTCCTTTAAAAAATATGAAGACCCCACCAATGTGCTTTAATATATTTACCTAAGTAACATTAGGTAACAATTTACATAAGGGTCTAAAGCCTAACATTTCAATGTATATATTAATGTTAAGCTATTTGGACAGTTTGAAACATAGTGCAGCCCACTATCCACTATGATTGTTAAAACGAAATAGCAAATATGCAGCAAAACACTTTGAACCGGTCAAAACATCAAATATAAAACAATGAAATAACCTTTGTCCACGTCTATCAATAAACATACTATGCAAATAACACTATTGTCAGTAAATGTGTAAATTAGAAATATTTCTATACAGTAGTGACTGAACACACCAAAAAAGTATGGTTGCTGGTCACAATTTTAATTTATGAATCAAAAATAAAATATACCTATTGCCCTTAAAAGAATACAGAGTCATACCAGTGTTTTCTACATAAAAAGTGTGAATATTAAAATACTTAACAAATAATATAAACTGTATAAATACTTTCACTTTACTTATATGTACTTTATTTATTGTAGTTTTGCCTCTTCGCCATTTGCCAAAATAAATATTTTTGAACAATATTATATAAGGCTGCGTTTAGTTCAATCAATATTTAACCTTCCTTATAGTAAAACCTCCTTAATTTCAATTAAATAAATATATTTTTTATTGAAATTTCAAAAACAGAATCAATAAGTATTTGAGCGGCTGTATAAGGTGCATCTCTATACGCCATCGATTTATTCAAAGATTTATTCAAATGGAAATACTTTAATTGTGCCCTTTGCCGCGGGCTTCAGAATTATTTGTTTTTCAATGGCAATTATATTTTATTTTATCGAACGCATCGCTCGCATGTTCTACCAACTTTTCCGCGAAATTCGTCTGGCTTATCGAGTCTTTAATAAAATAACTTCGATCCATGTGTTATTATGTGATTTCATAGCGTTTTGATCCCTCATAAGTTGTCTAATGAGCTGATTTTGTAAACTGCGTTTAATTTTTGCTCCCTTTTTGGTCAAGTGGCATTCCTTTCAAAGTGTGCGGGAATGAACGTTATAATCTTAAAATTGTTTAACAATATTTAATAACTACATTCAAAAATGCTAGCAGCCAAATTTCGGCTGAAACTGAAGGCCTCCACGTGTAACATTTTGAACATCTACCATGTCCGGTGCAACCTGGACAGTCCAAAGTTTATCATTATCATCATCAATTTAACCATTTTTATAAATTTAAATGATTTGTTTTTAAAATCAAAGTGGTTTTGGGTGCAGCAATAGCACGCTTTAAAACTGTAGAATCTATCTATAATTTAAGAACTACGTTCTTGTTGGTGGAGTAGTAGCTGCAGAAATAGTACAAAAAATATTTGTGTGTACTTAACATATTCAGGCTGCTTAAATATGCAAACCAATAAATTCGAAACATCTGCTTTCAAAAAAGTCGCGCTACGCAACCACTAAAAATCGCACTAAGTAGAAAAAAAATGTCATCTGCATATTGCATGCCTATAACATCTGGTCATTGTAAAAACACAGATAAAAAATACTTGCTAAAAAGCCTGGGTGCAAAAACTGTTTAAATAAAACGATTGCTTTTTTCCACTATGGTTCATTCTTTTTTTTAATCGTAGCATGTGCCAAACTTCCGCTGCATGTGCTTGTGTTTGAGAAGCAGCGATAGCGGTTCTATTGGTATATTTGATTAGCTATGAACATGTATTTTAACGAAGATAAAAGAACTCTTAAATTTTTGTTTATTGACCGAGCGATCGGAGCGTCTCAGTTTCGAGATTATTTACAATTAATACATTTTCAAAACAAAAAAACCGACTTCAATGCCAGAAAAGCTAAATATTCAAACAATTGTTTATTTAGACGACATTTTCTCTAGTTATTTTCGTTTTAAAAACAAACCACACAACTGATTTTAATAAAATTTCTATGGACCCACCACCTTTAGTCTCTGTTTTCTTTGAAATTATTTATTTTAAGTGCTGCCCACTGGACCCCGAAAAATTCAGGTACGGCCTTAAACTGTAAACAATAGTCCATAAATAGTTTGACTTACTAGAACAAAATTTAAAATGATATATCTCCGTTTCCTTTCACATAATTTATTTTAAATAAACTGGATAAGCGTACTTTTCTTTCAGTATGAATTTTTCCGTAGTCGGGTTTTATGTTTTTAAACTACATCTATACCTTGTTACGGCGGGAAAGCTTTTGACTATAGATTCGCCTGAATCTAAAATTATTATAAAGGTGATGATAATGAATATTAAAATTGTTTTTATAGAAAGTAGTTCAGTATCATGGACTGAACTAACTCCAAAAATTTGGATGGTGTTGAAAAAGTCAGCCTACGAGTATATGTATTGTCTCTTGAATTTAAAATTATTATATAATATGTAATTTAATTATTATATAAACGTTAGGTACGGTACGTCAGATGTCTTTTATGGCGTGAATCATCACTTACTCGGCAACTTCCGCGCTGTTTGCTGTACCTAACATAAATTACTATAATAATGTGAAAATAATAATAAATTATGTAAAAATTGTTCATACCGATACACTAGCACGTCTTTATCCCTAACAGGGTAGATAAACCCTGCGGAGTAAAACCTAAAGGCCACGTTTAGCATGTTGATGGGCGTGAAGATGGAAAAAGGGATTCCAAATAACCAGTAATGACACTATTAATGTGAGGATGTAAAGACCGGATTTTATGTCGTATATTTTTTGTTTGTCACCTTTCATGCGCTTGTGTTAAGCGTAAAACGTCACTATTGTCGACCTGATAGAACATATTCGACTGAATCCTTCTTCAGTCATTTGCTCATTGCTGAGCGTCGTATATGTGCCAGACCTAACGTCTTTTTGATCTCCCTCCATTTGATGTGTTCTTTTGCCTGTCCCAGTGCCTTGGAGATCTTAAATTAGTATAAATGTGTTATTTTATTTGGGTAAAATGCAAACCATCGTATCCGACTACGAAGCCTAGATTTCCTTCCATCCTACCGGAAAAAAATCGATTCTAAAACACAGGATAAAATGCATGTGGTTTACTCCATCATCATCAGCCGAGCGTATTTCCGATTGCATCCTCAGCGGTAACGCTTCAGAGCCCGGGGTCCGCTACCTAACCTAGGTGATTTGACGAGGTTACTGGTTTTACACAGAGCGACTGCCGTCTGACCTCTTCAACCCGAAGGGTAGACCAGAACCAATCCTAAGATAGAATTTAACAAACGCTAGATGGCGTTCGGGACCCACAGCTTTACGTGCCTTCAGAAACACGGAATAATCTTTTTTTTGGATAATCAGGTGATTTAAGCCTGCAATATCCTAACCAGATGGAAAAACTTTTCATAAAGTATGCTTCCCAGTGGGATTTGAACCCACAACCTCCGGTTCACAAGGCAAATGCCTTGACCACTGGACCACGAAGGCAGTATGTGGTTTACTCCGTTTGTTGTATTCCTTATCTTCGTATGTACCTACATATAACATACTACACTTTCTCTCTCAAAATAATAGTCACAAAGCCCTAGCCATAGCAAAACCAGGTGTCGAATACTAAAACACAATCGTAATAAATAAAAAAATCACAAAAACTTTCATCCCATGCATCTGTCTCTGCAATACGTCATATAATTAACCACATGTTATCAAAAAGCGCAATGTTTTCATTCAAAAAAGAAAAAAAAACTTATGTTTCCATACAAAAAAAGTAAAAAATTGAGAGTGGGCACGAGCCTTGTTTTTTACTTCTTTCGCATCTCACCTTTGTGAATTTTGTGATCCTACAATTGCTGATCAAATTAAGAAAAAAGTCGTAGTTCGATCTACTCGTATGCATTAGAATTTGGATTTGAGTGGACATGACACCTCTAACTTAATTATTTTACTTTTAATAAGGACGTGATAAATAAAAAATGCAAAAAAAACTTACTCTAGTTCTCCTTTACAGGAGGATAAGAGATATATACAGGATCTAACAAAATATACTGAAACTGTTTTAAGGGTGGATTCGGTCCATAATACTTAACAACTTTTCCCAAGGATCATATATCGAAATAAGTAAAATATTTTTTTTCTTTCCATAGAACCTGATCAGCTCATCGTATTTTTATGGGAGATCAAAAATTATAGTAATAGTTTCAGTATATTTTGTTAGATATATAGATATCTACAGCAATCTGGAGAAGATTCAGTAGTTAAGCTTACGAGTATCATTTTACAATAAGAGATATAAAACTTGTCTTTGATTTACTTAGCTAAAACTATAAACTTTAAAATTGTTTAAAATATCAGCACATAAAAGCGGTCGTTAGAGTCAAATTCAGACCATGACTAAGAAAACATTTTGTACAAACAAATATTCCAAACTCAACAAAAATCTCAGAATAGCCAAATACGACAATGTAGAGACAGTATTCGGCAAGTCCCGGCTATATTCGTGTATTATCCATTTGGTGTCGGTATTTTGTGCCAGAAATGGTCCGACTCAATACAATACAATACCCTTTATTGCACAAAGTAAAAAACAGGACATAATTATCTTAAAAAATAGGAAATGCGCAAAAGGCGGCCTTATCGCTAAGCAATTTCTTCCAGGCAACCTCGTTTATATAGAAAAAAATGATGGGAAATTAGGTAGTGCGGGGTGGTCAATATAAAAAACATACTTATATACAATAATTATAATAAACTTACATACACCTAATACTTAAATACATACAACTTACAGAGAAAACATAACAGGACAAAATTAAGAAACTAAGTGGAAACAAGGGAAGGAGACTCAAAGGGTTCTCTTACAGTATTGTATTCGCGCGAGACACTCTCTCCACATTCTCTACTATTCTCGAATCATTCAAACATCTTTTTTGTTCTATTAGCATGAATTGATGTTATCCACCATGTATTCTAGCTACTCTTAATATTTTTTTATCTCAATTTAACATATAATTTCAAAAGGTTGCAGCACATACTTTTCGTCCTGTTTCGACGACACCCGAGATTGAGACCTTTCGTTGAGAATGTAGAGCGGGCTTTATTTTTAAGCTCATTTTATTTTTAAATAAAGGTATGTCCACATTAGCCCCGTCGCTCCACGACCGCGGAAGCGACCGCATTGCCGCCTCTTCCCGTCTTCCGGCAAATTGCCGTTTTTTTTGTCTACGCCATTTTTATTATCCCTATAAGATCACCACGTATGGCTCGTGCGGAGAGTCAGCTGCACTTTTTCTTTCTTCTCGATTTCACGCAGTTTGCAATTGCCAAAAGCCAAATATTTCGGCGCTGTCCTCTATTAAAAGCCGTATGTCATTTTGAATATAATTTTAACATCATTATGTACATCATTTCTATTAATTTATAAATAAATTTATAATAATATGTTTATAAAACTTTATTCTTGCACAATTAACAATTTGCGGACTTAACGCTATAAGTCAATTCAGTCAATAATAATTTAGGACGATATTTACTTATATTACCCAATGAAAAATAATTTCTTGATTCTTGAAAGTTTTAGTAAGAGTCATTTACGTCTCTAGCTTGCCTAACCTTACGAGTACCAGGTATTTAGTCATAGGTATAAAGGTATAACATAATTATGTGAAATAAAAAATAGGGTTTTACAATTTGTACTAGTATTAAGATTTATGGTGCACTTTTAAATACATATGTACTAACATATGTTATGATCGTTATGATCTAAGTAGGTGCCTATATTTTTTTACAATAATTAAAAAAAAGTTCAGAACTAATTAAACGTCTATCGTGACTATGTCTGACTGTCTAAGTATCTATATAAATAAATGTTTCTGGTGTGTTTCTTCATATGTACATCCTGGAAGGTCTTCTGGGATAAGACCGTCGTATGATAAACAAAAACAAACTTCCGATTCCCACGTTTTTAGTGAATTTGCCCATGGGGATAAATAATAAAAAAAAATATTAGCAAATATCAAACATATTCAGCTATTCCCAAAGTAGTTGCAAACTTTTTGACTACTAATTTACCGATACTACTTATATATTATAATGATACTTATCTGTATTCATAAATATAATTTAAGTACCTAGTTAAATCTAAAATGCAATTAAACTTATTATACCCAAAAATATGAACTAAGTTAAGTAGAAATAATAACATAGATATTGTATTGGTATAGGTACATCTGCCTACATTTATATAAATATGAGTCTACCTACGACCTTTTTAGAAATAAGTCAAGACTGAGAAATGATATGAACCAATCCAAACTTTATTATCTGCGCATTCGAAATACAAAATTCGAGCAAATGGCGCGGAATGGATAAAAAATTTAAAAAACGCGCGATCTCGTGGCCGATAATTAAGGCTAACATCATTTCATACAAAAAGTTTCGCCTTACCTGCGCTATCAAAATTCTTTATTATACACAGGAGGCTCGCGCCTACCACGTTTGATGACGTGTGAAGTATCTTAATTCTCCTATTCTCACCGCCACACACAATATTATTGTTAAAACCTTCATACATAATTTTTTTTTCTATAAGTTTCTTACTGGCTGGCATAAACTATAAATTAAGAATGATACATTTGAATTCTGTTTATTGTCTTTGAGTGATGTCATAGTGCAAACATTGTGTAGAATAGAAATTGAAAATATATTACAGATATAGAAATCATTATATTAATTGTTTTCGGTGAATTTACATTATCTTGTGTTATTCTTTAGTTAGTTTAATATACCTAACAATTATTACCTTTTTTAAAGGATGTAAGGAGGTTATGGAACTTTAGAAAATAATACTATGGCAACCAACTCAAACAATATATGTATGTACAATGATGATTATGGTCGTGAACCTGTATTAAGAAAAGGTTTCAGGATTCAAAACTTACATAAATGTACAAAAATGTACTTAACTTATTGCCTTAGAAAAAGGAGATTGAAAAGTATGAACTTCCTTAAATTTACATGATAAGGTTGGCTCAAGACGGAATTTCGAGCCTGATTTAGGAATATATATTAACTGGACTTCTTCTCCTTCTTCTAAATACTCTAGCTTTTATTTTATTGAAATTGCATATACATTGACCACCTGTGGGTTGACTGGTAGAAAAGGCCCTAGCCTAGCCTTAAGTCCACCTGTTACATTTTTTGTAATAAAGTTAAATAAATAAATAAATTGGCTAAATTACGATGGAAAAATCTAAGGTGAGCATCCATAATGTCTTTCATATTGTTTGTTGAACATTAAATCAGACCCGAATCAATTATATCGCCTTTTTCCCCGAACATTCGAATATATGTGTAGATACACATATATTCGATTTAACCGCCCGGCTGTGCTGAACGGTCCGAATAAGTGTGTAGCAACCCTCACGCAGAATCTGCTAGCCAATCCTATCCCCACGATGTTTATCCCAAATATACAGATCTCTCTTGATTTATATATATATAACGGCACTTTTTTTCCGTTTCCGGCTGTCATACTGTAAGCATCGTAATTGTGTAGCTCCGTATTATTGAGTGCTAAAAAATAATTTCGTACACTGTTCTTGAGACTGCGACGTCACAAAACACAAATTGAAGTGTCGTCCGTGTAGTGGAACTACCGATTTCACACAATATCACGTAAGTTCTTGAATTTCAACAAAAGTATCTCCAAAGTGATAATTAGAGGTTAGAAATTCACCAATCATATTGAGCATAGACAAAAGATCAATGACATTGACACTTGTCACAGTAACAGCTAACTAGTGTTGCCAGAGCAAGTAAATAAAAACTACCACTAATTACGTTCCATAACACGCAGATTTAGTTTACAAGAATGGAGGATCAGTTTCAACTATTGTTTGATAAAATGAAGAATGAAATCTTGAACCAAACAATAGAATTGAAAGATTCGATAACAAATAATATAATGGAGAGATTAGACGAAAAACTTCAACCTATTATAACAGAAAATAGAAACTTAAAAATAAAAGTAGAAAATCTCGAAAAGGAAGTAGAAAGTTTAAAAAGAGGAAAGAAGCAAAACAATTTGATAATGTTTGGAGTAAATGAAGGCGAAAGGTCTACACAAGAATTAATACAAAATACAATACATATTTTCAAAACTGACCTTGACATACAATTACAAGAACATGAGATAAACAAAATATATCGTCTAGGAAAGGGAAAGTCTTCTGGAAAACCAAGACCAATTCTGATTTCCTTTACGAGCGAATGGAAGAAGAATGAAGTTATGGGAAAGAAGAAAAACTTCAAAAATGTATATGTTACAGAAGACTACACAAAGGAAGTAATAGAGAAAAGGAAAACGTTGCAGGCGCAGCTAAAAGAGGAGAGAGAAAAGGGAAATATCGCGTACCTGAAATTTGACAAACTAGTAGTAAAAGGAAAAAATACTAACATAAATAAGGAAAAGCGCAAAAGAGAAACATCATCATCCCCACAAAACAATGCTCAACCAAGGAAACAACAAACTCTAATGCCGCCGATTAACAATAGACCAAATGCTTTCGACGTAATGAGGATTAGAGCTAATTCTCTCTCGTCTCTTCCCGCTAAGACAACAACTAACAAAGAATAACAATTAACTGTCGGTAAACGGAAAAATAAACAGCTCAACATGAACCAACATAAAATAACAAAACAAAATACTTCCCCAAGCCGACTGGTCATCGTGGGGAAAAATGACCACGACCCTCTAAAGGAAAAAAATAACACTAACATGAAAAACAAAGTAAATGACATCCACATAGCAACTATTAACTGTCGATCTCTTAGAACACCTGAAAAACTCCAAGAACTAGAGCTGGCAATAGAAGAGTTAAAGTGGGATATTATAGGTATTAGCGAAATGCGCAGATTTGGAGAAGGTATAGAAAACCATGGCAAATACGTACTACATTATAAAGGGGAGACGCCCGGGCTGTATGGAGTTGGATTCATGGTGAAAGTAAATCTAGTCAACAACATAGAAGAACTTAGTGGATTCTCGGAACGTATTGCAATCCTTAATATAAAACTGCCCGTGAACGGAGATAAAGAAGAGAGATGGTCTATTATACAGGCATATTCACCAACTGAATCTGATAAAAAAGAGGACGTAAAAACAATTGAGGAATTCTATGAAAATCTCCAAAACGCTATTGATAACGCACACAAAAACGTCATCGTGATGGGAGACTTTAATGGACAAATTGGGATTCAAAATAGTGGGGAAGAAAATACCATAGGAAACTATGGGTATGGAAATAGAAGCAAAAACGGAACAAGACTAGTAAACTTTGCACTGGAAAACAGATTAAGTATTCTAAACAGTTTTTATAAAAGGAAACCATCAAAAAAATGGACATGGATCTCACCCAATGGACAATATAAGAATGAAATCGATTTTATTATGTCTAATAATAGAAAAGCCTTCAAGAACATTTCGATCATAAACAATTTAAACTTCCACACAGACCATAGGATGGTTCGAGTTGCGATGTCAGGAATGTTCAAGAAAACAAGACGATTTCAAAATAAACAATTAGCGGTACAATACTCAGGTGACCCTAAACTATTACTTAATAATCTTCAAACATCTCTAGATGCCGCGGAATTAGAGAAGAAAGAATATCCATCGATACAAGAAAAGTACAACCTATTACTAAATCAACTAAAAACAGTAACCAGAAAAACAAACAAAAGTATCAAGAAAGAAGTCTCACTTACAATCAAACAATTATTACAAGAACGAAAAGAACTTTTACGACAAAAGGAAATTAAAGGAAACCGCCAAAGAGTAACAGAAGTAAGCAAAAAGATCAGTGAACAACTTAGGAAAGAAAGAAAAACTAAAAGATCTAATACAATGAAAAGTTACATAGAAAAGACAGGAGGAATAAAAAAGGCATTGAAGGAGTTAAACTACAAAAAGGACTGGATACCAAGTATGAGAAAGAAAGATGGTAATAGTACAGGTAAAAGACTCGAAATATTAAAAATCGCTACAGAATTCTACCGAAACTTATACCGAAGTCAAAAAGAGAAAGACACTATAAAAGAAAACGACGAAATAACTAATGAAGAATATATACCGGAAATAATGAAGGAAGAAACCATAAAAGCAATAAATACACAAAAACTCGATAAAGCCCCTGGATCTGATCTTGTTACAAACGAACTTCTAAAAGCAACGTTACCAGTAATCGCTCCAAGACTTACAGATATATTTAATGAAATTATCAATACGGAAAACATTCCAGAGGATTGGACAAAATCTACAATTATACTACTACATAAAAAAGGTGACAAAGGAGATATAGCAAATTACAGACCAATCAGTTTAATGTCCAATATTTACAAAGTGTTTTCAAAAATAATATTATCTAGAATCACAAACACACTTGAAGAAAATCAACCCAAAGAACAAGCTGGATTCCGTAGACATTTTTCAACAATAGACCACATACACGCCCTTAGACAAATACTCCAGAAATTTAAAGAATATAACAAAATTTACTACATAGGGTTCGTGGATTTCAACAAAGCATTCGACACACTTGAACATAGATTTATCTGGGACGCACTAAAAGATCAAGGCGTACATGCAAAATACATACGGATACTGAAAAACGTATACACAAAAAGCACCGCACAAGTAAAACTAGAATCTATAGGCGAAGAATTTCCGGTTGAGAGAGGTGTACGCCAGGGAGACCCAATTTCACCAAAAATATTTGCAGCAGTTCTGGAAATGATATTCAGAAATCTGGATTGGACGAATAAAGGACTAAATATAAATGGCGAAAATCTGAGTCACCTACGCTTTGCAGACGACCTAATCTTATTTTCGGAAAACCCGAAAACCCTAAAGGAAATGTTGCAACAGTTAGCGGAAGAAAGTGAGAAGGCAGGCCTGTCAATGAACTTAACGAAAACAAAAGTAATGTCTAACTCCTCACAAACAGAGTCCATAACAGTAAATGATGAAGAAATAGAGTATGTAAAGGAGTATGTGTATTTGGGACAGTTAATATCTACTGAGGAATGTATGCAAAAAGAAATAGAAAGAAGAATAACTAATACTTGGAAGAGATATTGGTCACTCAGTGAAGTCATGAAGAACCAGGATATGTCTATGAGGAACAAGAGGAGAATATACAATATGTGTATCTTACCATGCTTACTATATGGGTGCCAAACATGGGCATTGACAGAAGAACAAGCAAGGAAAATAAAAGTTTGTCAGAATGGAATGGAGAGAAGCACAATAGGAATTAAAAGAAAAGACCGAGTTAAACTAAAATGTATCAAAAACAAAACAAAATTTAAGAATGCATACACAACATACAGGTGCTTAAAGTGGAGGTGGGCTGGGCATATGATAAGAGAGAAGAAGGAGAAATGGACGAGAATAATAACTGAATGGCAACCACGAGATAGTAAAAGAAACAGAGGCAGACAGACTAGAAGATGGGAGGACGACATCAAAAAAGTGGCGGGCCCAATATGGACGCGCATAGCGAAAAATAGAACAGAGTGGAAATCTTTAGAGGAGGCCTATGTCGAAAGACAAGCTGAAATGTAGAAACGACCGTTTACCGATACCTGATTTATGAAAAGAAAAGAAACTGTTAAAAGTTATAAACGTATTTGTAAGAAAAATTACTGTAAAAATAAGTTCAGCAATAAAGGCTATTTTATTTTATTTTTATTTTATTTATTTTAACGGCACTTAGCACGAATAAGAGTTACATCTTTCGTGGTCGCAAACTGACAGTTTTTCAGCTCTTCTATACAGCTCTTCTCAGGGCCTAGTCAGAGGTCCTTTTTAGGACCAAACAACCTCTTACAAAACCTGCCCTCTTGATAGTACAAAGCAGTAAAGGTAATATCTTATTTTTAGGGTTCCGTAGTCCACAAGAAACCCTTATCGTTTCGTCATGTCCGTCCGTCCGTCCGTCCGTCTGGCTGTCCGTCCGGGCTCGTACTCCGCCGCTACTACACCGATTGGCACGAAAATTGGTGGAGAGATAGATATTGAAGTTCCAAAAGTTGCTTTTTAAAATTATGAAAAAATGATTTTTTTTCAGCCATACAACGAAAAGTGAATTAAAAAATTAAATTGGACTAACCCCCAGGTGTGGGGTATCGTTGAAATATTCTTTTAAATGCAACAAAAACTGCTTTGAAACTATGTAGATCAAACCACCCAGTCTTGAGATAATCTAATACAAAGTTAAAATTTGAGGTGTCCCCCCACCGTATCTTTTGAAATCTTGCTAAAATAATTCTGAAAAAAATTTGGTATATACCTCAAAGTATGTACTTTCAACTAAAACTATAGCTGTCTCGGTATCAAAGGTAGTTATTTTTTAATACGTCATAAATCGTAAACCGCAATTTACTTTTAGAACTTTTACTCGTATATTATGTTACTTGCTGCTACGGAACCCTTCATGTGCGAGTCCGACTCGCACTTGGCCGCTTTTTTTAGTATTTGTTGTTATAGTGGCCATAGTAATACATAATCGGTAAAAATTTCAAATATCTAGTAAATGCCATTAAAAAGATCTAGTTAAAAACGCTAAAAAAACACGTTTTTTGTTTGACGACCCCTTTAATTTTTAGCTTTTTCTTTTTTTTTTAGTATTTGTTGTTATAGCGGCTATAGTAAAACATACCTAATTGGTGAAAAATTCAAGTGTCTAGCTATTACGGATCAAGAGATAGAGCCCTGTGACAGACGGACAGACAGACAGACAGCGGAGTCTTAGTAATTGAGTTCCGTTTGCACCCTTTGGGTAAGGAATCTTAAAAACAAGGGGATGACTTTTGTTTAGTTTATAAGGAATAGTTATATTTGAATATTTATTTACTTGTACCTACGCCTACCACGAGAGATGCGATGGTTTTATACCATTTTATTTTGGTAAATGAAGTTTAAATAAATAAACACCCTGTTCAACTTCTAGCACCATACTACTCATACACGAACACCCGATATGAGGCTTATAAAAAACAAGGGCCAAACGTTTTTTACCAGAGCGCGGGCCAAAGAAATTGTGGTAAAAAATCCGATTTCGCAGATGTTGGTTTTATAAATTTCTTGCACGTGTTTTAATTTTTTTTTTAGCTTGCTTGGACCCGTATTGGTTACCGGGTCTGTCTAACTGGAATAGAATTTTTAAATTGCCGATTCAAATTGCAGCGAATTTTATCGGATAGTTTATTGCCACTATATTGCCGCCCAATATTCTTTTTTTTACCTTTTTCGCTAAGCTAGTGCAATAGATTAAAATCTTACTAAAATTAAAGAGTTTGGATAGATCCAAAATAGTTCTTGCTCAGCTGCGTACTATTTTGGTAGGTATTTTTATATACAACGTAGAATGGAAATACTCGTAATAAATCGAACCACGGGCTATACAAGATCACTATAGTATAATGAAATTAAAATAACGGTCCAAAAAATAAATTTCGACATCCCATACAAATCGCCTGGGCGGCCGCACACTTTTGTATGGAAATACAACATTTTTTTTCGTTATTTGGCTGTTATTTTAATTTTATTATACTTTAGTGATCTAGTATAGCCCGTGGTTCGATTTATTACGTGTATGTCCCTTCCACGTTGTATATGTATGGATATAGATTATAAGTAGGGTAGGAACTTCCACAGAAAATACACACTCCAAAAAAAACAATCAAAAATAATAGCGACATCTACCATTATTTGCGAACACTACAATAGTCCATGGCATTCAATGATTTACACGCTAGCACTTGTAGATCATTTCGTAATGTACGCAGTGACCGCTAGATGGCGTTTTAAATATTTACTGGTACGCCGGTGTGTCCGATTTTATAGCTATTCCTAGCTTGATATTTTTTAAATTTTTTGTTTGAAAGTGAATGAGGAACACAGAACCAAGACATCCCATTGCTGAAAACAGACCTTCCAGTGTGAACAAAAATATAAAGAATGCATCCTTTCCACATCTTCTGGACTGGAATATTATCTTAAGGCCGTACCTGAATTTTCCGGGGTCCAGTGCTGCCCCATTTAAAATAAATCATTTCAAAGAAAACGGAGACATTATTTAAAATTTTGCAACTACAAAGTCCTAGATAACCCTTCAAAGTATTTAATGAACTACTGTTTACAGTTTAAAGTGAGAACGTTAAGCTTTACTACGCACATTTGCGAAAATCGGCCACTTTTAGCAAATGTGCGTAGTAAAGCTTAATGTTCTAATTATAAACTGTAAACAGTAGTTCATAAAATACTTTGAAGGGTTATCTAGGACTTGGTAGTTGCAAAATTTTAAATGATGTCTCCGTTTTCTTTGAAATGATTTATTTTAAATGGGGGCAGCACTGGACCCCGGAAAATTCAGGTACGGCCTTAAGGGAGTATTCCAGTCCAGAAGATGTGGAAAGGATGCATTCTTAATGAAATACTTACAGGTCTACTAACGGGACTTACGGGTCTAACCAAAATATACTTAAAGTAATTACTTCATATTTCGATATATGTTTCTTGGGGAAAGTTGTTCAGTATCATGGACTGAATGGGTATAAATAACCCTTAGAATAGTTTCAATATATTTTGTTAGATGTTCGACAAAATCTAATTTATGCTCTTGTCGGTGCAGTATGACTTTGTTTAATTGGCTCTCTCGTCTGCCAGCTGTTTTAGAATATATCTAAATGAATGGGGCATGCTGGTAAATTCCAAAATTATTGCAATTCCAGGTTTGAGTATTTATTTCTATTTTATAGGTAACAAGGATGATTCAGATTATGAGCAGGTACTTATATCAATTATATTATTACACTAGTTCTTCGTACAAATCTACGTACACACTATTCGATGTCGAGTGCCGATGGCAATACTGATCCTGCATCACACAAACTTTATGTTTCCCATCATACTTGTCTGGATTATACTCAATCCCCATTCTTTTCAACTCAGCCAAAAGGTCCAGTAAACACGGACATTGCCACGGGTTATTATTAAACATAAACTTCTTCAAATTAGTCCCAGAATTCCTCAATTCCAAGCAGAAATTGTCCGTCAAAAAAGTTACTTTATTACCCCCTATGTTCATATTCTTAATGCCTGAGTTCTTAAAGGCATTTACAGGAAGGGATTCTAAAGAATTGTGCTGCAAATATAGATTAACTAACTTAGGCAGATTTTGAAATAACGTATCTGGAATAGATTTTAAACTGTTGCTTATCAGGTTTATAACTTTTACTTTTCTCAATGGCTTGAAAACGTCAGCCGATATGCTTTCGATAGCGTTTCCAGCCAAATTTAGAATTTCAAGATTGTCTAAGTTAATAAAATATTGAGGGTCATCCAGTTTTCTGATTTGATTGGTTGATAACAGTAAATGTTTCATAGTTCTCAAATTGCTCTTCGTGGCAAATGCTGGAACTTCCGTTAGAAAACATCTATCAAGATTCAAAAAATCGATTAGTGTAAATGATTTAAGCAAATTCTGAGGTGCTTGTGACATGTCGTTTCTTGAGAAATCCATAAATTGAATCACTTTGTTGTTCTCAAAAATATCAGGGCTCATATCGCGTCCTACCAAAAAATTGTCTGATAAATCTAAATGTCTTAATCTCCTGAATGGAGCGAAGAGTCCTTTAGGTATAACTGCTATACTATTTCCTCTTAGATCCAAAATGTCAAGAGCAGGTTCCTGTTCAAACAGTCCCAGTGGCAGTGATTGTATATTATTGTAGGACAAATTCACGAATTTCATATTTCGTGTTTCGTCCAGAACTCCTAAGTCTAAAGTTGTAATAAAATTTTGTGATAAGTCAAGATATTCCAGAGATGGCAGGCCCTTGAAGGATTCCATCTTAATCTGTAAGATTCTACAGGATCTGAGGGTTATCCCAGTGATTTCATTCTGATCTGACACCAGGCCTCTCTCGAGGACGTAGTTTGCGTCTCCTGCAGTGCACACAATGTCTCTTGGAGGTTGGCTTTTACATGTAGGTTTTGATGTAGCCGTGGTCACCAATATAGTCATTGCCAATATCATTGTCCATTTTCTTGACATATTTTACCTGTAATGTTAAAATAACATATATTTATTAGAAAGTATTTCTTTACCTATGTGTAGAAACATTAATTAGAGATTTCTAAGTAGAGTAGAGACATTAGACTGATAAAGATGTATTTTTATGTTCAGTAATTCTTATACATATTTTCACAAAGATTCAATGTCAAAAATTGAAATATATTTTTGTAATGAAAAATGGTAAATTAATTCCATAATAACTAACGGATAAATATTAACAGGCACTTATTTTATAAATAAATAAATAAAATAAAAATTGTTTATTTCAGGCTTTGCAACCCATAAAGTGTTAGTAACAAAGGAAAACTTATAACTATGTTAGTATTGCATCGACATTAAAATTTTTAGACGGTCTCGTGTCTTTGGCTAGGTGAACGCGAGTCCAGTGCTGCATGATAGCACTGTCCACGTCCAATCTAGAAGCGACCGTTTTCACTATAATGTTGGCGCTTAAAAAGATACATGATCCTTGGGCAAGTTCACCAGTAGATATCATGCACAGTATCTGATCCGGTCTTTAAAAAATTATAATATATTTTACACTTTATATATAGGTATAATATAATATTATACATGACCAGAGTTGACCAACAATACTATTATCATACATACTTATTTGCAAACCGTCCTCACCTTGACTTTTAACAAAGTTTATCACATCATTGTCACTACTAAAGATTCGATTACCAGAAAAAAATCACGTACCTTTTTGTATCCAAGTTACAATGTGACTTACACTATTATAGTGCCTTGGTTTAGTAGATTTTGTGAGTCTTTTTACCTTGTAAATGTTTATTTAAATAAGAGTAAACAGGGAAAGAGGCGCGGTGGCTTCGGCAAGCCGGTTTTGTTTGTACAAACTACTGCAGAGTTCATTGAGATAATGTGCAAAGCTGGAATTATTGGGTTTATTCGTCTGGCAACACCAGAGCGGAGCATTTTTCTTGTATTGTAAATAAGAAAATTCGGTACTTGGGTTGATATGATCAGTTGTAGTAATAAAAATATTTTAATATCGGATTTATTTTAATTAATAATAACGTTACTGTTTTTTATGTTACACTACGATCTAGGTTACATTGATACCACGGGTACCACGGGTCCCCCTTTATAGTAGAACTTTTTATGCTATCATATTATTATGCATAACAGCGGTTTAGTAAAACGTCATTTCGTAGAAAATAATTTGGCATAGGTACATTTATCATAGATTCAAAACCAATAATGTTAAAAATCAGAATTATCTTAGAGCATACATTTTTTGCCATAATTATCTAAAAGTAGAATCATTATATCGCAGAAAGTTCGCAGTCAGAATCGCCTTTTGGTATTTAATTCATACTTATAGTCATTTCAACGCTGAATCTTTTCTAAGATAGAATTTTCTTCTGGCATATATAATTCGTTGAATACAATTGTTTCATAGCGGACATAACGACGATAATGCTTATTGCTATAATATAAAAAGGCTGTCTACCTTGGCGTGGGGTGGTCTTAGTTCTAACATAACCTAACCTATATTTTTGCCCTAACCGAATTAACTCGGAATGCTATTTTTTATGTTGACCAACAATAGTTTAACGATTATGGTTTTCTTAGAAGGTCAAAAGAAATTATACCAAATAAAAGTAACACTAATTAAACATTATTCTAAAAGAAATTATGCTAAACTTAATGTATGTAAAAAGTAATTGTACTAAATTAAATTCTGAAATCTTAAAAGTATGTATGTAATATTGTACATTCGGACATATAAATATTCGGCCAAACAAAAATTACATTAAATATTTTTTATGCGTTTGTAATGTTCTTTCAAATAAGATTCTGCCAAGTATGTTTTGCCAAATGAAATTCGGAGCATCGAGATTCTGCCAGATAGATGGAACCCTGGTACCACACTTTTTCTCACAATTTTTATGTCGGTTATAGTAACTAATTCAATAACATTACTATTTTTTCTTGCCCTTTCATTTAAACGTTTAGTAAGCTCATTAATCTATAATGAAACATACTTAATATCCTTTTTTTATTACCGGTTTATATTTGTAAATTACCTGCATGTCAATTGAGCTGAATTTAATTAAAGCCTGTGTCCAGCAGAATACTTCCTGGCTAATATTATGATATGATTTGATGCTTTAAAATATACTACAGTTGCTAAATATATAACGTCTAACAAAATATACTGAAACTATTTTAAGGGGGAATTCAGTCCATGATACTGAACAACTTTCCCCAAGGAACATATATCGAAATATGAAAAATATTTTTTCGCTTTCCATACAAACTCAGATCAGCTGATCGGTCAACTTATATGGGAGGCTAAAAATTATTTTTTATATTTCGATAATGTTCCTTAGGGAAAGTTGTTCAGTATCATGGACTGAATCCACCCTTAAAATAGTTTTAGTATATTTTGTTAGTCCCTGTATAAACGAATGATTCCAAAAAATGCAGAATACTAATTTTGATTATCTTATCAACATGACGCTAATCGTGGCTTTCGGGACTTATAGCTCTAGGCTCTGACTACCTCGTAAGGGATAAAGATATGATTACGTACGTATGTAAATCCATTAATCAGTATTCAATGTCCCCCAATAAAATGTGGACGTCAAACATCGCCCACTGACTCCTACATATTGTTTACCCATTATGTCATACAAGACCTTGACCAATTAATATACTGTCAGCGAAACAGGTGTTAGATTAAAAGCTTTTTAGAAATAAGTTAAAACACCTACTTAATCTACTGAACGTAAATATAAGTATGTACCTTTGTCACATCCTTAAAGAGGTCCTAGTCGCTAGAAGAAAAATATAAAAAATATTGGATCCGGGAACTGGGACCTCATAATCAGGTCTTTTAGTTTCCACTGCAGGAGCACGACCCTCTGTGTACTACCAGAGCCATATATTAGCCAGAGCAGACAGAGGATCAGACGGGTTGGAGAGTTCTCATTGATGTTTATAAGCTTTGTTTATCTTGTGTTTCCTAAGTCGCCTTCTACGACCACATGAAGACTTGGAGTGGTCCTATTCTACTCTGCCGGGAACAACACGCTGGCGGGAACTGGGACCTCGGTCCGAGTTAATTGCAGTCCTAGCTGATCTCATGAGTAACACCTTAATGTGTAGCACACATTACGGTGTTACTCATGAGGCCATAGGAACGTGTACCACTGTTTCTCAAAAAAAACTTTCCTATGAGTTCCAGTATTCCCGTCAAGTAACACTGTGACTAAGTGTTACTTGACGGGAATACACCATTCTGTATTTTGAGTAACAGCACAGAATACATATTATTACAAGGTAACAGTACATTTTAATAAGACTATAGAGGTAGTAGGTATAACCAAAGAGAATGTAATGACAAGTACAACAACAGTAAAGTTGTGTATGTATGTACATATTTCAATCACATATATAAATATATATTTTGAACTAAAATATGTATATAAATATATTTTGCTTTCCTAAAAATCTCTGAACACCTGATCGGTAATTTTTTTATGAGAGGCCAAAAATTATTTTCATATTTCGATATGTTCCTTAGGAAAAGTTGTTATCATGGACTGAATTCTACCCTTAAAATAGTTTCAGTACATTTTGTTACACGTTATATATGCTGTAAAAAAGGATAGAAAGAGACCGACAGGTGAAACTAAATAAAAGTTATAATAGGAATGTGGACTGGGTCTGAAAAATACTATAAAATAATATTAGTCCGTCATTTAGATTATCTAAAAATAATGAACCCATATTTATCGGTTTATCAAAGTACTAAACATTCACAAAGATGCAACGCATAGAACTATCGTAGTATCGCACTAGATCTTGACGTCATGCGAAATTTAAAAGCGCTGTATCTTCGTCATTATTTGCTAATCAACAAAAAGAAAAAAATCGTATACAACATTTTTTTAATAACCTACCTGATGAGCCAAAAAAACAAATTTTTTTGCCCACAACTGTATTATATTATACTACCTTTTGCCCGCGGCTTCGCCCGCGTAGTAAGTCGGGGTATGAAAAATAGATGTTGGCCGATTCTCAGACCTACTCAATATGCTCACAAAATTTCATGAGAATCGGTCAAGCCGTTTCGGAGGAGTACGGGAACGAACATTGTGACACGAGAATTTTATATATATATATATATATATATATATATATATATATGAATATAAGATGAAATATGATTTTGCTAACCGTCATCACACAGTCATCGGACTAAAGTAGATTATTCATAAGCAAACATTTACCACAAAATTCCTCAACAGCCAGTCATATCCTGACCGGCGGGGAATTAATTACAGCCTCGAATTTGTTACAGGACAAAGAGCATTAGAAAAATCTACACGTCTTTGTCCTTTCTGTGGTAGATAGAGCTGAAGTTCGCAAGACATGTCGGTCGTCGGATTCTATATGTGGAAAATTTTAAAGAATATATTGTTATTAGGTCACCGGGGATGATCACTGTTTTAGGCCATTTCCTTGACCGATATGTACAGGACGAAGCTGATACTTCGTAACCTATATTTTTGTCTAAATATTTTATTCTAATGATCTAAAAACAAATATGAACAGATAGTTAATATATAAATCAGTAAAACAATGTGATAATATCCAAAAATCTGTCAAGGAAATGAGATTTTACAATACAATACAATACAAATTATCTATATTGCACCATAATAATTCATAAAATAAAAATAACAAACACAAAGAAAATATTGGTACAAAGGCGGACTTATCGCTAGATGCGATCTCTTCCAGTCAACCTTTGGGTAGAGGAAAAATTAATAGTACGGAATAAGGTGGGCGCAGTATATATATATATATATTATATATATAATACATATACGATAGATAGAAAACTTACCTAATATTTTAATTTGATTTGTTAAGTGGATAACAAATAATAAACATACACAAAATATAAAACAAAACTTTATTCAGTATCACAATAATTAACAGTATCTAAAAATCAGAGTCTAGGGGCGTAAGAGCCAAAGGCCGCGCTTAGCGTGATGTCGGGCATAAAGATGTAAAAGGGGGATTACAATAGTAATGGGTTGCTAGCCGCATTGCCTATTAATATGATTTACATCCTCGCCCAATCCCTCGATCAGCTTTTACAATTTGCACTAAAAGAGAAGCAGCTGGTACATTTTACGTTTTTTCTTTTCTCCCAGACCAGCATGGAAGTAAAAATAATTAATTGTTTAATTAGTAAGTAAATTAAAATAATCACTGAGCAATATTAGTGTGTATTTCAGATACCAACCCCTCTGGCCCCTCCTTATCTTTTGATGTCTCTATATGGTTATTGTTTTGCTGATCATCTGAACAACTAAATTCAACTGAACTAGCCCTTTGGTCTGAAGTAGAATCATTTTCCTCTACATCTTTGGTCACATTTCTTGATATATCCAACTCACTCCTCAGTCTTTGAATTGTTTGGATTACCTCATTTTGGAAATTCATATTTATTTTGTATAATTGCTCAGAATGCTCTTTCTCCCTTCTTATCTCATTCTTCATATGGGTATCTTTAAATTTGTCAAATTCCGTCATGACTCTAACTTTTGACTCGTACATATGTTGCACCATTGAAACTAAAGTAAACAATTTTTCAATTACCTTTTCTTTTACTTCTTTAGAAATGTTTGGATCGGATTCTAAATCGGTTTTTGCATCTAAAGCCAAATCGTTGGCTGATGATGGGAATCCGAGCAACTTGGAACCGTTTGTGCCATTAGTTTTTGTTGGTGATGGAACTGCTTCTTCTTTAGGTTTCTCTTTCACTGCTTTGGATGTAAAAGCACCATGTGTAACTACTTCCGTAAAAACTCCAGAACTAGGTTTATGAGCTTGATATTCAGCTGTTTTCTTGTTCACTTTCTGCATTAACTCACTTTGCCTCTCTTTCTTCATTTCATTTTGAGATTTCTGTATTTCTTTTTGAGTTTTCTGTATTTCTTCATTAACAATAACTTTCGCCTCTTCAGGTTCCTTCTTGTGAAAAGGGCTGCCAGTTCTCTTGCTGAAATTCGTCACTGTTAACTTAGACATCCTTTTACAGCACTGTACCATAAAAAGAAATAGGTCACAATTTTTCGTCACACTTGTCTACACAGCTTGAAGTTTCTGAAGTAAATGGTTGATATGAAATGATTGAGTGGTGTCCTCGCAAGGTACACTGCCAAGTGTGGGCTTCGCTCCTTACTTTTGGAGCGAAGAGCTTCCTAGGCGTGGCACTGAATTAATTACGGCAAGACGCGGGCCGCCGATGCAGTTTGCATCGACTTTAGTTGATGTTGTCATGACAAGAATATTTATTACACGAATTTTTATCTACAATAACTGTTAAAACGAAACGAGCGACGCGACGCGAGTAGTTATTTGATAGTTCTGTTGCTATTTGGTAGATTTTGTTTCTGATTTTAAAAAAATTCAAAACGATTTAGCGATATCAGTGACCGCCTCATAAGTGTGTTTACTTTTCTCAACCTAACTTCACTTCCAAATTGATTTATTGCGAGTTAATATAAAGTAGAATAGCAATAAAACTTTGCTACGTATACGGGTGATAATTAATTACAGCGTGTACGATACATACATTCAACTATTTTGGAGTATATCCATTACAGAGGCGTAGATGAAAACTAATATTAGATATATGATTTAATAATTTCATAATGAAAAAACCCACTTCAATCCCAGAAAAGCTAAATATTCAAACAATTGTATTTTTTTTTTGTTATATTCGTTTAAAAAACAAACCACAAAACCGATTTTAATCAATGTCTATGGGACCATCTAGAAAGGTATACCCTTTCGAACAAAATAAGGATTTTTCAAATCGGTCCACGCGTCTTTGAGTAACCGGGGAACATACATACAAAAAAATATTCCGACGAATTGATAATGTCCTTTTTTAAAGTCGGTTACTAAAAATAAAATGCAGTTAAAAAAGGGGGGGGAAATACACACAACAACAACTCATCTTCCTTCATTGCGACGCGATGACGTCACAAACTCAAAAATATTTGATTTGGCTTGATATCAGACCTGATTGCAATTTAAGTGTTCATTTAGAAAAAGTCAGGTGAAGCGAAAGAGGTCTATCAGGATCGTAGCAAGTGGAGGTCTGTAATCTCTGCCTACCCCTGTGGGAAACATGCATGATAATTTATGTATATATTTTAAAAAATGTGATGACTGGAAACATAATTAAATTTTTATCAAAAAAAAACAACCTACTTCATTTTTTTAAGGAGTTTCTTCCATATCTCTAAAGTTCTTCATCGTATCTTCACCAAATTATAATAGGACCAACTTGGTAGTCAAACAAAAAATAAAAATAAAATAAAAAAGAATCATCAAAATCGGTTCACAATTGGCGAAGATATCGCGTAACAAACATACATAAAAAAAAATACAGTTGAATTGATAACCTCCTCCTTTTTGAAGTCGGTTAAAAACAAAAAGCGTTTAATTCTCAAAATGATTAAGGATCGCGCGATTTTTGAAATCTCACTCTTGCACAGTCCGTTATAAATTTGAATAGTAAGTACAGCTTGTAGAAGTTTTCGAATTAACAAAAAGTATTTTTTAATCTGACTGCTCTGGCTAATATATGGCTCTGGTACTACACGACCCTCTCGGTCGTGCTCCTGCAGTGGAGACTAAAAAACGATGATGACGATGACTTATGCACATTTGCCACAAAGTAAGTTCGTCACATTTTAGTACCTACACCCCATACATTAAAAATTTGTCGCATGCATTAAAAATATTGGTAAGTTCATCACAGATAGGTAAATGTGACGAATTTACTTCATAAAAATAGAATTGTGACTAATTTACCTACACATAAGTACTTTTTTCCATGGCGAACTTACTTCATTAATTACTCAAAGGCAAACTGATAGATAATGCATTAACGTTAAGTTTAATCAATCAAATATGATGTGCAATAAACGTCAATAATTGAAAATACATACTTCTTACTTAATTTTTGTACACTCCATACATTGAAAGACGCAAGACCCAAAATGCTTTGTCTGCCACTAAAGGGATAAATACGTGAGAGTGTATGTATGTATGTAACCTCGCTTATACAGGGTCTTACAAAATATAGTGTAACTACTGTAAGGGTGAATTCAGTCCATGATACTGAATAACTTTCCCTAAGAAACATAATATCGAAATAGTTTTGGCCTCTCATAAAAGTTGACCAATCAGCTGATCCGAGTTTGTGTGGGAAGTCAAAAATTATTTTATATATTTCGATATATGTTCCTTCTGAATTAATCCTTAAAATTTGTTTCAATATACATATTTTGATAGACGTTATATATAATTTTTTTACTACATTTATGGCTCTTGCTCTTGTTCAGTCGGATAAATTCTCCCTGGAGATGTCAGGCCAGGTCGGACTGAATAAATTGGAGCTATCTTCACTTTCACCGCTGGCGGAACTCCACAAATGGCAGCCATATTGGTATTCCGCATGGCGCGTACGCGGGATCAATAATAATAGTCACGACAGTTATCTATTTGAAAGAATTTGTGCTACTTATAAGGTACCACAATTAATTTATTTATTTTAATGGTTAAATTTACAATTTATTCATCATCAGGTCTTTTTAAGTCTCTACTGCAGGAGCACGACCGCCTCTATACTACCAGAGCCATATATTAGCCAGAGCAGTCAGAGGATTTGGCCTACACTCTCCACGCTGGCCAGACGGGTTGGAGAGGTCTCACTGATGTTTATAAGCTTTGTTTAGCTTGTGTTTCCTAAGTCGCCTTCTACGACATCCACGGGAAGACTTGGAGTGGTCCTACCTAATCTAGGTAGGACCACTCCAAGGTAGGTAATCTAGGTCCGTCTGTCCGTCTGTCCGTCTGTCCGTCTGTCCGTCTGTCCGTCTGTCCGTCTGTCCGTCTGTCCGTCGGTCCGTCCGTCCGTCCGTCCGTCCGTCTGTCCGTCTGTCCGTCTGTCCGTCTGTCCGTCTGTCCGTCGGTCCGTCCGTCCGTCCGTCCGTCCGTCCGTCCGTCCGTCCGTCCGTCCGTCCATCCGTCCGTCCATCCGTCCGACCGTCCGTCCGTCCGTCCGTCTGTCCGTCCGTCCGTCCGTCTGTCCGTCTGTCCGTCTGTCCGTCTGTTCGTCTGTCCGTCTGTCCGTCTGTCCGTCCGTCCGTCCGTCCGTCCGTCCGTCCGTCCGTCCGTCCGTCCATCCGTCCGTCCATCCGTCCGACCGTCCGTCCGTCCGTCCGTCTGTCCGTCCGTCCGTCCGTCTGTCCGTCTGTCCGTCTGTCCGTCTGTCCGTCTGTCCGTCTGTCCGTCTGTCCGTCTGTCCGTCTGTCCGTCTGTCCGTCTGTCCGTCTGTCCGTCTGTCCGTCCATCCGTCCATCCGTCCGTCCGTCCGTCCGTCTGTGGACGAGTATGGACGAGTCCGACTCGCACTTGCCCGTTTATTTATCTTCTCGCCCACCATGACGTTATAAACGGCCTTTGTATTTGCGTCTCTGAGCTCATATCAAAAATTCTCTGTCGGCCCCGCTAATAGGGGGGTAAGGAGTGAGGATGTATCTGTATGGAATTCATTTTGTTAATATTGACCGGAGTATGAAAACAGCTTTATCCGCTAGATGACACCAAGTCAAATCAGACACTTTTTTCTAAACGTCAAAACAAACATTTACTATAAGATTTGCATGAAATACAAAACCGTGACGTCATAGATTTTTGGCGTTAAATAGCGCTCTTAATATCAGCTTTTCTGCATTAAAAAATCGTAAATCATGTTGAAAATGGATATGATCAATGACAAGTGACACCATTTTGTGATGTTTTATTCTCATAACAGCATCAAATAATTTATTTTTGACCCATTGCAGTCATCTACCCAATTCAGAATATTATTCTTTATTTTTTTTAACTTTAGTATATTTTGCATGCCAGTGCCTGGTTTACCAGGCACTTTACACAGTTTATAAAATGTACAAGATCAATACTTTGTACCTGTGTGTACTTTATTTAAGTACTTAAACTTCAGTTAAGCGCGTACCCGGTTGCATCCTCAGCTCTGTGCTGCATCGGAACCCGGGGTGTCCTTTCCCGCTTTTTCTTCTCCAAATATTACATAGTTGTCAATGGTCACCCAAGGATGACAAAGACCTTGCGTTGGAGAAGAAAAAGCCGGAAGAGTTCAAAATGATTTGGCTATAATTTTACGACCAGGCGCCTGCCTGACGTCAACCCTTTTTGGGAATGTATTTGGGCGAAAAGTTTTACAACTGGCCGCCGACCGACGTTAACCCTCCTTGGGAATACAATTGTAGCACGAGATGTTTGTGCTTAATCCTTTTGTCGCCTCTTACGACATCCACAGGAAGAGATGCCAGACAGAAAATTCAAAGCTTATGTAAAGAAAGTACTTTGTGAGAAGGCTTATTATAGGACCGATGACTATTTTAAAGACAAAAAGGTCTGGCTTGAGCTTGGCGCGGGTCCCTCTTAAAGGTTTGTATACTTAGACATGTCATAATTTAGGTACATTGGTACATACTAAATTTACAAATTGACATTATTTTAAATTTCGTAATTCTTATAATTCAATTTAATAGACAATATGCATGTGATTCAGAAACGAGCAATAAAAATTATGTGTAAACTTTATTGCTAAATAAAATTACCCATATATATACTTTTTCAATTTAACTTGTTTCCATTGAGAAATTAATTATTTAAAAGTTGTATTTTTCAAATTCCCTCGCAAATTTCCGAAACGCAACGCTATTCACGGAACGAAACGTGACGACACCAAACACTGTCAAACTTAATTTTCTAAATAGTCTGTACTGTTAACTATAGAGAGAAAGAAGGAGACTATCTGTCAATGTCAATAAGTTGTTTGTAATTTGTATGATTTTTGGAGGTTATTTTCATTGTTTTGCTAAATTATTAGTGTTCTTTAAAAATTATTAGCTGAAAGCCTGACTCCTGGTGAAGACTTGCTACAATGATTGAAAGCGGTTTTGTTATGGCACAGTCAGATAATCTGCCTAAAATTGATGTGTTTATGATGACTACGTACTTCGCAAGTAATTTCGATTTTACATCCTCTGAACTCAGAGGAGTAAAAGCTGCGAGGTAAATAGTTCATAGATATATGATAAATTTCCATTTTTTTTAGTTTTGTACTTATGAGACGAGTCAATCAATTAATTATAACCTAAAATATGGTATTCCTATTTTTCAATTTTCTTTTTCCATTGACACTGACATTGACAGTGCGCGATGACGTCACAGAATAAAAGCGCTCAATGGCACGGCGTTTAAGTCGTCCGAAAATTATAGTAGGTTTAATTTATTTTTTTAAGCTTATTTAATAATATTCTGTGCGTGTTATATTTTTTTCCGGTTAAATAATAACTTATAGAATAGTTTAAAAAAATAAAAAAAAGACATGAATATACCCTATTATGACATAACAAACAATGTAATCTCAGTCCATCCATATAACTAATTTTAAGTTTTAAGTTTGTTAGTTGACGTCTTTGGAGAAAACGTGCAGTGCAGTTTGTTGCCGCTTCTTCTGCACTTGCGCCTAGGAAGCGGCGTCAACTTAGCTGTAAGTAACGATTTGACGTCAACATTTGTGCAAAACAAAACAAAGTGACTATTATTAAGAGATATTATAAATATCCTATGATAATAAAGATATTTTTGAATTGAATTGAGATGGAGTATACATTATTTAAGTAATATATAGATATTTATAGTTGCTGGTTTGGGAGAAAAATAACGTAGAATGTAATAACTGCTTCTGTTTCCGCGCTGGTCGTAAGAGAAAGAAAATCTCGAGCAATCATCTCAATAGGCGATGCGGACCGAACAGCATTTTTATTGTTTTGCACATATGCGCTCACTATTATCCTGAAATGGTATTCGGGTCTTATGACCCAGGTCCATGTCTAACCCTGTAAGGAATAAAGACGTGTTCAGTATGTATGTCATAGCGTCCAAAATTTGCTTTTATCAGCACCACCTGTAGGTTGACTGGTAGAAAAGGCCCTGGGCCTTAAGTCCGCTTATTACATGTTTTGTAATGAAGTTAAATAAATAGATAAATATGTTATATGAGTATATACTTACTTTCAGTTGGTCTACATAGCTCTTTCTTGGTCGTCCTGGACCTCTTCTACCTTTTTTCTTTCCTTCAAGTATGTTTTTAAATAAGGAGTCATGTCGTATTAAGTGACCAATCATTTTCCCTCTCCTATTTTCTATTTCGCCCAGCAGTCTTCTTTTCTCTCCTACTGAAAGAAAAAGCAGGGGTTATGTCGTATCAAGCACTAAAAGTAAGGAGTAAGTAACTGAGAAAGTGTTGATCGTAAAGAAAAAAAGCTACTATACATTTTACTTTTATGTTTACTTTCAAATCAATATAGCAAGCAAAAAAAACCACATCGTATGACACATCAATAAAATGCAAAAAAAAAACTAGTGACCATGAATCAATCCAAAGTTATTGTAATTGACTTATTTGCGAGTCAAAAAAGCTTATCAGCGATATCATCTCAAGTGACAAGTTCACTGATAGCACCTGATCAGTATAACGTATGCAACACTCGCGTGCGCCGCGCCTGCTCCTCATAACAAACACCTCGACATCCGTCCCACTCACACCTCACTCATACCCCATGCAACAAACAAGGACGCAAGAATTGGATCATGCTTCCTTAGAATCAGGGTACGGTGTCACAAGCAACAGAAAAGGCGCTCAAAACAACTCATTCTAAACCGTCACCTTTACAAAACATATAGTTACCAACATAAGCCATTCTTGACACGCGGGCCCAAAGAGGATTCGTATCAAATAGCTTTCCCTTACACTTAGGTCCTGCTGCACACAAAACGTCGTAAGTCCACTCCTGGCGCGTACATCGAGAGACAATGTGAACCGGAACTGAAGGCAACGTGCTGAATTTGAAATAGCTGTATAAAAACAGCTGGGTCCCTGACCAAACCATCACAAACTATTCAACCTTCATTCAGTAAACAACAGGAGCGTAGCAGGCAAAATGGTGACCAGTAAAGTGGTATATTTAGTGGCCTTGGCTCTTTTCGGGTGTGCAGTGGCCCAGCCAGCGAAGCAAGCTTTCTGGAAAGGGACGCCCATGGATGGAATGGTCGAGGAGATGAGATCCGGCTGCGTGGAAGGATCTGACCCAACCGCCTGCATCAAATACAAAGTTATGTCGTTACTGGACACCATCTTCAAGAAGGACACCTTCCAGGTAAGTCGTCATCGTCATTTCAGCCGCAAGGAGTTTAATAAGCATCCCAAGGATTTCTAAAATGACCGATCGGAGGTGGCCTACGATCTTACTCAGGTTGTATGGCTACCTAGTGTCTCACACTGCGCTTGCAAATTCGAGAATTTTTACTGCTCCAACTCATTCATCTCAATACGACTGTAAAATTTTGCATTTATCCCTCGACGAAAACAATGATTTTCTTATTTTTATACTTAAAACGTTTTCTTTCATTTCAGATCTCCGAAGCCGTGGAGGTGACCAAGAACGGTGCTGGCAATGACGTCACTGGACGTTCCTCTGGTGACTTCTTCGACACCATCGAGAGCTTCATCCAGTCCCACGACGTGTCTTTCCAGCTGCCTCTCGCTGACACTAAGGTCACCGTTAGCCCAAGGAACCTTGACCATGATGAGCTGAGCTTGAACATAAAATTTAACAAGGATGAAGGTGCTCGCTCCGTTGGGGAAGCCCGTAAAGCCAAGCTAAAGAAGATTATTGTACCTATCCTCGTGTTCGTGCTCCTCAAGGCCATGACTCTGATTCCTCTGGCTATTGGTGTCCTTGGACTGAAGGCCTGGAACGCTCTGCAGCTGTCTTTCTTCTCCTTCGTGGTGTCAGTCGCTCTGGCCATCTTCCAGCTTTGCAAGAAGGTGAGTTGATATTTAAACCTAAGTTATTTACAGAATTGTGCCTTAGATTGTCTGTTAAAGACGGAATGGGAGATGTATTAATAATAAAAGCCTATGTTTGGCAGTGGATATCAATTTACCTAAGACGACGATGATGAAAAATCATTTTATAACTTCTATAATAGCACTTAAGAGCACTGTTAATAAAAAATACGCACCAGCACTCTATATGTTCTTTAGCACGACGAAACGGTTGCACTATAAACTTTATTTTTTTGTGTACTAACCAACTTTCTGGACTTCCTACCCATAAGCCTAACATTATAGTTTACCCAGATCGCGGCCGACAACTCCCACCCCCAGATCTCAGCCCATGGACCCTGGGACGCCGCCTATGCCGCCACCCGCCGCAGGAGAGACGCGGAGCCCCAAGAAATGGCCCAGGAACTGGCATATAACGCTTACCACTAAACCTCGACCCGACCTCTTTACCGAACCATTCAAACGGCTTCCATTCAAAATTCAAATCCTAGAATCCAAAATGGCGCCGGCCGAATGGGAACAGACCAAAAATAGGTTTCTGTTGAAACCGTGACCGTGTAAATACTATGTACCTAAATGCAACTTATTTATTAAAATAAAATGTGCATGTGAGACTGTGTGATTGTGATGTGTGGATGTTATTTATTTTTATTGTAATAAAGTTATTGAATCAAACTTTTATTTCGTTGTTTCTTTGATCCTTGTTCCCTTGGATACGTTTTTGTAGATAGCTTTTCGTTGCCAATAGATTACAAAGCTTATACTTAGTTATATTTTCTCAAAGAAGCAATAAGTTTTATAAGTAAATTGTTATTTTTTTAAAGTTAATTATTACTCAAGCAATTTTAACTAGAATTCATATCAATGTTTATATTTATACCAAAAAAAGGTTGCCTATTTCTTCTCCACTTCGCATGATCTCGAAATCATTGGCTAGCAAATACTATTTGACATGCGTAATATTATTGGTAAAATAAAAGCCGGAAGCGCACCCAAGCTCCAGTAGCTAAGCTAAAGATGCAACTGGAAACGAGTAGAAATTATACATTAATTATAACAAAGTCTACACTTTACATGCAATACACGTAAGTATCCTTAAATGTAAGTAAAAGAAAATTCTAAATAATCCTCAGGAAAGTAAACTTTCGCTCGCAACTGCAACTGAATTTAAAATTAATCACCTATTTGACACCAAACGAATACATTGTCTACATTTAACACTTTGTCACTTGAATATTTGATCACAAGTGACACATGAGTAGTTTTATTCCAGTCATGTTCTCTCTCATTTATATATATCGAGTGTGTTTATAATAACATTAGGGTCAGATTTTGGAGCTGCCTCAAGGCATGCATCAGACGTAGCTGTCATCTAGCGATAACAGTCATTATAACATATAGTATAAACCTACTAGTGGCTCTGTGACCTCACTAGTCTGTCTTTGCATAGCCTTCACATATTGATTGACTCCTTGAAGTTGTCGGATGAAAAAGTTGTATATGGACAAAAAAGTTGCATCTTAATACCCTTATTATCAAAAAAGGTATCAAAAAAGTTTTATGTAATTTTTCGAAATTACTGAAATAAGATGTTTTTTACGTTTACAACCCCCATATTTAGGCTATTTTAAAAAATTCCGAAAAACTGTATATACATAAACATTCTACATAATTATCAAATCTGCTCAAAAATTTTCAAGTAAATCGGTTGAGAAAATGTGACCTGACATGAGGCGAGAACAACCAGAAAACTGGAATTCGGACAAAAGAAAGAATTTCTGCCGAAGCTGAAACGGAGACCTATGTCGTGCCTTTGTTCGCTTCACTCACTCAGGCAATTATAACACACTAGTGAACTAGTCTGTAGGTTTCCTCACGATGTTTTCATTCACGGAAGTAAGTGATGGCAGATGAAAATTACCGTACCTACATGGGCTACATAAAATAAATAATAAAAAAATAGATAGGGACAAATCACACTGATTGAGCTAGCCCCAAAGTAAGTTTAAACTTGTGTTATGGGATACTAACTCAACGATACTATATTTTATAATACTCGTAAATACATATATAGATAAACACCCAAGATCCAAGACAATTTGAAAAAGGCCATTTTCCAACTTGCCCCGGCTGGGGATCAAATCCAGGCCCTCAACTCGACTGACGGACTACACAGAGGTCTTCAATGAGTACAAACTTAGAGATACAAAGTCGCGCCTCGCGGGAATCGAAGTCATCACAAACACACAGCCAGTGCCTAAACAGCTTTACCACCACCGCTTCAAATTCAAAAATTGCTCTAACTATAATCCTCGCTGTCGCTCGATTCCTCCGTATGACCGCCCCGCACCCTTTCCGCCGGCGGCGCGCGGGGCAAACGATCATATGGCGGTCGGTATCACTGCGATTGGGAATTTGCCGTCAACTTTGAGGGCTTTTATCTTTGGTTTTTATTATGAAACAAGGTAATTGTAAGAGAACTTACCCGTGTAGTTCCGGGTTAGAATAGGACCACTCCAACTCTTCCTGTGGATGTCGTAAGAGGCGACTAAAGGACTAAGCACAAACATCTCGTACTACAATGCATTCCCAAGGAGGGTGAACGTCAGGCGACGGCTGGTCGTAAAACTATAGCCAAATCATTATCACTGTTCCGGCTATTTCTTCTCCATTTTGCAAGGTCTTTGGCATCCTTTGGTGACCATTGACATACATTATAATTTTTGGAGAAGAAAAAGCGGGAAAGCGCACCCTGGGCCTGTAAGCAGCACAGCTGATAATGAAACCGGAAACGCGCTTAAACGAAGAAGAAGATTCTACATTTATAATAATTGATAGAGGGAGTGAGAATAACCAAGGAATCCTTCTAAATAGATGATCGTTTAGCAACCAAATTGGTAAGCGTATAAGAAAGTTAACTGGAATCCGTCTACATTTGTGTATTATTTTCAAACTGTGAAAGGCATCTGAATTTTATTTACTGTCTTCCATTGATATCAAAAACGTGACTACAAATCTAGAGATCCATTTCTGAACGCGGGAATGATACAACGAATGATTTGCGGGAGTTGAACAAAGTAGACCAAAACTGCAGATTCGACTCTTCAATTGATTGAACTGTGGCCACAATCAAGATTCAAAATGCAATGAAAAAAAATTACAGGTACCGAATTGCATTATATTTGTTTTATTTTAGGATAATTTTTAAACGATAATTTTTGTTTTATTCAATTTTTTTTTTAAATAAGCTTATATACTTATTTTTGCTTACGGCGCTTGTAAATACATACGAGTATGTTAGGCAATTCGCCCGCTGTGGTAAAAAAGCCAATTTAAAAAGGGTTCTTATAACTCGAAAACGAGGCGTAGCGACCAGATAACTTGCAAAAGAGGCCATATTAAATTAAGGTGAAGATGTAGGCAAATGGCCTTGAAGTGTGAAATAAATTGTTAACTCGTAAATATGGTGATATTTTCCATATTGCTCTTCGTCATGCACTAAATAGCCCTTTAAATTATTTTATGTACTGCTGTTGAAACTATAATTGGTGATCCGTCTAGCTTTAAAACTTGCCGTGGCCAGTTTTGGCGGAGGCAAGTTTTAAAGCTAGACGGACTAATGTAAATACTTTTAACAGTGGTTCATAAAATAATTTAAAGGGCTATGTAGTGCATAACGTATTGCAATATGGTAATTATCTCCATATTTACGAGTTAACAATTTATTTCAAATGAGGGCGCCACTTTAAGGCCATTTGCCTATACCTTCACCTTAACTTCATCAACAAAGGAAAATAGAATAAGTAACCTAGAGTAAATTAAAACGCGATGAAAATTCTAGACGCCCTCTGTCTCAAAAAGGAGACAGCACTATGAGATGTCGATAAGCAGCATCACTGCTTTTGGTACGAATCACCATTTTGCGCTTTGAAAGGTGACTTTGATTCCAATTGTTGTCCCTAGATGGCTGTTGCAGTTTTATATCTTTAGTTTTATATTAAGGTAAAATTGTAACTATCATTTTTATTTAATTATTAATAATGGTACTAATATATATTGTCTCTCTCCCTCATCTTAGCGTATTCCCAGTTGCATTCCCAGCTGCAACGCTGTGAAGCCCGCGCGGGGTCCGCTTTCCGGCTTTTTCTTCTCCACTTCGCACGGTACTAATATATGTATATTGTATGTATAAATATATTATGTATTTATTTTATACGATATTTATTTATGATAATTTAAAAGTACTTATTATATCTACATATTGTGTATATTTTTTTATCTGTCATTTAGACGCTAACTATCTTATCATTATCTTTTCCTAAAGGTTGACAGATAATGCATTAGTGTACCTATTGCAGCTTTTGTCTCAATAAAAGTTTAAATAAACAAATACAAATAAAATAAAAAAAACAAAATAGGTATGTATTTAGAGGTTTTTTCTCTGGCAAACAGTACATGCAAAATCGGTTTGATTTGCGTGAATCAGAAGATTATTTATCTAAATCAATTATCTATATAATATCAATATTTCACTTCGCTCATCAGAGCATTTTCTCGGTTTTTTATCCGACTGCGCCAGAAGGAGGGTTATGTCTTTCGAGTGTATGTAGGTATGTATGTATGTAAATTTATTTAGCACGCTCTGCAGCCTTAACGACATAATGGATTTTAGATGGGTATATAAAATTACTTGTTCATTTCATTCAGTTTTTTTTTCAACTTACATAATTACCATTTGATCGATACACAGTTCAAACTAACGTTTGCTTTCCACATAAATATTAATCCAAATATCTAATAATGTCAAATATAGTCTTAAAATATACTACTAAGTACTTAAGTAACTGCGCTAAATTCCGTATAAATTTAGGGGTCCTGCATAATTTGATGATAAAAATCACTTCTACAAAAGACATCAACGAGCATAGGTAAGCCTCCCAAATCAAGTTGAAATTGACAAATCAGAGAGATTATTTTACGGCCCTGGAAACGAGTCCTGTAGAGCCTATCTTTCGTTTTTCGTTTCTTTATTTCTCCTAACCTAACCCTTAACCTAACAAGTTTCAATCAAAGGGTGGTGTAGGTTCTTTGATTGCTTCAGGGGAGCTTCTGGCGACAAATCTATACGAGTCCACTGGTTTTCAGCTGATTGAGTGGCGCAAGCCGCACGGCGCCCAAAGACGCCCACTATGAATTTTTCAGGGTCCAGTGCTGAAACATTTCAATTTTCCGCATTTTTGCGGAAAACGGCCACTTTTGGCAAAAATGCATAGAAAAGCTAAACGTTCTCACTTTAAACTGTAAAAAGTAGTTCATAAAACAGTTTGAAGGGTTATCTAGGGTTTCACACAGAAAAAAAAAATGATATCTCCGTGTCCTTTGAAATGATTTATTTGAAATGGGTGCAGCACTGGCCCCGGAAAATTCATGTATGGCCTTAACAAATATCAGTACAGTCGTACTATGACTGTCCACTTTAACTATTTCAGGGTGATTTTGAACCTCCTAGCTATATACAAAGCAATTCCGTACTTTTAAGCGAAATAAAAAATACATATTCTACCAATCATAAGTACGTGTACTTACAATACCTTTTTTCATATTAAAAACCGACAAATGCATACTAAAAATCTCCCAATTGAATGTCACCGCCAGCTACCGGGCGACCGGCGGGTGACAGCCGACGAGCGGGGAGGGCTACGACCGCGCGTATTGTATAGTAATTTAGAAGAAATTAAGAGAAAGAAAGAAAAAAGAGAAAGAAAACATTGCAAAATATAAGTTATATAATAAGTACAGTTTTGTGTTCTCATAGTAATTCTGATTTCAATATAGCAAAATCAACCCGTATTAAAAGAATATAAAGAATTAAATTTAACTTTGTTTATGAAAAAAATAAGCTATTTTTGACAGATAATTGTTATTATAGTAATAACGATTTTTTATCTGATAAATTGTAAAATGACTTTTTTTAACCGTAGTAGATTCTATAGTATTATGTATAATAGATTCTACCTACCTTTCTGAATAAATTTGCACACCGGTGATGGTAAACATGATTGGACGAAACGAAACGTGAATATCTTGTAACACATGTTTGACAAATAAATTTATCTTTCTTTATCTTTGTATTTGCAACGTATATACGACCCATAATTTGTCATGTAAACAAATTAATTGTTAGGTTTCAGAGTCGGCCCTAAGAGTGATTACACATTACGCCGCCGCGACAGAGTTTTTCGCCACTGCGGCACCAAGCGTCAGGTATTTGTATGAATTTGTATTGACTGATTCTGCGGTGAAATTCCGCAGCTCCTGCGACACCGCGGCGGCAAAAACCGCTGCCGCGGCAGCGTCATGTGGAACCACTCGTAAGGATTTTTTTAACATTGATTCTCTTTTGGATTATCGCTCTTTCCGAGTCTTTTTATTATCGCCGAAGGTCCTAATACTGAGCCCTGCGGTCCTCCTCATTACGATTCAGCTAGTACGCTCAGGATACGTCGATGGCTGCACGGAATGCCTTCTATACCCCGCTGACCTACTAGCCACACATTAGCACAAATTCGAACCCATACTCGACGATTATAACGCACCTTTAGCAAGGAAAGTGATCACTTAAGCATTTGACGAATCCATTTGCGACTCACAAACGTTTCATGACACTATCTCTTAAGTCATAAGGCTCCAAATGCAGTGTTTTATAAATTTTGAATGGAAATGTTTGTTTATCGTTCAGTATTTGGGATAGAAGAGTATTGTAATTTCAGTCACGAAGTAGATGAGTCCAAGCAGTTTGGGCACATGACGGTTAGGCGTGCTATTACCTAATATGGATGTTGTTACACTTAAGTCTAGTAGCTGTGCTAGTAGTAAGTATCGTACGTTTTTTGATTCGTACTTTGTTGAATGACATAGGTGATTTTTTTACTTTTTAAATTTATTTATTCCACACACTTTACAAATTAAAATTAACAAATAAAAAGAGATTCCAACGCCTTGCCGCGAGGTAGGGACCCATATATAGGTGATTATATAAAGGTGATTAACTAAATCATACTGTCCAGTGTTGCTAAAAACTAACTTCTACGGATTTTAATTGCATATTCCTCCGAAAAAATTCTATGGCTGAGCTAAGCAGATTATATAGAAAGAAAAAATATTTTCTTTCTTTCAAATGTTTTAGCAACCATATGGTGTAAATTTCAAACTATGCATTGTTATCAACCATTAATAATAGAAACCGTAGACTCAAATTGCCGTATGAAGTACAGAGGAGATAAAAATATAGTGTCACAAGAAAACACACCCCCATCCATGTACAGATCACGACCAGCTATATATACTTCACACGTATTAAACGCAACAAACTTCACGTCATTTTGTCGCTCATTACTACACTTGTTACAAAATCTTAAAGCGTCGTCGTGATAAACAACATTATCGCACAAAACAACTGGTATTCTAGCACCGAGGCTGTCGAACGGAAGTGAAACAGCCATTTCACAATCCGGACATGGACACAAATGCAAATGGCGGCGCGCGGTGCATACAAAATGGCGTCCATCCCTGTTGCATAATGGAGGTTGGGTAAATTGACGCGAGCTTTTTGTCAAATCAGACCAATTTCACTTTCTTGTAAACTTTGTTTATGTAATCTTTTTGAGGTCATGTGTTTTTGAGGTTATTATTTGTAGGTGGACGAGTGATCTATCATACAATGGGCGCCAGAAGGTTTATCGAGGAGTGTGTAGCTCGATTGCTGAAATGGTGAACCTTTGTGCCGCACCGACAGTATACCAAACATTTGAACGAATGAACTGAGTATAAGTACGTACATAGTGTCTGCAATTACGAACATAGGAGAAGTGGAGAAGCCAATAACATAAGCAGTTAAAATATGTTAAATCATCACCAATCGTTTAAAAATTCAATTGTATCATAGATGTAAGTATTCGGAGGGTAGAATATAAGAAGAACAATCTCATACTGGGGAACAGATGCAAAAGTATCCAGCTGAATGCAATAATAAACAGTTCCAAATCCCTTCAGAATGGCACTGGGATAACAAAAGTGTTAATCTGATTGATCTTTTATTAATATTTTTAGTGAATGTATAATGACTATGTTAAAAACTTATTAAAATTATAGAACATTTAATTTTATGGGGAATATTTATGCAAATCAAAAGTTGTTCAAGTGGGCATAAAAAGAAAATGAAAACTACTTTACTACTACTACTTTACACTACTAGCCACTCTAGCGCCCACAGAATTATATCGAGATATAATAATTCTGTGGTAGCGCCACTGAAGCCAGGCGGCGTGATTTACTTACTCTCCATTTATTTACTCTCCATACATTGATGCTATTGTACCATATTATGTATAGAGTGATTACACTTATTACCGAGTCTATTTATTTATTACTGAGTCTTTCTATTTTCTATTCAACATGGCTAATTTTACGATAAAATTTCTTATTCAGATTTTCCTATCTTATTTTTCCTGATAAAAGCCCTATAAAAAGTATAAGGCAAAAATACCCAATAAGTAGGTACTTATTTTACTTATGCGAGCTTTGGGCGTAAATGTGCTTTATCGTAATGATTATTTCCTGAATGGGTAAGTTCATGAAATATTTTACCACTTGGGAGAAAGTAAAATTACCACACAATCTTTGACAATCGGTCACTTTTCGAGTTCATGAACTATGTGCTATTGTTATTCTTTACTTCACCGCAAAATGCTGAAAAGCTTCGTAATCGTAATGCGTCACAGACTTTTTAGATGTGACTTTATATAAGAACCAACCTTTTATTGAATCTAAAATTTTAACTTAAATTTTGAGTCTGGAAGAAAATAAATGAACTGGTCAAGTGCGAGTTGGACTCGTACATGAAGGGTTCAATGTTATTAAAACGCTGAAAAAAAACGTTTCTTATGCAACGACCCTCTTTAATCATTAACTTTATCTTATTTTTGTATATATTATATTTGTTATGTTATAGCACAGTATAATACATAATCGGTGATATCAAGTGTTTAGCTATTACGGTTCAAGAGATAGAGCATTGTGATAGACGGACGGACAGAGAGCGGAATCTCAGTAATAGAGTCCAGTAATAGACACCCTTTGGGTACGGAACCCTAAAAACATAGAATGTAACAGCCACACTCTCTATCTCTCATCCCACGCAGATCTTCAAAGCCGTCCGAGGGAATGGGCGAGTATCTGGATCATGTCAATATTCCATGCGGCTAGCAACCCATCACTCTTTTGATTCCTTTTCCACAGTCACGTCCATCACCACGCTAAGAGAAGCCTTTGGATCTTGCGACCCTGGGTTTTGTCTGCTTAGAGCTACAAAACCCAAAATGTTGTCTGCCCCAATAGGGATAAAGACGTGATAGTGTATATGTATATATACATATACACTACAATGTGGAAGGTTATATACATACTCGTAATAAATCGAACCACGGGGATCATAGAAAGTTAAAATAACAACCAAAAAACAAAAAAATCGTAATATAAGTGCGCAGCATTTGTTTATGAATGTCGCATTTTTTTTCCTGTTATTTTAATTTAATTATACTAACTAAAGTGATCTAGTATAGCCCGTGGTTCGATTTATTACGGGTATGTCCCTTCCACGTTGTATACGCCCACCATGAGTTGCCTTTAGGTCTTGCGGCCCCAGACTCCGTCTATCCTGTAAAATATAAAGACGTAATATCTTTGGACATTACATGATCTCCACGTCACGTGGACAAGAGTTAAAAAACAACAATGATTTGTATGTAGGTGCAGGCGGTGAGAGCACGAGGCTGCTGCATCGCAATGAGCAGCGTGTTGATTTATTGTTTGTTAAGCAAGTGCAATGAACGCAGCCTTAAGACGATACACGGAGTCCAGTGCTGCCCTCATTCGAAATAAATTATTTGTAAGGAAACGGAGATAGCATTTAAAATGTTGAGCTACTAAAACAAAAGTGGCCGTTTTTCGCAAAAATGCAAAATTAACGTTCTCTCTCACTTTAAACTGTAAACAGTGGTTCATAAAATACTTAGTTTGAAAGGTTAGGTTAGGTTAGGTTTTATACTAGCTTAAAATTTTAAATGATATCTCACGTCTTTATCCCTAATGGGACAAATATTGGGTCTTACGGCTCTAAGCAGACAGAGCCTAGAGCCGTAACACTCAAGGGTCACTTTTAGCGTGATGGTGGGCGAAAAGGTAGAAAAAGGAATCAAAATAGTGATGATGTCAATGTATTGGGTTGCTTACCTAAATTTTTTTTACTACGCACATTTGTCAAAAGTGGCCGTTTTTCGCAAATATGCGTAGTAAAGCTTAACGTTCTCACTTTAAACTATAAACAGTAGTTCATTAAATACTTTGAAGGGTTATCTAGGACTTGGTAGTAGCAAAATTTTAAATAATGTCTCCGTTTTCTTTGAAATTATTTATTTTAAATGGGGGCAGCACTGAACCCCGGAAAATTCAGGTACGATCTTAACGTTCTCATTATAAACTGTTAACAGTACACTGTTAAAAGTTATGTAATTATACATGTAAAAAAATTATGTAATTTTACATAAACCTGTAAAATTCCCGAAAAATCTGGGAAATTTACGGAAAAATATTAAATTTTACATAATTTTTGTCATTTTTACATATTTCTCCGTAAATGTCCCAAATTTTTGGGAATTTTACAGGTTTATGTAATTTTTTCATGTAAAATTACATAATTTTATGTAAAATTACATAATTTTTAACAGTGTAGTTCACAATATAGTTTGAAGGACTTGGTAGTAGCAAACTTTTAAATACTGTCTCCGTTTTCTTTAAATGATTTATTTTAAATGGGGGCAGCACTGGACCCCGGAAAATTCAGGTACGGCCTTAACATGATTTGTATTTGCCCATTCCCTCGATCGCCTTCTACGATCTAAGAGAAGCAGCTTGTACATTTAAAGTGTTTTCTTTTCTCCCAGACCAGCATGGAAGAATGATGAGGTAAAAGCTTAATTTAAATAAGTATATACCTACCTACTTATTTTTTATAATATACTTGTATTTTAAACATAAGAGTATATTTGTAGGTGAGTGGTATCATCATCCAAGCGTATTCCCGGTTGCATCCTCAGCGGTTACGCTTCAGAGCCCGGGGTCCGCTATTTACCTATGTGATTCGACGAGGTTACTGGATTTTACACAGAGCGACTGCCGTCTGACCTCCGCAACCCAAAGAGTAGACCAGAACCAATCCTAGGATAGGTACAAACGCTAGATGGCGTTCGGGATCAACGGCTTTACGTGCCTTCCGTAGCACGGAATCATCTTTCTATTCGGATAATCAGGTGATACAAGCCTGCAGTATCCTAACCAGACTGGAAACAACTTTTCACAAAGTATGCTTCCCAGTGGGATTTGAACCCACAACCTCCGGATCACAAGGCAAACGCCTTGACCACTGGACCACGGAGGCAGTCATGCAGTCATTTGTAGGTGAGTGTGATTAATAATAATTGTTTTTTTATTTACCTATGGACACGTGATGACTCGTATTATTATTACTATTTATTTTATTTACCTATTCATTTAATTTACTACTTCTATTTTTACGACTTTATCTAAGTGTATTTACAGTATTTGCAATGAGCATTTCTGTCTATCAGCAAAACCAAACACCAACTAGTTATTCGTTTATAACGTGATTATATAAAGCCCTATCCTAGACCAGGACTAGTTTCCTGGTACAGAACAATGTCAGCCTGGTTTCATCTTATTATTCGTGAACCAAAGAGGTCAGAAAAAATCCTAAAGTAGGTAGATATAGTTCTTGACCTGATGGCAGGATACCTTTACATATTATTCTGATATATTTACAAGTTTACTAGAAATTCTCATACATACATTCTATCACGCCTATTTCCCACACGGGCCCAGACACGGGTAGACAGAGAGTATGGACCTCCACTTGTTACGATTCTGACACACTTCTTGCTTCATCGACACTCTTTTACACTCAATCTTTCCATACATATTGCCCTTTTGTCACAGGTACTTCTAACCTTCCTTCTCTCTCTTTAGAAATTCTCTTTCAGGTAGATTAATAAAAAGTAGTTTTTCGTAATTTGGGAAAATAATTACTAAGTATACAAAGTGGAAGGGACATACCCGTAATAAATCGAACCACGGTGTATACTAGATAATTATAGTATAATGAAATTAAAATCACAGCCAAAAATCAAAAAAAAAGTGCAGCCGCTCGGGCGATTTGTATAGGAATGTCAATTTTTTTTTTTTTGTTTTTTGACGATTATTTTAATTTTATTATACTTTAGTAACCTAGTATAGCCCGTGGTTTGATTTATTACGGGTATGTCCCTTCCACGTTGTATAATATACACATATCACTAACACTTGCACCACAGAATAAATAATACTAACGTACAGAAGTCTCACTCAGTAAAGAAATTCAAAAAAATATCTACTCAATGTGGCTAGCGATATGGTTTAATTTAGCTCACGTCAGAACTCAGCACCTTTTCGTATAGATACCTAGACATCCATTGCAAGCCAATTTCATTCTTATTACCCTGGACAAACGATTCGTATAACTGAATTTACCATCCGGAGGGGCCGCCTGCGCGCATTGTAATAATGTAGGTACATTTTCGATACCTGAACGGGGAGTGACACAGGCCTGCTAGCACGCAAATTACATAACAGCTGTAAAACAAAAAACTGCTGATAATCATAGAAAAAAAATGGAATAAATAACACAAACGTTGCTCCGATTTGATATTATAAAAAAAAATTATAGTTACAGCCGAAACTGCAGTCACTCTCACCGCAGGACTTTCTTAAATACTTTGCCAAGTATGAAAGCCATTTGGATGCCGTGCACGCGCGTGCGCCGCGCGCCTATCCGCCCAAAGGATCCCATATAAAAACCAAGCCCATTGAAAAATTAAATCATTGTGACTCCATTAACCGACCGCGCCTCACGTCTAATTAATCTAATCTAATGACACAGTGAAAACAGACAAAATGAAGTGGTTCTTCCTCCTTGCTTCCTTGGCCCTAGTGCGCGGGTACACCCTTAGAGACAATGAGATCCAAACAGCTCGGTTAAGCACAAGTGATGAACTTTTAGACAGTGTTGTGAGTGATTGTTTCGAAGCTGAATCTCCTACTTCGTGTCTCAAAGTGAAAGTTCTCTCATTCCTGGATACGAAGCTGGGAGTCTCCTCGGAATCAGCGCGTGCTTTCGAAGAGAAGAACATCGATAAAGTCATCTTCGAGCGCGTTGGAAGGATCTTGAACACAAATGAGTTCAGGTTCCAATTGCCAGAGTTCCTGTTCCAGGGAGCTGAAGTCAGCTACAGAGCTGACAGAGGTCTTGATGTGGAATTCCCTGAAGAGAGCAACGAAAACGGTGAAGGTATGGATGTGGAAAAAGATGGATAAAACAGTTCAGTGCGGACTTGTTCTAAATTTGTTTTTTTTTTGCAGCTCGCGGCATCTTGAAAAAGAAGCTGCTGCTGCCAGTGCTGCTTCTGCTCAAACTGAAGATGAAGGCGCTGATGCCGATCCTAGTTTCGATTATCGGTATCAAGGCCATCAAAGCCTTGATCCTGAGCAAGCTCGCGATCACACTTGTCGTTGGATTCCTCGTCTACAACCTGATAATGAAGAAAGGAGGTAAAACTATTAAAACAATGTCTTCAAATTCTATTCTAATCCAGTTCTAAAAAAATGTATAATTACGTCTTTGTTCCAGCTATGCCAATGATGATGGCACCAACGGAATCTGCTCCTCCTGCACCTCAATATGGACCCCCAGCTTCACAGTACGGGCTTCCGGCGTCCACCCCAGCGGCCCCTCAAGACTCATACAGTAACCCTCATTGGGAACCGTCTTCCTCCGGTCCGTATGCTAGAGTTTGGGACCCATCACAACTGGCCTACAGCTCATACTTCCCAGGAGACTCAAGCTCGTCAGCTTCCTCAGACCAATCCCCGAGCTACTCCAGCGTGGCTTCCATCTCATCATCAGCGTCGTCGTCATCATCACCCACCTACTGACCCCGGCTACCTCTGTAAATAAGCACTCGATATTGTAAATAGGATGGAGACACCCACGAGATAGAACTAGTTATTTATTGTCGATATTTATTTTTATTTATTGAACACAATAAAAATGTTGTCTTTCATTGCCGCTTTTATTTGTTTTCGAAAGATGACATTGAAAGTTATATAAAATTCTTCTTCTTCTCGGTTAATTGGTAAGGAAGTAAACAATCACAATATATATTCGTAACCAAGAAAAGGTTTTAACGAAGTATTTAATCATATAGTTAAAATATATAATACATTGACTTATAAAATTAAAATTAGTTAATATCTAAGCAAAGAGGTAGTAATCAAAATTAAGTTACCATAACAAAATACAAATTAATTAACCATACGTATGATTCGGGGATTTTCAAGGCAAGAGTGAATAGGCATTTTTTGAGTCTGCGTGTAACACCTTAGACCTCATCTTAGCTTCCCATCAGGCTAGATAGAAGTCAAACGCACTCAAAGCTTTAATAAAACAAAAAAAATAAGTGTTAATGTAATTATCTTTTTAGATAAAAATATTTTTAGTTTTATTTTGACAGTTTAAATAGCAAGACAACTTTTGTACTTACAAAAAAATTATATAAAATTATATTTTTTTTGTAAGTACAAAAATTTTCATAATTAGGAGGGAGTAAATAAGAAATTGGCATGATCTAATATAGGTGTATTGGAAATAAATAAATAAAAATAAAAAAGGTAGGTACTCGTTTCTAAGATTCTGTCAGATATCAAGATAATTATGATACTTACTCGAGTTCCTAAGATTTCCAGGTGAATAGAGAGCAATACTGAAAGTAATTCGACATAATAACATAATCTGCCTTTGACTACGCAATTTATTTCAGGCCATGCTACCCTGAAAGTCATCTCCGCTAAATAAACCCTTAATAGATTTTCAAATAAACTTTCTTTATATTGACTGAGACAAAGACATAAGTAGATAAATATGTGTAGGTACGAGCTGTTTGATTCAAAATGTTCACTAGGTGTATTTATGCTAGCTTGCTTCAGGATGTGTTGTGTGTCTATAAAATATTTACCCCCTTATTCATTAAAAATTTCAAACGTTTGCTAAATATTTTTTGTCCCTATCACTCTTTTCAAAATTTGACATTGCAAGAACAAGACAAATTTTAACTAAAATAGGTTTAGCAAACGTTTGTATTTTTTTATGAATCCTTAAGGGGGCTAGTATCTAAGCATTAGTCTACCTGTAAAGGAGAGAAACTACATTATTAAAACAGTAACCCATCGACAACTTAACCCTACTACAGTATTGGTTACAAAATGGAGCCTACATACCAATCAATAACAATAGTATATTACTCATACTATTAAAGGAAATCAGAAGAAAGTGCCAGCCTATTTTTACTTGCCCATCGCGTGGGTCCTAGGGTCGCTTTTACTCAGCTGACATAGATCGCTTCATTAATATGACCACCGCGGTGTAAAGGGACATTATGCATGTGTGCAAATAAAATGTATTTATAAGCAGCAGTGACCCGTTCGTGATATGAGGTTTGTTTTTCGTCTGTGTACAGAACACCGTACTTACAGAAAAACAGAACCCTAAGTTCATTTTATTAGTAATGAGTGATGCTCGAATGTATTATTATACCTAATTTTTAGGGTTCCGTACCCGAAGGGTGCCAAAACCCTATTACTGAGACCCGCTGCGCTGTCCGTCTGTCACAGGGCTTTATCTCTTGAACCGTAGCAGCTAGATACTTGAAATTTTCACCGATTGTGTGACCTACTGAGGCCGCTATAACAACAAATAAACACGATAAAGTAAAAAAAATAAGGTAAAGTTAAAAATTAATACAAACGTCATACAAGAAACGTGCTTTTTCAGCGTTTTAAAATACATTGTAGGGAGGTATGGAATCCTTTATGTACGAGTCCGAATCTCACTGACTGTTTTATTAAGTTGTCAAATCAGTGCAATACAAATATTTACTCAATTCAGTTGTACATCACCCCGAAAATAACCCCTTTCATTTATCATCATCATCAGTGTAGGAACCTACAACTCCTACAGTCTGTGTAAGTGGCCAACATTGATGTAAGATTTCCGCATCGAGTATGTAAAGCCTAGCTTGATGACTGTTATCTAAACACGACAGTCGGGACTGCAAACGTGCTTTCCGAAGCACGGATCATTTTATGCCACTTCTCACCAATCCAAGTTTGAACTACGTCTACATGTCGTAGGTATTGATACAAGTAACACTTCCCGCTTGACCATCGAGCTTTTCCTTCGATATACAACGTGAAAGAACATATGCGTAATAAATCGAAACACGGGCTATAGATCACTAACAGTCAAAAACCAAAAGAAAATTCGGCATTTTCATATAAAAGTATGCAGCCGCCCGGGCAATTTGTGTATGGAATTTTTTTTTTGTTTTTACTTTTATTTTAATTTCTTTATACTACAGTGATCTAGTATAGCACGCGGCATTACGCATAGTATGTCTCTAACACGTTGTATAAAGAAAGGTACAAACGTAGAGAAACCAAAGAAAAGGTGGATGGATGATTTGTGTAATCTACGATTTTTTTACGAAAAAAAAACCGTCTTCAAATATCTCCAGTTCTTCATAATATCTTCATCAAATAAAAATGGGACCAATTAAATAATAAAGGCTTTTTTTTTTACTAGCCTATAGTGTCCCATTGTTGGACAAAGGCCTCCCCTCCAGCCTTCCATATATCACTGTTAGTGGCGACAGTTCTCCAGTCCTTCCTGTACGCCGTTAGAAAAATGATGAAATGAAGTGTGAAATAAATTGTTAACTCGTAAATATGGTGATAATTTCCATATTGCTCTTCGTCATGCACTAGATAGCCCTTTCAATTATTTTATGAACTGCCGTTGAAACTATTATTGGTGATCCGTCTAGCTTTAAAACTTGCCGTGGCCACTTTTGGCGGAGGCAAGTATTAAAGCTAGACAGACTAATGTAAATACTTTCAACGGTGGTTCATAAAATAATTTAAAGGGTTATCTAGTGCATGGCGAAGAGCAATATGGAAATTATCTCCATATTTACGAGTTAACAATTTATTTCAAATGAGGGCGCCACTTCAAGGCCATTTGCCTATATCTTCACCTTATTCTATCTATTGTTTATATATATCTAACCTACTTTTAATTTTCTATATCGTTCTTCCCATAAAACCGTTTCTCAAAAGAGTTTCACAATGGAAAACGAGGAAAAAAAAGGTTATTTTACTTTTGTATACTTTTATTCAATAACTCATTAGGTACATATTCGTATTTTATTATAGGTATGATTACTCATAGAAGTGTTAAAAAGTGTATATCGAACTATCATTACATACACAAACGTGGAAAAGTGGAAAAATATGGTTACATTAGGTGTTTAAGAGTTTCTATTATTGTCACAAATGTATGGTTTTGTTTCTCGAAGTGGAAAAGGTTTAAAATGTTTCTGTAGTTGATTATAGAACACATGCATATAGTGTAGAATGACAGGTAATGTACAGCATAGACGTATCTAGGTTCGGGGGGATTCCATGTAAAATAAAACGAATAAGATTTTTGAAAGACCGCAAAGTATCTTTATTTCGGAGTGAGGGGATCGAACCCACAGGTACGTCCCCCCCCCCCCGCCCCACCCCCTCGATATGGCTATGGATGTACAGTCATGTACCAAGGTACCTACCAGAACAGCCTGTTCAGCTCTACCTTATTAATTGCCTAATTTAGCTTTCTCATAAAAACTAAAATTAGACATCATGGAAATTTATATTTAGATAGAATTCACTAAAATCATAATACATATAGGTAGAGGCTATGTACTTATAAGTTGATTTCAAAATACGAGTACTTATAGTAAAAATAACGTGTGGCTAAATTAATAATTACCTACGTAGACATGAAATGTTGCCATTCTGGAAACAGGCATAAAAGGAAAAGGTTTTATAACCAACCAGTAGTTTATATAGATGATGAAATAGGAAGACAGTGAAAAATTATCTTATATAAGAAATGTTAGCTTTGTTTCTCAATCTGCAATTTGGTGCTGTCTGTAGTAGTACCTACCTAGTGCTATAGTGAAAAAACTTTTTTATCAACGTTTTTCCATTTATCTACAAAATTAACTGAATTGTCATACTTTCTTCTTTCTTTGGAATATACTAATGGCCAATTTTAAAGTAAAAATACATCATACCTATACATAAATGTCAAAATATATTTTGTTGAAAATAACTTAGTTTTTATTACTTATTATAATGCACGGTAAAAAATATTATGATGGCATCGTAAATAGAACCAACATTGTAATGTATTATTGTGTGTATAAAATAAATTTAAAAAAGGTCAAATTCCAGTGTTCAATGTTCTTCACCAAACTCTCCTTATGAAATAGGTGCCAATACTGGTACTTACTTAGATAAGTAGTTTATAAACTGCTAAAAGATTGAGAAACAATGCACATATTTTATCCAATAGGTAGTATAACGTTGTCATAGGTAAGTTTATAGGTTAATGCAGGAAGTGTAGGTAATTTGCAGTTTTTTTTAAGATAAGTTAAAACTGGCCGTGCGAAGAGTTTGATTTACTTAATAATACAGTACATAATATTATTTACAGGGACACTAATTCTAATTAGGTACCTATATAGAATTATGTACACTATTGTAAAAAGTGTGTAGGGGCTAGGGGTAGGAATAAAATAGATTTGTACTTGAAGGGATGAATTATAATCTAAGTAGGGAATAGCTATTCATTACATAAACGGAATTAAGTACCTATATTTAAATAACAAAAATAATTGGAAGAGTGCTTCGTATCCTGTAGGTACCTACCTACTTGGCAGTTTTAATATGAGCACTTATTTAAATAATAGAAATATTCATACAGGAATAATAAACGTAATATAGGTAAAACGTAAGGTAATAATACAGGTAAAAATAACGTTAAAAAGATGTTTTTTTGAGAATGTAGACGAAATAGAATGGATGGATATCTACAATAGAAAAGGTTAAAGCTATTATTTCACAGCCTTCGACTAAGGAGTGCTCTTAGGTACAACGTGAATGATAGGATGATTCGATATTCGTTTGAGATACATGAATAGGAGCTTGGGCAAATGTATAAATATTACTAACAGTGAATCTACGCCTTTAGGCGGCTCAAATGTCCTTAAGGCTCGCGCTACACTAAATTGGCAGCGACGCGACGAGCAGGTTAATAATAAGACATTATAAACTTTATTTACAATGTCATAAGATGTAGAAACGCTTGATAGAATGAACGGGTCGCGGCAGCTCGAACCGGCACGAGCCGCCGCCACGCCGCATATCTTATGACATTGTACATAAAGTTTATAAATGTCTTGTTATTAAACTGCTCGCGTAGCGCGAGCCTAATGCGGCACACTTGTCAAGTATAGTCAATTTGTTCAATTCGATGATATGCTGTCGGCGCTCTTCAAAGGCGGCATCGGCTTTTACAAAGACGCGGCCATTGTTGCGCGCCAACGGCATGCACACCAATTTAGAAAATTAACTATAGGCACGCGCTGCGCCGCATTTCCATTCAGGCGAATCTGTTTTCGTTTTTCTGGAGGACTAAGCCAGGCCTGACAGTACCTCGAGGGTATATTCGGTACAGAGGACGCTCCTTAGGTATTACAGGCTACGGACGCCCTAAAGCGGGTGCTTTAAAGCTCGCTTTGTTAGGCGCCGAGTTGACACACTATTAAAATATATTTATACATTATGGCTTAGACCGTTGGAAAGAGTACATAAATTCGGAAGGGGTTCATACTCAATACGCACAATTTTTACTGAAGGACGAACCGTGGATGAACATAGGTAGGTAGATTTTACCGCACATTACATGGGGATTCCTACCTGAGTGCGAAAGCCGTATCATCATATACAGGTTGATTTCAAAACACTGAGGTATATTGAGATCAGAATCACTAGTAGAACACAAAGTAGCAAGAAAAAGAATACTTTTTTAGGGTTCCGTACCCGAAGGGTGCAAACGGGACCCTATTACTGAGACTCCGCTGTCTGTCCATCTGTCTGTCTGTCCGTCAGTCACAGGGCTCTATCTCTTGAACCGTAGTAGCTAGACACTTGAAATTTTCACCGATTATGTATTACTGTGGTGGATAGGTATAACAACAAATAATAAAAATAAAAAATTATTAAAAATTAAAGGGGGTCGTCATACAAGAAACGTGTTTTTTTTCAACGTTTTTAACTTGATCTTCATAATGACATTAACTAGATACTTGAAATTTTCACCAATTATGTATTACTATGACCACAATAACAACAGATACTAAAAATTAAATAAAGTTAAAAATTAAAGGGGGTCGTCATACAAGAAACGTGTTTCTTCAGCGTTTTAAAACATTGTACGGTGGTACGGAACCCTTCATGTACGAGTCCGACTCGCACTTGCCCGTTTATTTTAACTATGTGAAACATGGCTAACGTATTATAATTAGTGTCAATGACCGCTCTGTCGCTGTCGCTCGATTCCTCTGTATTACCGCCCCGCACCATTCCCGCCGGGGCGGCGCGCGGGGCGAGCGATCATATGGCGGTCGGAATCATTGCGATTGGGAATTTGCCGTACAACTTTGAGGCCTTTTATCTTTGGTTTTTATTATGAAACAAGGTAATCGTAAGAGAACATGTATATTTTATTAAACGCATAGAGTACTTTCCTTAAATATAGCTCAGAGGGTCAAAATCATCCTGTATGTGCCTAATGCGTTATTTATTATATTTTATATTTAATCGATTCCATATTAAATGGTGAACACCATATATTGATAAGTAGACCCCTTTGGGATCACCCTTTCCAACTAATACATATTATAGATATCTTTAATATTTAAGCATTTATCATTAATAGAGAAAAGCACGTAAATGAAAGATAATAGTAATGGTTAGGTGCCTATTATATATACCTACCTTATTAATTTCTTGAGTAGGTATCATAGAAGAGTTGTAGCTTGTGAAGGATGTAAGAGACAATGTTACCTTCTTAATTTTCTAGGTTACATAATCATAATTTTTTTTAAAGTTCTGGCTATATAATTATTATCTTATGGCAATTTCCATTATTTTCCTTATTGTCTTAATTCATATTGTATTCCGTAGGTATAGGGTAGATTTAAAAATACTTTTACAGTCATTAAACCCAAAAATAGGATCATATTACTTCTGTCTGCAGTACAACACCTCTACACACATTACAATCTGCAGTACAGCACGAGATTGATACTACAGATTGTATGCAATGTTGTGTTGTGTGTAGGCAGCTTTACAAAGGCGGGATTGAAAATAAAAATTTAACTTTCGTTTGTTAGGAAACCGTCTAAAAATCATATCTTAATTTGGTTATAACTTACGTGAGATAAAAACATTATATAATTTAAACATTTAAAACGAGTTTCTCACCCCTACAGTCAGCTTGGGACAACCAGGTTTCGATCTCATTAGAAGACCATCTTTAGGGCGAATACTGGAAGCGAGACCTGAACCGTTTCATATATTAATAACTCTCATCTTGATTTTTTAAAACAAAAAATCATATCAATGTGTATTTTTTTGTAAAATGCTTTTGTTTTTCTTATTTTCTTTCCTTTTCTGCATTACTACTAGTGATGTGCCGTTCCCGGGAACGTTCCCAAATTCCCCGGGAACGTTCCCGCATTTCTAGGGAATGTTACGGAATATTGGATGTATGTAATTGTATTATAACCATATCAAGTGATGCATTTACGTTAGTAAAATATATTTACAGTGATAAAAAATATGTCTGATAAATAAAATTACAACTTTCCTTGACATTTCCATTTTTAGGAACATTCCCGGAAATCTGGGAAACGGGAACGGCACATCACTATACTACTTCAAATTAAAAAAAAAAAAATAACGGTGCCTCTACACAACAGTTATATAACGTTATAAAACAATGTGTTACGCGATAACATTACGTAACATTTTGCTACATGTTACAGAATGTTATTTATGTTATAAACGCTCCCACACAGGTTGTATAACATTTAGTGAGCAACCCACCTTCCCCCGTCCTTCTGCTTACGTCCCGCTGTCGCTCGGATGGTGTTATTTAACAAAAGTTATAATTTGTTACATGTTATAATTAGTTGTATAACATTTTGCTACTTACATGAAGTTGTATAACATCAATAACAATTTATAACTTTTGTTACAATTTGTTAATGAAAGTTTGACATACATACTAGTACGCCACAGGGGTAGGCAGAGACTATGGACCTCCACTTGCGACGATCCTGACAGACCTCTTTCAGTTTGACAACAAATATAACTTTTTATAATTGCTGTGTGGATGCACCTTAACACTTTTTCTATTTTCTATAGTATTAAATGTAAATTTCTATAGTATAAAATAATATTTGTAAATAAAATTAAAGGAAAAATAAGGTGAAAAATAAAATAAATTTTTGAAAGTAAAATCTGTTTACTCGGGAATAAATAAAGTGTAACAACCACTTATTAGGGGAGGATTTACTAAAGACCAATAGCTGAATCTCGTTACAAATGAAAGACTATCCATATCTAAATAATCCAGACATCAATAATCTGAATATTCTTGTATTAAAGAAATCATATCAAGTATTATAAAGGCAGACGCTACGAAGTACGCGTCCAATTTTAGAAAAAAAAACTGCACGTGCGTTACGCTATGCTGTCACAGTCATGCACCATGCGTGTGAAAGAGATAGACGATCCAAGATGATGAACGTTTGCTTACGCACCCGTTTAGGACGTGCTTTGACCTAGTGTACTTATAGTATTTTTTCAATTTGCTACCATTTTTAACCGTTGGTCTCCAGTAAACAACTCCTCAGAAAAAAAATCGCATCTTTGTTCGTAGCGTATTTGTAGACCCTTGAATTATTTGGTTTTAAACATTCGTATCTTTTAAAAGAGTTTTAACTAGAGAGATCAAACTATTTGAAACTCATTTCTAGGGAGCGTTCACAAACCAAGCTACAAGTTAACTACTAAAAAAATCATCCAATAGCCGTTCACAAATAAACAAAAATAAAGCAACGTGATTTGTGGATTCAGCTACCTGTTATAGCTTTACTACAAAGTGATCATAAATAAAGCTAGCTAAAACTCTTAAGACACAAAAACACAGCACCTGTATATCGGTAGACAACCGTCAATATGGACTATACTTAAACTAAACCATGACGCCAATTCTACAGGAACTATATATCTGTCTCTTTCATTGATACGTACATTTTCGAGTTAGAAAGAGATAGTAAACTGTTTAGAATAAACGTCATGTATAAATTATACAATGTTAGTATTTCAGTCTGTCAAACGTGTTTTAAATGTTAAATGGGACGACAAACAGTTAATATTGATGAACGATGTATATAATAACAAATAACACGATGTTTATATCTTATTAAATAAACATTATCAACTCTTATTAAATGCAATCAATGTACAAAATGAATATATACTATACAGGCTCTAACCAAATATACGGAAGCAATTTTAAGGCTTTACTGAACAAGATTCTCCAAGGAACATAAGGAATATATCGACATACATATGAAAAAAATGTTTGAGCTGATCCGAATTTCTATACAGAGCAAAAAATTCTATTCCATAATTTAATATATGTTCCTTGGGGAAAGTTGTTCAGTATCATGGACTGAATCAACCCTTAAAATACTTTCAATATATTTTGTTAGACGTTATATAATGATAACTGTATTATTTTATGAGTGTTACTTATAACAAATTAGTTTATATAAAACTATGGCTAAGTATCAGTTTAGCGAACTAGTCTAAAAATGCGACGGTTGAACTAACAGACACTAGAATTAACCTTTAGGGCAGTTCATACAACCTAATCCTTCAAATCCTTACAATGTACTGAAACTCTAAAAAACTGGTTATCATTAATTTGGTCATATGAACCGAGCTTTACAATCAGAAAGTGCGTCAACATAATTATTTATATTTACCTATTACTTAATATAATAGCACTTTGGATTAATATTTTCATTATTCACGAGGAATTATTGCATAGATGAAAATAATTAAATATTATATTTATATGTCAATTACTTTATTGTTATTTTGAGGTGATTTAATAATATTATTATAGCAGTATTACGTCAAACATATAATTCGTAATCAGCAAAAATGAATCAAACAATTCCACTTTATAAAATTTAGAACAAATATTGCAGGACTAAATTTAGTCCCCCAATTTACCACAAAATATAAATATGATTAAATATACATTAACTATTATATTTAGCTGCAAAATATAATTCCAATCATGCAAATAAATATAGTGTGTGTTATGTAACTTTTTATTTCGCAACATATACAGGATCTAAAAAAATATACTAAAATTTTTTTAAGGCTGAATTCAGTCCATGATGCTGAACAACTTTCCCCAAGGAACATGTATCAATATATGAAAAAAAAAATTACCTTCATACAAGTTGACTGATCAGCTAATCCAAGTTTCTAATGGAAAGCATTTTTTTCATATTTCGATATGAATTATGTTCCTTGAAGAATGTCGTTCAGTATCAATAGTACCATGGACTGAACCTACCCTTCAAAAAGTTTCAGTATATTTTGTTAGACATTATATAATAAACTTAACCCTTTAACCGCGAACGTAGGATTAATCTGACAAACATTTTCGTGCCCATTTCGCGAGCGTCGGATTTATCCGCCCAAAAACTATGGATATTCACAATTGGCTAGTTTCCTGGGTCAAAAATAAATTATTTGGTACTGTTAAGAGAATAGTACGTCACAAAATAATGTCACTTATCCTTGATCACATCCATTTTGAAAGTGATTTTACATTTATTAATGCAGAAAAACGGATATTAAAAGCGCTATTTGACTCCAAAAATCTATGACGTCACAGTCCGATATTTCATACAAATCTCATAGAAAAATTTTGTTTTGACGTTTGAAAAAAAGTATCTGATTTGACTTGTTGGAAACTAGCGGATCCTCGCGCTGGGAGCACGACAACTTGATATAAAGTCTCGCGGTGAAAGGGTTAATGATATATGAAGATATTCATATGAATTTAACTAGCATGAATTTTGCTTCTTCCGTTTTGTACTAGCTACGATAAAAAATCTCTATACTTACAAACTTGAACAATTTATAGCCTTATATAGCCACTTATTTACTAAATTTAATTATATAAAATATAAATACGTGTTATATAATGTATAATATCGCTAAATAATACCAATTTAAGGCTTATTTACACAGGAGGCGGTACAAAAATAAAAATAGTTAAAATGAAAGATGTTCGTCAAGTAAGAGTAGTATAGAATAGTATAAAGAGCGAGAAGGAAATCAGACATTTCCAAAACGAATTGTCAGGCGATTTTGTACCCTATTGCCTCGACATAAGGACACTGGATTATTTATACCTTAGAACATACGATATATAGAAGCGTAAGCAAGACTTTTACATATTCGCCGATATGACTACACAATATCTATATATGTATATGCAGAAACTGGCAGTTTAATAAAACTGACAGCAACTGTCAGTCGACCGTCACTCGAAGGCCATGTAGGTCTTGAATGTGTATTTTTTTTTATTTAAATTATGATGTAGGCGAACTAGCATACTGTCCACGATGGAAAGTATTCAACATAGCCTAAGGACGCCTTATCTACATAACTACATATATCAAATGTGCCTCAATAAACAAGTTAATATAAATACATTACTGCACACAATAGATATTATTTAGTCCTATCCCTACCTACTGGCAAGACAATCACTATCCAAACCGTCAGATATACTCTAACATACATTATAATGTGTCAAGAGTTATTTATCACTAGTCAAACACATTGATACAGAATTCTAGTTGTGTCAGTCAGTTATTAATAATTTCAATAAAGGGAGACGCGGCAAGACGCGATAACGATATTAACTTAATCACAATAACGTCACGCTGTACAATAAAAAAAAATATTAGATACATATACGAGTAGATACGAACGATAACAGCAAACGACGAAATATGAACTTAATGCATAACTTGATAAGGCTTAATTTACAACTAACGCTTGCAGAAACGCTGCCATAAGATAGTTACCACCTTTAAATCAAAATGACAGCCAAAGTCACAAAGACGTCTTGCTTAAGGATAGTCTTGCAATGTGTTTATCGGTTTTGTCGTACCCATTTTTGAACAGTTTAGATGTATAAAATAAACATTTGACGTAATAATAATTGTACTAGACGACAATTCCAAAATTTACCATTCTGCATGTAGAACTAGACACACACTTTTTCTTCTTTTAATGCCTCTCCATTACTGGATTTTGGCCATCAACATCCCCTCTATCCATTGCCAAGCGGAATAATTTATAGAATTTACTACACACAACGTTTATCAATCCTTTCAATTTGTGCGCGTCCGATCGCAAGCGGTCGGTGTGTGTGACAATGGCCTTACATGCGATATTTGTGTTATAGGTCAACAACTAAGTTACAAGACCTGAATTTATGGCGCTACCGTACGTACGTTTTTTAATCTGTCATGTGTTATGATCGGTGTCATGTTAAATTTAGTTTCGATTTTTTCCGTAAAATGGCGTTCACTATCTTATTTGTTAACCTTTTAACAATTTTTTTGATGTAGATTAATTTAGATCGTGTTTAAACGTCAATTACCCTGTCCTTTCGATATACATATATATGTAGATATCTACATATATATCTCAGGGAAAGAACGCATCTAGGGTAATTAATTATGATAAAACTTCACTTCAGGTAAGTTTGTGTAATCATCAAATATCGTATAGTCAAAACTAAAGAATTAAAACTTCAGTGGCAGTGATCATTTTACCATAACACATAAATTATTACAATACACATAGAATATCCATTTGAAAAAAAAAACATCAAAATTGTCTTGTCTAAATATGTAGACAGTATAACGCTACGGAGCACTGTTTTTCTATCAATGGAATAACAACGTCGACATTAATTGGTAGCGTTATTTACTATATGACTGATTTGCGAGAGCAGATGTTTTATAAATATAAGGGACGCTCCGAGTTTCCGTTGTGTACATCAGTACTTATATTAATTCTGTGATATAGGCTCACTTCAGGCGCCCCTCAGCAGGTTCCATGCTGCCCTCGCTCACTGCAATGGTCGCTAAAAGCCGATTTTGACGATGTAATTACATAAATCCATAGTTTGCCGCCATTTTCTCATACCAAGTATCCTATAGTCAAACCCCACAATTCATAAATGAAACGTTTGCTAAATATGTTTTTTCTCGTTCTTGCAATGTCAAATATAGAAAAGAGTGATAGGGACAAAACATGCTTTAACTAATAGCAAACATTTTTTTTAATGAATAAGGGGGGTAAATGTTTAGGTTCATCGTCAGGCGCTCAGGTTCTTATCACACCAAGTAGGTATATTATTTAGTATAGATTAGTCTAAATGTGAGTAAAGGCTCACTGTCAGGCGGCCGTGAGCAGGTTCCAAGCGGCGCGGGCGCGCTGCAGCGGCCGCTAGAGCGGGATGCGCACGATGAGCGGGCACGCGTACGTGAACAGCAGGCCGGACAGGATGCCCGTCACCAGCATGGCCGCGCCCAGCATGCCCGCCGTCGACGCGTGCTCCGGGGCCACATTACTAGAGATAAACGATACAGACCATTCAATAACAAGCTTATTTGCTAGGCAAGAGTCGCAAGACCACTGAGCTGTGTCCTTTTTGTATTACTGTAGCACACACATTTAAAATTGTTGTTTTTGTGTCAATTTTTTACTAGGTTTGTCTGTTTTGTGTAAGTGGGTGAATCCGAGTGAATGGTAATGACGATGTAAAAATGGTAATAATTGCACTTCCTACGGTAATGATAACAGTCAAATGTTAATGATGTAATAAAGGATTATTAATATTAATATCATTACCGTTATCTGTTATCATTACCATAGGACATGCAATCATTACCTACCATTTTTACATCGTCATTACCATTCACGACGAAATTCTTGGATTCACACAAGTATGTGTGAAATAGCAACAAATAAATGTCTTTCAATTCAAGACTCAAAGGCCACTTTTAGCGTGATAGTGGGCGAGAAGGTGAAAAAATTAAGCATCAAAATCGGTCAAATCTTTCAAACGTTACGATGTCACAGACAGACAGACAGTTAAACCTATAATTCCCCTCTTTTCGTCATCGTTAAAATGTCGGGGGTTAAAAATAAAAAAAAACAACAAATCAATCCCTAGTTCCCGGCAGAGTAGAATAGGACCACTCCAAGTCTTCCCGTGGATGTCGTAGAAGGCAACTTAGGAAACACAAGCTGAACAAAGCTTATAAACATCAATGAGACCTCTCCAATCCGTCTAGCCAGCGTGGAGCATGTGCCCCGTAGGCCAAATCCTGACTGCTCTGGCTAATATATGGCTCTGGTATTACAGAGAGGGACGCGCTTCTGCAGTGAAGACTAAAAGGACCTGATGACGATGATCATGATGACAGTGTACTCACCCGCCGCTGACATACATCATGCCCAGCGAGCTGGCGTGGCCGGAGCTCCAGCCCATGAGCGCGGCGCCGACCCAGTACACCCAGTCCTCTTTAATGTACACGGGCATCCTGCGGCCGGACACCGCGTAGTTGCACATCAGGAAGAACGGGATGAAAAGTAGACGCAGTGTTGTGAACACCGATAACCAACGACGCGTCGGCTAAAAAAAACGCGTTATTCAATTAGTCATAGTAAATGATGGCGTGTAATAGGACATATTACACAAACGAAACTCGGCGCAAATGGCGGCACTAGCATATCAGTGAACAATAAAATTAACAACAAAATAAAAAAAAACTGCTGTCATTTTACATGACATATTTTTCGCAACAAATAATTATTTAAGTATTTAATTTTAATAGTTTTATATTTAGTTTAATTATTGCTTAGTCTAATTTAATTAGAGTAAGCAAGTGCTAAACGCATCGGTCCGAGGCTTTTCCTAGTTAGAACAATTTCAGTCTGAAATTAGCAGATAAGTATATCATCTGAGAAAGTTTTATACTTGTTAATGAACAATCTACTATATTCATATAAAAATCTCAGTGGTTATATTTTATCAAGAGTTACCGACCATAGTATAAAACTAAGCTCTGTGTGATTTGTCCCTACTGATTTATTTATTTTATTGATACTCACATATTGCCATAAACTAGCCGTGATGTTCCCAATCAAGGCAGTCAAGTTGAATGTAAGGAAGCACGTGATCATCACGAACTGGTCGCCCATGAAGGATGTCGTCAGCGGCCTGATTTCTGTAAGAGGATACAACACGTGTATTAGGAATTAGGACACACCAATACCACAGTTATGGCACTTCATAGAAGCGGAGTATCATTTATGCCTACACTACTACAAACGAAACTAGACATCCGTGCACACTTCAATACGTGTGTGTCCCGTTCTCGCCCCGCGACAGCGCGGGGACGGGGGACGGGGACGCATATTGTAAGGGACCGCAGGAGATTCCGTTCTGTATGAAATACTCTTATTAATTCTGTGTCAATACAATACCCAGCGGCCCGTATGCACAAGTTTTATTTAATGAGTCACTTTAGAACGAGCGAGCAAGTTCTCCAAGTCTACTTGAACAATCCGGCGTTTGTATGTATGTGAGTATGTTGTATGTTTGTTCGACGATAATTAGAGATGTAGATGAAGCTTATAGAATTTTTAAGTTCGAACATGACTTATAACGGTCAAGGGGTAACAGAGTTACGGAGTTCGCGATTTCCCATTTCGGAGCGAACTACTATAATATCCTAATCCTAACTAATATTTTAAATGCGAAAGTGAGTTTGTATATTTGTTTGTTTGTTACCTCTTCACGCTTTATCTATTGAACCAATCTTCTTGAAATTTTGCATACACATAGTTGGGAGTCCTGAGAAGGACATAGGGTACCTTTCATCTCGGAAAAATGTACTGTTTCTTGAGTTCGCTCGAACGTCTTAGCTCTAAAAACATAACATGTTGGGTACGAATTAGTTACCTGAATGTACCGCAGGGAACACGGCGAGCGTGACAAAGAACACCATGAAGATGTTATACAGCTGCAGGGAAGCCTGCTTTATGATCGTCCAGTAGGGCGGCCGCTTCGGCTCTGCCGCTCCCGACGCGGATGCCGCCAGCGCCGGGTTCACGCGCAGTGTGCGTTGCTGTAGCGTGTCGTGGTATCGGTAGAACCTCTGTAAGGAGAAAGCTTTCATTTATTACAGCAAAGTACGTGTTAAAGCATATGAGCATGTCGGAGGCCCAGCTGAGGAACACCACCAACGTGCCGCACACGTTGTTATCAACACAACAAACAACACGTGCACTACAACACATGTGTCACACACATAAACAGTTATTACACCCACATTGAGGGGTAGAGCTAAGTACGTGTCGAAGCATATGAGCAGCACCAGTATGCCGGCAATGAAGTAGTATATCGCCGAGGTGCGCTTGCTGCCGAACAAGTCGGAGGCCCAGCTGAGAAACACCACCAGCGTGCCGCACACGTTGTTATCAACACAACAAACAACACGTGCACTACAACACATGTGTCACACACATAAACAGTTATTACACTCACATTAAGGGGCAGAGCGAAGTACGTGTCGAAGCATATGAGCAGCACCAGTATGCCGGCAATGAAGTAGTATATCGCCGAGGTGCGCTTGCTGCCGAACAAGTCGGAGGCCCAGCTGAGAAACACCACCAGCGTGCCGCACACGTTGTTATCAACACAACAAACAACACGTGCACTACAACACATGTGTCACACACATAAACAGTTATTACACTCACATTAAGGGGCAGAGCGAAGTACGTGTCGAAGCATATGAGCAGCACCAGTATGCCGGCAATGAAGTAGTATATCGCCGAGGTGCGCTTGCTGCCGAACAAGTCGGAGGCCCAGCTGAGAAACACCACCAGCGTGCCGCACACGTTGTTATCAACACAACAAACAACACGTGCACTACAACACATGTGTCACACACATAAACAGTTATTACACTCACATTAAGGGGCAGAGCGAAGTACGTGTCGAAGCATATGAGCAGCACCAGTATGCCGGCAATGAAGTAGTATATCGCCGAGGTGCGCTTGCTGCCGAACAAGTCGGAGGCCCAGCTGAGAAACACCACCAGCGTGCCGCACACGTTGTTATCAACACAACAAACAACACGTGCACTACAACACATGTGTCACACACATAAACAGTTATTACACTCACATTAAGGGGCAGAGCGAAGTACGTGTCGAAGCATATGAGCAGCACCAGTATGCCGGCAATGAAGTAGTATATCGCCGAGGTGCGCTTGCTGCCGAACAAGTCGGAGGCCCAGCTGAGAAACACCACCAGCGTGCCGCACACGTTGTTCCCTAACACGACCGCGCCGGTGTACTTGGGAGGCAGCCGGGCCGCCACGCCGTACACGGAGTTTTGGAAGATCGCGTTGAACGCTGAAACAAGCATACGGGTATATTCAGTTCTTGCAACTATCTTACTACAATTTGGAGAGCAAGTTAGTATGCTACTTTGTTCGTAACTGAAATTCATAGTATCGTATTATCTTCTATGTATGAGGGGTGTCTCTAAAAAGGTATTTTAGATTTCGCCACCATCATCGTCATTTAGTAAGCAAATCTAGTTACGAGTAGATATACAAATACATTGTACTCTTGTATCGTATTATTCTCTCTGTTGTTAACAATTTGTCTAATTTCATTACAAATCATTCAGCCGTTTTTGCGTGATTGAGTTTAACATCCAAAGTCATAAACATTCAAACATCTTATAAACTAGGAAGTAGAACTAGAGCAAAATGATTTTTTCGCGAAATGTCTTTTTACTCAAAAGGGCCCGTTTCTCAAAATTTCTCTTTATCAAAATTTGCATTTACTATTTAGATCTCTTTGGAAAGGGACATTTAAGAAAAGAATATTATAAGAAAAGGACATTTCGAAAATAGTACATTTCGAGAGAGAAAAAATTGTCGCAATACTTAGGTGCACACGGACTTATTGAAGAAACCCGCGTGTGTTTTAGTAAAGCTTATATTTTCCCACTTTTATTAAATGTGCCTACAGTTATATTAACTGTGACACTGCGTTGGGAAGTGGGATATGAAAATACATTTTTAATTGACATACATACATACTATCACGCCTGTTTCCCACAGGGGTAGGCAGCTATAGACCTCCACTTGCTACGATCCTGACAGACCTCTTTCGCTTCATCTACACTCATCAACCTCTTCATACATGCCCTTCATTTGAATTGACGTTTGAAAAAAAAAGATACTTTAAGAAAGGACATTTCGAGAATAAAAATTTTGCGCCTAAACGTTACTTATCCTACTTTCTACTAATATAATAAATATTAAAGGATATTTTTTTTACAAAACGACATTCTGAGAATCGTCATTTAGCGCCTGGACCATTAGCAGTATATCCTACTATCTACTAATATAATTAATATTAAAGTATTTTTTTTTTTAAAAAAAAAGGACATTTTTAGCGTCGACATTTGGCGCCTGGACATTTAGTAGTATTACGACTAACCGTTCAATATGAGCACCGTTATCATGGTGAGCCAGAAGAAGGCCGCGGGCCAGTTGGTGCTATCCAGCATCGCCAGGATGATGGTAATCACGAAGATGCCCACTTCTATGCACAGTGACCACACTATGCGCGTCGTCAAGTCGCCACTGTAAACAAAATTATTAAAATTTATATTATTTATTTTAAGTTATTTTAAATGCCGTAAAACCTCTCCAACCAGTCTGGCCAGCAAATCCTCTGACTGCTCTGGCTAGTATATGGCTCTGGTAGTACAGAGAAGGTCATGTTCCTGCAGTGGAGACTAAAAAAAGACCTGTTGTTGATGATGATGAATTATATACTACATACAGTCCATTGTCAACTATCATATTATATTGATCCTTTATAAAGTTTCGTAAAATCACAGATATGAAACTCCATAGAAGCGGAGTATCATTTATGCCTACACTACTACAAACGAAACTATACATTCGTACATACGTCAATGTGTGTGTGTTCGCCCGCTCTCGCCTTGTCTCAAGGGGAGAGATGCGGGGAACTGGGACGCTTATTGCGCGGGACCTTAGGAGATTCCATTCTGTATGAAATACTCTTATTAATTTTAGTGGTAGAATTCAAAACTCACTCAACATCAGGATGATGTGGGTGTATGTGGGGGGGCACAAAAATAATAATAAATAGGATAATGAAATGAAATTAAACATTCACACGCTGAGTTGTCGGCAAAATATGATATTAGTATTTAAGATGTATACAATCATATTTATAGTGAATAAATGACTGATTACTGAAAAACGGGGGAGAGGTGCGGGGACGGGGAACGGGGACGCATATTGCGCGAGACTTTGGACATTCCGTTCTGTATACTCTTATTGTATTCTGTGGTGGGGGATAAATACTAACCTAAAGTGCACAAATATATTCAGCCAATTGAAGATCACGTTAGGCAGCTGGCTCGCCCAGCCGACGTACGCCAGATAGTGTTCCGCGTAATCGGGGGCGTCCTTGAGTTTGTAATTCACGAAGTATTCCTTCGCTGTAATGAACATGTTCCACGCGGTCAGCGTGCCGAGACCGTGGATGACGAGGGTGATGTAGACTAAGTTCCATTTGTCTTTCGGGGGCGCCAAGTCCATGGCAATACCTGCAAGGCAAATGTGACAAAGCTAAAAAATTTTTTTTATTATGGTTTCTCTTTTTTTCGACACATTTGTGGCATATATGGCTCTGGTAGTACAGAGAGGCTCGTGCTCCTACAGTGAAGAATAAACAGACCTAATGATGATGATGACGTAAGAAATATACAAAGATTGCAGAAAATATATTGTTACAAGACATCACGTCTTTATCCCTAATGGGGCAGACAGAGCATTTTGGCTCTTGCGGCTCTAAGCAGACAGAGCCCAGAGCCACAAAACCCAAATACCACTTTTAGCGAGATGGTGGGCAAGAAGGTGGAAAAAGGAATCAAAATAGTGATAGGTTGCTGGCCGCATCATCGCCTATTAACACGATTCGCATTTTCGCCCATTCCCTCGATCGGGTTTTACGATCTGCGCAGGAAGACAAGCTTGCGCATTCTAAGTTTTTTCTTTTCTTCCAGACCAGCATGGAAAATTAAGAAAAGTATGACAAAAATATACCTATGTTTGCCGCTGTTTACTACACGTATGTTATTTTAACCAATTACTTACTGAAGTAACTCTAACAACATAAAAAAATACAAATTTTTCAATTAACTTCAATTCAATTAACAATACAAAGTGGAAGGGACATACCTGTAATAAATCGAACCACGGTGTATATTAGATCATTATAGTATAATGAAATTAAAATAAGAGCCAAAAAACAAAAAAAAACAGCATTTACATAGAAAAGTGTGCAGACGGCCGGGCGATTTGTATGGGAATGTCAAAATTGTTTTTTGGTTTTTTGACTGCTATTTTAATATTATTAACTTTAGTGATCTAGTATAGGCCGTGGTAAGATTTATTACGGGTATGTATTCCACGTTGTATAAAAAACTTTAATAGGTCTCAATGCCACTTTTTGAAAAAAAAAATTGTCGCAATACTTAGGTGCACACGGACTTATTGAAGAAACCCGCGTGTGTTTTAGTAAAGCTTATATTTTCCCACTTTTATTAAATGTGCCTACAATTATATTAACTGTGACACTGCGTTGGGAAGTGGGATTTTACATATCAAATGCCAATTTGTTGTTAAAATTACAGAAAAATGACTCAAGGTGGTGAGGATCGAACCCATGACCTCTGGGCGTGACAACCATGAAGACCGCTACGCCAGACAGCATGTCTGACACCGAGCGAAAAAGGCGAAGTCATTATTTATGATTCAACGAGACAATAACATAACTTTAAGGTGACGTGGGTTCACAATTTGCAAAACTGTGCGTGTTTTTAAAAAAATCACTGTTATTAAACTACTACAGTTTATTCCTTAAAAAAATTACATAAAAATCTTAAGGATTTTCTACAGACACCCAATAGCCAAAACACGATTGAGCATTTTTGGCTGTATAGAAATAAATATCTATCCGTTTTGGCTACAGAAAAAATAATAAGTATAATACAAAAAAATAATAAATAAAACACTGCGAAATATCGTCGAGCGCGGCTCCGGCCCTTCCTTCGCTCTCGACGAATATTTCACTGTGTTTTATTTATTATTTTTTTTGTATTATACTTATTATTTTTTCTGTAGCCAAAACGGATAGATATTTAGAAAATACATTTTTTGGTATAATTTTCATATAAAAAGGTGATTGTATAAAATAGTAAGACGTATTATAAAGGCAAATTTAGAGGTATGTTTGTGATTTTTTTCTATCGAACAAAAAATGCTCAATCGTGTTTTGGCTATTGCGGGTGTCTGTAGAAAATCCTTAAGATTTTTATGTATTTTTTTTGAGGAATAAACTGTAGTAGTTTAATAACAGTGATTTTTCAAAAACACACACAGTATTGCAAATTGTGAACCCACGTCGCCTTAAGGCAGATTTATTGTTTTGACTCCTAAGTCAATTGAATTGCATTTTACGATTAATTATTAGGTAAAGTTCCTTATTTTTATTGAGAACCAGATTATTCTTCAAATTAAAATTTAAACAAAAAATTACAATATAATTTTTGTAAAAGAAAATCTGTTTAATCATACTCAATAGTACTTGTATATATATAAGAGTAATATACTAATAAGTACTTGGTTCACTCAATACATTGTTTTGCTTTACTATGAATCAATTGAAAAGAAAAATGCCTTTGATATCGAACTTATCAGAAATATTTTCAATCTGTTCTCCGTACATTACTCGTATATTAATAAAGAAAAACAATCAGTCTTTTATTATCTTATAGGGAAAACCTATAAATATATGAATAGCTCCTATTCGTTTTCATTAATAAAAGCACATGCTTCCCTACTATCCATAACTAGGTTATCGGTTTCAACGTTGTTACGACGGTTTACGGTACAGTTATCGTCAAAAATGTTATACATAGAATTCCGATTATATTTAATTAAACCTTCAGTTATCTTTCTTTATAATCAATAGTTTTTTGTATGACGACCCCTTTAATTTTTAACTTTTTTTATTTTTAGTATTTCTTGTTATAGCGGCCACAGTAATATATAATCGGTGAAAATTTCAAGTGTCTAGCTATTACGGTTCAAGAGATTGAGCCCTGTGACAGACGGACAGACGGACAAACAGCGGAGTCTCAGTAATAGGGTCCCGTTTGCACCCTTTGGGTACGTAACCCTAAAAATCGACATCCCATACAGTATCATACAGCTGTTAAAAATTATATTAAAAATTAAGAAAACCAACTTATGTGGGTGTAAAACATAATAAAAACAAAAACGAAACTAAATTTCGAACTCAACAATAAAAAACATACGTATAAATATTAATACATATACAAAGTGGAAGGGACATACCCGTAATAAATCAAACCACGGGCTATACTAGATCATTATAGTATAATGAAATTAAAAAAACAGTCGAAAAACCAAAAAACCAATTTTGCATTCCCATACAAATTGCCCGAGCGGCTGCACACTTTTGTATGAAAATGTTAAAAATTTTTTTTTGTTCTTTGGCTATTATTTTAATTTCATTATTCTATAATGATCTAGATTTATAGACCGTGATTCAATTTATTATAGGTATGTCCCTTCCACGTTGTATGTGTTGTAAAAAATACTGTGGAAAAATAACCTATTTCATACATAGGTTAGTCTCAACAATCAACACGACTGACACTGTACACGACGTGCAGTTCTCGTCAAAATTGTGCCGCTAGATTACCTTTCAAGTTGAGCGTGTCATTGGGCAGGTTGGTCGCCTCCCACGCCGGGGTCAGCTTGACAGGCTCGTTGCGGAGGAACGGCGCCTTCTCGCCCTCAGCCTCCCACCCTGTAATGATAAAAAAGTATGTTGTTACATAAATAATTATAATTAATATCAATAATTATTGATATTTTTTCAAAATAAAAAACCGACTTCAATACCAGAAAAGCTAAATATTCAAACAATTGTATACTTAGACGATATATTTTTTAAGTTATTTTCGTTTAAAAAACAAACCATAAGTACAACCGATTTTAATAAAATTTCTATGGGACCACGTGGAAAGTATACCCTTTCAAACAAAAAAAGAATTTTCCAATTCGGCCCAGGCGTCTTTGAGTAATCGGCGAACATACATAAAAAAAATAAGATTCCGGCGAATTGAAAACCTCTTCCTTTTTTGAAGTCGGTTAATGACGCAAAATATTACACCAAAATGCACGTTAATGACGATTACATCAGCCATACTTTTTCAGCAAGTCCACGACACTGCCCTACTTTACATATTTTTTTCATTCGACACGATATTTAAGTTGTTTTTGCTTATACAATTTAATAAGCAAAAATAACGTTGTTACTGAAGTAGCACAAAAAAATGGATAATTTTCTATAAAAAGAAAATTATCTACTTTAAAAAAAAAGTCTTAAATAATGATCAATGTCACTATCCCATAACACAAGTTTAAAAAAACTTACTTTGGGGCTAGCTCAATCAGTGTGATTTGTCCTTATATATTTATGTATATTTATTTATTTATTTACTGTTTAAAAAAAATATGTCGCAATACTTAGGTGCACACGGATTTATTGAAGAAATCCGCGTGTGTTTTAGTAAAGCTTATATTTTCCCACTTTTATTAAATGTGCCTACAGTTATATTAACTGTGACACTGCGTTGGGAAGTGGGATAAACATTGTTAAATATATTAAAAGGAATAAATGGCATTTAGTATGATATGATAATACAGCGCAGCCTCACAGTACGGACATTTTTTTCCTTGCCTGGTACTTACAGTTTATTCAGACATCATTAAAACAGATCAATAGGAATTTTACAACCAAATCAGATACATATTAATTGTCAAATATTTTTTTTTAAATAACATAACGACTTCGATGCTAACTGTACCACAGACAATTTAAGTTCTTTTGTGTAATGTCACTAACCGTTCGAAACGAGTTGGGAAATATTGACAATGAAAACACGATTTCTCCACTGTCCTATACAGTCATAGATCCAGAGATTTTTAATAGCTGGCATATCTGGGACTACTCATTCGTTTGCTCTCGCGCTCTCTAGTGGATATTTAGTAATGATAATATGGATACTCGTAAAATATACCTCTTTGATTCAATGTAGGATAAATTTATTTCTTGTTAAAGATTTTTTTTACTTGAACATTAACGAGTATTTTTTGATTTTTTACTTTACTGCGTAGTAGAACGTCTGTATTACATAGCCCAGGTGGTATTGATTTATGAAATAAGTAAGTCAACTTTTTTAAACTTCACTGTGATATAAATTCATATTGTTGCTATTTCCGAAGTAAAATAAATAAAAAACGTTATATTTTATGAGCTTTTACATACATACATACATACTATCACGCCTGTTTCCCACAGGGGTAGGCAGAGACTATGGACCTCCACTTGCTACGATCTTGACAGACCTCTTTCGCTTCATCTACACTCATCAACCTCTTCATACATGCCCTTCGGTTACGTGTACTTCTTACCTCTCCCTTTTTCAGAACGTCTGCAATCTGATCGCAGAACGTTCGCCGAGGTCGACCCTGTACCGCTCTTCCTTTCACACTTATGAGCTTTTAAGTCTTATAAATTTAACAATAATTTGCACAAAAATTTCGCCAAAGAATCCGAGCTAAGAAAATTCGCAAACAGAGAAATACTTTCATATTTACCTGAAATTGAAATTAAAAGGAAAAAGTCGATGTGAAACAATTCGAGCGATTCCTTCAAGAATTTACATTCACCACAACTTTATTACTTTTTGCATCGAACAAGACCTTATTCCGCGAGCATTATTCATAAACAGACGAACAATGGGATCCGTTATCGATGCAATAAACTTTTTAATTTTTATTGCCCGTTCAAATTGGTACCGTCGTCGCATGCACGAGTATGTCAAGAAAAATATTGTTATTATTTCAAATGCAAGAACAAAATAACATTAATAACAACATTTGAAAAAAATATAATACTTAACTAAAATAAATTAGTAATTTGATTCTAATCAAAAAGTAAATAATAGATAGAGTTAGTCTGCGAATTACTCCAGGATTAATCGAGCTAAACAAAGGTATTATTAAACGTACTATATAAGCTTTTTCGTAAAGAAATTTTACAACTTTTTAAGAATATAATACTTATTAAGTATTCGTATACCATTACATAAGAAATCATACAACAGTTTTTGGTGAATTGTAGATATACCAAAGTAGATTTTATGCACACTTTTCATTATTATCACCGTACAAATTGGTACCGTCACGTACAACCTCGTTTTCTGAACTGATTTTTTAATCTTTTTTATGAAATAGATTGATCGTTGACTGAAATTGTTTGTACTTAGTACGTAATCTACTATATTTACATGATAGATAAGTACGAGACGTACGGAACAACCTGATTAATGTGATGTGTGTCAACGTTTCGTAAATGAGTTTTGAACTTTACGAAGAATCAAGATGACTGTTGACAATGGACTGTATGTAGTATATAAATAAATATAGGAAATTAAATAAATATAAGGATAAAAGAGAACCACATCGTGATTCTCTTTCATCTATCAAGATAAATGACAAATACTTATAAAGAATATTTTTTATTAATAACCTAAATTTAAAGATTTCGTAACAATGGCAATACATTTTTTTATATAACGCAATAAATTATTAAAGCCTTACCTAGTTATATAAAAAAAACACAACATTTTACTATTACAATAAAGAAATTGAAATTACTGCATTATCAAAGAAAAATTTAACAATGTAATATATGTATTATGGTTCCTTAAGTCCAAGTTAAGGAAGGATACAGCATACAAGAAAATATATTTTATTCTTTAGAAGGAGAATATTATTCACAAGCTGTTGTTCAAATAATAAAAAGTATCCTAGGTATTAAGCTCTGTAATATACATTCCAAATTTAATTCTAATCCATTCAGCTGTTTTGGGCGTGAAAGCGTAACAAACATCCATACACACATTCGCATTTATAATATCAGTAGGGTTATTGTCAAATCGTTCACTGAACATTGTTTTATTAATCAATAGATCAGTAAATTTTGTAAGACATCAATCATCATTCATCATCAATGGCTTCATTCGACTAAACGAATTAAAGTGAATCAGTAATAATGTCACAAGTTTAATTAATTGTGTGAAGCCAGTGTATGCAATGCAATCAATCGTACGAGGTTGAATACTGTGGTGCAAAAAATTGTACATTTAGAAACATAAGTGGTTTGTCAAAATAAAATAAACAATATTTGACAATAAAAATAGATAGGTACAGCTCAGCAATAAGAGTCCAGGAAAAGGTAATATTTTACACAGAATTTAGATCGCCACATTCGTAACGAAGATTATATTACAAATATTAGCTATAAATTTACTTTGTAGGTTTTACTAAACAATTGTCTTTAATACATAAGACACTGAATTTTGGCAATTATCAAACCAAAAAGATAGGATGGAAAATTTAATAAGAGTGGGATTTTTTGACCTTGGGAATTTGGAACCGAAAAAAATACGCACTTTTAAACATTAAAATTGAAGTAAAAGCTAAAATGAAGGTGCAGGAAATATCTCTAAAAGCTAAAACGCGACAGCACTCAAGCCGTTTAAAAGAATCTCGAGTGGAGTAGGTGGCCGGTATTGTGTGGGCTCTTGAAAAGGCTCGCACGACGCGAATTTAATTTCTGCACCCGGGAAAATATATTTTTGGAAGCATTTGGGAATAATGTTTGAAGGAAATCTTGTGGTCGAACGGAATTTGGTAAAAAAAGTGCATATAAAAAGCTTAGATAAGAATTATAAGATAGCAATGTATCTTGATATTGGCATTCTATATGGGTTACTATTGGTTATTGAAAGTGAACTTCTGAGAATAAGTAAGTTTTAAATTTAGATTTGTTTAGTAAGAATGATAGTCATCTTTATTTCAATTATCTACATATTTAGGACATAAAAACTTAACCCATTATAACCTGAATTATTTTAGGCATGTATTTAAATCGATAATGGATATAATAGATTGTAGCAAAATAAATAAAATATGCCTCACTTACTAGAAAGTGACATTTATTATGTCCAATAATTTCAAAACACTAAATTGCTAAGGCTCTGGTTAGGCTCATTATGTATTCTAATTGAAACTAAGTAAACAAAATGATAGCTATGTTCATCTAGTGCCACATTGATAGCACACTTTTGGATTTCATAATATCTTACGCGCGAACGGCATCGCTAGATCATATGGGTTAAATATAAAAAATAAGGCACTGAAATTTTATAGTCATAGCATGGAATATGCCAGTATCCCATTGCAGTATCCTTATTAGTAGGCCACAAAATATTTCCAAGAAAGTGACATTTCAAACCAAAATCTAGTCAAAGTGAGAATATTCGTTTGGGACCTAAGATGCCAAAGACATAGGATTGTCAAACTAAGTTTTTTTTTCTTTTGTGAGTTAAAAATAAAACAATTAGGTACATACACGAGTAAAATACTACAAAAACATATCTAACAGAACTCATCTGAATAAAAACGTTTAATTACAACATAAAAATATTTTTTACGGCGCTTTTATTCTGAATGCATTTAAAGAACATCAAGTTATAAATACATTACATGTCGTATTTTACATTTGACTGCACGTTCCTCATCAATATCGATCGTAAATCGATATATTATTTATAGCAACTCCTTGTTTATGCAGCAGACTTCGATTCAAATGGCCAAATATACGAAGGGAAACGTACGTGGGTAGAATATACAGCTATATTAGCTGATATAAATTACAAAACAGGTTATGCAAGTGTACCTATAACATATTATTATTCTAACTAGAGGTGTCTAACATGAATACTGTATTAAAATATAAATCAATACAACTGAACAAAAAAATTAAATATAAATAAATTTATAACAGAAAAAGTTAAAAAAATATTAATAACAAAAAAAATAAATTAAATATAAAAAACTCAACATAAAAATTAACTTTATATAAATTTTCTCTTGCTATAATTATTAAAATACAAATTCAAATTCTTAATATAATCAACCAATGGTATGTTCGGGACCAAGCTACGTAGAGAAATAAAATTTTCATAGAAATGAGAGTTGGCTGGATCGATTTGTCTTCCTTCGCAGGTTTTAAACGTACCGAACATCGATTTTCTTGAAACAGATTTATAGGTCAGCTTTTTCGTGAAAAGCATCGAAACTTTCGTATTTAAGTTCACAAAAATGGTAGGATATAATCAAATATTAGATTTTTAAAGCTTAGTATTGCAAATTACCGAGCAAACATGTCATACATACACACTAACATAATAAGATTACTCGAATACAAACGAAATTATGTAGTAATAAAATTACTTTCTTAATTAATATTCATGTTTGTAAGAGGTTAGTATAGTTTATTTTAAACTTTAATTAGCGAAACAAAATAGTAAAAATGGCGGTTCTATAGCTAATTGCTTATTCGTTTGCCATCCTATAACATAAAAAAAAATATTATAATTTGAAACAAAAAAAAAGCTACTTCAATTTCTGGTGTTATGCATCAGTTCTTCACCAAAATTCACTTTCTGAATGCAAATGCTTGATTTTTTGACATCTGGTGTTATGCATCAATTCTTCACCAAAATTCACTTTCTGAATGCAAATGCTTGATTTTTTGACAAAAACATCCAAATCACCATATGTGAGAAAGAATATTAAAGGACCAACTTGCATATATAAAGTCTAACATAATATACTGAAACTATTTTAAGGGTGAATTTAGTCATGTACCTATCAGTCAAAAATTATTTTTTATACTTCGATATATGTTCCTTGGGGAAAGTTGTTCAGTATCATGGACTGAATTCACCCCTAAAATAGTTTCAGTATATTTTGTTAGACCCTGTATATATACCCTTTTAGACAATAAAGAATTTCCTAAATCTGTTCAAAAACGGAGAAGTTATAAGGGAACATAAAAAAAATACATGAATTAAGAAGCTCCTCCTTTTTTTACGTCGCCTAAATGTAGGCAAAGAAAGTAACATCAAACACTTAAATAAACAAAAGACGATATAACATAAATCATTATTCTTGTCCTGTTGGTACCTACAAAGTAAGGCGTGGTGCATATTACTAGCATAAATTAATGCAGAACACGACAATAGCGTCGGGCATGTGGTGCACGGCATGTTTGCTATAACATGCACTGTAGGCTGCAGAACAAACGGTCGTAGAGGCCTCTCTGTAGCGTAAACACTACAATGACTATCATGTATTGTATCATTAATCTTATATAACAGGCGACGCAGTATGTAATGTGTGTCACGATGAAGATGTAGATTTTTTAATACCTTTCCTAGATTGTTTCATAACGCAATAATAGGGTTAACGTCAAATCAAAATGATGAATGAATTTACTATTTTAAAGGCTTTCTTAAGTTGTAAAATATAATAATGACATATGATATCAACAGATGAAAGTGTTGTTATTATTATACTATTTAATTAAGAATGAATATAAATATAAATGCTTGACCCTAAAGCTTAGCAGTCGTAAATTGTCCAATATTAAACCACTCTTAGCTAAAACGAATAGGAAAATAACTTCTAACATCAATTTGGTATTCTCTTTTAATACTAGACGGTTACGAATAATTCTGTAGTGGCCTGCTTCTACAATAACCAAAACAACGATGACACACATCGAAGCCACTGTTACTCAAACATGAAGTAAACATAGCTCTAAGCTCACGTATTTATCGTCAAGGAATATCGCGTTGTGTGTCGAAACCAACGCACCGACGCACCTGATCATAACCATACTATTATCACAAATAACTTGAATATGATAACCCTCAAACGTGCACCAGCCTAAATTAGCCATCATTACATTATGCTTTATATAATGTAGCAGATATGTGCCCTTTAACAGTTATCGAGTACGTATACTATATTCCGCAATAATTTTCTACTGCTAGAAATAATTAGTGTCTGGAAGTCCAATCAAAACTTAAGACTAATTATTGACTAATCTGCCTATGACTGGGAACATTACTAGTAGCAAAAACTTATAATGAAAAAATACGTAAGTATTTTGTCATTATAAGTACTGCTGTTGTATCAAGCAGTCGGGATTTTGCTTTTTTTTTATAATAACTTGTTTCTTTTTTTCTTTACAGCCTATATCAATCTACTACAGGACTATAGGACCCTCCCAATTAAGGAAGGATCTCCCAACAGAAAGAGAAGCATAAGTCACAACATAAATAGTTTCGTAGAATCTAATTTGGTTTTTAAAACCGTGGCATTTAACATAGGTCTACGTAAAAACTCACATTTTCGAAAAATCCGTTTCTGCAGGATGCCGGTAAAGGTTCCATAGTTGAGCATCACAACACAAACACTCCACACGTTAGCACAGATCATACGCGATTTCCGATAGTGACATTACTATCTACCGTAATGCGATTCCAAGGTCTACACACTCCAACCGCATAGATTAAACGCAGATCAACATCTATATGGTGTTTCGATTTTATTTGCCATATTTTGTATAAATATTTGTAATACTACACTGTAAAATTGGCAAACTTTACTACACGCCTTAATTTAAAACAACATTAATTTATTCCAGTAGAACATTATTTAGTATCATACTAATTATTATACTACTGGTGATTTTACTAAAAACACCCTTTAACCTCCTTATCTTAGTAGTTAGAGAAAATATTTAACTAATGAACTTACAAACATATTAGATTAGATATTTGTTATACACCCACTAGCACTGGTCAATACTTTCCAGCTAGATATAATTTAACATAATGATAAGATGTACGTACTTACACCACTTCTACTTAGTTGACCGTCGTAACTCGTAACTGTGCAAGTAGGTAATAACTGATGGCTCTAATGGACGCTAAATGGATAAGCAAATGAGAAACAAATGTCTGCGAACTTAAATAGCATTTAAAAAAAAATCGTATGCCTATTTTAACCTTTCCAATTCACATAAAAAAAAATTAATCAACTAAAACATTTAAAACTCATTTGGCAAAGAAACAACTAAACTAAATATATACTTAATTATATTGCATAATTGCGTGCATAAATTTTGCACATAACAGTAAATATGCCTTATTCTTAATCTTTCAAAAATAATATTACAGTCAAAAGCAATGCCCACGAATTTGACGGAAACATATCATTGATCAACAGACTACAGTCGTATAGTTCAATTTGAGAACACCATCTATTTCGACCCACAAACTCGTTATAAGAACAGGTTTTGGCTTTAAATCGACTTTGAACATTGAAAGTCCTCGCAAGACAGATACCTCATCCTAATATAATTAAGATTTTCAGGCAATATAATAGTTCTATGTTTTAATAAAACATTGTATGTACCTCTAGTAAGTAGCTGTTTACATAAACATTTTGTTGGAGGCCAAGGCAAAGCTGACATTCCATCTTTGAGATTATAATACACAACATTGCATGGACGCTTTTATGCGTCAACGGAATTTGCTTATGAAGCTTGTAAATTATTATCCTTATGAAGTTGAAGCGCCCAATATATATAATACTGTGTTAATGAATTTCTTTCGGCGTTTTTTTTCAGCAGTGGTCGTTCCGAAACGCTATCGATAGTTTTTCTTTAAAATAACGAGAAATTATAGTACAGAGAGCATATATACAGACAACGCACCAGAGCTTTTCATTTAAAAATAAGTATAGGTGAAAGTAAATATTCCAAAAAAGAGTTATGTATTATAGTTGTGTTAGGTAGCATAGGTAGCAGCAGGTAGTAAGCATACGATAAAAACGGACAAATTATCGTCACCTAATTGATTTTTTTTTTGAGAATAACACTTTTGTACACAATTGTACTACAAATCTTTGTAGGATTTTACGAGCAATATAAATTTTTGCACATTATAATTTGCACACTATTTTCCTAGTAGGTATACTAAAGCGAGTCAAGTCAAATAAAATACCTTATAACAGAGTATGCTCTCAATCTATCGCAGGTTGACTGGAAGAGATCCCTACATGGGATAAGTCCGCCTTTATATATTTGCTTTTTCGTATTATGTTAAAATATTAACTTATAAGACCAAGCGACCGAAGCTTCTCAGTTCCGAGATTGGCAAAAAAAATGCTTTTGTCCGTCTCTGTTCTCGCGTAGGATTTTTCAACCGATTTTGACGAAAATTGTCACACGAGTTCCTTTTTTTTTTTGTCGATCGCGATTTTTGATTGTGGGAGAAATAGGGGGGGGAGGGGGAAACTTTGCTGTAGCGTTATTTATTGACGGATTTTAATCAAATTTGAGAGGCACACTAAGTTGACTTCATTCTGCACAAGATGTTTGCAAAAGAAATTCCAAAAGGGGGGAGTGGAGGGGGGAAGTTTGCTGTAGCGTTATATAACGTCTAACAAAATATACTGAAACTATTTTAAGGATGTATTCAGTCCATGATACTAAACAACTTTCCCCAAAGAACGTATATCGAAATATAAATGAAATGAAAAATATTTTTTGACTTTTCATACAAACTCTGATCAGCAGGTCGGTGAACTTGTATAGGAGGCCAAAAATTATTTTTCATATTTCCCTATATGTTCCTTGGAGAAAGTTGTTCAGTTTCATGGGCTGAATCTACCCCTAAAATAGTTTCAGTATATTTTGTTAGATCCTGTATATGGACAAATTTAACTGAAATGGCTTTGCTAAGCCAGGGGAAAGGGGAAGTGTCGGTTGTTGCATAGATATAAAAGCTCGCGAGGTCTACTGTTCTTACAGAACCACTATGGTCTCACCTGAGGGTCTCACAAGCAAGAATGCCGATGACCAGTCGAAATGGAGAAGAAATAGCCGGCTAAGGGTCAGTTCACACCGAGACGCGACCCGACGCGACGTAGCGCGCTCTTTGAAAGACATATAGAACTTGTTTACTAGGCAAAAAGATACTAATTTCAGCGACAGCCCGCTATGCCGCGCTGAGTTACGCAGCGCAGCGGGCTTTCACTCTTTTTTTTTTTCTAGTAAACAAGGTCTATATTTCTATAAAGTGCGCGCTTCGTCGCGTCGCGTCTCGGTGTGAACTGACCCTAACAGACCGCGCTGGCTCCGAAGCAACACAGTAAGGAAAAAGAAGTTGGTAAAAAGATAAAAAAGAGATAAAGTACTTACTCTTGGGTGTTTATCTATACATATGTATGTTTTTATTATACAATATTATACGGTATAATATTTAGGGATAGGGATGCATCCGATACCGATACCGATGCCGATATATCGGCGATACTTCGGATTTCCCGATATATCGGCATCGGCGATATTTTTATTGCCGATACAACGATACTTTTTAAATTTTGCGCTTCAAGAAGGTAACGTAAACGCGCGTGCTGTTTGTCTATTTGATAGTTTGGAAAATAAAGAAATATATTACTTACCTACAACGATTGATCCTCGTTACAAAGCACGAATATTTCAATTACAATTTACTACTTCTAAGGCAAAAAAGCGTCTTGAAGAGCTACTTAATCTCGATGTGGCTCTGCATTCTGAAAATATTTCAGACACACCTTTACCTCTATACCTAGTACAAGTTCTGAGGTGAATCCGTGCTTTGGAGCATTTGTAAAAATGTTATTAGAGAGTCCGAGGAATATGAGCCCCTGTCCACTCTGAGCTGTAATTCTCTCAAAGAATAAGTCGAAAGATACCTAAGGTCTGCTAATATATCGAGAGATGCAGATCCGTTTGTTTTCTGGCGCAATCATGTCTTATAACCAAACTTTAAAAAAAAGGCACAGAAATACTTTAGTTTCCAAATGAGTTCTGTCGCATCTGAGAGACTATTTTGTACTGCAGGTCTCATTCAAACACTTGCGAAATCGCCTTTCCCGCATAACTTGAGAATACTTTGTTTTTTAAACAAAAACCTGAATAATGTTAATTTTAATACTACTCGTAACACCTTAATTCTAATGTTAATAACTAATAATGGCAGTCTAAGTCTATATTTTTTATATTAAATACATTTTTTTAATTTTTATTTTACCATTTTCAAATTTTTTTTAAGCGTATCAGTATCGGTATCGTATCGGCAAAAAGGCGTATCGATGCATCCCTAATTATATCGTTGAGTTAGTATCCCATATCATCACCAGGTCTTTCTAGTCGCCACTGCAATGCACTGTCTGTACTGCCAGAGCCATACTTAGTCAGAGCAGCCAGAGGAATTTGCCTACACCCCATGCTGGCCAGACGGGTTGGAGGTCTCACTGATGTTTATAAGCTTTCTTTTGCTTGTATTTTCTAATTCGCCTTCTACGGGACGACTTAGAGTGATTCTTTCCTACTCTGCCGAAAACCACACCGCAATGTACCTATCCCTTAATACAAGTTTAAAAACTTACTTTGGGACTAGCTCAATCAGTGTGATTTGTCCTTATATATATATTTATATATTATTTTATTATTTCTATAGGTGTTTAGAAGTTCAATAAAGGGTTGTTAAAGTAATCATTTGGATCACGCATTGGATTAAAGTTCATAAGGGATAGAGAACACATGCGAATTTTTCACACTATTCACTCTCAATAGGAAACAGGAGAAATGAGTTAACACTTCTTCTGCAGTATTTTCGCAACTTTATTTCAGTTCTCGTTTTTAATTTTTCCTATTTCTGTTATTATTCCTATGAGGATGACACTTTGACACTGACCAAAGAAATTGACACTAACTGCTTTAAAAAATATTGTGATTATTCTATCCATGGACTTTTTCAAGACCATAGATGTGCAGCCGCCCTGACGATTTGTATAGGAATGTCGATTTTTCTTTTTTTTTGTCTGTTAAAAATTTCATTATACTCTAGACCTATATAGCCCGTGGTTCGATTTATTACAGGTTTGTCCCTTCCACTTTGTATAACACTATTTTGCTTTTTCTTTCCAAGGCTTATGTGACCAACAACACTGATGTAGAATATTTCTAGGTTTCATTGCTTAGATAGGTAGAAGTAGGATGAAATTAGCTCAAGTTACTGAGATAAAAAAAATGTACTTGGGCCTGCAAAATTAGAGATAAAGAAGAAGAACAAAAATCTAACTATTCACACGAAGTAAGCACACAAAGGTCGTTGTTTTATAACAACAAAGGTTAAACAAAGATGACTAATGTAATTTCATATTCAATGAGTGGGCGTATACTGCAGTTCATCATACCATACCATATATGTACCTACTTCTGGAAAAGAATATAGTTAAAAAAATATATTTTTATGGAAACTTAGTTTCTTCTTAGTCTGGGAGAAAAGGAAAAACTTCGACACAGAGTAAAAAAGACGACACTTTCGCTTTAATTCCTTGTGAAACGCAGGTTAAATTATTATTAACAAAGAGTATTAATTCCTTCCCAATCTTTAATTAGAAGATGAAGAACTTGTCGTCCCATAGTTTACTTGATGCATAAGGTCATACATAACAGACATTCTTCCATGCTGGTCTGGGAGAAAAGAAAAAACACAGAATGTACCAGCTGCTTCTCTTCCCGCGCATATCGTAAACGCCGATCGAGGGAATGGGCAAGAATCTGAATCATTATCAATAGGCGATGCGGTTAGCAACCCATTACTATTATGATTTCCTTTTTCCACCATCACGCAAAAAGTTGCCTGGGCCTTGCCGCCCTAGGCTTTGTCTGCCCCGTTAGGGATAAAGACGTGATAGTGTATCAGTATAACAAACAGACAGACACGTCAAATTCGTCATTTTACTTATATATCGGTAGTCGCAACGGATGGTATGAGTTAACACCAGTATGCTATAAGTACTATAATGCCAGTATGGAAAAGATTTGAGCCAGTAATGTAATGTAATTTCCGGCTACACCCACGGGATGCCCGGGAATGTAAACCATGGCATCTAATTAAATGATGCATTCCCCGGTCTGGCACGTTTAGACCTATTCATTCGTAAAACGGCCTACTACAAAAAGACTTATTCTTTTATACTCGTAGAACACGTCATATATGTACTATATGATCCAGGGGCAATATAACAATCTTTTTTAACCGACTTCAAAAACGGAGGGGGTTATCGAATCGACTGTTTTTTGTTTTGACGTGACGAGACGTCTAATAACTCGATACTACGGGCCTCAGCTACGGGCTGCATGCACGAAAAAGATGACGTCATTGTCGCGTTCCGCAAGCGAGCGCGGCACGAACGAGAGAGAGGCATGTTCGGCTCGAGCGATCGGCTCAGTTCGGAATGTTTGACGTTGTCACGTCAAACTACCGTCCGTAAACCGAGTTTACAGACAACCAATTTTTTTTATGTAAGTTTGTTACGCGATATCTTCGTCAATTGTGAACCGATTTTGATAATTTTTTTTTTATATGAAAGCCTTTACTACCAAGTTGGTCCCATTTTAATTTGGTGAAGATATGATAAAGAATTTGGAGATATGGAAGAAACTCCTAAAAAAAAATTTAAGTCGGTTGTTTTTTTTGTTAAAAATTTAATTATTTAGACTGAAACAGAGACCATGGACACAGAATACATATAATACATGGAGTAAAATTTTTCTCCATGTATTATATGTACCTATCTGTTTTTAACAAACATTATTTGTTGAAATAATGCATTTCGAAATGACGTAACTACTTTATTTTTATAAACAAAAATGACGTAAATGAAATACCTACGATATTTATTTATTATTTTTATTCTTAATTTGGACAATAAAATTGTTTACTTTCAATATTTATTTATAAAAAAAGAACTAGTTTCATATTTTCAGACGTAGATTCGGTTAAGATGCAAATAGCTCATAGCGCGAATGCTAATAAATTCACGCAAAGGGTCATTTTGCGAATATGTCAAATGTCGACGTATCGCTGGGTAATTGGTGTCAAGTGAAAAACATATCTTTGCATATATTCCGAGAACAATAGCACAATAGGTCGTATCTGCATAAGATATCTGCTTTCATGAACTAAGCCATGTGTAATTAGAATTAAACCAACTTTCAAGTGTCATGTCAAGCCTTTGTTTAATGTAGAAAGTTGTTTAACTGACAACATGTTTTCCTTTTATAAAATATCCCCCCTGAAATCTTTATATTAGTTTTAGCTCAGCTTATTAAATAAAAATCGCCAGGTAAATGCCATAATGTTACACCGGTAATACGTTTTATTTTAGGTAAAGTTGATCGTTTTATAACAATATTCTTTATTTTTTTAAACATCCGCATTCGCATCATGTGCAAAAATCGACATATCCGCAACATCCCTGGCATGAATATGCAAAAAGACCCAATTTATTGTTGACACTGTAGTTATAGTTTACTTTGGCTATTGAGATAGGTACTTAGTACGTGTCTCTAGCTAAAGTGCGTAGTACTTACTCACATTCTCGTACAGCAGCGAGGTATTGTTTGTTATTGCGAATGCGAATACAAAATGCCACATATTTCTGTAGATATGAGTCACCATTTCAAAACCATCCGTATTTTTACGTTAGGCTGTTAATTCATCATCATCATCGTCAGCTTTTAGGGACCCACTGCTGGGCATAAGCCTCCTCCTGTCTGCGCCATCTTAATCTGTCCCTGGCCATTGCAATCCAATTCTTGCCAGCCTACATTACGTTTCCCATTTCTGGGATACCACTCGGTGACGGCCTTACTCCACCTACCATCGTTCCTTCGAGCCAGGTGTCCCGCCCAGTTCCATTTTAGAGTCGCAACCCTAGAGAGCACGCTGTTAATTATTGTTATTTAAAATTGTGAACTATTAGCTGCTAAAAAATAGCTAATTTTACGATTAGTTACAAAAATTATATTAAAGAAGACCTCCGTGGCGTTGTGGTTAACAGTGTTAACACGCTAGTCCGCCCCTCTGGAGGTCTTGGGTTCGATCCCAAGCCAGAGCAAGTTGGAAAATGGCCTTTTTCAAATTTTCCTGGGTCTTTTTATTATAAAATATAGTATCGTTGTGTATCTCATACATAACACAAGTTTAAAACTTAAATTGTAGCTAGCTCAATCTGTGTAATTTGTACCAATAATTTATATTGTTTATTTAATGGAGAAACAGGAAAACCGAATTGCTACTTTATTTTATAATTTAAGTACATATATGTATGTATATTGTATATTGATTTCAATAATTGCCAAGCACAGAATGGCTACGATAAGAGTATGAGTAAGTTTGTTTAACCTTTAGTAGCTCACTTCTGATAACAAACCCAGCGAGTCTATCTGACCTTTGTATGCCTTTTACTAGTGTTATTGTTATCCAGCTCACCACTCGATAAATTTATAATAAAAAGTTTTGATTAATTTGGTTACATTTTTACCAACAACTGAATCGACAAAAAAAGCTTTATTTTTAATGTGTATTTTGCATTTATTTCGCGAACATTTATGTATGTGATTGTTCTAAAGTTACCACTTTTAGCAAATATCTAATGTCAATCTAATTTACTAAAGCTCAGTTGATTCTACTGGATCAACAGGGCTTTTGTTGGAACAACTTTGGAAACAGTAGCTGTGTGGTAGTTATACAACTTATTAGTAATCTGCGGTTACACGATGAGTCAGCTACTTTTGCAAATCACGATAAGATAGCACCTGTTTTGCCTCCTGTAGTCAAATATTCATGTGTATACAGAGTTGATAACGTTAAATATTTAACAAAAATTACTTATCACAATTTATGGCCATGGAAACAATTTATTTCAATGTTCAAAAGAAAATACGATACGAAATACTACTTACAACTTACAACCTACCTACTTGCAAGTTTTTCTCATTTTGAAAAAGAGTTATTAAAAACATAAGCAACAAAAAATCGAAACATTTCATTGTAATCTAATTTTTCGGCCTCGTAATAGGGTTCCCCGGCTCGCTACCCTGATCACAAATTGTGAGTTTTCTGTTACATTGTTTTATCGGTTAGATTTAAAATGTAAAAGAATCGTTCGAAAAAGTACTTACAACAAAAAAGATTAACGTCGAATTTTGAAATACGTAAAGTAATATTGGTATGTGAAACGAAATCGTTGATGACGACGTTATTAGCATAACTTAGAAGAGCTGTGAAGATTAATTTTGTAAAGATGAAATCCGTGAAATAGTGACATCATCATTTAAGTCTAACGTCTCAACAAGCAAGCATCATTCGCAAGCAATAAGGATTACTTAAAAATGTATTGTTTTTTTATTATTATAGGATAATAAAATATCTATTAATGGATAGGAGCATTTTAATATTTATTATTAGATTTTATTCCGACAAAACGATGTTTTGCAAAAAAAGAGGTCATTTTGAGAAAAGAATATCAAGTATACGATTTATTTTGCAATGATTTCAATTTCAGTACTGAAATTAAACAAATGCCACGTTGCATTGCATAAACTGTGTAAGTAGAATTAAGCCGTAAAGATAAATATTAAGTAGGTGGTTGCCAAAACGATAATAGTTTTATCAGGCACAGGCATCTTGCCTGAATTGGAAATATCTGAATATGTTACCAAACAATATAATGATATTAAATCAAGTTTATCATATTACTTATATCTTATATATTATAACCAGCAAATATATTGATAACTATTGAAGGTAATTATTATTTTAATTATGCTATTTATGAACAAGGAGGTAATTAATACTGGGCTGGGCTGATAGGCATGTAAATCACACGCATTTAATAATTCTACGTAGGTTTTCCTTTTATAAATTTAGTATTAACTACCTAACTCATAGCTAATCTAATGAATGAAGCTAATGTATTGAGTCAATATTAAATTCCATAGACAGAATATTTTATGTAAGTCTGTGGTACAAAAACCCTTTTCTACGAAAGGATGTTTTTATTCTAAAAAAAGGTAGATGAAAATAAATATATACTACCTTGAGGAACACCTAAGGAATTAGGTTTTGAAATTTTTGATTGACATTATGATTATAGTTTATTTATTAATGCTTGATAAATTGACGGACTTAAATATTATAAAGCGTGCTTCGAGGTCCCAATGCGATCAACATTAAGCTTTAAAATGACTGTTACTTGATCAAACGCCTCTGGGTTTTCTGTACAATATAAAGGAAGTGTACTCACCAGCTGCCCTGCTTTGCGGCATGACGACCGGATTCTGCTCCGGCCTGAGCAGGCTCTCGCCTTCGCTTCGGATAACCATGGCTTAGCACTGATGGCACGCTATCATAACCCTGATACTGGCATCTGTGTGAGTGGTGTGCGAGGTGAGTTCTGTGGGCAAATAAATGTAAATGTGAGCGTGGTCTGAAAAGAAAACAACTGTGGCGAAAAACTATTATATAAAATGACGGGTATACAAAGTGTGGTGCTAAAGAGAAGCAAACTTAAAATGGATGTCTGAAATATGATAGAAAAAATGAAACTGCTACATTTTTATTATTTTTAATAATACCATTCGTAAATATAGTGCAGGACTATTAGGTAACACTTACAAGTTCGCTTTTATTGCTACACAAACCTACCAGAAAGCTAAAAACCTTCTTTGCCCCCCTCGGGCTCACCTCGGAGGTTTAAGGACTTTTATGTTTGTCTCCTAACTAGTCCAAACCAAAGTTGCTAAGTCAAATCTGTTTTCGACTTTTCCATCCACATACCCTTTTTGAGCACTCATTCACCAGACTAACAGCTCCGCTCATCTTTTCTCCTCTCCGCTTAAGTGGACAGGCAGCCTTAATGTAGCAGCATAGCAAAGCAGCTAAGTAATATTTATAACTTTTTATATGTCATCGGGTTGAAATTGTATCCACCACCGCCGATATAAAACGTATAGTAATGGGTCTATTTTCACTGACTTGCACAAAGCTGGCTTGAAATGAAATATCATGATAAACCAGACATGGAAATGATTGCCCGCTGACATTACAATGGAATCATATTTCTACATTTGTGGTTTAATCATATGATACAATATAGCGTATGATCGATTTTCCAATCGAATATTATTTTGGAAAAAAGCAGTCAAGCCCGACCCCGATAGGTTTGATCAAGATATAAGTAAACACATTTTATTTTTTTATTGAACCACACGAATTGAGAATCGCACTATCGGAGAGACATAAAAACAGAACTATTACTATACAAGGGGGGCCTGAGCTCCTTAGAACCCACTGAATACGGCCTTGGGTCACCGTGGCCACACTGGACAAAGACCATTCAAAAATGACAGTATGAAATGGAACCATTTCGACTCAAAAAGTAGTAGGTACCTACGTAAAAAGAAATAAGCGGGTTATTGAAAGCCGTTATGATGATCATCGGCAAAGATCTTAATAAAATCTTCGCCATTTTATTAAAAGTAACATACCCTATTTTGTTAAAATAGTCCACGAAAGCACGTATTTCACACACTAACAACTATTCAACGATAGTGACTACCTAAAATCACTAATTTATTTACTCAAACTAAATAAATCGGATATTGTTACATAAAAATATCGACTGGCACTCTATCCGAACTATTATATATATTTTTTTGCGATATATAATTATAGATTCAGCTCCCGAATAAAGACAATTGCGTGCAAACACGTGCTAAGAACCGGCAACACTCAAATTATTTCGCGCAAACGTTTCGGTTGCGGTTCTGATCGGAATTTCTCAAGCCGGTTGCCCCACCCTGAGTTAACAATGAGTTAACGTTGACTATTGTCCGAAACCCGAAAACAAGTTTTGTGCGACTCAAACGTGTTCAAACTCAACCCCTAGGCCACAGATACTATAATACAACAAAATTTGATAATATCTAAAAAATAAACCGGCCAAGTGCGAGTTAAACTCGCGTGGAGAGGGTTCCGTACATTTGATTGAATTCTTATAGGTTTTCCTGTAATCTACAAGCAATGAACTATACTTTGTATTTTTTTCAAAATTTTAGGCTCAGTAGTTTCGGAGATCAGGGGGGGGGGGGGAATGGTCAATTTTCGTCTTCTTTCATGAATCAAAACTATTCATTTTACAATAATAACAAAAATATATTTGAGATCCTCATAACGAGCCCTTTCATTTGATATGTGACACAGTAAGGTTTGCAATTTTTTTTTTAATTTCCTAATTTGTCCCCCGACAATTACCCTTATTTTAAAAAAATATTTATTTACTTTGCACATATGTGTTTGGGTCATAGGATTACAACATTCTACCAAATTTCAGTTGATTCGGTCCAGTAGATTCGGAGCAAATTAGCTGTGACAGACGGACGGACAGACAGACGCACGAGTAATCCTATAAGGGTTCCATTTTTTCATTTTTTGTACGGAACCCTAAAAACAGAGCTGCGTATGAATACAATAAGTTTGACGAAAAAACTAACAGAAGTAAAATATAATAATATGTCCTGGGTCTTGGAAGTTTATCGATATATACATGTATTTATTTTAAAATATAGCATCGTTGAGTTCGTATCCCTATATACAAGTTTTAACTTACTTTGGGGCTAAGCTCAATCAGTGTGATTTGTCCTTATATATTTATTTATTTATATGTAAGCAGTGAGTCTGTCAGCCATTATTTACAAGCTTTGGCTCTCAATAAAAACCATGGAAAATGTGAATGAGCATAAGTAACGCAAAATAAATAGTTCGTCGTCACCTACACACAGTTAATCAAATCGCTAATGTTAACCGATTAAAGTATTTTGTATGAGCGAATGTTTATTGTATAAGCACGTTCCCAAACTCTCAGCTGTCGCACTTGCCCCAATTTTTTATCGGTCTTTCAAGATTAGATACCTATTTTGTTCACACTTTATCACCAACCGCAATACTTTTAATGGATATAATTAAGTACTACATACTATTATAACTACTACTATACTACAACCGGCGGCCCGCCACGACTTCGCAAGGATTTTTAAAATAAGCCCGGTAATTTTCGAGTTGATCGACTATTTTTGATTAAGCGATTTTTTTTTTAAATGTTTATCTTTAATGATTATCATCCATCACTCAGCCTCAATAACTCTACAGTTACACTTCGATAGGTATTCCAACAAAATCCACACTTATTTCTTGATTCTCAGCATTTTAAAAAGCCACATATAAGTACTTTGTGTAACTACCACTAGAGAGGAATAAAATACCTATAACAGTTTACACCGCGATAGTAAGTATAATAGTAAGTAAAGTATTTATGAAGTGAAAATAGCCTAGTGTATACTGTAGTTTTCTAGCGTTTTTAAGAGGGCATCTGACGCCAGAATCTAAATTTTGCTCTCGCTTGGCACACAAATTTACTCTAGCCGAAGCGAGAGCTAGCGGAGCGGGGACGCGATCGGCGCGCGGCGCGGCGGCTGGTCAGGTGTGTGGTTTTTTTTTAGTTTTTTTTCGTTTTACAAAGAATATTTAAGAGATATTTAAAAATAAGACATATGATCACTGCCTTATGTTTAATACAATTATAATCCAGAGTTACCCTTGTAACTCTAATTTATTGTATTTCTTGAATACTAGCCGTTTAAGTGCCGAGGAGATTTGGAGGCAACTTCGCAATTTTTTTATAGAAAAAATTTTAAGCCATCTTGTTTTTGACTCATACATATAGTGACTAAGAGTTAGTCCTGAATTGTTGTATTTATATTTCAAAGTGAGTATTTCGTTAATATTGATAATACTGAAGATCGTTCTAAGAACTGTGAGGTAGTATGGACTCTTAAAACAGTTAGTCGTAGATCTAAATCTGTGATCCAAATGAACGATCGTGGATGCCACGTAGCGGAACAGACGTATTTACATTAACAAACAGTTATTTACCGCTTTGAATAATGCTCACTTTATATTCTTCTTATTTGCACAATTTTCGGATTTTAAAAATTCTTTCCCCTATAGAAAACTAGGTACATTATCAGCGCGAACGATAGGCTATTATTTATATAACGCGGGCTACGCCGCGGGATACAGCTAGTGTTTTATAAAGAAGACATCGGTTATATATGTTTAATTGATATTTATTTATTGATATGTATTTACTTAGAACACGCTCTTCTCACGTTCTGACCGGCCAATGACAGGTCAGTCAAATGCACGACTGTAAGACACAGCAAACTGACGGGGTAAAAAGAGCCAAGGGCCGTTAGACACAAAGGCCACGTTAAAAGGAAACCTCAAGGGCTAGAGAAATGAAAATAGGTATTTTTAAAATCTATTGCTGTCGCGCTGTGCCCGAACTACAACCGAGCAAGTGCGATAGAGCCATACTGCAGTTGGACTGAAAATACCTATTAAAAGAACGGAAAATCAACGATTCGTAGTCCCCTGATTTCTTCTCCAAAACTTAACCAATACTCGTATAAGTACTTTTTTCATTGAGCTTCAAAGACTTGAGCGGTGTTTCTATGTTTAATTTTTTTTATATATTCTACTCAAATTTGTTTTCTGGATGTTTAAACGCAGCGGAATTTATGAAAAAAAGAAAACATAGGGACATGCTAATAGTGGCTATAGATATTCAGAAAAAAAAAATTTTACTCTACCAGCATTATCCAGGGAGGAAACAGGGGACTACGTTTGTATGGAAAAACGGCCCCTCTATTTCGTCTTAAGCGTGCTGGTAAAGGAATCAAGCAGTAGGTAAGTAAAAAAAAATTAAAATAAACTACACAACTAAAACACAACACTCATGAAATCACAGTTCATCACACGATGACATCGTGCTACTTTTAGCGGAAATCTTTCACAGCCTACACGCGATTACTACATAACCTTCACCCATTTGACTCCATCATTACGATGTTGGGTAATAAAGAGGGATTAGTCTTTACTAAAATTAATTGTGACGAATACGGACGCGACGATCGTCAAGAGTTCAAAGAAACTTAATATCCATCTATCCACATTAAATTATTACTAGCTAGTGCCCGGGGATATTTAAAAGTGATAATATCAATTAGTTTTAACTGCAAAAAAATCCGTCAAGCAGTTTTGTTTGGAGATAAGCGTGTCATACCTACCAGGCCTGTGTCACTCCCCGTTTAGGTATCGAAAATGTACCTACATTATTACTATGCGCGCAGGCGGCCCCTCCGGGTGGTAAATTCAGTTATATGAATCGTTTGTCAAGAGTCATAAGGATGAAAGTGGCTTGCAATGGATGCCTAGGTATCTATACAAAAAAGTGCTGAGTTCTGACGTGAGCTAAATTAAACCATATCGCTAGCCACATTGAGTAGATATTTATTTGAATTTCTTTGTTGAGTGAGACTTCTGTACGTTAGTATTATTTATTCTTATTCATACAGACAGATAGACAAAATTTTAAAAATAAAATTATGATCTGTTCTGTACTTCTGTTACGTCTATTACCCTTTTCTTATCACTACACTCATATTTTGAAAACAAAATTAAATGACACGCGATTTATACTGTATTGATTATCGATATATGTATTGTATTTCGTCAGGCAAGAAGGATATGTATCTACGTAGGTACATTGTACTATAAGTACCTACATGTATGCCGGAACAGCTTCTAGTATTTAACCACATGGGCACAGAATACATAAGAGTCAAACAGAATGGTATTTCACAGCGTCTCCCGCAAATTGGCGTCCCCGCACCTCTCCCCCGCACTTTGTGAGCTTTGACGGCTCCAAACCAGGGTTTAATTACTAGCCCCACGCAATACGCGACGTGTGTTGTCTTGAGAACTGTCCACCAATAGTAACCATCATGGTGAGAAGGTGCGCGTATAATAATTGTTTATCCACCCAATACTCTAAAGAACGTATATTTCATACATTTCCAAATGATGAAAACAGGTAAGCAAAGCAACAATATAATTTCACGTTATTATATTACTCAGCAACCATCTTGATATATATACCCTTCTCGCTCTCTCGCATTGGCGGGAGATACACAAGAGCATAGGCGTAGAACATAGGCTCCTCGCTCACAGGTAATCACATACACGCAGATGCCAACTAGATTTCCGCGGGTTATAGTGCTAAATGCCATTGTTGACAATGACAACTTGAAATGCTGTGTGTAAGCGTGATAAACATTTGTTTATTTTTATTGAATGTATTCATATAATTACCGTATAGTTTTGCGCCGAATATGCAAATTACTATATTACAATAGTGAATTAGTGAAATTAGTGCGTTACATTATAAATGACTCAATAATAAATCAGTAAAGTGAACTATAGGTGAAATGGACAATGGACATAATGAAAAATATTTGTGAAGTGATATTACGTAGCTGTTTCCGACTTTTCTGTAACATTTAATACATATAAAACAGAATATTTTTTACGTCATGGTGTTCGCAAATCTTCCGGTATGGAAAAATATAATCGTAAATATGTCGAACTCGTTAGTAGGTAAGTATTAAAATAATTCTGCGGTGCGACCCTAAGTATAAAACTCACATATCGACGTGTGTACAGATAAATTGTTTCGTTTGTAGTAGTAGTAGGTATATATGTTACGCTGAATCAATGGAGAGTCATACCAGTGACATGGGTAAGTAGGTACCTACTCATTAAGTTGCCGATGCCGACTTTCATATTATGTATTCGTACATAATATGAGGTCATTCGTCGGCGACCGCCTCCGTGGTCCAGTGGTCAAGGCGTTTGCCTTGTGATCCGGAGGTCATGGGTTCAAATCCCACTGGAAAGCATACTTTGAGAAAAGTTGTTTCCAGTCTGGTTAGGATATTGCAGGCTTAAATCACCTGATTATCCGAAAAGAAAGATGATTCCGCGCTTCGGAAGGCACGTAAAGCTGTTGGTCCCGAACGCCATCTAGCGTTTGTACCTATCCTAGGACTGGTTCTAGTATACCCTTTGGGTTGCAGAGGCCAGACGGCAGTCGCTCTGTGAAAAAACCAGTAACCTCGTCGAATCACCTAGGTTAGGTAGCGGACCCCGGGCTCTGAAGCGTAACCGCTGACGATGCAACCGGGAATACGCTCAGATGATGATGATGAAGTCATTCGTACTAAGGTAGAAAAAGTCCACAGAGGAAAAAGAAAAACTATGTATTATACTTTTGTTTCATTATAAATTAAGGGGCTAAAAGAGAGCTTTTCAACGAGATATTGTGTTGTCCCCTTAACACAGCTATCAGTAAAATCATGTGAAATACGGCATCATTGAAGCTTTATAGCCGACGACGCGTCATTATCCTGGACACAGCGGCCTCGGCGCTCTTGTAAATAATTTATACTAGATTACGATATGTTATCGAATTCGACCCTCTGTTAACTGCAAATTTTTATTTGTTGCTTCTTAAAATTTTGCTAGTTTATTGCCTACAAAGTCATGTGATGACATCACATCATTAGAAGACGTTGTAGTCAAAAGCTGAAAGCACACTTTCGCTCTACGCGCGCGCTACTACAATGCATTTTTTTGTGAATATGAAATAGGCACAACTTGTCGGAAATACCTATTACTCTAACTCGCTAAAGGGCGGTTCCATACCAGCGAGGTCCACAGATATTTCCGACGAGTTGTATATACATATGCCCGTGTACATATACTTAGGTGTGAACATAAACCTAGGATTCGCCGGCTAAAACTAGGCGTAGGTAACCGCATTTCGATTTTTAGCCGTAACTATATATTTTTTAATAACACGTGGTGCGGCAAGGCGCGTAGCGTAGGGCACCATGAAGTGTGTGTGCTTAGCGAAACTAAATGATATCTCCCTTATTTTAATAAAAACGAAATCAGTATCAAATTAGGGCTTGGAATACCGGTAAAAATCTGGTAACGTTAATTCTGTCAAACGGCGTTAACGTTATCTATCAGCAAAGATAACGTTATGCTGGGTAACGGTATTTTTACAACCATTTACCGATAAATCAGATAACGTTACCAATGATATTAACGGTAAAAGGTATTGTTAAGAGCCCATACCTCCCCTAAAGTTCTTAGAGCGATCTTAAATATTTACCAATATTAACGAAATACTCACTTTGAAATAAAAACAGCAAAGTTCAGGACTAACTCTAAACATAATAAGTTTCGAAAACACAATGTGTGTATGCATTTTTTTTATATTTTTAATCGATAGTCCTCGTCGAAAAATAGCCGCAAAAAATAAATCAGTGCCGAAAAACATGTATATGGTGTAGAAAATAAATATTAAAAATAGCAAGTAGATTATAACAACTAAAACACGCCATTTTAAAATATGACGTCAACATCTGCAATATCCGCTAGAGACAGAAGCTGTCAACGCATGTTTTTCTTTTTTGAGTACTTTCGATGTTATCAGCCAGTGATGTTTGTTAAACTTCTATATAAAAGTACATACATTTCGAATGTCATCGATAGTCAAACTACATGGACGGACAGTCCTACCGAACGCACCCGAACTTGTCATTTCCTTTTTATGAACTTTGTCGTCATTTCCCTTTTGTTTGTCAAAAGTTCCCGCGCAATATTTGCATATTTTCAATAATTTATTTCTAATCCAAATGAAAGTCAGTAAGAAAAATAAATAACTAGGCGTGGTAACGTATTAAAAGAAATTGTAAAATAAAAATATGAGCCGGATTGGTATTACATGCATATTCCTTATTGCTTAAAATTTTCTCGATAGAAAAACATTGCGAAGTTGCCTCCAAATCACCTCAGAATTATTCGAAAACAGAAAGTATTCAAGAAATACAATAATGTAGCACTTGTAACTTTGGATTATAATTGTAAATGTGAATTAGGTAAACATAAGGCAGTCATCATATGTCTTACTTTTTAAATAACGAAAAAAACCTTAAAACCAGAACCAGCCTCATTGACCCACCGCGATTCCCGACGCCCCGCATGGCTCGCTGTCTCGCTTCGGCTAGAGTAAATTTGTGTGCGTGGAAGCGGGAGCAAAATTTTGATTACTGACATCAGGCGCCCTCTTTTAAGACTGTATTTCTTTTGATATTTGACAGAATAAATTGATGACAGTTTGTCTAGCAGGCTACTAGAGCACACGGATATCGTGATAATCTGTGCTACCTCGGGTTCGATTCCCAGCGCGATGTAATATTTATATAATATTTTAAGTATTGAAAAAAGTATCGTTACTTATATCGTTAATTGATAACTTTATTATAACTTTTTATAACTGTATTATCGATACCCCTTGTAACGTTACCACTAATACCTGTATGAAAATAACGTTATTTAACGTTACTTTTAGGGTGAATTTGGTATCGTTAACAAGCCCTATATCAAATATCAGTGTTAATTTGTGCAGAACTGTTACCTCAATACTTTCTTATCTAAACCTTTTATGAGTTGTACAGTATCAATTACAAACATATCACTACCACAGTCACTACAAAACAAAACGTACTTTTACACATAAATACTGTACAATTTTTTATTTATATATTATTTATAATAATAATAATCATTTATTCATCACTAACATGTTGCATAATATACTCGTAAGATGACAAATGTCGGTGCAGTACTACATGTACCAAGTTTGGGTGTGACGATACAATTGTCAGAACTAATTTACATCGATTTAATATGAAATCTAAAAATGTATCTATGTATGTAATGTATGTATGAGTATACAAAGTATAAATCGTAAATAAAAGAACCTATTTTGTTAATATGCATTCGAAAATAATTAATTACATATGCTAAGTCGTAATTTTAAGTTGTCCAAGGTAGTCAAACAATAATGTCATAATCTATAGCTATGCAGTCACATTTTTAAAATTAACTATTCATAGAACGTGGGATTGAGAACGGGTGTTTACTGTAGGTAGGTAGGTATTCATTTATTGTATAATATGCTTTCGAGAGTAGTAGTGACTTTAGTTGTTTTGTAAACAGAGTGTCCTTTTGTTCATTTACTGTACAAATTATACTATAACAGCGCCTGCTGCGCCTTCATATCCGTGCGTGACAAAGCAGACGAACTGCAAGAGTGTCGCCTGCGCTGGTACGGTCATGTCTTGCGGAAACCAGCAAGTTACGTGGGAAACAAATAGCCATGCTGCCTCCGCCGGGGCAGGGGTGGCAGACCCAAGAAATGCTGACTTGACGTCGTCAAGGTTGATACGCGCGCCAATGGTCTTACAACCAAGGATGCTCAAGACCGTGCGAAGTGGAGAAGAAAAAGACGAAAAGCGAACCCGCTTTTCGTCTTTATCTTTTTTTTTTTTGGCTTTTATTTTTCCCTACCACATTACAGCTGAGGATCCAACTGAGAATACGCTGAGAGAGAGAGACTACAAATTATAATATGGCTGCTCCTTTTCTCAACGAATTAGCATAGCTATCCAGAGAGGAAACGCAGCCAGCGTTCTTGGCACCATGTCGCACGGTCGTAATCTTTCAGACTTTTAAATCAATAATTTAGATTAGGTTTTATTTTTAGGTTTAGTTTGTAGTTTAATCTCATTTGTATTTACTTAATAGTATTGTACATAGATCTCGTTGTATAATAGTATGATTTGTACAGTATCTATTATATCAAATAGAGCAAACACCATAAACCATTTGTTTATTGCATTAAAGTCCACACAGCCGCCCACAATTCAAATAGATTGAGGGCAAGAGAAGAGTAATGTTATCAAGACAATAACTACAATGTTATTTAATTAGACTTTACAACAACACTGAAGGCAGTATTTAACCCTTTCACCGCTAGACTTTATATCAGTTGTCGTGCTTCCAGCGCGAGGAATTGTGAATACCCATAGTTTTTGGTCGGATAAATCCGACGCTCGCGGAATGGGCACAGAAATGTTTGTCGGATTAATCCGACGTTCGCGGCTAAAGGGTTAATTTATTAACGAGCTGTTACAGACAGTGTTGTTTTATTTGAAATCCCTTAGGAATCTCATATTTTCCAGGAAAGAAGGAATCTCACGTCACAGAAAACATAAGAGTACAAACAGAATGGAATCTCACAGCGTCTCTCGCAATTTGGCGTCCCCGCACTTCTCCCCCGTTCTATGTGCCCCTTAGGCGGTGATCCCACTGCACCGCGCACCGTCGCGGAGCGCGGCGCGGCAGATTTTTAACATTGTATGCAAGTAGCTTAGTTTGTATAGAAAACACGCCAACTCCCACTTGTATGTATCTTGTGGCCCTGGGCTCTGTCTAGCCCGTCCCGTAAAGCATAGTCATGATTAGTATGTAGTTGTATTGAATTGAAAATACCTATAACTAGGTAGTTGTTTCATATATTAAGTACCTACTTATTCTTTTTTCTGTTTTTAACCCCCTGATAAAAAAGAAGGGTATTATAAGTTTGACGTGTCTGTACTAACACTACTTCTGTACTAACTAGTATAACAACTAGTTTTTTTTTAATAATATGGATCTAGAGAATGAATAAAACAACTAAGTAGGTATTATGTTTTCTCTTAGGAAAATTGAAATAATACTATCTGTACCCTAAAATGTAGTCAGGTAGGTACCTTCCTACTTAATTTTAGAGAGTCCACTTCTGTTAAAGTCAATATAATCAGCAACAGGCAAAACAAATAGCAGGATGTGTACCCATCAGGCCATGACTTTGCATAAGGAAAGCATCCTCAAAGGGTTCACGCTCAGAAATTCAAATGCAAATTTTATTGTACCTAGTAAATGACAATTCGGTTCAGTAATTTGGTTTCAACTTTGATTTTTAGGTAGGTAAATCATTATTTAAATACTGAATATAAATAATTAAATTTTTAACAAAAAAAAACAACCGACTTCAATTTTTTTAAGGAGTTTCTTCCATTTCTCCAAAGTTCTTCATCATATCTTCACCAAATTAAAATGGGACCAACTTGGTAGTAAAGGCTTTCAAATAAAAAAAGAATCATCAAAATCGGTTTACAATTGGCGAAGATATCGCGAAACAAACATACAAAAAATTTAAAAAAAAAACAGTCAAATTGATAACCTCCTCCTTTTTTGAAGTCGGTTAAAAAAGAAATTGCATAGTTTGAAATGTATAATGAAAATCTATTTGGATTTGGTGTCTTTTATGCAATAAATAAGTAAAAAAAGGAACATGATGCTATTCTTAATACAAACAATAAAAAAATAAACCGGCCAAGTGCAAGTTAAACTCGTGTGGAGAGGGTTCCGTACAATTGATTGAATTCTTATAGGTTTTCCTGTAATCTACAAGCAACGAACTATATTTTGTATGTTTTTCAAAATTTTAGGCTCAGTAGTTTCAGAGATCAGGGGGGGAATGGTCAATTTTCGTCTTTTTTCATGAATAAAATCGAAACTATTCATTTTACAATAATAACAAAAATATATTTGAAATCCTCATAACAAGCCCTTTCATTTGATATATGACACAGTAAGGTTTGCAAAACTTTTCTTTTTCTTATTTTTGGACTTATTTCTAGGGCCGTAAAACAAACCGAAAAAAAAGTAATTTAAATTTGGAACAGCATCATCATGTATTTACTTCTTGTTTTTCTATTTTACAAAATTAATTAAATGGGTATGAAGGATATGTCTAGGAGCTCCACCATGCATTAATTGAAGTGTTTTTGTTTTGACTACTACATAGACCACAAATTAGATAGATATATTGTATCATAGACTGAGTACCTAACTACCTAGGATTAAGACAGCATTTACAAGATGCTTATTCGATTGGAATGAAGTATCTGTGTCAGATCAGAACCAAACAATTTAAAACAAAATATGTAACAAAGTAGTGTAGTGGACCCCCACTACTTTCGTTACATATTTTGTTTTAAATTGTTCATCATTTCCTGTCTGAGTAGTAGTAGTAGCCCGCTGCGTTTGAATAGAACATGAGAATTGAACGGGTCAGTAAAACCATGTAGAACTGCATTCCGTGCGATAACATTAATTATTAAAAGTAAAAAAAAAAACCCCCGCGCCCGGTATGACATCCGTTGGCAATATGCTGATACGATAGTTTAAAGCCAGTCTAACAATTTCACCCTATTTATTTACACAAAGCCCTTACTCACACAAAGTTTAGGTTCAGCTGCATTGACAAAAAAAATAAAACGCCTACGATAAAATGAAGCGAACAAACGTGATCCGAGCGCATGGTCACTGCATTAACAAAATTATGGCACTTACCAAAACATCTAACGACGAAACTTATTTTCTTTAACTCAAACGAAATTCAGCCACTTATATTATTGATGTTAAACGTTTGTATTCATATTATCTGCATTACCACATTACAGTAAAATTATAAACACGTGCAACACGACCACCCTGTTTGCCTGCGTTCATTGCACTTGTGGTGTTGTCATATCATATCATATACCTACCATAAATAGAATAGATAGGAAATTAATGGGAAATTATATGGAAATTATATTCTACAGTAGTACCTATTTTTATAAAATAACCACAGAAAAAAGAGCAGACGACGAGAAAACACAATATAAATTGTATTTAAATAATATAATGACTACTTTGTTGTCTTCTTCGATGATATTTAGATATTCGAAAGAAGAAAGATTTATGATATTTGAGATATTTCTAAGTAATCGAAATTTTTGTTATAATTAATATGGCAGCACTATATATATTAGGTCCTTACATATGAAATTGCCGTTCAGTATAAAAAAAGTGAAACAAGTTTTTTTAATGAAATTATTATTTAATCAATCGAAGTATGCGCCGTTGTTATCGATACACTTCCGCCATTTTATAGGCAGATCATTGATACCTTTGGAAAAAAAATCCTGGGAGCGAGAGTCTATGAACTGTTTGAAGGCGGTTTTGACTGCCTCATTAGATTTGAAATTTTTTCCTTGTAAAAAGTTATCCAAATTTTGAAAAAAGTGGTAATTGGTTGGGGCAAGATCTGGAGAGTATGGTGGGTGACGCAGAGGTTCCAGTCGCAGCTCCTCTAACTTGGCGATCGTTTGATGTGCAGTGTGTGGTCTAGCGTTATCCTGAAGGAGCAGTGGGCTAGAGCAATTCATCAGTCTCGGTTGTTTAATGGCGAGCTTTTCCATCATTGTTTGCAATTGTTGGCAATACAAGTCTGCAGTAATCGTCTGGCCTGATCTCAAGAAGCTGTAGTGGATAACACCAGCATTGGTCCACAAACACTAACCAGAATCTTCTTTTTGGTCAGTTTTCGCTTAGGGCAAGGTTTTGCCGGTTCTCCAGGGTCAAGCCATTGTGATGATCGCTTCCGATTGTCGTACAGGATCCATTTCTCATCACAAGTCACGATACGGTTCAAAATCCCCTCATTATTGTGGCGATTAAGCAAAGAAACGCAGCAAGCAACGCGTGTTTGTTGGTTTGCTTCAGTCAATTCGTGCGTTACCCACTTTTCGAGTTTTTTATATTTTCCGATTTGGCGCAAGTGGATAAGTATCGTTTTGTCACTTACGCCGAAGGCTGCTGCTAATTCAGAAGTGGTTTGAGATGGATCCGCTTCCACTATCGCCTTCAATTCTTCGTTATTCACTTGAGTATCAGGTCGTCCACGAGGCTCATTGTGTAAATCGAAATTTCCAGAACGGAAACGTTGAAACCAAAAACGCACCATTCGTTCGTTAGCGGTGCCTGGTCCATACACGTCGTTAATTCTTCGAGTCGTTTCTGCAGCACTGGTGCCACGGTGGAACTCGTATTCGTAAATACCGCGAATTTTCAATTTGTCCATAGTTGTTGTTATAGCAATGTTAAAACTCAAACAAATGATGTTAAAACAAATGAAATACGATTTTAAAACAATATTTTTCTGGCTTTATTTCGAAATAAATTTGAATTTGGAATTCCCAATGAAACGCAAGATATTTGATTTTAAGGTTGCCAGTATTGAAAATCGGCAATTTCATATGTAAGGACCTAATACATGTCACTGTCACCATCATTTGTGAATTGTCACTGTCATTTTCTAAGAAAAAATTGTGAAATGGATCTTTCTATTTTTAAAAATTAATTAATTATAGTTTTAACGCAGGCACATCTTTGATTTTCTTTTTCTGAATTTGTTTTTATTTTCACGAACGTGGACTTCTTTTGTTTTAAAATTTGAATAATTTGGTGTCATGGTTAACGCAAGTTTAGCCTACGAAATTCTCCTGTATATTAACTCTTTTTATTTCGGTCTATTCGCCACTTGCGAACTCGGCACGCTAATTCTGAAATCAGTATTGATAACAGATATTTATGAAGTCCAAAAGAATCCGATAAAAATTGGGCAAGATTACGGAGTGTTGTTAGGGCTCTTCGTGGTAGAAGCAGCTCGCCTGATACTAGGCCGGAGAGGCAGTTTGAGTGAGAAAGGTATGTAGCTACAGCTACTTTTTTTACCATCTTATTGTTGACTTCAATAGTATTAGGTACCTACTTACATGCTAATATTGTCATTTCTTACAAGGGTATCATAATTTTGTCATCCCGCAAGTGGCCTATGCGCGTAAAAATGTCACTACGTGCCCTTCCCAGTTGAAATCTTGAAATTCTTAAAATTTTTACGACAAAACAAACATTTTCTATAGGATTTTTTATAAAATAACAAACCTTGACTTCATATTTTCTATATATTCCAGGCACATCAACATACACAATTAAAATGTACATTTTTTTTAAATTTTTTACATGAAAATGCCGAGTCAACACACATCCTCCATTTTCTTACTCTTCAGTGCAACTTTGTTGTTCTCCAAGATATCCCTAGGAAAATATTTTTTTGTCAGATGTCTTCTAACGTGAGGGTCATTGTTTTACCATATTAAAAACTTAGTTTTTGTATTCCAGATGTGCCTGTGATTATCTCCGTAGTGCTGACAGTTCCTTCCATCCTAGGCGTGCTGTACCTCCTGATCTGGCAAGTAGTCGTACTCCGGATAGAGTACATCTGGTGCACTCTCATGCTCTCCCTACAGATGTTGGAGCTCGTATTTGCATCCATGTTTGTTGTTAGCTTGTGTAAGGGACCATCTTATGCTTGATATTTTTTTTATTTTGAATTTATTATTTTAATTGCTATTTATTTTAGGATTAAGAAGTAATACCAAAGCATAAAAATTAAGGACAAAACTTTATGTATTCTATATTTTGTACTTAATGCAAATATGAGTGCAATACGGACTAATGAGATAGTTCTTCAGGCAATAATAGATAGTGCCAATCAAAGCTTGAATACGACACCATCAGATGGGCCGTATGCCTGTTTTATTCCTTATTGGTAATAAAAAAAGGTTATACTTATCTATTTTGTAAAATCAAGATTAACCCTGAAACAGGATTTTGAACAATACAAGGAGTGAAACAGGTGGTCTGTTCATAAAACACAAGACTAAGTTTGGAACTTGGTTTAACTTTAAACCATTATTCACCCAAATGAAGTTGACAGTTACGAAAAAGAAGGTGACATATTACAGGATATTTATAGCCGTGTGGTTCCCGGCAGAGTAGAATTGGACCACTCCAAGTCTTTCTATGGATTTCGTAAAAGGCGACTTAGGAAACACAAGCTAAACAAAGCTTATATGGCCAGTGTGGAGAGTGTAGGCCAAATCCTCTGACTGTTCTGGCTAATTATATGACTCTGGCAGTACAGAGAGGGTCATGCTCCTGCAGTGGAGACTAAAAAGACCTGCTGATGATTATAGTAATATCATCATCACCAGGTCTATCTTACCTTTTTACCTCCTGTAAGACGTAAGGGAGGAGTTCTTATTTCAGATACTAATATCAATCATAATATGTATGTAACAATATTGGTTTAAACCCAGAATTAAAGCTAGTCCGCGTTTTATAATAAGAGGCCGTTCAAGTATTACATAAACACCAAAGGGGGGTGGAGTCTTTGATTTGCTTATTTTTGATGACATACATTTGGATTTGAGGGGTCTGGTCTGGGAATAATATATCAATGCTTACGTAAGCGTAGGTCGAGGGGGATAAGACAAGAAAAATGGCTCAAATTCTGCTTACGTAATACTTGAACGACCCCGAAGGTTAAAGTACAATTTTGATGAATTGACGATTTGATATTACGTCAGCCATCTCATTGTTTTTTTTTATACAGTATGAGCATTTTATTGTTGTATTTTGAATATACTTACTAGTATTATCATAAGGTATTATGGTCATTATAAAGTGTTCTACTTTATCCCATGTATTTTAAAAATAAGCAATTTACCATATATGTGTGTTATCGACACTAAGCATTTGTGTGTTAATGTTGGCACATGTATATTTTTAATGCAGCTATTCTGCAGGTTAAATGTAAGAATACTATTTGAAATAACTATTTACTGCACAAAATATTTTAATGCCAAAAATATATATTTATTTTAGAAACTGTCCAGAGTACTGAGATATTAGGATCATTGAAAATAGTATCAAATACCTATTGTTAAAAACTGATAAACAAAAAAAATATAAACTTATTTGAAAGAAATAGTTATTAAAATCGCAGAGTAATAATATTCTTTAAAAAATTGAATTAATTTATCAGTTTTTATCCTAATTAGTGTCATTTGTAAATCTATTTTGGATAGCATGAGATAAGTAAACCACTATTTGTATACCTATCAATGTCTTCGATCATTCGAAGCCTATTGTACTATTTTTGGAATTTAATTTCATAAAAGTTACTATTTTCAAAATATGAATAATTAAATATAGAATTGTGAAATCCAGCCCATAATATGTAACACAAGTGATAATGTGGCCTTTATTTATATATTTATATGATAACTATCAATTTATATCTTCCATTGTACTGTAGAAGATTTTTATGTCCCAAAGATTTGTATCAGAACCTCTTGAAGGAGTCGTCTAAGATAAAAAGCAAGCAACATCGCCGTTCCTGCCACTCGCCTTGAAAATGATCGTCTAAATCAATCCAAACCTCGGCCTTTTTGATTATATTACGTGATTCAACTGTTTTAAATCAAATAATTATAAAAAGCGCAAGCTTGAAAATCGGCCAGTGTTGGTCACTTCACATGCAATGCAATGAATGTCGGTAAAAGGCTTTTGGGGGCCATCTTGGTTTTTTTAACTTTTTGTGTCTGGGATACATACAACTTTTACTCATTAAAAAGTACTTATTATTCCTGGATTGTTTCTATCTATTTTAGACGCCAACTATTCTATCTGTTTCTCTTCTAAAGGTTGACAGGGAGAGAATGCTTTAGCATTAAGTCTACCTATTGTAGCTTTTGGCTCAATAAAAATTAAATAAATAAATAAACTGCAGAAGTAATTTTTTGTCTGACCGAGTGGAGGTTTCCTACCTATTTGCTTTTTTAAATTGAGAACCCTGGAAACTGGAAGCTTCAACAAGAGGTTCTGTTATAGTGTAATGTTTAATTTAGTTTTGATGTCTAAATGCTTTAAGGGTAGTTTGAAAGTTGAGATGTTGTGAACTATCTATTCAGAGATTATTTTACCTCTGATAGCTCAAATACTACAATCTAAAATACACTTTAATGCTATTGAGTTAAAACTCATGATTCACTTTCTATTACGGTATGTTGTATCGTGTAATATGATCTCTAAAGTAATGGTATTATAGTCGCTTTTAAAGTTAACCTGTCAGAGGTAAAAAAACTTTGAATGGAAGAGTGTTAGTTACGGATATAGCTCCTTCACACGACGGGCCATCATTGCACAGATTTTTTGTCCATTGCTGCGTTGGATCTTACTCTCAAAAGCGTTCGAGTTAAACAGCAATGTACAGTGAATTGGCGCAATGATGGCCTAACGTGTGGAGAAAGAATATTCTACAATTTTGTGGTAATAATAATACCAGAATTTGCCTAGATCTGAACTGAAAGTTCCTTTTGTGATTTAAGTCACGTTTTGCCTGTAGATGTTATACTGTGTGCTTTAGAATAGGTTTGTTATGGGGTTGTTAAATGTGTAAAAAAGGATGGCTAAGAAAATGTTTTCAGACTAATTTTAACTTTACCCTATTTTTAATTTACCTACTCCCATATTCATAAAAAATCTGCCTCGTGATTCTTAATCAGTTATATAGTGAGTATTTGAGTAGGCTACTAAATTAAAGACTTTTTTATGCAATAGGAGATATTACAGCATTAGCGCAGACCGTAAACAAATGTTTGCCAATAATACCTAAGTATTAAAAGTTGCAATAACTTAGGTAGGTAGGTATTTAAATGACCGTAGGGAGCCATAATACCAAAGCACAAGTTTTGAATGAAAACTATTAAAATTAAATACTTTTAACTTTAATTGTAGAATTTGTTGCGAAAAAAATTTACATGTCCAATGACAGCAGATTATTTACTGTATGTGCTGCTAGTACTGCCATCTACGCCGAGTTTGTAATTTGTCGTATTGACAAAAAAATAGGAAGCGTTGTTTGTACTGTTTAACGGTTTTAAGTTCAGGTTTTTTATGAATGCAAGGGCTAGTGAATTACATATGTTGCCAAACTCACACACGCAACGATAAATCATAGCGATTTAACTGGAAGTTCAAGATTTACTCCTGGAAAAATAACATTTTTGGCTTTTGAAGTAGGCCATATGACCTCAGAGTTCTAGGTATCTATCTGAAGTCTAGCTTAATACTGATATTTGAGAAACCGATGTCGATTGCTATTTACGTTTTTATAAAAAGTGGGACGCATATTTATATATTTTCAGGTTTTGCCCCTCGAAAAAAGTCTAGAACACAGCTGGCTTCAGGCTAGTCAGAGCTTTGATCAGAGATATTAAAAGCTCTTTGGATTTGGATCTCTTTCATCAAATCGCTGATTTATCATTGCGCGTGTAGAAAAGATGGAAATGAAAAAATCTAGTAATTTTAAAGAATCTTTATTTATCTGTTTTTTTTTATAATCTAGTCAAATATCATGGCCATTTAAATATCAAAGAACTTCATCAATAAAGTAAGTATTCCTGGCCATTTTTATGTCTTCTATTTAGACAATGTACTTATCAATAACGTATTATGTACTTACTCGTGTTTTACGTATTTTTGTGGAACAATATAAATATTTACAGTTGCAACTGTAGTTTTTAATTGTACAACAACAACGACCCAACGCTGTTCTGTATAATTACTAGGAACTTACTCCTATAATACTTATACAAAGTGGAAGGGACATCCCCGCAATAAATCGAACCACAGGCTATACTAGATCAAGTATAATAAAATTAAAATAACAGTCAAAAAACCAAAAAAAGAATCGACATTCCCATACAAATCGCCCGGGCGGCTGCATACTTTTGTATGGAAATGCCGAAATTTATTTTTGTTTTCTGGCTGTTATTTTAATTGCATTATACTATAATGATCTAGTATAGTCCGTGGTTCGATTTATTACGGGGATGTCCCTTCCACGTTGTATAACGTCTAACATAATATACTGGAACTATTTTAAGGGTAGATTAAGTCTATGACCTATGACACTGAACCACTTTCTCCTGGAAACAAGTATGAAGTAAAACGACAAAAAAAAATTTGATCTTTCATACAAGTTCACCGATCTATATTTGTACTTATGGGAAGCAAATTTTTTTTTATATACCTTTGGTCATGGGTAAAGTTGTTCAGTATCATGGCCTGAATCTATTCTCAAAATAGTTTCTGTATCTACTTATAGGTATTTTGTTAGACCCTGTATTAGATATGCCATATATATATATATATATATATATTCCCTCCCTAAAAATATATATAACACTTTTTTTAGTAACCGTAGAGATACAGACCTTGATAGCTCAGAAATTTTAATGGACCATCGTTATTTTAATAATAACGTAGGAAGACGAACCAATACTTATTTGGATTTAGGTATTCTATTATATCTACATAAACACAACAATAATAATTGTGCTATCTACAGTGCTTCCTCGTTCGGTTTCCTATATTCCTCCTGTAAATACAGCGGTATTCGTCCTTTAGCCATTTTATCTCTTTTATGAACCCTCAATTCGTGTCTCATCAATGCTTTCTTCGTTCCATACTTATTCCCGCAGATCCTACACCCAAAGTCCTTTTCCCCTCCATGATCCGACTTAAAATGTATGTCCATATCACGTTTCGTATAAAACCCGCGGCCACATTCTGCGCATTGGTGTGGCCTGTCTTTCTTATGCGTTAACAAGTGCCTATTCAAGTTACTCCTAGTCAAAAACCTCAGCTCACAATTGTCACAACTGAACGGTTTATCACCTGTATGTGTTCTCGTATGGATTTTTAGAGACTCCAAGAATCTTCCTCGATATGGACACCTCTGGCATTGAAACGGCAGGTCATAACTGTGTAGTTGCAAGTGCCGGATCAAGTTATCCTTTCGGTATAGCTTGCCACAAACATCACAAACCAGGTGCGTCGCCGACTGGTGCCTAAGCAAATGCTTCTTATACAATTGTGCAGTGAATAATCTGTAACAAACCGGACATTGGATTCGTACACGCTTGTGTTGCTTTGAGCTTTTGTGTGTCATAAGCTCGTCCCACGTTTCGAAGTTTAATTTACACAATTTGCAATTGTATGACTTCAATTTATTGGCATCGTAATTATCATTACAAAAGTTTTCATTTGAAACATCACTCACTTCTGATTCGGCTTGCAGATCGGGAGGGTCAACCAGGCTTTGGCGAAGCATTAGATCGGCACTTTTAGCCGACTTCCGGAATAGTATAGCGCTTTGAAGAAGAGAATGGCACGCTTCACACAAATGTTTAGGATAACCATCGTCTTCATTGATTTCAACATCTCCAAACGTGCGAATAGCTTCAGAGACATCCGAAGGACCATAAATCGGTATATTACCATCTTTCAAACAAACTCTACATGTGTTTACACTTGTGTTGTTTGTATTATTATCAGTTTCCTCAGCTATTTTCCTTTTCTTCTTTGCTCGTTTCTTTCTTAGCATTCTTAACTTGTAATATGCTGAGGCCATAATTGATTCATAAAACGCACTTACTCCTGAGTCACTTGAATTAGGGCAATCAAATTAAGGACAATAATTAGCTAAGTACGTGCTACATCCCAAGACCCAGATAGAGGCTGCGCGTTTGATGTACACTGCATACAGATTGACGCATGTACAGGCGCGCACACAAAATATATGCCTTCTGCTGCAATGATTTTGTGAGTACACATCCCAAACATACACTTTCCTACACCAACTTACCTAGTTACCTACCTACCTATCTTATTTTTGGGAGTACCCTAAGGAACCGTTATTGAACCATTCCTAGTTATTTAAGAAGTAAGTATAATAGGACTTAACCTATTACTTTATTGTACATTCTATTATGTATGTCCAACGTTCTGCTACGTATAAAAACGAATATAAATACACCACCTAATCTAATAGGCAATACTGTTTCTGCGTTAGGTAGGTAGGTACTTATACCATTCTGAAATTCATTCATTTTCTTTTAACTATAGGTACAGTAACATATGTCCCTTCCTCCCCTCCGTTGTGTGTTGTATACTTATGACATGTGTATTATATATGTATGTATGTATACACCTTTGATTATATGTATATACTTAGGTATACATATGTTATACATATAATAATTATTTATAATATTATAATCAATTTTTAAGTAGTTAGGTAATATTGTATTAATATTTCAGTTTCTCTGCTTATTTATCCCCTATATTTTTACTGCGTGATATAATGGTGATATATCACTATTTAATCAAGTTACATTATTCTTATAATCGTGCCACTAAAGTACCTTTTGATTATTTTTCAGCCAAAGATAGCTTGTAAGATATTGCACAGATTACATTGGGCATTTCCGTAAAAAGTACCTACGCTAAAAAATACCTCGATTTGTTTCATAAAAAAACTACATGTAAATCAGTTTTATGTTGGACTGTACTTGGGAGTAGGACACGTGGGTTGGTAAAAGCCCGGGGTTGGGTCAAATTGCGCGAAACCTGCGCGTTGCGTTAAAACAAAAGCTCCAGTTTTCGTTGCTAGGCAACTGAAAGTTTCCAAGAAACGAGAAGGGTTGTAGGGGATATAGATACATTAGTACATTACATCCCCTACCATACCACCCATTAGCTTAATTCTAGCTAAAACCTGCTACAACATAAGTAACCCCATTTTACCTTTTACTTATAAATCTATTTCTGTGTGTAGTTTTTCTTGGGATAATGGTCTTGTGTAGCTGTTGAATGAAAGAAAAGGGAGATAAGTTAGAAATAAGGTAAATAAAAAGGTTTAATAAAATCATAGCTTTTATTTATTGCTGATTTATCTGGGATTACACAAATGCTACTAGCTAGAGTGATTCCTTGACTCCTCTTGTGATGGTGGAACATCTCTACATCACAATGACTACAACTCAAAAAAATTTAATAGGTACAATCTAGAATGATTAAGTGTAAAAATCTCAAAAACAAACAATATTGAAAATACACATATTGCCACATAAATAAAGTTCATATTTCAATAATGCATAATTTCAATAACTAACAAAAAAAATTCCCTTTCCCGCAAACTGCCAGAGCAATAAAGTAGAAAGGGACACCTTAGGTATCTTTTTTGGGAATGGCTTTACCACTTCATAGGCATTCTAGATTGTATATAATTTCTTTGCTACAACTACAATCATAAGTACAACTTTTGCACAAATTAAAAAAAAATTATATTGTATTCAAATTTTTATGCTCAGCTTCTAAATATGCAGGCATTCGTCCAAACAACAACTTTTCTCGTTTGTGAACATGTCGCTGATGCTTCATCATAGCGTTTCTATACCCAAATGCTTTCCCGCAAATATTGCATACATGATTCTTGATTCCCAAATGATCGGCCTCAAAATGCCGTTGTAACATTAGTTTTGTATGAAAAGCTCTTTTACAAGAATCACATTTGAACTGAGGCTCCTTGTGTTTCAAAATGTGACTGTTCAGATTACTTTTAAATAGAAACCGCGCTGGGCATTCTGTACACATATATCTGTAGTCGCCAGTGTGCGTTCTCAAATGAGTTTTTAATAACTCTTTATATCTACCTTTGTATGGACAAAAACTACATTTGTATGGAAAATCATCACTGTGCCTTAAACTATGGTTGTGGTATGCACATCTTAACCGAAAGGACTTGCCACAGACGTCACAAACATATTGTTTATGATTTGGATCATGCATTGTTATGTGTTCTTTGTAATATGACCGGTTTATAACTTTATTGCATATAGGGCATGTTACTTTTACTGAAGGTTTTTCTTTCTTCTGTTCAGTTTTTATGTTCAAGTTTTCTACTTCACTATTTGGCCAATCTTCTGATACTCTAGGTTCAAAATCCGTTTTAGAATCATCATAGTCATGGTTAGAGTCTTGTGAATAATGAAAATGCTCCTCTTTTACAGGCTTCCGTAATATTTCATCAGAGCGCTTCGCTGTATTCTTGAATAAAATAGCGGCTTTGGTAAAATTGTAACATGTCTCACAGAGTAACTTGGGCAAATCGTCATTTTCATTGATCTTTATGTCTCCGAAACATTGTAAGGCCTCAGGAATCCCTTTTTCATCTTCGTAGATAGATATAGACCCTTTCTTCAGACAAATGCGGCATTTGGAGTTCATATTCTTCATTTTTAAACAAGATTTCGGTAGATCATTGTAGTAATCACAAATCGTTGGGCGTTTTCTATTCTTCGAAATCTTCATCATGTAATATGCAGTAACCATCTTTGTGCACTTTTATCTAATTTCGTACCCTTATTACCATTAAAATCTTTGTATTGATGTTATTTCTGTTCGTTTATGTAGTGTTTACTTAAAAAAATGCTTTTTATTATTATTTTGCCTGACTGACACTGACAGTTTTTTTTTAATATACATTTTTCGGCCTCGAATACACGCTCTTTAGCGTCTTCACTTCGAACAGCGGGTGGGACCAACAACGGCTTAAAGTGCCTTCTGAAACACGGGGAGTTCGAGATATTCTACTCTATGATACTTGTAGCCACTATAGTTCCCGGGGACGCATAACAGCTTTAAGGCTGGTTTCACAGCTGTACAGGAGTACTGTTCGGCCGTTATACGGGAGACCCGTACAAGCGCCCGCAGTGCTCTGAAACGAGTGTTAACTGTCAAACGATGTTCTAGCGCTTCTCCGCTCCAGGAGCCCGTGCGGACGACCCGTACGGATGTCCCGTACAGCTGTGAAACCAGCCTAAGCAGTAATGCTTACTACTGCCGGGCCACCGAGCTCAATAAGGCAGAGCAGAGGTGTATGTTAGGTTTGCATGCGGTAGCGTCGCCGGTCGCCGATTCCGGGGCGTTCCTCTCTCGCTCTAGCAAATGACGGGTCTGAGCGACAGAAAAGGATAGCAGTAGCAGCATAGGAAAATTGCTGTTCCGTGCTGATAGATGTGTCCAACCCTTATACTTCCTACGTACAGTAGAAAAAATAAAAAGCATTTGTTTGTCAAAAGCAATTATATTTTAATCTATAAATAAATAAACAACATTACATGAACATAAATTACAATCACAGACAAAACTTATTCAGAAAAATCCGTTTACTGCAATCAGTCCATCACAGTTTGATTTCAACATTTTCAACTTTGGATTGATGTATGTAGGTATATAAATTTTAATTTACAAACAGGAAAATAACAGCTAGGTACTTATCTGATTATTTTTAGTACACATTTTTGTTAATTAATAAAGGAATGAGCCACCACCAGCAATGGCAAGATTATATGTATATAATTGTTTTTTTTTTGCTAGCCTGTGGCTGTATGTTTTTAATAACCCACAACTTTAATGTTCCACAACTAGGCAAAGGCATGTGTATTAAGAGTTGTTTTATTTATTAACTAGATACAACGTGGAAGGGACATACCTAGAGAATACTTGGGATCCCGACCGTTTTCTGGCCCCGAAAATCCCGGGACTGTACTTGGCTAATCTCGGGATTTTCGGGATTGTCACAAACAAGTCTAGTTTGTATTCCATAGTCCGTTGCGCCTTGACAATAACCTTGCCTAGATTATTTTAATACATTACGACAAAAAGCAACGCGTACAATACGTAGGTACCCACTATTTACTACACAGGTACAGTCCTAATAATATGTTTGTCGTAGAACTTAGAAGGGACTTCCCCACTCGGAATACTTTAATACAATACTCTTAAGGTAATTCCCCAACGAACCACAACAGGGGAATCACCCGACCATCTCATATCATAATATTGTTGCGGGTATTTCCCGTCGGGGATTCCCTGTAGGAAAGTATAAATATGCAAATCAGGTTTTATTTTTTTCATTTATTGTTCTGTCAGTGACGGGTTACGTAGGCTACGTCATTAAAATTTAAAAGTCAATTATCTGAAATTAAGTATTTCAAATGGCAAGAGACTTTGTTAAACATAAAAAAGAGTGATACGACGTCAGTGTGGAGTTCTTATTTAGTTGCGAAGGACGGGAATAGTGCTAAATGTAAGCGATGCCCAGCCATCCTCAAGACTTTGGGTAGATCAACTAAGGGATTACATACACATTTGTTATCAAAACATAACATCAAGGTTATATCAGCTTCAACAAGTCAAGATTCTGAAAATCTGAACACAGCACCGCCGCCAGCCAATCGAAAGTTAGATGATTATTTTACTAAAAGTGCCGACGATAGCCTGGATGATATTTTGGCAAGAATGATTGCATTAGATGGATTTCCATTCAGTGTATTCATAACCACAGATGATTTGAGAAAATTGTTCTTAGCAAAATACACGGATTTACCAAAGTCAGCCGTCACTGTTCGAAAACGTGTTATGAATTACAGTGAAAAAATCAGAAAGCAAGTAACTGCAGAATTAAAACATTTGAAAAGTGCAGGTGAAAGATTTAGTCTTTCTTTCGACGAGTGGACTTCAACTTCCAATAAACGATACATGGCGGTCAACATTCATTCATATAAAAAAAATTGGAAAAATTTATATTAGAAACCACATAGTCTAATCCCGGGATAGGCCCGGGATCCCGGGAAAAGGCTTCAAAAATCCCGTAAGCCCGGGATTGAAAAACATGCTCGGGATTGTATTCTCTAGACATACCCTACCCGTAATAAATCAAACCACGGTCTATACTAGACCATTGTAGTATAATATAATTAAAATCAGTCAGAAAACAAAAATAATTTTCGGCATTTCCATACAAAAGTGTGCGGCCGCCCGGGCGATTTGTATGGGAATGTCGAATTTTTTTTTGGTTTTTTGACTTTTATTTTAATTTCATTATACTTTAGTCATCTAGTATAGCCAGTGGTTTGATTTATTACGGGTATGTCCCTTCCGCATTGTTTACTGGTGACACCGACGCGACCCCAGCTAGACCTGTTGGTCGCTCCCTGCAATACTAAGAGCTATAACAGACGAGCGACAGTATACCTGCGCCCCTGGCCGGCGATCTGTGTTGCGCGACCGTGCCGACTGTCACTGCTGTAACCTTCGATCAACAATCAAAGCAAAATTCTGTACGCTTGAATATCAAGTTACATTCACAGTGAAGTCAACCTTATTACACTACGTATAAAGTTATTTTCTCCTTGACTGAACTAATCAAAACAATGAGCACACCGCCATGCCGTTTGTGCGCTCTTATTTGACGAGCCGTTTTTTTGTGCCAACCCAATATCTAGTTGTATTGTTGATCGAAGTTGATAACTTTACTAATGATAGTGAAAGTCGCAATACAATGTCTACTTGTTCGTAGGTACTTACAGCTCAGATAAACGGGCGTAATTTTTTGATCTGTTAGTAGCGTAAAATGAGTTGAGTAACCGTTGTTATTTGATTTCATACGAAAGTCCTGTATGTGCCATAAGGCAACCAAATGAGTTGTGTATTTCTGTATACTTTGGGGCTAGCTCAATCAGTGTGATTTGTCCTTGTATATTTTTTTATTATAGAAGTTCATACATTGTTCAACTCATTTTACGCGCATTAACTTCAAAAATTTCGCTCGTTTGCCTGGGATTTAAGGCCGTACCTAAATTTTCCGGGGTCCAGTGCTGCCCCCATTTAAAATAAATAATTTAAAAGAAAACGGAGACATTATTTAAAATTTTGCTACTACCAAGTCCTAGATAACCCTTCAAAGTATTTTATGAACTACTGTTGACAGTTAAGTGACAACGTTAAGCTTTACTACGCACATTTGCGAAAAACGGCCACTTTTGGCAAATGTGCGTAGTAAAGCTTAACGTTCTCATTATAAACTGTAAACAGTGGTTCATAAAATACTTTGAAGAGTTATCTAGCACTTGATAGTAGCAAAATTTTAAACTGTCTCCGTTTTCTTTAAAATGATTTATTTTAAATGGCTTAAGGCCTTTATTTGTCATGAAAAACTTAGTACCAATTTCCACTAACAACATTAGTAAATTGGTAAATACCAATGAACGAAAATGATGTAAATATACAACGCGTTGCTTGGTAACAAAGTTTCTTGGAACATTTTGGCTTGAAACTGCGTTACGCGGACGTCTAGAGACTACAGAGCAGATAATTATAAATCAGACGACCGAATGCCATACATATTTCAACGTAGTTAATATTAAATTCTCAATCGACACGACTGTAAATATACGCCGTTAAAATTGAACTGGCTGAGACTCCGTAATCCGGTCTCGGGGAAAGGTACCCGCGGTCGCTTTTCGAGTCGCGTAGTACATGAATGTGTGCGTTATCATGTGTCCTGGACAATGTATTCTTAGAACACATACAGTTTAACACATATTTCTAGAAAAAAAAATTAGGCTACCACTACTGTCTAAGCAAAAGTGTTACCTCATTTAAACAAGATGACAAGTTGTTACGGTTACTAAAAAACAAAATTGATTGTACAGAATGTCCGGTGTCAAAATTGAAATTTTCTTTGCCAATATTTTAAAAAGTAAAAAATTTGGGCGGTCATTTTGACATAATTTAATTTGTCTTTTGTGCGGATTTGTTTACCAAAATGCTTCAGTGGACGGGTTTCAGCAAGACGGCGCCACGCCACACATTGATAGAGACACCATAACTCTACTGCTAGATTTTCCCCCCAATAAATTGTCTCTTTTGCAGTGCGTAGCGTGGGATACTGTCCACATATTCGAGGGAAAACATTTAGACGACATTATTATAAAATCCGCATTATCATTCTTGATTTTACTATTTTACTTATATTAAGAAATACTGTAGTTTTTTTTTTACTGCATTTTATAATTTCACATCTGCCACCGGACACCCTTTATTTCTATATTTATAAGCCAGACTGTTGTAATATAATCAAAATTTCTTTGAAATACTAGAGACCGTTTTACTTTAGATTACACTTATTTTTTACTACAGTAAATGTCCAGAATTTCGATGTATTAACTACTTATAAACATTCAGAAGAGTATAAGTTTAGATACCAAAATATCTTTAGGTAGAAAGCCCGCCAGCATGGCACCGGCGACAATGTTTAGGCGTAAGCCATATCTGGTGCGGCGTCCGTACCCTACAATAGGCATGACGACTGGTAGAATATTTTAGGCCCATTGGTTAGTTATTAAAAAATATTGTACATATTTTTTTCTTTTTTCTGAGAAACAAAAATTGACAATGATACAGCGCATTTAAAATCTCACATGGCTGTCGCATCACGGCTTTTACCTAGCGGTGACGTCACAAGCCCCCACCTTGGAACTAAGATGCTCTATATCGTGAATTTTTACTTTTTTGTCGAACTGAAAGTATGGTCCATTATTGTTGGGAAATCTACAAGACGGACTAATTCGAATAATACTTTTCTGACCCTGTCGTCACCCCTATTCGGTATGTTAAAATTTCTATTTTATTGATACGCATTTTGTATAAAATTTTAATAGAATGGAATTGGAAAGTCGTCCACGTGACGTCTGACCGCACCATAGTCACCGAGGCTTGCGCCATATCCAGCGTTATCGACAATTACTTTCTCACTTTACATGGTAATAGCGAGCGAGACAAAACTAGTGCGTCATCTATCACTGTCATCAGACATAAACTTTATCTACGATGCCACGTTACTGGGAGTGATTAGACAAATGTTTTTATAGCCAAAAATGTGCTTTGAGCATTTTACAAAAATACAGCGTGATACATATAGAATTTGTAATAATGTAGATAAATGAACGTTACAGATTTTGTAAACATATGACAAAGATAAAAAATGTTAGAATTTTACAGAGGTAAATGTGGCATGACTTACCACATTTTTTTTACTTTGAATATATATTTTTATTAGATATAATTATTAGAATATTTATATATACGAATATTTCGTAGATTGTCATGGTTCATAGCCGAATTACGCCGCGGAAATTTCACCCCGTAACGACAGCAAGCATTCGGCGACGTAATATTCTGCTATAGCAGTATGATTTATTCATTAAAACATGCCAAAACTCGACTGATCTCTAAATTATAAGCTATATAAGTAAGCGTCATTGTGTGACTACAATTTACAACAATTACAATATACATTATCAAATGTAACAATTGGTGCATTTCGTCTACATGAAAGGTGAACAAATAATTTAGTGGACCTGAAATTATGGCGTCACTGATTTTTTATCTGTGTCACGGGCGGGGCCATGTTAAAATTTAGTTCCTAATTTTTCCGCAATATGGCGCGATCCACTTACTTATTTGTCAACCATTAAATGACAATATTTTTCTAAAAATTTTGCCATATGTATAATTTAATAATTACACTAGTTTACAAGGTTTTTTTACCCACGCTCACTTGTAGCGCTTTCTTATAGAATTTATTACAAAAAACACAAAACTGGTTATAAAAAAAAATTAGGATGTCCAAGTTTTAAAATATCTCATGTCATTTAAGTTTTCGTAAATTCCGCCAATTTAAAAAAAACTCTATAAATCAATTACTTTTTTTGGAACTTCTCAATTTAAGTTTGTTATAGTGCAAGCCTTCCTTTGTACAATTCATTTACATAACAGCTTAATTCTTTTACGACTTTGAGTTATTCGCGTTTATGTATGGGCCGGTATAAATGCCATTACAATGCGCACGGTGCTCAAAGTATGGGCAATTTTATGGCAACTTTAATTTCATATAACTATGTACATAAAAATGGTAGGACGATAAATCAAATTTTATTTTGATTAAGAATAGTTATATTTTATTTTACAATATAAAAGTAAATTATATGAATAGTAGTGTATTTACTATAAAAAATGGAATATAGGTGAAATTGGTCAAATTTGGAAATTTGTTATAACAATACTTCCAATTCTGACGTCCTAGAAAAAAAGTCATAATCAGGTCCGTATATAGTATACAAAAACCGAATAGAAACAAGTAGTTTCATAGTTGGGTACCAAAAAAAGAAAAAAATTGTGAACTAGTGTTATTTACGTCTGGTAACACTGCATATACTAGGATTCGATCAACAATGCAACTAGAGCACTCATTACCTTCAAAATCAAAGTAAAATTCTGTCCGTTTGAATATCAAATAACATTCACTGTGAAGTCAACCTTACTACACTGCGTATAAAGTGTTTTTCTCCTTGACTGAACTAAACGAAATATGAGCTCACCACCGGGAGTGCGCTTTTATTCATCGAGTCGTATATTTTACGCCAACCCGATATCTAGTTGTATTGTTGATCGAAGTTTATAAGGGATTTCAAAAAACAAAAGATTAGCAATATGTAACAAAACTGTTGTTTGATTCGATAAACCTTAATAAATTTGATATTGTCTGAAAAAGGTAATAAAACAACTCATTTTACAATAACCGCTGACATTATATGATTGTACTTGTAAATTCTATAATAATTTATTACATTTACAAATAAATAAACTATTAGTAATTCATCTAAATCGTTTATTACACTATTTAACAAACATTGGGGTATTCAATTATCAATACAAATATCTACTTTATTTCTAATCATTAGTAATACTGCAATTTCTATGAAGAAAAATATTTTGAAAAACATATAAAACTGCTGGTTTTTGTGACTTTTTAGGGTATGCGTCGTTTAAGTATATTTTAATTAAGGCGGTGAGTAAGGAACCCACTGAACTGCGCACCATCGCGGAGCGCGGTTCAACACACTGACGCTCCCGCGCGTTGACGCGTTGTCAGTGTGTTGGACTAGGCGTGTTTTTTATACAAACTGAGATACTTGCATACAATGTTAAAATCTGCCGCCCCGCGCTCCGCGACGGTGCGCGGGTGCAGTGGGATCACCGCCAAAGAATAAATAGGACAATATTAAAATTCTATGCAGTTACGTTTTTGTGTCTGATTATAAGCCAAATTATTCTTTATTTTACATAACTAAATAGAGTTTAATTTGGTGTCTACCGCGAAAATGCACCTGCGTATTTGTTTCATGATTAAACTGATTTCGTGGTAAAACTCCAGGGGTTTTACTTCTAAAGCGGCGAGAGCCTACGTGTCAGCTTTGCAGTGTCAAGTAACATTGAGCGTTAAGTAGTGATCATAAAGCCTAATTTGGTTTGGCGTTGTAATGTGACCAATTATCGAACAACAAGTCATGTTATTTTTCCGTGTAAAACCCCTGATATTTAAATATAAGCACAAGCAATTGTGTTCAAAGTTATATATTTTCTCTTTAAACTAGGTGGTATACTATGGATAACATAGTACATATGCATTTTATTAATGATCTTGCTATAAAATCTATCTAGAGCGAAGAAGTTTTTTTCTATAATTTACATTTTTTTGTTGTCTTTTTGCGTAACACTATTAACAAAATATTTTTTATAATGAACTGTAAAGAGATATAGTAGGGGGAATAGGATAAACTGCTTATTCTAAGGAATGTTTGGAACACATAGCCTAAATTCTATATCGCCAGAGACTGCAATCGTCATTTTATTATCGATATCCAAAAATACTGGTATGAAACGATATTATAAGCAAATATCGGTACCATTACCGGTATTTTCGGAATATCGATACCAGTTTCTACGTACATCTGCATTGTGCAGTTTTGAAATACGAGGTAATTTATAATATTATTCTAAAGATTTTGTTATAAGCATACTTATATGAAAGAAAAATCAATTCCATTTTGATAACTAATAAAAAAAAGAAATAGTGGCAATATTCTTATATAGATCGGCCCTTAGGCGTTGCCTCTACGGGCGAGACTATTACTCAATCAATGATTTATTTGTCATCATACGTACAAGGATACAGATGTTACAATCCTAACTAATATTATAAATGCGAAAGTAAGTTTTTTTTTTGTGAACAGTATATTTGTTTGTTTGTTACCTCTTCACGCTTTATCTACTAAACATCTTATTGAAATTTCGCATACATATATTTAGAAGTCCTAAGTAGGTCATAGGGTACCTCTCATTCCGAAAAAATGTACCGTTCCCGTATGAACTGGGATACGCGGGCGAAGTCGCGGGTAAAAGCTAGTATAATATAAAAGTTCGCTATATCTTGCTATATACAGGTTGACTTTTAACCACCAGCCAAATTTTTGGAGCAAGTTCAGTCCATGATACTCAATTACTTTCCATAAAACAATCAAAGAAAAATAAATAAAAAATTCGCCTTCCCTTAAAAATGTTGCCATAAGCCACTCGTCGTGTCGCTGCGATGAAGTCACCCGTGAAGACAACGCCTTAGAGAGTAATACTTTATTCCTTCTTTAGCATGGTATACTAAACCATATTTATATATATCCCTAATGCCCTACAATTTCTATCATATTTTTATACGACCCTGCGAACTATGACTCTAAGCTTCTATACAAAAATCACAAAAAAAACACCTATAAAGTACATATAAACCTCGATTTGGAATTTCTTTAAAATGTAAAGGAATCAAGATCTACTAAAATAAGAAAAAATAAGTATTAATACTAAGAATTAACTATACCATCATTTGTAAATTATTATCACCGTTTCGATTCACTGGGAATTGACGAAAAATGGAAGGCGAAACAATTCATTACATTACACAAATAACTACACAATTATTTTAAATAATCATAAAATTGTCATATATTTTTTTACATGTATTTAAAATTTTAATACTGTCAAAAAGTATTAAAAATTGAACCGCATTGGTAGAAACTTACCATCTTACTACAAAAAAGATAAACATCTGTTGACCAAAAATACACACTCGTTTTAGCACTTGCTAAAACAAAGTTGATTTTTATCTTTTTAGTAGTAAGACGGTTAATTTCTAAAAAAATAAAAATGTGGGTTGACCGAATTACCTCGATCAACCCACATTTTTCATTTTTTGGTTGATGGTTGCCAGTGTTGCCAAGCCGCTTTGAGAAATCAAATATTTTGGTCAGAGAAACTGAATAGCGACTTTAACTTAAGCACAAAATAGCTCAAGATAAATAGGCAACCTCATTTGAGGCTCTAAGCGCGAATGCTAAAAGAGCAAACCCGTTGCTGGGCTATCGAACTCAATTTATATTATCACCAACACTTCAAAAAATAATTAAAGCGTCGACTTCCTAATAAAAAATTACGTTTATCAAATAAAATATACACATAAATTGAGAGCTAATTTTTCACCTGGCAATATCGTCACTGTCGCTCGAGCTGGCAACATTACAACGCCACAAGGCGGGTGTTGCAGTCGCGCCATTTCTCTTGCAGTTTCCGATGCTCTTCATACTGTTGCTCGCTTATGTGTTTCACGGCTGCTGAGCCCTGGAGAGACATCATAATTTAAGATTGATTGATCATGGGTTGACAGACTGACTTTGTCTTTATCAAAGGGCAAAAAAGGAGGGGAGGGCGTAGCAGTAGTCTTTTAAGAGGATTATTGCTACGAGCAACAATGAATGGGGACTTCGCTGTTATAGAAGGAATATATTAGTGCAAGGTCTTCTCAAGGTGATAGTTGTAACGTGCAGAAATAAAGGGGAGAGGTTGGGAGACAAAGCCCCCCCCTTATAAAAATATATATTAGTAGAAGATCTACTCAAGGTGATAGTTGTAATGTTCAAAAATAAAGGGGAGGGGTTCGGGGACAAAGAACCCACTCATAAAATATATATATATTAGTACAAGGTCTTCTCAAGGTGATAGTTGTAACGTACAAAGATAAAGGGGAGGGGTTGAGGGGCAAAGCCCCCCCTTATAAAAAATATATATATTAGTACAAGGCCTTCTCAAGGTGATAGTTACAAACCGAAAGTGCAGACAGCACTTCGATAGCACCCTATCTGTAGTAGCACGACTGGCAAGACTGGCTATATTTTTCAGCGTTGATTCACTGTGTGAGTTGCTCTATGTTAGCACTAGCGTAGCTACCTCGAGCCCCACTCGCCTACTTTCAATCACCCAACAAGACAAGCCTAACATTGATTCTTTAGCTGCTTTAGCGCTGATTCACTGCGAGACTGAGCTATGTTAGCGCTACCCAAATGTCTCGTTCACACAACAAAGCAAGCCTCACCTTGATCTTCCTAGGATCCCAATTAGCCCCCAGCATCTGCACTCCCTTAGCTAACTTGGACAGCGGAGACAGCACCATCTCTCTAGTAGCACTGGACACGGAACTGACTAACTCTTTAGCTGCTTCGCGGAGACTGCACTATGTTAGCGCTAGTGAAGCTAGCTCGAGCAGCGCTCGTCTAGTCTCGTTCAGGGTTGCTACACACATAAGTAGGCCGGCATTGTCGGTTCGGCAGTATTAGTCGAACAATAGAACTGACGCGAAGCAATTATATCTTTTTCTCCGAACTTTCGTCTACATATATCGATTTAACCACCCAGCTATGCCAATTAATGCCGGCCCGCTTATGTGTATAGCAACCCTCACCCAACAAGACAACTCTCACCTTGATCTTCCTAGGATCCAAATTGGCCCCCAGCGTCTGCACTCCCTTAGCTAACTTCGACAAAGGAGACAGCACCATCTCTCTAGTAGCACTGGAAACAGGACTGGCTATGTTCTTCAGCTGCTTCAGCGCTGATTCGCTGTGAGACTGCGCTATGTTCAGCGTGATCTCGTGCTGGGAGTTAGAGCGGACGTGGAAACTGCCTTCTGGTTGACTCTCCTCGTATGTTATGTCGCTTGAGCTGTGCGACAGCTTTTGAGAGAGGAGCAGAGAGTTCGGAGGCATAGGTTTCTCGCTCTGCCCTTCGACCTGATTAAATATAAAAAAAGTATGTTAACCAAGGAGGTTCAAAATTGTCATAATGGCATATAGGATTTTTGGATTTTATATTATAACGAATTTCTGTTTTTAGCCTATACTGTCCTGCTGGCCCTGCTGCAAGTCAAAGGCATCCCTCCCTTCCAGCACTCTCAACTCTCTCGATCGAGGTAGGATCGAGAACTACAACCACAATAGCGAAGCTACAACATAGTTCGCAAGAAGAATAAGAGATGGCGCTGACAGTATCCTATATCTCGATATGAGAGTTCTGGTTGCAACTTAACATACTCGTATATACGGCCTCCGACGATACACCTGTGGAGCGTGTAGTGTTCCCAGCAACACCATGTCGTTAGGGAAGATGTTATTTTTTTTTAAAGTGATACTAATGGGATATATCCAGCATCAATTTGAGGGCCCTAACCTATAGGTTCATTTCAGCCGCATAAAGTCCACTGCTGGACATAGGCCTCTCCCAAGGATTTCCAAAATGACCGATCTAGAGTGGCCTGCGTCCAGCGCTTTCCAGCGACCTTAGTCAGATCGTCTGACCACCTTGTGGGTGGGTGTCCAACGCTTCGCTTGCCAGTACGTGGTCGCCATTCGAGAACCTTTCTGCCCCATCGGCCATCGGTTCATCGCGCTATGTGTCCCGCCCACTGCCACTTCAACGAGCTAATCCGCTGGGCTATATCAGTGGCTTTTGTTCTCCTACGAATTTCCTCATTTCTGATTCGATCACGTAGAGAAACACCGAGCATAGCCCTCTCCATAGCGCGTTGAGCGACCTTGAGCCTTCTTATGAGACCCATAGTAAGGGACCACGTTTCAGAGCCGTAAGTCATCACTGGTAACACACATTGATTATACACTTTAGTCTTGAGGCACTGAGGTATTTTGGACGAGAAGACGCTGCGTAGCTTCCCGAACGCTGCCCAACCGAGTCGGATTCGTCGAAAGACCTCTTCCTCGAAGCTGGAACTTCCTGCCTGGATCAATTGACCCAGGTAGATATATTGGTCTACAACTTCGAGGGTGGAGCTCCCAACACAAACAGGTAGGGGCGCGACATGGACATTCAACATTACTTTCGTTTTGTCCATGTTCATTTTGAGGCCCACCTGTTGGGAAACTCGATTAAGGTCTCCGAGCATGGTGCTTAAGTCTTCCATGGATTCTGCCATGACAACGATATCGTCGGCAAATCGAAGGTGAGTGATATACTCGCCATTGATGTTGATGCCAAGTCTTTCCCATTCCAGAAGCTTGAAGGCATCTTCCAGTGCAGCGGTGAACAGTTTCGGAGATATAACGTCTCCCTGTCTCACACCCCTTTGCAGTGGAATAGCCCTCGTGCACTGCTCCTGTACTCGGACTGACATAGTGTCGTTACTGTACAAAAACCCTTCAACACTTCGATATACCGATAGTCAATACGGCATCGCTGGAGAGACTGAAGCACGGCCCATATTTCGATCGATTTCGATCCTATAGGTTAGGGCCCTCAAATATATGAAATATACCTATATGAACGTACTAGAAAAAATAAAAATTACCTGAATCTGGGGCGTCCTTAAATTCTCCAATTCCATATCGAAAGGATTCTTCTTATTCACGTTACTCGGCGTTTTAATACATTGCTTATTTAACGCTACAACATCCGTCGGTACGAACTCTTCCTTCTCCGTCTCGATTTTAGAAGAGTACAGAGGATTCTCTATCAAATCACAATCATCAGTTTCTGATTTTTGAGGTTTTCCTATATAATGTTGCGTGTTTTCGAAGTTGTCTAAAGTCGGTTCGAAGATGTTAGTTCTGTTTTCGTCATCCGAGGAATAGTCCGAACTCATGCCGTCAGACATACTACCTTTTTTCTTTTCTGTTTTATTGCCTAAAGTGAATATTTTTTTTGTGCGGGACGCGCTCTGGTCGAACTTGAGCTGAAGACTGGGACGAGCACGCGCGTTGAGCGAATGGCTTAGTTTGTTAAGTTTGCTGAATTGCTCTGTCATGTTGTTCAGAGCTTTGGATCCTGTGGAAAGTGAGTTTAGGTTATTATCGACCAGCAGCATTTTTAGTACCTGTGAGTGGCGTTATGTGCGATAAAACTTGTCTGGCCAGGAAAGGACGTGAAATGTACAAAAACCTCGGACAGAGATATAGAAACCCATAGATCTCACATTTGTCAGTGGCTAATTCCTGTAATTTAACACATTAATTCTTCTATTCGATGCCGAATGGCATGTTTTTAAAACGATACGTGCCAAAGGGTGTAATTAATGCAGTTTTGTCGCTTTCGTCAAAATTAGGTAGGTCTCTGGCTCCTTTCACAATTGTGACTTAGGAAAAACTCTTCTATTTGAGAACCACTACATTAACTTCAAATTCTACTCTAAATACTTATAAATTACAACGCCACTAACTAACACTTTTCGCGTTCGGCAGGCGCACGGGTATGAACCGACATTGCGTACTCGCTGGCCCCTTGGCTAGTTGCAGAATTTGCTGAAGGACTTCACTTGTGGTGGAACTACTAGCGTTGCTCTCTGTGTAGGAGGGGGTAAGTTGGATACGTTAAAGGAGAAACGTCTAATGGGAATGAAGAAAAAGGTTCAAACAGAATACCAACGGCTATCATAGAAAGACCTTAGCTATAAATTCTTATAATTACAGTTATGTTTCAATTCATCCTGACGTGTAAGAATATTCTATATGGGATAAACTTTTACTCAATATTTAAAGACATACTTAATCGGCTTTTTTTAGGTATACACATTATAAAGCCCGGCTTTTGGCAGAAATAGTGCAGTTGTTTGCCATTGCCTTCTCCATAATCGGGTACGCCCTTCAAAATAACTATGTTATGGTAATACTTATGTTGTTTAAATATTTTGTTATTTTGTGTGAGCATAATAAAACTATTATCAGTTCGACAGCGTTTATCGAGCGCTATAATCTATCACTTACTCGATCTATGTAATTATATCGAGCGGGAAATCACTAGTCCGTCGCACGATATAAACTTTATCTGGGTTCATCAACGGCGCCACGCTACGGGGACAGAATACACTTTTTAACGGCAGAGACAAAAACAATGTAGTTTTTTTATATATACGGATAAATCATTCTTCATTCAGTTAGATATTTGTGTTACGACGGGATACTATAACTCAATGAAACTATATTTATATAACAAATAAATTTATAGATAAACATCCAAGACCCAGGGCAATCTGAAAAAAAATCATTTTCCATCTTGACCTGACCGGGGATCGAACCCGGGACCTCCGGTGTAACTGCCTGGCATGATGACCACTAGGCCACAGAGGTCGCCAATTATAGTCAGACACAAACACTTACCAACGCTTCGAATATCAGCCACTAGTTGCGTCTCGCTCACGTTTCGCGTAAGACTCGGCAATCGCGAGAGGTCCACGTACAAAGAAGACCGCGCACTGCCCAACGACGCTTGTGTTGGGTGAATCTATAGATGGTTGGTAAAATACAAATAACAGCTTATTAGAACGTGTCTTCGCTGTCTTGTTCTATTGATTCGAAATATTTGTCATTCATGTTACGACAATTTTTTCAGTGCTAATATACCAAGATCACAGAAGACAGTAAGAGTATACAGAACGGAATCTCCTAAGGTCCCGCGCAATATGCGTCCCCGTTCTCCGTCCCCGTACCTCTCCTCCGCTCTCGCCTTGTCTCAGGGCGAGAGCGGGCGAACACACACTGCACGCCGCACGCGGCCGCACAAGAACGGGGGAGAGGTGCGGGGACGGAGAACGGGGACGCATATTGCGCGTACCTTAGGAGATTCCGTTCTGTATAATCTTACTGTATTCTGTGCCAAGGCGCAAATAAACTATTAGATAGTCTTGAAACTGCGTCAAGCGGACGCCCCGGACGGGTTCAGTCCGTCTGTCACAAATCCTACGTGTGACAGAGACACGTGACCCGCGACGGTTTCAGCTATCTCTATCGCACGTAGGATTTGTGACAGAGACGGAGTGAATCCGTCCGGAGCGTCCGCCTGACGCAGTTTCAAGCCTTAAAAGGATCCGAAACATCTATTCAATTTCCAACGCTACTCTACTCTACATAAGGGTTAGAATCCCTGATATAATCTGTCAAACAAAAGTAGATTTATGTTTACCACTTAGGCAAACCAGTAAAAATAATCACTATGAGCGATGCTGTTTAGAAGAATAATGAAATTAATATCGTCCGTATTTTAATTCTTACCCGATGTTAAGGATTAAAAAAAATCAAACGTGTCAAATCGACACAGCTTTGTGTATGCCAAATCTCCTTACGTCTATCATCATATCGGAATTTATGTTTGATGTCAACCAATTTTGTTAATAAAACAGGTTGTGCCTAGTTGATGTTTTTAAACAAATTTTTACTTTACATTTTTTTTTGTAATGCTAAAACTTGACGAAATTTAAAAGTATCTTAAAAATACAAGTAAATATTAAATTGAACATTACAACGTCACAGTAGATTTACATAAATAAAAACCGTTGCATGTTAGTATTGTTAGTTTACCTTTGACTTCTTGCGTTCTAGTTTGACACCATCGTGGAAGGGTATGGGCGGCAGCTTGGCCACGTCACGCGCTACTAAGATGGACTCGCAGATCGAATGCATGGATTCTAAAAGGAACAATGATAAATAGATATACCTGTGAGATATACACAATTAAAAAAAAAACAAAAACCCGACTGCGTGATATAGTAACACGCTCGGATGTGTGATGTAGGTAATATAGGTAATTGTTAATTGTTTTTAGCATTTCTCATTCCAAATTACATTTAAACATATAAGTTGTATATTTTTTTGTAATCCTTATATAGAATCATTTATTTTGATATCACAATAGACAGGGTTCTGATTTAAAAAAAAATTAAGACATACTTTGGCGCCAAATATCTTCCATCTTGTTTTTATTTTATTTTTTATATACTTAGTGTCGCTCTCACACTTAAAACGAATCTAACGACACCTCTAAAGCTTAAATCCGTCAAGCCATTTAGGCTGCAGAGCGTGCTATAAAATTATACACACACCCGAAAAACATAACCTTCCTTCTGTCGCAGTCGGGCATAAACGATAAATGGCACATTAAAAAGAGACGTAGCAGCAGCAGTTACTAGCCGCGAGCTGTACGTCTGAGTTAGTTCTTATGTACGCTAGTCCGCCAATCTGGAGGTTGTGGGTTCGATCCCCAGATGGAGCAAGTTGGAAAATGGCCTTTTTCAAATTGTCCTGGGTCTTGGGTGTTTATCTATATATGTATTTATTATAAAATATAGTATCGTTGAGTTAGTATCCCTCAAGACAAGTTTAAATTTACTTTGGGGCTAGCTGAATCAGTGTGATTTGTCCCTATATATTTATTTATTTATTTACTAGCTTTTGCCCGCGGCTTCGCTCGCGTATCCCACGGGAACATTACATTTTTCCGGGATGAAAGGTACCCTATGTCCTTCTCAGTACTCCTAGCTATGTGTATGCGAATTTTCAAGAAGATTGGTCAGTAGATAAAGCGTGAAGAGGTAACCAACAAACAAACAAACAAACAAACAAACAAATATACAAACTCAATTTCGCATTTATAATATTAGTTAGGATAGGATTAGGAAGTTAGGATTAGGATGTTCGGTCATTTTTAACTATCACCACTTGCTTCCAGTGTAGGAAAACATCGTGAGGAAATAAGTTGTGTGGTTACATTTTAGCAATTTTTGAATAAATAAACGGGCAAGTCCGAGTCGGACTCGTATATGAAGGGTTCCGTACCTCCGTACAATGTTTTCAAACGCTGAAGAAACACGTTTCTTGTATGATGACCCCCTTTAATTTTTAACTTTATCTTATTTTTAGAATTTGTTGTTATAGTGGTCATAGTAATACATAATCTGTAAAAAATTCAAGTATCTAGTTATATTAATGCCATTATAAAGACCTACTTAAAAACACGTTTCTTGTATGACGACTCCATTTAATTTTTTAAATTATCTTATTTTTAGAATTTTTATTATAGCGGCCATAGTAATACATAATCTGTGAAAAATTCAAGTATCTAGTTAATGCCATTATAAAGATCTAGTGAAAAAACACGTTTTTTGTATGACGACCCCCTTTAATTTTAAACTTTTTTTTACTTTTAGTATTTGTAGTTATATCCGCTACAGTAATACATAATCGGTGAAAATTTCAAGTGTCTAGCTATTACGGTTCAAGAGATAGAGCCGTGTGACTGACTGGCGGGCAGACAGACAGACGGACAGACAGACAGACAGACGGACAGACAGCGGAGTCTCAGTAATAGGGTTCCGTTTGTACCCTCTGGGTACGGATCCCTTAAAGTAGGGTCCTGTTTTTTTGCAATATATATAAGTATATATCTTACCAATCATCTCATCCCTTGTGTTGATGACGACGGCCATATTGTTGAAGAAGCGTAGTGACGTAGAGCGGAACATGTGGAAGTAGCCCGCATCACCGTTGCAAGTGTAGTGGATTCTGATGCAGTACACTGACTCCGTGGAACTTTTACGGCCCACGTTGAAAATCTGTAGATTAGATTTTTGAAGTAAAAACTCCTTTCACTTTTTTTATATTTATAATAGGCTAGATAAAAAAATTAAATCATTACCTCTGAAGGAGTACAAAATCAAATTAAGAGAGTGGCTGGATGAACTGTGTTTCTACTCCGTGGACGAATATTTTAATTATTTTAAGCATTGGTCGCTGCTCACAATATTTTTGATCACTTGCATGTATAGACACGAATAATGTAATTGATTGATTTTTAGGGTTCCGTAGCCAAAGGCAAAAAACGGAACCCTTATGTATTCGTCATGTCTGTCTGTCCGTCCGTATGTCACAGCCACTTTTTTCCGAAACTATAAGAACTATACTGTTGAAACTTGGTAAGTAGATGTATTCTGTAAACTGCATTAAGATTTTCAGACAAAAATAGAAAAAAAAAACAATAAATTTTGGGGGATCCCCATACTTAGAACAGAAACTAAATTTTTTTTTTCATCAAAACCATACGTGTTTGGATAGGTCTTTGAAAATGATATTGAGGTTTCTAATATAATTTTTTTCTAAACTGAATAGTTTGCGTGAGAGACACTTCCAAAGTGGTAAAATGTGTCCCCCCCCCCCCCCCCCCCTGTAACTTCTAAAATAAGACAATGATAAAACTAAAAAAAATATATGATGTACATTACCATGCAAACTTCTACCGAAAATTAGATTGAACGAGATCTAGTAAGTAGTTTTTTTTAATACGTCATAAATCGTAAACCACAGTTTACCTTTAGAACTTTTATATTATGTTACTTGCTGCTACGGAACCCTTCAAGGGCGAGTCCGACTCGCACTTGGCCGATTTCTTATTATTATTGAAATTTGTCCTATTTTATGTACTTATAACACATTTTTGCATGCCAGACGCTGGTGAAAAGTGCTTGTGTCCGTTTATTATTATCTATCTTTGTCCCACTTTTCTGCAAATAAACTAATTGATTGATTGCGCGTTGGGCATTATTGAGGTGGGAAAAAACCATTAAACTCGCGACACTGTTACCTTGTAACCAACACTATCTTGTTCAAGAGTTCACTTTTGCCGGCATTCCCGGGGTGGTGCCACTGATTTTTTTTATGAATTATTTTATGGCATTGCAGATTTTTAGGTGTCATCATCAACATCCGAGCGTATTCCCGGTTGCATCCTCTGTGCGTAACGCTTCAGAGCCCGGGGTTCGCTACCTTACCTAGGTGATTCGATGAGGTTACTGGGTTTTACACAGAGCGACTGCCGCCGTCTGACCACCGCAACCCAAAGGGTAGACCAGAACCAATCCTAGGATAGGTTTAAACAAACGCTAGATGGCGTTCGGAACCCACAGCTATATGTGCCTTCCGAAGCACGGAATCATCTTCCTTTTCGGATAATCAGATGATTCAAGCAATATCCTAACCTGACTGGAAACAACTTTTCACAAATTATGTTTCCCAGTGGGATTTAAACCGACGACCTTCGGATCACAAGGCCAACGCCTAGAACACTGGACCACGGAAGCAGTCTTCTGCAGACTTATGCTATCCTGGTACTTTTCCTTCTTCCTTCTCGTTCACCTTAGAGTAAGCGAAAGCGACAATATCACTTTTCTCTTCTACTATCTCTTCACCGATACATCGATAAAAAAAAACTTAACAGTGCAGTAAAGTATTCCCATGCATTCTTTTTGTTCTAGCCAGAGCTATGCTATATTATGCTAGCTTATGATAGAATTGCAGCGTAGTTTACTTACCGTAGAATTAGAGTCGTAAGTGCCGAGTTCCACAGACGTAATATCGCTAAGCGGAACTCTTTGCACGCTCAGTAGTCGGTCTGACGTTTCATCGTAGTCCGTGACGTAATATGCTTCGTTAGTTAGCACCAGTACGCTGTCCATTTCCGTTTCCTGTGGGTCTCCCGTGCTGTTAGGAAAGGAAAGAATATTACGTTAATAGACTACTTCAGCATCTACGCTATCAATGACTATAGAAAAAGTAGTAAGGGTACCACAATAGTTTACAAAGAGTGAAAAAGTTGACAATGAGATCGCGATATAAGTTTCTATGAATGGCTGAATACGAGTAAATATAACCTTTGACAGAACATAGACGATTATTAAAAGAATATTTATATGTATATTTCTTTTGCAAGCTCAGCAAACTTAACGGCTTGATGGATTTTGATAGCTTAAAAGGCATTACTAGAGGTAATTCATAATCGCAGAATTCGTCTTAATTCTGTGAGTGACACTATGTACCTATATAAAAAAATTAAAAATTCTAAAATGGCAGTATTTCGTCAAATTGTAAGTCGTTAATATATTTTTTTTAACCAAACCTATCGTAGTAGAGTATCGAGTAGGGTATCAAATTGAAGGAAATTAAAAGGACATTACAAATATATGTATATGAAACATACATGTGTCATGTTAAAAATTTTGAAATACTTATTAATCAATTTGGTTTGAAAATTTTGCACACAGTCGCTTCTTTTTTTTTTTAATAATTACTTGTCACCCATGAAGCCCAAACGGCCCAATTGGGCCGGTCGAACACAAACAAATCTCAACCTTATTACATTAACATAAAAATATTGGTTCCTTGGAAAAAAAATTCCTTGGAAGGAAAGGTTATTAAAGATTAAAAAAAAAAAAAATGATTTTCTTACTTTGGATCTGCGTCTATAAGCCCCCAGGAGCCTAACACCGGCTCAGTGTCGACCAGCAGTTTCTTGCAGTCGTCGATGAGGGACTTGACATGTTGCGCCATCGCCGCCGTGTCCGGGACTTGGCTGTCCTGAAACGAGGATACTAAGTTAGAATATACATATACTATACTATACCACAGAAATTAATAAGAGTATTTCATACAGAACGGAATCTCCTAATGTCCCGCGCATGTGTCCCCGTTCCCGCACCTCTTCCATTCTCGCCTTGTCACAGGGCGAGAGCGGGAGAACACACAAGCATTGACATGTGCACGGATGTATTGTTTCGTTTGTAGAAGTGTGGGCATAAAGATACTCCGCTTCTATGAAGTGCCATACCTGTGACTATACTACAGGGCAGCAAGACCCGAAGGCACCTCTCCCCCGTTTTCGCCTCGATGACTCACGTTGGCCGTCAAGAACCGGGGGAGACGTGCGGGTGCGGGGAACGGGGACGCATATTGCGCGTACCTTAGGAGATTCCGGCCTGTGCCCAAAGGCCACTTTTAGGGTCAATTAACATCGAGACGCGACGTGACGCGACATGGCTCGCACTTTTGAAGAGAAATAGAACTTGTTCACTGTAGAGTTTTTAGTAAGAACCCGCTGCTGCCGCCTATATAACGTCTAACAAAATATACTGAAACTATTTTAAGGGTGAATTTAGTCCATGATACTGAACAACTTTCCCCGAGAAACGTGTATCCAAATATGAAAAAAAATTTTTGACTTTTCTTACAAACTCAAGGTCAAAAATTATTTTTCATATGCCGCCAGCCTCTTGGGTACCCTACCCTGCGAGCGCAGCGATTTGGGTTCCATTTTTTATAATATTTAATGTTATTTAAGTATTTTTAATTAGTTTAGTTTTATATACGTATGTAGTTTAATTTTATTTTAATGTTGTTATTTTTCGTTGTAAATAAATAAATATATTTTTTCACATTTCGATATATGTTCCTTGGGGAAGTTGGTCAGTATTATGGACTGAATCCACCCTAAAATAGTTTCAATAATTCAATTCAATTCAAAATATCTTTATTATCATAGGATATTTATAATATCTCTTAATAATAGTCACTTTGTTTTGTTTTGCACAAATGTTGACGTCAAATCATTACTTACAGCTAAGTTTACGCCGCTTCCTAGGCGCAAGTGCAGAAGAAGCGGCAACAAACTGCACTGCACGTTTTCTCCAAAGACGTCAACTAACAAACTTAAAACTTAAAATTAGTTATATGGATGGACTGAGATTACATTGCTTGTTATGTCATAATTAAATTGAATTATAAGAATTACGAAATTTAAAATAATGTCATTTTGTAAATTTAGTATGTACCAATGTACCTAAATTATGACATGTCTAAGTATACAAACCTTTAAGAGGGACCCGCGCCAAGCTCAAGCCAGAACTTTTTGTCTTTAAGATAGTCATCGGTCCTATAATAAGCCTTCTCACAAAGTACTTTCTTTACATAAGCTTTGAATTTTCTGTCTGGCATATCAAGGACCGATTCCGGTTATTTATTATAAAAAAGTATACACTTCCCCATAAAAGACTTACCGACTGTATTCAGCCTGTAATTCGGGCTAACTAAGTCATTCTTATTACGTAAATTTCTATCTGTAAAATCACTTACTTTATTGAACATGGAAATATTTTTCCTTACATACATTATATTTTCAAATATGAATTGTGATGCAAAAGTAAGTATACCTATTTCCTTAAATAATTCTCTCAGTGAGGCTCTCGATCCTAAACCGTAAATGGCACGAATTGCTCTTTTTTGTAAAAGAAACATAGTCTGAATGTCGCCTGCACTCCCCCATAGAAGTACCCCGTAAGACATTAGACTGTGAAAGTAACTAAAGTACACTTGTCTAGCAGTCTAGCAGATGTAGCTTGCTACATCTGTCAATTGTCTTATTCTCCTAACAGCGTAAGCCAGTCAGTATATTTTATTAGACGTTATATATCATAATTACACATACGTATAATTATTGGAAGGTTTCTCGTATATTGCATTAGGTTTTTCAGGTAATTATGAAGGTTTCTCATACAATACATTTTATTCCAGTGCTCAAATTTTTACAGCAAGGTCAGTCTGACATTAAACAAAAAGTATTTGGCTAAATTAGATTTTTTTTTTACTCCCATACTAAATTTGAGACATCTTTGAGATTCGTACTTTGTTGAGAAGTTAATGAAAGATACCATATCTGTATTATGCGTACTTACCTCCTTTGGGTTAGTACGCCTGTACGGATATGGTAAATGATAGAAAACGATAGAACGTCGTCATTTAAACTGTTCCGACTATTTCTTCTCCATTTTGTAAGGTCTTTGGCATCCATCCAACCATTGACATGCATGTTACTTTTGGAGAAGAACAAGCGGGAAAGCGCACCCCGAGCTCCGAAGCAGCACAGCTGAGGATGCAACCGGGAACGCGCTTAGACGAAGAAGAAAAAGAAAACGATAGAACGTGTTGACATACAGAGCCGACCAAGATGTCGGTTGTTTGGAAGTTGTAAAAGTTTGCGCAGTTCTGAAAACATCCTGTAACCCTCTAGGTTTCTCATATATTATCGCGTCTATGTTTTGCCAGATAAGGAAAAAAATTAAGCAGAATAAAGAAAAGCCTCGCATATTTACGTCTTTAATCTTTATACTTTACTAGCGCTTACGCATGTTGAGCAACCTTGGGCGTGCAAGTAAAATACAAGCACAAGTAGCATAAAACATATCGTGCTTCTTCGTGGTTCGAAACCTTTAAGGTGGAGGTATAGGCAAATGACCTTGAAGTGGCGCCCTCACTTGAAATAAATTATTAACTCGTAAATATGGAGATAATTTTCATATTGCTCTTCGTCATGCACTAGATAGCCCTTTAAATTATTTTATGAACCACCGTTGAAAGTATTTACATTAGTCCGTCTAGCTTTAAAACTTGCTTCCGCCAAAAGTGGCCACGGCAAGTTTTAAAGCTAGACGGATCACCAATAATAGTTTCAACGGTAGTTCATAAACTAATTTAAAGGGCTATCTAGTGCATGACGAAGAGCAATATGGAAATTATTACCATATTTACGAGTTAACAATTTATTTCACACTTCAAGGCCATTTGGCTATATCTTCGCCTTAAGTTCATAATGTCCATTTTTCAAAATGTCCAGCGGTTTCAAAATGTCCAATCATCAAAACGTCCAAGTCCTAAAATTAAAATTGGATAGGCAAATAAATAAACTCGCAAGACATGGTTTAAAAACAAAAAAACACGACTACACGGTACTCTCCACACGGTATCATTAGATTTATCTTATTTTTAAAATTTTAACGACGGTCTTTTTGAGATTTGGACATTTTGATGATTGGACATTCTGAGAACTGGACATTTTGAGAAATGGACATTATGAACCTTAACGCTTCGGAAGGCACGTTAACCCTCTGCCTACCCCTATGGGAAACAGGCGTGATAATATGTATGTAAGTAATGGCCACTTAGATAAAAAAATCTTTTATAAGGTTTCTCACATATTACCGCAGGTTTCTCATCTTAAAAAAATTAAGCACAATAAATAAAAGCGGGGCATGCACGCACATCAAACAAAAGAACCTTGACCGAGGTGCAGGGCGCGCAGTCGGGCACGATCAGCTGCTCGGGGATGGAGCGCGACTCGCCCGTCATCACGTCGATGGCCACTTGGCGGAGCGCGTCTTTGAATGTAGACAGGTAGTATCTAAAACAAGAGGTTGCTTACCATCAGTGTTGTAAGGGCCTGACACGCTTTGACAGAGTGAGATAGTCTTATTGCCATTTTTGGAGGAAATAGAAAAGACTGCCGAGTCTCTATCACCGACCGATCATTTTTTCATGGCCGGGTTTATTTATTAATTACATTGCATTGCACATGAATAATTCAATACAAAATATACTTAGTTACATATTTAGTGAAACATCACATGCACCTTGTCAGGCATTGCAATGGTACGAAAGGGAGGTAGACATATTTTTTAGGCACACTTGAAGTAAGCGAAAAAAAGTAGTAGTGTTTTGAAGAGTGCTCAAGAAGAAAAAGTTAAAGACATTGGTTACCTAATCTAGCCATAAATATTGTAAAAAAGAAAAAAATTTTTATTGCAAATAACATTTATTACTTTTATGCTGGCTTGTTGTCTTACTCGACACCTAGTTTTGTGTAAAATTGTGCTACTGAACAAGTTTTCATTATCTCTTGGTCGCGGAGTGCAAGCGTCTATATCGTTGCATGCGCAACTTTCATGAACGTCAAGATGACGGGATCACTGCTTGTTTTAAACTGCTTTTCCTATCTTTTTAGGGTTCCGTACCCGAAGGTTGCAAACGGGACCCTATTAATGAGACTCCGCTGTCTGTCCGTCTGTCACAAGGCTCTTTCTCTTGAACCGTAATAGCTAGACACCTGAAATTTTCAAAGATTCAATTACAGTGGATCAGTGGATTCAATTACCATTTCTAGATTGCATGATGCAGTGATACTCACAAAATTTTATAAGAATAGAACTTGTTGGCTATGCAGATGCATCTTTGAAGGCATTATGGTGCTGCTTATATCTTAGAATATAAATCCCAATGCCACAGTTACTGTCAATCTATTATGCTCAGAGTCTCGCATTAGCCCGTTAAATCGAACGGTCACCATTCCAAAATTAGAATTAAATAGTTCGCTGTTGTTAACACAGCTAGCTCACAATGTGTGGAATACACTTAGCTCACGATTTCCCCAGCTTAAAGTTCACCTTTATAGTGATTCTCAAATTACACTTGCTTGGATAAAGTCAATTAATTTAAAATCAAATGTTTATGTTAAAAATAGAGTAGAAGGAATTAAGAAGTTAACTTCCAAATTTGAATGGCATTATATTAACATGGCTGACAACCCTGCTGATATACTTTCTAGAAGTTGTAATCCACATAAGTTGCAAGCAAGTCAGCTTTGGTGGCATGGTCCGAAGGACTTGTCAAATAGTCAATTTATAACATTAAGTTGCCTATACCACCTACTGATGATAGTACGGAAAAGATATTAGTAACCAGCTTATGTGAAGCTGGTAATAATCAAGAGTCATTCCCAAATAATTTAATTAACAAATATTCTAGTATTACTAAGCTGCAAAGAGTAGTTGCTTACATTCTAACATTTAGTAAAAATTGTTTGAAGTCAAATACTAATAAAGTAATTGGTTCGTTAAACCCACAAGAGCTCTATGATGCCTTGTTAGTGATAATTCGTTGTGTTCAAAGAAAACATTTTTCAAAGGAAATTCATTTTCTTAAATATAATATTCCCATTAGTTCTGGCATTGTTAATTTACATCCCTTCTTGGATAAGGATGAGGTACTAAGAGTAGGTCGTCTTCAAAATTCTACAAATATTTCATATGATAAAAAACATCCTCCTATATTACCTTCTCACAAATATTATTATACATAATGAACACCATCGTTTAATCCATGCTGAAGCAAAATTGGTTCTCAGCTCTCTGTCACAGAGATTTTGGCTCATTAGTGGTATCCGTGCAGTTATAAAAGTGGTGAATAAATGCGTACGATGCTTTCGTTAAAAAGCAGCTGCTGCTAAACAGCTGATGGGCTCGCTTCCTCAGGAAAGGCTTATAGCTGATGCCCGGGCCTTTAATATAGTCGGTGTAGACTTCTGCGGACCTTTCAATGTGAAGGTTTCTAGATTACGAAAGCCATTTGTGACCAAAGGTCCAAAATTTGCTTTTATCAGCACCACCTGTAGGTTGACTGGTAGAAAAGGCCCTAGGCCTTTTCTACCAGTCAACCTACAGGTCCTAGTCCGCCTGTTACTTTTTTTGTAATAAAGTTAAATAAATAAATAAATAAAGGGCTATGTTGCATTGTTTGTTTGCTTCTCATCGAAGGCTATACACATGGAACTTGTTATTGAGCTGACAACTGAAGCCTTTTTGGCATGCCTTAAGAGATTTGTCTCTCGACGAGGCTTACCTAAGAAAATATTTTGTTTTTCAAAAACCTTTAAAGGTGCAGCAAAAGTACTGCATGAGCTATATGTACTGTTAAACTCTAAAAAGCATTTGGATGCTATAGAACATTATTGTATTTCAAATTATGTTGAATTTAAATCAATTCCTAGCTATTCTCCAGAATTTGGAGGGTTATGGGAGGCCGGGGTGAAGAGCTTTAAGTTCCACTTAAAATGAATTGTTGGAAATATGACTCTTACCCTCGAAGGGCTATACACTGTCATAACAGAAGTGGAAGCGGTTCTGAACTCTAGGCCGTTGCTTCCCATGTGCTCTGATATCTCTAGTTTTGAATATTTAACGCCTGGCCATTTTCTTATAGGCACTGCAATGACCAGCCCTCCAGAATTGGATTTTTCAGATACACCTATTAATAGGTTAAAGTTTTGGCATACCTTAACAAAAATAAAACAACACTTCTGGAGAGTCTGGTCAAGGGATTATCTCACGCAGTTGCAAAGTAGGCCTAAGTGGCATCATGTACACCCCAATTTAACAGAAGGGAATCTTGTTATTGTAAGGAGTGACAATAGTCCTCCATTAACGTGGCCAATGGCACGAATTGTTAAGGCCATTCCTGGGCCTGATGGTAATGTCAGAGTTGCTGAACTAAATTTTCCTAATAATAAAACTTATGTTAGGTCATTTAGAAAATTGTGTCCATTGCCTTTCACTGAAACAACTGAATCCTTAAATTAAACTTATTCTTAAGTGCTAGTTTACTTAAAATATTTTTTATATACTACATATACTATGTATAACTAAAAACTTAATGTCAGGCAAATGCTGCCATAAATTTGTTAAATTTCAGTTAAAATTTAGAAACATAAGTAGCTTTGTTGCCAAAGATTGTTAAAGTTATATTCATTTAAATTAAAGTTAGTTTCCTTGCTGCTAAAAATTGTTAAAATTTGCTATAATTATTAGTATTTGAATTTTAAAGTTTGTTAAAAATAAAAATAAAGCTAAAAACCATTATATATAAAATAAAGCTTTATGTAAATTCTCATTGTGTTTAGAGTTTGTTAAAATGTTGGTGAAAACATGTAATTTTCCTTTGTTTTGTGTTATAGATCGAGAGCTGGCATCAATTTTTGGGTAGGTATTTGAGGCAAGCTGAAAACTTGTCACATACCTCTCCTATTATACCCCAACACGGAACTGTAGACCTGGCTGGTGAGTAGCGGGGTTAAACCATTTTGATATATTTAGATTGACCTGGCAGGTAGAAAGTCCCATCAAAATGACCTGTCTTTTTGAGAATCTTATTTTTTAGTAATTAGTAATACCATATTCAAATTTGAAGTTGCCTCAAATACCTTTTTTATATTTTTTTGAAAAATACTTTTGCACGCGCCTGGCAAAATCAAAACCCCGACTAAATCGTCTGGGTTATTGAATTTTTTATTCTTTAAACATTAAACTACAACATACCTTCTTTGAAAGAAAAAAAAAACTTTTAAAAATGTTATAGTTTGCTATAGCCCCGCTAATCACCAGCCAGGTCTGCAGTTCTGTGTTGGGGTATAATAGAAGAGGTATGTGACAACATTTCAACTTGCTTCAAATCCTACCCAAAAATTCGTGCCAGCTCTCAGACCATTAGCATGGCCCCGGCCTAACTATGTTTGAGAAACCTAAAACATAAGGTATGCATAAAAGTAAATATTAAAATAAAAAGAGCAGCACTGGATTGTCTATTAAAACATAATATTTTTGTTATGGCAACATCGCCCTCTCTCTTGCTCTGCTGTGCTTAGCGTTAAGACGTGCTCTGTAATATTTTACGTATATTCATTATAAATACAGTCCGTAAAATTCAGCCAGTATTTTATTTACTACACACAATGCGTTAGTTTAATACATAAATATTTATAAAACAATTTAAAATATAAAAAGCTTATTCGAAGTGGTCTCCATTGGCTGCAATACAGTCCTTTAAACGTTGGGGTCAGTTATAAATAGAAGCACGCACTCTATCCATGGATCAAATTCTTCACTGCCAATCGTATGGATTGTTTTAGGGACTCCAAATTATCAACGTTTTTAACAAATTAGAGCAAGCCGAACTCTCTAAACCTGACCATAAATCATAATCCAGCGGATTAAGATCGGGACTAGACGACGGCCAGTCTTCAGCTCTGATGAAGTCGGAAACGTTCGATTCCAACCAAGACTGCGTGGACCGAGCTTTGTGACCCGGTGCAGAGTCTTGCTGGAAGGACCATTCTTGGTTATTGAACATGGTGTTGTTAAGGGGCTTAACTACCTTCTCAATAATGGTATCTTGATACACTTGTGCCGATGTTTTGATACCTTTTTCACAAAAGTATGGCTCATTCACCCCTTCATAGCTAACGCCCCACCAAACCATCACTAAAGTCGGATAATGCCCACGTTGCACTCTGTCGACAAATTGGGAAGCTTTCTTAGAGCTTTGAGCATAAATACAGTCATTTTGTTTGTTACAATGTTGCTCAATTGTAAAAATTTTCTCATCCGTAAACAAATTTTTTCTGTGACCTCCCTTTGCGTACCGCTTCAGTATTGTTTCGATTTTACCACCCTATTCTTTTTTAAATTATTAGTTAAGAAATGACCAGTACGTCTCTTATAGGCTGCTAGTCCTAAGTCATCTTTTAAAATACGCGACATGGTTTTAGGTGCTATCTTCATCTCCCGTGATCAAATCTTTTGCTTTCGGACAGGATTTCTTCGAATTCTTTCTTTTACTGCTTTGACCACCTTTTTCGTACGAATACTACTTGGACGGCCAGATCTTTTTCTGTCACAAAGAGAGGTCTCATTGTACCGATTAATAGCCCGGTACACAAATATTTGACAAATACCAAGCGTATGGAGGGTTAAAAATTGCATGTGGCTCCGTACCTACTATGTGTAATGCAATCACAGCGATTCGGTTTTCTTTATCACACCACTCCATTTTAATATCGCAAAATATTGTACAATGTATTGTCGCCAAAATACACTAAAAATAACGGATTCCAAATTAAAATGTAATATTTTGTTTATTTTTAATTGTAACAGTATTTATGGCCAGACTAAGTATATCATGAAAAAACTTAAAACAAATACGAAAAACCTAAAAAATATTTCCTAAGTAACCTCGAAACATTTGACATGCAAACCGGTCAAATTGCGTAGTATAAAAAATGATCGGACGAAAGGGAAAATAGGCATGACGATTGGAAGACTATTTTTAGCCTTAATAGGTTAGATTATTAAAAACTATAGTACACGTATTTTTTCTTTTCACTGAGAAACAAAAATTGAAGAAGATACAGCGCATTTAAACGCATGACGTCACGGCTAAACTAAAGTACGAATTTTACACAGCGGTTGCGTCACAAGCTCTCACTCTGGAACTGGAACATAGATGCTTTGTCATCATCATCCAAGCGTATTCCCGGTTGCATCCGTTACGCTTCAGAGCCCGGGGTCCGCTACCTTAGCTAGGCGATTTGACGAGGTTACTGGTTTTTACACAGAGCGACTGCCGTCTGACCTCCGCAACCCAAAGGGTAGATCAGAACCAATTCTAGGATAGGTTTAAACGCTAGATGGCGTTCGGGAACAACGGCTTTACGTGCCTTCCGAAGACGGAATCATCTTTCTTTTCGGATAATCAGGTGATCAAGCCTGCAATATCCTAAACAGACTAGAAACAACTTTTCACAAAGTATGCTTCCAGTGAGATTTGAACCCATGACCTCCGGATCACAAGGCAAACGCCTTGACCACTGGACCACGGAGGCAGTCAATATGATAGGAACATAGATGCTTTGTATCTTTGTGAATTTTGAACCTTTTTGATAAACTTAAAAATATAAGTTAATTATTTTTGGATAATCTACAAGACGGACTAATTAGAAGAATACTTTCTGACCCTGCCGTCACCACTATCCCCTATTACATCAGTTTGCTATGGAGTCAACTTTTTAAATAAAATAGTGCAAACTGGCGGTCAAGAAGCACACCTTGTTTAATAGATAAAGGGCAACACTATAAGCAAAACATACATTCATTTTGCACATTTCGAAGTCACTGTTATGCCAAACCTTTGCAATAGTATTATGATGGATTTAACTTTTTTTTGGTTTGGTGAGTGCGGCTCGGGACGTCTTCGTGTAGGCGTCACGAATCACATTAGCCCTGAGGAAGGCCTCCGATGAGATCGAAACATGTCGGCCAGTAACTGATTTTTACATGATTTACACATTCATCGCATACTAGCCTTCACCCGTGGCTTCGCTCGCGTATCCCTCGGGAAAATTACATTTTTCCGGGATGAATTGTACCCTATGTCATTCTCTGTTCTCCTTACTATGTGTATGCGAATTTTCAAGAAGATTGATTCAGTAGATAAAGCGTGAAGAGGTAACAAACAAACAAATATACAAACTCACTTTCGAATTTATAATATTAGTTAGGATTAGGATTAGTAATGTCAGATTTTAACGTATCTAAGCCTAAGAATTTAAAATAGTTTGGAAAATCCAAAAGTGCACGCCTCATAATCTCATTTTTCACAATTAAATTGATTTTGATTGTTTTATTGCTAACTTAAAACGAAGAAAAGTATGTGTCTGGTTTAACGCACGACTGGAGATTATTTTTAACTTTTATTTTTAACTTCCCCCTGAGAAAGATATAGCGGGCACTGTGAAGGAGGACCCATTGCAAACCTCTTTGCCTACACCCCGACGATCTACGCGTGCGCGAAGAGCAGCTCAAGTTCTGTCACCCTGATTTGTTTTTGTCAGTAAGATTTTGGTTTGTAACAAAATGGCGAGCTCACGCGCGACGATTTGAATTTTTTTGCTGCTCGCTATAACTAAACTGCATTGAATTAGACCGTGATCTTCGAAAGGACTTAGTTTTGGATAATACTGAAGCGTATAAAAAAAAATGGACTTGATCAGATAAGTTTTTCGGGAGTTATCGTGACCACGCCAGTTTTCATACATACAGACACACGGACGTCCACAAAATGATTTTATTAAACATTGTTTTTATTTATTCAAAAGGCAAAATGTCTTTTAAAAATGTCATAAGTGTTGAAACTAGTGTTTTTCCTTGACATTTATGTGTAAATATTATTGTACAAGTGCGATAGAAAATAAATAGAGACACATTTAGTTAAAAAAATCACTTGATTTTTGTAAGGCGAGAGTAGAGCACTACCTCATGCGCTTCGCTTATGAGGCGTGCAATAAAGATCAGCCAATTCAAAAACAAAGCAATCGCCTATCAACCAATCAGAAACTGACCTCCCCATTCCAAATGCTATCTCAGCAGTCACCATCTCATTCCTCAACGGATGTCCAAAATAACTCGGCATCAACTCTAACTTCGTTGTATCAGTGTCCAGATTCTCGTAAATCATTAATGTAGCCGTTTTGATGTCCCGCCAGAGGTCGTCGTGTTCGTCTATGGTGGCCATGTTGACGGGCTGCCCGAGCGCAATGTCTATGGCGCATTGTGTCATGGCGTCGCAAAAATGGCGGATGAGAAATCTGGCGGGGAGAAATGGCGGGTTCGACGCCAGATGTCCCAAACGCATTTCGTCAAAATAACATAAATCGTAAAACTGTCTTGCATTTACAGTTGCCTGTTAGGACGACAGATTCAGTCTGTCTCAGTCACACCGTGAGTGCGAAAGAGATAGATGAACCTTGACGGACTAAGCCCATTTCTATTGCATGTTACATGCAACTGTGTGACGCATTATACAGGTTGACTTTTTAAACACCAGCCAAATTTTTGGAGCACGTTCAGTCCATGACACTGAAATACTTTCTATAAAAAAAGTTATTAAAACTCGATAAAAATTTTTCCTCCTCCCATACAAAATCCGATTGGCTGATCGCTGATATGTATGGGAAGGCGAATTTTTATTTTAGTTTTTCGTAAATTATTTTTATGGAAACTAGTTCAGTATCATGGACTGAACTTGCTCCAAAAATTTGGCTGGTGGTTAAAAAGCCGGCCTGTATAGCACTCACTTTGAAAAGACGAAATGCGTATGAAAAATATTTTTTACAAAAAAATTAAATAAATAAACCAACCGACTTCTTCCGTGTCTCCAAGGGTTTTCATTACATAAACTCATATGGGATAAACTAGATAGTAAAGGCTTTCAAATAAAAAAATAATCATCAAAATCGGTTCACATTTGAAGAAGATATCGCGAAACAAACATACATACAAAAAAAATACCGTCGCATTGATAACCTCCCCCTTTTGTTAATTCGGTTAAAATGGCACGAGGACGATGCATGGGATGGCAGCAAAGTAAAGTTATTAGTTACCTATTAGCGGACGCGACGCCGTCTTTCATCATGCCCGTGAGTTTTCGCTCCCCTGTTCTCGTGTAGTCGCCCTGAGAAACCAGAAACCAGCGTTATTGATATATTAGTGCTAGAAGCGCTTCATTTAATAATTCCTTTTAAAAATGCATCAGGCGGGGGAGAGGATTTTTAGCTGTTCTGCTTAGGAGCCCAGGGCGCGGTTGCCAGCTTTTTCTTCTTCAAATATTATATGCATGTCAATGGTCACCAAACAAAGCTGAAGACCTTGCGAAGTAAAGAATCATTCAAACGATTTGGCTTTATTTCCTAACCGGCCAATTGCCTAAAGCCAAACCTCCTTAGGAAAGCAGTTGTTGCATCAGATGTTTGTTCTTGGTCCTTCTGTTGCCTCTTGCGGCATACACAGGATCGATTGGTCCCATTGCGGTCATTCTTTAGTTTTTTTTCTATCTAATTAACTTAAAAAAAGGCGACGCGTTATTCAGGCGGAGAACGAAACAAGACATGGCAAAGTCGATAGCTTTTTTACATTTAGTGTTAATTTTGTCAAATAGGTTGTGGATAAAAAGCGACGCGTTAATAAGGTAGCGGAAAAAAACTGGAGAATGACCGATAGGCTGTTGACGGCACAACAGCTGCAGTAGTGTGTACTAACCTTAACGCCTTGGTGTCTTTAGTCACCTCTTGCGACATCTACAGAATGGATTGGTCCTATTCTTGACTGTTAACTACATGGCACAACAGCTGCAGTAGTACTTACCTTGAGCGCTTTGGTGCCAGCATATTGTCTAGAGATGATGTCCCCGTTGTCGGCCCACATGGCCAAGAACGCGTTGCGCAGAGGGGGCGGCAGGCCGCAGCCCGGGGCGCCCAGTCCCAGCCGGCACAGCTGCAGCTCTAACACGTACTTAGCAATCGCCGTCTGAAATGGGCTTTAGGGGTGAATAACAAGATATCCGTTTAAATAAACCGGCCAAGTGCGAGTTAAACTCGCGTGGAGAGGGTTCCGTAAAATTGATTGAATTCTTATAGGTTTTCCTGTAATCTACAAGCAATTAACTATATTTTGTATTTTTTTCAAAATTTTAGGCTCAGTAGTTTCGGAGATCAGGGGGGGGGGGAATAGTCAATTTTCGTCTTCTTTCATGAATAAAATCAAAACTATTCATTTTACAATAATAACAAAAATATATTTAAGGTGACGTGGGTTCACAATTTGCAAAATTGTGCGTGTTTTTAAAAAATCACTGTTTGTAAACTACTACAGTTTATTCCTCAAAAAATTTACATAAAAATTTTAAGGATTTTCTACAGACGACCACAATAGCCAAAACACGATTGAGTATTTTTGGCTCGATAGAAAAAAAAACCGGCCAAGTGCGAGTCGGACTCGCGCACCGAGGGTTCCGTAAAATATATTATGTGATGTAACTAAAAATTTATGGTTTTCGTAATTTTTCCTTTATCTATGCTATAAGACGTTGCTTCGTACCAAATTTCAAGATTCTGAGTTCACGGGAAGCACCCTGTAGGTTTTGATTCCCTTGCAAGTGTCGAAAATTTGCGGCATAAACGGCTGTATCTTTTGATTGCGTTGGCTTAGAAGTTTGATTTTTTCACAGCTTCAAGGGACAGTAGACCTGAGTAATTGATATAAATTTCAGCTTCATACCTCCACGCGTTCCTGAGAAAAAGGGTCTTGACAGACGGTCGGACGGACGGACAGACGGACAACAAAGTGATCCTATAAGGGTTCCGTTTTTTCCTTTTGAGGTACGGAACCCTAAAAATCACAAACATACCTCTAAATTTGCCTTTATAATACGTATTACTATTTTATACAATCACCTTTTTAAACGAAAATTATACCAAGAAATGTATTATCTAAATATCTATCCGTTTTGGCTACAGAAATAATTATAAATATAATACAAAAAAAATAAGCTAAAAAGTTCTATCCATTTTACTAGGTTAGGGCAAACCAATAACAATAAAAATCGTGAAATAGTTTTCTGGGAAATGAAATTCGATGTCGAAAAAATCTGTATTCTAATAGACACCCAGTTATATTTCATTATGGTAACCCTACACCAAATCCTTATCATGCATGTGTCGCAGTTGGATTGTATAACGGTTTCGTCAAACAGCGGATTACCGCTACTTTTCACAAAACCGCTAGCCGTTTGGAAACGTGGTTAGCGGTTTTAATGAACGTAACACGTTGCGCAATATTAGACAATCCAGCTGAACGATATTCGGCTGTTTAACAAAACCGAGCTGTAATGCCAAACAACTAGAGGTTTCGTGAATTAGCGGTTTATACCATCCAACTGCGGCATATATATAGTATAGAGTGTAGTAGTTTAAGCCATGAACTCGCCAAAAAGACACATGATTTATGTATATAAACGGGACTTAGCACGAACCTTATTTGGTTCGACCGAAGTCTGTCTGCGACTCTGCGACCACGAAGGATTTAACTGTTATTGGTCCCTTTTATATACAAAATCATGTGTTGAAAGCGCGATAGTTCAAAATCCAATAAGACGCTGAGAACTTCAACAACTCGTTCAAGAATTAAAGTTTCTCATGGTTTCTCACCTGTACAACGTTGGTTCTGTCGAGACAGTCGATGCAGTTGACTCTGAACACGCCGCTCTGGGCGCAGATGAGGCCGCGGTCGTCCCGCCAACAGAACCGCATGTCGCCGACGATGTCTGCGATGGCGTTGATCAAGATGCTCACGTTCTCGTAGTGCATGCCGCGACTGGTGGAAACATGGCCTAGATTAGGTTAGGTTGTATTGATTTGTAGAGATGAGTCTGTCACTGGATTCCCACAAACTAAATTAGAAATGAGGAGATTCGTAGAAGAACTAAGGTCACAGACATAGCCAAGAGGATTAGCTCATTGAAGTGGCAGTGGGCGTGGCACATAGCGCGAAGAACCGATGGCCGATGGGGCAGAAAGGTTCTCGAATGGCGGCCACGTACCGGCAAGCGCAACGTGGGACACCCACCTGCTAGGTGGTCAGACGACCTAAGCAAGGTTGCAGGAAAACGCTGGATGCAGGCCGGTTACGATCGGTCGTTTTGGAAATCCTTGGCTATGTCATGGTGAAATCCCGGTTAACGTTAGACCGACAGTTAATTTTTACATTTGTTTTTAGGGTTCCGTGTCCAAAGGACGCCAACGGGACCGTATTACTGAGACTCCGCTCTAAAAGTTGTTCAGTATTATGAACAGAATCTACATTTAAAATAGTTTCAGTATAATTTGTCACTCGTTCTATCTATACTGATCAAGCAAAAAAACGCTGAAAATGTTTTTTTATTGGTGTTAGTCTGTACAGGGCGCGCCAAACTTCTAGATCGCTCTCAAGTTGCCTCACTCAGGTTACAAACAGGGACAGAATTTTACCACAATAATATTTTTTTCAGAATGATTGCAAGAATGTAGATATGATATAGTGACGTCACGGATACTCGTACGACGGTATACGTTTGCACTTACTGACGTCTGTAATATTATTAAATCGCATCGTTTCTTTGTAAAAACACTATTACAAAATAGTCCAGTATCGTGTCTGACCGGAAGAGTGTATCGCAAATTAGGTTAGATTACAGCACAAATTAGGTTTATCACTTTAAAGGATTAGTTATGTATTATTTTAGTTTAGTTCATCCATAACAATTTTATCATTTTATGTCATCAAGCCGTCACTGTCCACTGACTGTGTGTGTGTGACAGTGACAGCTGTCAGTGCCATAAACATTTTCTTTTTCTTTTTGCCACGATACGTGCAGGCAGATTTGTTGTGACAATGAAATGTGCGAGTGTCCGTGAAGGCACTATTGTAACTTGGCTCCAACGGAAGACCAGCGCTGGTGCTGCGTTTACGTAACACCAGCATATGCTGAGTTGGAGGCCAATTTGGAGGGTCATGGCACATACTTATTTTGTGTATGTTAGTAGTTGATATGTTATTATTTTCTGAAGTCTGTAAACTGTGTGTTTATCTTTCAAATAAACATTTTATCTATCTATCTATATACATACACAATAAACAAAAATAAAGCAAATTCTATCTGCTATTTATTTATTTATTTAAAAAACTTTATTGTTCCACATTAAAAAAAAATGGTACAATTGGCGGACTTAACGCTAAAAGCGTTCTCTCCCAGTCAACCATAGGGATAAACAGAAACAAATCATGTTGCGGCGCAAAAAACTAGATACAAAATAAAGTATTAAAATATGTGCATAATATAATATATGTCTACTTAACAATATATATATATATAAAATATAACTCATAGAATATACCTACATACGTACATAAGACTATCTATAATACATATAACAAATAAATATATACAAACCTACAATATATATAAATAATGAATGATGATGGTGAAAAATAAAGAAAGATACTAACATCTATCAAAAAGATAAGAGTGCACTCTTCTCTTAAAAGAAAATTTTGTCGAAATATCTTTGATGTCAATGGGTAAAGCATTCCAGAGCCGTATAGCTTGTAAGTTAAAAGAGTTCGCCATAAAATTTGTGCGATGAGGAGGAACAGAAAGGAGAAGATTATCAGTAGAACGAAGTTGCCTATCATGCGTGTCAGAAAGAAATTTAAATTTACATCTAAGATACTCAGGGGAATTAGGATTCAGAAGAATTGAAAAGAGAGTGCAAAGAATTCGCACTTGTCTGCGTTCACGGATAGGAAGCCATTTAAGCTCAGAACGAAAAGATGATATATGATCATATTTGCGAAGGCAGAAAATGAAACGTATACAATTATTAACGAGACGGTCAAGCTTATTCAGTAAATCTACATTGAGATCAGGGTAACACACATCAGCATAATCAATGATGGGTAATATCAATGTATGGACTAATAAGGGCTTTGTTTTGAAAGGCAGGAAGTTCCTTAGACGATTAAGCTGTTGAAGAGCAACAGTAACAGAACGACTGACTTCAGCTACCTGAGTGGTCCAACTAAGTGTGGAATCAATGTGAAAGCCAAGATCCTTTACGGATTTACTGTAGGGGATAATACAGTTGTTAAACATGACAGATGCAACAGCATTAAAGTCAATCAGAGAAATTTGCCTTGTACTGCCTACAATTATAGCTTGGCATTTGGAGGGATTAACCTGAATTCCAAATTGATCGGACCAGGACAAGATAGCCGACAAAGCCAAGTTTACACTCGCTACACTAGAATCAAGGTCGTCAACTGATGATTGAGCATAAATTTGTAGGTCGTCAGCATAAAAATGGTAAGAACAGCCAAGGGAAGTGGAAAGTAAATTAATAAAAAGAGAGAAAAGCAACGGTGATAAGATACCCCCTTGAGGCACGCCATTAGACAGATCATTCCAGTCCGAGAAAACGCGGTCCATACGAACTGCCTGCTGGCGGTGACAGAGATATTCAGAAAACCAATCCAACACTGAAGACGAGAATTGAAGGTGCTCAAGGACAGCAAGCAGAATATCGTGGTCTACCATATTGAAAGCATTGGAGAAATCGATAAGAACTAAAATGGTGACCAACGTATTCTCCATGCCAAGTCGAATATCTTCAGTGACTTTAAGAAGAGCAGTGGCAGTAGTGTGGCCAGGACGAAAACCAGATTGAAAAGGAGTAAGGAGGGAATTGGTAAAGATATAGGATGACACTTGAGCGTGAACTACGGCTTCTAGTATTTTGGAAAGAAAAGGAAGGATAGATATAGGTCTAAAATTATTCAAAAGGGCAGGAGTGGGGACTTTAGGAAGGGGTATGACAAACGCTTTCTTCCAAAGAGAAGGAAGGGTCCCGGTAACTAATAAGAAGTTTATGATGTGAGTAAGAATTGGGAGAATTACTGTTAAAATATTTGTTATCATTTCTCGACTGACATCATCACATCCAACTGCTTTGGATTTAATCGCTATAATTATTTTACGAATGTCGTCTTCAGTAGCTGGAGAAAATGTAAAAGGGTCAGTTGAAGGTTTGGCCATGGAAGATATTTTAGAAATAGTCGCTAACTTGACAGATGGATCTAGGGTATTTGTAGACGAGAAGTGATTATTAAAATCATTAGGTGAAAATGAAGTGGAATAAGAATTTGTAGGATTTTTACCAAGATTATGAGTACGAAGAAACTTCCACATGTTAGCCAAAGAAGAGTTATTTAAATTGTCGCAGAAGTAATTGCGCTTGGCAGCCCTTACCATATTGTTACACCGGTTTCGTGCCTTCTTGTATACATCCCAGTGTATATCGCACCTGTCACGCTTAAATATACGAAAAGCACGATTCCTTCTGGTCATGGCCATTCTGACGCCCCTCGTGATCCATGGAGATGAAGGACACTTGCATTTCATTGATTTAAGAAGAGCATGGACATCATATAAGGAAATCACCATGGAATTTAACTTAGTGACTTTTTCATCCAAAGTTGCTGCCTCAAATATAGGAGTAAAATCTAACTTAGCTGCATCACTCAGTAACTTGTCACGATCCACACCAGACATATTGAGCGTCCAAATAACCCTAGGCTTAGCTTTAGGTCCCTTTAATATATACGACATGTACAGAAGATCATGTCTTGAAAAAGCGGGTGCTGCAACTTGTCCATACTTTGCTATTAAATTAGGGGAGGAAGTAAGAATCAAATCAAGCCATGTGTCAGCAGTTTTTGGATTAAAATGAGTAGGCTCCAAAGGCAAAACAGAGAGATTGACTGACTTGAGTATATTAAGAAGCTTCTGAGAACGCGATTCTTCGCTATGAATAAGGTCAGTATTGAAATCACCCATGATTATGTGATGTGTGTAATCCGAACAAAGGGAGTCGAGAACAGACTCAATTTGAGCAAAATAATCAATACCAGGAGGACTGTATACGACTCTAAGAAGGACTTTAGTTCCATTGACAGGGATTTCCAAAAATATAAATTCAGCTGCACCTGAATACTCAGGAGGAGAAATCAACAAGATTTTATATTGGATATGGCTACGGAGATATAATGCAACACCTCCGCAACCCGAACCTGTTCGATCATTACGTATCAATATATACCCAGGAATTGCATACAATGCTGAAGACAGGCACGGTTTAAGAAAACTCTCTGAGACCAGTTTCGCATCAAAAAGACCTGAAGAAAAGGTATCCAATAAATCTGCATGATGAGCTGGTATGCTTTGAGCATTCAGGTGGCATACGTTAAAGTTATAAGATGTTCCAGACATAGTATTTGAAAGAAAAGTATCCAGCGTATCAACATCATGAAACGATTCATTACTGGAGACACAAGAGTGAAATGAATCATCATCATCAGACATCATACATTAAATAAATATATATAATTATAAATACAAATACAACTCCAAAAATATTTAAATTAAGTAAAAACATATCTGCATGTCCTGCCGGTTGCCGGAAAAGAAAAAAAAACTAAGCATAACGCAAAATTAACTACATTATGGCAAATAGGCTGGAGGCCAGAGATGAAAACAAAACGCAAATTTGTTAGTTTGACATTGACATTAGTTAGAGAATGTCAACAAGAAAATTGTGTTGTTTACAATTATTAATAAATATGCTATGGGTATCTGTATTTTACTACTGCGACGCGAATCGCCTCAACTTCAGAGCGATCTAGAAGTTTGGCGCGACCTGTACCTCTATATGTCTAAACTAGCTTTTGCCCGCGGCTTCGCTCGCATTAAGAAGTACAGTTTTTGCGGCTTTACTTTTTATACAAACTTTCATCACCTATTTTATCCCCTCAGGGGTGGAATTTATCAAAATCCTTTCTTAGGGGATGCCTACGTCATAGTAGCTTTATGCATGCAAGTCTCAGCCCGATCAGTTTAAAATTGACAAAATTTCATACAAACTTTCATCCTCTTGGGGGTAGAATTGATCAAAAGCATTTCTTAGCGGATGCCTACGTCAAAATATCTACCTGCGTGCCAAATTTCAGCCCGATCCGTCCAGTGGTTTGGGCTCTGCGTTGATAGATCACTATGTCAGTCAGTCAGTCAGTCACCTTTGAGTTATATATATTTAGATACCCACCAATACTCGTGGAAATCGAACGTAGCATAGATGATATCCGGGCTATTGTACTTCAAGACGTGTTCCCCGTAAGCCTCCCATATGATGCGCTCGCGGCCCTGCTGCTCCACCAAATTGACGATGCACACTTGTCGGTAAAGCTTCAGTTCTTCCTCGAAGTGCTTCTTGAAGGCTGCGTGGGATTCTTCTTCGGCTAGAAGTTAGAAGGAAAATATTGTTACGAAACTGGGGTTCAAGATTTGGAGTAAAATGCCAACAAAGTTAGTCACTAAGGGACCAAAGATTGACATACAATTAGTCTTCCAAAACGACCGATATCTACTGATCAAGTCGACAAGCAGTCGTAAGTCGTAATTCCTTAATTGGGTATTTTACTGGCACAAAAATAAATTATTTGGTACTGTTCATAAAATAAAACGTCACAAAATCACGTTCAAATTGGATGTGATCTATGACATGTGGCATTACATGTCATAGATTACATCCACTTTGAACGTGATTTTAGTATGACGTCATAGTCCGATATTTCATACAAATCCCATAGAAAATGATTGTTTTTGACGTTAGAAAAAAAATATTTGATTTGACTTGTTGTAAACTAGCGTATTCGTCGTTGTAGTCGTATAAGGCTTGCAACCGCGAAGGGTTCAGTCCGTCTGTCACAAACTCTACGTGTGACAGGAACACGTGACCCGCGACGGTTTCAGTAGGGTTTGTGACAGAGACGGACTGAACTCGTCGCGGGTCTCCGACTAACGTAGTTCCAAGCCTAAGTTACTCGCCGATATCACTTGTTAATTTACTTCAAAGGAGATGTTTCACGAATGTATGGAGCCCCGGCCTGGACATTGTATATGTATAATTTAGAAACTAAAATATTAAATCAAAGTGTTTGAAGTAACATTTTGGCCAATTTTGGCTTAGATAATTAGTGTAAAAAGCAATAAATACACTTGTGTCAGGCAATACGCAAGACGCCATGTTGTCATCGACAAAATAAAAAATAGATAAACAAAAAGCTGTGATTTAATTGTAAATAAGTGTATTTTCTTGCATAAAAACCAAATCATGTTTTTTTTAAACATTATTTTGTTATCAACCTTACTCATATTAACATCAATGTAATACAAAATATTTCATTTGGGATTGACATTAACCAAACACTTCGAACTAAGTTTCAGAACGGACTCACAGTGAAAAATGGCAGTGAAATACTTATTGCCAGTATGAAATAAAATATTGCTTTTAAAATTAAATTGCAATTAAAATACTGAAAATATTACAATTTTAGTATTTTTTATTATTTTTAGATTTTTCCTCGATTTTGTAAAATATGTACATTATGCAGGCCGGATTTGAAACGTCTCCATTATCTCACTGAAAGCTCACTCAGAACTGGCGTCCTATCAGTCCCTGCCATTATTTGCGTCGGCACAGAATTTTTGAGAATCCATGTTTTCGACGGCAGAACCATCGAGGCACCGGGAATGTGTACAAGCGTGCAATAGAGTCAAAAACGGGACAAACATCTCTAGAATGTATGACATGGGACATAAGGTGTAGTTTTGCTTGCAACATTTTGTCATATCTCTCTGCATTCCTGCTCCCGAAACTTCTACGTATATCTTGTTTGCGACAATATGATGTTATTATAGGGTTTTTTAGGCATTTAAGATGCAGTACTAAAGTACTCAAATTAAATAATGAAATAAGAAATGGTGAAATAATACCCACGTGGTATTTTTTCACCATTTCTTATTTCATTATTTAATATAATGTTAGTCTGACAGGTCTTTGAAGATTAAAATGTTTTAAACCTTTAAAGTGAACTTGTATGCAGGTTTCCTCACGATATTTTGCTTCACCTTCAAGCTTCTTCAGCGGTCGATGAAAACGACCGTACGAGTCAGAATATATAAATAATAAAATTAAAATAAACATACTTCTGTCCAGGCGAGGAGGTGGCCTGAATTTATAATCCGGCTGGCTCCAGAATATAGGCACGGATCCTCGTACCTGAGAAACAAATAGTCAAATGATATCTAACAAACTTCGTACTGAACAAGGACTTAATTCACATTTTAAAAAGTAAATAAACGGACAAGTGCCTGTCGGACTCGCCCATGAAGGGTTCCGCGTAACATAATATAAAAGTTCTTGTAGTTTGTTGTAACTTTGGTTTATGACGTATTAAAAATAACTTCTTACTAGATCTCGTTCAAACCAATAGACAATATGCATGGGATTCAGAAACGAACAAAAAACATTATGTGTAAACTCTATTGCTAAAGAAAAATACCCATATATTTATTTTTTCAATTTAACATGTTTCCATTGAGAAATTAATGATTTAAAAGTTGTCTTTTTCAAATTCCCTCGCAAATTTTCTAATTATTTATTTATATATATATATGTGTATATAAATTTTATATGTATGCGTATATATATCTTTATTATGAGTATACAAAGTGGAAGGGACATACCCGTAATAAATCGAACCACGGGCTATACTAGATGACTAAATTATAATGAAATTAAAATAGAAGTAAAAAGACCAAAAAAAATTCGACATTCCCATACAAATCGCCCGGGCGGCCGCACACTTTTGTATGGAAATGCCGATAATTATTTTTGTGTTTTGGCTGTTATTTTAATTTTATTACACTATAATGGTCTAGTATAGACCGTGGTTTGATTTATTACGGGTATATCCCTTCCACTTTGTATATGCATGTACGAGTATGTGTATTATTTGGTATGTTATAAGTATGTAATTATTTAATTATTTTGCGCGGCAACGAATTATCTGTTAGCTCTATGGTTGACTGGGAGAGAACGCTTTTAGCGTTAAGTCCGCCAATTGTAAGACAATTTCGTTGTTAAACAATAGTTTAAAAATAAAATAAAATAAAGTATCCTTAGTTGTTCAATATTTTTTAGAAGATGCTATATTAAAATAGTACCTACTAGTAATAACATTTATTTTAACTGAAACAATAAAAACATTGGTATCACAACTAAAATGTAGGTCAAATGAAATCGCTGTTTTGGCAACGCAATCGTACGAGTGTGTGTACCTAAATAGCGCAATACGTACAATGCCAAAATCGTCAGTGTGTGACGTGACCTCTCCCTCACACACGCAATGTTACGCTTATAAACATTGACTTTCTACCTCGTCATGTTACGGGATAAAACAATACAATACTTCATTTTATAATATTTTTTTTTTTTTTTTAATGAAATTATTTATTTACCAAATGTTACAAATATTCGTCAGCAACATGCTTCGTCAAAGGTTTACAGAAACAAATCCGCCACATGCTTCGTCAAATCAAATAACTAATTAACAAATAATAATTAATTATAATTTTAGTAAGTAGAACTATACTATGCTTTTAACTAATAAAAAGTAGGTATGGACTCCGGACATTTTTTTTTAAAACCATTTTAGAGAAATAAAGAAGCTTACGCGGTTAAAAAAGATTTTACGGTGGGCGCCTAAACTGGAATCAATTTTTCACAAAGTACGTTTCCTAGTGGGAATTTAACCTATGACCTCCGGATGGCAAGGCAAACGCCTTGACCACGGAGGCAGTCAGCTTGAGCTGTCTGAAGTGACCCATATGATAGGTAGTATTTACCAAATTCTACTATCTGTGAGGGGGGAAAAGCAGCTGGTACATTCTATAAGAAGAAGTTACCTGAATAAAGGAAGCCCTGTGGATGCTGTCCGAGCATATAATGGAAACTATTTGTTCAGTTTCCACATAATTGGCCACCTTTCCATCTGGTTCTATTCCTCGGCGATTATACCTGGCGAACATAAAATAGATAATAATCATCGACATATAATTCTCTAGATACCTAATGCTCCTACACTCACTGCTTCGATTCTGATTCCATTTACGCAAACAAACGAACAGTAATTAAACACTCGAACGCACACATAGACAAAGATGCATGCGATTGGTCGCGACAAGGTCACGTACGCGTCATGTCGGTCAAGCAGCTAGCTCCCCGAAGCCGGCTGCTCAACCGACACGGCCGCGGTCAACGCCACGAGCGGTGAGGTACAGTATTAAAATGTTTATTTACTTACATATGAAAGGTGAGTCCTGTGTTTTTCATGTCTGTATAGCTTTTACACCACTTCACGGCACATGACGGCATTTTTAATGAATCGATTATCGCAAACACACAGCAATATTCTCAAAGGAATAAACTATCGAATCATATCCTAACTGGGCAGATAGGACATAATTCTATTTGAATGAAAGATTTGGCTTTTCCGCCAAACTTTTTTAACAGTAACAAGCAATCAACTGCGTATATAACTCGTTAAGACACAGTTGAACATGCGTTTTAAACCATACAATATGTTTTTATTTCTAATCCCTAATAAACAAAGTGGAAAGGACATACCCGTGATAAATCGAACCACGGGCTATGCTAGATGACTAAAATATAATGAAATTAAAATACCAGTCGAAAAACCAAAAATGAGACAAATATAGAGAGAGAATACCTGGTTCCAGCCTGGTATCTTGACCTCCTGGATATAACACCCAATGTGAAGGTTTCATCACAACTATTTGTACTGGATAGAGACTCTGTATTGAGTGGGTTTACATCCGCTGGTTCCACTGCTATTTGTGACAGGTGGACATAGCCCTGGATGATGGGCAGCACCCATTGGTCGCATTCTGGACTCTAAAATGTAAGATATGCATTCGAAAATCTTAACACCCTTCAAAAAGTTGCATTGTGAATTTGTGATACTCAAATTGTGTCTTGACATCCTCTAAAATCAAAATGGCGGCTGGATCATCATCTTCCGAGCGTATTCCCGGTTGTATCGTCAGCGTTTACGCTTCAGAGCCCGGGGTCCGCTACCTTGCCTAGGTGAAGAGGTTACTGGTTTTTTACTCAGAGCGACCGCTGTCTGACCTCCGCAACCCAAAGGGTAGACCAGAACCAATGCTAGGATAGGAACAAACGCTAGATGGCGTTCGGGACAAACAGCTTTACGTGCCTTCCGAAGCACGAAATCATCTTTCTTTCGGATAAACAGGTGATTCAAGCAATATCCTAACCAGACTGGAAACAACTTTTCACAAAGTATGCTTCCCAGTGGGATTTGAACCCACAACCTCCAGATCACAAGGCAAACGCCTTGACCACTGGACCACGGAGGCAGCTAGATGTTTAAGTAAAATACTTGCATCTGTCTATCATTTTATAATATAAATTTCATGCTGATCTGGGAGAAAAGAAAAAGCTTAGAATTAAACAAGCTGCTTTTCTTCCCACGCAGATCGTAAAAGCCGATTAAGGGAATGGGCAACAGAGCAGATCATGTTAATAGGCGATACAGCTAGCAACCCATGACTATTTTGATTCCTTTTCCCACCCAATCGCCCACCATCACGCTAAAAGTGGCCTTAGGGTCTTGCGGCTCTGGGCTCTGTTTGCTTTGAGGCGCAAAACCCAAAATACTCTATCTGTCCCATTAGGGATAAAGATGTGATAGTGTGTGCAATTGTACATATGCAAATTAGTGTTTTTGTTGACATATTCAGGAGAGTAAACAAATAGAAATATTCTTTTGATAGGAAAAAATATTTAACCAGAGCTATTCCCATTAATCAAAAATTAAAACATTAAAAAAAAATTCTCACAACTTCCCTGATAAATACTTACACCCAATGCAATAATATCCTTCAGCATATGTTTGTTCCAGAAGAACCGGTCATCCACATGCTTCCACCATCTAGTGATGTCCATAACGGGTTTACCCGTACCCTCTTCCGTTTCCAGCAGTTTTTCAATCTCGTACTGACGTTGGAGACTGTTTGTGATGTCCAGGGTGCGAGAGTAATAAAAACTGTCAGCATCATCAAATATCTTGTGGAGTTCATCTGTCAGACGTTTCTCAAAACGCTCTGCTAGTTTCGGATCTCTTTGCTTTTTCACTGTTTGTTTTACCTGGTTAAATTGATTATAAAGCTTTAAATAATTGAAATACCAATTGGACCTAGACTAGGTCACGCATATAAAAATTAAAAATGAAACAGTTAACACGTTGACTGCCAGCATTGCAGACACAATCGATTTTTAATTCTTTGTTAGGTGACAGTAAAATTCGAAGATTTGTTTTAAAGTACCTAATACCAGGCCTATGTCACTCGCCGTTTAGGTATCAAAAATATACACCTACATTATTACTACGCGCGCGGCGGCCACTCGGATTAATTCAGTTATACGAATCATATGTCCAGAGTAATAAGATTTAAAGATACTAGCAGTCCACCCCGGCTTCGCCCGTGGTACACACATAGCCTATGTCACTCGGGAATAGTGTAGCTTTCCAACCGTGAAAGATTTTTTTAAATCGGCCCAGTACTTTTTGAGCCTACTCATTACAAACATACAAAAATAGGTACAAATCTTTCCTCTTTATAATATTAGTATAGATTTATTTATTTAGAAATGTATCCTGCAATCTGAGATATATTTATACATACTGAGGAAGGTTATTCTGAAATTACTAGAGGTAACAAGTTTATTTAAAAAAGAATGATAAAAGTAATTTACATATTTACAGATGTAGAAAAGTTAAATACCTACCTATTACAAATCTAAAAAATTGTGCCCATGTGCCAAGAACACTGGCCGCATTTCTGTGTTGAATTGCAATACTAATACGTTATGCAAAAAAACAGCCAGCCCTCTTGTCACTGGCAGCGGAGATCAGTCTTGGAGAGATCTCTTTAAGGAGACCCTAGCTCCGGGGCCCCACGGCCTGAAAGTCTCCACACTAAGCGGCACAAAAATATACTCATCATTTAACGAAATATATTTGTGCCGTTTGGCGCATCTCAGATTTAAAATGTGTACAATATAAGGACATGTCAAGATACCCTTGAGAATAAATTAAGAGGACAGATATTAAAGACTGGTTACCTGTGTAGCAGCATGCTGAGTGGTAGTTTTAATTGTATTACTGACATTTTTCACAGCTCCAACAGTTTTGTTCAAAAATGCTGAGTTTTCAAATAAGCGTGCCCCCATTTTCTTGTTCAAAGATCTGGCAGAATTGGCAAAGGAGTTGGCTGAACCGTGCTTCGTGCACGGACAGAGTTCCAGTTCTTGATTTGTCGGGCCCATGTTCAGAAAACATATTGACTTGATTTTGTATATTGTATGGTGGAAATATATCTGACCCACTGGCACACTCTCTTTTATTATCATCAGACGCGGTTCAAATATATTTGAGTGTTCCACTTTGCCTATTATGCCTTCTGTGATCCCTAGACATTCTATATCATCGATATCAGACAAATCCCAAGCTAAAAAAAATATTTTTTTAGCTCATTACATGTTCATCAATACATCAAAAGTTTCTAACATAAATTACAGTATTCCTTAATGGAATCTTTCTTGGCAAATAGGAAATGGTTAATTTAATTTATAATTGCAAAGAAACAAGGGCATGCAATCGTTATTGAAATACTTTTCGGAAAAATTCGCTTACCTGATCTGACAGAAAATGCTCCTGTAACGCGATTCCACCACAGGCTTGCCTCGTTTCTGACAAATATATAAAACTGCTCCGATCGAAATATTTCCATTTTGATGGGTTCACTTCACATCCACGTAATTTCTATTCAGTTTCATTGTTTATTATTGTTATAAATTGCTGGCATTTGACGTTTCAAAAGGGGAAGGGGCTGGTAATTATTTTTTTATGTTGGCTAATCTGTTGTGTTCTGTCGGCCGGAATTTCGGAACCGAAAAGTCACTCCTTTATACGTACATTAATTCTGTGCAAGACACAAGGTCCTACCCATTGACTTATTATACTATCCAAAAAAGAGGACCTTCCTTGAGCTTAATTTCTTGTTCATTTGAAAAGTCAGAAATTATTGTAAGTACATTTCTAGTTCCCTTTACCTTTCTAGCATATTGTTTTGATCCTGTATCATGCGTAAAGGAACGTTTTCCAGACGCGTACTTTGTTGCGTTATGTTGGCATAATGTTGACTATCCAATTTCCGGTAGAAGAAAATCCCTTGAGTTTTTGCAGGTTTTGCTTGGATTTTATGTGTGATGTCACGTTTTTAATGCAAAATGGATTGGCAATTAACGTGTCGCGTTTGTTTGGAGACTGGGGACATGGTTTCCCTGTTCGATTGGGATGAAAACAACGAACAACTCAGCGACAAATACACGTACTGCTGCGGTGTCGAGGTATGGAAAAATTACCACACCAAAATGGTTGCGATGGCCACCCTATATTATTTTTTTCCTACAATAATGTTGCTATTATTATATTATTTTTGTTAAGATTTTTGATGATTTTTTGACATGCCGGAAAATGATTGAAATATGTATGGAAATTGAATGTATTGTTCTTTTTAGGTTTTCAAAGACGACACATTACCCAAGCTTATTTGTTTGAATTGCGTGGATCGCCTCACATACGCATATCAATTCAAACAGCAATGTTTATCATCCAACGATACTCTGAAGCAATGCTTGGAAGAATTCCTGAAAAGCTCCGAGGCAGTATCCACTTCAAACTCTGCCAAAGGTACAGTACAGCAGACTGTATACTGCATGGACGACAAGTATGTCATAAACATACAAGATACTTGTACACCAAGATTTCACATAAACCTAGATGCTTTAACAATTTACAAACCATTATAGTCCATTCGTTCAATTGGTTGTAGTCAACGTGCCGACAAACAGCGTCGGGTTTTTCAAAGACGCGGCATTTGCGGCGCGCCGACGGCATGCGCGCCATTTCAACAAATGAACTACTTCAGCATGTATTCTGGGGCAAAATCATGGTTACTAATTAAGATAAGCGGGTCACTCACGTAAAAAATTAGCTACTGAGAGGGCAGAGGCCCGCGCCGCGCGCGCCGCCCACGCTAGCATCAGTGTGGTTCGGGACGTCGTCGTATGACGTCGCGCATCACATTCGCCCTGATGAGGACCTCCGGATGGGGTCGAAACATGTCGGCCAGTAGCTGATTTTTTACGTGAGTGACCCGCTTATCTTAATTAGTAATGTCTGTGTCTCACGTTAGTTATAACCAAAAAATCATGGTTGTCACAGTCTATCTGTATGACAATGACTGATGAATCTATCTATGTCTAAGATACTATAAATAAGCTTACACATAACAATACGGGATGGTAAAAAATACTGGGGTCTGGTTTATCAAGCTACGAAATTGCTCGGACACATGAACAAACATCCCTTCTGCAGCACACTTTCAATATGCAGCATCAATAGCTTTTTATTTTATTTTAAATCATTATTTCAGTGACCGAGACAGAAACTATAACAATAAAGCAAGAAAATGGGATGCTGCTTCAGTACGAGCTGCCTGTGGAGCATGAGCCTACTGTGCAGTGGACGAGGACCCTAAGTAAGACCCCAACCAGTGCAGTGGTGACGAAAGCACCGGGGCCACGGAAGAGAGGCCGTCCAAGGAAATATCCTAATGAGCAGGGCCAGATCGGTAAGAACAAATTTTTTTAATCATGTTAATAAAATGAGATAGAGATTCTTGAAAATTTGCCTTTGATGATGATGATGATTATATCGATTTATTGATGGCAAACTAAAGGGTTTGCCAACGCAAATCAATGTAGTTCAGGTTTAGATTATAGAGTTCCAATTAGTACTATGAACTGTACAACTGTGATAATATTGGTTTGAAAGGGATTCCCTTCATTTACTCTTCTTTGGGACCCTCTCAAAATTTTCACAGGATCATTATTAAAAATAGAAAAATAAATATTTGGAGCATAAACAAAAAATACATTAAATTAAGTATATAAAAACAATTTACAAAATATACCATTAACACTTCGCCTGCTGAAAAATGTTTTGTTTAGTTATGCAAAAATGAAAACATACGGTGCGTTTTCAGCAGGCGAAGTGTTAAGTCTTTTTATTAGGTATAGGGTTTCCTGGATGAAATTTAAATCTGGGATCACTTGACACAATTTATTTACTTAACTAGTATGACCTTAGGCTTAAACCTAAACTAAAGCAGGTGCCAGGAGAGATTTTACTAATTCAACTAGAACTCTTCCAAAAATGTCTGCTACGGTTAAATGTTCTCTTAATATAAATGTGTTTCAGGCTAAAACAATGAAATTTGTTTTTACTAAATAGATTGATAGATATATAGATAAAATCTTTTTTCACTAAAAGGCCACAGGTACATGAATAAGTCACATAATGATTATAAAAGATCTAGTATAGAAGTAATAGTATGAAGAAATGCAATGTGATTGTACCGTGAGAAGTGACCTAGATAGTGAAAAGGTACTGACTCAGTATGATGTCACAGATGAACTGGTCGAGCTGCAACGCTGATAATTCTGCTAGAACCATCAATGTGTTATTGCCTAATTTTTAATATCTAACATTCTCACTATTAAATTTTATGATATAATCATAAAAGAATACTAAAAAAATATATAAATAAAAAGTTTGCACCTCACCTGTTTTCGTTAAAAATCTCCAAATACCTCGATTGCCTGGAAGAGATTGCAGTTGCCATAAGGCCACCTTTTGACATCTGTTTTCTATAATCACCTTTACCACCTTATAAATTTTGTGCACCAAAACATAATGATACAGAATAATAAAGATTTTAAATAACTAAATACTATGTAAATATAACCTACTTACATAAATTATTAACACAACCTTATCTGTGTGTTGATAGATGTGTCACCGTACCAACGTAAGAAACCTAAAGCTCAAGAAAAGGAACCGGAAGCTCTCACAACATTGCTGGCCTCAGGATCCTTGGAATTGAAGACAGAGCCACCTGATGATGGTGTCTTTGACACTGATGGTATGACTCATCTTAGCATATTACCAATTAAAGGTGTGCTGTTTTAGGTTCGCGCTACACTGAATTTGCAGCGACGACGACTAGTTTTATAACAAGACTTTATAAACTTTATGTACAAGCCGGCGTGAGTCGCCGCGCCGTGTATGATATCGTACATAATAGCAGACCTGTGTCACTCCCCGTTTAGGTATCGAAAATGTACCTACATTATTACTATGCGCGCAGCGGCCCCTCCGGGTGGTAAATTCTGTTATACGAATCGTTTGTCCAGAGTAATAAGAATGAAATTTGCTTGCAATGGATGTCTAAGTATCTAAACGAAAAGGTGCTGAGTTCTGACGTGAGCTAAATTAAACCATATCGCTAGCCACATTTAGTAGATATTTCTTTGCTGAGTTAGACTTCTGTACGTTAGTATTAGTGTTTATTGTGTGATAATAGCTGTCGGATGGCTGTTCGTATCTACAACAGGCTGCCGGAAGATATCAAAGTATTGCCGTTGCCAGTCTTTAAGAACAGGCTGCGTAGTTTCCTGCTGGAGAGGGGTTTCTACTCGATACAGGAATATCTTTGGTCATAGAATTGTTACTTATAAAATACTTATTACTAATTAAATTTTTTAAACGTTAGTAATAACAAATTAGACCAAATACTAATATAATTATAGAATAGAAAGATATGAATACAATAAATAATTAAATTAATGATAACTTAATTGACATTTGCATGCCTAGACAGGTTAGAAGTGTGATCTAAAAATTGTAATTAACAACTATTGTAACCACTTTTACAGCAAATAAATATATTATTATTATATTATTATTATTATAATAGTACATAACGATATAAGTGCGTTATGGTGATTATAACACACGAGGCGGAATTTCAGCCTGAGCCGAAGGCGAGGACGTTATAGTGCCGAGTGTGTTTAACTAATATACGCATGTATATCGTCCGACGTTTTTCAACATACTTGCTCGTAAAGTGGTGCTAATTTCACTGTTGTGTGTCTTGTTATTAAAGTTGCGTCGTTGCCAATTCAGTGTAACGCTAGCCTTAGGTTATTCACAGTCAAAATATGAACTTGAAAGAGAATATAGTGTATAAATAATTTTCACCATCAGTATGGAAAACTTTACCACCCTTAAATTTTCTTTCAAGTCCATATTTTGACTGTAAAAACCAATTATAACCCTAGATGTATGCAATTTCTTTAAAGTTACAAATTTTTACAGAAATCTGACATGTCATTTCAATATAAAATGTAGACTACGTTTGTATGGGAAAGTCTAAGGTAAGGGGATTCTTAAGAAAAAGTATATGGCTTTTGCTATGTGTGATTGATAGTTGGTTGCTTAACATATACATAAAACTAGGATTATAAAAACTTATCATTTTCAGGTTTCGATGACGACCCTGACTTTCACGCTGATGATGGAGATAATCATGATTCTGAAATTGAAGAAGCTAAAGAGGTAAAATGCTTGACTATTTTGTACCTATTTATTTACCCTTAATTGTACACACATACAAATGTAACAGTGAAAAGACCTGACGGAATCACGTTGATACCGTGGCAGAGGGGACGTTGTTTATTATGGGACGCAACTAGTGTCAGCACGTATGCGGCGTCCTACCTCACTAACACTATGCGAATTCGGTTTTGTCTAACCAGTACGATTTTTTTCCGGTTGCTGTAGAGACAGCTGGATTATGATGTTTCGAGGCGAAGCACTTTAGTGAGATAGGACGGCGATTAAAGTCCCGTGGATATGACCACCGCTCAGGATGGTACCTGGTCCAAAGGCTGTCCATAGCAATTCAAAGAGGAAATGCGGCAAGCATCATGGGTATCTTGAGCCGGGTACAATTCGGGTTGGTATTTTTGACTGATTTATTTTTGACGAAACTGTTGTGAATTTTATATTGGTTTTTAATAAAGACTTATGTAATAGTACAACAGGCGGACTAAAGTAATGCTAATAATAATGTAGTCCTATTTTATATCACTGGAAAATTGTTAGGCCACATACAAGCAGGAAGTCGTCATGACTGGAATGTCTATTGTGTGGAGTATGACATACTCCATTCCATTGTTATGTATTGTACCGCCTCACATGGTTTTTGTAGCGAAGTGGCTGAAAGTATAAAAGATTTATTTAAAAACAAAGTGACTAAGAAACTCGGCATGTCATTCTATAAGTCAACCATTGAATTTATAGACCTATGTCGCGATCTGATAATTTTAGTTGAATTTTACCTTTGTAATAAATATAATTTTTGTAAAATGATATTTAAAAAACATTATATTTTGATAAATTGTAGTAGGTTCGTAAATTTAATTGTAGAATATTTTATAGTATTATGAGCCTTTCTTTTAAGTTAGATCTAAACCACTTCGGTGTTTATTTGAAAATCCTGAGCTATAGAAGTGGTATGGGCCGAACGCTTTCTTCCTACAAGGAGGGCTTAGTGTATTTTCACTTATTGTACGCCGTGATTACATTAATCTTGTACGAGTATTACTGTACAAAATAATCCATGGTCTTCTCGATTCTCCCAATCTTCTTTCTTTACTTAACTTTAATACGCCAATCAAATGTTCAACTTCAAAAAAATATTTTGAGTGTCATAAATTTTTCCTATCGCTATTAGGGCCGCGCAGCGCAGAGCATTTTTCACTCCCAAAGCATAATCGTGCGTGTGCGTTGAATCCGCTGCTCGCGCAATCGCGTTTCTGCGCGCTACCATTCTCCTGCAGTCGCTTAGAAACTACGCAAACAAAGACGATAATAAAATGCTCTGCACTGCTATGGGCGCCGGCTCACACTTAGATTTCATAAAACTTATTTTCTTCAATACTTTCTGGCTTTCCCGAACCGATACGACATTGAAACCTTCAAAAAACGAGTCTATATCTTCCTGAAAGGCCGGTAACGCTCTGGTTGTCCTTGGGCAGCGGTGATCACTAACCATCAGGTGACCCGCTTGTTCGTTTGCCGTCCTATAACATAAAAAAAATATTGCAAACCAGTGATGGTATAGTTTAAAAATATTAAATGTGAATATCATGTGACACATATTTTACATCACCAGCAACCAAGGAAGCGCGGTCGGCCTCGCAAGCAGCCGGCGACTGCTAAATCCAAGAAAAAGGAAGCTGAGGAAGATGAAGATCAAGACGACGGGGATGACATGCTTCTCAAGGAGACCATCCTGGCTTTCTCGGAGCCTATCCCGGAGCACATCCTGCATCCGAAGCCTAAGAAGAAGCAAATCAATAGGAAAAAATATACCTACGAAAAGACGTGAGTTGTAACTACATAGTTACAATTTACCTAACTAGAGGTTCAGTACAACAGAACCAGTAATCTTGTCGAATCACCTAGGTTAGGTAGCGGACCCCGGGCTCTGGAGCGTAACTGCTGAGGGTGCAACCGGGAATACGTGAGGATGATGATGAGTGGTTCAGTAAAACAGTATGCTCGCATACTACCTGATATATTTTCTTTTTTTTTTTCTTTTTTTAAATATTTGATATATTATAATTTCCATTGCAGCCACACTTGCGAAACTTGCGGGTCTTCGTTCACGTCCAACGCGTCTCTCCAGGCGCACATACGAAGGCATTTGGGCATTAAGCCGTTTGTGTGCAGGTATGTTTAAAGCAAGAGACTTTGATGTTACTATACCTACAAGGTTTTTTTAATGCCCAAATTTTCACAAGTTCAGTCCCTGATACTGATTACATTTCTTAACGATATAGCAAAATAGAATCCATTTTATTATAAAACACGGTCTAACTAGTACATACTTGGTTTAAACCTTAATCCGCTCAAAACAAGAAGACCTCCTGCAATACGTCACTTTCTCTTAATTGTCACTATCAACTTCATTTGGATCAATAATGGTTCTACTTTAGTACATACTTGGTTTAAACCTTAATCCGCCCAACACTAGAAGACCTCGCGAAATATGTTACCTTCTCTTTTGTCACTATCGACTTAATTTGGTAAATCATTGTTTAGACTGAAAACTTTAGACTAAACTCAATAAAATTTGGAAGCTTCTATATTAAACTTGACCTGCTGACTTCGAGTTATGACTATTGATTTTTTTTTTCATATTTTAACTGTTGCAAAATATTGAATTTTTTTTGGGGAATGTAATTAATTATTGTCATGGACTGAACTTGCTGTCTAAATTTAAGAAATATTTATTGACGAAAACTAAGATTATACTTTAAAAATTAGCATTTGTGAATGTCAAGATAGCTATTCAAATTATTTATAAACTACTGTTTCTGCTGCATTTGCGTTTAACGTATGACGTGAAGCATAAATTTACATTTTGAAATATTTACGAGTATAATTACAGTTTTTGGTGGAAACGCATCGAAATCATCTTTGTTTTAGATTTTAGAAATTATCTAATATTTCAAATTACAATCTCAAATAATTTAGAATGGAAAATGTGTCAATATAGTGGGATTTACGCACGTATAGTGGGTGAAAAACACCACTTTTTGGTCTTGATTAAGTAAATCGCGAGCTATGTTCAAACATGTTTGTATTATAACGGAATTTACAATATTATTATTGTCATAACATTAATTAAGAAGAATTAATGCATATCACCTCGATGTTTCTCCAAGACATGGGTGCGGGTGAGAAAAAAAATTACATTTACACAGCTTTTTATACTCACCACTATGAATTTGGGCGTAATAATCTTTATTTGACTAAGTAAATAATAATTAAAAAAGGTCACACCTGCGCCCATATCGCGACAGACGACCGTACCCGCACATGCAGTTTGTATAAAAAAATACAGAAAAGTGTAAAAATTGTTTCTCTATTGTTTATGAACGCACCCGCACCTGTCTGAGAGAAAACATTTTTTTTTCCAATTACTAGTTATTTTTTTTATCCTTTGATATTATAATTTTTTTTTGTGTCATATACCTACTTAATTATTTAAGAATCTGCATACATTTCTAAAAATCTATTTTCATCAATAACTTTCTTCGTCAAAGTGAGAGGTTTTTAAATCACTTACCATTTTAAACCAAATCACTCTTTTTCTATCAAAAAAACAAAGCATTTCTATCAAAAAATAAATATATTCCACATTTCATGTAATAATACAAATCCATACTCACAGATTTTTATAATCTCTCTCTTATAGTTGGGCCCTTATTTAACCTTTTAAATTCAGGCCTAATTGATGTAATTTTTATTTGTCACATACAATTTGCCCTTACCTTTTCAACAATCAAACCAAATTCATAGTATACTTATCTGGAGATTTTTAATTTTTGATTTTTTTTTTTTAATTTTTTGAACAAAAACCGAAACAATTTGCTATAAGTATTCAAGAATCAAGCCAAATTGATAGTAAACTGATCTGGCTATAAGTTTTTTTTTAAATTTTGAGTAAGATTTTCGAACAAAAACCGGAACAATTTGCCCTTACCCTTTCAATAATAATCAAGCCAAATTATTAAATACTCGTCTGGAGATTTTTTTTAACAAAAACCGGTTCCGGTTTTTGAACAAAAACCGGACTCAATGACCTTATAAATGTCTAAATAAAAGCATCCTCATACAGCATTTGCGGGTACGCGTGCGTTCTAAGCATGGAGTTGCGCCGCCACATGATGCGGCACACCGGCCAGCGGCCGTACAAGTGCCGCGTGTGTGACCGCCGCTTTGGCGACTTCGGCAGCCGGCAGAAACATGAGAGGCGAGTGCCTGCCCTAGTGATGTGTTGTGCATACTAATTGCTTGTGGAAAGTTAAATTGGATCTTATGTCGTGGTCTTAAGGCTCTAGGAAATTGGAACGTATGTCGTAGAAATAAGGCTCAAAAATAATTTTGATATTAACAGTAGGCTCATGATGTACGAAACATACAAGACTTTTTTACCAACAGCCAAATTTTTGAAGCAAGTTCAGTCTATGATACTGACTAATGTGTATAAAAAAGATTCTTGAAAATCGATAAAAAAATTTCGTCCTCCCATACAAAATCAGTTTAGCTGACCCTTAATTTGTATGGGAAGTCGAATTTTTATTTTCGTTAATTGTTTTTTGGAAAGTAGTTCAGAATCTTAGACTGTACTAGCTCAAAAAAATTGGCTGGTGGTTAAAAAGTCACCCTGTAAAAACACGCAAAAGCAATAAGACTAAGCAATGGACGGCCAAACAAAGCATCTAAATAAAAAAATACTTTAAAACAGCTATTTTCTAACGCCATTCTAGTTCTATTTTCGTTGTATTACATTTTTTACCCGTCAACTCCTTATTTATCTTTGGACCTTATGTCCACGACATAAGATTCAAAATTATTACCCGCGTTTTACTTCCTCAACCAATTTGCAAGTGCACAACACACGCATTAGACCGTCAATCCAAATCAAGCGTTGAAACAGCATATGCGCGTTCTCTACGGGCGACCGTCTGTGCCTAAAGCGGCACATACTGCGGCGGCACACCGACAACAAGACGCTTAAGTGCGCACACTGCGACAGACGGTTCTTCGAGCACGGCGACCGGCAGAAACATGAGAGGTGATGTGTGCTTGTACGGCGGCCCTAGCACTTGGTAGCAGCCCTGGCCATCTGGCAGCCTGAGAAACCACAGTCGCGCTGCCCTTGGGCCGGCTCTGCATGTAAATTTTACAGTTTGACTAATAAGTCTAGAAAAAAATATTTAAGGCCGTCACGGTTTATCTGATATAGCTGATTCCTAAAAAATCAGTGCGAGTGAAAGGTAGATACCGTTTTTAGGAGATATACAACGTGGAAGGGACATACCCGTAATAAATTGAACCACAGGCTATACTAGATCATTGAAGTATAATGCAATTAAAATAAGTCAAAAAACCAAAAAAAAAAAACGATATTCCAATCGATATACAAATCGCCCGAGCGGCTGCACACTTGTATGGAAATGCCGAAAATAATTTTCGTTTGTTGGTTGTTATTTTAATTTAATTATGCTATAATGATCTAGTATAGACCGGGGTTAGATTTATTACGGGTACGTCCCTTCCACGTTGTATAAGTGGTTGTTTTAAAAGGTTAACAAATTAGTGAACTCCGCCATAATACAGATTAAAAAACGGACAGTGGCGCCATCATTTCAGGTCCACTAACTCAGTTGTTGACTATTAAACATAGTTTCTAGACTTTTTATTCAGGCTGTTGGCTTCTGATCATACAAACCTACGCATCCTACAAGCGTTTTAAACTCTGTTAGTGTATGCTCCTACACGTGCGTCACCAACGAGCAGCTGAAACGTCACATGCTGCGGCACACGGGGGAGAAGCCGTACAAATGTCGGGTGTGTGATCGACGGTACGGAGATTTTGGCACCAGGCAGAGGCATGAGAGGTACGTCATGACGTGCTGTGACGTCACACGCAGCTCACGGGGAGAAGCCGTACAAATGTCGGGTGTGTGATCGACGGTACGCGAACTTAGCACCACGCAAAAGCACCAGAGAGGTATGTAAGTTACATAGGAAACCAATTTCTGATCGTGCTGCCTGCGCTGGGCCCCGGCAGAAGAGGTACACCCAAGAAACGATAGCTTGACGTCGTCAAGGAGTATTTGCATGCACATTTGCACACAAGGATGCTGAAGACTGTGAAGTGGAGAAGCGGGAAAGAGACTTCGGGCTCCGAAACGGCTCAGCTGAGAATGCAACCAGGAGCACGCTAACAAGAGCTGGTACGTCGCTTCACATGCAGAGTTATGTCTTCAAATGAAGCTATCAGGTATTTTCATCATTCAGTCACGTGAGTGAGTATTTAAGTTTTACAATTTATGGAATTCTATTAAAAAAAATATTACGACAAGAAATAATATTTTGTAGTACAAACGATGACCTCCGTGGCGTAATGGTTAACACGCTAGACCGCTTATCCGTAGGTTCTGGGTTCGATCCCCAGCCAGGGCAAGTTGGAAAATGCCCTTTTCTAAATTGTCCTGGGTCTTGGATGTTTATATATAAATATATATGTATTCATCATTTTTTTTTTATTAGAAATTTGAGTGCGTTTGACCTCTATCTAGCCTGATGGGAAGCTAAGATGAGGTCTAAGGTGTATCACGCAGACTCAAAAAATGCCTGTTCACTCTTGCCTTGAAAATCCCTAAATTATATGTATGGGGAAACATCGACGCAGGGAGGGAATTCCACACCTTAGCGGTTCGCACAGTTCGAGGAGGCGAATCGAGAGGTACGATGAGAAGGAATATCGACCACAAATGGGTGGAATCCCTGTCCACGTCGTGTTGTCCGATGGTGGAATGGTGCAGGGGGAATTAAATTATGTAATTCCTGCGCACACTCCCCGAAGTGCAACCTGTAGAAGACACACAGACTTGCTACCAGTCGGCGATGTTCAAGGCTTATATTAGTTCATCATAAAATATAGTATCGTTGAGTTAGTATCTCATAACACAAGTTTGAGAAACATACTTTGGGGCTAGCTTTATCAGTGTGATTTGTCCCTATATATTTATTTATTTATAAAAAAAAGTACACTGTATTGCAGAGATTCGTCAATATAAAAGAAAGAAATACTTGAGTCTCATATCGAAATATTTATTACTAGCTCTTAAGGGAAAGTACGTTATTGAACTATCTCACGAGAACCTTAATTTTTTTCGGAATAAAACACATAGGACATCCACCACAAGGTGGCCAGACGGCCTGACTCAGGTCGCTAGGAAACGGAGAGAAATGATTATGATGAAAGTGTAAAGAAATATTTATTCGATAAAATATCATCATTAACAGGTGTTTTTAGTCTCCACTGCAGAAGCACGACCCTCTCTGTACTACCAGAGTCATACTTGGCCAGAGCCGCCAGAGGATTTGGCCTACACTCTTCACGCTGGCCAGACGGGTTGGAGAGGTCTCATTGATGTTTATAAGCTTTGTTTAGCTTTTATTCCCTAAGTCGCCACGGAAAGACTTGGAGTGGTCCTATTCTGCCCTGCCGAAAACCACAAGGCTTCGATTTAATTCAATCAGATCGACACGGATTCGATAAAATATACAAAAAATAATTAGTTATACAAACTTCCTTGCATGGGCCTTCGACCCTGCCAGTGTTTAGTATGAAAAATACATACACAATTGAAACCGAAATAAATATCTGTTCTCCAGAAAACAAGGTAGTAATTTGAACTTTGTAATACAGAATTAAGTAATTTAAAACGGTTGACTTACGTAACATAGTAGTTTTAAATAATTTCTAATACAGGTTACACATAGGCCTCCGACCCTACCAGTGTTCAGTATAAAAAAAATACATGATTAAATTCGAAATAACATCTTTTAGCCAGAAAACATGTCAGTAATACGAACTTTGTAATGCAGGTTGCACATGGGCCTCCGACCCTACCAGTGTTCCGTTTGCGGCAAAGCGTTCAACTACTCGTACGTCCTCGCTAACCACATGCTGACTCACACCGGCGAGAAGAAATACTCGTAAGTCTGCTTTCTTTTTATTTATTTATTGATTTAGGAAGAATTACAGCTATAAATACAAATTACATTTAAATTATAAGTAACAGAAAGCCATTTAGAACTCTCCACAAGTAGAAGTAAAATAAAAACGAGAAGAACTTTTTTAATGTCATGTTTCGTAACAAGGTCTCAATCTTACACTAGATGTAAGCGCCCCTTCAGACTAGAATGGCAGCGGTTGGCAGCGCACCTTCACTGTCAAACCTTATTCAACTTTAATTCGTTATTATACAATAAACGTTATGACAAAGGTTCTCTTTAAGCGCAGGCCACACCGCCAGCTAGCGAGAAAAAGAGCGAGCTGGCTTGCGAAGCGAGGCGATCACCTCTTTTCATACTTTGGTACACACTGTATAGTACAGAGCTAAGCTGCACTAACGTTGGGATCGTCGAATATTTCGTTCGCATTTTTGAATCGCTGACGTCGCTTATCTGTGTAGTTTGTGGTGTGAACCGAAGTAAAACGCTGCTTGCTCGTTAGCTGGCGGTGTGACCTCCGCTTTACTTCAGAACTTCTTTAAAAGTCCATGCCATTTTCGCTCGAAAACCATTGATCCTACACGTTATTTCCAGTTGCGGCCCCTGCAACAAGAAGTTCACCAAAGCGCACCACCTCAAGTACCACAACAAGGTGCACCACAAGGAGCTGTACATGCAGCAGCAGATGGAGGCCGAGGCAAAGAAGATGCGGCAGCAGATCAACGTCAGCAGCCTCTCGGGGGTGCTCTCCGGGCAGATCGTGGACGGTACGCTGCAGCTCATCCAGGCTCCGTCCGAAGGTGACTACCTTTTCGAATGTCTTAAAGCACAGAATAGGTACCCCACATTACATTGAACCCTTATGCCTTTGACATAAAGTTCATAAACCAGTAAAAAAAAGTTTTACCAGGCCTGTGTCACTCCCCGTTTAGGTATCGAAAATGTACCTACATTATTACTATGCGCGCAGGCGGCTCCTCCGGGTGGTAAATTCAGTTATACTAATCGTTTGTCCAGAATCCAGAGTAATAAGAATGAAATTGGCTTGCAATGGATGTCTAGGTATCTTTACGAATAGGTGCCGAGTTCTGACGTGAGCTAAATTAAACCATATCGCTAGCCACATTGAGTAGATATTTCTTTGAATTTCTTTGCTGAGTGAGACTTCTGTAAGTTAGTATTATTTATTCTGTGGTTATACCTATGATGCCTGTATGTGACGTAGATATATCTTTCAAAATTTTGTATTTGTGAAGCCCTAGATAACTCCAAATTATTTTATGAACTACTGTTTACAGTTTAAAGTGATGACGTTAAGCTTTTATTTGCTGCTAAGAAGTTACAGGCTGCAGGGCGATCATCGCATATACAGGGTGACTTTTTAAACACCAGCCAAATTTTTGGAGCAAGTTCATTCCATGATATTGAACTACTTTCTACGTATAAAAAAAGTTACTAAAAATCGATCAAATGTTTTTGTCCTCACATACAAAATTTGTTTGGCTGAGCGCTGATTTGTATTTTAAGTAGAATTTTTATTTTAGTTTTTCGTTAATTGTTTTTAGGGAAAGTAGTTATCTAACATGGACTGAACTTGCTCCATAAATTTGGCTGGTGGATAAAAAGTCACTCTGTATATTATTATATCAGTGTCTCACTTCTAGTCTTTACAGGTACTCGTCCAGTGTCCAAGTAGTAATTCAAATGCTTGTTACAGATGGAGAACAGGAAACTCAGATGCAAGTGGTGGAAGAAGAAGACACCGAGGAGAAGGAGACCGACCGAGCGGTGGCCGGCATGCAGGGGGTCAGTGCTCCATCGTGCCATATCTTATTAGCCGTGAGGTTCCCGGCAGAGTAGAATAGGACCACTCCAAGTCTTCCAGTGGATGTCGTAGAAGGCGACTTAGGAAACACAAGCTGAACAAAGCTTATGAATATCAATGAGACCTCTCCAACCCGTCTAGCCAGCGTGGAGAGTGTAGGCCAAATCCTCGGCTAATATATGGGCTAATATATGGCTCTGGTAGTTCAGAGAGGGTCGTTGCTCCTGCAGTGGAGATTAAAAAAGACCTGATCATGATGATGTCATGAGGCTCAATTTACATTACCACAGAATCGAGGCGAATTTTAAGAAATTCACAGAGGATAATGACCTCTATAATCTAGGAGAATACAGTAAAAATCTAGCATGAAGAATGAAACTTTGCAGGAATACCCGCGTATTCAGCGGAAACTTACTGTGGAAATAAATCCGTATTAAGTTCGTTACATATTACCTTCTGGTTAAATGACAAGATAGGGCAATAACATTTTATGACACTCAGAAAAATCTAAATGAATTAACCATATCCAAAAAAACTGTATTAGAAAATGAACCCTTCCTATTAGAGTTACATTCTATTTAACACTAATACTAACACACGAAACAAGGCATAATACTGTTTTATGCCTTGTTTTCCGGTGCCATTTTTTAGGCGGCAACTGTGCATCTATAGAATATATGATCGAAGTGTGCAGCGTCTTCTCTAGTACTTTAATACATAGTAGCTCTAAGGTTGGCTATGACTTTGAACTGGATTTCCAACATTTAGCACCATTTTTTTCTGCTATACTTTATAAATGAAATTGTTGGAATAATTAAATATTAATTTTGTTGCAGGTGGTGTTAGACTCGGAGTTTTCGATCGACGAAGACGACAAGTCTCATTAGATGTAAATATTTAACTAGACTGGTATACATGTTACACCACAGAATAAGTACTAGTACTCACGTACAGAAGTCTCACTCAGCAAAGAAATTAAAAGAAATATCTACTTAATGTGGTTAGCGTTATGGTTTAATTTAGCTCTCGTCAGAACTCAGCACCTTTTCGTATAGATACCTAGACATCCATTGCAAGCCAATTTTATTCTTATTACTCTGGACAAACGATTCGCGCATAGTAATAATGTAGGTATATTTTCGATACCTAAACGGGGAGTGACACAGGCCTGGTTACACGAGTGGATCTTACTGAATAGTTTTAATTGCATTGTACACACCGCGAGCTAAGCTAAGAGTAACGAAAATAGATAATACAAGGAGGCTGGTTAAAAAAAGAAAAGTCACGAACTAAAAAAAAATATATCAATCGAGGCCTTGATATCATTTTTTGTATACAGTTGTGTACAGTTTCACATCTCTATTTGGCCAGAAAATGGCGACATAATAAAAAATATATAAATATCTAATTTATTTAGAACTAGCTGTTTCTCGTGACGTTGCCCGCGTTTTAACACATACAATATAGCCTATGTTACTCGCTGATAATGTAGCTTTCTATATATTAAAGAATTTTAAAATCTCATCAGTAGCTTTTTAGTTTATCCATTAAAAACAACCACACAAACAATCAAATCTTCCCTTTGTAATATTAGTGTAAATTTATACCAAGACTGGTCCAAAAAATACACTATGTTCTTGATTTATTTATTGTATTTGATTAACATAAAACACTAGATAAATCGCTATTGAAAGCACCTCAAAAATTTATTTATCTTTATCGCGCTCTATATTATGGTTTATTTTTAGCCTTGAATTCGTGGGAATGAGATGAAGATACCTATCTTGAAAAAATATGAAGCTAAGTGATCTCATTGCGATCTCTTGCGGTGTGTAATATGCTTTAGGGGCCATCGACATATTACGTCACAGCGATGGAGTAAGGAGGGAGGGCGCCATGTCAAATCTGACAGTACGTATTAAAATGATAGGAAAAAAGCGTGACAGGGTTTGAAAAGTCAAAATTCTACGTGACGTCGTAATATGTGGACGGCCCTTTAGTAGTTAGTGTTGATAAGTGCATTTAGATGACATTATTTGTAGTTTAATTGGCAGATAACAAAAGAAAAAAAATATGCCAAATGTACAGATTGAAATCTATTTGATGAATTAAACTTATAATGTATTATATAGCACACTTTCAAGTAGTAAAAATACAGAAATCACTTACCTATAGTCTAAATATGATGTTTTAAAATATGTATATTAATATCCTACACTGTTTATAAATAATCCACATACGTAAGTATAGGTTCTCTTTTGGTAATTGTAATTTTTGAAACAAAATTATAAGTATGATTAGAAATGACGAATTTATAATTAAATGTTTTTAATGTTGTAACTATTAAAAGTTCTCTTTTGTTATCTGTATAAAAAGTATGTTTATTCACAAAATGTGGATGAATACATAAATGTCAGTTGATATGTTATAATGACATAGGTACTAGTTATGTTTTAAATAAAGATCATGGTAATATTATTTGTAGTTTTTTTTATCTCTTTATCGGTTAACACTTGATCCAAAATAATGATGCCACTCATGCCACCAACTACCTATAACATGTACACACGGTTGTTATTGAAGAGCGGAATCTCCTAACACGGCCCCGCCAGTTCAGAGCCAAAAAAACTGTTTTTAAAAAATCATTGTAACTAACCTACTACAGTTAAATAACAGTGATTTTTCAAAAACACGCATAGTATTGCAAATTGTAAACCCATCTTACCTTAAATGGAGATTCCGATCACAAATTGTTTAGTCATACCATGGTACAGAAATAAATTTTTATTTCATAATTTGCAAGAGATAAACTTGGCTGTATAAAATTGCAATCGTTGCAGCATCTGTCACTGTCCATTTTGACAATGGTAACATTTTATCAAATTAATAAGAAAAAAATTATTAAATACCAATGCCACCAACTAAAAATGTAGCTATCTATTCATAAGGGCTTGGGCTGCGTCAAGCGGGACTACGCGACGTATTCTGCTATCTCTTTCAGACGTAGAGTTTGTGACAGAGACAGAACACGTCGCGTGGTCGCGTTTGACGCAGGCTGCGCACGCCTTATTCTTGCAAAAAGATTACTACGTTCGTAGTAAGTAATTTTTCCGGAAATGTCTACAAACTTCGTTGTGGAACATTATTAGAAAAAAAAAATAAGTACAAACTATCTAAAATTACAAAGTGAGTTTTTGGCGGGAACTCAAGGGATTCGGTTGGGGTTTGCTTTTAATTATTTTGCAAATTGATTTTAGTGGACTTTATAATATGAAATTGGTGTTTTTTGGTGTTATAAATGCTCATGCTCATGAAAAATATGTGAATTAGTTGAAGTGGACAGTCATAGTACGGCTGTAGTGATATTTGTTTTGCGGACGACGCCCGAAGACGGGCGTCTTCGGGCGTCGTCCGCCACTCAATCGTCTATGAAAACCAATGGACTCGTATAGATTTGTCGCCAGAAGCTCCCTTAAAGCAGTCAAAGGCCTAAACCACCCTTTGTTGTAACTTGTTAGGATTAGGAATAAAAAAAAAACTAAAGATAGGCTCTAAAGGACTTGTATCCATCCAGAGCCGTAAAATTATTTAAAAAAAAAACTAAAATTACTGTTGTAATTTTAGTTTTTGACATGAAAAATTTGTTATAAGTACAAACTCAAACAATTCTACCTCTGTGGAAAAAAAAACTAAAAAAAAAACATTCTTCATACAAGACACGTCAATAGTCCAGCCCCTATAATATGGTACCGTTGATAAACCGAGATAAAGTTTATATCGCCTGACGAACTAATGCCATTCCGCTCCTCAATATTACCTACGTAGAGCGGGATAGGGATTGATGATAGCGCTTGATAAACACTTGCAGGTGCATTGCTACGGGGGCAGACTAATACGATAAATACACGATCTACATATTATATTATGAATAACCTTCCAAAGAAATAAAGCTTTTTATATAAATGCATTGAGGTAGGATTGTACCTATAGGTGCATGCTATAGGTACACAAATGTATGTAAATAAGCAGAAATACTTATAAAAATCATGTAGGATGGTGCAGTGCAGGGTATAATTTGTATTCTCTTGGTGCAGCTTCTAAAACTGTCTATAAACGTGTTATTGACATATGCGTAATAAATCGAATCACGGGCTAAACTAGATCACTATAGGAATTTGTTGACGACCCACGTGTTCATTCCTACAACAGACCTGCATGGAAGGATCGCAGCCGCCGACTGAAAGACGCCGACCAATCAGAGAGCAGAGAATGCCGGCGCTTTCACTCGGCGGCCTACCTGCCAATCCCAGCGCCCGCATTCTTTACGCGCACCGAGCCCAGCGACCGGAGTGGGACCCGAACGCGCGCTGTGATTGGCCGGTGCACTTCGCCGCACGTGCACCGTTTGTATCGTTAGTTTTAAGATAAGATAGCGCACATCTTAGTCAATAGTGGTAGTCAACCGTGAGAAGTCAACCAAGGAACAAGTAACCGTCGAGAACCAAGAAGCCTCCAGCAAGAAAATCAAGAACATTAAGGAAGATTCAGCCAGATCGGCATAGATATATTTGTGAACATCTAGAATTTGTAATCAGCCAGATCGGCACAGTTTTGTGATAAATAAATTAGTAGTTAGTCGTCATCGTCGTTTAATTCAAGTCATATACAGTCCACGCACGATCCATCGCCAACAATCAGTGGTCCTTCGGAGCCGGATCTAAACAAGAATTCTTCGTGAACCAGCAAGCAATTCAAGATGGTGGCAACTAGGAGCCAGACCGGCCGGGAAGAAAACTCACGTCGGGTTTTCGACCAGCCACCAAGATCGCCTTCTACGACGGTACAAGATCGACGTGACTCTACGGAAGCCGGGGAGAGTCAACGCAACACGCCGGATAATTCACGCCCAGTGACCAGCGAGATCCTCACTGGGGAAGAAACATTCGGGGACCGCGTCGCTCCGGCGCTACCACGGTACGAGGAAGACAACGGTGCAGCTCATCAGACTGGCAGACCGCCGAAAATCACCACGCTGCAGCCTGTTGCGACGAGTACTGAAAACACCACGTGTGCCGCACTGAAAATAACCACGTGCGGCGCATCACAGCGGGCACGAACCGTCCGCTCAGCAAGATCATCAGCCAGCGTCGCCGCAAGACTGAAGTACGAAGCTGAGAAGCAACTGGCCGCGATCCAGGCCAACCTAATCCGGAGCAAGCTCTGCCGACATCGCCGCCCTCGAAGATGTAAACAGCGGGCCGGAAGAATCGGAACCAGAGGAGCAGCTAGACCGTGTCAGCGCCTGGCTGGATGACTCCGCAGCGACCTGACCTGACCCGCGCCGGCCCGGCGAACCGACCGGTGCGAGCGCCGACAACCCAGTTCGCCTGAGCCGCTCCGCCGCCCGACCCGCGATGACCGCCGGCGACCCGAGTCGCCCGCGCCGGTCCGCCAAACCCACCGCGATGACCGCAGGCGTCCCGAGTCACCTGGGCCGGTCAACCGATCCGACCGGTACGAACGCTCGCTACCCGTGTCGCCCACGCCGGTCCGCCGACCCGGCCGCGATGACCGCCGGCGATCCGAATCGCCGGAGCCGGTCCGCCGCTACGCACAGCGGCAAACCGAGTCGCCTGAACCGAACCTCAGAGCTGACCGGTACGCGCACCAGCAACCCGAGTCGCTTGAGTCGGTCCGCCGACCCGGCCGCGATGACCGCCGGCGATCCGAATCGCCGGAGCCGGTCCGCCGCTACGCACAGCGGCAACCCGTGTCGCCTGAGCCGCACCTCAGAACCGACCGGTGCGCGCGCCGGCGATACGAGTCGCCTGAATCAATTCTCAGTACCCGTTTTCTAAATATATTAATATCACTGGTCGCAAATAAGTATACCACCTTTTTAAGCCATTTTTCAGAGGCGGGATAATTAAAAAAAAATGGCATTCTTTTGTTTTTTTTCATTTGACAACAATTCAATGAAGGCGTGAACTTAAAATTGTTAAAATGGAGAAAGAACAGTATCGGTCTGTAATAAGATTCTTATTTTTGGAAGGAAAAACATGTGATGAAATAAAAGTAAGAATGCAAGCGGTTTACCATGAATGTACTCCTTCTATGACAACCGTCAGATATTGGTATAACGAGTTTAAGCGGGGGAGAACAACCGTCTTTGATGAGGATCGCCCAGGCCGGCCAGTTGAGGTGACTACATGCGATATGGTTAAGAAAATTGAAAATATCGTTTTAGCCGACCGCCGAAAAACTTCGAGAAATCGTTGATGCTGTAAATGTTTCAATCGAGAGGGTACAACACATATTAGAAGAAAAATTGGGTATGAAGAAAGTATCGGCGAGGTGGGTGCCGCGTTTACTCACGGAGGAGCAAAAACGGAACCGACTGACTACTTCGGAGCAGTGTTTGGCCGTGTTCAAACATAACCCGAAGGAGTTTCTGCGTCGTTTCGTGACCGTGGACGAAACGTGGGTCCACCACTACACCCCGGAAATGAAAGAGCAGTCGAAGCAGTGGATTTTACCGGGTGAACCTGCTTTCAAAGAAAGCAAAAACCGTCCCATCGGCTGGAAAGGTCATGGCGACCGTTTTTTGGGATTTGCAGGGTATTATACATATTGACTATTTAGAAAAGGGAAAAACAATAACAGGGCAGTACTATGCCAATTTATTGGATGAATTTGACGCCGTGTTGAAGGACAAACGACCCCATTTAAAAAAGAAAAAAGTACTGTTTCATCACGACAACGCCCCGGCTCATTCGTCCAGAGTTGTGACGGCTAAATTAGCACATTTACGCTACGAACTATTGTCTCACCCCCCGTATTCTCCAGATTTGGCCCCATGCGATTTCTTTTTGTTTCCCAACCTAAAAAAATGGCTCGGTGGCAAGCGATTTGGATCAAATGACGAAGTCATTGCCGCCACAGAGGCCTATTTTAATGACTTTCCAAAATCATACTTTTTGGATGGTTTATTGAAGCTTGAGTATATGTGGAACAAATGTATAGAGTTAAAAGGTGACTACGTAGAAAAATAAATGCATATATAAAAAAAAATATGTTTTTTTTTCCATAAACGGGTACTTATCAAACAGCCTAGGTAGCCTCAGTCCTGAAGGAAGTCGTCAGGACCCGGCCGCCACCGCGTCAAGCCTCGGACTTACCGAAATTCTCGGGTTCACCGCTTGAGTGGCCGCAATTCGCCGCCGCGATGGAAGAAACGACGCGGCTCTACAAGTTCTCGCCGTTAGAAAATATGGCGAGACTTCGCAACTGCCTGCAAGGCGAAGCCCGAGAATCCGTCGCCGCCATGCTGAGCTCCGCCCGTCATCCAGACGAAATTATGAAGTCGCTGCGACGCTCCTACGGCCGAACCGAAACCCTAGTATCGATGGCGCGCAGGGATCTCAACAATCTGCCAAAGCTCGGCACTAATGCGAACGAAATCAATCAATTCGCAATAAAAGTGCAGAACGCCATCGCCGTGCTGCGAGAGGTCAAGCCAATCAGCCTGCACAACGAAGAACTAGTGAAGAAAGTCCTCGACAAGATGAACCATACCATGCAGGTGGGATGGTACCATTACGCCGCGCGGCAACCTAAGACGGCGACCCCGATCGTGACCCTGTCGGACTTCTTGCTGCACGAGGCTGATTGCGCTATGGAGCACGGCTACACTACGGTCGCCGCCGCTGCCCACCCGAAGCGAGAGCCACCCCGCACCGCCTCACGACCGGAGGCAAGGAAGAAGCCGGTGTACGCCACGACCGAGGAGACGCCGCAATGCCCAGCGTGCACGGAAGCACACAAATTACCTGCCTGCACGAGGTTCAAGACCATGAAGAACGACGAGAAATGGGACCTCGTCAAGCGGAATTTGCTGTGCTTCAAGTGCATAGCGGGCCGACACCGGAGGGGCAACTGCAGGGCCAGAGCATGCGGCGTGAACGGGTGCAAACGACCGCACCACCGCCTGCTGCACAGCGACGGGCCGCCAGCCGCTGCGACCACCAGCAACGACTCGAGAGAGGCCGCAACCGTCACCGCTGCTTCAACGTACGGCAACGTGAAGCTGAAAATCTGCCCAGTGATCGTATCTGGGCGGCACGGAAGCCAGCACACCTACGCGCTTTTCGACGAGGGCTCGACCATCACCCTCATGGACGACGACCTGGCGCGACAAATCGGCGCCGACGGCCCTACAACCCATCTCGACGTTAAGGGCATCAACGGTGAGACGCGCGACGTGAAGAGTCGGCGCGTCAGCTTCACCATCAAGGGCACGCGTGACACGAGCGACCAACAAATCAGCGCGCAAACTATGGCGCGCCTCGACCTGACGCCACAGTCGATCCCAGCGGAGGTGCTACAGCTACGGCACCTCTGTGATCTGCGAGACGAAGACATCGTCTACACGAACGCGAAGCCCAAGATCCTCATCGGGACTGACAACTGGCCGCTCATCGTCACCCGTGAGCTGCGCTGCGGAGGACCAACGGAAACAACCGCCTCACGAACCGAGCTCGGCTGGGTCATCCACGGAACGGCGCCGAGCACAACACTGCAGCGAAATCACGATGTGCTGCACATCGTGACGACGACCGAGCGGCTGGAGTCGCTAGTAGAGAGACACTTCGACATCGAAGCGTTAGGGGTGTCTCTCACATCACAACACGTCAAGGAGGAAGATAAGCGCGCTATCGCCAACTTTGAACGCACGGTAGCGCGCATAGGAGACCGCTTCGAAGTCGGCCTACCGTGGCGCGATGAGAACCCGAGGCTGCCACACAGCTACGATGCAGCGCTACGCCGGCTCACAAGCTTGGAGAACAAGCTGTTGAAGAATCCCCAAGACAAAGAAGCATACCAAAAGAAAATAGAGCACCTCGTCGAGAAGGGGTACGCCGAGCCTTGCGACGGGTCCGAAGATTCCAGCCCGGTCGCATGGTACCTCCCGCACTTCGCAGTCAAGAACCCGAACAAGCCCGGGAAACTGCGACTCGTCTTCGACGCAGTAGCCAAGGCGCGTGGGGTCAGCCTGAACGACCATCTCCTCGAGGGACCAGATCTGCTTAGACCGTTGCAGACCATTTTGTTCCGGTTCCGTGAGGGGGCCTACGCCATGACCGCTGACATCGAGGAGATGTTTCTGCGTGTGAAGATACGCCCAGCTGACCAGCCAGCTCAGATGTTCCTGTGACGGGACTTCGATCAGCGTGAGGCGCCGAGGAAAATGAAGATGACATCAATGATCTTTGGCGCATCGAGCTCACCTTTTCTTGCACACAGCGTGAGAAATCGCAACGCCCAGGACCACGCAGAAACACACCCGGCTGCACTGCGCCCTATCACAGAGGCGCATTATATGGACGACTTCGTCGACAGCTTCGACCGTGTCGACGAAGGACGCAAAGTTATCAGCCAAGTCGACGAGGTGCATCGAAAGGCGGGATTCAAACTAAGAGGCTGGCATACGAACCACGGCCAGCTACTAGAGAACACGCATCTGCCGCAGCCAACTGAGGAGAAGCACACGACGTCGCTGAGGGGCACCGAGAAGATGTTGGGGCTGCTGTGGGACTCCAACACCGACTGCTTGAACTTTAACACTGCTCTACATCGAGTCCCACTGGCAGTGAAAAACAGAGAGCGACCGCCGACGAAAAGAGAGGCCCTAGCGACGGTCATGAGCATTTATGATCCGCTCGGCCTCCTCAGCTGCTACACGATCACAGCCAAAATCACCCTGCAGAAGCTGTGGCTGCTGAAGACTGGATGGGACGAGCCGCTGCCCGACCACATCACCGAGGAGTTCGACGCATGGCTGGCCGACCTGAACACCGTCGGGAAACTACAGATCCCCCGATGCTATCACGGGGGGAGCGACGTGCTCCGTCGAGACCTGCACGTCTTCTGCGACGCCAGCGAAGAAGCTTACGCAACCGCAGCCTACTGGGTGATCAAGTACGCTGACGGCCGCCTAGAAACCAGACTCGTCGCGGCCCGAGCGAAAGTCACGCCGCTCAAGACACAGACCGTGCCTCGACTGGAGCTGCAGGCCGCACTCATCTGGTCAAGGCTGGCCAAGACGATCCGCGAAGAACATCGAGTGCAAGTCGACCAAACGACGTACTGGTCGGACTCACAGACGGTGCTCCACTGGCTAAGAAACGGCAGCAGACGCTACACTCCATATGTCGCACACCGCCTCGGAAAGATAACCGAGGCAACGGAACCAGCGGAATGGCGGTGGGTGCCGACGCACCTCAACATAGCAGACGTAGCCACCAGAACAGGCTACGTACCTACGAGTGAAGAAGACGAGTGGTTCACCGGGCCTTCGTTCCTAACCCGACCCAGGAGCGAATGGCCACGCTGTGAAGAGAAGACAGAAGAACCGCCGAACGAGGTACTACACGTCACCACAACACTCGTAGATGACCGGGACGCCATTCTGCCAGACATCGAGCGCTTCTCCAACTACGAACGTCTGATAGGCGCTACGGCTCGCGCACTGCTCTTCATGCAATGGCGTCGCGATCGCACGGCGACACTCTTTTTTTTTTTTTTTTTTTTTTTTTTTAATTTATTTGGTTCGCTAACTGGCTGAACAACACACAAATCTAAGCATATACAAATTAGAGCATATAAGTTGCCAACCTACTTGGAGCGAACACAGCATGCACATTTGATAAACAGCTCTCAGTCGTTTTAAATTGAAAATTACATTACATTACAGTAATTATAAAATTATTTAAGTCATAAATTAAATTACATTGCAAAATTAAATAAGGTTTTAAATTATATTAAATAAAAAGTTACATAAATAATTAAACTTTAAATTGGGATTGCATGCTGATTGCATTGGGATTGATTGCATGCATGCACTCAGCTACGAGCACCTGAAGACAGCCACTGACTTGTGGCTACAGCGGGCGCAGCGGGACTCCTTCCCCGCCGAAATAACCAGCCTGAAGAAGGAAGTCGCCATGCCACGAACCAGTCCACTCTACCGCCTGAACGTCGTGTGGGAAGGTGGGCTGATAAAACTGAATGGGCGCATCAACAAAGCCGACGCGCCTGCAACAATGAAGAGGCCTGTCGTACTGGACGGACGCCACAAATTGACACGACTACTCGTCAGTCGTGAACACCGGCGAGCAGGCCACGCAAACTCAGAACGCGTGGTCAACGACTTGAGGCAGCAATTTTGGATAACGAGGCTGCGACCAACTGTACGAGCGATCGCCGCAGCCTGCCCGATGTGCCGCCTCAGAAACAAGAAGCCGCCGAGTGCTCCAATCGGGGACCTACCGCAAGAACGCCTGCAGACCTACACAAGACCGTTCAGTTGCTGCGGGCTGGACTACTTCGGTCCAATGACCGTGACCATCGGCCGTCGACGAGAAAAGAGGTGGGGCGCCCTATTCACTTGCCTCACCACCCGAGCCATTCACATGGAGTTGGTGGCATCACTGTCCACCGACTCCGCAATAATGGCGCTCAGAAAGATGGCGGCACGACGCGGATGGCCCAGCGTCATCTACTCCGACAACGGGACCAACTTCAGAGGAGCAGACGCAGAACTGAAGAAGGCGTACCTGGAGTGGCTGCCCGAGTTGGAGAGATACGCGATGGTCAGAGACACAGCATGGAAGTACATCGCGCCCGGCGCACCCAATCAAGGAGGTGCGTGGGAACGTCTGGTGCGGTCCGTGAAAGCAGCGCTTCACATCAGTCTGCGAGAAAGGGCACCCAAAGAAGAGGTGCTCTCCACCCTGCTCGCCGAGGCGGAACATGCGGTCAATTCCCGACCGCTGACCCATGTTTCCGTCGATCCCGACGACCCCGAGGCGCTGACCCCTAACCATTTTCTGCTGGGGTCATCAAGTGGCCTGCCGCTCACCGGACCTACAACCGAAGCAGACCGACGAACCTGGAGGGCGGCGCAAGCGCTCGCTGACCACTTCTGGAGACGATGGGTACGAGAGTACCTACCCACACTCGTGCCTCGAATCGACCACCACGGCCGGCGAGAGGACGTCAAGATCGGCGACGTCGTAGTCATCGCCGACTCCTCCTTGCCGCGGAACACATGGCCCAGGGGAGAAATAGTTCGCACCTTCCCCGGGCCTGACGGAGTGGTACGAGTGGCCGAAGTACGCACCAAAGGCGGTGTCTTCAGAAGGCCGGTCAGCAAGCTCATCGCTGTGGGAAGACCAACCGCACCTTCCCCGGACCAGTGGGAAGGGACGCGCTGCACGTCGAGCGACAGATAAGAAGACAAACCGCACCTTCCCCGGACCAGTGGGAAGGGACGCGCTGCACATCGAGCACGGGGACGTCGACCAGAAGAGGCTGCGGAAGAACTCCTGCGCCGGGGGGAGGATGTTGACGACCCACGTGCTCATTCCTACAACAGACCTGCATGGAAGGATCGCAGCCGCCGACTGAAAGACGCCGACCAATCAGAGAGCAGAGAATGCCGGCGCTTTCACTCGGCGGCCTACCTGCCAATCCCAGCGCCCGCATTCTTTACGCGCACCGAGCCCAGCGACCGGAGTGGGACCCGAACGCGCGCTGTGATTGGCCGGTGCACTTCGCCGCACGTGCACCGTTTGTATCGTTAGTTTTAAGATAAGATAGCGCACATCTTAGTCAATAGTGGTAGTCAACCGTGAGAAGTCAACCAAGGAACAAGTAACCGTCGAGAACCAAGAAGCCTCCAGCAAGAAAATCAAGAACATTAAGGAAGATTCAGCCAGATCGGCATAGATATATTTGTGAACATCTAGAATTTGTAATCAGCCAGATCGGCACAGTTTTGTGATAAATAAATTAGTAGTTAGTCGTCATCGTCGTTTAATTCAAGTCATATACAGTCCACGCACGATCCATCGCCAACAAAATTAAAAAAAAGCAAAAAAAGAATCCTGTACAAATTGTCCGGGCGGCTGCACACTTGTATGGAAATGGCGATTTTTTTTTAACTGTTACAAAAATATCATACTATAGTGAACAGCCCGTGGTTCGATTTATTACGCATATATTTTTTTTTCGTAAAAATAAGTTCTTACAAAAACTCTTAGTTGATTGGAGTCTCCTTTTTAGCATAATAATGCCTGTGCCGGGAGATTGTATAATATTAACACCAGCATTGTTTTGAAAATGCAACAACACTGAAAACAACATGCACCTAAATATTCTATTCTCGTAAGGACATGCCTATATATTATACGTAGTCTCAAAAGACTCCCTCGCGAATCATCCCCATCAGTTTTTGTCACATCAGTGTTTATATTACAATCATACTCTCGCCCAAATTCGCTCCGAAATCCACATTTTCCTTGAAATTCAACTTTAACACCTTGTAATAGAGTAGTGTTAAAATCTCACGATTTTGTTGTGTTTATGCGTCCATCTGAAGGATATTAAAAGTTGTGCCACCCTTCTAAGTAGTCTTTTTTTCTTTTTGTTCTTAATGTAAAAAGAAAACGCCAAGTTTCGGGGCGCGTCGAGTTTAAATTTTTTCACCCTTAATGCGCTTATTACGACTGGGGAAAAGTTGGGTGGTTCTCAAACTGTAAGCCAACAATCAATATTGGCGGTCGGCTAAGGGTTGAATCTCATCTATCAGCACGGAACAGCACTTTCCTATGCTGCTATCCTTTTCTGTTGCTCAGAACAGTAATTTACTAGAGCGAGAGAGAGCGACGGAACGCTGCAGCACGACTGGTGCTGAAGCGTTCCGTTGCTCTCTCTCGCCTAGCAAAAGACGCTTCTGAGCGACAGAAAAGGATAGCAGCATAGGAAAGTGCTGTTCCGTGCTGATAGGTGAGATCCAACCCTAATGGTTATGGCAACGCAGCGACCTAATAAATAAATATATGAAGACAAATCACACTGAACACTATCATGTCTGTATCCTTAACGGGGCAGACAGAGCCTAGGCCGGCAAGACCCAGTCCACTTTTAGCGTGATGGTGGGCATGAAGGTGGAAAATCATAATAGTGATTGGTTGTTATTGTTAACCACATCGCCTAATGATATGACTCAGATTCTTGCCAATTCTCTCGATCGGCTTTTACGATCTGCGCGGGAATAGATGCTGATTAAGGTAGTCCTGATTATAGGTACTTGTACATACATATTATGGAATACTAACTCGACGATTCTATATTTTATAATAATTAATTCAGGACAATTTGAAAAAGGCCATTTTCTAACTTTTCTTGGCTGGGGATCGAACTTAGCTAGAACCTCCGGAGTGAAGGTCTGGCGTGTTAACAACTACGCTATGTAGGCAGGGATAGACAGTAAACTAGTTTATTTCACTAGGTAGACCTCGTTTCGAAAATAGGGCTTCTAAAACAGCAAAGCTAGTTTACAGTTTGAGAAGAACTGTTTTGCGGCAGAAGATCCATGTAGCGAACTATGGCAACGGAGAGAGGAAGCAGTGGGAGTAATTTACATTTTTATTTATATACATTTAGCATAGACGCATTTGAACACTGAAGGTATTTCAAATATATACTACGTACAAATAGTATACTATACAAGTATACAACACACATACACTATCACGTCTTTATCCCTAATGGGGCAGACAGAGCTTTAGGGTCTTGCGGCCCTAAGCAGGCAGAGCCCAGGGCCGCAAGGCCACTTTTAACGTGATGGTGGGTAAAAAGGTGGAAAAGGAATAAAAATCGTGATCCCTCAATCCGCTTTTATGATATGCGCGGGATGGGAATCAGCTGGTACATTCTAAGTTGTTTCTTTTCTCCCAGACCAGCATGGATGACAGACAGACATGACCTTATTTTTTACGGAAAGCCTATTGTTATACCTCTACATATGTTCAGGAATATATTTTATTTGATAAAAATCTTTTCATTAATTTTCATTCGGTTGGCAGATGGGTGAAGGTCGACCCCTCCCGGATCCTGTACTATAAGGTAAGTAAAAAAAAAGTGATTACCTAATCACTTAGGTATGTGCAAATCAAAGACGGTCTTTGATTTGCACATACTTATGAACCTATCACTGGGGAGTTTCTTGGCGTATCTTATTCAGCAGCTGCTCTAAAATCCAGTCGTTTTTGCACAAACAAATCGTTAGAAAACCTAAACAGAATACGCTCCGAACAGACTACTAAAAAACTATCCTATTGTTGAATGACAAGTTGTGTTTACCAATCCAATTAACAGCGAGCCTGCGGCGTGACGCGTCAACAAACAAACGGACAGACAGTTGTTTGAAATACGCAGATGTGGTGACGAGTCATCTGTAGTTTAATTAACTTTTATTTGTGTTAGGTAACTAAAAGCTCTTTTTACTGCATTGGTAGTTAAATGAAATGTAATTTGCTGTGTGGTTTTCGGCCCAGATTGGAATATCTACTCTTGTAAGATGAGACTAGAAGACAAAGCAGTAAAATCTAGTGCAACAAGCTTCTTGTCACTATACACTTGTCATTGTCATTCAATTTACATTACAATTAGGTATTTGACGACCTCCGTGGCGTAATGTTTATCACGCTAGCCCGCTAATCCGGAGGTTCTGGGTTCGATCCCCAGCCAGGGAAAGTTGGAAAATGGTCTTTTTCAAATTTTCCTGGGTCTTGGTTGTTTATCTATCCCATCCCAACTAATATTATAAATGCGAAAGTCAAGAACCAGAAAGTTTGAATAGGTATTTGTTTGTGTGTTTGTTACCTCTTCACGCTTTATCTACTGAATCAATATTCTTGAAAATTTGCATCCACATAGTTAGGATTACCGAGAAGGACATAGGGTACCTTTCATCCCGGACAAAAGTAATGTTCCCGTGGGATACGCGAGCGAAGCCGCGAGCAAAAGCTAGTATATTTATACCTAGGTATATCATAAAATATAGTATCGTTGAGTTAGTATCCCATAACACAAGTTTAAAACTTACTTTGGGGCTAGCTTAATCAGTGTGATTTGTCCCTATATATTTATATTTATATACTACCATAAAATAAAATATCTCAATCGGAAACCGAGAAGAGGGTCAAATTTAACTAGCAAGATTTGAACCAAATTTACATTGCAAGTTAAAAAATTAAAGCGTGTAATAATTTATTTTTGACCCAGGATACTACCTTGATGTGATCGTTGGACAAGAATAATCCGGAAAGCGCACCCTGGGCTCCGAAGCAGTATAGCTATAGATGCAACCGGCTATAAGCTGAAGACGAGTAATTGGTTGCCAGGAGGAAGGTAGACTAGACAGGAAGAGAAAGTAGTTTTCTACTTACATGGTTGCCTAAGAGCAATCATCATATACGAGGAAGCTCTTTACAAGTCCATCCAATTAAGACCACCAAAATGGCTACTTAGGTACTTTAATTGGCTCAGCCCAACCCGATCAATTATGAATTATAAAATTATACAAATCCCGGCAAATGCGAGCAGATTGCCGCGAAATTATTCACAAAGCGCACCCCTGGCGGGGACTTGATGATATTGTATTAGGTGATCACACACGAATACGATTTTAATGGATACTCCATTCCACCCTTCGTTTACACTCCTAGACTTACGGTTTACGCGATAAGAATCGTTTTTGTTTGAATTTTAACGCTCGTCTTGTGCTGCTTTGGGTTTGAAATGAAAGGACCCCAATCTAAATTAAAATCTAAAACCTTGTAAACAAGGCAAGTGCTCACTTTTTCGGGATTTAACCCCTGGCCATCCCGGCATTAACGAGGGATATAAAGGGCAGCGATGCAGCGGTTTTGTCCCCGCGTGTGTTGTGTTCATATTTTATCGTGTTTTTATAGCGACGATTTCGGAATGCTTCTAATTTTATTAATATTTATCACACATTTAGAATTTAGATTCCATGCCCGATTTGTAGCATTTATATTGAGACTATCTACATCCTTGATTGTTTCTTTGGACGTAATTAGGTGTAGGTACTGTGTTCAATTTTAATGGTGGGCATTTTAAATTAATACCTATTGCTTTTTCTTTGTGCACCCAACTGTACTTTACTGGAATACAATCTGTATTGGATAATATATAATAGCCTATTAAATAAAGTCTATGGCATAATCTGAATGTAAAATAAAACTTAACGAAAACCTATATATCGTTTTACCGTGAATAAGAAAAAATATAGATTTTGATAAATATAATAAATAAAAATTACACAACAATTATGAAAACAATAAATAAACCTCAAAAAAGTCACATCACAATTTTACATTTGTACCAGGAAGTTAGAAGTTTGGGGAGTTCACTGCGTCGTCGGGGTTATGCTGGATATGACGGCTTCATCGGACCCCAACGGAGACTTTATTACAAGGGATCTGAACGAGGAGTCGGTTGGCATGTGTGGTTGATACCTATGCCTCAAGCAGTTCTGAGAGTGTTGTTCTTGGGGCTTTTCTGTAACTCGACTGTGATCTATCACTTGACTATGTTCTCGACTATGTTCCCTATGCTCTAGACTCCTACCACGCTGCAATTCCGCCAAGTTACTTGCGAGTTGCGCCGCCGCCTCCCCGTACCGCTTTTGGCCTACGCGTACCTGTCGTTATAACAATGTTAATCGTGAGAAATCTGCGAAAAAAATGCACAAATAAAAAGAAAATTACTTTTTCTAAAGGTCCATGGTTTTGAGCTCCTGCATCAGTTTCCTGCGGATGGGCTTGGCGGCTTCGCGGTTGTCGCACTCAAATATGCATATCTACACAATATTAAATCGTTAGAGCACAGACCTTGTACTGACAGGGCACGAAATAATGTTGAAACTAATTTGTATAAGTCTTTAATAAATATAATTTTGTGTAGGTATATGAAATATAATTAACATTAGGGAAGGCAGAAAATACTTAATAAGTGAATATCAAAATGTAAAAATCCCAAAAGATACAGCCCTACTCAAATAAATAGGTTATGTAAGTATAGACTTACAGCGTTCAAAGTCAACGAACTATACTAGTACCTACTAAGTTCGCTAAACAAAAGTCTAGAGCTGGCAGCTTTTTTGCTCAGTAAATAAGTCTCGCTATCCAGCGAGGAAATGCTGCCAGCATATTGGGTGCCTTGTCTCGATGTGGTGCGTTGGAATATTTTATTTAGGTATTACATTATAAAAAAAAAAGGTATAAATGTTATGTAATGTTTGTAAATATTTTAATTTTGTTTTGTTTTCTATGAATGTCCTGGAGATTTTGCCAATTGGAGAAAATCTAGGAATTGCCGCCGTGTGGTTCCCGGCAGAGTAGAATAGGAGCACTCCAGGTCTTCCCGTGGATGTCGTAGAAGGCAACTTAGGAAACAAGCTGAACAAGGCTTATAAATATCAAAGAGACCTCTCCAACCCGTCTGGCCAGCATGGAGAGTGTAGGCCAAATCCTCTGGCTGCTCTGGCCAAGTATGGCTCTGGTAGTACAGAGAAGTTGGTGCTCCTGCAGTGGAGGCTCAAAAAAGGCCTCATGATGATGATAATGATGAAATGTTTATAACTATGTATTTTAATTTTGTTTTGTTTTGAATAAATGTCGTGGAGATTTTGACAAATTGGAGAAAATCTAGGAATTAGACAAAAGCAGTCGTGCTAACCGTCTGTACTGGGTTGCCTCCACGGACGAGAATATCGCAGCGAGTTAACGTAAATCAATCGTCACATCGTGGAGACACTTCATAGAGTCAGTCAGGGCTCAGAGAGACGAGCGATAGCGTGCTAGCGAGAGCCCGCGAATGATTTGCGCGAGTGTTTCCATACGCATTTTTGAATTGATTGTATGCGAATGATTTGCACGAGTGGTCTGGAACCACTTGTACTTTTGACATTTGTAGATAGCGTACAAAGAAAGAAACCTTTCATAGAGAATTCGTTCCGTTTCACACAGCTTTTTTATTAATGTTATGTATATATTGAAATATTTAAAAAAACTTTGACAAATTTATGATTCTGCTTAAAACAATATATACTTATCACTGACACAGTTTTAAAAATACAATGCAATGTGTCGGATCGGAACGCGAGCGGTGAGTTGGAAAACTACATGTTTTGTGTTTCCCCGACTCCCTCGTTGAAAAATAACACTCCTGGTCGGCGACTCGAGTGTCGCGAATTGTTGCGCGGCGGTCGCCGACTGTCCCACACTGTCAAGTGACGGTCACCGACTGTCACTGCTGCCGCAAACTGTCGCCAACCATCGGCGACCGTTGCCGACTAGTGTCGCGAACTATCGCTAGGTCTGTAAGAGCGCCCTTAGGTGGCAACAGGATTATATCGCCGCGATGAAATCGCCCGTGAATGCAACGCCTAGTTATGTGCCGGCGATACATTCCCACTCGGTATAACTCTATCGCAAATAGTTGAAACAGTGATGTGAACAATTATCAAACCGGCAGATACGTGCCTCATCTCTGAGCTCGGCGCGACGCCGGGACACCCACTCGATCTGCTCCTGCAGCTTCTTGCAGTCCTTCTCGTTCGACAACAGGTCCTGCAAGAATAGAGTATTGGACTGTGTTTGTTTTTGGATAATATTTTATACAAAAAGAAAAATAGCACTAAAATAAATCTTTATCTGGAAACAGTGGAAACAGTAAAAAAAATGGTGTTTTTAATGAAGCAGCAATTAGCATTTTGAATATTGGTAGGTATGAAATGGGAGCGTGGTGGGGATATAACGCTATCTATTTCGTAAGCGCAAAAATACCTCACTGCATCGAGACCAAAGTGTATAATCAGTGATGACTTGGAGGCTCTGAAACATGGTCCCTTACTATGGGTGTCATCAGAAGGCTCAAGGTCGCTATGGGAAGGGCTATGCTCGGTGTTTCTTTATGTGATCGAATCAGAAATGAAGAAATTCGTAGAACAAAAAGCACTGATATACTCGTAGCCCAGCGGATTAGCGACGAATCGATGGCCGATGGGGCAGAAAAGTTCTCGAATGGCGACAACGTACTGGCAAGCGAAGCGTAGAACACCCACCTACAAGGTCAGACGATCTGACCAAGGTCGCTGGAAAGCGCTGGACGCAGGCTCTAGATCGGTCGAGATTGTCTCGATGTGGTACGTTGGAATATTTTATTTAGGTAAGTATTATTAAAAAAAAATGTTTGTAACTACTAGGATTTTCATATTTTAATTTTCCTTCGTTTTGGATAAATGTCCTGGAGATTTTGACAAATTGGTAAAAATCTAGGAATTCCCGCCGTGTGGTTCCCAATAGAGTAGAATAGGAGCACTCCAGGTCTTTCCGTGGATGTCGTAGAAGGCGACTTAGGAAACACAAGCTGAACAAAGCTTATAAACATCAATGGGATCATCGCTCTAGATCGGTCATTTTGGAAATCCTTGGGAGAGGCGTGTTGAGAGTCCAGCAGTTGACGTTATGCGGCTGAAATGATGAAACGTACAGTACGCAGGGACTCCATGATTTCCCTGTACTTGCTCTTTACATCTGCGTCGATGGCGTGCAGGTTGTCGATCTCGTACTGCGTCTCCCGGATCTTGGACTTCGAGATGCGGAGCCGGCCTTCCTGCTTACCACAACGTCATGTTACGTTACACAACAAAGTCTCGAAAGTTTGAGGGCTTTTTAGTTGCCCAACTGCATCGTATACAGGGTGACTTTTTAAACACCAGCCAAATTTTTGGAGCAAGTTCAGTCCATGATACTAGAATAGAATAGAATAAAACTTTATTTGAATTTAAACACACACACAATCTTAACAACAAAAATACTTTTTATTTTTAATATACAAATTTTACAAATTGATACTAAACAACTTTTTATAAAAAAAGTTATTAAAAATCGATAAAAATATTTTCTCCTCCTATACATACGCTTAGCCAAACGGATTTTGTATGGGAGGATGAAAAATTTTTCGTCCTCCCAGTATCATGTAATGAACTTGCTCCAAAAATTTGGCTGGTGCTTAAAAAGTAGGCTGTCACAGTTACAGAAGCGCGAAGGTAAAAAACTTCATAGAAGCGGAGTATCATTTATACCTACAGTCCTACACTGCTACAAACGAAACTATACTTCCGTGTACACGTCAAGTCAATGCGTGTGTGTTCGCCCGCTCTTGCTTCTCGACAAGACGAGAACGGTGGAGGTGTGGGAACGGGGAACGGGTACGCATATTGCGCGGGACCTTAGGAGATTCCGTTCTGTATTAAATAATCTTATTAATTTCTGTGTCAGCGTTGGGTTTTTTTCGCGATTCTGGGGAAAAGCGGCAGCTTCGTGACTAAGTCGCGCTGTAGTGTAGCATATGTAGGTATATAATGTGCAGGGGTTCCGCTTGCAGTGCTGCTTTAGCGCGACTATACACCGCCGAAATGTGAAAGGAAGAAATAAGAGAGTTAGTACTAGGTTCGTCAACATAACTCAGCTGATAAATAAATGATTGAACACGCGAGCAAATTTTACCCCAGCTGATTCTGCTTTTTCTTCTCCACTGCGCACAACCTTCTTTATCATTTCTTTAGCTTAAAAACCTTCTTTCAGTGCAATGGCTTTACCTTTTCAGCTAATTTCCGTGTGAGGACGTCCAAATGCTCGTCGAGGCTGTCTTTCTGCTCCACCTCGAAGCTCTGCACCACGTTGTGGTGGGGACACAGCCGGTGGACCAGTTGAACAGGCACGGTACACGGAGGACACACTTGTTCATTGTTGCACTGTTGAGTGAGAAAAGATCGTCAACTGGCAGTTGCGCATTTTGCGCGATCTACGGAAAACCAAGTTAAGCTAAAAATTATGAGTGTAAGATTTTGGCCAGACACAAACTTACCTAAAGATATATTTTTAGGGTTCCGTCCCCGAAGGGTACAAACGGGACCCTATTACTGAGACTCCGCTGTCTGTCCGTCTGTCCGTCTGTCACAGGGCTCTATCTCTTGAACCGTAATAGCTAGACACTTTTTTTTTTTCAAAAAATTTTCACCGATTATGTATTACTGTGGCAGCTACAACAACAAATACTAAAAATAAAAAAAAGTTGAACATTTAAGAGGGTCGTCATACAAGAAACGTGTTTCTTCAGCGTTTTAAAACATTGTACGGTGGTACGGAACCCTTCATGTACGAGTCTGACTCGCACTTGTCCGTTTATTTAAAGTAGGTACTACAGTCTGTTAATCAGATACCTGTGCCACCGCGCGCGCCGCGCACTACGAGTACCTACGTGAGGTGGCTCAGTATCTAATCTTTCGTCTGTACTACAGTAGCCCTTTTTTGACTCTGATCAAGTGACTACTCATACCATAACGCAATATAGGTCCTAAAGCAACAGCATAGTCAGCACACGTTTACTGTAAGGTATAATCGTTTTGGCTAAATTAAAAATAAATATAGGTATATTTTATGTTGTTTACAATCACATTTAAGTAATCATTTTTTTTTTGCAGAAAATATCCTGCACATTATAAGCACCGAATCTGTCCTGTAGTATCTGTACAAAGAGGCTGCATTGATCACAGATTTCGGGCTTTTATCTGTACAAAGAGGCTCAATTGATCACAGATTTCGGTCTTTTATCTGTACAAAGACGCTCAATTGATCACAGATTTCGGTCTTTTATCTGTACAAAGAGGCTCAATTGATCACAGATTTCGGTCTTTTATCTGTACAAAGAGGCTCAATTGATCACAGATTTCGGTCTTTTATCTGTACAAAGAGGCTCAATTGATCACAGATTTCGGTCTTTTATCTGTACAAAGAGGCTCAATTGATCACAGATTTCGGTCTTTTATCTGTACAAAGAGCCTCAATTGATCACAGATTTCGGTCTTTTATCTGTACAAAGAGGCTCAATTGATCACAGATTTTGGTCTTTTATCTGTACAAAGAGGCTCAAATGATCACTGATTTCGGTCTTTTATCTGTACAAAGACGCTCAATTGATCACGATTTCGGTCATTTATCTACTCTATTGCTTACTTCATCTGAATATACTTGGGTAATAACATATAAGATCATACGCGGCTATGCTAGTCTATGAAAAAACTTATAATATACCAGTTACTTCACTTCCAGCTCAGATCGAAAGCTGATTCAAGGAGTGGTAAGCAATCTGCAACTATTTGATCCCTTTTACAACTTACACGCCCACTTGGCCTTTGGGTCCTATAGCCCTAGGCTCTTACTACCCCGTAATGGATGGAAACATGGTTAGTGTATGAGTGTAGATTATACGATAGACAGCACCACAGATTTCCACTTCCATCTAAAGAACAGAAAGAGCAGCAGTAGGGCTACTCCGAAAGCGGCGGCTGCCGCAGGATTCATGGCGACCTGGCCAGTCTACCATCATACCCTGGAAGAACGCACCACTCACTTCACTGATAAATGTTGACTGAGTCATTTTGACAGCTGACGGTGAGACGTCGCGTTTGTATTTCGAATTTGTTGTTTGTGGGAGCAATGAGGTTTGTTTTGTTTTTGAGGACAGAAAGACAGCGTTTTGATTCTGCTGGCACCCCAATGGGTACCTATATCCTTACAACGTTAAAATGGGTACAATGAGTAGGTACCTATACCACTCCCCCCTCCTATTTCTCCACCCTATCAAAATCGCAATCAAATAAAATATTTAAATAAACCAAGGAACTTGTGTACCAAATTTTGTTAAAATCGATTGAAAAATGGCAATGGCAATGGAGTAGGCGAGAACAGACACATAAAACCATTTTTGGCCAATATCGAACTCGAAACTGAAGTTCTTCGCTCGCTCGGATAAATAGGTAGGTACTAGGTACTCATGATGACCCATCAATCTATGTTTGTGATCCGTTTAATCTAAATATAATCACCTGCACCGACTGTCATCCATCTCGCTGTCAGCGACTCAGGTGTCACGCTGAAGGGGGAGCCGCCATTACGTGACATGGAGACAACCTTTACATGTAGGGCTGAGATGTAGAGTCTCTTATCCGCAACCCAATGGGTAGACCAACCAATCCTAGGATAGGTTTAAACAAACTAGATGACGATCGGGACCCACAGCTTTACGTGCCTTCCGAAGCACGGAATCATCTTCCTTTTCAGTTCAGATAATTAGGTGATGATTCAAGCCTGCAATATTCACAAATTCACAATTTTCACAAAGTATGCTTCCCAGTGGGATTTGAATCCACGACCTGCGAATCACAAAGCAAACGCTTTGACCACTGGACCACGAAGGCAGTCCCGCCCGATAGCCGCAACGCTATTAACATGATAGGCTTTTACTACCTGGAAGAGAAGCAGCTGGTATACTCTAAGTTTGTTTCTTTTATCCCATACTAAAATATAACTTATAAGAAACTACAAAAATAGCCAAATTAAATACCAATTTGACAATAGCAATCGCCAATCCGTCACGTAATGCGTCGACAGATCCGCCCTTTAGGAGGACCGGGCGGGCAATTAGGGTTCGGCAATAATTGAAAGGGATCGTTGTCTAATTGATAGCTTCTGCCCGCTTCCTGATATGATAGAACGATAGGCGTTAGGCTTTGAAAGCCTAAAGCTTTAGCGTTTCCTGCGGAGGTAGTACGCTGTTCGGTACATCATAGGGATTTACTTATATATGACGAACTCTGTGGCCTAGTGATCATCATGGGTTCAATCCCCGGTCAGGTCAACATTGAAAATGATCTTTTCCAAATAGACCTGGGTCTTGGATGTTTATATAAACATCGGGTTAATGAAATAACGCAAAACCTCTTACATGGTACCCAGCCCATGTAACTGAACCACTTTTGTTCAACAACTTTCACGAAACTAAAAAAAAATTGAATTTTTATACAAACTGATCAGCTCATCGAGTCAATTTGTATGAAAATCCGCATTTTTTTTAGGAGTTCGTGTAAGTTGTTGAATAAAAGTTGTTCAGTTTCAGCCTTCTGGGCACATTGAAAGAAAAGAACTACCCGGCCTTTTTATTTGTAAATATTAGATAGTATAGTGCGTAGTTTTTTTCTTTATTTTAGTTTTTAAGAAATTTAATATGTAAGTAACTAAGTAAGTACATATATAAGTATTTAAATTTTTCGTTATAAATAAAAATATACATTCTTTGGATACATACCTGTAATAAATCGGACCACGGGCTATACTAGATCATTAAAGTATAATGAAATAAAATAACAGTCAAAACACCAAAAAAAAATTCGACATTCCCATACAAATCACCCGGGTGGCTGCACACTTTTGTATGGAAATGCCGAATTTTTTTTTTGTTTTTCGGCTGTTATTTTAATTTCATTATACTATAGTGATCTAGTATAGACCGTGGTTCAATTTATTACAGGTATGTCCCTTTCACGTTGTATACAGGTTGACTTTATAACCACCAGCAAAATTATTAGAACAAATTCAGTAGGTAAAAGATATTAAACTACTTTCTTTAAAAATAAATTGTGATAACAATTGATAAAAAAAAATCGTCCTCCCATACAAAATCCGTTTGGCTAAACGCTTATTTGTATGGAAAGGCTAATCCTAAAACTATGACGTCCATTCAAAGACCTTATCTACAACGGAACTTCCACATTTGGCCTAACACTACGTTCCGATTCACTTGCCCCGTGATCAAAGCGGCCGAGATTTACACGTTACGGAAGCTAATTAGGCCGCGTACACTAGCGCGCGTGAAACGGAATGTAACGAAGTAAATCAGAGGATATTGGCCAGCTGCGAACAGTTTGCTTTGAGATAACTGGCTAGTAAAGTGTGAATGGAGCGGAGGCATCAGCGTAGCCAGCCATGGGCTCAGGTGGGGCAGCAGTCTAAAATAATATGTAACGAGCAAACTATACCTGAAGTTTTACCTTGGTACACATAGGTATTATAGGTTGTTTATTTATTTAAGTATTTATTAATATCATAATATTACTTTAATAGAAGCCGGCATGGGTTCTGGCAGAAGCTTCGGCGATCCGCATCCTGTGAATTCAGCATACAGAGATCGCTTAGACGATTTTTACTCATGGTGGAGCAAATCCACGACTTGGTATTGTAGTTAGTACCTAGATAATTAATTTTTTTAGGTTTGGTTAGGTACTTTACAGGTCAGAGCCAGGGTGGGGCAAGCGCCCCATCCTGCCCCACCGTGGCTACGCCCATGAGTGGAAGGAAGGAATTTTAAAACTCCTAAATACGTTTAAAATAGAAACCTAATTACTTATGGGCATAAATGGGTAAATAAAAATGACCATGTGGCTTCTGGCCTAGAATAAGACCACTCCAAGTCTTCCCGTGGATACCTACAAGCGAAACAAAGCTTCTATATATCAATGAGACCTTTCCAACTCGTCTGGCCAGCATGGAGTGTAGGCCAAATCCACTGGCTGCTCTTGCTCGGGAGGTACAGGGTGGGTCATGCTGCTGCAGTGGAGACTGAAAAAATAACTGATAATGATGATGATGACTCATTAGTTAAAATCGAAATCGTTCATTATTTTTAAACAATTTATTTGAAGCCTAATTAATGTTTAATTTTCCCTTACATTCTGTATTAGACATGCAGCATGTCGGTTATTCCTCCGGAAATCTTTGAAATGCTATTTGGATTGATGATGTCTTCTGAACAAACCGACAGACATTCCCACATCATTAATAACATCTTTTTTAGTCTACACTCCTTTCAGTTATTTTACTTCTTCCAAGTAAAATATCCAATCTAAAATCGACTCTATACTATTAAAATTAAAACTCACAATGTGGTCACAATGATAGGAATAAAGTAAAATGTAATATCAACTTTCTTATTATCGTTGTAGAGTCGATTTCAGGTTAATTGGTTACAAGTAAAATAAGTCAGAAAATCACGAACGAGAATATTTTATATCCCTAATTGGTTCATCACTTTCTTGCCTTTAATTAATTGAGAAAATATGTTGGGCGGGAAATTGGATTGGGGTAATTAGTCCAAGGTTCCGTATATCTTTTTCGTAAGCATTTGTTTTTAAAGAGTTCGCAGTTATTACTTTTTCAAATTTAACAACTTTATTTTCTTAATAGGAACAATGGTCTTATAAATGAGTAGTCCTTATTGACTTTTACAATTTCTGCTAACGAACATGAGACACAGTAAACGGGTAAATTACGTAATAAGTAGTAGGTAGCTGTCTTTTTACGTAAGTTACCCGTTTATTTCAAACATGTTTCGAACTCATCAGGAGGCCGGAGATTGTCAGCCAGGAGCTGACTTTTTACGTGACTTACCATTTATTAATAATGGCTTACAACTATCTCTATCGCACGTAGGGTTTGTGACAGAGACGGACTGAACCCGTCCGGGGCGTCCGCTTGACGTAGTTTCAAGCCTTACAATTTTTGAACTTTTTAGGGTTCCGTACCCGAAGGGTTGCACCCTTCGGGACCCTATTTCTAAGACTCCGCTGTCTGTCCGTCTGTCCGTCTGTCACAGGGCTCTATCGCTTGAACCGATTATGTATTACTGTGGCCGCTATAACAACAAATACTAAAAATAAGATAAAGTTAATAATTATTAAAGGGGGTCGTCATTACAAGAAACGTGTTTCTTCAGCGTTTTAAAACATTGTTCAGTGGTACGGAACCCTTCATATACGAGTCCGACTCGCACTTACCCGTTTTTTTTAACCCTAGATAACTAAACATTCGTCTGGCAGACTACGTGACCCCTTGCATAAGTCTAGTTCACAAACTTTCGCGTACCCCCAGCTTGCACGCCTTTGTATACCTTCATAATTAGAGTAAAAAGTGGCACAAATGCGGCGTTTGCGCAAACAATTGTCTTTATTTGTGATTTATAACCACCGCGTCGTCTAGATGACGAAAGTTTAGTTATAACAGGTGCAGATTTTCAAAGGTATCTAAATTGCATTTATTTTATATTAGTATTTTCAAATAAATAAATCTAATAAATGTTTGTATTATAATTAGATAATATACATAAGCATACTAGGAAATAATATGAACTTCATAAAAACTGTTATTTTTTAATGACTAGGGTTTAATAGTCAGATATCATTAATACTACTAATTGTTTTCAACTTTTTCTCATATACCTAATATTATTGATGGATTTATAAATGGAAACATATGTCCTAGGCTGAAAGTAAAAATTCACGTTTGTAAGGATTGATTACTCTGATAAAAGTAACAAGATAATTTAACTTCTGTGGTGATGACAAATAATTGGAAGGTAGAAAGTCAATACAATATCAGCATTAAAACTGATGTCTCGTGCCAATCTTTGGGTTCTGAAGATGATTTTTTAGTACCAAGTAAAAGACAACAGAACCCAAATTATTGATTCGGATGATTTTATATTGTCAAACATGGAAAGAAACGTACTACATATTACTGGACATGTTCTTTAGCAACTCTTCGATTTTTATCCAGTAAAACTCATCATAAATGGTCATCTGCACTAAGACTACTCCTACTTATGTTATAATACGTCGCGAATAACATCAAAAATAATTAACAAATAACACGGCGAGATTTTGTTTTGAAATTGACGAACCACCTCATGGAGCCTTGGTTGCGGCAACTTGTTCGGGCGGTAACTTTGAGACGTGAAATCAAGGTCATGATAGGAGATATCCTTGGTGAATCATATGAAGAATCTGCTCCATTTCCTTATGTATGAAATATTACAAAAAAAATTATACGTTTGCCCATCGAAATTGCTAAGGAAGACCAAAAGTTGATGCCTTAGATGTAAAAATGCAATTTGTGGCACCCATAATGTAGATGTGTATAAAAGGTATGTGGCATCATTAGTATAAAATTATTTCTACTTGTCTCTATTGACAACGAGCCCTTTATACGAACCATGTAACAATTTCTTCCTCACGTTAAATTATGTTAATAATATAAGATTTTTTAATGCGTAGTCCGCTAGACGAATGTTTAGTTATTGTGTAACTCCCAGGATAGTTTAGTTATATAGGGTTAACAGACTTATATCTGTGATCTATTGGGCTTTAAGTTCTTCTAATAAAGGGAAGATCACAGTACCCACCTAAACGGAATAAAATCGTTGCTCAGAGACTGAGTTGCGGTTTCTCTGTTACATTGATACTAATAGCGTCCTTTAGTTGCCTTACCTCTGCAGGTGGTGGTGAAATGAAATGAAATTTATTTCGCATAAATTATTGAACTATTGTGTTCTTGAACTTAAAATAGTGTCATCCAATTGATTTAACTGCTATTATTTTTTTCTATAAGTCAAAACTTATTATTGGCCAAGTTTTGTAACTACATATTTGTTGTTATTGTTTACATAAGTAGATAAGAAAAAGCTGTAAGTTTTCCGAAATAAAATAAGTTTCGTATAATAGGTGGAATACTTAGCCATTTCCAGCATGCAAAATTATTATTTTTGCATAATATAATTCAAATTTCATAATTCATATATAGGTATCTTTAATTCATTCATATATAGGATATTTATAATATCTCTTAAGAACATCTTTGTTTAGTTATGCACAAATTAAATGTTGACGTCAAATCGTTACTTACTGCTTAGTTTAGTGTCGCTTCCTAGGCGCTAGTGCAGAAGAAGCGGCAACAAACTGCACTGCAGCATTTTCTCTAAAGACGTAAAATAATAAACTTACAACTTAAAATTAGATATGAGAATGTAGCTGAGGATACATTGTTTGTTATGTCATAATTTATCTTGAATTATTAGATTTACGAGATTTAAAATAATGAAAAATAAAATAGTTATTAAATAAATGATACTAAATAGTACTTTATTATATCAATCGACTAGTTATAAATCACTCTAATTGCTATAATATCAAAAACCACGAACTATTACGATACCCTAAAAAAAATGTAGTAGCCCACATGTCTCTTCAAAAGAGCCGGTAGTTTTTGTGTCCCATAATTAGATACAAATTATGTGACAAAAAAGCAAAAAGCTGCACTTCAAGTAGCGTGAAGCTTTTCACGGGTGACCTACCGTGCGAGTATTTGTGAAAGCTTGCAACTTAAATTTATTGCAATTTCGCTTCTATTACCGCTGCATAGGGGTGCGTGAAGGATAATTTCCCTTACTGTTAACTGTACTTACGTAATGTGTTGCGTTTGTAGGTTATTAATTAAGGAAAAGTATTTTAAAGTCTTAAGAAAAAATATGTCATAGTCAGTTCCAGTCGACTAGTGTTCAGTCGTTTGATCTGATGCCGATGTTTGTGAGTTGCTGTTGGTTCTATGAGAACAGTAGAACTCGCGAGCCTTTATAACCATGCAATAACCAACACTTTCCCCTTCCCCTGGCTTAGCAAAGCAATTTCAGGGAAATCCGTTCATATATAACGCTACAGTTCATATATTTAAAAGTAGGGGAGACCGGGTACAAAAGTAACACTTTGTACTTTTACCTTAATTTCTGGATGGGTTTTACTGTGGCTATTAAATTAATATAACCATATTAAAATTTAGTTTATGTTCTTTACTCTAACAACTAGATTTATTACATTAAAGTGTATTTTATAAGAATTACAGAAATTTAAAAAAAAATCAGTACTTGTTACTTTCGACCACGTCGGCAGGTCGAAAGTAACATGTCGTGGGTCAAAAGTAACAAAACAAAGGGGTTGGTAATTAATACAATATCCATGGTAAATCAACAAATTATTTATTTAAAGTCTTTAATACTAATAACACAAATTACCTTCTGTTTTTTAAATGTTTTAAATGATTTTTCATTTTTAAGCGCTAACTCGTATGCCAGTTTACGAACTTCTGTTGGTGATAACCCAAAATAAACTGCAGAGCACTCGATTAAATAGTCGCGTAGATTAATTTCTTCGTTGTTGATAAAAACACGGTTGAAGCAACGGTAACCCACAACTGCGGAAGCATTTCCTGCTTTTAATTTCTTTATAAATCTATATAATGTTACATGACAAACATTATATTTTTCTGCCAGGCCTCTAATTGTTGCAGCATCTTTAAAATGCTCTTCAGCCGCTTTTTGATACACTTCCGTATCGGTAGTTCCTCGTTCAGTTGTTCTTATGCGTTGTCGTGGCATTCTGTAAAAAAAAAGTACATATAAAAATATGATAAGTTATTAAATCACTACGAGGACAAAAGTAACATGTTACTTTCGTACCCATAGGGCTATGTTACTTTTGTACCCATCCACATTTTTGTCAAAACGTGCAACATAACCTTAAATCGGAATGTGCTACATAAAAATGAGTTAACGCATTGTACAATCACTTTAATACAGAATAGATATGCAAACATTCAGATTACTATCATGCTTTTAAGACTATCAAAACATAGAATAAGAAAACTTCAAAAAACTTACTTTTGGTTTGCAAATTCACGTAGCGTCTTGTCACACGGCCAAACAGCGCGTGGCGTACGCGGCGCCTAAACGCAATTGAGGGGGGTGCTCCCGGCTATCGCCTGACAGCGGCCAAGCGGTGTACGCCCATTGGATAAATCTAGAGAGCATTTGTTACTTTCGACCCGCCGTTACTTTTGTACCCGGTCTCCCCTACTTATTATTTCTATCTATTTTAGACGCCAACTATTCTATCTGTTTCTCTTCTCCTAAAGGTTAACAGGGAGAGAATGATTTAGCATTAAGTCTACCTATTGTAGCTTTTGGCTCAATAAAAATTAAATAAATAAATAAATAAAATACAGCAAACTTTTCCCCCCACCAATCCCCATTTGGATTTTTTTTGGCAACATCTTGTGTAAAATGAAGTAATAAAGCCTTACCTTCTTCACTCTTCAGGGGTAACTAGTACCTACCTACACACTTTTCAGTCGCGAAGTCTTAATTCCACTTCAAAGTACTTCCAAATGCTGCATAAGCGCTACACAATCCTTATTAATAACGTCTAATGTATCCTGCCAGCTCCAAGACACAAAATTCAAAATGGCGTCGCTCGCGTCGCGGTTTCTTTCCTCGTATTACCAACATTACCATATTCCAGCCACCGAGGCTTATTTAAATGCCCCACCGACTCCATTTAGACTTGGAAAAATAAAACTGAGGACGGATCCGTGATCTTACGTTGAGCCGCTTTTGCGGTAAATATGTATAAGCTGGAAACACTGTTTTTCCACCATTTTTCACGCGACATCCTAAAATGTATCTTATGGTTAAACAATAGAGTTCTTTGGTATTTTTGGGGAGTTTTCGGTAATTTTGCTAGAGTATAAGTATCTACGTTTTGTCGCCGACATCTTTTTATTTTATCGCATTTATTTGAGCTCAGCTGCGACCGTTGTTTGGAATTTTTTCGTACTGTTTAGATGGTAATGCGCTTTGGTTATGTTATTTATACGGTTAGAGAAAGCTTTTAACTAAGTTGGTGATACTTACTTTTCACTTTTAAGTAGGGGTTTATTATTTTTTAAATGTAAAATTTAAAAAATAATAATACTTGAAGTGTGAAAAGTAAGTATTTACTATCGGGTGGCATTTACCATTAGCAAAATTTATGAATATAGTACTTAGGTAAACTAAACCTACTTTATCGTTTTACGAGTTTCTAATGCCCCTCTATGACACTAGGTAAGTACCTACGACATCTTTGGGCAATTCCATGGGCGTACCTAAGGAAGCAAGTGAAGCAACTAGCGATGCACACATATCTTGTTGTCCACCAGAGAAAAATCGTCAAAGCCCAGCGTCAAGTCAGAGTGTTATAACGATAATGTCTGCCTGACTTACAATCTTGTGATAGCCAATTTTTGGTCTTTCGGTGCGATTAAACACGAGATCGCGGGCAGTCTTTTAATTTGATATAGGTACTTATTTGTTACACAGCACGTAATGCATGCCATGAAGATGACAGACAGCAGCGGACTGCAGAAGTAAGAGAGTAGGTATTGTTGCCCTAACACAAAAATTACAAAATTAGTGTTGCCAAAACAGCCAATTCTAATTAATTTTAATAAAAAAAAAACCAGTACCAAAGTCAATCTACCTACCTATCGTAAATGCTTTCAGTTTTAAAAAGCGGAAACAAACCGCACATTTAACTATAATGAAGCTTAGCATTATCAAACTCCACGATAAAAAGAATTAACTTATCTTAATCCGTCAGGCTCATTTGAATATAAAACAAAGCGAAAATTAAGTTAAACGATTAAAAAGGAGTCTCTAGACTCGGCTGTTTGAACAACGATTCCATTATCTCGCTCCTACTTACGCATAAAAGATAAAGCCGAATCGCCGCCAATTTTGTTCCATTACTCCGAGATCATATTATCCGTAAAACGGAACGCAAACAAAGTGAGCGTCGTTACCAACCCAACGATAACTTAATTTTCGTCCGCCATAAGTACGTAATTAGCGGGCCGCTGCCTTATCGCCCGTCGGGTAATTAACCTCTGGGGGGGTGCCTCCCCCCCGTGCACCTTGAATGCCTCCTCGCCTCGTAATATTTCCGCCATATTATCCCGGATACCGCCCACCTCCTCCGCCAATGACAGCGGTTCCCGCGCTTTTGTTTCGCGCCGCTCCGGCTGCGTTCCGAAACGTAGTAACTTGGTATGTTTTCTTTGGCGAATTTGGCTGTACGTGCGAGCATGGTGTGGTTTGTTTTCGTTGGCGCTCGTTTATTATGCTACACAGTTGTTCAGATTAGAAATATCTTAAGTTTGGGTATTGTTTTCGGGGTTTTAGGTCTTATAACTTGGTAGTAGAAGGTTGAAAGTTGGTGGTTTTCGGCGGGGGTGTCGTCAGTTCATATTTCATGCGTTATCATCTTTTATTGAGTGCGAAGAAGGGCATTGTTGCCGGTTTACTGTGCGGTTATCTCCGCGGCCGCCGGTGTTGAGCCACTGATGAATGGCATATTGCTACGGAAACCACACTGCAGTCTTTTGTTTGTCTTTTGAAGTTGTAGATTGTAAACTATGTTACAAACTTTTAGTAATCTGAAAAGACATTTTTTAAAATACGAAGAGGTAGATTTACTGATAGCGTAGATATATGAATGAATGTGCCTTGATTCTTTATTTTCTTTCTCTACTTTTTATTGGAAAAGAAAAAGCAGGACAATTACTCGTACACGACGCAAAAATAAAACAAGTTTTTAACATCTACACTAATATTATAACGAGGAAAGATTTGTACCTATTTTTGTATGTTTGTAATGAATAGGCTCAAAAAGTACTGGGCCGATTTAAAAAATTCTTTCACCGTTGTAAAGCTACACTATCCCCGAGTGACATAGGCTATGTGTGTACCACGGGCGAAGCCGGGGTGGACTGCTAGTTATGTATATAATTGAAAAATATTTTAATATTATAATAATTCGTTTATATTAATATGTTAATATTCAACTTATTGTAGTTTTCATTAAGTATTAATTAAAATTTTTAAACAAAGAAGATACAAAATGGATCATAAGTTTGTAATAAGTAGGTATTTTAGATAGGTGTACATATGTTATTACCTAATAAAAATGGTGATACAGTTTTATTAGATTACTTACACACATATTTACGTAATAAGTAAATTATGGTTTATTTATCGCGGCATATACCATGCCATACATTGTAAATATTTACAACGTTGAATAAAGTTTAAAACAAACTACAGCCTACGCGCAGATTACCGAGATCTCGTTAAATAAACGCAATTAACGTATAAATTAAACTGCGATGGTATCGGAACGTTTTTAATAGAGTAATCGATCACCGCCCGCCCGACCGTGTATCGGAACGGTGCGCGGTCATTTGTCAAAATTACGCGGGAGCCGTTAAGCCGCATAATTTTTGGCGCGAAACAGGAAGCTGCAAAGTTAATAGACTTATTACTAATTTATTAGGTACTTAAAAAGTACATAACTAGGTAGGTACCTAAATACTATTACGCCTTTTCAGGTAAAACTATGGACATCCATTTACTACGATCCTGACAAACTCTCTCGCTTCATCTACACTCATCCATCAATCAAAAGTACCTTCATGACAGTGAGTTTATAAGGTGGAGTAGTAATTAGGAGTAATGCTCTTTTTTCTTTTTATAATTTCTTTTTGCATGTTCTGTTTGCCAACGAAGTTGTTATAAAAAAAAGATGTTGGGGTCCCGACCCCGAGGAGGACCGATGAGGTCCCCCGAGACCTCCTCACTAGCGCAATAAAGAACCGAGTAAAGAACTCTGTTTCAAAATAATGATTGCTTGTGGTTCATTACTCGATTAAGCTCTTTTTCTTTGGCTAGAGCCGCTGAGACGCTTTCGGCCAAGTCTTAATTTTTTTTATACAGAAACTCTAATTTCTTCCACGGTCCCTGGCGCGAAGCCTAGTTGGTTGGCGGGATCGCTCTAATTGGCCCTCCCGCCTTCCGATAAAGATGTATATTTTTAATTTTTTGCCTCCATATCTTTTTTAATAATGCTCTATTTTCCTCCAAGATCATCATCATCCGAGCGTATTCCCGGTTGCATCCTCAGCGGTAACGCTTCAGAGCCCGGGGTCCGCTACCTTACCTAGGTGATTTGACAAGGTTACTGGTTTTTACACAGAGCGACTGCCGTCTGACCTCCGCAACCCATAGGGTAGACCAGAACCAATTCCTAGGATAGGTACAAACGCTAGATGGCGTTCGGGACCAACAACTTTACGTGCCTTCCGAAGCACGGAATCATCTTTCTTTTCGGATAATCAGGTGTGAATCACCTGACTATCCGAAAAGAAAGCCAGCAATATCCTAACCAGACTGAAAACAACTTTTCATAAAGTATGCTTCCCAGTGGGATTTGAACCCATGACCTCCGGATCACAAGGCAGACGCCTTGACCACTGGATCACGGAGGCAGTCGATTTTCCTCCAAGATCCCTGGCGCGAAACCTCGGATGGCGGGATCGCTCTAACTAATCGGCTGCCGTAGGCTGCCACCCGCGCCCGGTAAAGATGTATATTCTTATTACTTTGTCACCATATCTTTTTTAATTATGCTCTATTTTCCTCCGAGATCCCTGGCACGAAACCTCGTATGGCTTCTTCTTTCGAGTCGATTGGCTATACTATTACTATTATATTAACTTTTTATTTTATTTTTTATAATAGGTTTGACCAGTGCTTGGCTACCGTGACCGGCCGATCATTTGCCTCGTTGAGGTCCTGCATTGAGCAGGGTGTAGGGCATTTGGGGCCGGACAATAGGTGGGTTATTGACTGGACAGCACCGCAGTCGCACTGGTAATTTTTTGAGAAACGCCACCCAACCCGGTTTTCTCGACATCTCCCGACACCAGTCCGGAGTCTATTCAACGACTTCCAGACTACCCAGGGGAGGTCAGCACCTGGTGGGAGTTTCTCAGAGGGTGGAAGTTGAGAGGAAGAGGCGGGAAATTTAATGTTCCATTGCTCCAGTTTAGTCTTCTCAGATTCCTTAGGATCGACGGCAGGCTGCCTGAGGAAGCTATTCCGGCTCTTCAGTCGTGTGGATGGTGGGACTTGCCATAGACTGGATGTCTGGTGTCGTGTGTTTGTTTGTATCTCTCCACAGCGCAAGCAACATTTCAGCGCACGCTAGGAGGGGCTATACCAGACAGGGTGTAAAGGTGGGGTAAGCTTGTTGGCTCCAAGGTTCCGGTCACTGTGCGGCAGGAGACATTAAGCGCCACATCCATCTCCTTGGCGTGTGTAGAACGCGCCCAAACTGGGCATGCGTACTCACCGGCCGAGAAACAAAGAGCTAGGCAGGTCGTGCGTAAGGTGTGGGCAGATGCTCCCGTTGTAGTGAAACGGCGTATGGCAGGAACGATCTAATCGGCTGCCGTTGGCTGCCGCCCGCGCCCGGTAAAGATGTATATTCTGATTACTTTGTCACCATATCTTTTTTAATTATGCTCTATTTTCCTCCGAGATCCCCGGCACGAAACCTCGGATGGCGGGATCGCTCTAATTGGCTGCCGCCCGCCGCCCGATAAAGCTTGGTTTACACAGCGCTTTAATTAATAGAGGTCGCCAAGCGAAGCCACTGGCGGCACCTATATTTTTGAAAAGTATATATAATAGACGTTGTGATACATTTTTCATTAAAAACTACAACTGATACAAGAAATTGTAACTAGTTAAGTACGTGATGTTTAGTGTTTTACGGTCCTTCGTGCGCGAGCGCGAGACAAAACTTCGCAAAAATTCGTTTTAGTTAGTAGTATAACATGATACTACTAACTAACTATTCTTCTTTGCTGGTCTGGGAGAAGAGAAAAAACATAGAATGTACTAGCTGCTTCTCTTCCCGTGCAGATCGTAAAAGCCGATCGAGGGAATGGGCGAGAATCTGAATCATATGAATAGGCGATGCGGTTAGCAACCCATCACTAATATGATTTCCCTTTTCCACCTTCATGCCCACCATTACGCTAAAAGTGGCCTGGGTTGTACCGCCCTTGGCTCTGTCTACCCCGTTAGGGATAAAGACGTGATAGTGTATCTGTATCTGTATAACATGATACCCAGGGTCGAACTAAATATACTGAAACTATTTACCTACATTGTTTTCATGCTCTATGCAATGTAATCATTAGTTTATGGCCTGCTGTGCCGGTGGGGCAATCATGATGCTTCCCACCACTCGAGATACAGGTTTATTCCTAGTTCGATGGTGGGTTGCAGAGTGATGGCCCCGCTCGCAGATGATGGGTAGGATTGCTACAAAACTTTTATTTAAACATTGTAATACTTATATTGTATGCGTATGAAACCAGTCAATAAATTTATTTTTACTTTTATTTTAAGGGTGTTTTAAGGGTGAATTCAGTCTATGATACTTAACAACTTTAACCAAGGAATATAATAAATACTTATATTATAAAAAATTTTGGACCCCCCATACAAGTTCAACGATCAGTTGATTCGAATTTGTTTGGAAAGCAAAATATTTTTTTTTAATTTTATTTAAAATTTTACTGAGCCAAAAGCTACATTAGGTAGACTAAGGCTCTAAGTCCGCCGTTTACAATTTTTGTAATAAAGCTGAATAAATAAATAAAAAAAAAACGCTAAAGCACAGATTAATAAATAGTTACTACCTAAAGCATTCTTTCCCTGTCAACCTTTAGGAAAGGATAAGCAGATAAGATAGTTGGCGTCTAATTTCCATACATGTTCCTTGGGAAAGATCATCACACTATCACGTCTTTACCCCTAACGGGGCAGACAGAACCTGTTGGGTCTTGCGGCTCTAAGCAGACAGAGCCCAGGGTCGCCAGACCCAAAGGCCACTTTTAGCGTGATGATGGGCGGGAACATGGAAAAATGAATCAAAATAGTGATGGATTGCTAGCCGCATCGCCTATTGATAGGATTCACATTTTCGTCCAGTCCCTCAATCGGCTTCTACGATCTGCGCGGAAGTCTTTTCTTTTCTCCCGCCAGCATAGCAGGAAGAGTTGGGTAAAGTTGTTCAGTATCACGGACTGAATTCACCCTTAAAATAGTTTCAATATATTTTGTACGTTTACACGTTATATAAGAGGTAGATTGAGTCTTTCGTTTTAGTTGATCAAAAACTATTTTATTAACCGACTTCAAAAAAAGGAGGAGGTTTTCAATTCGTCGGAATCTTTTGTTTTTTTTTTTTTATGTATGTTCCCCGATTACTCGAGGACGCCTAAACCGATTTAGAAAATTCTATTTTTGTTTGAAAGTGTATACTTTTCAGGTGGGCCCATAGAAATTTTATTAAAATCGGTTGTTGTTTTTTGTGTTGTTGTTTTTTTTACGAAAATAACTAGAAAAAAATGTCGTCTAAGTATACCATTGTTTGAATATTTAGCTTTTCTGGTACTAAAGTTGGTTTTTTGTTTTGAAAAAATATCAATTATTTGATTCTCATATCATCATCATCATCATCCGAGCGTATTCCCGGTTGCATCGTCAGCAGTTACGCTTCAGAGCCCGGGGTCCGCTACCTACCCTAGGCGATTTGATGAGGTTACTGGTTTTTACACAGAGCGATTGCCGTCTGACCTCCGCAACCCAAAGGGTAGACCAGAACCAATCCTAGGATAGGTACAAACGCTAGATGGCATTCGGGACCAACGGCTTTACGTGCCTTCCGAAGCACGGAATCATCTTTCTTTTCGAATAATCAGGTGATTCAAGCCTGCAATATCCTAAACAGACGGGTGTACTTTCTTATACAGACAAAAGTTTAACAGATTTTCGTTATTTAGAAAATTTTCACAAGATTATCATGTCATAGAATAATCAATATGTAGGTTACTCAGTATAAAGAATTTTTAATAATAGATTTTCGTTGCACAGAAAAGCAATAATTAGAATGTTTGTTATGAATAATTTGAAATCATAGAATTTTATTACAAATAACATTTACTTTTGCGATGTTTCTAATATCAGAATATCAAATTAAATATTATTATTTTTAATAAGTTTAGTTAAAATAATATATTTATAACCTATAAGTTGGCCCTATTCTAGTAAAATTGATAAAACTTTCCCAGTTGGTCGCAGTTCTAACCTAACCTAACCTATAAGTTTGCCCTAACCTATATTGTGGTAGCGATTTATAATGTATTCTAACTTATTATACGGTATTTAATTTGATTAAACAATGTTTTCTCTTAATACTTCCTTAAATAATAATTTTCAGTAAAATAAAATTCCATGAAAGATTATACCGAACAAACAATATTCTTTAAAGAAATATTCTACTGTTTGATTAGTTTGTTAAATGAAAATATGAGATTCTAAAATTCATTGAACTGTGTTTCTATAAATTGTGTTTCATTCAAGTAAATAGTCTTTAAAACAATAATATTTGAAATAAAAATATAAGAATTAAATATTCTATGAAAAATTTTCTGTGAATCGAAATTCTATGAAATTTCAGTCTGTGAAACAAGGGGCACCCTAAACAGACTTGGAACAACTTTTCACAAATTATGCTTCCCAGTGGGATTTGAACCCATGACCTTCGGATCACAAGGCAAACGCCTTGACCACTGGACCGCGGAGGCAGTCAAGTCAAAGTATTTGATTCTCATATGAATATCACAATATCAACAGTTTATACCGTTGGTGGCGTAGCACTCTGCTACGTTCGTAGCAATCTCGTAGCTTCCTCTACGAATAAAATCCAATATTTGCAATAATTGATACGCCAATCCAATATTTTAAATAATTGAGACTGACTGCAGTCTCCTGACTCTAATACATTTATTAATGGTGAATATACATTAGGTATGTAGGTAGCGTAGCACACTATTTTGTAATATTTTTGATTCTTAATATATTCATTTATTCACTACACAATTTTAAGTTAGGATCATAAGTATTTTAAATCGCTTAAATTTTTATGATTACAATTCTCGGAAATATATCTAAATTACATTTTAACTTTATATAATAATATCAAAAAAATAATAATAATAACACAATAAAAAAATACAATCTTCACTATATTTCGAACCCGCCCCTTTGCATTTCTGCTGCAAAGGTGCCCAATATACTAGCTGCGTTACCGCGCTGAATGGCAATGGCCAACCTTTGCATCAGAAGTGAATTTTTGATTTAATATAAATATACTGATACTATATATTTTTTTATTAGATTTTTAGATATTTCTGTTCACAAAATACGACAAAATGTTTCCTAATTGTCACAATTTCGCAAGCTTTTAATTAAGCGAGTGTTTATAATGCCATTAAAGGGCTCAAAATCCTTTCTGATTCATTTAAAAGCCTATCTTTCTCGGTCTGTGAGGATCATTCAATTAGTCTTCCTTCCCTTTCTATCGTGGAATATTAGAGTGAGATAGATGTAGGAATTTCCATGACTAATTCAAGGGTGTGAGCGTGTGAAATCGTGCAGTTTTTGCCAACTTAACAGACCCTTTTTTGTTGCCACGGGAGCAGCCGGGGGTTAAAACTTGTATCGGATTAGATGAAATTACTAAGCTGAGTTGAGAGGGTTTTTACAGAGACAGTCCCTCAGCTTTTATAGGTCTTATTTGTAACCAAAATAAAAGCTTTGTAAGCTGCGTG